>JARGCV010000097.1:1507500-2782500 GCA_034064705.1 Bothrops alternatus
TAATTTCCAGTGCCAGTGCAATATGAATGCTGTTATTAAATAATATGCAGATAGGTCATTGGATGAGCAAAAGGAGATAGAATGTGGTCCAAGAAAGAATATATGAGGCTACATATTTTTGTTCTATTTCCAGTTTTGAGCAACATTCCTCTTACAATGTTGTCAATTCAGTGTGAATTTAAAAAATTGCCCCGCTAGATCGCTACATTTTTGCTTTTAAGAATGTTGTAGCATCTTTCCCTTGATAGAGAAAGGATCACATCCAATTCCACTTCATCTTTTTTTAAAAAAAACTTAGAAAATGTCCACATCTGGATAGTCTGTAAAGTTTTGTACCTGGGACAAGATAGTTGCACAAAAAATATTGATTCAGAGGCACACCTGTGGATGAAAAACATATTGACCTATTGCTGGAAACCCCTGCTTCAAATTATATTAAGCCTCAAAGGAAAACTACTGTAGAAAAGTGTATAAAAATGAAAACAGGACACAAAATAGGAAAAAGCTAAAAATTAAGAGGAAAATTGTGAGGAGAAAAAAAATCAGATTAAAAGGGGAATAGTGGTTTATCAAATTGCTATGGATCAGCTGCTCACTTTTTTTGAAGTGGTTTCTTTCACAGGTCTTCCTAGATTGTTTCTATTTTCTTAGCACAGAAAGTTTAGCTTTTTAAGAATGACAAAAGAACAATAGTGTATTCATACTTGGTCCTTCTTATTTTTAGAAATAAAACGATATTTCGACATGACCAGTTACCTTGTGAGTAAGTGAATCTACCACAACATACATTTAGAGATCCTTTGCACGATCAGTTTAGTTGTTTAAATTAATATTTAAAGTGATACTAAAATACTTTTCTGGCTTGTGGTGGATTTAAGATAGAATAAATTTAGACTTTACTCATTTTTATATACATTTTACTGACAAGAGTACTGAATCTAAATAAATAATCCCCTATTCATGCATCCATGTTATCTATTATATTCCTATTACTGTCCTTTTGGACAGCTCGACACAAGCAAGTATGGCCAGAACAGAGGAGGCACTTTCAAGCTTCTCTTACATGTTGCTTCTTGCCATCTTCTACAATCTTCTTGCAGGATTACTCCTCCTTAGGTCTATAATGATTATGCTGTACCCTCACAAGTCGCTTCTCATTGGATCTGCTACTTGTCCACAAGATGGCTACAACATGTTCTTAAGACCAATTTCTTCACTCATTCTAGGAGTCTCTTCTGAAATTTAGTATATCCAAGAACATGATACTCAATCTGCCCCACATTACCGGTACTTCTTAGCTGTGGCTATTCAGTGTTTGCATTAACCTCTTTTCTTATCACAATCTCTCAAAACACATAGTCCATTTTTCTAAAATGTTTATGAACCATGCCTTGGCTCAAAAGTTTAAATGAAGTGTCAAGTGGTTATAATTTTCTATATACTACCATTGCAAGAAAATAGTGATAGTCAATATTCCAGTGTAAAAGCATTAATTTATCATACTACTACTTTAAGCACAGCTTCCACATGCTGTCTTCCTATGGCTTATGATGACATGGAGTTAAATCTCATATTTTTTTACTAAGAGAGCTCTTAAGGTAACTAGAGATTTAAAAAGAAGCAAAATCTGATTGAAACCAATAATTGAAGCTGAAAGAGCCTACCTCCAGTTTTGGGCTATGATCCTCTGTGTAGCTGTAAGATTGCCACATGTGGGGTGAACTCAGCTATGACTGGCCTACTTGTGTAGGAACTTACACAAATTGAACTTAATGAGTGTTCTGAATCAGCATATATAGGATTATTCTGCTAAAATATTTTTAGACACTTTCTGGCTACTTCTTGATACATTGTGGAATGAATAGGGGATTTACCATCATCTTTTTAGAAAATCATACCCCTCTATTCAGAACAAATCTATAATGACCCTCTGATTTTAAAGAAAGTAAAAATGCAGAAACTCAGTTGCAATTCTACATGTAGCTTAGAGCAGGAATGCAATATTATGTCAGTACAATTTTTCATTAAAATATTCTTTAAAATGCAAAAGAAAATTGATCTACATTATGCTGGAAAAAATGATGTAAGATGAGTGAATGCTATATAAAATATTACAGTACACAGGAAATATTTGCTCCCTTTTGCAACAATCCAGTTCTAAATAATCTATTTGACACAACCTATTTAGGAATCCAAATGTTTAAATATTTTGCTGCCCTACTGTTCTTTTTCCTTGTATACATTTGAGGGCTATTGATGTCAACCCCAATATTTTGATGTTTCATAGAGTGGATAGCAAGAAAAAAAATGTGGTTAATTATACAGGAACTCTGATCTAGAGTGCAATATTTATTTAGTATTTATTTATATCCTGCCTTATTTTTATAATTATGTATTCTATCTAGATTCAGTGTATAGTGTATATTCAGATCTAGCCAAAGGGAAAGTAATAAATAAAACAGTAAGATATTGGTATGCTCATCTGTTTTCCATATGTACATGTATATATTTATTTCATAAGAACTAAATTAATACTAATTAAATAAAAATTGTACACATAACTGTTGAGGAGAGGCTATGGGAAATAAATATACCAGAATGTCCATCTGCCACTTATCCTTAGAGTATTAAAAGGGCTGATTATACATTTACAGAGTTACTGGCAGCAATTCTGTTTGGAAATATGAGGGGAGTAGCTCAGATCTAGGGAGGATTTCAGGGGAAATCCAAAAGCAATTTACCCTTAGCAATATCTTCAGCATAAACTCCTGTAACTCTGATGTTGACTCTTCATATACAAAACAATGTGGCTTCCGATGCAGAAAGAGAATGATGTTCACATGTTTCCTGTATGAGGCAAAAAAAATGACCAATGGCAACAGTAAAGAATTAAAGTAAGGAAAAGGGCATGGTAAATACAGTGTTGTAAATTCATTTACAGAATTGAAAGGGCCCATTTAGGCCCTGTGGTCATCTCCTGTTTAATGAAGGAATCCAAACAGCAGCATTCTTAAAGGTGGAACATATCTAGTAAACGCTATAGAGTTGCTGGATGATTTGTTCCATTGTTGAGCTGTTCTGTCAGCTATCACAACTGAAAATATCTTAATCAAATCTTTTTGAGATTTGGCATGTCCTTGAGATACAGTATTCTTTTGATTCTACCTTTCTTTCTTCTCACTATGTCTTACATCAATGTATTTCTCCATTGGTTTTTAATCAACTGAAGTCAGTACCTAGTAAACAGAATATGTTGGGAAACCCCAAATACTAAAATCTTAGAAAGGCATTTTAACTGATTAGTTGTATTGCCTTTCAATGAAGCATTATCAATTCAGATGATCATTTAAAATATGATCACTCTTTTTGTGGGTTCCTGAACAATTGCTACTGTTATGGCCTATAGCTTTAATGCCATAAACCAACTGTCTGGGTCCCTAAAATTAATATAAATGATCTGTTTAGTTTCAGCAGGCCTTGAGTTCTGAAAAGGAAAATATACACATAAATGATAAAACATCAACATGTAATATGAATGTTGTATCCTGTCAAGTACTGCTGCCTCCTTTGCAAACCAATCAAATGTAATTGCCTACTTGTTAAGAGATATGAACTCAGCAGGAGTCTTTGTGAAAGAATATGCTTCTGAATGTCAGCAGAATGCTAGAAATACTAATTGAATAGCAGGACACTCCATTAAAAATATTCTTTGTTCCATTAACAAGTATCTGGGCAGGGCTGACCTCAAAGTCAGTATATTGCCATTAGTGCCACTGCACTAAGGACATATAACAGTTTCTATATTTTCCAACTAAGGGCTACTCATTTTGCGTCATTTAAATTAAGATTTGGGTTTTTCATCATCAATTTCTTTTGCCCATATTTTCTTTGATGCTGTTCACTGGACCTTCTACTGTACAGGTCATTTCCCCAGAGTAGTTTACAAGGCAGGCATGTTTGGCCATTCTGCAAATATGTTCAAACAATCTGAGTCTCAGTTTTTATATTTCATCCTCAGTTGTAAGTTGTTCACAGCATCTCAGTCTAATTTTATCATTCTGGAATGAGTTATGTAGAAAGTTCACCATATGTATCATATACACATTAGATAAACATCAAACTTGTTTAAGTAAGCTTTTAATACTATTCATATCTTAGAGTTATATAGCAAGACTAGCAATGATCAATTGAACATGGAAATGCTATTGCATTCAGAAAAACCAAAGTGCCAACATTGAGAGTAACTGTGACAAAATTACGGTGAAATTTGCAACTTACCAAAGGATCAGGCGTAGAACAAAGCATACATTTATCATGCCAAAATTGAAAATTGCTACTTGGAATGCATGTACTGAACATCATAACCATTAAAATAAATAATTGCCTGAGAATATCAAGTTACAAAATTTCAATAGTTGGACTCTCTAAACTGAGACTAATTTAATCAATGACCAAAACCACACAAGTATCAGACATGAAAAAGTAGCACTGATGTTGAGACTCTAGAAAGAGTGCAGAGAAGAGCAACAAAGATGATCAGGAGACTGGAAGCTAAAACATATGAAAAATGGTTGCAGGAATTGGGTATGTCTAGTAGTTTAATGAAAAGAAGGACTAGGGGGTGACATGATAGCAATGTTCCAATATCTAAGGGGTTGCCATAAAGAAGAGGGTGTCAATCTGTTCTCCAAAGACCAGAATAAGACAAGAAGCAGGATAAGAAACAATGGATGGAAACTAATCAAGGAGACAACTAACCTAGAACTAAGGAGAAATTTCTTGCCAGTTAGAACAATTAATCAGTGGAATGACTTACCTCCAGAAGTTGTGGGTGCTCCAACACTGGAGGTTTTTAAGAAGAGATTGGACAGACATTTGTCTGAAATGGTAGAGGGTTCCCCGCTTGAGCAGGGGATTGAGCTAGAAGATCTCCCATGTCCCTTCCATTATTCTGTTATATTCTGCTTTGCTCTGTGACAAAAACATCCAAAGGGAATTGTTTCCACTCTGGATGGGAGCAATTAAAAGGAGGTTGCAATTTAACACCCTTGAGTTGCCCAGCAGTCTTAATAGTTGCAGAAACAGTCTCAATTTATGTGCCTAGACCACATTATCCTGAATGACATCAAAGATTATTTTTACACACAATTTCAAAAAACTTTCAACTGTGTCCCTAAGGAGAATTTAGTCAAAATGGCTGGTGACTTCAATGCCTGTATTGAGAGTAGATACGATAGACTCTTGGAAAACTTGGACAGGGTGAGGTAAATTACAAAGATGTCAGACTAGGGCTTATTTGTAGAAAACAACCTCTTCTGTCACCCCCAAAAGCATTGCTGCACATGACACATCCCAAATGTGAAGGGTAGAGTACACAGGTTCTAGTCAACACCAACCTCTGATCATCCATAAAAAATATATTCAAAATCTAATTGTCTTCATTGCACACTATGGGCTCAGCTCAGCTATCAGTGAATGCTAATAAATACTTATATCTGAAATAAAAGCTAGATTTATTAAGACACAGATAAAACTAGCAAACCCACTTTTACCTAAACTATCTCGAAGCAAGCAAAGTCCAAGACAGACAGTAACAGGACAGTAACAGGAAGTCTCCTTTAGATCTTAAATACAGATATTCATTTAACCATTGCTTTTTTTCTAAAAAAAAAAAAAAAAGGTGCCGGAACTCACACATGTCATGCAACCCACCTTGCCTACCCTACAAAGTTCCATCCAAAAAAGGGTGCCGGAACTCCGTTCTGGACGTTCTATGAGAAAAAAAGCCCTGCATTTAACTAATGATAAAGTAGGTGACAGAAGACCCTTCTCGCCATCTGTCCCAGTGTTTCAGTGGTCAAAACAGCTCAGACATAAAAAGAGTTGCTGCAGACACTAACATTATTGTTTTGTTAATTCTTCTTTCTTCACTTATATGCTAAATGCTCTTCTGTGTTTTTCTCACTTCTCTCTTTTGTCTTTTAAAGAAAAAAGAAGAAATGAACTATAGCTCCATGATGCCTTTTGATTTGTTAGTAAGCTAACAAAAAAAATTACATTTACGGATTTACTGATCAGTCCAAGAAGAGATTTTAATTATTTTCTCTCAAGAAAGCATTTATCCCGAAGTAAATGGCTCAGTAAAGGACATTTAATGTATTGTGTTGGTGCTAAAGGCTAAAATATTGCTGAACTTTTACAATTATGCTCTTCAAGGGGCAGATTATGTCTGTTTTCTCACTGTCGCCTCTGCCTATTTTTATACATATATTTAGTGCTTCCAAACTAAATTCCATGAAACATGCGCTAGAATTATACCCACTGTTGCTTTCAGTTTATAATAACAAATAAGTAATGATTCTGACAGCAAAGGGAGCCTCCTAAGTGCTATTTCTGCATTACATTTGGCATGTGAAATTTGGCCTTTGTGCTGTGATTATTGCCCAAACTCTTACAAAATATGCCAAATTGAAAACAGAATGTAATTTTGACTACAGCTTGATTCCTACTCCAGAACCCCAAGGACGTAATCACTTGTGGACTGGTTATTGAAGAAACGTGTGTGAACTTCTCTCCCAGGATGGAATGTATGGGCTGCTGTAACCTTCTTCTAAGCCATATCTCTGCTGCTGGTGGGACACATCAACCATCTGCTGAATTCATTGCTAGAGTTTTAAAAAAAAAAAAATCAGAAAACCGAAATAAAGGATCCTTCATTCACAATCTGACTATGGATGAGGAACTGATTGGATTTGGTGAGCATAGAGCACAACTGCTGAATGAGGCTATGTGCCTTTATTGTCTCAGTTTCCACTGGCACTTCAAACGAGGCAGTTAAGGAGAAGCGCTTCAGAGTATGAGAAGAAATCTGACAGCTTGCCATTTTAATATGAATTTGTATGTCACAATTCATAAACCCTTTAATGCTCTTTTGTTTCTCTTTTATTTGTAAGAGCTGTCAAGGAATTGAGTGGCCTTGAAATTGGGTTAAAATATATAAATCTAAAGACTCCCAATATAGAGTATCAAGCTTTTCTACCAACATGGGCTCTCGCCCTGCCTATGCCTGGAATAGAGCCCTCAACATGTCATGCAAACCTTAAAACCAGTGGAAGTTGTACATCCCTCACTTAAAAAACCAGAATTGATGACAACTAAAGAAAAAATAGTAGAAATTACACAATGACTCTGACCATTTATTTCGTCAAAAAAAGTTTATTTTTCTGCTCCCATTACCTCTGCCCAGTTCCCTCCAGAAATGCTATTTCCCACGATAAATATATTATTAAATTCTAATCCAGTCTTCCCCATCTGATACCATTCTTCAGGTTTACAAAATAACAAATTTCTTATGATATTTTTATTTTTGTTTTAATATATAAAAAAGATAATTAAAAAAACCCCACAAAAACAGCAAGAAATATAACAAAAAGGCCCTGGTTGTATGCAAGAAATCGTACACACCTAATCGTTAACCCTGACCACATAAAATAATATTCACGAGTCTCTTCTTTATGTCAATAAATAGCCTACTTATAATCAGAAAGTGAACACATATGTATAATGAAAGACCATAAATCTAGAGTTGCTCTAATATTTCAGGATTGCACAGTAATTTTGTTTTGCTTTCCACAATGCCTGATAACGTTGATGAGTTGATAAACATAAGTCTTCATACAATGATAAGTGTCACGGTTTTATTAAGAAAGTATATAATTTGCAAATTTATTCCTGAGTTAGATTCAAGGCAAGTCTTAATTCCATGTTTAAATCTACCTTGTTGTAATATTTTAAAATTAACACTATTATAGTATTTTACTGGAACTGTTAACTTTTATTTTACATTAACTTTTACATTTTAAAAAAGCTTATAAATAATGAAATAAAACATAAATAAAAATAATTTCTATTGAAAGAACATCCTTTTACCTGTCATGGTTTATTAGAAATAACTGCATTTATTATGTGTCTTGTCATTTTTATGTACTCAAAGAAGTTTAACATTGTCACAGTGGATACACATGCTCGTTTTCTGCAAGGCAAAGGTGCTATTTATTTACAGGACTATATTTCCTGCTGAATATATTTCTGAATGGTCTTAATTTTGAAGATTTCAGATGATACAGTAACTGGGTTCATACATCACATTAATCTAAGCACAACGTTTGGTTTTATAATTCCGTCTTTGGCCATGGAAACTCTACCTGGGGAAGGTGAAATTCAAAATACGGTAGTTGCAGGATACTAGATTATTTACCTCTAATATAGTGCATGATTCCAGAGTTATTGGCTCTGATGTTCCCGTTTCTGTAAGAAAAGGGTAAAAGTCTGTAAGACTGATTAAGCTGACAACATTCTTATGTACTCTGAGGAATTTTTAGAACATATCTAAGAGATACGGTATCTCAAGGCAGGTAATTTATTTTTAATTGATTCAACTGCCATGTTTTGTCCATGGAAGGAAATGCCATTCCTCCAATTTACTTTCTTATGGAAAACATCAGTTTTTTCTTCAGAGAAAAACTCAAGAGCTGAAAGCCATACAGTGTCCAGCATTTCTTAGCCTTGATACAACAGCAATCTTTCAACTGCACCATTTCCTCTAACAGGAACTATTACCGGTATTTCTCCTTTTACTTCTTTCATTTATCCGCTGCTTCTCTTCCCAGGACTGTCTTGACCTTGAAAGCACTTGGTCCTGAAAAGAAGCAGGGGCCAGCTCTAGGAGAGTCCTGCTTAGGTCACCAGCCTGATAAAAGCTCCTCCCACACTTCTGTACACACCACTATTGCTCATTTACGTACATTGGTTCTATTCAATTATCTGTCCAGATGTCCAAATTGTGCCACCAGTGTTCTGTGAATTAATTAAAAATGGAATATAATTAATAATAACTGATTAGAAAGAGATTAGTTGTTATATAAAAAGGAAAAACCAAGAGATAGCTAATACAAGCCAATCTACAAGGATAGAAAATACAGTCCCTCTCTCTCCCACAATCCACCTTGAATCTTCCCTCCCCTTTTTTTCTTCTTCCTTTTATATTTTTCTTCCCTTCATGTTTATTTATTTGCTTTCTTCTGATTTTTTTTAAAAAAATCTTTCTTTTCTCATGCCAGCCTTATATCGTTGTTCCGCGTTCTTTTTTATTACACACAGGTTTTTATTAAAACGAATAAACACTAAGCTCTTTCATAAACATTTGCTTATAGCTGAGCTATGACTAAAATCCAAGGCAGAAGAGATTTTGGCAGTGTCTTCTCGCCAGCAATTATTTCTTCAGATATTGCATGTAACATATGACCTTCTCTTCCCTCTCTTAGCAACTATGGTACGTGCCAGGAGTAGACTTTGTATACTTATTACCCACTGCATTTGCAATTATGGGCTGTGAAATACAGTTTGGTGGGATTAGTATTTATGCTGGACAGACAATACGAATGGATGACAAATAGGTAATAGAAATTGGAAAATGGTTAGGAAGGTCAGGTAGCAAAAAAAAGGTACAGGAAATATCAAAACTGCAGAGTGTTAGTCTTGAGGAGGTAAGCTGTGTGATAAACACAGAGGAAAAGCTGCTCCGGTGTGGGAACCCAGTGGGCAAAGGAAGGAAATAGCAGATAAACATGGGTGCATAGAATAAAACAACCAAACAATAAAGTATGGATTTGGGAAACACAAATGGTGAAGTCTACAAACAATAACAAGAGAGAACAGATTATAGATTAGAAGGATCTAGTTGGTTATTTACAGAGCCCTATGATTCAGCAGGCCGAGGACAGTACAAAAAACACATGTTTGGAATTAAAGATTTCGGAACAGAACTAATGGAACCTGCAATTTTTCCACCCACAGCAATTTTGCTTAATCCCCTCTTCCAGTTTTTTAAAAAATTCATAGTATAAGTTAGCGCAAGGATGCAGAACAGTTTTGCTGTTGCTATAGCTAACAATTGGGGGCTCAGCAACTTTTCTTCTTCCTTAAATGCTATATCCAAAAGGAGAAAAAAAAAGAAGAGGAAAGGATGCTTTAGGCTCTGATCTCTCTTTTGCACAGTCCTGAATGAGAATCTTGCCAGGCATAGAGAGAGGCTTGGGCATCTTAAAAGATCATGGAAATGGCAGAAAAGAGAAATGATTTTAATCGTGGCACCGTAAAATGAATTAAGAGGGAAATTGGACAAAAGTAAAACTAGCAGAGAAGGGGTAACACTTGTCTAAACAAGGCAAATCAACAATATGTACAAATTGATAAAAATTAATTGATAAAATTGTTGCTGGGAAAGGAGGGCAAGATTTTGCAGCTGAGGTCAGTGAAAAAGCTGGCAGATTTGGTGATCGTTTGAATGAGAAGAGAAAGAACAATAAGGAGTCAAGTGCCATCCTGAAGTCTGAGCTTGTGGACTGTTGGCATGATTAGGAAGGGAATCGAAAACAAGTCAGCAAGTGTTGTATTGCCTCTGTACAAATCGATGGTGAGACCACACTTGGAGTACTGTGTACAGTTCTGGTCACCGCACCTCAAGAAGGATATAATGGAACTGGAAAAGGTGCAAAAAAGGGCAACAAGAATGATCAAGGAAATGGAGCGCCTCCCTTATGAAACCAGATTGCAACGCCTTGGTCTCTTCAGCCTTGAAAGACGGCGTTTAAGGGGTGACTTGATCGAAGTGTATAAAATCATGCATGGGATAGAAAAGGTGGATAGAGAAAAATTCTTTTCTCTATCACACAATACCAGGACAAGGGGGCACTCCCTAAAGCTCATAGCTAAGAAAGTGAGGACAAATAAAGGGAAATATTTCTTCACCCAGAGGGTCGTTGATTTATGGAATTCACTTCCTGAAGGGGTCGTGACAGCTGTCAGCCTTGACAGCTTCAAGGCAGGGCTAGATAGATTCATGGATGCAAAGTGTATCGGTGGTTATTAAAACGGATGTCCATGTGCCGCCTCTATGTTGGTTGAGGCAGGCAGGATTCCCTTGAGTACCATTTGTTGGGGGTCAAGGGAAAGGGAGGGTTTTGCCTTCTCTTTCTGCTCAAGATCCCCATGTACAATTGGTGGGCCACTGTGTGACACAGAATGCTGGACTCAATGGGCTTTGGCCTGATTCAGCATGGCTCTTCTTATGTTCTTATGTTCTTTGTGAAAATATTTGGAGCTACAGTTAAGACTTGGCTTGAGGAATCCTAGAATAAATGTCAACAAATTCAGAATTGGCACTTGGCAAAAACTTACTTTTCCAGTTAGCATCGATCTGATAACAATAGCTGATGTCTTTTAAAGGTACTGATTCCAATGCCCACCCTTCTCAGTAAGCATGATTACGTCAGTGCTTCAAAGAGAGATAGGCTGCTAAATTTTAATACTTCAGAGTCTGCGCAGAAACCCTTCCAATTCTTCCCTCACGTACAGTATGTCTATGGAGATTCTCAGTCATCCAGGTCATCTTTTTTTGTTTTTCCTTGAAGATGTTTTGCTTCTCATCTAAGAAGCTTATACAGTTCTGACTCAGTTCAAAAACCAAAGAAAATCCAGTTGCTTTTTGAAAAAGCACCTCTGGGTTCCCTCACATATGTATTTGGGATAGTAGAATCCTACCATCACTACAGAGAGTGGGACTTGAGAGATATTCTACTTCAGATGTCTAGGAAAGAAAAATAGAAATTCATTTAGGTATGCTGGTTTATGGAACAAATGTTAGGTGGGATCATTTGAATTCTGAAGAACAGGATACTGTGACAATAGTAGTAATTCAGACTACAAACTTAAGGAAACAGAAATGTAAGAAAAAACATTTAAAGTATTTCACTTTTATGCTTGAAAAGTTCTGATAGAAGGCTAATTAAAAAAAAATTAAACCTTGACGAACCAGAGAAACTGAATATCTGCTATATATGAATGATGATTAAATCAGAGAGTATAGCATTGTGTCAATTTATATCATTTGCATGATGTTAATATGTAAATGATGCAAATTATGTAACTTACCTTATTTTATGCCATTTGTTCAATGAAGTCATTATGCAAATTCCATAAAATTCCACAAAAGTTTAGTCTGTTACATACAAAATTTGTTATCCTAAACTCCAGTCAATGAAGTTCTTATTTGAAATCAGTTATAATGGCAATGATACCATATTGGAAGGGACAGATGTCATGGAGAAAATCTGTTTACGTGGCTGCTAAGAATAAAAAATGACTTAATGGCACATCATCATCAATGATTATAATACATACTGTGTAGGACTTTTGCAGCTACATAGCTTCCTGGTATGTTTTATAAATCAAATTATATCAGTTTTAGCCCAGTAGTCACAACCAATTCAAGGTACTAGTTTGTCTGTGCAACTATGTACGAGCACATCCATGTGTGTGTGTACACACACAAATGCATACACACCAATGTCTATGCATGGGAAGTAAAATGGTTCCATCTTTCAGGCAGGCTATAAAATCATTTAAGGTTCACTTTATCTCTGGCAGTTTTTAACATAAAAATATTTGAATTCCATTTTTGAGATTTTTAAATTTTTGGGATGTTTTGTCAGGAGAGTTGGGTCCTACGGGGGTTGGGTTATATGCCTTTAAATTGAATCCTGGCATCTCCCTGGATCAGTCCCTGCAGTTTTCTTGGCAAGATTTCAGAAGTGGTTTGTCATTTGCTGCTTCCTAGGGCTGAGAGAGAGTGACTGGCCCAAAGTTACCCAACAGTCTCTCAGTTTCTAGTCCAGGGGTTCTCAACCTGGCAACTTTAAGACTTGTGGACTTCAACTCCCAGAATTCCTCAGCCAGCTTTGCTGGCTGAGGAATTCTGGGAGTTGAAGTCCACAAGTCTTAAAGTTGCCAAGGTTGAGAACCCCTGTTCTAGTCTGATTCTCTAACCAAATTGTGTCTCTTTTGTCAGGAGTAGCAATATACCATTTTTTAAAAAATATAATTTATTATTTTATCATATCCCAAAACAATATACAGTATACATAATGTGGTAAAAACCCAAATTCATTTTCTAAATATATATTTTATAAATACATGAAAATAATCAAACTTCACAATTTTAAAAAACTGATGTAAACAGAGCAGTAGCAATTGGGAAGAATCGCGGAACAGTAATTAAAAGGAAAATAAAGAAGAAAGATATTTTTTTTTTATAAATCAATTCTCAGCTTTCCTTGATTTGTAAATCTAAAGTTTGCGCTCTGTCCTGACTGCATTTTTTCAGAGGACGCTGGCTGGAGTCCAATTAAAGACAGTCACACTTAAGTCACATTGAATTTAAAGTGTTTTAACATAATTGCAATAACATTGACTCATTGATTCCAGTAGGACTTAAGCACAACTAACTTTAATTAGATTGGAATCATTATTTTTAAATTGGAAGGTATACAATGTATACAGTTTGAGCCTCTGGACAAATGAGAATCAGCACTGCTCAGAAATGTGATGTTAGCAAATTTTGCTCTGAATTTTCCTCCAAGTAGATTTTATTTTTATTTAATGTTTCTTATTTAATAAGTGAAGAATACAGAAATAATATTATTTAATTTGTTTAAATTGATGCTTTTAATAACTGAGCCCTGTTTGAAAATAGTTTGAAAAAAAGACTTTAAAAGATAGCCAATATAGTAATCAGATAAACTAGTGGTACAGTGCATGGGGCCTAAGGCTACTACCTAATTGTGGGGTCTAGATTATTTATGGATGAACAGTTTAATTGCCTTTAAAAAAAATTCTCAACATCTATCACTCTGTTAATAATGGGTTATGGAATGGAATCCTACACTAGGAATATAGAACAAGAGTAATTGTGCAATAATACAGACCCCTCAACCAAAAAAGTACATCTCAATTAAGCTTGTACAATGCAATGGTGAATATAATCAATTACTCTTTTAGTTATTCATTTGGCTGATACTCTGCCTTTCTATTCTGGAAAGTGTACTCCATTATATATTCAATGCTAAAGCACTTAGATGATTTTTGGAGTCACAGAATATAACTTTGGCTAAAATCAGAGATCTGAGGCATTTTCCAAGTTGAGGTAACTGAGATGACTGGACAATTATCTTTTCATTTCTGGGTTTCAGTCACTGATATCACCTGGAGTTGTATATAGCCACAGTGATTAGGAGTTACTGATAATTTATTTATTTATTTATTTATGTGTTTGACTTCTATGCCGCCCTATTCCGGAGAATTCAGGGCGGCTCACAACATAATAGAAATCAACAGTAAGAAATACATATATATAAAAACCCCTAATTTAAAAGAAAAACCAATCATTCAACATACACACAGACATACACTGGCTAGGGGCAAGATGTTAACTGCCCCAAGCCTGCCGGCAGAGGTGTGTTTTAAGTAATTTACGAAAGGCGGAGAGGGTGGGGGCGACACGGATCTCCGGGGGAAGTTGGTTCCAGAGGGCCGGGGCCGCAACAGAGAAGGCTCTTCCCCTAGGCCCCACCAGGCGACACTGTCTGGCTGACGGGACCTGGAGAAGGCCGACTCTGTGGGCCCTAACCGGCCGCTGGGATTCATGGGGCAGCATACGGTCCCGTAAGTAACCTGATCCGATGCCATGTAGGGCTTTATAGGTCATAACCAACACTTTGAATTGGGTTCGGAGACCAATTGGCAGCCAATGCAGCTCACGGAGTGATGCTGAAATGTGGGCATTTCTGGACAAGCCCAACACTGCTCGCGCGGCTGCATTCTGCATTACCTGAAGTCTCCGAACGTTTTTCAAAGGTAGCCCCATGTAGAGAGCATTGCAGTAGTCGAGCCTCGAGGTGATAAGGGCATGAGTGACTGTGAGAAGAGACTCCCGGTCCAAATAGGGCCGCAACTGGTGCACCAGGCGAACCTGGGCAAATGTCCTCCTCGCCACAGCCGAAAAATGATGTTCCAAATTTAGCTGTGGATCGAGGAGGACGCCCAAGTTGCGGACCTTCTCCGAGAGGGTCAAAAGCTCACCCCCCTAGGTTGATGGACGGATAGATTGAGTTATCTTTGGGAGGCAGAACCCATAGCCACTCCGTCTTGTCGGAGTTTAGTTTGAGCCTGTTGGCACCCATCCAAACCCTAACAGCCTCCAGACATGGGCACATCACTTCCGCTGCTTCACTGAAATGACACGGGGTGGAGATGTAAAGTTGGGTATCATCAGCATACTGATGATATCTCACCCCGTGTTGTCGGATGATCTCACCCAGCGGTTTCATGTAGAAATTAAACAGCAGAGGGGAGAGGACCGATCCCTGAGGGACCCCACAAGGGAGGAACCTAGGGGTCGACCTCTGACCCCCCGCTAACACTGACTGCGACCAACCAGTGAGGTAGGAGGTGAACCACTGCAAAACAGTGCCCCCAACCCCCAACTCCTCCAGTCGGTGCAGAAGGATACCATGGTCAATGGTATCAAAAGCCGCTGAGAGGTCAAGTAGCACCAGGATAGTGGAAAATCCCCTATCCCGGGCCCGTCAGAGATCATCCGTCAGCGCGACCAAAGCAGTTTCCGTGGAGTAGCCGAGCCTGAATCCTGACTGTTGAGGGCCCAGATAATCGGCCTCATCCAAGGACCGTTGGAGCTGGAGTGACACCACCTTCTCAACAACCTTCCCTATAAGGGGAAGATTGGAGACAGGACGGTAGTTGTTTAATACAGCTGGGTCCAGGGAAGGCTTCTTGAGGAGGGGGCGCACAATTGCCTCCTTGCAGGGAGCCAGAAAGGACCCCTCCCTCAAAGAGGCGTTAACAATCTCCTGAACCCAGCCCCCTGTCACCTCCCTGCTGGCAGAAACCAGCCAGGAGGGGCACGGGTCCAATAAACAGGTGGCGGAACTCACAGCTCCAATGGCCTTGTCCACTTCATCGGGTGCCACAGGGTCAAACTCCGTCCACACAACAGGATCAAGACGAGTCCCTGTCATCTCGACTGACTCATTGTCAGCCGACACTGCATTCCAATTGGAGTCAAGGTCCATCCGAATCTGGGCGATTTTATCCGCGAAAAACTTATTAAAATCCTCGGCACTACCCTGCAAGGGTGCATCAACCCCCCCCCTGATTAAGGAGGGAGCGAGTCACCCTAAACAGAACGGCTGGGCGGGATTCCGCAGATGTGATCAAGGCGGAATGATACGCGCATCTTGCCGTCTTGAGCGTCACCTGATAAGTCTATTATAAGATCTTAATAGTGTTCGGTCAGATACAGATTTACTTTTCCTCCATCGCTTCTCTAGACGTCTCTTCTGGCTACCTATCATTGCTACCTTCTCCATTTCCTTGAGATAAGCTTTTAAAATCTCAGTTCCACAATCATATGTAATTGGTATACTGTATAAAATAAGACATCTGAAGCGTTAAGGCCACAGGAATGATCAAGTGCATTTACTGTTACAAAATATTCAGTGTTTTTGATATGATGAATAGGCTTGTCTAACTGTCCCCATATCTCCCTTGCACTTTGCTTCATCATTTCAAAAAATGCTTATTTGCCTCATAATTTTTATCTCATTGCAGACTTCAAAAGAAATTACTGTGCTGTTCTTATACAAACTGAGTCAATAAACAATCCAGAAAGAAGTAGCCTCAAATATTTCCGAGCGAAGCCAGGCAGATACTTTTGCTCCATTCCATCCAGGAGACTGGCAGGCAAATCTTACTTCAGTTCTGGAGGTAAAGCAGAGTTCCTCCACTCCACCTAAGATTAGTAGTCTATGTGACAAATTCAGCTCCGTTGCCTTCCCCTTGCCACCTCACTTTTCCACTACCTTTGTCAGAACTAGTTAGCCTATTTGGCAATTATTGGCAGGATTAGAAAACAACAACAATAACAACAGAGACAACCCATCATTTTCATACTCTCCCCCTCAGGAACAGTAATAAGTAGTGACATCTTCTTTCCAAAGGTGTAAGCATCTCTTGGTAGAAATTAATTGAGAAGAATTATGAGTGAGAGAAATTCTGCAAGATTCTTTGTGTGGAAGAGCCCTAATTGTGACAAAGATGCAGGTAGTTTTTCTGCCTAGATGAAATGGTTGTATAGTACAAACTAGGGAAAGGCTACCAATGGTATGCCAAATGTTGCTGAACTGAAGTTTCCAGTCTCTCTCATTGCTGACTACGCTTCCTAGGGAGACTGGGAGTTGTAGATCCAGAACACAGGGTGTTTCATAGGTTCAGCAACTTATCAAGGCTCAATCCTCTAGTATAATGCAAATAAACTATATGTTTATTAATGACAACACAATGTAGTCTGTTTAGGACAAAAAAAACAATGTACTATTGAAGGATGGGGCAGATAGCACACAATATAGCATGTAACTTGGCTGCAGGTTGCTAACGAGATGTAGTTGGCAGAAAAAATGTAATTAGGGTTCAAACGTTTGAACTGGTTTCTATTAGAGAACTTTCAGTCATTTTCAAATGGGGCATTTGAGTTTACAGAGCCAGTCCTGGATGAAAGGCACAATACTGTACTGTAAAAAGTTAGAAAAACTGGGACACTCACGGGATTATTATGAAGAAAACACTGGAGAAGCATATATTTTTCTGTGTGTTTTATATTTCATCCTTCTTTCAGATCATAAGTCTACACAGACCTCATCTACTCCAATGTTTCTTGGTAGCAACAAGAACCGTATAAGGTAGAATGGGCTGAGAGTTAATGACAGAATGGAAGCCACCCAGTGAACTGCCATATCTCACCATGGTCTTATCTAACACACTATTTGCTTTTCATCAAAAAAATAGAAAATAAAAATAAAATAAATGTGAAATAAACTAGGTGACAGAGGTTGTATAACAGTTTAAAGCAGTGCTTTTCAAACTTGGCAATTTTAAAATGTATGCTGGGGAATTCTGGGAGTTGAACTCCATACATCTTAAAGTTACCAAGTTTGAAAAGCACTGCTTTAAAGCCATCTAGTATGAGTAATGGAGAACCTATGACATGAATGCCAAAGGTGACATGCCATTAGTTTTTAAAGGATGAATGTCAGCACTCACCAACACTCAGCAGCAACTATTTTCAAAAGCACACCCCATTCTGGCATGATTTTCAGAAACATCGGAGGCTGCATGAGAATGGGACATGCCTTGGGAAGTGAACACCCCTGAAGATAAGAGCACCTAGCATTTTAAGTGACAGTGGTGGAACTCAGGCTGAAGTCAATACTCAGGCCTCAAATTCAAGCTCCGCCTCGGCACTGCCATGAATCATCAGGATGGACTAGATGGGGGAAAGATAGAAAATTATTTATCTTTTGTTTGGGGGAGGGGTAACACTGCAGCAGAGTCAAGTTAGGCATTTTCTGAATTTTTGACATGCCGAGCCCAAGAGGCTCACCATCACTGATCTAGGCTAAGGAAATCTGTTGGGTCCCAGTCCCAATTCAGCCCTTAATATTTTTTGTTGACCAGATTTGAGATAAGGCAATTCTGAATTTAAGACCTGCTGACAGATGGCATAACTTTGGGGGTCATCTGGAGGGACATGGTGGAGGTTTCATCACGATCTGCCAGGCACAGCACTGATTTGACAGTAGCCTGGGACTGGAAATTGAAAAACCTGGGTGAAGGCCATGACAAACATCTTCTGTAAACTCTGTCAAGAAAATGCACTTGGATTCTGTGAATAAGGAGTTCCTACCTTATAAGGTTGCCATATCTGGACGGCAAAACTCTTGTGCACTTTTAGCGTTTACAGTCTAAAACTACCTTAGAAGCAAAACATTTCCTGCTCTGATCTCCAATCCTGAGGTTACAATCTCGACGTTTCCAGCCCTGCCTTTTCCCCCTCCCCTCTAGCGCAGCAACAGCCAGCTAACCGGCCGCCGAGCCTCCTGGCGCTTCCCTCCAGCAAGATGGGGAGGTCCCCTTCCTATTTTCCAGCAAATTATTAATTGATGCTTTGCATTTGCCTTAAATGCTGCTAATCCGAGGGGTTCAGTGCTTGCGGTTAACTTGCGCCGAGGCCGGAACTCGGTTTGGGGCGGGTGGAAGCGAGCCGAGGGAGGCGGCCTCAACAGCGGTGCAGCTGTAATTATTCCCCAGACAAATCTCTGCCGATCCAGAAGACCAGGGAAATCGCAGCCCATATTGCACGGCCTACCATCCCCACCCGTAAGGATAATTTGAGACTCAAATCCCAGCAAAGACCTGCTACAAATTGCTGCAAATTAAGCTGATTTCGCCCGAATGAGGGATTTTCTGCTGCAGATCAAGCCTTCCTGAGAGTTGATGAGGCGGGGGATTAGGGAAAGGGCTGAACTCAAAGAGGCAGGACGAGGCGGGTGGCTGAGTGGGGGGATCAGAGGGAGGCAGAGAAGGAAAGACGGCAGATTGGCCTAACAGTGAAAGTCCTGGAGCATTAGCATTTGGTTGATTCTTACTTCAATGACATTTTATTCCATTATCAAATTTATGATTAGCCTAAACAAAAATAAAAGCGATGCAAAAAAGACTTGGACATGGGGGTTATTTTTATTTTTCTCTTGATTTTAAGATGATGAAATCTCTCTCACTTTGCCAGTTTGTGCCATTTTAAAGGAGAGGGCCAAGTAAACCAATTCCCTCAAATAGCTGTATCTTGAATTTATTGGCACTTTGTCAAGAGAGATCTCTTTACTACCGGTAGCCCAGATACAGGCACCTGCATTTGCATATGTATATGTGTATATGTATGCATGTAGTTGAAAGACTGCTGCAGTTTTCATTTATAAGAATGCAGTTCTTAAAAGTCAAAATGGTATTATTGGAATCATTTTGTGTGAGAGACTGTAAACTAAGTCCCTTCCTATATTTTATATCTTTCCTTCAATAAACTCATGTTTTTCCTCCACTTTCAGTAATTGTGTTTTTAACTCAGATTTGATGGTTGAATTCTTGTTTTTGTTGTTCAGAGTATTCTTTTATTTGCAAAATTACCCCGCTGTTCCCATGTATTTATTATTTGAAAAACTTTGATCAACTATAGATAACTACGATAAAAGTAATTATTAGATATCAAGGTTTTCTTTTTCTATTCAATAGTGTCTGATTCTCAGAGACTGTTTGGACAAATCCCTGCAGTTTTCTTTGCAAGTTTTTTTCAGAAGTCGTTTGCCATTGCTTCCTTCCTAGGGCTGAGAAAGAGTGGCTAGCCCAAGATCACCCATGTGGCTTTGTACCTCAGATGGGCTAGAACAAAGGACTCCAACCTTGGCAACTTTAAGACTTGTGGACTTCAACTCCTAGAATTCCTCAGCCAGGGTGTCTGGCTGAGGAATTCTGGGAGTTGAAGTCCACAAGTCTTAAAGTTGCCGAGGTTGGGGATCTCTGGGCTAGAACTCACAGTCTCTCAGTTTTTAGCCTCATGCCTTAGCCACTACACCAAATTGGCCCTCACATATTAAATAATCATGTCTTTGTCATATCAGTATTATGCTACCTTAGAAATGTATGGCTGTTCCAGCAGACTAAAAGCCAATTATTTTGTAACCCCAATTAAGTCAATTCTATCCCCAATTCTTAATAAAGACATTACATCTCTTACATCTTTATTAGGAATAAAATAACTGTACTGAAAGGTCAAACACAGGGAGTTTACAAGAATAAGACAAGAATTTAGCCAAAGGATCAAATAGGCAATAAAAGGAACCATTTACTTTTTATTCTTCCCCATCTCAACTGTATCCTTTACTTTTCATCTGTTTTAAGAGGGATGTATGTTGCAGCTATTTGCAATTGCACTATTAAAGATTTTATGCTGTGCATGTTAAAGTTAAAAAGATATATGTACTGAGAATCACTATGAATGTAATCAACTTGATTTAATACTAATAGGAAACAGTAAATGGAATTTATGACTTTAAAATAAGTGATTTTTAAAAAACACAAGTACTTTGTGCATAATGGGGGAAAATCTCAATCTGAAGAGTTTATTAGAGTCTAATCCCTCATCAACAAACGAAACCAGGGCTGCCCACCCAATAATCCGAACTGCCATTAAAATATTAAAAATAAATCTAATCGTCTCTTTATCCAAAATAAGCAACTTTTATATGGAGAGAACCCTCTTGGAAGAGAATTATTCCTAGTGTTTGCAAATGAAATTCAGTCAGGAAATTGAAGCTGCATTTAAAATCAGATGAAGCAGTATAGTAAGAGATAAAATATAATATGACAAATTAAAAATATTCATTTAAACACACTGAATGTCCTCTAAAAATTGTAGTGTTGCAAATGAGACTCCACTGAGATTCTTACTCCCTGCTTGTTCAGGGGAGATCTGTTCAGATTTAGAATTTTAAAAATGTGGATAGGATATTGAAAAAACAGTTATCCAAACCCACAAATGATTATCTTCTGAATATCTATTCTTACATATTGCATGGTATTTCCTTCATTGCTGGTATATCTTCACTATTGACAGTCCCTGGGAAAATCAGATGGGGTGAATGAGCTTTGATGATCCTTGAGTGATAGAGATCTGCCCTTCAGACTCAGTTTAGATTTTGCTTGGTACTGTACTAACTGGGTTGCCTTGTAGGGAGGTCTTAGGTCAGGCTTTTTTCTACATCTGTACTATAATTGGCAGAAGTTCTTCATACTCTTAGGTTTTGGGTTTTTCCATGTTTTGTCAGTGGAAATTATTTTAGATCCAATTGTTCAAGTGAACCTGGCAAAGCAGGTGCTTTACCTCTGAGTTTTGCCTCTATCCTTCCATCTCAGTTTCTGTTTGATAGTGGGAGCCTTAATAATAGCAGAGGTTTCTATTGGTGATATTGTAAGAGTTCTTCCTGAAATGTGTAGGACATCCAGGTGTTGGTACTTCTGCTAGCATTTCTGACAATGAAGTTGTAAGCTGTTCTTCTTGCTGACGATGATGTAGCACCTGGCTTGTTTTGATTTTCTCTCCTAACTTTATCTGGCTGGACCTCATTCTTTAAGGGATCATTGTATCGCCTTTCCAGTTTTAAAGGTTTTCTTTTCTTTTCTAGAACTCCCTACCAAATCAAAACTGAAAATAGTTGTGGGTTCTAAATTGTCTTTCATCTCTGAATTCTAGATAGCTAATAAGAAAACCTAAACCTAAGCAAAACTAATAATTTTGTTATCTATATTCTAGTATTTTACTTTATTTTGTTCTTAAAATCTTTCATGATAATTAAATTGCCAGTAAATTTTAGTCGTTATTTAACAGAGCATGAAAATTTGAGGAAAAACATCGGTCTACAATGGCTTCTGGTACCACTTTTTATGAGAGATTGTTTTCTCCCACGTTTGTTCACAACCTTTCGCAGTTCTTCTCAAAATTGCATGCTTTGAGTTTGCCAAGTTCTTATTTGCTTTATCCCCCCCAAAAATATGCAACTAATAATAAGAATAAAAAATTAAAGAATTTCCTCAAGAATGCCATTTAAATTCATAAATAGTTTTAAAAGCTATTGTTTTTATTAAACAAACAAGTGCTGCTCTTCTCTTCCCATCTTAACGAATTATTACTGTTGTTGTTTTGGAGAGAATCTGCACCTCTTGATGCCAGGCAAATTTTTCCAATTCCATAGATAGAATTTTAATTTGGTTAACTGTTTCATTCTGCTTTTTTCAATTTTAGTTTTGATTTTAATTGCTATGGGCCAATTTGCAGTTGCTTCCCTAGGAAATATAATTGAAGATCAATAGAAATAGTAATAAGTATTAATATACAGTGTATCTTTAATTGGGATCAATCACACCACCGTTGTGAAAATCAAGCCTGTACTATCACAGTAACCTGAGCAAGTATATTCTGTGATGCTAAAAAAAAATAATTCCTTGGGTTTAAAGATTCACATAAGAGGATGCAATTAAGCCCAGTGGGATATTTGGCTTTGTAGAATTAATATTTCTTCCTTCTTACAAAATTAAAATACACAGTTTAATTCCCAAACTTTAAAGCATTGTCAGGTATAGTTTGCAGAAATGCATAAAACTGTTAAAGTAAAACAAATTGAAACCCACTAGTGTTACAGAAACGACTTAATGAAACTTAACACTACTAATTAACAACTCAGTTGTGTTTATGGTTCTCCTTGCATTAGCTATGTGATAATATAAAGGTCTGCAGTGATGAATATTTTATTTATGAATAGATTATTTAGGTGAATTATAGAATAGTAACTCAGTATTAAATGAATGGACTCAGTTTTTGAACTGTTGACATATTGGACATCAACGAAACAAATCTATTTTCATGTGTTTTTATGTCATGTATAAACAGATGTGCAATTCTGTAATTAGCCATCTATCCTTTGTTAACAACATAATATTTTATGACAAATGTTATAGTTATGTTTTGTTTTTCTTTTCCTATATAAGCAAAGGAAAATTCTGAGAAAAAATAATCCATTAACATTTGATGTCAAACCTATGTGAGCGATTATCATATAACTTTGAATTTACTTCAGAAGCTGCCTTGAGATAGAACAATTAGGTTTAGAGAGACAATTTTAATCTAAATCTTTAAAAGAAATTGTACATTAACTATTTTTAACGCTTTTACTTTTTAAGACCATTTGTCTGAAATGGTGTAAGGTCTCCTGCTTGAACAGGAGGTGGACTAGAGGACCTCCAAGGTCTCTTCCAACTCTGTTATTCTAGAAATGTATTAATGTAATTGCTAGGAATTGTTATTGACATTTTTGGAAGTTACACTGCATTTTATTAAACTAGAACTACTGTAAGTACAATGTACTCTTTCACTAAAAAAAGAATGTACACTAAAAAAAACCCTGCCATTTGGCCCATTAATGTATTAACACTAGGTAATAGCAGTCATTTATATCAGTCACGCAGAAAATTTAAATTTTCACAATATTTCACATATGAGAACATAATTCAATGTACTGTAGAATTATAGATATTTATATCTCAATTTCTTTGACAGTCTGAACGGTATTGCAACTTTAGTCCTTTCTGGTTGAAAGGAAATATTTTTTTGGGATATTCAGTTAGAGTAGTTTGGGCTGCAGTTTTTTGTTTTTTTTTAATAAAAATTCTTTTATTAAAACAATCAACATTGAACATAAAAACCTATTATGCAGCAATCATCATGACACCTGGTATACAATACTAAGTATTAGTCTTTGAAAACGTCTGAGTTAGTAAGCCTTTTTCCCCCCACTCCTCGCGTCTAGCCTCAACTATATTCCTGTTACATTTTATTTTGATTAGTGTTTCCCCTATCTGTTTCAATATTAATGTGATCAACATTAAACATAAGATCCTATTGCTAAGCAATCATCCTAGAACATAGCATACAACATTAGGTATTAATCTTTGTAAACATCTGTTTTAGTAAACGTTCTCCCCTTCTCCCTTACATCTTCAAGTATACTCCGAATACATTTTGTTTGATTGGTGTTTCTCTTATATATGGTCTATCTACTGTATCTAGTCTATCGCATATTGTGCGTTTGCGCTTCTGAATTGGGCTGCAGTTTTTAAGAAAAAGAAAAAACTGTTTGGAATATAAACAATTTCTTTTTGCCCAATGTTTTAAAAAGCTTCTTTAATTGTACAAGCTGTTTAGATGGAGTATTGTTTTAGATGGAAATTGCTTTGTTGACCTAACACTACATTCTAACTAACAAGATCAACTCATTTTTTTTTTATTTCTGTTAGGGCGGTAAATCTGGAAATGTATTTCCTTTGGAAATTAATTTGACCACAAGTTGTAGACAACTGTCATCTTTTCCAACCTAATATGTTTGTGCAGTTACATATTAATCCATTTATTGATTAATCCATGTATTGTCATGCTGTAATAATGATTTCTGTTAAATCCCAAAGTCTTTAAACACCTTGGCTTTCTTGCTTATTGAGTTTTAAACTATACAGAGACTGCTTATCAAGTGAAAATGAAGTCTGCATAACTACTGCATAGGCTTATTTGAACTCTACTTGAATTATTTTCCATAAGCAAATAATTGTTGCTTTTAACTGCATCAAATTTTGTATACAAAATCCTGTATGAAAGTTACCTGCACAACAGAAATTCACAAGGCACTTTGTGTATTTTTACACAATTATTAATTACACTTTTTATATTTAAAATTTTTATAAGGGTCAGTGTAACTAGTTCTGTGTGCTGGCCAAATAAAAATGATGTAAAGTGAATTTAAAAAACCAATTTCTGAATACTGAAATTAAATGAAAAATATTACAATCCATCTCTTCCCATGTAAGCTGCTTATTTTCTAGTACAGAGAAAAAATATATTTTGTATAATTGGAAGAAGGAATATAGAATATATTGAAGGTCTTTTAAAAACAATTTTAGAGGACAACATAGAAAAGATCTTTCATTCCTGTAATTTTTTTTCTTCCCCTAATTTTTTAAAGTAATACTGTCTATATCAGCATGTAGTCAGATTTATCGGGTGTTTGATTTCCCAGATATTGAATGATACTATTGTGTGGTATAATAAGTACTAAAATTGGATGGTGCCATTTATTATAAATGTTTCCTAAGCTTTTTTTAGACTATCCGTACATATTTAGTTAACTGGAAAGTTCTGAATTCAAAATAATAAATTAGACTTATTTTGTGCCACTATTATCTTGATTTAAAAGTCGTAGTATACCATATGTAGAAATTTGCATTTTCTCAAGCTAATTTGATCGTATGGCACAATCCAGACTTTAAAATCATTTTCAAGCAATCTGTTGCATGAAACTTTGAAGAGAGTTTAGGTCAATTATTGGATGATAATCATTGTCTGTCTATCTGTCTGTCTGTTTATCTATCTGTGTATGATCATACTGCCTTCATTATTTTTCTAAATAATTCAAGGTGACATACATAAGACTCTTTCCTCTTTTTATTTTCCTCACCACCTGTGAGGTGGGTTGGGCTGAGAGTGACTGGCCTAAGGTCACCCTGCTGGCTTTCATGCCTAATCATTTCCTGTGTTAATGAACAAATACAATTTATATGTTTCCGCCAACTGGCAGGATTTACAATTATTGTATTTATTAGGTAATCCATGACTCGTTGGATTCTTTCCACCTATAATATAGACTGGCACCATTTCTCCTTCACAACTCTTAGCAGAGCCCCATCTTCCCTTGTGCCACACGACCTGCATGTCCTGGGAAGTGTAGTGGAAAATCATGTTCATGTGACCAGAACTAACTGCAGCAATGCTGAAGTGGCCAGAACTTTGCAAATACAACTGCTTGAAGATCCTTGAATTTCAGTTATGCAGGTCTGGCAGGAGGTTCGCCATTTTGCAGGCCAGGAAGAATCATAATGTCAATCCCACCAGACAGATGAACCAGGGAATATATTCCATAGGTAGGAAGACTAAAACTATTTTTTTAGAGTGGCAATAAAAACAGAATCTTGCAGCTTTGTACTGTACCCCATTTCCCTTTTTTTAGAGAGATCTCTCTCCAAGTCATTTCTTGTGGAGTTCTTGGTGCTCTCACGTTTGGTTATTCTCTTGCAAATGTTTCACTACCCAACTAGGCAAACTCTTCAGTGCTAGCCTAGGTTACCTAACAGTTACCCAACTAGGTAAACATCTTGCTAGCACTGAAGATGTCACCTAATTGGATAATGAAATGTCTGCAAGAAAACAAGCTCAGAGAGTACCAAGGACTCCACAGTTCAACTCTGAACTATAGAAATTCTCTTCTATTGACAAACCATTTCCATATATTTTCTGGCGGTTTGGATGTCAGCTATGTTTTTCTTTGTTGCTTTGATAATGAATCTGGTGTATCTCTGTTGAAGTCATCTTCTTTAAGGACAAATGGCAACAGAAAGGCTGGTGGTTGAAACATGTTGATCCTCCAGCCAGAAATGACTGAGGTGCTACAATGATGAGTTTAGGCAAACCTGACTGAAGAGAAAAGGGAAAAATTCATTTTAAGTAGTCACATGGAAAATATTAAGAAGCAGGGAGGAGAAACATATAGAACTACAAAAAATATAGAGAGCTTCTGAAAAATGCCTCTAAGAAAAAAATATAAGGTTCTGAGCAGATTATAGTCCGAGTGGTCTTAAACTCATTGAATAGGCATCATACTATGACTACTTTCTTCATTTTGGCCCTACAAACTGCCTTGTAACTAATTCACTAATTTTCAATTCAGTACAAGATTTACAATTCCTAGTGGTTTTAATAAAAGTTAACAAGTGAGTAAAAGATATATATGGGTTCATGGTTTGAGTATTTATATAATTGTTAGTGGGCATTTTTGTTTCTTCCTAGCATTTTCCTGCAAGTGCAAGGTCCTTTTTTTAATTTATCGATCAAGTGTTGATCCATTGGTTGTGACAAGAATTGACCCTCCTGATGTCATGAGCTGAGACAGAGCAACTGATCTAAAGTTACTCAGCTGGCTTTCATGCCTAAGGCAGGACTAGACCTCAGTCTCCTGCATTCTAGCCTGGTTAGCAAAGCAATTAAATAGATAGCTTTGCTAGCATTTAAAATGGCACAGTGGGAACTGAAAGACCTTATCAAAAACTGTTCTTGAATCTCTCTCAACTTGGCCTCCAAAATTTGGTGGCTAAGGTGATGGGAATCTAATATACATAACATATAAGTTTACAGAAGGATGTATTATTGTTTTTATTATTATTGCTGTTCCATATTTCTACCTATAATATGATTGATGATGTTTTCCAGTAAGCTAATTTTACACTGCCCACTTGAAGGAGATGGGGCGGTTCTTAAATATGATAGATGATAGATAGATAGATAGATAGATAGATAGATAGATAGATAGATAGATAGATAGACAGACAGACAGACAGACAGACAGACAGACAGACACACACACACACACACAGAGATGATTTACAGACAGACAGACAGACAGTCATTTTAAGAAGAAAGGATTCATCAAATTGCAGTAGCATTTTGTAATTGATAAAATATGTGAATCATTGTGGAAAAAAGCCAAGATATTGCCTGAATCTACATTCATATTTAGAGATATTTAAAAAAAAATAGTGGAGTATTTGTAGTCATAAGAATCCTAGCTTCTACTTTCAGTCAACCCTTTATATTTAGATCTCATGAGTATAGATCAAAAAATGCAAATATATGAATTAACAGAAGGCATATGAAGTCTTTTCTCCTCTTTCTTATTCCATATCAGGGTTGATTCCTGGAGATTGCTTGGACAAGTATCTGTAGTTTTTTTTTGATAATTTTCAGAAGTGGTTTTCCATTCTCTTCTTCTTAGGGCTGAGAGAGAATGACCAGCCCAAGATCATCTAACTGGCTTTATCCTTAAGGCAGGATTAGAATTTATAATTTCCTACTTTTAATCTGTTATCTTAACCACTACACCATACAGACTCTCTTATATACCATAGCTTATAACTTAGTTATATATCTGAAGAAGCAAAAGTAGCAACATTGAAGAAGCAACATTGTTGACTACTCAATAGAAACCTCTGCCTTGAAACCATTGGTAAGTTGGATATTAATGATTAATTAAACAGAGCAGTTGAAAGGTTTGTTAATGTTGAGGAAAAGATATGTTGACCAATGGGAGCCGATAAGCTGAGCAAAGTCAATGAAGTAAATATCAGGAGACATGGCTACCTAGGGGCCCATAGGCCTCAGGGGTCACCCTTTGTTCCTCAATCTTAAAAAATCCAGACCTGGCATTATGGTACTTGCATGGCCAGAATTATCTAGGATTATTCATAGGATGGAACCATGCATGGAGCACAGAGCAGCAGGTAGATGCAGGCTGCGGGTTAAGGTTAGGGTTAGATAGCAAAGAGATATAAAAAAGCTCTTATTTTTTGCCATTTAATAGTCATCTGGATTTTTTTCACTGTAGATCTAATAGCACTAGCTCCCGCTTAGCCTGCCTGCAGTGCTTCATCCAAACAGAGCAGAATTGCCAATAGCAATTCTGTTGTTTCTCCTGAAAACAACTTGTGGCTGCAATTCATGGGCACCAGAACAAATGAGGAGTTTGCCTTGGAACTCCATGGTTTCTGAGTGATTCTGTATTTCTGCTGGAAGGTATGTGCTGGGGGAAGGATGGTGCAAGGCAAGCAATTTATTTAGATTGCCAACCAATTATTGCACTTTTCTAACTTCTATGCAACTTTACAAAATCATTGGGCATATTTCTAATACAAATGACATTTTTAGAGTGGCTTCAAAATCTTTATAAAGCAACATCTTCCTGTGCTGTTCAATGGTTTTATAGTGTAGATTAGATATTTCACTCATGGGTGAAAGATTCAAAGTCATTTCTATGAGAGAACTATGCAGCATAGAAATTAGTTTTGTATAGGAAATACTATGAACCACATGAGTAGTTTTTCACATATGGTAGCCATTTATTTAGCAGACTTTGTTCAAGCAGACTTCAGATTTAACAGATTTAAATTTGCTGGATCAGAGTTCTGTCCAGATTACAGACAATAATAGCATTATTTGTTATTTAGCAAATCAGTCTGGATAATATTTATTGCTACCCATTCACTATTTTTTGGTGGCACTCAAAAAATCCCATTCACCAATTAACAGACATTCATCTTTAACAGACAATCTAGTTCTCTATTCATCTGTGAAATTCTGGGTTTGCTGTAAAATTAATGCATAGGTACCTACATAACTAAAGTTCCACACAATTCCAACTGGAAAATTGGTATTATAAAATGGTCATAGTGACAAGCAAATAAACAGATAAAACAGCTTTCAAATATTTTATACAATTTAAGCATTGAGATAACAGCTCAAAGATCCTGAGAAGCAGGAATATATAGTTGTCGGAATCTTTCTAATGTCTCTTGAACGTATTTTTATTGTATACATGACTTTAAATAAATTATGGGAAAAACACATTCCTAAATGCCAAAAACAAGGCTATATTTTTAAGTTTAAAATGTATACTCCTGGATAATTGTAAACTTTCTTAATTTAAAAAGCTTGTCAGTGTTTACAAATTAAAGTCCATTTTTATTTGAATAGGTACAAACACCATTTGAGTAAATATAATAGATGTTTAAAAATAAACATATTAATGTTATCTTTCATTAAATTGAAAATAATGTATATTAATCTAAATGTGATCTAGTTATATTAAAAAAATCTAGCTGCAATAATTTTGAAACCTTAAATCAAATTCAAATGAATGATTATTGAGAATTATTGAAATTTATTCCATATTCAGTTGAAGTTAACACTATTAAATATATAATTCATTTTAATATATTTAATATATTTCCTTCAACCTCTTATTTATTTTGCTATGAAAAATAAACTTATGCAATGTTCAAATTAGTCCTGTTTTCACTTATCCTACTAAAGTGTGTGTGTGTGTGTGTGTGTGTGTGTGTGTCAATATTGAATTTACATGATAAAATCTAATTACTGCAAGTCAACAAACGAATTCAGCTACGGTTTTTTTTTTAAGGTGGACTAAATTAACGTTTCGTAGCTCTTACACAATCTTTCATGTTTGCATTCAACCAAAATGCTGATTGAACAATTTACCGTAATCTAAAATTAACCGCTGGCAACTCGTTCAGAGCAAAGCTCAAGGTGTAAAACGCTTTGCAAAATCTCTAGATTGCTCCCATGATTTTATGATGGAATTTTCACTCTTTAACCGTCTCTCTTTTAAAAAGTCTCAGGTCATTTAAAACATATTATCACGCACAATTTCGTTGTTTCGTTGTCCTGTCCGCGAAATTTACAGCTAGAAGCCAGCACCCTCTGCCGAGAGGTGCATCTCCCTAACAGTGGCAAATCCACTGGTCTGTTTTAATAGACAGAAGCCAGCCAGGACAGGCGTTTGAATAAACCTCGAAGCGGCGGGAGGCGATTTTATTGGTGAATGGAAAGGAAATCACCTCGGCGGCTGGGGGCCCTTCCGATCAGGCCGCCTTTGCCTTCCCCTCCGAAGGAAGGGGGGGAGGCGCCCCTCGCTTTGCCCCCACCACTTCTTTCCCCCCCATTTGTTTAGCCAGGAGAGTATCCCCCCCCCCGCTTCTCTTCCTGCTTCTGCAGCTTCTCGGCCTCTCTCCTCCAGCCGTCCACGTTACACGGCGTCCCTCGGCAATACCGCTCGTTGGTAATCGCTGGTGCTCCGCGGAGACTGGCTTCCTCCCAACCGCGAGGCGTCCGAGGGCCCGGCCTGGAACAGCGCCAGGCCGACCGGTCCTTCGGAGGGGCTCCGCTTCCTTCGCTTTTCTCTCACGCGGAGTCACCTGGCCTAAGCGCTCCCTGACACCTGTCACCAGTTGGGAGGCGCGCAGAGCTTCTTTCTGCTCTGGGTGGCGGACCAGCTCTCGGCTGCTCTCGGGCGCCTGCCTCCTTCGCTCCTCTCAGGGAGCCAGAGGGCGGCTGGGGCTGGGCTCCTCGGCGCGCTTCTGCTGGTCCCGGCGCGCCCCAAGCCGACCAGCCTCTCCCGCCTTCTCTCTCTCTCTCTCTCTCTCTCTCTCTCTCTCTCTCTCTTGCCGCCCCCCCCGCGCTTTTTGGAATTCCTAATCGCGGATGGCCTCTGTGATTGGCTGTTCGGTTCTGATCCCGCTTGGGCACCAGCCTGGGCGTATAAAAGGGGCCTGAGGCGGGGGCTCCCGAGCATTCCCCGGAGCGGGCACAAGGGACCAGTCACAGCATGACGGGCAAAGCGGGGGACGCGCTGGCCCACAGCCTGCCCGGCAAACCCCAACCCCCCGAAGGCGCACCTCCTCCTATGCCGGCCTCCGGTTCTAATGGGGCAGGGGCTGTAGTAGGGGGCTGTGCCACGGGGGCCAAGCCTAGCTCGGGCCCTACAGCACCACGCTGCACCGGCTTCGGCATTCAGGAAATCTTGGGCTTGAACAAGGAGCCGCCTTCCCAACCTCGCGCAGCCCTGGACTCCTTACCCGCCGGGCACCTGCTGGCGGCCCGCTCCGTCCTCAGCCCAGGCGGGGTGGGCAGCGTGGGCATGGGCTTGCTGAGCACCGGCAGCCTCCCGGGTTTCTACGCGCAGCCCACTTTCCTGGAGGTATTGGCCGACCCGCCCAGCGTACACCTGCAGCCGCTGGGCAGAGCCCCCGCGCAGCTAGACACCAGCCAGACGGCCAGCTCAGGTAGAGCTCTTGTGGCGGAAGAGAGCAGTGGGGAGGAGGGCCCTGGGCCCGGGAGGAAGCTGGGGGACACTGGGAATCGCTATCCCGGGCGGTGAGATCTCTGCCCTTGACAAGGTGCTGCGAACCACTCCAGGCAGACCAGTCTATTGCAGCTGATCCCGCAGCGGCGATCGCTGCGCCCCAGCCTACCCGGCAGGATTTAAGAGTCTCCCCGATGCAAGGAATGCTCGACCTCATTTCAGACCTTCCCGATTTTGTCAGACGTGAGCAATTTTCGGCTAAGCGCCTTGCAGTCACACAGTGTTTCAAAATAAAATTAACAACATCGAGAGATAAAATGGTGAGAAGTAGCGGTGTAGGAACCAAACCTTGCCCAGAGTACTCTTCCGCCTTTTGTAGACAAAAAAATGCAGCCGCGGTGCGGCTTGAATTACCCTAAAAGTCCCATATGTAGTAAAGGGCGCTAGGATAATAAGCACGAATCATTTGGTGTCTTAAAGTTTAAACCAAAACAATATAAAGAAAAATGCAGTAACGGCAAGCATTAAAAAAATAGCACAACGCTCGGGGAAATTGTTAAACAGGAGAGAGAGGCGCCGTGGTTAATTTAGGGATCCTAACAAGAAAATGCCCCGCTGCTTTATTCTGTTTCCTTTTTCCAAAGTCCAGAGTTTTCTTTTCCCAACCCCTAAATACAGGGAAGATTAGAGGAATAAAAAGCTCCCTGAAAGATTTATTTCCTGCCTATCGAATGTAAAAAGGTTCTCTCCCTCTTCCACATAACTTTTGATTTCCCGTCTAGCTCGTTTTTTCCCCATTTTGTTTAATATTTTTTTAAAAAAAAAAATCCTAATGATTGACAAACGAAATCTCAGTGTGGGAGAAATGGGCTGATTTGAGAAGAAAACCAGAGGCCAGGCCCAGGAGGGAGAAAAGATGCGGGGAAAGTAGCTAGAAGAGAGCGAGGCACCCATCTCCCGGCTGGAAGGGTTTACGGGGGCGCCCTCAGGAAGAGAAATCCGATCAAACGAAATCCTCCCCACAAAAGCCCCGGTCCGAGAAAGTTCGGACAAGGCCTGCGGGGTGACAGCCTGGCGTGTTCCTCGGAGCGGGCGGGGAAAGCTCCCCCCCCTCCACCCCCCACCCCCCCCAAAGAAGCAGCCCTCTCCATCGCTCCCGCCTTTCTGTCTTCAGATTCCGAAGATGTTTCCTCCACGGACAGAAAAATGTCGAAGTCAACCTTAAACCAGAGTAAGAAGCGGAAGAAGAGGCGGCACAGGTAAGGCGACCTTCTTCTCAAGGCCGAGATTTGCGCTCTGGGGCAGCAGGAGTAGTCCCCCCCCTCCCACGTCCTTGGACTTGCCGCCCTCCCGGTGCGCTGGCCGGGGTTTTGCTGGCGGGCCGCTTCCCTCTCTGGGCCTTGCAGATCTGGGTCTTGCCTGCCCCGCACCCCGCCAGGTTCAGGCTTCTCGTTGTCGGCGGTGCTGGTGGAGGCGGGGGGGCGGGGGGGGGAGCAGGAGAGCGAGGAGCCGGCAAGGTTCCTGCACTCTGCCAATAGATCCTGAGCGATCCCTTGGTCTTCAGGTTTTACTCTGAAGCACAATTCCAAAAAAGACAAGGGGCTAGATTTTCTCCACGCCAAACGTTGTATGTATTTTGTTCTCCTAACTTTTATTATTATTATTTATTTATTTCTTAAATTTCTATACCGCCCCTCTCCCGTAGGACTCGGGGCGGTTTACAGCCCAATTAAAACAGATAATAATAATAATAAATATTTAAAAATAAATTAAATTAAATGAATACATGGCTGTTACTAAAACCTGTTAAAATCCCAATTCTAAAACCCGAACAACCTTTTTAAAAAAATTTACATAGAAATTTACATAAATTTACATAAAACCCGAGGAGGTCTAGGCCAGGCCTGCTTGATTGAAGAGATGAGTCTTCAATTCTCTTCTGAAGGTGCGGAGATCATGACACCTCCGGAGTTCTGGGGGGAGCTGGTTCCACATCGTCGGTGCCCCCACAGAAAAGGCTCTCCCCCTGGGCGCCACCAGCCAACACTGCTTAGCCGATGGCACCCTGAGGAGGCCCTCTCTGTGGGAGCGAACTGGTCGATGGTATTTACTGGCAGAAGGCGGTCTTGTAAATAACTGGGTCCTATGCCATGGAGCGCTTTAAAGGTGGTAACCTCCACTTTTATTTGTGGAACCATCAAATCCAAACCTCTCAAAGGGGATCTTCCTACGGTATTTCTGGCTGGCTTTTAGCTCTTCTCTTTCAGAGCTGCCGGAGGGAGCTGTCCAAAGGGTTCCCCTGTACACTTTTCTTTCCGTAAAAGCCATTCAGGGCTGTGAATAAATCAAAGAAATCAGTATGCTAGAGCAGTTTACAAAATCCAACTATTGCTTTACCCAGCCAGATCGGTTTCTAATTCGCGTTTAATTTTCTGCAAGTGCTTGGTTTCTCAACGAGGGCATCACTGATTTATCAAGATTTTCTTTTGTCTGTAAAACACATTTAATTCCTGCTTCCCATTTGGCAAGGGTGCTGATACTTTTTTTTGTGACTAGTAATAAAATACAATGTCTGAGGTGACAGGAATTGTAACCCAACCCATCTGGAGAACTCTAGATGGGAGAAAAAAAAATACCTGAAAATATTCCTGAACAGTTTGGAGACTGAAAAACACACCACGTTACAGTAAAGCTGGGGGAATCATCCAAAGAAAAGTCTGCTCCCTTTCTTACTGATTCAGACTCCAACAAGGATCTTGACATTTTGCTCTCTCTCTTCCCCCTCCCCCCCTGCACAGGTGATCAACAGAACTAAAACCATTGTAGGGCTTCTTTTGCATATTAGTTCTGTTTTGTGTATTCAGCAGCAAGTCCACCTGGACGTGATTTGGGAAGATTAAGTTTGCTAAGGGGCAGAATATCTGGCTGTAATGGGGGAAAAAAGGGAAAAAAAGAATGGTTTATTTGTTTTGAGAATTACAACAACTGAAATTGCAACAAATAATTCTCTGTTTTATTGATACATGAACAAATGAGAGCAAGAACTTTTCAGTGAATTGGGCCAATATGCAGGGATATTTTTGCTATGTAGTAGATCAATGTTAGAATTCTTGCAGGTTTTATATTTGCATCTAGAATGAATTGTTTCAGAAATTTGAGAATATTATAATTCTATAATTTGCAAAATGCAATATTTTTTTAAAAAGACAATGTCTTCAGGAAATGCCCCCAAAATTAGTGGCAATGAGGAGAGGAACTACACTATATCTTGAGCAAGAAAGGAGAGGTTAGTTGTTTTTACAGAGAATCTGAAAGAATCTGTTACAAACAAATTTTAAGACTACATTTCAAAAGGGTGGATTTTGCCTGTATTTTTGACAGGAATTCTATCTACCCTCAAAAGAAGTGGATAAATTTAAAAATAAAAACCCTGCCACTGTTCTTGGGTCCCAAAATAATGCACAAGAAGAGAAGCAATTTGTTTTGAGAAAAAGGCAGTGAGGCATTGCAGAAGCTTGCTCCATCTATATAGGTGGTCATTCTGGGAGAGCAAGAGGAGGTTGGGAGGCACCAGAACACAGATTTGATGGCAGAAGGAGCCCCTCACAATGTTAGTATTATTAAGCTGATGTTAGGAGGTAATTCAGATATCTCTTGACAATGCTCATGGGAAGTATGTAAATATTTAAAAATCAATGCTTAATCTTTGGAATCTTGGCTCTGATTTTTTTCTTTTTGAAGCAGTTTTTTATCAGAAGGTTGATTTCATATTATTTTCAATTTGTTTATATGCTTGTGTGTGTGTGCTTAGGCACATGCAGACAAGCTTTTATATAGAAATGAAAAATATTGAAATGCAGTTGGCTTCCATGGTAGGTTAATCTCATAACCAAAGAATTTTCTGTGCTTCAGAAATTCATCAGAATGTTTATTCAGATTTAGAGCACAACATGATCTACACATTTTCACCTCTGCAAATATCTCTCATCCCCTCATCCCCTTCTGGAGTTGTGCTTTCAATTCCAGGGGCTATTTTTTTTTAATGCCTAAATGAGGACAACTCCTAATTCGGGCTATTGAGATTTCAAAGAAGCATATCTTTACTATGAAATTCTTTTGAAACGGTAGAATCATAGGATGAGAAGCTAAGCTAAATTCCTGAAGATAGATGTTCTTACACTGTAAAGTGTTTGTAGTATATTCTTTACAAACAAAATATTAGCAAATTAGGAAGATTTGGACTTTCCAAATGTTAGGAAAGGAGATAAATTAAAGATAGGAAGTAAAATAATTTATTTTAAAAACATTAATGTGAACAATATTTTGCAACAGAAAAAGAAGAAAAATAAATAGATGGACTTTGTTCTTGAAAACTTAAATATTATCATAAAGTCTGTTGCTTGGTGTCTGGTTACAGATAAGGAAAGCCCACATTTCTCCATTTCACAGAATTTAACTGGATCTATAGTGATGGAGTTGGTGGGATCTTCTTGTTAGATTTTGTTGCAGCACTATGGAATTCTTAATGAATATTAATGCCACATTTCACAAAAAAAATTGATGATAATTCTAATTTGGAAGTCTTTTTAATCCATACCTATTATTAATTCAGCTGCTTCTATAGTACCTGGAACTAAATTGTGCCCCTTATTTTCAACATGATGCCAAATTTTTGTTTGAAAAAAACACAAAGCTGACTTAATTAATAAGAAATCTAAAGACCAATAAGAGTAGCTTTTTTTTATTTGATAACACCGTACCTTTTACATATAGGCTAAATTTAATTTCTAAATTTAGACTAAAACCCATGTATTTGGGTGCAAGCTCACTAACATTCATATTGGAATGTTTAGGAGCACAGCGTACATGAGCAAAACCAGATTCTATTTACTATCTCAGAGAAGAGTTATCTAAGAATAGAAATGGTATGAAGGAACCCACTCTGTAAATGATACCTATTCAGAATTATTAGAGGTAATATAGGTTTTTCTGGAAAAGCTGGGCAGATATTTTAGATTTCTCCTCCACTTCTTAAAGAAAATAACGTCTTTGTTGATAAACATTTGATTAATTCCTCTTAGAGGGTAGGGAAAGAAGCAATGGGTAGAAGTTTGTTAGAGGGAGACCCAACCTGAAACTAAGGAGAAATTTCTTAATAGTGAAAGCAATTAGTTCATGGAACAGCTTGCTTCCTGGATTTGGGGGTGCTTCATTGCTGGAGGTTTTGAAGAAAAGACTGGACAGCCATTTGTCTGAGATAGAATAAGGACTCCTGCCTTGGGCAAGGGTTTGGACTAGACGCAGGGGTTCTCAACCTTGGCAACTTTAAGACTTGTGGACTTCAACTCCCAGAATTCCTCAGCCAGCTGGCTGAGGAATTCTGGGAGTTGAAGTCCACAAGTCTTAAAGTTGCCAAGGTTAAGAACCCCTGGACTAGAGGACCTCCAAGGCCCCTTGCAGCCCTATAATTCTACTTCCACAATAGTTACAGCTTTGCTACCCTCTCCATTTTGATGTTAATGTACTTTATGAAAAGAGTGCAATCTAAGTCCATTTGTTTCAATAGTAATCCTTTACATCTTCATTTTTTTTCCATTACAGTAAATAGGAAGACCCAATATACTTTACTTGGCCTTCTTCGTCCTAAGAAGAATGCTTTTGTATAATGTATTCATGTTCTTAATTTTTCCTTTGCTGCTGGTTTTTTTTTTCTTTTAACTTTTTTCATCAGTGAATTTTATTCCATTTAGGACAATCTTCACATCCTACCAGCTGGAGGAACTGGAAAAAGCATTCAACGAAGCCCATTATCCTGACGTTTATGCAAGAGAAATGCTGGCTATGAAAACAGAACTTCCTGAAGATAGGATACAGGTAAATTATATTGCTATGAAATTCAGTCATTCCGTGTCATGACTACTCACTAATTTTTTTCCAACATACTTTGCTTTCTTTGAAAAGAGTGATATACTCTGTAAGACAAGCCTTCTCCCATTTGATACCAGTGAATTTGATAATGTGGGCTGCTGGATTATTATAATCCAACACATTTGGAAAGGTACAAGATTAAGAAATGTTGTTTTAAAGGACTGTCTTGTAACTGATTCATCCCAAATCTCAAAGATAATGTTGAATTGGTGTGCTTTCTTGTGTGCCTAAGCCTGCACTAATTGTTCTAACTTTTATTAGTTACCGGTAGATATTTTATATAAGAGGATGCAATTGTTTTTGCATGCTGAAGATTAACAAAATGTTGAAAGAAGTATAGTTTTCTATAAGACTTCATCAGGATTCAGGATGCATGACAACTTCTGTAATTGCAAGGCTTTTAATCCAAATGAAATAAAAGTTGTCCAAAACGGTTATAAATCAGGATCAAGAGAGTAATAAACAATCAGGAAAACTTAGGAATATTCAAGGTGTAGTAGTACTTAGTATAGTTGGATCATCTTGGAAAATAGACCTTCATAAGATGGAGAATTGGGACTGTGGTCTTCATGTTAGCTGTCTTGACATTGAGAAAAGTTAGTACTGCAACTGGATGGCACTTTTCATATCCAGAGCTCACAGACCCAGTTGCAATGGGAACAGAATGCTGATGATACTGAAAGTAATGTAGTGAAGTCTTAGAACTCAGAATCTTTCTAGGCCCACATATGAAAGAACACCTAAGAGAAGTGAGAACTACTGGCTGTGATAGGAAATCATGCCTAAAGTGACCTTAGGAGCAAAGAATTGGTTAATACTTTGGATCTTCACTAATTTCCCCCTTTTAAATACTGTATTTTTAATTATTTTTGTAGAAATGTTTACTGAAGAGTAGAATTCATTATTTCCAAACAACTAAGTTTACTTCTTGATTTCCTCTGGAGAGACATATTATGTTAAAAAATTAACATAAATGTTCATAAACATATGAATTTATCATAATTCTTCATGATGGAAACGATTCATTCAGATTTTGTAAGTTTTAGAGGTGTTCATAAACAGCCGGACATCAAATAACTTAGAATAGTCAGAGATTACAGTTTTCATATAGCAGTGTAGTTGCTTTATGAAATAATGGTTGATGAACAAAAAGGCTCAGCTCCATTACATTTTGAACCAGGTTTCAGATGTCATTATGTTATAACAGCATTCAACACTTGATTTCTATACTTATTTTGTTTCACTAACAATGTAAACTATTTAAACTATAAATATTACACCACACAGCTCGATGTTATAAAGATTGTATAAAATGAAGCTGATATATTGTGGGAAAGTCTTGTGGTGCAGTTGCATAATGGGATGGATCTGCCCTACTTAAATTTTATGTAAGAATACATAACTTGGTTAGCATATCTTACTCCATCTTTCAATGCAGTTATAGCAATGGGATAGATAGAGCTTTCAGGCATTAATAGAATTGAAATATAGGTAAACCTGTGATCTTTTGCATGCAAAAGACAATTTTCTGTTATTGAGCTATGATTCCTTCTACCTTGTTCTTTGCAAAGGAATTACTTCATCAAGAAATTATTTAAAAAATAACATGGCCCTGGATAGCTCCACAGATTTTTTATAAAAAAATAAAAAATAAAGGAAGTTTGTTATTTATATACGGTACATTAATAAAATTATATATTTTATATGCAGCCCAAGACAATTCCTCTTCATTTATTGTGGCCCAGGCAAGCCAAAACGTTGGACAACTATCCTTTATACAGTCTGAACCATGACTGGCTAAGCAAGACTAAGAGTTATGTTCTAGACATCTTCTAGGCATTATTTCATGAAGGTTTCCCCCATTAAGTATTAGTACAGCATTGGCCTTTTTATTAGAATAACTATGTGAAGACTACAACAATTTCCTGTTCTTTACAATTGCATTCTTCCATCTATTTGCATATATATTCTGCCACTCTTCTGCCCATTATATTTTGGGATTTCATCTTCCTATAGCATCCCCCAATTCAATGTGTAACCAGGCTATAAAACTGTTTACTTAAATTATGCACGATAAATCATCCCTTCTCCAGCTCTTTAATTATTTGATTGCTCTTTACTGAACTTCCTTCCTTTGTTTCCTTCTGGTAACAAGACATCAAGTGTGCCATGCAATATACCAAGAATGGAAAATGGAAGGGGAGGGAAGAACTCTATCCTTGAAGGTCGTTGCTATTATTGATATTATTATTGGCCTACATCAGTTCAGATTCTAATATCAGAAATCAGATTTTGGTTCAGCATTAACACTTGCTGTTTTTGGTTACTTCTGATGACTCATGATAGAACTCTTTAACGTTTTTGGTCAATGGGCATATTTGGAATTTTGAGAGAGAATGGTGTGGGTTGCTGTGCCTGTAGTGCATAGCGAGGTTGCTTGCCCAATCACAGGAACGTGGAACAGGGCATAGATCTGTGATGGTCATGTTTTTGTCATCCCAGTGAAGATTGTAGATTTACAGCTATGAGGACTGTGATCCAGAAGATAAACAGTAATCCCAAAACATTTGTATTGGCTTCTGAGAGGCTTTCAAGTTAATGCTGTGTTTTGTGATAACGTTGTAAATTACTGGGAGGAAATTACTTGTACCCAATTCTCAATTGTTAAGTTGCAGTGTTGGAGAAAAATACATTTTATCTGAGCTAGTTTTCCAGTATTTTTAGCCCCAATATGTTTTAGGTAACTGTGAGGTCCTTCCTTGGAGACACTGATTTAATCTTAGTGCTGAGTAAACAGTCTTGTACCACAAGATACACAGTATACATAATTAGGCCTCCCTAATAGTGATTTTTCTAGGTCCTTTCTCTCAAGGAAGACTTGTCTGAGCTCTGTTGTCAAGTGAGATTATTTTTAATGAGTCCAATAAAATCTGGAGAATGTGGATGCTAGACTCTATGTATGATACATTTGTTTTAGTCTTTCTGAGGTATTTTAATTGACAATGATATTTATTTTTTAATTTTGCAGTACTATGTTTGATAGTCAATATTATGGATGGAATATTATTTCAGAAATTAGAACAAGCAAAAAGGTACCTCTTGGATTATAGTCATGGGCATGTCTATGTGTGAATCATAGATTATCTCCAAAGAAATTTCTTTAGCCTGAGAATCAATTCAGGGAATTACTTGTAAATCAGGTTTTACTAATTCTCATACCAAGGAAGATAATGCATTACTGATTCAAAAAGACTGGGGTGGGTAATAATTGGCAGAAAAAATGGCAGACTCTTTTAGCATTTCCCCCTCGATACAGTTCATGAATGTTTGACTGCCTGAGGAGCAAATATAATCCAATCTTTAGAACTCAGACAGGAATGTTAGATTGTTAGGTAGGAGTGCAAATTATTAGTTTTTAAATTATTCATATTATATTTTAAGGCTAAGGTAAAATGTAATATTTGGGGGATTTTCTACTTTTGCTAAAATGACCTGATTGGCTTTGGGCAATGATGGATCTCTTTATCCACTAATCCAAATATTCTGATTTCATTGCAACACCACATCAAGAAGAGATACATATTTAACTTTAGGAAAAATATACTACTTGGACTTTTACAACTGGATGTTTTTGTTCTTCACTGTTACTTTTTTTCACCCAGTATAACCTCTTGTTTTCTTCAAATATGTGTTTTCTTTCATCTATTATTCTTCAGGATACTACTTGTATTCATCTGATTTGCTTAATAATAAATCCATCTTCATGTTAGTAAGTGAATCATATTTTAAAGTTTTACAGCCAAACTCACTTTTTTCTTCATTAGGTAATTTCTTCTATTATTCTAGGCCTGATATCAAACTTTGGTGTTTCTCACTCAGGTTTCTTTCATTATCAAAGCAAGGTACCAATATTACCAATGAACCTCAAAATAATAATAATAATAATCAAGAATTATACTACAATTTATCTAATATTTTGGTGATATCATTTGTACTACACGAATCTGTGTAAATTACTGTTCTGATGTCAAATGTTAACTAGAATTGCCACAAGTGAATTTTGGATTTACCAGTTTTAATTAAATGATGCTTTCTAGGTTTATACCTAGAGGCATAACTGGCAGAAAAGGTTTAAACCAGGGGTAGTCAACCTTGGCTCTTTTATGACTCGTGGACTTCAACTCCCAGAATTCCTGAGCCAGCATGGCTGGCTCAGGAATTCTGGGAGTTGAAGTCCACGAGTCATAAAAGCCAAGGTTGACTACCCCTGGTTTAAACCATAGTGCATAGTGCTGTATTAATACTAACTTCCCTGTGCTTCTGCAAAGCAGCAGGAAGGAGAGCAGCTACCTGTTTTGTGATCAGCCATGCAGACTATGTGCCTCTTTTCCTATACTCATTTAACTTCATATCTTTTTATAGGGTCATAGAAAATGATAGCACAGTAAATATTGTAAATAACCTTGATGCAGCATATGAATAGGGAGACACAATGTATTTCCTGGTTTATTATACTTCTTCAGATCTCTGAAATAACACTTCAAACTGCATATTTTCTAAACAAATCTAAATCTGAGCAGATGGGAAGGTTTGGAAACCACACATCTGAAAAATGTCTCATTTAAACTGATGTGTTTTCTTAAATGAGAAATGAAAATAACTGGATACCTTTTACTGAGCAAGATAATTCTGAATAAGTAGGTTGCTTCTGTGGAAATCCAATAACCGGTTGTCGAAACTCTCCCAAAGTACTGAGATGTTAATTTTAATAAGCATAATCTCTGCAATGTGTGTGCTGTGGTCAAGGATGTCTTTGTCCTGCTTCAGCTGGTGCACTAGTTGTGGCCTTACCTGAAGCACGGGGGCCTTGCTGTGGTAGCTCATACCTTCATCACCTCTCATTTAACTACACAATATTCAGTATGTGAGAACGCCTGTGAAGTCCATCAGGAAGCTTTAGCTGGACTCAGCAGTTGTTTGAGGGCCCTCATCAACGCAAGTACATTTCACTAGTCCCTGAGCCTTGTACCCTCCAACTGGTCTCAACCAGCCTGTTGAAAATTTATCTTTTTGACATTTAAAGCTTTATGTGATTTGGCAGGGGAATATTTGCACTATTGCCTTTTATGACCTTTAATTTATTCATCTTCTATAGATGGATGTAGTGAGAAACTCTTTTGGTTCTAGCAGATACAAGTAAACAAGCAAGCAATTAAAGCAAAAATACAGTCGTTCTTGTAAAGCAAGGAAAAGATCTGACATATTTATTAGTTAGTCCTTGTTTAATGACCAGTTGCTTAACAATTGTTTCAAGTTAGAAGAGATTTCAAAAAAGCTCCTTATGACCTGTCCTGTAAGTTACAACTGCCACCCCTCTCCCTGCAGTCACATGATCACATTTTGGGCACTTGGCAACTGGCTCGCCTTTATGATTGGTTGCAGCATCCTGACCACAATTTTTTATGATAGAAGATGGCAAAAAACCCTGCCCACTGAAAATGCTGGATTCACGTAATGACCATACGATTCAGTAAACAACCATGTGATTCATTTAAAAATCATGGTGACTTTTTATGTTAGTTGTAAAAATAATAATAAAATTGAATCTGGGCATGTGGTTCCTTGACTTTGACTGCAATAACTTATGACTGAAATTCCAGGCTTGATTGTGGTCATTAAGTTGAAGTCTACATGTACAAAGGATCTAATGGTGTTCAGACTAGTGAAGGACAGTGGTTTTATACATTTAAGAAGAGACTGGACAACCATTTGTCTGAAATGGTATAGGGTTTTCTGCTTGAGCAGGGGGTTGGACTAGATGACCTCCAAGGTCCCATCCAACTCTGTTATTCTCTGTTATCTATAGGATAGGGTTTATAGGAACTTGTTCGAGTAAGAGACATTACATAGATTTCAATACAGGAAAGGAAGAGGTAAGTTTCAAAAATAAATGTAAAGAGATTAGAACATATCAGAACCTCAAGGAAAAGGTTTTCGTATTCTATCCTTAAGAAAAGGATATGAGCTAAATGGATAATTAGTCTGATATTACATAACACGGCGTTTATTTTTCTTATGCTGTTGCTGTCTAGTACTGATCTCCAAAGCTTATTGAGGGAACTATTAGGAAGCATATGGAATTTCCTAATTTATACACGCAAAGGAAAAGTATATGCTGTGTAATGAAGAAAGAATTATGCATTAACTGAATATTCAAACTCCCAAAATCTATGGATTTTATTATATGGTAAAGAAGAACCTGAGAATTCCTGGTGATGGATCTGAGATCACTGGCTATCAATTTGGTCCTCTGGTGGTCAAATTAAGTAAACACATGTCAAAGTCGTATTAATTTTTCTGCTTAAATGTTCCAAGGATATTGAATGTAATCTTCTACTTATAAGCCAAGAAAGCTGCAGTTAATGAATTTTTTAAAAATTGGACCACTGATGCATTAAAGAAATCTTAAATCTGTTTATAAACACTGTAAAACTAATATAAAATAAGCAAGCTAGAAACAAAATAAAACAGTATAGCAAATATTAAACATAGAATAAAAATAAAATTATATCAGGAGACAGCAAATGTAAAATGTATTAAAAGAACACAGAAAATACATCACATTAGAAGCTGGTGTACAGTATTGCAAAGGAGAAATCATTCCAAAATATAGAAATCACAGGAATAAAGGCAAGTCTCTAAGTTAGTAAAAAGCAGAAGCTGGAAGCTGCAGTACAGAATATATATTAACCTGGGAGTAAGATTCCTTTATGTGTAGAACACATAAAAAGCAATTAGTATTATAACCTGAAAAAAATATAAGATCGTATATCTCCAACTATATACTAAATAAATATAATTAGAAAAATGCTACTAGCAGTCTTCACTTCATCTGGGAATAGCCTCCATTTGTGTTTATAGAATGAAATGCCTATTTAAATTTCAGGAGTAAGCAAAATAAGGATTAATGTATGTGTAATATCTTTTTCTTACAAGAGATATCTTGTATTTTTGATTATAGCAGAGTGATAAACTGGATTGCTGTAAGAATGAACGTCTGATATAATTTGCAGTACCAAAGGGTTTGTAAATAATGCAGAAACTCCATATAGCATTTTCTCTAGATTAGATCTATTTCCTAAGGTGTCTTACTAGGACTTCCATTTTGAAGGAGAGTTTGGTAGATTGGGTGGGCCTAATTTTGGAAGGAGATATTAACCACACATATTTATATTTTGGACATTGTTTGCATTGACAAATGGTACCACAATTTTAAAATAGTGCAGTGGGTATTTTTTAAAAAAGAAATTGTCATTTTCAAAACTAATTTTATTCAAGATAGACTTAAGCTTGTTAAAGTGGCAAAAAGATGTCACTTTTTAAACAGTATACAAGTATTAATTAACCCCAGTTCAACAGAAGATCAGTTTTCTTGCAACAGACATTTATCCTTCTAATCTATAGACTTGCTTACTTGCTGGATTTTTAAAAAAAAAAGCAATATAATTATTTCATTTCTGCTGCATACTGATTTTAAACCAGACATCATACCAGTTACATTCCTATTAAATACTTATTGAAGAAGTGTCTATCTGCATGCTATATGTATGTTTATCTGTAGATGCTGACTTTAGTATTAAAATTTTAATTTCTTTTTCATACATTGCAATCTGTCACAATAGATAGGTTATGCAAGATATGAAATCTGTGTGCATACATAAAAGTTGCCTTCCAGTACTAAGCAAGGCAGTACTCTAGAATAATTCCTATTCCCAGGAATGCAGTGATATTTTCTATACTTTAGAACATTATCACATAACCCTAAATATGCAACATAGCCTACTGATGTGTAATCATGTCCACTGAATCTCAGTTCATAAATAAGACCTACAGTTAACATTATAGACATTCAAGTTTTGGGGTCATAAAAATGAGGCTAGATTTAAAAAGAAGCTCTTCTAAATATTTTTAAAGGACATGACAAATGCTTGGAATTGGGAGAAACATTTCATCATTCTGACAAGCTCTGGAATCAATTACCTTTTGCTCTGAAATCAGCAGGAAAGTGTACCTGATTCATTCCATCAATGTGGAATTTATCCCTTAATACAGAGAACTTCTCATGTTTGAATTTGTACACTGATGAAACAGGAAAGAAAATATATATGGGTAGTACTGGATAATGTGAAATCTCATTGCATGGAGCCATCTAGCGGACAAGACAAAGACAAGAAGAAATATACCATATGTGAATCTGATCAGGGAGGACTGAGTGAAGATTTCTGTGTGGATATTTCCAGATGAGAAAGCATTTTTATATGAACTGTTTTGTAATGCTCTTATAACATTTTTATCACCCTACACTCAGATGAGAACACAGAAACATTCAATATAGGTCCATGCAACAAATACATCTAGATTGGCATTTTCAGTTATATTAAAAATAAATCCATTTAAGTACACACATTATATGGAACAATGTAGATACAATGTGCATATAACCCTGCTTATATATTCAGATTTATTTCAATGTACTTGATATGCATAAAAATATATATCAAATGAAGTTTACTACAGTTGCATTTAATTTCTTCATAAACTATTCATTTGTAATAGTTTGTTAAGCCACATGGTAAATTATATCCTTAAGATTTCTTGTTAAATGCAGAGGTGTATAACAGACTGTTCCTCCCTGCTTAGTTCACAAATGTCTTATTATCACAGTACAATTACACTATTTTTGCTGTGTATATGAATGAGGCAGATAGACCAGAATAGGAAACAATTTTCTTTTGAGATCAGAAGGCAGTTTGAAAGGCAGGACTTTTAGGTGTGTGTGTGTGTGTGTGTATAGGTGTATATATATATGTGTGTATGTGTGTGTGCGCATATATGTATAGGTGTGTGTATATTTAGGTGTATGTGTATATATGTAGGTTGTATGTATATATATATTTATGCACAACCACTGTTGCTCACACAAACAGGTTTCTGGGTTGTCTCCAAGCCTCATTTAACTAGATATTACCCTACCCAAGCTCTCTTGGAAATTGTTTTTAACTACCTGTGATGTCTATCTACCTATTAAGAAAGCCTAATCAGCTTTACCTTAACTTTGTTACCTTTTTTATATGAGTTCAAGATTGCTCACAATACTTAAAGGATTGTAAAAATGAGTTCTCGATCAAGGCAATATCCCCCATAAAATCTTTTAATAACTGATCTCTCTCTCAATAGGAAAAGATGTGATATAGCTCATTTCCAATAGTACATTTTTTGGACTTCATTAAAAGGCAGCAAAAACTGTAAAATAATTTATTAGTAAGGATATTCTGCCTCAGATATCTTACCCTAGTTAGATCACTGTCATGATCCAAGATTTAAATCAAGTAACATTAATTCCTATAATTCACTCACAGTCCTTTGCTACTTTATTGACAATTTTAAAATATTTCTGTTCCAATTGGACATAGATTATTTATGCAATTCAGTACTTTTTAGTATTGGATTTATAAGAATGCTTATTTAGGAATAAGTCTCATCAAATTAATATCAAATTTATTATATGATTTAGTGTTGCAAATATCCTATCATTATTTAACCCAAATGCATACATTTTTCATATGTTCATTGCTGTAAGAAAGGAAATATGTATTTAAATATCAGCATGTAAGGTAAGGGTCATAAAAAATACCCCAAAGAAAAAAGTCATAAAGGGATTTTGATCTGTTTACCTGTAACTTTCATGTAAGTATAATTAGGTTTGCAACCTTATTTTAATATCCAATTGGCAATGCAATTCAATAATGTATATGTATAGTTATGTATTTTCTTAATCTCAGGAGGCTTTCAATGGGGAGGGTTTTCCTCTACACGGTTCTACTCAAAATCTCCCTCACGAGAATCCCCTTTGAAGTCCCCTCCAGCTACAACCTCCCCTTTCGGGGACTCGTCCTGCTCCACCCTGCCCGATTCCGCTGCCGCCCAACGGAGTCATCACAGGGTTAAATTGTCAGCGCTGCAATGTTAAAACAGGTGTCAAAGGCGCTTCGATATATCTCCAGATTGAAATCAAATTCTTTGCTGTATAAAAAGATAAATTACCCAGGCGATTCCCGCCTCGGCCCACTCATCAGGACAGCGCCAGACGGAGAGCATTTTTTTTAATGTGCTAACGACCTAATCAAGCAATCAAGTCGGAGAAGATTGCTGAATGACCCCCCGAGCATCCATCTGCCAGCGAGCCCCCACCATTCATTTCCATTCCGCCGGGGACGGTGCGTGCCTTCCCTGGAAAGGAGAGGGAGGAAAGGGAGGAAAACAACAGGAGGGGGGGGCTTAAAAAAAACCCCTAAACAAATTAACACCCAATTTTCTAGCTTAATTAGTTAAATGAGAAAAAGCTGGTGGCTGCGGTGTGGGGCTATGCTTGCCACTGAAGGGAGGGGTGGCTGTCTCGTGGAGAAGCGAGCGAGAACTTCACCACCGCCACGGCATTAATTAGCGCGGGTCAATGGCGCCGATTCCCCAGGGAGCAGCCGCTTTAATTTCCCGTGGTATTTCGGTGCCTGAGGCCCATCGATTCAAACTGAAATTAACTTATTTTTCAATCAGGCCTGGGCTGCCCCTGGAGCTGACTCTTCCTTTACCTCCTCGTGAATAGACCGCGAGCAATTTTTCATCTCAAAGCTGATGCTTCTCTCCGAGGCGGGAAAAAGGCGAGGAGAGAGAAAGTGCGCGCGCCCCCAGGCGATAATAGATTTCTGCTAGCGGTAGGCTCGCGGCCTGAATGGTGGAAGCTGGTGCCGTCAACGGGACATGTCTGCACCACCCAAGAGGGTTAAAAAGCAGCCGACGTACATAGTATCCCCATCTCTTTCTCCATCGCCTGGTGGCCTCTAGAAGTTTTTCTTGCATTCCCTATATAGTCGAACATTCCTCTCTTTTCCTTTCTCTCTTTCTGACCTCCGTTAAATAGAGACAAAATCCAGGCCACTTGCACAAAAGGTATAATGAGAATTAATTATAGTCCTGCAGTGAGCCACCAGACTCTGATTATTATACTGTTTAGATGGAAAAGTATGCACAATTTTACTTAGACCTTGTATGAAGTGAAGACTGGGATTATACTAAGAATCCATTGGAATTTGCAAATTACATTCAGTTCCATCGTGGGACTGTCATACGAAGTGATTATTTAAACATGAAACAATTCAGTATGAACCAGGACAGAGGATTCATATTGTGTGGTGTTGTAATCTTGGCATCCTTTGGAAAAGAACAAAGGGGATATTATTTATTTTTTATTTATTTATTTTATGATTTTTATACCGCCCCCCTCCTGAAGGACTCGGGGCGGTGTACAGCCCAATTAAAATGACAACATACAAAAATTAAAATTATTAAAAATAAATTAAATAATTTGGCCCGATATTTAAAAACCCAATACATAATCTAAAAACACAATCCCCTAAAAACAATTATGGCCATTGTTGGAGCTGGAGCTATTATCCCAGGCCGGCTTGTCGGAATAAGTATGTTTTTAATTCTCGACGGAACGCAATTCCGTCATTGTACGGAGTTCGGGGGGGAGCTCGTTCCAAAGCGTTGGAGCTCCCACAGAGAAGGCCCTCCCCCTGGGGGTCGCCAGCCGACATTGTTTGGCCGACGGCACCCTGAGGAGACCCTCTCTGTGGGAGCGTACCGGACGGTGGGAGGTATTTGCTGGCAGATATCCGGGTCCGATGCCATGGAGCGTTTTAAAGATGGTCACTAACACCTTGAAACGCACCCGGAAGGCCACCGGCAACCAGTGCAGCTCACGCAGGAGCGATGTTACATGGGAGCGCCATGGCGCTCCGGTCATTACCTGCGCGGCCGCATTCTGGGCCAGCTGAAGCCTCCGGGTGCACCTCAAGGGGAGCCCCATGTAGAGAGCATTACAGTAGTCCAGCCTGGAAGTGACGAAGGCATGAGTAACTGTGCATAGCGAGTCCCGGTCTAGGAAGGGACGCAACTGGCGTACCAGGCGAACCTGATAGAACATCCTTCCGGCCACGGTCGTCAAATGGTCCTCTAAAGACAGCCGTGAATCCAGGAGGACTCCCAAATTGCGAACCCTTTCCACCATATTAGGGGAAGTTATTTGTCCAATGGCATTCTTTTACCTAATTTTGCAAAAAAAGTCAGATTTTGGTAACCTGCAACAAACTACAATCCTTTCGTAGTTGGGGAGGGTATGTGAATGGCAATAAATCAGTGTCAGGGAAAACAGTGAAATTATGCTTGCTTAATCCTGAATTAACCATCTGTATTTTATATTAGAGAATTATGTGAACTCAGCTGTTACATTTTACTTTCTCATCCAAAGTATTCTGCAAATTGAATTGAGCAAACCATGCTTCAGTTAATTGTGTCTAACTTCCTATCAAAATACCACGCCCCCATATGCAGCTTTTACCGTGTTCAGTGAAAACTGAGATTATGGCAAGTTGGTTTTCAAATAAATGTAATGCAAATAAAAGCTATATCTAGCTGTATTTGGTGATGGCAGGAAGAGTGAAAAATTGTGCCATAACTGGAAGGGAAGGAAGGAAGGAAGGAAGGAAGGAAGGAAGGAAGGAAGGAAGGAAGGAAGGAAGGAAGGAAGGAAGGAAGGGAAAGGTTCGGGCTCAGAAAAAGAAACAGCTTTGTGTATTGGCTTCATTCTCAATCAAGCCAAGTGGAAGAAAACTCACAATACATGAAGATCAGACAGTATAGAAATATGATCAGACAGTAAATGAAAAGCAGCCATCCTTTGTATGCCCTTGATGCAAAGTGGAAAAACATTCTATCCTATAATAAGTCAATTTAGGTTTGCCTTTTTTATCCTACCTACTGTACTGTATATATAAATGTCAGGTGGGCAGGCATGGTAAGATAAAGTTGAATAGTATGGTCAGGGCAACATTCACTACACCATTTATTAGCACTTTATTTTTGGGTAGCACAAGTATGCTCAGATTACTTGCATTTGTTTTTTTAGTATGAGGTACCAGAGTTTGTTCATTCACTTTTGTATTTATCTATTTTTGTGAGGCAATGTATGTCTATTCCTGTCTTCAGTATGTCTTCTATTTTTTCACAAAATTCCAACTGCAGTATTTTAAGAAGAATGAATACATCTTGCAGTTGTCATAAAACACATTTTTTTTACCTCAGAGTAGATAACATGCCACATGCAGCCCACAGAGTTCCTCTGATTGCAATTGCTGAAATTCAGTGGCATACTTTCTTACCATGTAGAACAGAAAACCTAAGAATGTGCTACATGTCCTAAATTGGGCTTAAGACTGCTTGAAAAAAGAGAAAAAAAATGCTTGAGACTCTTCCACAAACTCTTAGAAAGTCTTTGTCCTGTATAGTCCTAATAATTGTCCTGCACCATGTGGTCATCAACCCTAAAAAAAATATTAAATGTGGCTCTCATTCATTAAAAAATTGTGCACCCCTCTTTAAGTAGATGCAATTTTAAGTCAACTTACAATAATTGATGAGATGTTCTCTATATAGCCTATGTAGTAGTTAGTTACATTTCATATTTTTGAGAGAGGATTGTATGTATATATGTATGCATAATACTATCATCTTATATACATTGTTTTTACCTAATTAAAATTCAAATCTTTACTACCATTAAAACAATATTAAATATTTAAAACATTTCAATAATTATAATTATCAATCATACTTAAATGGTTTGCATATGAAATTACTTTTTGAAGGATTACCTAGTTTTCCCCCTTTAAACAACTGTTCAGTTTAACTGGATCTTCTTTCACACCTACCAAATTAATGTTCTAATGAATGATATAATTGGCATATAAAGGGATAAACATTCAAAATAATACTTGACAGTGGGGAAAGTTAATTAAATTCTGTTTTAGTTAATGTGGACGAGTAATGATTTATTAGCATTAAAGACTATTCTCACTTGTACTTCACCATGACAGAGTCAGGTAGTCAAACAACACCAATCTTCCCCCTTGGCCCTACAAACATTGGTTTCATCTCATTCCCAGTCAAAGAATGAAATAGCCTTAAATCATCTTTAGGCATATTAGTTTTAAAGTACAAACAACCCTTCACTGGACTAGTCAGTGCCTTTTATTCTGTTTTACTTATTCATTTATTTAAATTGAACTCATTAGGGTACAGCAATCACATGGCAAATAAAAATTATACTTTTCTTATTAAACAATCTTCTTTATTGCAGGTTTGGTTTCAGAATCGCCGGGCCAAATGGCGAAAGAGAGAAAAATGTTGGGGAAGAAGCAGTGTAATGGCAGAATATGGCCTGTATGGTGCAATGGTGCGTCACTCCATCCCACTGCCAGAATCCATTCTGAAATCAGCCAAGGATGGCATAATGGAATCTTGTGCTCCTTGGTTGTTGGGTAAGCGCTCAGTCTTGAGAAGAGATCTATCTTTTGTTATAGCCAATGCCAGGGTTCTGACAGAGTGGAAGGGAGTTAAAGTAGCATTTCCTATGTGCCCACTATGTGATTTGGGTTACTAGCCATGCTGGAAGGTAGATAATGGGTCTTTAGGATAACACACCTGAAAGACCCCTTTCACCTGTTCAGAAAGCTTGTATTGTGTAAAATAGGTAGGATAGGAAAGGAATATCTGAACATGGATTACTTATAGGCATAAAGCTCAACTATGGCCTCTCTAGAGGTTGCACAGATCAGCAAGTATGGCTACCAGTACTGCTTTTTAATGGAAGGTTTTATTAAACTTCATGGAATATAAAACCTTTATGTCTAATGCTAATAGTCTGTGTTTTATATTATGCTCCCACAATGTTTTTGCCAAAAACATTCTTCATATTTTCTCAGCAGTTTACCACATGGAAAACTGTTATGGAGAGAATCCCCTGCCAGATGTTCATGCTGGCTGAGAACATAAACTTTTGATAACTTTGGGCAAAAAGTTTGGAAATCCTTTAAAGGTTTTTAGAAGCTTTCTAATTCAGAAAACAGTAATCACAGATCATGGCATAATAAATATGTTTAAGGGCTTGGGCAGATTTATACATACAAGTTGATCTTGACTTACAACCATTTGTTTAGCGACTATTCAAAGTTACCACAGCATTGAAAAAAGAGACTTATGACTGGTCCTCGCACTTATGACTATCAGTTGTCCCACAGTCAAATGATCAAAATTTGGGTATGTCACAACCAGCATGTATTTACGATGGTTGCAGCATCCTGGGTTCATGCAATTGCCATTTCCAATCTTCCTAGTGGCTTCCAACAAACAGAGTCAATGAAGGAAGCTGGATTTGCTTAACAAGTGTGTGATTCACTTAACAACACAGTGATTTGCTTAGCAACTTTGGCAAAAAAAGCTTGTAAAATTGGTGTGACTCACTTAACAACTGCCTTGTTTAGCAATGGTTCCAGTCATAAGTTGAGGACTACCAGTGTAAGAAGACCTCTGCTAGATCAGACCAAGAGTCTTCCTAGTCCAGCATTCTTTTTGATGTCTTTGGTAGTTTGCAAACAAATCTTGAAAATAATTGCCTTCTTAAAATTCCAAAATTCTTGGCCAGCCTTGGTATTATTTAAAAGACCAGAGGACAAACTTTTATTCACTTCTACTCTTAGGCATTCCTTTCAGGAGCACCCTGGCATGGCAGATTAGTGACTAGAGTGCAATCTGATCCGTTAGATGGTAATCAGATGAAAAGTCCATTCCCACAATGTTGATTGTGCATAAATTTTTCCCTTCCCCCCTTCCATGTGCCAAGCACTGTGAAGGCTTAGCAGTAAACAAACCTTATATACAAGTAATTTAACTATAACAAATTTGGCTGATAGTTTAAGGCTATTTAAATATGGTAGCCAATTTTCTCATGCACTTCTGCTTCTTCCTTAGCTTTTCTTTTCTGCTTTTCCAGACTAATTCTTTAAATTTAACACCTGGCTTCTTACAAATGTACTGCTTCATACCTCAGTCTACTAGAAAATGAAAATTGAAAGGACATGGATGGATGGTATATGTTAGGGGGAAAAGCAGCACGTAAGGGTTTAGCATTTCCTCATCAAGGCTTTGTTTCACATACAGATTCACTTCTGTATTTGGTGAAATTCTGCAGCCGAATGGAATTAGGGAGTGCTGTGTCTTTAGGGTCCTCTACCCTAGTCCAGGGATCCCTAACCCCCCGGTCCATGGACCAGTAACGGGCTGCAGCATGCCAGCAACCGGTCTGCACAAATAAGCAAAGTCACATCCGCGGGGTGCAGGCAGCACACAAAACCATGCACCCTCCAGTCCACGGAAAAACCTTTCTCCACGGAACCGGTCCCTGGTGTACAAAAGGTTGGGGACCTCTGCCCTAGTCCACTAAACCGCAGGGATAACAGGTTTTGTAATTTTGCTGCCTTAGAAATCTTTGTGTTTCTTTATAAACATAGATTTCTTTTGTAACTCTGGTTTTAGCTCTATTAAAAGACAATTCATCCCCACACAAGATGCTTCTTCCTCCTCCAATCTAATACATTCAGATTTGACATCAGGGTTCAGACACAAAGATAAATACATATAGGTGGAATACTGGTGTAAGTTTCTCCTCAAGCCTGGCGGTTCTTATTAGAGAATTGGCTGGAGGTCTTCCTCATGCAGGGCCCCTTCATTGGGCTCTCTGTGTGACTGCTGTTTGAAGCAAGGCTTTCTGCTTTTCCTTAATTCTGGCCTTTCTTTATCTTTACTGTTTTCAGTTCAAGATGGCTTTCCCATGCCCAGGCGCTTTTCTAAACCCGAATACCAACAATTCTTTTTAGGGATGCACAAAAAGTCTCTGGAGGCAGCGGCTGAGGCAGGAAGGAAGCCGGAGATGGAACGCCAGGCCCTGCCCAAGCTTGACAAGAGTGACAAGGAAGAAAGGGGGGCAGATTCCAAAACTACCATTTCCCAGGAGGAACTCAGAGAGAACAGCATTGCTGCCCTCAGGGCCAAAGCTCAGGAGCATAGCACCAAAGTCCTGGGGACCATTCCTGGAGATCCTCCTACCCCAGTCAGGAAGCCAGAAAAAGAGGAAGAGGCAGCCACGGCAGAGGATGATCGGCAAATGGAAAAATCAGATTTATTACAAGAGGATGAAAAACTGGTTTAGAAGGAAGGGATGATGGGAAATCAGCCATCTTCTTGAAGACTGACTCATCTAGTAGCTTCAGCCTCCTCTCAGACTAATGGGGTCCTCCCTGTAGTCCCTACTCACCTGGAGGGTGGATCCACTTGGTCTCTATACATTTCAGGAAATCACAGGCTAAGGCCATGTTGTGTTGGGTGTGTTCAGAGACTGATTCCCTCAGGAGCATATTGCCCCTGCAATCTTTGTGCTCAGGAGCCGTTGGGCTCTGCCTCCCTCCATTTCAGGCAGGGAGAGGGAGGTGGACATTGAATACTTTCACAGTTTATTAAATCATTATTGCCTTCCCCCACCTGCTATTCAGCCTCCATTATTCTATTATCACTTCCTCTTTAAAAATAGTCATCTCATTATCTAGATTCACACATTGTGATAAGCCATGTTTTATTTTAACCATGATTTTTTTGAGTAAGCTTCAATGTTTAGTTTTGCTGCCACATTTAATCCATATACCTTAGTTTACAAATCACAATGTTTGGTACAGACAACATACTAAGCCAAAGCAAACAAACAATATAATGGCTTACCATGCTGTCTGTGCTCAATCATTATATTTAGTGATCAAAATAAGTATCTTTCTGCTTGACTTGATCAGGTTGTTACCTTTCTCAAAAGAGAATTAAAAGGCTAAATTATGCATATTTATATTTTCATTTAAAACTGCCCATTGCCTGGCATTAAGGCTATATTAATAAAGGAAGCATTCTTTTCCAAAAATCAACCCAAAATTTAAAATTGATCAGGTGGCAACCCTACCTCATACTGAGTGTGTTCCTGATTACAGTATCAGCATCATTGATTTAAGTGGTTCAGCTGCCCTACTCTACTAACACAATGTGAACTTTGCCTAATAATACCTAATTTTGGACTGTTTAAGATATCCAGATGTAGCTTGTCACAGTCTGCCTTTGCTTACCATCTTGAAATAGGTAATGCCGTTTTTTCCCTAGAGCATTTCAGGAAAAATCATATCAATAAAATAAAATTATACTTGTATGACACTGAGTTAATTCCAGTGAAGATTATATTCCATATATTGTAAAGTAATCATGAATCGCTATGGTTGGGAATGGAGCACTCAGGGTACCAAGGCTATCTGGATGCCATACCGTGTCACTCAGATCCCAGCCACTTTTCCCAATCTTGTGTGTTTAGCTTTAGATAGGGTAGTTGATGATGTGAGAAATGCATCTAAGAGATAAATTTCAGTTGTTATACTTGATATTCAACATCCTTAAGGGACTGTGAACAATGAATTAAGCAAGAGTCTGATTTCATCTGCTCTTGAGCCTGGATGGCTTCCTTATGGTTCACAAATTCAAGTCAAGAAATGGAGAGTAAGACTTACCTCTAGTAGTGATGTTTCTTGAGAAAGAAATTTTCACTTGAGTTTTAGAAACTTATTAGTACTGCATTGTGTTTACATTAATATGAAAATTCATCATTAGTGATCATTAACTATCTTTGCTTGGTGTTGCAGTCTGCAAATGGTAAAGATAGAATCACTGTATTAGCAAATACTTATAGTCAGTTTATGATCATTTAAGTAATCATATCAAGTCATTTAAGTAATCATATCAAGTCATCAAGTCTTATTGCCTAAGAAACTCCGTTTCATAAAAACACGCCTCTTTTCTTTTTCGGTGAAGGCCCAGGATAGCAAGTCCCCATTTTTTCCCTGTCTTTATTTTTAACAAGAGCTGTTTTATTTATGATTGATTTTCCTTGCTGATATAATCCCTTTCTATGTTCCCCAGTTATCTGTTGTTTTAGATAATAACCCATGGTATGTAAATATTGTATATATGGTAAGAAAAGTTGGTATTTGAGGTGTTTAAGATAAAAAGTTGTAACAACTAGTCTTTGAAACTTGTGATTTTGTGCCATTTTTCTGTAAAGATATAAATCAGAATAAATCCAAACTGAAGATGAACAAGAATGATGCTGCAGTATAACTAATAAGTGCTGTTTAGATATTGCAACATAGGCAATATCTGAATCAAATAAAATCCTTTTTATGGCCTTTAGGCCACAGAGGGCTATATCTCAGCATGAGAAGACAACTACTAATATGAAAGGGACATTTAGAAACAGCATATTAGAAACTGTAGAAACCATCATTAAAATATTTGATTATTATTGCTATTTTTCTGGCCTTCTATGCATAAAAAAAGCTTAAAACATGGATGCTTTTAAGAGAAACCACCAGTTTAGATGAATCCACTCTATCTTCTCTGACTTAATGCTAAATGAGATGTATCACCTCCAACACTTCCCTCTGAGCACTGAGGAAGACTGCATTGTTTCCAACACTTGAATCAAAATGCCATGACACATTGTATCATGTGTCCATTCTGGATTCTTATATCAGGCAGGGGAAAAAAACCAAAACAAAAACCAACATTGTTTCTCAAAACAGCCCATGAATTTGTTAAACTTTACTATCCTTATTAATATTAGGAGAGAAAGCCATTGGAGACAAATTCATCAGTCACCATTACTTCAGTACCAGAAATAAGATTAAATATAAAGATGCCAGAGAATGGCTGACTTTTAATATTTTGCCATCATATTGCAAGCTGCCTCTTTCTCCAATAGCCTCTTCATCACTTAGATTTAAAGGAAAATCTGATTGAAGGAGGACCGACAATAGTCTGCTATTGTTTTGAAAATGGACTACTGAATTCTAATGTTACTCCCTCCATCTTTCTTGCTATTGGATGAGAGGATAGATACGGAGTCACTGATTATTTGTTCCTAATTGTGTTTGGATATTTTCTGTGTCTATGTTTGCATTACATAATGAATATTTTTTCTGCTCAAAAGCTTTATACATGAGTTTTGAATATTTATTATTATAAATATTGAGTTCCTACTAGTTTCTAATACCATCTAGATTTGTTAACATGTTGAAGCATTACATATTCCAGAACCATCCATGAATACTTTCCTTGTTGATATTAAGAATTTACAAGTGCATTAAAAATTACAAATTTATATTCCACAAAAAGCTACATATTCCATATTTCCATTGTTTCACTTCACATTTTTAATGCATATAGTTTGCTCTTTTAATTAACCTTTTTGGATTTTTGTTCAAGTTGGTTATGCAAAATACATAAAGAAATATATGTAAGTATGTATAAAAGAATTTGAGCATTTCTCTGGATCAATTATTCCATATGTTTGCTATATTAGGTTAAATCACTGGAGTTATTGAAAATTAAAGAAGGCCATATGTTATATGAACACAGTTATTTAACTACCTTAGATTAGGATTGTTTAGAAATAGATGTGCAGATGCTAAAGAGCAAAATGATTTTGCCTTTTTTATTTATAAGTGTGTTGCTGCTACATAAATAATGCATTTTTAAAACAAGAAACATCAAATCTCAGTATTAAGCTGTCAGAAGTTTAACAGTATTTTGATACATGAAATAGGGAGATAAAATGATGACCTTGTCCTTCCATAACCTGGGCTCAAACCTTAAAATACCTTCATTCTGCCTTTTTTCTGGCTCTTCTCTTTTTTCTGCTCCTCTCATGGTAGTACTCAGCTAAAAAAGAATATTGTTAAAATTACTGTCTGGTTCTCCTAATTGTATTATTGTATGCCTCTGACCTTAATGCGGGGGTTCCCACGCTGTGGAGCAAATCTGGGAGAGGAGGGTCATAAGGTTGCAGACCCAACTGAAACCTCCCTCTTGTCTAGTTAGCTTTGCAGGGTGTACACCCACTGGTGATCCATAGATGCCGGAGGAGTTACAGAAGGCCACTTAGGCCAAGCAAAGGCAGCCCTTGCCATAGCAGAGCCTCTAGTAAGTACACACAATCTGACAGGGCTCCTCCAGATTTGCATGTTTTCACTGGAAGCATAGCTAGGATGGACTACTCTCAGTAGATGGAAAGCTGCCTAGATGGAGCTTTGTGGGGAGATGTGGGATACTTGCCTGCTCCTCTCTTGGTGTTAGGGTGAAAGTGGCAGAAGCCCAGTCCAGAAGGAAGCAATGCTGGCTGCACTCTTATTACTGATTCACCCTGGATGTGGACACCTGTGTGCTAAAGGAAAGTGGAATGGGACAGGTTGCAGGAGCATCTACCATAAGTTCTCTGAATTGTAAAAAGAGCTGCTGTGGATGATCACATGAGCTTTGGAGGCCTGATTGGCTTGCTGCTTCAGGGCCCTGGGTCTATGGCCCTGTAGGAAAAGAATATCCCCATCTTTCTGTGTAAAATCCATTAGGGCAGCTTCCCAGATAGAAAGGATACCTAACTTGCCAGCTAGAAGGACACTGTGCTGCCCCTGGTTATGGTTGAAGGGCCTGGAAACCTTGGCCAAGGTTTGGGTCTCCCATGCCCATTCCTTGTTGCAGTGCTCCTGGGAATCGGATTGGAGAAGGTATAATGGATCTCCTCTGTAGGTGGTTAAAAAAAAAAGTAAGATGCTGGTCATAACAGTGTGATCCAACCTCCACCAATTTTGTATGTGTACTACACATAAAAAACAGACTTGATCACACGGTCATGGCTATCATCTTGACTTTTTTTGTACCATACTCTGCATATACTCCTGCATTAGAGGGAGAGTATTTCTGTGGACAGGGCTTTTAGGCTTTCTTGCTACTCTTAAAAGTTATCATCCAAGCAGACCTCATATTTGCCTTTGAAGATGGGTAGAATTGGAAATCTCGCTGGGTTTGCTAGAAAAAAAAAATTGCATTAAATGTGACATTTTAAAACGCTTATCTGAAATGAATAAGATCATTTCCTCATTAATTTTTCCTAGCATCATTTAGCCACCCTTTGCCTGTAAATCAGGAGTGAAAATAGACTTTATTTCTTCCACGCAACGACTAGGAGATGCTATAAGACACTATAAATTACAGGTGCTGAAATGGCTTTAGCTTGCAAAAAAGGCCCAATATTAAAGGTCTTTGTTGGTGTAGCTGCTGGCCTGGGATGGTCAAACTACCAATATGATGCTGAGTGCGTATAAATTACATTAGGTTTGGTTGCAAAGCTGGAGCCCTGTCAGACTGCGCTCCAGGCTTTCTGCAGCCATTCTGCCAGGACTGTTTCAATTAATATTGAGCAAATTTCACTGATTATCTTAATGATGAGAAACAAGACATCAGACATTTGAACATCACATTCCTTCAATTTAGAAAATATACTTTTTGTCAGCTATGGCACATCATCTACGTTACAATTAAGAATTCAAATAACATTAAGGTTTTCCCTGCCACAAAAGAAATATATTACAGTACTTATCCCTGTTTTGCTCTTTTCCTTTTTAGCAGAGTTACATGTTTTCTCTGGGCTTACTGTTTGTTTTTTGAGTAGCCTGCATCATTTTTTTATTCAGATCTGATAACTCAACGCAGTCCAATCATCTCTAACCCTAAACCCGATATAGTCTTAAGGCAGAAGTCACAAAAGATGGCAGCATCTACTTAGCCTTGTCTCATCTCAAAAAAAGAGAGCAGGGTACTTGGACGGCAGACCACCAATAAGCCAGATAAGCTAATCTGTAAAGTTCAACTTAAAATCTTTACAGTAGGGCCAAGGTTCTGAAAATTTGCAATATCAAGATCTTCTAAAATGATAAATTAAATTTGTATGATCATTCCTCATGAATAAACTAATAAATAATTTATAAAACCAAATAAACTAATAAAATTTTGGTTATGACCTATAAAGCCCTACATGGCATCGGACCAGGTTATTTACGGGACTGTCTGCTGCCTCATGAATCCCAGCGGCCGGTTAGGGCCCACAGAGTCGGCCTTCTCCAGGTCCCGTCAGCCAGACAGTGTCGCCTGGCGGGGCCTAGGGGAAGAGCTTTCTCTGTTGCAGCCCCGGCCCTCTGGAACCAACTTCCCCCGGAGATCCGTGTCGCCCCCACCCTCTCCGCCTTTCATAAACTGCTTAAAACATACCTTTGCCGGCAGGCTTGGGGCAGCTAACATCTTGCCCCTAGCCAGTGTATGTTTGTGTGTATGTTTGTGGAATGATTGTTTTTTTTTTTTAACTTAGGGGTTTTTATATTCATGTACTTTACTAGGTGATTTCTATTATGTTGTGAGCCGCCCTGAGTTCTTCGGAATAGGGCGGCATAGGAGTCAAATAAAAATAAAAATAAATAAATAAAAATAAAATAAAATATGTGACTAGTTTGATAGATGGTTAAACCCACTGTTTAGCCACCTCTCAGAACTTGCTCTGGGCTACTTGCACAGGCCTGTTGTAGGGTTGCTCACAAAAAACAAGGGCAAGTTGTGGCAAAGCTTCTGCTCTGCCTATGCAAGATTGATAGGACTTCAATATATTTTTTGCAACCTTCCCTCTACTTTGCAGACAATTCCCTGGGGATTTCGTGACCCACAGTTTGAAAATTCCTTTTATATATCAACTTTGACTAAAACAATTCCCCAGAGCTGACACATCTCTTTCCATTCGTCCACACGCTGATGGTGCAGCCATCCTACCACAGATTTAGGGAGAAACCCTTGAACCCTTCTCTTAAATTGGGGAGAAAAAAAGACTCACAATTGGTTATGCTACAACAAGGTTGGTGCATAATCTTTATTAAGAGGTTTTAAGTCATAAACATTGTTAGAATATTAATAGCATCTGAATGGAGTAAATTAAGACATTTAATATTTATGAGTTACTTTTCAGTCTTTTGCAAAGGACAAGTAAGAGCTTTTGTAACAGGGCATATCAATGTTAATGCTATTCCTAGTAGCAAAAACAATAATTACATCACTGCTGCTTTTTTTTTAAGTTAAGGTGATCAGTCACATGCTGTTTCACTTGCTGATTTGCAATTATAAAGACTTAAGGCTTCTAAAAGCAGGTCTAAGGTCTAAATGTCTAAGAGCTGTATGGCAAGTTTCTTGGAACATGTCCATCTCATTATTGTACAAGGAATCTGGAGTAACTTCTTTAGAGGCTCAACTTTGTCAACTAAGATTGACAAAATTGATTTCTATTGATTTATCCCTTTATTCTTTGAGATTTTGGAGTGGTCTTTTATTTCTTGGAAGAAAGGAGTTGAATTTGATGTTAAGGTACTATGGACTTTAAGAAAGCAAAAGGAAGTCAAAGGCAATGTGTGTTTGACAGTAATCATCAGAAAGAACTGAATACAACCCTCAGCCACTGTAATGGTTTATCCCAAAGATCTTTCACTTCTGATAATATATTGTATTTCATTCACTGAGAATCTTCTCTTGGGCCAGATTAATTTTTAGCCATTCATGTTAGTGGAAGGTAGATATGACATTAAAAAAGGCATGAATATTTATGCCCATGGCCAGAGGAAAAAAATGAGAAGCTATGTATGTGTTACTGTGTTGCCCATTCTATATACACAAATTTAATAATGTTCCTTGTTCAATTGCATTGGTAAGTAAGGTGAGGATTATATCCAGAAATCTTTGTAAGGGTTGCCAAGTTTTATTCATCAGCTATTGTTATAGATGGAGAAAGAAAAATACACACACAAACACCCACCCACACATCATGCATATACAAACACAGAATACATTTATATGCATAAACACATTAAAATTATTTAGATTGGTTTAATTATTTTTATTTTCCTTACTTTAAATATATTTATTGCTGCTGAAGGTTTTTAACATTGTCAACAGGCATGTGCATGAAGATGGCTCTTTTGACATAATTAGATTTCTGATATAGTCTTGCATTGTCTTTAAACAAATCATGAGAAGGATTTTGGGTTATAGTAGACAACTCAGTGAAGGTATCAACGCAAGCTGTGGTAACTGTTAAACAGATTCCATGCTAGGGTCATTAGAAAAGGGACTGAAACTGCTGATACTGAAATAACCCAAGATTAATTTGTCATTGCAGTATCAGCAATTTATCTTTAGCTAGCAAGTTAACTGTACCTAGACAACTGTATGCAGTTCTGACCACAACTGAAAAGGAATATAAAACCTGGAAAACATGCAGAGGAGGGAACTAATGATCAGGTTGAACACATTTCTTATAAAAAAAATTGGAACATTTGGGACTTTTTACATGAGAAAAAGGATGACATGACTGGCATGGAGAAGGTGAGCAAAGAATTTTTTCTCTTTCTCTGAAAATGCTAGGACCAGGCAACATCCAATGGAGCTATTGGAAGGAGATTCAAAACAAACAAAAGTATTTTTTTTAATAGCACATAATTAATGTATGAATTTCATTACCTCAGGACATGATGATGGCCTCTAATTTGGATGGCTTTAAAAAGGGGATTAGATTAATTCTTGGAGAAGTCTATCAAAAAAAATTATCTTAAAGACTTAGTGTTATTTTTGGAATTGGGCAATATGTCTTCAAATGCAAGTTGCAGGAGAAGTATGGTAGAAAAGGAGTTTCTGTGTTTTGCAGAACATTTGAAGGACCATTGTAAGAAACCAAATGATGAGCTTCTCATCTATTCTGCAAAGGAATTTTTAAAAAGCAGCATGAAAATACACAGCTGAATCTTGAAATTGATAGATGCATGAAAGGGAATACTACTTACATTGAATTTAAAATTTGAGGTTTGGAGTAATTGTTTTTTGGAATATAGAAGATACTAGTTAATATATTTGAGAATTCCTGGAGAACTGATTAAATGCCAGGATGACTGGAGGAAAGCTAATATCCCAGTCTTCAAAAATAGGATGTTGTAATTTGGATGCTTACAGGAGATTTGGCTTGGTGGCTTAAATGGTCCCTTTGAACTGTATGATTCTACTCTGTGAATTTGATTATAAAATAAAACATATGGGTTTGTGTGTGAAAGCACTATGAATGTGACCTGAGGGATCAAGCTGTGTATTACATGGGTTAGGGAAATCCATCTGCACATTTGGCAGGTATGGCTAGAATCAGTTCACACATTATACTGCATTATTTTGTTAACAATTGGTTGGGTGCAGATATAGCATTAAACCTGGGAATCTCTCTTGCTGCTTGTCTGAGTAAACCAAAGTAAAATAATAAAAATTAAAAGTTTGTATCCTGCAAAACAAAGCAGAATTTTAATATCATCTTTTTTTGTCCAAGTATGCTTTTGGCTTCACATTTTAGAAGTATTTATCCATTTCTGATTTTGCAGTTTTCTCAACATAATGCCTGCATTAATGAGTAACAGGATTTAAAATAAAAGAGCCTATATAGGAGTTTTGTGTGTTTGGGGGGGGGGGTCCTCAAATGCTGAGTCCTGGACAAGTCCCTGTAGTTTTTTGGGTAAGATTTTGTGTGATGGAATTAACCTATTGCAATACAATATAAAATCAAGAAGTGCAAATCATGGCAGCAGAAAGTTGTCTTTTCTTACTCTCAGCTACCCTAGGTGTCTGTGAGAGAGGCAGAACAACTGCCACTCTGTAGTCTGTGGATGTTAAAGGGGTTGAGTCTCAATGCAGGATGCTCAGTGTCTCTGGTGCTGAAGAACTGGCTGTCCTTAATGTGGTGTTGTGAAGACTGTTTTCCCAAAATGGACAGGGCCAGGATGAAGAAGCAGTACAGTGAGGATAAACATTTAATTGGCTCCTGTTATATTAATGAACTACTTTTAATGTGATGGGTTTTAAAATCTGTGATTTAGAAAAAAAAATCTCAGTTTTATGGGACCACTTATACACTATTATAAGTGTAATAGGGGCCTTAGGTTGTACATCCCTGCCATAAAGAAATGTGCATGAGTTAAATTTGGTGCATAAATCTCACTGAGAGAAACAATATCAGAATATCATAAAATATCCAGGCTATATGCCAGTACACTGTCTAGGCATATTTGTCTTACATTTTTGGATATTCGTTGGATATAACTGCACTGGTTGCTGGTTTGCTTCTGCGTTCAATTCAAGGTCTTTTATGGCACGGGTCCAGGCTGCCTTAGGAACAGCTTCCCACCAATGGGATTGGCTCACCCCTGCTGCTCTGGCAGAAAGTGCATGCTGCGGATCCCGTTGGACAATGGGAATTTTGGCTGACTGGGACTAGGAGAAGATCCTTTTCTGCTGTGGCTCCCATCCTTTGGAACCTCCTGCCCCTTGAGATGAGGTCTGCCTTTTTGGCCTTCCGAAAGGGCCTGAAAACTTGCCTCTGCCAATTGACTTGGGGTTTTGCTTGGAGCATTTCACTCTGGAGGTGGTTAATAGACTAAGATCCCACATCCACACCATTTATGTATTGCTTCTTTTCTTATCCAGTTTTTTCTTACCTTTTAATGTTTTAATTTTTAAGATTTAACATGTTAATGTTTTTAATGTGCTAATTTATATTGTTGCTTTATGATGTTGCAAGTCATCCAGTTGCTTGACAGTGAGATGGGTGACATATAGATTTAATAAATAGTTTCTAGCTTGGGTAGAAACAGGATGAACATTTTGGTATAAAAGTGGTTTCTGGCAAAATGTGCCCAAACTGACTGTGCAAACAAATAAAGGATTGGATTGACATCAAGATTAACATTAGACCAACAATCAAGAAGAAAACAATATCCCAATCAAGGAATTCCCAAACAAGCTAACAGTAAACAGCCCAACCATAGAATCCCAAAGACCACTCGCACACAATAGTATCCCTGGCTCAGAAACAGAGAAAATGGAAGACTGAAAAATTGATGGCTGGATGGCACTGATGAGATCCTAAAAAGGTGAGAAGTTTAAATAACAAATGCATGAATTATTGTTACGGACATTGAGAATAGTTTGTAAGAATAGAAACGTATGCACAGGATAAATGGTGCTGGTACAAACTAATTTTAGCTATGTTTATCTTTTTTGTTCCTTTGCTTACTCCCTCATGTTCTATTTCTGCACTAGGCATCATGTTACTTATCTGAAAGACAAAAATCTTTGTATGTATGAAGCATTCACATGTGCTATGAAAGAGGATTGCTGAACCAATGAATCTCTTCTTGGTCAGTTAAAATTAGCTATGTTAGACTGGCATTCGGTGTCGTAGAATTTGACAGATTATTAGAGTGTTCTGTGAGATGAGCAGCTATATACATTAGACAAAGCAACCAACCAACAAATCTCACCAAGAGGAGAATTAATTCCATCCTGTCCCTAAAATTCACAAAAATCCACCATTTAAACTCTAATGCAGAGTTTTTTCTTATTGAACTGCACCTTGCAAATAAGTGAGCTCAGCTGTCCAACAGAGACTGTTACATAGGATCGCAGAGAAGTGAGATCTGTAAAGAAGTCTCATGAGTCCCCGTGTCAAACTTTTAAAAAATATTTATTTCCTCATTCTTTCACAACAACAACAACAACAACAATAATAATGTTGGAAGGAACCTCAGAGATCTTCTAGTCCAACCCCTTGCTCAGGCAGGAAACCCTATACCATTTCAGACACTGCTGTTCAAAACAAAAGTGCATGCAGACCTGGATCTGATAATGTGCTCCTATAGATAGAACAACATAAGAAAAAACAATACAGAAACAGCAGAGAAGTAAAAGTATACAAGTAGTTTTCAATTTACTATTGGTTGCTTAGTGATTGTTCAAAGCTTTGACAGACCTTCCCCCCCACCCAAAGCTATGACCATGACCACATTTCAAAGTTCTGACATTGCCCCCCCCCATAGTCAGATGACCACATTTGGGATGCTTGGCAGCTGCCGCTCATTTATGGCCATTTGCAGTGTGCCTGGTCACATGACTGATTTACAATTTTGCTGAGCACTTGTATTTTGATTTCTAGGAAAAGCCATCCCATACTGAAAAATGAGTTTGCTTAATAATCATGCTTAATGAATGCCATGAAAAGGGTCATAAAGCTGGGTCTGGTGATGTGGTTATGATTCACGATTTATGACTATAATTGCCAGACTCGATTATGTTTGTAACTCAAGGACTATACTAGCTGAAAAAAGAGATCTGTGGCAAAAATGTTCATCAATTTTGTAGCTGTAACAGAGAACTTTTCCATCAGGGTTTATCCATCAAGAAACTGAGACATAACCTACATCAGTGTTGGCTACCAGTAAGACTTGTTGCCATTCTTGGACTATGGACTCCAAATATTATGTATCCCCCCGGAAAAAAACAGCCACCTGACACATGGCTGACCATTTTCAGTGATAAAAGGCAATTTTCTTTCAGGAAAACCTGGTTGCTGTCACCTATCCCATTATTTTAAAGACATCTTTCTTCTAAGTAACCCTAAAATTTCCCACTTTGAAATAACTCCTGGCAAACTCTGTGTATAATGACTGAGTCAATTGTTGTGGAAAATGAGATGTTTGAATGTAATGAAGGTACTCTAACCAAAGTTTTCTCTATCATAAATTGGCCTATTATGATTTACACATTCTGTGCACCAGTGCATGTCATTCTTTATGATTAGATTAGTTTTTCACATGCCTGGGAGCTCCTTTGCTTGCAGGCAGTAGAAGTAAATACTGCCCTTCTATGTAAACAAGATTCTACAGGAAGATTCTGAGCCAGCATGGTCTAGTTTGACTAAAATGTGACTGCGTGTGGGAGTACCAGCCAAATCTGGATTTAATACAGGAGCATATTCAGATTCCAGTTAGGCAGTACTAAATCCCACCCACTACTCCTCCCTTAAAAGGGATTGGATTTCCTTTGCTTATGTTTCTCTAGAAGTAGAGTAGTATACGTGTACTACTGTATATGTTTCAGAAAGAGTGTATGACATTCTTGAAATCTCAGTTTAAATGTAGATTTACCATCTGATTCTGGAAAACCTAATGGGACCACATTTCTTAGTACCAGAAGCAAATGTTTTTATTTTTTTTACTTTTGCTAGTAAGGTTTTATCCTTGAAGATTTTATCTGGGTAAAAATAAAGGACACTCTTATATCCTAGAATTATGGCCTGGCTGCTGGTTAGAACTTGCTTCCCCAAAATTGCCTTTGGAAATAAATTTTCTTATCAAGGAAGAGCGTGGAGCAGAGGTCCCTTGACTGCATACATGCCAGAAGCCACAGCTTTTCCTGGACCAAGGAATCACCAAGAACTATACCAGCTCTCAGTGGAGCAAGCAGATGTATTCTGGGGAGCGCTAGCAAGAAGCCGGCTGATATGGAACACTCCTTTTCATTCTGTTAGTGACTGTAACTTTCAGCAGGGCAAGGTGTCCTGGTTCCTTGGAGGACAGCTCAATGTAGCAGGTAAGTAGAAATTCAATTGTTCTTTGTCTCTTTCTACTTGTGAAAGAAAAATATTGCAGCCCAGGTTCTTTTCGTACAGGGTCTTTTAAAATCCTGTTTTAACATTCAACATTCCAATAATTTCTCCTTTTTGAATACCATGAGAATTAATGTACTTGATCCTTTTTAAACACACTTTGAATGTAGTTTTAAAAAATAGCAAAATATCAGAAAGAATGGGAGAGAGTAAGCGTTGCATAAATAGCATAGTATGTAGTGTGGATCTAAAACTCTTCCTATCTACAGTATGAAGCTCTTTGTTTATCAGACTTCTGTAGCTGCTTACTGGAAGGATTACAATGATGTGAATTATCCCTGTTTTTCTATCTTTGGGAAAAGGTCACAAAAAAAAGGAACACAAAATACAGAAAAGCAGAATAAGCTGTAATATGTTGTTTATTCTTGCACTGGATTCAGGAAGACATTGATCTAGTTGACTTTGGAACGAATGTTCTCTGCAAAATGTCTTTTAGAAGTACCTTACTGTTTAGAAGCATTTTATTGGTTTAAAAAAAACAGCTCAAGTTTTTATACTTTATAAAATGTTTATATTTGGGCAGATTTAAAATAACTAAAATGTCTGCAATAGAATCAAATAGTTGATAACAATATAATGAAAAAAGTGCAGATCACAGAATACAAACTGTGAATGTGAAAAAGTATCATTTATTCAGCATGAGTAAATTGTTTATATAGCTCACATCATTTCACTCATCTGTTGTATATCCGGTATGCTATGTATGTTTTTCATCTAGCCTATCAGATAGGTTTGGGCAGTGTTGGGATTCAGCTATGTGAACAACTGATTCTCTGTGTGGATGCCGCTTCTGGAAGTCCATTCGGGGCCTGGGCAACAAAAAATTAGCTACCAGTTCTGCCAAAGTGGTGCGAACTGGCTGAATCCCACCACTGGGTTTGGGGTAGTTTTAATCTCTTTTCTGATGATTGTATCCTACTCATATCCTGCAGGAATGAAATGACATAAAAATATTAGTAAGTAAACCATGGATATTGAGAAGCTACATTTCAACTGAACTGATATTTCTTAGACAAAACATAGTGACACTTACATAAGCTACTATGGCCTTTCTCCTATCAACATAGTAATCAGGGTTCCTGCAGATATACTTAAAATATAGAACACTAGAAAAACAAACCAGAACACACATCTGTGCTAAGTATCACTCTTACATATAAAAGCTTTCTAACCTACATTAGTTTTCTTAAAATTATAGAGTGGAAGAGACTGTTTAGCAATCCTGTCCTCCATGCAGGGATCCAAATTAAATCACCCATAGGAGATAGCTATATCAATATGAGACTTGCCATTGGTAATTATCTGGATCCTTTTTTCCCTTCTTTCTGAAGATTAAGAACATTTGCTGCTGTCCTCCAGCTGTCAGGTACTTGTTCTCCAGGAGTTCTAGCATCCACCTCCCAGCAGTGAGGCATCAGCAGTGGATTTGCTATATCCAATGCAATCAACTATGATTCTACCAATCCTTCTAGATCTATAATTTTTTTTTAAAAAAACTGTGTGTTTTATCTACCTCACATAACACATTAAACCACAATGTGACTGAGCTTTGGGTCAATGCCTGACTTTACACATTGCAGTAGATTATGATTTGCTTAACTATATACTGAATAAACACATTAAACATAACATATGATTGAGACAAGTCAGGTGCTCCCAGATGATGGAAATTGTACAATAGAAAGAAAGGCTTATAGTTTTGTCGATAATGCAATGAATGGATAAATAACGGTGCAATTAATGGAGAAAAAATAAGTACTGCAATAAAACATACCTTTACTATTATTGTAAAGGTCAAAATAAATTTGACACAGGTGGACATTTTAACTTGCTTCATTTAGATCAGGGGTCTTCAAACTTGGCCCTTTTATGACTTGTGGACTTCAACCCCCAGAATTCCTCAGCCAGGCCAAGTTTGAAGACCCCTGATTTAGATGGAAAGCCTGTAAGCAAGTGAGATAGGATACAGTACTGTGTGGATTAAAAGTTAAGCTGGCTTTTTTCTCCCAGTCTGGCTCCAGTAGTGGAAATGAGTCTTCCTGAGAGGAAACAAACAACTCCAAAACCTGTGTGAAGCATTAGGATGCAAAATCCAAGTAAACATGGTGGAGAATTTGATGTCCTTCACTCACATGACACCTTGTATGTAAAAAGTAGATTTACAGCAACACTTTCTAAAACTTGTTATAGAAACGTACTTTTTTCTGTAATGAATCCAAGTTAAGGATTAGAAGCCCTGAAAATGTTCATGGCTTAGAGGTAGAAAGTATCTATGTAACAAATTATCTATTTAGAATGTTTCTTAATTCTACCAATAACTACTATGTTCTGAATGGGTTACATGAACAAGATAAAAACACAATTAATCAAGAAGCTGTTATTTCAAGAAAAAGTAGAATCTGTGGTTTAAATTCTGAAATGTATTTATGGGCTATGCAGTTAATCTACTAACATTTGTTTGAGACTGCAAATGATTAACTTTAGATTCTAGAACTCTATAGAGTTGTGAAAATCAATAGTACATTTTATAATTGATATGAGCTACATAGATGACATTGAGCAGGTCAATGTGCACAATTTGACTTTAGGTTGTACAATCCATTTATCAACTGTTAATTTTGCACCTGAACTTTGTAAGCAAATAATGACAAGTCTGTTCATATATATTCACACACACATATTTATGTTGAATCAAGCATATATACGTATGTGTGTTTATGTGCATGTATATATGCATATATACAATATGCATATAGGTATAGATATATAGATATAGATATAGTGAGAGAGGATTAATTCTTTTTTTTTAATTTTTTATTATTAGATATCCGTTTGTACATGCAAACAAAGAAAAAATTCAAGTTAAAGCCACCCAACTCAATACAATCATTTCAAATCTGTAGAGAGAGGGTTAATTCTTGATTCTTAGCATAGTACAATTGATTGAGGAAACATGGCTTAGCTATCAACATTAATTTTATGATGGGCACAGTAACAGCAGCTGCAGATGGCTGAATGTGTAATAATGAGAGGTGTATTTTCTTTCAGTTAACTGTCTGGATCGACATGTCCACAAAAATCCAAATAAAGTAGCGTTAATCTGGGAGAAAGATGAGCCTGGGCAAGAAGACCAAATTACATACAGGTCCTGACTTATCATTTTCTCTATCCATCTATTTCAGTCTTCTAAGAGGTGTGAATCTTCTTAATGGTTAACACTTGCTTTTTTGATCTCAGTGTAAGGACATCAAGTCCTCGGTTTCTATAGAATGGAAAAGATTTGAATTGAAATGTCAATATTACTTTATTAAAAGTCAGACCAGTGATTCATAGAACCCAGTATAGTAGAGACAGACCATGCTTGTTTTCTGAAATAGAGACCTTTCTGTTTGTCCTAGTTTGAATAGGAGATATACAGTACTGTAATGAAGACCAAAGTTCGTAACTGGTCATAAAAGCAGTTCTCCAGTGTTATTGTTATTGTTCTCTATTACCTTGATTTGGAGATGCCTAATGGAATAATAAAACAGAGTGTATCAAAACTACTTATTTTCTTTGGGCAGAGAATTGCTAGAATTGACATGTCGACTTGGGAACACCTTAAAGAGGCAGGGAGTGAAGAAAGGTGACAGAGTCACTATCTACATGCCTTCCTGTCCAATGGCTGTGGTAGCTATGTTGGCTTGTGCCAGGATTGGAGCAATACACACAGTAGTATTTGCTGGATTCAGTTCTGTTGCATTAGCTGACAGGATCCAAGATGGTAAGAATGCTGCATTTCTTTCTCTGTTTTATTTAGTTTTCTTTTTAGTGACCAGTATGATGTCCAAAAGTATAAATATGCATGACTTGCTTTTAACCACAAACAATATTCTTAACATATTGAGATCCTCATTCCTTCAGTGCTGGCAGAAAGAGAAGCATATATCTTAGCTTAAAAGGACTTCGACCCTTGGTAAAGCAGTAGAAATTGAAGACCCAACAATTTTTATTTTGTAATTTGACTTTTAAACAAGGGAAGATGGTCTTTTAAAGCTGATGGTCTTTCTTTCTCCATCTCTTGCTCTCAAATTTTTAGACTCCAACAGATTATCCCCCTCCTCCATATATGCTTTTGAATGGTGACCAAGGCTACAACATAAATTAAAGATACTCACAATGACATTAATGTAATAGTAGTTGTGTGTTTGTTGTATGTGTATGTAGGGATGGTAAATAGTAATAATTAGATCTGGGTGAAGGCCTGGATTGGGACCATGGAGTGGGAAGAGGAGAGTTCAGATTACTTCCCACTCCAATGGCTGCTATTATTTGTTTTGGAAATAACCCTTAAGGAGGCAAGCTAGAAGAGTTTCCCAAATAACCCTGAGATTATTTCTAACCTATAACAAATAATGCACTTGTTAAAATATACTCTACAGGGAAGAATTTACTAGATGAATTCTCTCTTAGAATACAAAGCAGGAGAAAGTTGCTTTGAAAACATACATTTTTCATACTAACTTTTTTTTTGCATGGGGCGGGGGTGTATTGCCTTTTTTCAGCTCAGTCTGAAACAGTGATCACAGTCAATCAAGGTTTGAGAGGAGGCAAGGTTGTTGAACTAAAGCAGACAGTAGACCAGGCTGTGAAGTCTTGTCCAACAGTGAAGCGAGTTTTTGTTTCAAAAAGAACAGATGAGAAAGTTCTCATGTCTGATTTAGACATACCGCTAGAGCAGGTGAGTATACTCTTCTTACTCTTTTTACTGACTGAAGAAGAGACCCAAACCACAAATTTGGGTCTCCCAGTTTCCATAGTTTCTGAATTCATGGAGGATGAGTACTATAGTTCTTGTTTTCTCTTCCTTCAGGTCGTGCTTGGCCTTAAGATCCTAGTTTCTATTAACCTAGAGTTTCCTTTTAGATGGAAAATGAACTAGAGAGTTGTGTGTTAACATTGTAATATCAGTTAACAAATCAGCTTGCAATGATATGCCAGGACTGAGAAGGCACTAAGTAAGATGCCTCTGAGACTCATTTCCTTCTCCTTTTTTATCTCTTCTCTTCTCTTCCCTTACCTCTTCTCCTCTATGAATTTTAACTTTTTTTCTACATTCCCTCTGCATTAGGCACTGGTTCAGTCAACCTTTTTTGCTTCTTAATCTTAAAGAAAGTTTTGGTGCCTTTAGAGCAAATGACCAAGAACTTTATTTCTTTAAGGCGGTGCCTCTCAAACTTTTCCTTCATCACCCAAAACTGCTTATGAGAAGCTCCTAAATGTTGCTGCTATGAGTGGATAGTATCTTCATGTGTTGTTATCGAAAGGAAAAAACTTTTATTCAGTTTCGGAGTAATTTATCCCTGTTTGGGAAGCACTGCTCATGCGCAGGGAAGAGGAAGGCAGAATCGATCTGAACTTGGTTTCCTTCCATGATTTGAGTCCCGCATCTGACCCAGGGATACTATTGTGTTCTACCTAGTGATAGTAAGCCAGAGTTTCTGGATTTTATTATATGAGGTAACTTTTTTTTCAGAGTTATGGATTTACAAATACTGTATGTACATAAAGGAAGGGTGGGAAAGATGCTGTTACAGTGATCATCCATGGCTTCAAAATGCATCTTCTAAAATTCCTAAAATATATCTAAAGCCATGAAGACCATTTGTTAAGAATTCTGGTAGTTGTTTTAAATAGCAGTAGTGTCCTCCCAGTATTGATTGGGATCTCATTACTGGCAAACGGAATCCAATTCATTTTTTACAGCAGCTCTCTAATTAAAATCATTGTCCCTTGGGGCAAAACACTCAGGTTTCAAAAATATGGAAGAATAAAAAAGTTGGAAAGTACATAATAGAGGCAAGGTAAAGGTGATAATAAACATGTCACCTGCAACTATGTCAATTAATGTAAAATGAGATGACAATTCAGGGTGAAATGATGAAATAATGGTTATTGTATAGTCCTGGAAGCTAGGTGCATGTTACTATGAAGGGAAACAACCTTCCTCAGAGACACAAGGAAAGAAGGAAGAAGGGTTTATATATAAGCAATGCTAGGTATATCAGAAATAGCCCATAAGAGGGTCAAAATTCTTTGCACAGTCTTGAGAAATAGAAGTTTGTTTCATAAAAGTGAGCATTTGGAGACTGTATTCCATGCTAAATTTCATTATTAGTTTGGTTATTGGTACAGAGGGAACTAGAGAAGATCACAGAAGCTGTGAGGAGAGATTTCTGAAAGATTATCTGCTTCCTGTGACAGGAAATGATGAAAGAGGATGTAACCTGTCAACCTGCTACCTTGGAGAGCGAAGATTTACTGTTCCTCCTTTACACCTCAGGAAGTACTGGAAAACCCAAAGGCCTGATCCATTCCCAGGCAGGCTACTTGCTATATGCTGCCCTCACACATAAGGTACAACATGGGGGTATCTTGCAATTCCGCAAGGACAATTACATTCTGTGGCATTTTATCTGTTCGCTAACCTGTCAACTATAATTCTTCATGGATAGATTGGGTGGTCGCACAAAGCACTTAAAGTAAGCAAGTCCTATGCAGATAGCAAACCAGGCAGTAAACAGCCAGCAAGCTTAGTGTTTTTTCACATGACCACTTTTTATTGTAAAATGTTTTTATTATGCATGAAATTAATTAGAAAGCAATTCCTTATGAACAATAGGAGATTACTATTCTCATACTTAACATGTTTATTCGGAAGCTGCATTATATGAAGCAGAATTTATTTCCAAGGAGTATATACAAAATCACAATGAAATGTCTATACTCTTGTCATGAATATCCAAATCAAGCTCTATAGTGCTCTGTGAGACTTACCGGTATTCTCAAATGATAGCCCTTGTAGCTAGAAGTCTTTGTCTGGCAAACTGATCCTGTATTAACGTGGAATGTAGCACCATTGTACTTTGGAGAAGATACACTGGCATCAGACAAGTTTTCAGATTCTTTCACCACAGGATGAAGTTTGATATCTCCACCTTTCCAGCATGTAAGGGTTCATATGTTTATTTGCAAGAAAAAAATTTGCTGTGAATTTAATTTAAAAGAGTTCATTGTGTTACTACAAATAACACAGTTTTAAACTTGTATTTTTGTAAAAGCAAAGGACAAAAAGACTGGGATATTGGTCACAGTCCTTTAATGTGTGGTTCAGCCCCTTAGTTCAAGTGCCATTGGGAACCACAAGACAATTCTGACACGAATTCTTATTCTTCTCTCCCAGCTGGAAACAGCACTCATAGTAGTGCCTTCTTACTAAAAAAAAATCCCCAAATTAACCCAGAGAATGTCAAGTTTCCATTGCAAACAGAATGATCTTTCACCCACAATCCCTCTCTGGAATCCTCATCTGTTACAATGGATTTGGAAAGAAAGGGGAGCAAAGAGAGGGCTGGGAGTGGAGCAGCATTGTTTTCAATAATAGCTGCAGTAATAACAGCCAAAAAAAACTAAAGATAGTGCATTAGAGAATGTTCTGCTATGCAAGAAGTCAGGAAGTGAAATAATACAGTGTCAGGCCACAGAAAAACAGTTCCTGGGTTAGTTTTGCACGGTAGATGTTGACAAAGTTACCTAATCCATTTCCCCCCCAAAGCTATATTAACATTCCAGCAACCACATTCTGGAAACAGGAGGCTGAACGAGAGGTTTCACAGAACTAGTTGCCTGTAATTATTAATTAGAGGAGAGTCACATACTGATACTAGGAAAAAGACAAAAGAGGATTCCAATTTGCAAATGCTGATTTATATATTAAGATAGAAATCTAGAAATGATATGTTTCATCATAGTTGGGAAGCCTGTGATACGGTGAGCAGACAATCTATTTCATTTGCTGTCTAGGTGTTGCTAACTGTTGATGGAAAACTTCAAGTTCCTTTCTGTCACTTTTAGTGATTTCTTAATCTTTAATCTTTAAGGCAAATTTGGATTGGAAAGTTTTGGGGCACTGCAAAAAAAAAAAAAAGGATCCAACAAGCAGAAGAATTAGTGATGTGATTTTTGAAGAACATCTGTGGAATGATTAATTGTAGTTAGAGGCAATGCAGGGAATGGAAGAGTTTGATTTAACTCTCTTAAAGCAGGAGAAGAAGTATGTATGTCCAGATGGCCATGTGATATTTATTATCATTGAGATTAAAAATTACCTTGAAAACAACACCTGACTCCAAAGATTATATATGCCCTTCTCCTTCACATTTGTTTTTTGATTGCTACTTCTTTCATTCATTATAAGGCATGTTCATGCTTTACATCTCCCTCTTTACATCATATTAAAGTACAATATGATATTTGAGGATATTCTATCTTTACATTTAATTTTTCATGAAAGTTCAAGAAACATTGAAAATATTGTCAGCATCAGTTACCAAAGGTTAGGAAAAGTCCACTCCCACCTTGTTCAGGTGAATCCTAAAAACGATGTGATGGAAGCTGGTATTCATGGTAAGTCATTTGATAAAAAGAGCAAAAGAAGGCAAGCCTCAATTCCTTTCTTAAATAGGTGGCTACATCATGAAAATATTGCTAATAGTAAGAGAATCTCATGTTAATTCTCAAACTTAGTGATAGTTTCTTCCTTGCTATTTTTTGTCAATGAACATATGATTGCTCACCAACCAGACTCACTGGTTTGAGCTGGGAGGTTATGCAAAAATAAATGAAATGAAATAGGTATCTGACCATAGAGAATACCATGATTATTGGAGGAATTGGGGGGCTATACATTAAAACTCCACACTTGGAGGTTGCCTGATTGGAGAAAATTATATAAGCATATTGGGACAGGAGAAAGCTGCTTCTATCTCATGTTGCCTCCTTTTTCTTTAGTATGTGTTTGACTACCACGATGGAGATATTTTTAGCTGCGTTGCAGATATTGGTTGGATCACAGGTCACAGTTATGTGGTATATGGACCTTTATGTAATGGAGGAACTACAGTCCTTTTTGAGAGTACTCCAGTATATCCTAATCCAGGTAAAAAAACAATTAAAATAAAAAAATTAAAAGATTAGGGAATGAGCTGTTGGTGCAAGACAAAGAAAGGCACAACATTATATGGTTTAGGTATAACCAGTAGACTAATTTGTGGCTCTTATATATTTTATTTTACTTTATTTCTATGCAGCCCATTTTCAAAGGCTTCAAGATAACATCAATAATTGAATTTGTTACCTCATTATATACTATTCTTGCTTCTCTTTGCTTGTGGTCATTATCATTTTTTTCCCTATATTCCATTAACTGGCTTCCTCTCCATATGTTAAGGTTGTTCTCCAAAATAATATATTCACGGGAGGTGGTATACTAATTAGTTAGGATTAATAGAAGATAAAACTATCCCATTGCCTCCTCATATCTGTTAGCTTACACAAACATGCAGGTTAAGAGTGATGGGAGCTATGGGATTTTTAATATATGGGATATTAAATGGGAGCATAACAGAAATTGTGTTTTATGGGTAGACCCATTTCAAATAGTAGCTTTTTACACAATGCCTGCAGCTAAACACATAATTATTATGCTTTCTAAAGGCATAGTGTCCTGAAATAACTGGTGGATTCATTCATTACACTAGGCCTTCATTAACACCACAATAGCATTTATTTATTTGTTGATTGATTTGTATCTCATCTTTATTATTTATTAACTGAAGCAGTGAACATATCCAACACACCTTCCTCCTTCTATTTTCCCCACAAGAACAACCCTGTGAGGCAAGCTGGGGTGAGGGAGAGTGACTGGCCCAAGGTCTCCCAACTGGCTTTCTTGGCTTAGGCAGGACTTGAACTCATAGTCTGCTGCTTTCTAGCCTGGTGCCTTAACCACTAGGTCAGTATTGCCAATGAAAATGATATTCATTCTTTAAAGACTTTATATGCAAATCCTTTACAAGTTCATACATACAGTACATTTTTATCTATTTTGTATGGAACTTTTTAATACATTTAATTATATATGAAATTTAGAAACTGCCCATCTCTCCCACAGAGTCATTCTGGGTGGTATACAAGTAAAATATAAAACATAGAAGTTTTATATAAATATTATATAAGGATTACATGTAAATGTATATGTACACAGCACGTACATCTAATAACTATTACATGTACTTCATGCAGAATTAAAATATGGGATGTGACCTACTTCAGCTTTGCATTTTGACTTTATATATTTGAAAAGCACATGTTTGTAAATGTGAACCAGGTAAATAGTTTGTCATTCCAGGGCGTTATTGGGAAACTGTGGAGAGGTTAAAGATAAATCAGTTTTATGGAGCTCCAACAGCAATTCGCCTTCTTCTTAAATACGGAGATAACTGGGTAAAGAAATATGACAGGTCTTCCCTCAAAATTCTCGGATCAGGTGAGTTGTAAGCCAACCAATATCATTTTCATCCTGGCAAAGAATATGTATATAGTTCTTGTGCTCTCTTGAGCTTGGTTGTTTGCTTGCAGATGTTTCATTTCCCCACTACTCTGCACGCAAACAACAAAACTCAGAGAATCTTAAGGACTCCACAGTTCAACCCTGAGTTATTCTCTTTAATTGGAATTTGTATGGTAGTTAGATTAGCAGGTGAGGTATTAAATTCATCATATTTGTAGGATTCACATATTTTGCTATTCCAGTATTTTTTTAATCATCATTTGTTAAAATGCCACTGAGAATGGTATGCATATAACACTAAGCTATAATGGATGGATTCACATATTATGCTAAGCTAAAGCCAAAATATGTTATGGTTTAACAAAATGCACCCAAACCATTTTTTAAAAAAAGTTATTTTGTTTTTCCTCTCTTCTTGCAGTGGGAGAACCTATCAATTCAGAAGCCTGGGAGTGGTACTTCAATGTGGTTGGAGATAGAAAGTGTCCTGTAATTGATACATGGTGGCAAACTGGTAAGAAGAATATAAATTCACTATTTTTGGAGAAGTAATTGTCATTTGGTGAAGCATTTATTTGCAAAGATTAGTATGCATCATGTCTTATATGCCAAGTAAGATAGCAATGAAGGATTTAAATATGCTGACCCAAAACTTGATTTGAAAAAAAAAACCAAAAACAAATTAAAGACACTTGATGGTAACAGCTGGACTACATTCATTAAGATTACAGTGTATGGGATAGCGTCCTATGCATAGGAATATTTGCAAAAATGTACTAGGGACACAACCAGATATCTTTATTTTTCTACAAACTATAAGATCAGAAGCAATAACTTGTATCATGAACAAATACAAGGAATTTTCATTTACAAAGTGGTGATCATAAAGATGAGAAAGATTTTCTTATTAGCATCCCTTCATTAACTTTCCTTCATTTCAGAAACAGGAGGCATCTGTATTGCTCCTCGACCTTCAAACCCTGAAGATGAGATTGTTCCAGCTATGGCCATGAGGCCATTCTTTGGCATCAGACCTTCTCTTCTAGATGATAAAGTATATTTTTTAATCGTATCAAGCATATTGGAGAATTGATCATCCATTTTTCAATTCACCCAAGTTCTTAAAAAAAAGAAATAAGTATCAAAGCAACAATTGTATACTATGTGTTTTCCCTTTACTTTCCTGAATTGGTTCTTTCTTGAAATAGCATGATTACCTACCTCACGCCTTTAAATCTCTTCCCCAAAGTCTTGCTTAATAAAAGGGTTTAGATTATGTCTCCTGGTGCTATTGCATATTATCATTAAATCAATGTATAATTGAAATCATCCTATATATTTCCCCATTTCCATTCCATTCTCTTTCCAGTTTTTCTCTGTATCTATTTGAGATTGCAAGTATCCTGGATTGGGACCTAGTATACCTGTTCTTTGTAAAGCATTATGTAGAGGGGTGGTGTTTTTTGAATATTACATTATGTATTATTTAACCAGTATAATATGTTCAAACAAGGCTTTGCATAAAGATTTCCTGGTGAGGTCAGCATAATGTGAGAGCTGAAGTCTTTGTTTTATTTTTAGTTCCAGGTAATTTTTTCTGGATTCATATATTTTATTATTTATTAAATTTATATGCCACTCATCACACTGTTGAAACAACTCTGGGTGGTATATTCCTATACAATAAACTATACTTTTAAAATCGTGATTTGTTGAAGAAGTCCTAGGAACCTGGTTTACACATATCACTAAGTCATAACGCTTGATCTATAAACCACTTGAAACTCAAACTCATTCTTGATCCAATCCAATTAGACAATGAAAAACAACAACAGTTTTAAAATAGCAGGGAAACTGAACTGGGTAAATATATAGGCTACATAAGTCAAATGTCTTTCTATAGGAAAGATAGGAAATGCATGATTTTGTAAAATGAGTTAACTGACAGTGATGTACGTGCCTTCAGCTGCATTCTTTTTTAAGCCTCAGTAATAATATGAATAACTATGCAGACCACTTCCGAAGTTAAGTAAGTTTATACTATTTTTTTTTCCTCTCTCTCTCCAGGGAAATGTCTTAACACAGAATGATGTCTCTGGAGCCCTCTGTATTTCTCAGGCTTGGCCAGGCATGGCAAGATCTATTTACAATGATCACCAGCGTTTTCTGGAGACCTACCTAATGCCTTACCCAGGTATAGATCAGTGGAGATGGAAAGGGAAAATAAGAGTAATATATAGTTCTCAACAGTGTTTATAAATTATAATTCCCTCTTCTGAATCCTTGTGTACAATGGGACGTAGAAGCAGAAAAAGATTTTTTAAGTTACTGTCAGAGCCAAATCACAATGCCAGCCATATAATTAAACAGAAAACAAAAATGTGGGTCAGGGCTGAACTGTGGAATCCTTGGTGCCATCTGAACGTTGTTGTTTGTTTGCAGGTGTTTCATGATCCAGCTAGTGCACTGATGTTACCTAGTTGGGTAATGAAATATCTGTAAGCAAATAACCAAATTCCAAGAACTCCTTACTCACATATTTACCATTTATGACAATTATATGCATATTTCCTATAAATGTAAATAGTAGGAGCAAAGAGTATGATTTGGATTCAGATCTTACAAGGCCACAAAGACTTTAACAAATGCAAACTGGGCCTCTGCACTTATTGTTTGCATTGCAAAGGTGAATGCTTTCCTTCTAATTCAAATAATCTGGTGATACAGAAAGGAAAATGACCTTGACTAAGATATGCAGGAATCATTACCTAGAAAAAAATGGGCTGAAGCATTTTTTTTAAAGTCCAGAATCCTGAGATAACAAAAGGATTAGATGTTAGGGAGGGAAAATACAATCCTTTCAATACGTTTTTTTTTAATTGGAGGACAAAATAATTGTGTTGTATACCTTGAAGTGGTACAGTAGAGGAAAAGGTTTATCAACTTAGCTGTTTGTGAAAAATAGCTGGGAGAAGTCCCAGGCCTTTGATGGAATACGTACAACAGATATAGTTCTGTGCAAATGTTTAGGCACCCTGATCAGATTGTGTGTTTCAGTAAATGTAGAGATTAAGAGATTCATTGAAATAAGTAAGCTATTTGGGGTGCCCAGCTGGTTCAGAGTGGTTCAAAGTGTGGCGGCATGGGCAGTTCTTGGGGCCCCAAGAATGGCCCATGCAACACCACTGCTCTGTGAGCTGATTGGCTGCCAGTTTGTTTCCGGGTGCAATTCAAGGTGTTGGTGATCATCTTTAAAGCCCTTTGTGGCATGGATTCAGGCTACCTGAAGGACATCTCATCCCACTGCGATTGGCCCGTCCCACCCATGCCAGCAGAGGAGGCATGGTATGGGTCCTCTCGGCCTGATTATTGCAGCTAATGGGGTTCAGGAGAAGGACCTTCTTTGCCATTGCACCTGCCCTCTGGAAGATCTTGTCCCCCCCAATGTGAGATTGGCTCTAACCCTATCATTCATAAGGGCCTAAAGACCTGGCTCTGCCAGTTGGCTTGCGCCCCCAACGGGGGAACAACACAGCGGAGATGGTGGATTAACAAAAGCTCTCATCCCCACCCTGCCCCCATCCTCCCTACTTGTAATTGGATTTTAATGATTGATTTTAACTTACTGATGTTTCAATATATATAAATAGATTTTTATGATTGCAGACCCTGTGGTTAAGATGGGCAGCCAATAAATCTTTTCTTACATTCATCCTGTGTGGGAACATTTTGGACTTTCTAAAAGAAAATAACTGCCTTATATTTTTTGCTCTGTTTTTCATCCTAGGATATTTCTTCACTGGAGATGGGGCCTACCGGACAAGTCAAGGATATTACCAGTTGACAGGCCGCCTGGATGATGTCATCAACATCAGTGGGCATAGGCTAGGCACTGCTGAAATAGAAGATGTTGTGGTAAGAGGCATGGAGAAACTAGCAGTTATTACAACATCTTAGTAGTCACCCAAGAACATACCAAGATATAATGATATGGGCAGCTGCTGCTGTTTGAGCTGGCCCTCTAGCTGAATTGCTTGTGGCTTTCCAGACTTCTGCATGTTTTATTGCTCCTTCCACACCGACTTGGGATTAGTAGGAAACAACAAAATATGAAAAACAAATTTTGATTGCCAGAAAAATATAAATAGATGCCTTCCTCATTTTCCTTTTGGAAACTAAAACTGTAGATCATAACTGCACGTATGTGGTTTCTACTCTCAGTATTGTAATTTTCATAATAATATTGTTATCCAAAATATACAGGGCTTTAAAAATGATAAGAATAATGAATGATACAGAAAATAAATATATTTAAGGAGATACCGGAATTTAAAAATGTAGTGAAATTTTCTCAGTAAGTCTTCAGTAGCCTACTACAATGAAAAGTAGAGGTGTACATATCTGTACATGTATATAAAATTCCTGAGTTACTTATTCAAAAAAGCCACTCCAAAAGTTAATCAAGTAATACACATCAAGGCTTTCTCCAATCCTCCTGACATTAATTTGCCCATAACATTACATTGTGTGATACATTGTGCACTGGAGATATTTACTGCTTTAAAGCATCTCCTGCAGAATACTCTGACTCAGATTGCCCTTGAAGTGGACGCTTACTCTATTTTGTTCTACAGCTCAAAGTCTCATTAGAGGTATTTCTTCATGTAAGGGAGGTATTCTATCACATAATCGTTTAACCTGCACTGGGAAGAAGGCCTGGTACCTCAGAGCCTTGCCTTGCTATTCTATTCCTTTTGTTTTGACCACACCAGGCTTAGTGAACCACATGTTTCCGCCAGCCTGTCAGGATCCTTGCAGTAAATTATAGACCTGTTTATGTTCCAGAATAAACATGAGGCAGTGGCAGAGTCAGCTGTGATTGGATATCCTCATAAAATCAAAGGCGAAGGTGGGTGAGTCAATTTGGCTGCTAATGACCGCTATTCCTCTAATAGACTCTGCCTTCACTAGCATATGGAATGAATATCCCACAGAATTTGTTTGCATGATGCTTGTTTATTGCATGCTTGCGATCGGCTCTATTCAGAGGCTTCATGTGGTAATTTAATGACTGAACTGAAGATCAACTTCTCAAATCTTGGCTGAGAGGAGATATGGAATTCAACTGCAGTAAAATTTATAGTAAGAAAGGGAAGAAGAATGAAAAAGCATGAAGTTGCATACCCTGAGTCTTACCTCATAGGCCAATAACAATAAATCCTCCAATAGACTTATTCTAGAATTTGTTTGAGTGGGGCATTGTTTCAAAAGTAAAATTAATAAAAGCTCTTACTTCCTACTCAATCTGAGCCAATAGATAGGGGGATTCAGCTTCTTACAAGCTAAAGGGACTATTGAAGTATGAAAGTCTAGTTTTGATGATTGTTTATTTTGCTCTTCTCTTTTTTTAAACAGGTGCCTATGCTTTCATTGTGCTGAAAAAAGGCTTTAAACTGTCCCAAGAAAACCTGACCTCTGAACTCAGAAGCCTTGTTTCAAAAGAGATAGCAAAATATGCAGCACCAGACCATATTCAGGTAACAACAGGCAAGCTTTTTTGTTTTCCTAACGCACATCTTCATTCTGCCTAACAATGAATATTTGTAGTCTGACAGAAGGTAGAACATATTTTTTTTATTTAGTTAGATCCGGAACGTTTAGTATTTTTACAAATAACTCAAGGTGGCAAACATATCCAATGGACCCTCCTCCTATTTTCCCCACAACTCTACGAGGTGGGTTGGGCTGAAAGAGTGTGACTGGCCTAACGTTGCAAGAAAATTCAAAGCAGTTGGATAACCAATGCAATTTGTTACAGAGACATATTTAATAATTTAAAAAGTCCAGTGTAATCTAATTCTTCTGCTGTCACTGATCATTGCTCAGAATATTTTAGATTTGCTTATTTGTATGATTTGCTTTCCATTGATTAACCAAACAAGACGGTGGCTTCATTATTAAATCTAAAAAATTAAGTATGAAAGTTACCTTAAGTATCAAGCATATAACTTTTTTTAAAAAAGAAAAATCTGGTTAATTTAATAAGTATCTAAAGCACTTCAAAAGCATTAGAGCAGGGATAGAAATCTTATAGTGTTCTGCCTATTCTAGCCTGGTTTCTACAGGTTAAATGAACTAATTAGCTATGAAATGAGTACATTACTAAAGATCTTTTACAAACACATAAATGCTATTGCAACAGGAATCAAATAATCTTTCAACAAATGTATTTAAATAAACATTAACTTTTCTACTTTTTTCTGGCATTACTTAATTTGGAAGTTAAAAATCACTATTACCAAGTACATACATGCCAATCCATTCTTTAGTTGTTTTGGTTGTGGTTTATGTTCTGTGTGAATCTAGCCAGAGTTTATGGCTTAGTGTGTAGTGTGTTTCCAGCCAATTATGGCTCATTCAACGAACTATGATTAGGCAAACTATGGTTTAGAATGTATGAATCCAACCATAATTACAAGGAAATCCCTTGTGGGAATAATTCTTTTTATCAATCTATAGAACAGGGGTTCTCAACCTTGGCAACTTTAAGACTTGTGGACTTCAACTCCCAGAATTCTGGGAGTTGAAGTCCACAAGTCTTAAAGTTGCCAAGGTTGAGAACCCCTGCTATAGAACTTCCCTGATTTTATAACCTTTAACTAAAATTTTCTCCAGATCTTAACTTTTATGTCATCTCAAGCCCCTGAGTTTTCCCAACTCCTTGTGAGTGTTTGGTTTGCTCGTTCCATAAGCCTTCCCACGGAAGATTACTACGTCAGAAGAGACCCTTACACAAATCCACGTTTGGCCTTCTTTTATTGGAAAGTTTACTGAGGAAGTCACCAATTTAATTGAGATACCGATTTTACTTTTTTCGGCAACCAATTCTGAAGTGCTAAAAGGCACCAAAGAAAGAGCCTCAAAACAGCTTTTTCTTTGTTACCATTATATGCCGGTAACTTGGTAAGAAAGGGAATTGAACAGAGTCTCCTACATTCGCACATGCAATGAAAAAGACATGCTCGACTACCTACTTCTAGGTGCAGAAGTGAGATTTTTTTAAAGATTTGCATTACATCTTTTCTCAAAATAAAATATTTATGGGATGAATTTCCCGATGGTGCTGTAATCTTTCCTTCATTTTTTTTGATCAGGTAGCTCGGCACCTGCCTAAGACTCGTTCGGGGAAAATTATGCGGAGGGTTCTGAAGAAGATTACAGAAAACAAAGCAGATGAACTTGGAGATCTGACAACTCTGGATGATCATGACACAGTGAAAGAGATAATTGAGGGACACAAGAAACTTCTGCAGAAAGACCAAGACCAGTAGCCCAAATATCTTGGCTCTCAAGAAGCAACAATGAGAAGAGTACTGTGGCAACAGCAGTCTTTGTACTCCTAAAATCCTTTGCAGAACCAAAAGGGAAGCTTATTCATTACTGACAAAAACTTAATAAATGGGAAGAATATAACTCTTAAGTAATAGCTGAAGAATATGCTGCTTAATATTCTACACCACATTCGCTACTTATCCAAACCACTCCTGGATGATTCACCATTTGCTCCAAGGTTTATGTATTAGACAATTAAGACCCTATCTCTGAGCAACTAAAGTCTGCTGGGAGGAAAACCTCAAACTTTAAGGAAAAATTGCTATGTTTAAATACATTTATAGAGGATCTTTACATAATATCGAACTTTAGAGAATAAAAGAATGCTTTGGATTTCATTAGAAGATTTGGGGGAGCTTTTCAAAAGAAAAAGGAGGACGTATAATTTAAAGAATGTAAACAAAATGTAAAAGATAAGTAACATATTTCTTCCTCCTGCCCATCTGAAGTTTTATAATAGCTTCAATTCTGGATTTTAAAGCAATATAACAATTTTTTTTCAACTGTTGTTTGTCTTTCTCTTCCTTTTAAAGTCTAATAAAAACAAATAGAGCACATTCTTTTAAAAATGGTCAAAAGAATCTAACAAATTAAAAGAATACACATAACCTCACACTTCCTCAGCTACCTCCTAGCAGAAATGTGTATCCATCTGTCTTGAAAAGCCACCTTTGGTCATTTTGGTAAGAGCGATCTGCAGGAATGAACGGAGGGATGCTTTCCATACTTATATCAACCTTGATTATTTTGCATTTTTTAACAGTTCTGAAGGTTGTAATTCTACCCCTGCTCATAAGCTAAACATGTAGTTGTAAACACTGCCACAGTTTAATAGATGGATAGAGGTATTTATTTATTTTTCACATCTCTATCTTGCCACAAGCCAAAGATGCTTGTTGGCTTACACAGGCTATAAAAACCAAGTAAAACTTCTGCAGTACAAAAAACAGTAAAAAAAAAGCCACTCATCAAATATAATACTACAAACAATAAAACAAGCTAAAGGTGGCAGAGTAAAATTAGGGGAAGTCTTTCTAAAATATTTTCATCTTTAGTAGCTTCTGGAACATCAACAAGAAGGGGGCTGGGCCTGATCTCTACCAGCAAGCTGTCCTGCAGCCTTGGTGCCGCCCCTGAAAAACCAGTGTCTTCTTGGTTCAGGCCCTTCAGCCTCCTGAAAATGTAGGGTGAGTGATACTTTGTGTTTGCTCTGATTGGTCAGACCAGGACTGATTGGAGGATGTGGTCCTGCAGATAGCTGGGTATTTGCTCATCAGAAACCACTCTGATATCTTGTGGCAACAGAGAACTCTGAGTATCCAACACTGCAACTTACTAAGTTTCACTTTCAGTCTTTTCTCTGCCATCCAGGTCTTGGGAAAGGACATTGATAGCAACCCCTCAAAGCCTAGCTAGTAATGGGATACAACTGACTATTATTAGCATACTGTTAATACTGAAAACCCCCCCCCCAAATGTCAGGTGGCTTTTCCTAGAAGCTTCATATAGGCAATGAGGAGGAAAGAGAGGAGTAACCCTTGTGGCATCTCACAATCAGAGGCCACTGACATCTCCACTTTCACAGACTGGAATGACCCTTGGGGAAGCAGTAGAATCACTGAAAAAACTCCCTCCCATCCCGACCCTCTGCAAAGCTATATTTTGTACTTCACAACATGTCAAGAGTGGTTATTTTTTTTTTTTACCAAGTGGTGCTGACATTTTACAAAACTCATTGTTATTTTACAGTCAAAGACACTGTGCTACATTCACTGTCCTTTAGATAGGCCAGCATAATTCCACTTATGCAAAACTTTAATGCCAGTCACACATAAAAATGAATTCCATAGATGAAGCAAAATTATTCTTTCCTTTCTGGATGAAAGGTTGTACAGCAATCAAAACAATGGATTGAAAGCAAATTTATAAGATAAGAAATGGTTAAAAACTTTCTCCCCATGTTTTTTTCTTAATTGGAAACTTCTTGGCACTTGTAATTTTGAAATTTCAAGCCATACTTTCTCCATGAAAGCATGCTGATTCCAAGGCACTTTAACTTGAGGCTTTAACTCCAATATTTTCTGTGATTGGTTTGGGAATAGTTCAGGGTTTCTCAATTCTTGTTAGCTCCCATTTTCCTTCTCCATACAGTTTCAAAATCCAGCTATGGAACTGAAATTAAATAGTAAACACAATCTGAGAACTATGACTTTAAAAAATAATTTCCCCTTATCTCCTTGTACTTATCACTCTTACCTTTTCCAGACTTTTACGATGTCCAACACTGACCAGAGTCATTCCCAGTTGGATGCAGATTCTATACATCTCATTCTCTACATCTTCTGTCAATGCACTCGTAGCTTCATCTAGCACTGCAAGTTTAAATGGGAGCCCTTCAATATGGCACTACTATAATTTCCAACCTTTTTCTTTTCCTTCTATTGCTGAGTAAAACCTGGCAAATGTTACCTGGTTACTTCTCTAATTTTAGCATGCCCTGATCACCACTTAAGTATTTGTAATGTGCTTTATGTGGGGCTGTCTTTGGAGACAACTACAGCTGGTTCAAAATATGGGAGCAAAGCTGCTAATGGGACACCACCACCAGAATAGCACTACACAACCTATCCTGATTCAATGCATTGCCAACTGGTTGCCTTTTGGGCCCAACAGAGAATGCTAATCATCTCTTTTAAAGCCCGCCTACTGCTGCACTGGGTTATATCAGACAATGCCCAGCCAAGATAGTACAAAAACCTAAAGAGAGCCTGTAGAGAGTCACCTCACTCTGCAAGGACCACGAGGCATGAGATAGACAATAATGGTGGCCTCTATCTTTGGAATGCCTTGTCCGTGGAAGTGAGAATGCTCCCTCCCATGCTGTGTTTAAGAAGCTAGAACTCATCACTGAAGTCAGCATTCAGCCCCAAGTTTGTTCTACTGTCTCTTACATATTTAATTTTTAGTTGTTTGGACTTTATATTAGGATTTTAACTGTATGTATCAGATTGATGGTTCAATGTACAGAATCCTAGATGATTGGGGTAGCTTGTAAATACACTAAAATACAATGGGACTATGGAGAGTTCTCAACTTAAGCTTGATAAAAATGCATATTAAGGTAAGTAGATCATAGGCACAGGGCAATAAATATTCTATGCAGCCGTTTTCTATTTAGTACAATCAAGCAGGGCAGATATGTTTCAGGTATGCAATAGTGTCATCTTACAGGACTTAGGAAACACAGCTAAATCTGTTGCGGTACCTGCCTTCTGGAAGGAGCACCCCCCAGAGACTTATGTGGCTCCCATCCTTGTGATATTCAGGAAGCTACTAAAAACCAAATTGTTCTTGGAGATCTCAGAACAGGATGGTTGTGAAGCCTGGTTTAGTTACATTTATTATGGCTGTTTTGTTTGTGTGGGTTTTTTTTGTTATTTTTATATGTATTGCTTTTCTTTTTATCTGCTTCATATTGTCATGGATTGGGAAGCCTTGAAATTAGGTAAGTAAATAATATTCAGTTCCAATTCTCCTCAATCCTAGACAGCATGGCTTATAATGAGAGTTAGTGATATTTGTAGTAAAACATTGGGAGAGGCACAGTATGCCAAACTCATTCTATAACCCTCAACAATAATGAAGTGGCATTTGAAACTATACAGTTGTCATCATGGGCTAATGTTGAAACATCTCCAAGTGTTTTTCTAACAGCATTCCAGATTAAAGATAATGCATACTGAAATGTACAGTACATCAGCCAAAATAAAATGTCTAGGCTCATATCCAACAATGTAGCTAGTTAAGTGCTACCAGAACTGAGTTGTAAAAAATCTGCAATGCCCATTAAATAGCATTATGAAGTTTGCTGCCATCTGTGGCCATTTTGGATTTTTGCAGTCTCTAAGCTAAGCTAGTTCAACTTTTCCCAATCTGGCATTCTCCAAGCTTGTTGGGATAAAACTCTCATTATCACAGTCAACCATGTCACTTGCTAAGGCTGAAATAATTATTTCAAATGTCTTTACTACCAGTTTTGGTCATGAAGCAACTTTGTTCTCTGTCCAGTTTTGTTTTCTAATCTACTTTCCCCTTCTTGCTCGGCTCTTCAATGTGCTAGAGCAGTGGTTCTCAACCTTTCTAATGCCGCGACCCCTTAATACAGTTCCTCATGTTGTGGTGACCCTCAACCATAAAATTATTTTCGTTGCTACTTCATAACTGTAATTTTGCTACTATTTGGAATCGTAATGTAAATATCTGATATGCAGGGTGTATTTTCATTGTTACGAATTGAACATAATTAAAGCATAGTGATGAATTACAAAAACAATATAGCAATGCTCACTGGAGAAGCTTACTCTTCCTTGCTCAAAAATGTTGGGAGGAGGGAAGAGGAAGGAAGGAAGAAAGATTGAAGGGGAAAGGAAGGAGATGGAGAAGGAAGAAGATTGAAGGGGAAAGGAAGGAAGGAAGGAGAAAGAGATTGAAGTGGAAGGGATGGAGATGAAAGGAAGGAAGGAAGATTGAAGGGGAAAGGAAGGAGATGGAGAAGGAAGGAGATTGAAGGGGGAAGGAAAGAAGGAAGGAAGGAAGGAGAGGGAGATTGGAGATGGAAGGAAGGAAGATTGAAGGAGAAAGGAAGGAGATGGAGAAGGAAGGAGATTGAAGGGGGAAGGAAGGAAGGAAGGAAGGAAGGAGAGAGATTTAAGGGGAAGGGATGGAGATGGAGATGGAAGGAAGGAAGATTGAAGGGGAAAGGAAGGAGAAGGAAGGAGATTGAAGGAGGAAGGAAGGAAGGAAGATTGAAGGGGAAGGGAAGGAGATGGATGGATGGATGGAAGGAAAGAAGATTGAAGGGGAAAGGAAGGAGATGGAAAAGGAAGGAGATTGAAGGAGGGAGGGAGGAAGGAAGGAAGGAAGGAGAGATTGAAGGGGAAGGGAAGGAGATGGATGGATGGAAGGAAGGAAGGAAGATTGAAGGGGAAAGGAAGGAGATGGAGAAGGAAGGAGATTGAAGGGGGAAGGAAAGAAGGAAGGAAGGAAGGAAGGAGAGGGAGATTGGAGATGGAAGGAAGGAAGGAAGATTGAAGGAGAAAGGAAGGAGATGGAGAAGGAAGGAGATTGAAGGAGGAAGGAAGGAAGGATTGAAGGGGAAGGGAAGGAGATGGAAAGAAGGAAGGAAAGAAGGAAAGAAGGAAGGAAGGAAGGAAAAGGTGCTTTATAACGCCTGAAGGGGAAAGATATTTTAACCTCCGGTGGCTGATTGAGGAAGTCAGGTCCGTCGGACCGATTTCCAAATAAGCCTGATTGGGGAGGCGGGAGTGAAAATGATGTATCAACGGATGCTTCCCGTTGCCCCTTCCCCTCCCTTTTTGGCTACCATCGGGGAAAACGCACAGGCGCATGTGCGCAGGGGTAAGAAAGCACAAACGCCTGGATTGAAACTGGTGCCAACGTTTCCAAACGAAACGCTCCAAGCTGCTCGAATGATTTCTCTTCCCTTCCGGCTGTTTTTTTTTCATCCCCCATATGGGAGCAGAGCCGCCGCCGGCTTGCCCCCGTAGCCAAGGGTCCCGGACCAGCGCCTTTCCAAACTCTGGCGCTGCTTGCGGCTGGGGTCGGGGTGGGGGAGAGGGATCCTTTCTTACAGCCCCGAAATGAGTTTTCTCCTTTGATTTCGGGGCCCCGTTGCCAGCTCGCAGGAGTGGATCGCAGTTCTGTAATCTGCCTCGATCGATAGAAAGCCCGGAGGCGGAAGGAAGGAAGGATTGATCTTTAGAGAGTCATGTTTTCCCAAATGATGATGAACTGCAACTCCCAGCATTCCCCACTCTTCCACAGTGCTTTTTAGGGCTGCTGGGGATAGTAGTCTGGAGCCCCCCATCCTCATCCGGCACCTCTTGCGCTCTCCCAGCCGCCACCCCCAGGACCTGCCCGCCCCTGCAGCCTCCCAAGCTCCATCGCAGCGGCGGGATCATGGGAGCCCCTTTCCACGCTGCGCAGCCCTTCACTGCCAAACCCTTCCCCAACTCGTCACACGCGAGAGGGGCACGGCTGGAGCGCCAGCTCCCTCTCGGAAGGCGCCGCTTCTCCCCTCCCGGCCTGTCCAGCTGGCCTCCGACACACATGTGGGCATCACTCTCTTCCCCGCCGCCTGGCCGCTTCCGAGGCCCAGAGCCCGGCAAGCCAGGAAGCTCCTGCCTGCCAGCCCCAGGGCCACGCCGGGTGCCAGAGGGCCAAGGCGGCCTCTGATGGTGAGGGAGATGGGCCGGGTGGAGCGGGGGGAAGCTCCGGAGCAGAGGGTGGCTGGGGGTGGAGCACAGCTGGGCAACCAGGAGGCGGGCAGGCCGAGGTGGCGGCAAACGTCGTGGGCCAGGCGCTCCAGGGCGGCCATATAGGCACACAGAGTGAGGCAGCAGCGGCGCAGGTCCAGCACTGGCTAAGCCACAAGCTGGCCCGGCCCAAGGAAGGTCAACCACGCACGCCACCTTTGCACCCAGCGCCTGCCGCTGCCCCGCCAGCACCTCTGCCGCCACTTTTCCTGTGCAGCCCCGCTTGTCTAGCGGGCCCCACGGCTCCCACAGCAGCTGTCGCAATGCACACCGATAGCGCACGAGGTGAGCACGAGGCAGGCGAGCACGTTTCCGTGCTTCAGTGCCAGGCTCTCCATGCTGCAGCGCGACCTTGGAGAGCCTGGTTGACACGGTGAGCACAAGGCAGGAGTGCACATGGACTCCGCTTTTTCGGCAGGGCAGAATTAAGTGCTGCTCCCCACCTCCCACCCTTGGTCCTCTTTTACTTACAAGTAGGAGATGGCGTAATTGCTCAGCAGGGAGAGGTGAAAAGTTCCTGCAAACTTGCCTTTGCTGCAGACAACTTGCAAGTGCAACGTTTGCGGGCTGGGTCTTTTGGCGCGCTCTGCAGTGCAGAGGCAGCCGTTAATGACCAGGTCTGGACAATTCCTATTGGCTTTCGAAAGCCAATAGAATGGAGTCTATTGAATAGACTCTTAATCTATTCAATAGAATAAGAGTCTATTCAATAGAGTCTATTCTATTGGCTTTCGAAAGCCAATAGAATAGAGGGAGTAGCACAGCTCATGGAAAAGTTGAAAAAAATCCATCAAAAAAGGTGCCGGAACGCCGTTTTGAGCATTCTGAGAAAAAAAGCCCTGGTCTTAGGTGACCCCTGTGAAACAGTCGTTCGACCCCCAAAGGGGTCGCGACCCACAGGTTGAGAACCGCTGTGCTAGAGTGATCCCTGTTCCAATCCTCCTTTCCTAGATCTCTTGAAGCATCCTCTGTCCCTTGGCTGACTGCATATTCTTGATCTATTACATTTTATCAAGGTCCTATTTCCTCAGCTCTGCCTTTCTGAAGATATTGAAACCAAGAGATTTATAGAAAATATTAAGGAGAATAACTATCCAGCTTTCCAACAGGTGGTCATATTAGCTTTTTGTAGTAAAAGCAATGAAGAGCCTTGTGATATCTCAAAGACTGATGTATCTATTATTGTCTAAACTTTTGTGATTACAGACTACTTCACCAGGCACATGGTCCTATGAGAAAATCGTTATAGCGAGAGGAACTAAATGGTGGATTGTGATTCACAAAAACAATGTAATCATAATTTCTTAAGTTTCTAAGGTGTCACAAAACACTTTCTCCCAATGCCTTCCCATATCCTTAAACAAAAGAATTAATCCTATTATCTTCCATTTTCTTACCTGCATACTGGGGCTGTAAGTAGAACAAGCGAGCAAAAGACAGCCTTTGCATCTCACCTGGTGAAAGAATATCATACCTGCATCAAAGATAAGAAGCAGAACAATGTGCAATAAGCACAACTATTACAGTCTTTAGCAGCTTTGGATCTACTCACACCATGAACATCATTTCACTGTAAACAGAAAGCAGCCTTACCAGTTCCAGTCCACAGGCTGGTCCAAATCTCCTGTTCTCACTAACAAGTCTGACTGAATCAAGCACAGAAAACAGCAACAGGTTAAAACCCCAAACTTGGTCCATCCTTATCATCCAAATGCCTTCTCAAGCCTATCGTCACAAAATCATCTTGTTTTGTTAGTATAAGACCACGGCCAACTCCTATCTGCTCTCTGGCATCATGCCTTTGCTGTAAAGCATGAAGGTTGTTGCTAGAATTTATTATATTGGTATGGTTTATTGAGTGAGCCAAGGTTCAGCTTTGATACCAGTCATAAATTTAACTGCTGATGCTTGGTGTTCTCCAAATAAACCCAGCATGCTGAAATTCATAGTTCTTCTCTTTAAGGGTTAATTATTGGCTTAAACTTGGTGAACCTTTTCATTCATTGTCTTCCAAAAACTGGGGTATGAAGCAATTTATATCTTTTATGTCCTAGGTAACTCACCAGTCCAGCCAGCTCCAGGAACCTGAGTATCCTTTCATCATCTATAGACCCTGTGGTACAAGACATTAATGGCAGAAACACGCCAAACAAACTTTGCAGTGCTGTGACACCCAAAATAAGACATGAATTTGTGTGACATTCACATAATAAAGCTAATGACTTATTGAAATTAGGGTAGAAAAGGAAAAATACACCCCACTTTTTAATAACATTTAATCTATAATTTGTGATCTTCCAGAGGTGGATGAATTGCAATTCCCAGGAATCCCAGTCTATCTGTAGCTAAGTAGACAGACATTTTTCAACAGGAAGGTTCTGTTTCCAAGAAAGATACCTTTATTTCTCCCCTGCCTCTGGCCACATTTCAAAGTCTTTGCAACTGGTTTCAAAAGTGAAATAAGCACAGGATTGCTCCATCACCAGTCCTCTGATGTGAACCTCAGCCTGGGTTGTTGTAGCATAGTCCATCTGCCCTCTAATCTCTATTCATGCCCCTCTGAAGGTAGGAACCAAAGATTATTGTCCTTTTTTCCAGCTCCTCAACACAGATAAGGATCCCCATAAGACCCATATCTACCACAAGTGGGAATACCCAACAACCAAGTGGGGTGGGGGCACTTGCTTGACTTTGTGCTTATGACAGGGATATCAACATGATACACTTTTCAAAGATAACTTAAAAACTTCCTTGGCGGGAAAAGCTGCAAATAAGGCCCAGTGGATCTACTTGCTTATCTGGAGTTGGGGAAGATGTAGAGTGGACTGAAAAGGTCGAGCATAGCGATTGGATCAGGTGTAGCTGGAAACCTATTAAAGCATATACCTACTTGGCTTGTAAGAGTGCCTGAATGCAGAAGGCTAAAAAATGTTCATGATGTCTTGGAGATCATGATCCAAAGTTTAAGAAACCAGAGTGAGTATATTTTTAGAAGATCTGAAAAATTAACAATACAATTCAAAGGGCATAATGTGAGTATCTGTTCTGGTGTCTGGTGACAACAGAATGATTCTACGAGTTGTTAATTATTATGGATTTTAATTTCCTGTAGTTATCTTCTGAACCAGAAGCCAACTCCATTTAGAAATAATTTAAAATTTAGAAATGTTGCTCAGAATTGAATGGACTGATTCTTTCATCCACAGGAAAGATGCTTAGGAAAAGTAGAGTGATATCATGATTTCTGACACAGAACAAGTATTGCTTGAGCAAATACTTGAGCAAAGTCTCAAGATATGATCCTATGAACTGGCATCATATTATTGGACTACAAATTCCTTTTTTATTTCTCTTATCTTCTAGCATATCAGTTTCCAGCACTGGCTTTCCTATAATTAAGAACATACAACCTGGGAATTGTAGAATTTGCAACCCCAACACATCTGGTGAATGCAAGATTGAGAAAAATCTGATTACTCCATTATGAATTAAGGCCAAGGTGTACAAGTCTGAAGCTCTCCAATGCTTTGGAGCAGTCTCCTGAGAACTCCCAAAAGTTATTAAGGAAGAAAATGATTAAATGCATAACATAAAAATAATAAAATTTACCATATTTGTTTTCAATCAAATTTAAATGTAAACAAATTCTATTTTCCTGTCCTGGTTCCAGCTACTACTTTTTAAAATGTAGATCCTGACATTCTATGTTTGGCTCCAGCCCAGAAAAAAAAATGCACTTCCCCGAATCAGAGAGATCCCAATATTTAAGGAACAGCTCAAAATAGACATGAGAGCTAGACGTTATCGAGACAGAAGCCAAGCAAAATAACTTCCAGTCCCATTAAGTAACCTCCGGCTTTTATTAGATTTACATTAAGAGGACTTTCCAAACTATCTGAAAGTAAAGTACAGCTGTTTATTAATCAAGCATCATTTTTATTTAGATGACCTTTCACCAAGGACTTTAGAGATTGATTTTAAATAACCCTTTCACTGATAAATCCAACTTAATTTGCTGAGAACCTAGAAGTTGTTATCTATCATCATAAAATCAGAACTGTTTGATTATTCTCATGGCTTTTATAAACATGCTAGTCCATTCTTTGGATTTATAATCGACAATCATATCCTGCATACAACAGTAAATAATGTCAGATGTTGGCTACCAACAGAACTTTCACATCAACTCATATTACCTCAGGGTGAAAGGGTTTTCAGTGAGGTCACATCCCATATTTAGTTGCCAAATAAAACCATGCGGTTACACACATATGTTAACAAAAACATATCAGAGATTCCCAATAAAATGAGGGAGAAGCGAGAAAGGGTGAATAAGTGACTTAAGGGGAATCAAATTGCCCAGAGGCCATTCACTAAGACTCACAATATATTATTTTGGTAAGAGGGCTTATTCATCATCCTTTTCATCCAAACTTCTTCAGATAAAAACTTCTTTTCTGGCTTTATGCCCAACATGTGCACCACACACACAAATTAAATTTATTTCTCTTAATACAATTCTACAGAGGAATTATTGAGTCTGTCATCTGCACCTCTACAACTGTCTGGTTTGGCACTGCAACCAAACAAGACAGACTCAGACTGCAATGGATAGTTAGGACTGCACAAAAAATAATTGCAAGCAACCTGCCTTCCACTGAGGATCTGTATACTACATGAGCCAGAAAGAGGGCTGTGAAAATATCTACAGACTCCTCACATCCTGGACGTAAACTGTTTCAACTTCTACTCTCAAAACAATTGCATGCCAAAACAACTAGACACAAGGACAGTTTTTCCCCCATGTCATCACTCTGCTAAACAACTAATTCCCACAACACTGTCAAACTATATAGCAAGGCTGTATTACTATTCTTCTTCTCATCTTTGCTAATATTTATCTCCTAATCTACTTATGACTATAACTTAGTTGCTTGTATCTTATGATTTATATTGTTTTCTTTAGTATTCTAGTATGTTGACTTATGTTGATTGCTTATTTTAGTAACCTATGACTATCACTAAGTGTTGTATCTTATGATTTATGATGAATGTATTTTTATGATGACTATGACCATGCTATATCACTTATTGCTTGTATGTACATGACAGTATGCAACTGGAGTCAAATTCCTTGTGTGTCCAATCACACTTGACCAATAAAGAATTCTATTCTATTCTATTCTATTCTATTCTATTCTATTCTATTCTATTCTATTCTATTCTATTCTATTCTATTCTATTCTATTCTATTCTATTCTATTCTTATTCCTATTTCTATTCTATAGAAGGCCTTTCATTTTGCCTCTCAATCTTTCTTTCCAATTGCAACTCAATTTAGAAGTTTATATGTATTTTATCAAATTTGCTCTTTTTGCCCAAATTCAATTGTCTCCTCTATAGTTTATTTTAGACTATAAAGTTTAGACTGTTCCTTCACACATTTAAAAATATTAAATTTTTAAAAATTAAATTAAAACGATATGTTCAGAATATCTATAACAGATACCTACATATGTAACAAATACTAGCCCTGCAGATGATTTGGAATGAAATTTCCATCAACTATAACCATTATAAACAGCACATAATCATTCAGAACATTTTGAAGGACATCAAGTTGCATAACCATGGAATAAATTTGTGCTGACTTGTTTGATCAAGATCTGACCACAATTCACATATAATCCATTGAAAGTTTCCTTTGACTATACAGCATAAGGCCAAAAATGCATATGGAGGGACACCTCTTAGCCCTAAACATATTAAATACCTTTTAATAAACATCCTATCAATTATGTTTTGCAAAAGAAGTAGTAAAGCTACAAAGAATTAGTCTACCTATATGTACTGCTAGGTCATGCAATGAAGGCATACATAATTAAGAAAAGATATACATGATGGTAGTCTCCAATGCAATTCCCACTCACCAGAATCTGGATAGATTTCCTTTAGAGGGTATATAATCTAAATCAAATAAAGCAGACACAAATTCCAAATGAGACATTTCACAAACATAAAGGAACCAGAGATAAGCAGCAATTCCCCTCCCTTTAGTAAGGAACCTTTAGTAAGTAAATCAAGCAGGGTTCCTAAAACTATGCATTGAGTATAAAGTAATTCTGGAGCATGCAGGAAATCTAACCACTCTGACAACCTGATACTAACATGACTCACCTGTTCCCGCAGTGTTCCATCTGTGAAAAAAGGACGCTGAGGTATGATCACCACTCCATGGGGGCCAAAGGAAGTCAGCATGTGGACTTCCCCTGCACAAATCCAGCAGAAAAAGTAAAAAAATGCAAAGCTATGAGCCCACACTTCCAATTGTCAATAATCAAAATCATTTAATCAAAAGACCTACTCTACATCTTTTGTATTTGCCTGTTTTTTAAACAGCTGCAGCAAATTGATCTTTATTTTGTCACATTTGCTAGGGCTTCATCATGTGGCAATTTCAGAAGGGAATTTTTGATATAGGATCTCTGGATATGCAATACTTCTGCTTCAGCTGACACAAAGCATTGTAAACTTTCAATGTCAACTGAAAATATATTGGTTCACTCAGGATTTCAACAAAATGTGTACTGTTGGGTTTTTTTGTTGCTCTGTTCTATTTTTGGTTTTAAGATGTGGGAGACCTGTGTCTCCCTTTTGAGATTATTGCATTCATAATGAAAAATAAGCAAATTTTATAAATGAAATAAATCAAAACACTCTTTCAATACACACACAAAACAATATTAATAATCTAAAACATCAGCCATCACAAATCACAGATCAGCCATCACAACAGACACAAAAATATAAACCACATTTACACACTAATCAAAAAAGCAATAAAAAAGCTAAGGGGGAAACAAAAAGACTAGAATACATCTTTTCCAGTAGTCTACACTCAGATAAGCAGATAACAAGCAGAAAACAACACCCTAATCAAGGAGCTATCAAGAAGAAAATGACACCCTCACCAACGTTGGAAGGATAAGCTACTGTATGTACACAAGGAGCGAACCCCACACTCACTAGCACTGATGATATTACCTACCTGGGTAAAGAAATGTCTGTTAGCAAACAACCAAGATCAGAGAGCATCAAGGACTCCATTAAATTCATGATGTGGGCAATATCTGAATGGTTTTCCTGATTCAGTGAAATCTGCACTCCCTATAAACAACCTTGGCATCCTTACGTTGAGGAAGGTTGGGACTAATAAATTCAACTTTTATCCCATAAGCCAGGTTGTGAAGGATCAACTTGATGAAATGCCTTAATGTACCAATGCACCATTTCTGGGACATTGGGGCGCTCACCCTGCTTGCACTTCCACAGGCCTCCGAGAATACGCAACAAAGATGTCTTTCCTGTGCCTGTATTCCCAGTAATCAGGAGATTATTCCCTTGTGTGACTCTCAGGTTTAGGTCCTTGACAAGCAGGTTCCTGGAAGGAGCAGCAAGGGAAACATGCTCCAGAACAAAAGCAGTGTCTTTTGAGGTCCTCTTCTCTTTAGAAATGCTGAAGACATCAAGCCCCCATAAAAAGAGAGGAAAGATAAGTTAAGAACAGATAGTATGAGCATGGTTCATAGAGAGTGCAGTCTATGTATCTTTGAGTACTTTAATGGTTGAATCTTGTGTAGCACCAAAGAAACAAGGACAGCCCCACTCTAAATATTTTATTATTGAGACTCTTCTCAACAGTCAGCCATTTTGGGTGTCTGCTGTTGCTGCTGAAATCTGCAGAGCTTTTAAAACTTCTTGGTATAGGAATTCATAAAAGTCCTCAAGTGCCCATATGTTCCCCCAACCCATTCAGAGACCTAAGAAACCTTTGGGAATTAGATCAGGGCCTGGCAGCTTCTTTATAAAGGTCAAAGTATGCTATCCCATCTCTTTTTCAGTCCCTATAATTCTTGCCCCAATTCTTGTCAGCACCAACTGCTACAGCTCTCAGGTTCCACTTGGCATGTTCGTGTGTGCCCTGATTTATTTATTTATTATTTTAAATGTTTAAACTTCCCAATAGCTCAGGTCTCTGATGGTTTATGATAAAACACTAAAAGAATTACAATTTGAATAAAGATAGTTACTGAATAAAAGGTCAAACAAAAACTTCATATGCAGTAAATTAGGTCATACAAAAAACAAACCAACCCCAATATGAATTAAAATAAAATTAATTCCCAGTCTAAATGTCTAGAAAAATAGAATGGATTTCACCTGGTGCTGAAATGATGCCAGTATGGATACCAATCAAGTCTCTTAGAAGAGAAATTCCACAAATGGGGTGCCATATCTCCTCTTTCTATTCTTACAAGCATTCCTACAGTTAAAAGAAAGGGGGATAGAAAAAAGACTTCCCTCTCTCCATTACCACTAATTATCCAACCCCCCTTCCCCTCCAAGTTTATTTTTGACCCAGAAACATGATTGGGAGCCACCAAGCATTTTTAGGCATCTGGCATGAAGTAGGTATCGCTGTCATCTCAAATTCATAAAAAGAACTCCATAGCAGGTGAAAGAAGGCCTCAGTTTGATACTAGGTTCTTACAGTCTGATCTGGTATACTGCAGCTTCCTACAACCCTGACTTCCTATATTATTCTTAGAATTTCCCAGAATTATTTCCCTGACAAACCATCACAGAAGGATAGACTGGAATATCCTTCCATGGATATGCCCAAGATATTTAGCTATAATTTGTATGATAACCCAAACAACCAAGGAGCACCATGGCATAAACACCAAATTCGCATCCCACATCCTGTAGCTACATACCTGTTGAAGTCCCATTTGTCTTGTGATTCACTATGACTTTGCTTCTTGGAAAGGTTCAGCAATACTTCCTGCAATTCCCCAATTCTACAAAAGCCAGTGATTAGGGACAGAGATGAAAAAAAATGCTTACATTATACAATTTTCCCAAAGGTTAAGAAAATATTTACTGAAAAGAGGAAGAGGTTATATATGTTTAGATATATCAGAGTAATTAATGTTTGTAGAGTTTCAAGGTCCACCTGAAATGCTCTTCAAATATGAATGCCCTGTTGCCTAAGAGAAGTGCCAGTTGAAATTAACCACTTTAGAAGTTATTAAGGTTCTTTACTCTGCTGTATCTCTACCACTTATAATTAGATCAGGGATCCCCAACCCCTAGTCCATGGACCAGCAACAGGCTGCTGCATGCCAGAAACTGGGCTGCACAAACAAGCAAAGCCCCATCCATGGGATGCACACAAAACCACATCCCCTCCTGTCTGTGGAAAAACCTCTCTTCACAGAACTGGTTTCTGGTGCCCAAAAGGTTGGGTACCACTGAATTAGATGGTCAGCATCTTAGGTCTGAAGAGGAAAGAAAGAGGTTGTCTTGTTATGTTTTTTCTCTTTAAAAATGCATCTTAGAAGAGATTCCATGACAGGCCCACTTTTGTAGCCTCAAAGAGTGAAAACTCTGCCCTCCCCCCCTTTTATGTGGCAAAATCAGCCTTGCAGATATTTAAGACACTCATTTCATCTCTTCAAACTATTAAACTCTCATTCCAAAAGGAGATCTGGTCCTGTCCATCTTTGAAATGAGATCCTCAAAACCCTGGTGTAGCCCTTGAACTAATAAAAAACATAGACTTCTGGAACAAACAGTGGTGGATTCCTTTGTCCTTCAGAGCTTGAGAGATCCAGAAGCTTCCATGCTATCTGATTGCTTCTCAAACCCAGAGAACAACATACCTGTGTGTGTAGCCAGCTACGTCGGACAATGTGGTAGAGAGATCAATTAGGAGACTGAAACAGTGAATCAAGTAAATGGAGACAAAAGCATTCTGCAAAGCAAAATCACATGAGAATAGAGCTAGGTCAAGATGGGGAAATACTCTACAAGAGAAAGGCAATTCTAATTACATTACCCTGAGATTAAGAAACCTCAGACCAACAATCAAGTAAACAATACCCCAATCAAGGAATTGCCAAATAAGGCAACAATAAACAGCCCAACCAAAGAACTTCTATGACCACCCCAGGCCAAGCTATAGAATACAAACTGAGAGCAAACCTTTAATTAATAAAAAAGCAGGATCTTTCACCCTAGAAAAACTGCAAAAACTCACCTTGCTAACTAAGGAGCTCAGTTCTGTGGGATTCAGATCATTGTATACTCCACTAAATATAGGAATGGCAATCATCACGTAGCTCAGGATGCTGCCCAAATAGTCAAAGGTATTGATCCCAACTGGAACAAAAACATATCATGATGTAGTCAGTAGAAGGGAGCTTTTGAACAGGTAATAGGATCCAGATCTTGCCATACTAGGCTCAAGTGCAGAAAGATACAATTTTTTCTTCTTCACATGGGCACAAACTTTATTGTAGAGCAGGGGTCCTCAGCCCTGGTCCATGGATTGGCACCGAGCAGTGGCATGTCAGAAACTGAGCTGCACAAACAAGTGATGGCACATCCACAGGATGCAGGCAGCATGTGAAACCACAACCCCTCCGGTCCACGGAAAAATCTCTCTCCATGGAACCGGTTCCTGCTGCCCAAAAAGTTGGCAGCCGCTGCTGTAGAGCACTACATTTAGACACTCATCAGCTGCACTTTAGCTTAAACTAGATTGAAAATGACCTTTATATTTGCAAAGTAGGGAATGTTTCTGTATCAACAAGACTGCTTTAGCAGTGTGGGCAAAAGCACATATTTTTAGTTCAATGTCATTCTTACAATGTCTCCAGTCCTTACTGTGCTTTTTAAAATAGCATGTTACATGTTGCACAAATCATGCAGCGTATTTGCAGTTGTTGAAGAAACAGAATGACTCAGGGGGGTGTATAGTCAAAGGCTAATTAGACTTTGATAAGGCAACCTATGAACCCAGATCAGTTTGACCCACTTATAGCAATGTTCATACATCATTACATATATGTTTGACATTGTGCTTGTTTTAGCCTGGAAGAAATATCCCTGATCCAAACTAGATTCTGATATTTAGGAAAATATATGTCAACAGTACAGAAACATCTGTCCATTATTCTGAATAGCAAAACACTGGGAAAGTCCTTTTAACAGAGAGAGAAAATCACATAAAAACCCAAGTGCAGATTACTTTCTTCAAAAATGTTAAAGCTGTATCCTGCTTTGGACACTCACCCTAAAGTCTGTCACCTTTCAGGAACAGAAGTACAGAATCTAAATATTTCCATTTGCATCTGGACAGCAATGGAATTCATCTTCTGTTTAAGAGTTAGCTGATGCTTGACTACTGTACTTTACTGTTTGAAATATTTTGTCCTCAAAATATTTCCCACATGCAAGGTTTAAAGTTTATCCCTAGTGAAGCTATCTTAATCAATGTACAAGTTAAGACGATAAAATGCTTCTCCTTACTGTATAGCCATAGTTCCTTTCCCATCAGTTCCCTTTGCGTCTTTAAAAGATTTTGAAGCTTGTAGTTGGTTCGCATGTGTTCAACTTCCCCAGCTCTACAAAACAACAAAACAAAAGGACATGATCAGTCAGATATAGTGGTCCTTTCTGCAAACTCAGTTTTGTGGGCCAGGAAACCAAATGTAGCATTAGAAAAAACATACGGCAACGCTCCATATATTTTCATGAACTGAGTTCACAAAGCTGTTAACGGCAGTATGGTGATTTTAATATATGTGGACTTAAAATTCCCCAGCCAGCCAGCAAGCAGGCAACCGCCATAAAAAGGAGTCCTGTTTGCTGCTGTAATTTAGGTTATCACTAAACTATTTCAGTTTCAGTTTCCATCATCTCCAGGGAGCCTTTATACGCAAACCGCATTGAAACATTGCCACTAGTGACCTCATGTGGCAAAAAGCAGAAAGCCAGATGGGTCATGTCTGTTCCTATTTTGATCTGCAGACCTTTTCCTTGTCCTTACACCAAAATGTCCCTTTAGTGTAATTTACATATACTTCTTATGTAGAAGCACTTTTTCCTTTTAAAACTTCAACCTGCCATGTGAATTGAGTAACTGAAATTGAACACGGAAAAACCTTGATTCTCCATTGTGTCCTGAATTAATTTGCTGTTGATGCAAGAGGAGACATATAAAATTTGTTTCTGTTCTTTGAGGAAAAAATTCAAAACAAATGACAGGAAGCACTATACATTTTCAGCCTCTATGTACATGCTACAAGAAGCACATAAGCAACTCTCATTCACAAAGTCTCAGCCTGACTAGTTCACTGTAGATCTTTTGTCACTGAGTTTTGAAAGGATAATAGTTGGACCAAATATATTTAGAAAACTGCCCATAATTAAAAACCCTAATTAAGTCAAGACTGGGAGCTGATGACTACCAAATGGAGGAAAAGGACATTCAACAGTTTTTGTTAAAATTTGTCTGAAAGTTATTGATTGACAAATAACCTGGTCAATCATGTTTGGATGAAATTGATACAATCCTCAAAAAGAAAGAGATAACACGTTTAAGAAGTAGAAGTAATACATGAATTCATATATGGTGGAAGCAAGGACAGAAATATATAAAAAGATATGGAGTTGGTATAAACTAATTTTAGACATATTTTTCCTTTCCTTACCACGTGGCTTTAATTACCTTGGTTTACTATTTTTTTTATCCTTTTCCTGCATTTGGTACAATACTGCTCACCCAAAAAAAGAATACATTGATGGTTATCTATGCATGCATGTATAACTTAAGAAAAAGAAGCTTAAATTTTAAAAAAGGGGAGAAAATAAGTCAACAACATGAAGAGACATGAAGAAAGTAATTTTGGGGAAAATGACAAGTACATGAAATTCCATTTATTGTACATGGAGTATGTATTATCCATAAAAATGAAATATACATTCCTTGGAAGACTGAAAGGAGATACTAAAAAAAGGGAAAGATATCTTACCTGTAGAAAGCAACAGATTCAGCATTCACCCGCAGTTGCATATGCTTAAACCTGTTGGAAAGAAGGAAAAAATTTTCTTCAGGGTGTGGCAATTTCTTAAATGAAGCAATCAGAATTTCAGAAAAGCCCCCTTCATAATTATCCTATAACATAATGTTACAGTTCCTGTCAGAAGGATAGGGATAGGTACAAGGATTGTGCAGCATCTTAGCAAGAGGCATGAAAATATTAATAAAATCTCTGACCTCTCTTCTATTTCTTAGCCACTTGAATTGGTACCTCACCTTCAAACCAGTCTTATTTCAAGAACTGTTCAACATGTTAATATATATGCAAACAGCATCACAAGCCATTTTAGATGTGAACCAATTAATAAGATCTGCTCAATATATTCACCTGAAATCACCTTCAAGCTTTTCCTGGTGCACCAATTTTGAAATAATGGGACTCATTAGGAACTTGTTAACAATAGTCCCAATGATAAAATAGCCAAAGATGCTTAGAGGACCCATCCAACCAGTGCTAAAAGACAGAAATGCAGAGAAGTTAGCAAATCTATTGGTAGGAAGGTTATTTTTAAATATTGTAAATGGGCAGCAGTTATTAGTGTCACAGTTGTTACACTAACCATTTATAGGTGGTCTTCAGTTAATGATTACTTGTTCATTGACTGTTCAAACTTGCAACTGATCCTCAAAGTTTGGGCCATCACAGCACCCTGTGGTCCCATGATCACGATCCTAATGCTTGGTAACCAGTTCAGATTTCCAATCATCACAGTGTCCTGTAGTCATGTAACTGCAATTTGCAACATTCCCTGCCAATTTCCACAACAAAGTCCATGGGAAAGAATGCAGGAAGTTGGAAGTTGCAATCACATGAAGTCCTCATTTAATGGTTTCAGTGATTTGCTTATGATAAACAGGGATTACCAGACCTACTGTTGCTAAGCAGTGCAATCATGTGACATCAAAATTTACGACTACATTGCTCAGCAATGAAAATTCTGATCCCAAAGAGCATTATAAATACTGTATGGTAGGGTAGTGGCTGTCCAAATGAATTACGATTCATAGCTAACGTGGTCACTGAAGAGAAACTGGGTGTTCAGCAACAACAATCTTCCTAACATCAATATATGGCATAGCTAATGCTGCCCCCCCCGCCCATTTTAAACCAGGATAATTCCTAATGAATTCATGGAATCTGTGCCAATTTGAAGCATACGTAGTTAATTACTTGCTACACTCCCTGCCTTATGATCTAATTGAGGTTTGCTAGTAGTAATTTCCTTTCAAAAGTAGTAGAAGATTGATCGTGAGCTGGCAATATTAAACAGATTAAATGCCATTAAGTGAAGTTGAAATATTACTTTATGGAGTTCTACCAAACCAAGACTCTCCCAAGTACACAATTGTATTATTTTGAAAACTTTTCTCATCCCATTCGTCCAAAAGAAGCAAATGGTGGTCAGAATATTTTAGTATCTGATGCTGAAAATTAATTAAAGTTATTTCCCCCATGGCATTAAAAATACAATAATATTAAATAAAATAGCATTTTGCTGACTTTTCATAGCATCATATAAATCTACTGTGTGAAAAACTCTAATGTCACCTGAACCTGTGAGATGCTTACCCAAATTCATACCTTTCAACTGTATTTGGAAACACTGCAACACTTGAGCATTATTGCAATGTGGTTTCAACTATCCAAGAAGATGAGTGGCTCTCTGGATTAGCGGATGTTGACAAATGCTCTTTGCAAGGCATTTTGTATAATTGCCAATTAATTTTTTTGTCCCTAAGCTAGAAGCACCAAGTGAGAGCTTCCATTCCACTCTTTCTCATTCCCTTCTAATCCTGCCATTTGTTATTCACTGAATTGTAAACATATCCTATCTGAAGACATGCTGTAGGCAAAAATAGCATTTTGAAAAAATTGTTGGAAATAAGCATAGAGAACCAGGCAGAATATCATAAACACATCAGTCCTGGAAACAAGGTTAAGTCTTTTAAATTGACAAGAAACATACGCTACTTGCTCTTTCCAGTCCTTCTCCTTTCCTCCCACACAATCTTTGTTTCCCATGTATAAAACACCGTCTTTAATACTATCCTTCCCACATAATTTGTATTTGTACCTTAAACTCCTTATCCACCAGATCAACCTTTTCCAGTAGAGTTTTGATGGTCTCCAAATGGTAGCCATCTTCTCTGTTTTCCCTTCCATTGTAACCCTGATGATTACAAGATAGAGTTGGAGACTATCAAAACTCTACTGGAAAAGGTTGGTCTGGTACATTAGGAGTTTAAGGTAAGAGCCGTGGTGGTGCAGTGGTTAGGATGCAGTATTGTGGGCTAATTCTGCCAACTGTCAGGAGTTTGATCCTTACTGGCTCAGGGTTGACTCAGTCTTCCATCCTTCTGAGGCCGGTAAAATGAGGACTCAGATTGTTGGGGGCAATATGCTGACTCTGTAAACCATTTAGAGAGGGCTGTAAAGCACTGTGAAGCATTATACAAGTCTAAGTGCTATTGCTATTTTTTCCTGAGATCCCAGGGTTCCCCATTCTGGGTACTGTCCAGACGTGTGACCCAAAAATTTCCAATCAGCATTGTCCCTTTATCAGAGTTTAAATCCCCTCATTTCAAGGACATGCAAGCTGGGAGGGATTATTTAGTTTTAGAACATTTTCATCCCCTCCATGCTACTATCACTAGGTGAGTGGACAATATTATAACCTATTTGAACATGACCAGTTTGGTTTACAAGCCATTCCCAACCCACTGTAATCCTAGTCTTGCTTTTTTCTGCTTTATCTTGACTAAATGAAGATTGCAATGGCTTTCAGGTGCAATCTATCACTGTTGAACCACTGTGAACTGTGAGCTGGTATGCAAGACCCATATATCTGTAATGAACCAGAGGAGAAACACACGAGAATGCATGTTTCAATCAAGGGGACACATGATAAAAGGGGAGAAAAGATGGTTATTTGAGGTTGCAGAACAGCCACAAGAGTGTAGGTGAACTTGTTTGTTCACTTTGCTGCTTGCAATGAGTCAATCCTAGACTGCAGTCAGGATCCTGCAACTATCAGGGGGTGTCCAGTAGCTAGTGCAGGGGAAAAAATCCCAGCATGACAGGACTCACTGCAAGCACACTCTTCATTACAGGAATCACTTTCCTACCTGTAAAAACATTGATACGTGTAATAAACAAGGGTGAAGGGCGAGATGATCAGCTTACTGGCCATGGAGCTCAGCTGTTTGCAGAATCTTTCTACATCTTGACTGATTCTCTGGTCTCTAAACAATTGTGCAATACATAGAGATATTAGCTTGATATGTACCACCGTGATAAGAACAGCAAAGGAGAAAAGTTAATGTCTTATGAACAAAAAGATTCATTCACTATTCTAGGTGCTTTAAATATTTGCACCAGACAAACCAGTACAGGTAGTCCATGATTTACAACCATTTGATTAGTGACCATTACAATGGCACTGATAAAAGTGACTTAAGATCAATTTTCACAGATATGACTATTGCAGCATCCCATGGTTAGATGATCAAAATTCGGGCACTTGGCAACAGGCATGTATTTATGACAATTGCAGTGTCCACGTGTGATCACCATTTGTAACCTTCACAGCCGGCTACTGACAAGTACAGTCAATGGGGGAAGCCAGATTCTCTTAACGCCCTCATGATTTACTTAACACTGCAGTGATTCGCTTAATGAAAAAAGGGTCAAAAAATGGGGCAAAATTCACTTAACAATTATCTTGATTTAGCAATGGAAATTTTGGGCTCAGTTGTGGTCGTAAGTTGAGGACAATCTTATTGAGTAAGAACCTGCTGGTGTCTGTTAAAAGCTGGAATGACATCAACTGCCTCATCATAGATGTTTGTGTGGTAGGATCAAATATTGCAAAAAAAAACAACCCAAGGTTTTTTTTTTCTGATTTGGTTTGTTCTGTAAGAATTCAGCTTCGTAGTTTGCAATCTTTGGTTTATGGCTATGCTGTGAAAACCCAGCCACTAAAGCTGATTCTACAAACCATGGCTTTGAATGGCTGGAAATAGTGACTCGGAGGGCCATAACTATCTCAAGAGCACCACTTCAGCAAATTATACCTTGTAGGAAATTCTCTTTTCTCTTTCCTTAGATATTGCAATGTCTTCCAATAAATTATTTTTATAGCTTCATGAGTAGGATTTGGGGCAGAAAGCAATCTTCCCCGGCAGAAGCCAGTTGTAAAGGAAATAAGTTTTTCCCTGATTTCTGTTGTTTTAAAGTTTATCCTTTTAACTTCTGATCAATTGCTCAGATAACGTATATCAAAAATGAACTGATGAAGCTCCAACTCATGTACAATGGAGAGGGTTTTGAATATACAAAAATATATAAAAAGTTTTAAGGAGGAAGAAAAAATATGTCCTAAACCAGTTTATTGCAGTCAGCATTATTTCTAGAAAGTGAAACAAAAATCTGGATATTCATCGTTTCATTTGTACTGTTTTAGAAATGCATCCACAGCAAATTTAGATTTGGCATGATAAATTGGTAATGGATTTTCACAACAAACTCTTCTTATATAATTGCAGTTATAAATATCACAGTTTTTTTAAAACAGCAATTAACTAACGGAACATTTACATAGATAGCACAGAAGTATAATTAAAAAGATTATCTTATGTTATTCTCGTAAGACTTTTCAACAGCTTCCCATTTTTTTCGATTATAAACTATTTTCTATTCTTATTTTATAACAAAAAACAATGTTTTAAACTATTTTTTGCTGAGTCTTGAGCTATATTCTCTTCTAATATTCCCCTAGCTAAATAGCTAAAACTGGTTTAGCTATTTCAAATAAAGGCCTGGTATATAGTTGTAGTATCCCCTTTGCGACCTTACCATTAATGATATCTTAGATGTCATTCACAAAATTACCTAACTACATGTTTAGTTGCTCTTTGCTATCCAATTCCAATATTATGGACAAGTCTTGTTCGTAAATGTATGTGTTCAACTAGATTTATGCCAATTTATCTGTGATGAAACATACTTCTGAACAGACATGCTTTAGATTAAAACAGAAATGTACATCCACAGTTACTTTTTTTAAGTTATATATCAACATTAATTATTATTCTCTTAGTTTCTGCATCCAGTTCAAAGTGGTAATGATTACTCATGCTCCTGCACCATTCCATGTGGCACTGCTTTCCAAAATGACTCCACTCAGCTGGTCTTTTCATCCTGAGGGGACCTGCTGAAAATCCCTTTTCCTGATAAGACTGTATATACTGTGGGACCAGCTTCCTTGGAGATTCAAGCAATTCCTTCCTTCCTTCCATTCTAGAAGATCATTAAGAACTTCCTATTCCATCAGGCTTTCAGCTCTAGTTGATTGGTTATGAGTGTCTATCTGTACAGTTGTTTTTTGTATTTTGTGTTGTTGTTATATTATTTTTTCTCAGGGTTTTCTTTGTTCTACACCACCCAGAGCAAAGCGAGGGAACAGTTAATAAATACGGTAAAGCTCTTTTGGAATCTGCCTTGGGTTGTGTTGCTGCGTACAAAATCTCAAGCCAATGTTTGTAAAGGGTTTTACAAATGATTCTGTGATCATGGAACAAGGATTGATTGATGTGCTGGCCTTTGGGTTCTCTAATATGGATCAGCTTTAGATGATCAAACATGTCTTAATGATTGAACTGTGTTTCTGAAGAACCTCAAGAAAAGGACTTGGAGTAACATGAGGAATTGTTTAAGCAAAACTGTTGACAGTGGTTTTGAGGATGGAATTATTAGTTTGAGATGTTTGCTGTTTTATGGGATCTCTTGAACAAGATTAGTTTAAAAACAGTGGCAGTTGAATGATAGAAGAAGAATTTTGACTTCACAATATAATGGTAATTGATGAACTGACATTTGGCTTTTCAAGAAACCTGTCCAGAAATTATTAATTATAAATATATTGGAAGATATTTTGGAATCTAAACTAGATGTCATCAGAGATGTCATCAGATTAAAAAAAAATAAACACTGGACAATAAAAGATTTTGCTTCCTGAAAAATAAAATAAAAAAAAATAAAAAAAAATACGGTAAATAAATAAATGCCAGAAACCAAACCTATTCTGCAGACTTGCTTAATGACCACAATAACTTATGACCAAAATTCCAATTAACTGTGATGGTTAAGTTGAGAACAACCTGTATTTATCAAGGAGAGGAGAGGCGGTCTTGGAAATAAAATATATGCTAATAAGTGTTGCTTTACAGTATTCCAACTTCCCATTTTGTTTGAGTTAAAAGAAAATTTTATAAAGGAAAAAGGAGGATCTGCAGAGACCCTACTGGTAATGGGTGTGCTGGTACTGGTACTTCTGGGCATCAGGCTGGAGACTATACCCACACAATTTCTCTCCAACGGTGTATTCCCTTTAGCTCAGGGGTGTTAAACTGCTGGCCCGCGGGCCGGTTTCGTCATACCGGAGCCACGCCCACCCCATTGCCGACAACGGCGAAAAAGCTCCGATACGTCGCGCAACGTCACGTGACGTCGTGAGTTTGACATGCCTGCTTTAGCTGGTAAACCGGACTATAGTCCACAAAATTTTAACACATATGCTACTCTGAGCTAATATTTAAGGTTCATAGAACTTTTTGTTTTATTTAATATCATATATTTTTAAAATCAGAAACCTAGTTTAACGCAGAATGCTTTAATTCTGAATGCAATTACCTCAGTGTTAATATAGTTATTATATAATAGCTCAAACATTCTATCAAGGAAGTACACAGAAATTACTGTCTGAAGCAAAACTTCCAAAATTTGCAATATGACTCCCATTAACAAAATTTTTTATTTGAGCAAAACAGCAATTTGACTGGTGCATTTCAGATTGAAATGTACTATAGTACTACCGGTAGTATACAGCAACCCCTAGTGGGTGAATTAAAATTAAACAAACTCCCTGTCACTATGAATAAGTGTCTATGGACACTGAGATGACCTGGAATAAAGCCTAGATGTACAAATATGCTACAACAATAGATAGAACCACACTCAAAATGATCAGCCACTTACGGATTATCAATTTCCTCATGTAGAACATTCAGAGTATAATACTCCTGACCCTGAAAGTAGTACCCATGAAGGTATTCAGTGAGAGTCTTTCTCCAGCTGACATACATTAGATTGCAGATAAACTGGTCTAAACTCTTCAGCTAACAGAGAGACAGACAGAGAGAAAGAGAGCGCTGAAAATCAAACATGGGGAGATACAACATTCAAAAGGAACATTTCGGACATTTGGTGAGCAAATAGCCACATTTTTTGAAGCAGACTGTCAAGATTATTTTTGTTATTTCCAATCCAATGGACCGTTGGAAAGAAATTATATAAAGGAGTTGGGATTTGAGCTGTCTGGTGATTAGCACACTTCTAAAAATGAATAGACAGAAGCAAATTTGGGATACGGGGAGAAACCGGTAAAAGAAAAATCAAGTTTTAAAAACTGGACATATACAGCCAGGGTTGTGGAGAAAAACTATCCAGAAAAATCTCCCCACTGGATATTTGTGGAGAAAAGCAGATGGACACAGGTCCTCCTCAACCCAAAAATCGTATGACAGACAGCAGAACATATAAAGCCCATCTCATGGCTTCCGGTGCATGCATAGATATACATGTAAGGCCCTGGCTAGTAAACGTGTAGGAAAAAATATTAGAAGCCATGCTCTGTGTAGTTTACTTCCCTTGTTTTAGAAGTCAGTTACGACTTATGAAACTCCAACCTTAGTAACCTTTCTGAGTAACTTAAAAGCAAAATACAAATGTACACTTTGGGACCCTATAATTCTTTCCAAAAGTTGTGGAAAGAGTCTTTGAACTTTGAGGTAGGCTAAAATTGATTTGAACATTGTTGTTGATCCATCTTTTTTTTCTTAACAAAGGATAAGTAGCATAAGGAATATTTTTTAATTTCTTAATGGAGAGGCAATTGGTTTTTTTTGTCAGCTCGCAACATGTCAGATTTAATCTGCTGCATAGTACAGAACAAATGCAGCCATATTTTCATATATTCTCACTTTCAGGCTAATGTATATAAGGAGTTATATAAAGCTGAAAACAACACAACCCAGGAGAAACTGATAACAGTTTGGATCTGTACATATCTATGTCTGCTCCTGTTCAGGCACACTACTCTCATTCTCTTCCCTTTTTGGTAGGTTGGCCACTGCAATATAACATATTAGAGTGCAGGGCTGCGATTTTTTTTAAAAAAATATATTTATACTAGTTTGCATGCCACCTACTCACTAGACTCTATACTAACAATTCATGTTACCTCTGACCACAGATATGTACCTTTCACACATCATTCAAGTGATCCAACAGTACAAAATATACGTGCAATATATGACAGATCACAAGAAGAGAGACTGACTGTCATGGGAGGAGCTCACGGCAACTGATTTGCAATATGTACGTTGCTTGTACAGCAGAGCAATTTTCATTATCGCTAGTGGTCTAGATTAAGTAGATATTAATATGGAAAAATGATTTATTTCGTAGTGACCTTTCATCTATCAACATATTGAAATAATCAACTGTGTTATGCTGTTTGAGATTTAGGATGAACATTTGGAGAGTTTGGAGAGTAAGCCTATATGAGAGGGACGATACAAAGGACCACCATATCTGAGCTGCAAAAATCTGGGCAGTAAGGATACATACATTTCTCTACTGCTATCTAGTGGTCATCTGGCTTTCTGTAGCCTATGGATATTAGGCCTTATGTGTGTTCTAGTTTGTTCACTTTTTTTTTACTAAATTTTATTATTTTATAAATGAAATTAACAGACCCTCCACTCCTATAGCAACGATAATAAAAAGTAGTAAACTGTCAAAGGAACAGAAGATTCACGTAATGTTCCAATGAAAAATATTAATATATACCAAACTGAATTTTTAACTTGTCATTGAATTTAATTATATAAAAGCATAAATATTCCATTTTCTCATTCCTGCAATATATAGACATTTCAAAGATTGACAGAGCACCCATTTCTTGAAACCATTTTTTACCATCTAAAATAAGACTTCCCAATCTTCCCCTACCCTTATAATAAAAAAATTCTCTTACCAAAGAGTTGAGTACAATGAGAATCAGAGCAAGTGCTGTCACCCTATTGAACTCATAAAGATCTTTCCTTCCCAGAACTGAGAAATATTGACTGGGAATCAGTCCCACCTGGTAAATGATCAGTTGAGCTAGGAGAGATAAGAGAAATATTTTTAAAAGCATAAGCTCCAAAGGTATATCAATAAAAAGAGAGAATAATCCTGCATTATGGCAAAAAGAAACATACAAAATGATTTGTCTTAGAAAATTGTTTGCTTACTCAACAAAGCAACAACAAGTAAGGTTAGAAACATCAGCACATTCTTAGAGGTGAAGGTAGGAAATAAAACTGTTTGGATCTTTAGGAATCGGTGGAGAAATTGACGATCCAGCTGGGGCCTAGGAGAAAGATAAAAAGACAAGAAAAGTTATAAAGCTGAACTGCTAGTATGGAAATGTCACTACCACACTGCTAAGTCCTCCATTCCACTCAGCTTATGATTAAGCTGACTGAAATTTGGAAAAAAAGAGTCTCACTAGAACAACAATAGAAGGGTCCCAGATATTTTGGCAACTATGAGGCCAATGGGACTAATGTCTAAATAAAGTTTATTTCAACACTGGGCACAGAATATGTAGAATAGCTGCACTTTTGTTTCAGATGTACGTTATACAGAACACTATCTGCAAATCAAACAGCTGCCACAAAGACCAAACATTTGGCCATCTTGGGCAAAACTCACTTAACTGCCTTGCTTAGCAATGAAAATTGTGTGCTCAGTTGTGGTTGTAAGTTGAGGACTATAGATATTGGCTATGAGTATTCATGCCTTCCTTATTTGCTGCTTAGCTGTAATTTGCTTTACATGGGGTTGCCCTTGAAGATTTGGAAGATGTAACATGAAATGCCTTCATGTTGACCCAGAATGCAGTTTTAAGTACAAGAACTTGATGAGGTTCAGTGGAAAACAGTGGAAAAGTCCACTCACACATAATTTTCTATCAGTAGAGTTTTGCCTGTTGATTATAAAAGATTGGTGATTTTTTTCTACAGCCTGAAAAACAACAACAACAACAACTGCTTGTAGAAGAATAACACCAATTTCCGCAGTGGACTTCCAAATCCACTTCATGATGTTGTTTATTACTTATCAAGGTCTTAATGACTTGGGCCCTTGTTGTGTTTGAGACTTTCTGCTCCAGGCAGATCAACTTTTGCAATTCATTCTGGACAGAAGGGGGCACTCTGTGGATCTCTCCACCTCCCTCACCTAATTTTGGAATATGAAGTGGAAACTAACAGTCACAACTCTTGGCTTCTGCAGTAGCCTGCCTCTCTGCAGGTCAGGTTGACCCTTTCCTATAATCTTTCTGGACCAACAGCTCATGAACGAAGGCTGGTTATCCAGGCATGAGACGATGTTTCTAATCTGTATTATATTATATTATATTATATTATATTATATTATATTATATTATATTATATTATATTATATTATATTATATTATATTATATTATATTATATTATATTATATTATAATATTATAATATAATATTATATTATTATATTATATTATTATATTATATTAATTATAAATCAATGATTTTCAAACTTGGCAACTTCTAAGATTCAATTTTCAGAATTCCCCAACTAGCATGCTGATTGGGGAATTCTGGGAGTTGAAGTCTGCACATCTTAGAATCTTAGGGCTAGAAGGAACCATGGAGGTCTCCTAGTCCAACCCCCTGCCTCTAGACCCCTTATCATCTTTGTTGCTCTTCTTTGCACTCTTTTTGAGAGTCTTAACGTCTTTTTTGTATCATGGCACCCAGAACTGGATACATTATTCCAAGTGTGGCCTCATTAATGCAGTGGAGAGCTGTATTATTACTTTTCATGATCTTGATGCTATCCTTCTGTTGATGCAGCCTAGGACTGCATTGGCTCTTTTGACAGCTGCAGCACACTGTTGGCTCCTACTTAAGTGATAGCCCACCAGGACACTCACAGTTACCACAGTTAAGCCATATTCTGCCTATTCTATACCTGCACATTTGATTTTTCCTGCCTAGGTGCAGGACCTGGTTTTTCTCACCACGGAACTGCATCTTGTTGGATAGGACCCAATGTTCAAGTCTTTCAAGATCCTTCTGAATCTTGAGTCTGTGTTCCAAAGTGCTGATTTGCTGATTTGCAAATTTGATGAGTTCCCCTTATATCCCTTCCTCTAGATCATTTATGAAGATGTTGAAAAGAACTGTCCCAAGACAGAACTTTGAGGTATCCCACTCCTTACTTCCCTCCATGTAGATGCAGTTCCATTGAGAACTGCATGCTGAGTGTGGGCAGTCAATCAACTGCGAATTCATCTGGTGGTGATGCTGTCTATCCCACATTGTTCTATCTTACCAAGAAATAGGCTGTGATCTACTTTTTCAAATACCTTGGTTTAGTCCAAGTAAACTATATCAACAGCACTTCCCTGATCCATCAATTTTATTTTCTTCTTTATCAAAGAAGGCAACTTAAAGTTGCCAAGTTTGAAAAACACTGAATTATATGAATAGGAAGCATGTAACACTGAATTATATGAATAGGAAGCATGTAACAACTTATACATACCTATCATGACATTCCCTTTTGAAGTATGTAGTGTTATATGAAACTCAGAAAAAGAGTACAGTGTTTCTTAAGGCGAACCCTAAACCTACTATTTTCTTTGCTTTTTCTGAACTGTAGTGCCTAGTATTGAAATCCAGCATTGCTTCTTACCCACCCTGCTCGGCCCCGGAATCCTGACAATAGCCGTCTCCGTTCATAAGGAATTCCCACACAGGGGCTCCCTTTTCCGTACTCGATTGTGGACTATTTAAAGCACTTACCGGATAGTTTTCCTAGTTGTTTTCCCTGGAGCCATGAATGAACTGCCCTTCCTTGCAAAAAGAAAAAGAAAAAAAAAAAGCTTCCCAGAGTCCACTCGGGATCGCGCTAGTAGAAGACTTGCAAGTCTTCCGTCCCTTCAAGGCTCTTGATTCTAGTCCCACCCCAAACAGGGATTTTGATGAGTATTCATTATTCCTTTAGAGTATCCATTAGCGAGTCGGAAATAACGACTATAGAGGGTCCATCATTGAGAAAATGAGTTGTGAGCAGGCGGCTATTAAAAGCTACAGAAAAAGACGGCTGCAACGGCCAAGTATCCGAATCCGCGTCATTTTAGTGGGAATAACCAGAGAAACTACAGCATTCTACCGATGCAACTCTCATTTTCTATCTGTATCGCTAAAAGCAATGATTTACGACCGCCTCCATGGATTTAACATATACTTCCGGTCCCGGAGTACAGCTGCGAGTTCTCCGAGAATTGAAGAGTGGCGGAAATGCTTCAGTTAGCAGTGCTGGAATGATGAAACACATGCCCTGAAGTGTAGTCCGCAAAAACCTATGTAAACACAAATATTTGTCTTTTTTTTTTCTTTACTGCAATAGACTAGTACAGTTACTTCCTCCGAAAATTCGCGTCAGGAAAAACTGGAACCGAATTTTCAAAATAAATGTTCATTAATGAACAAACAAAGAAACAAACCATCGGTTGATTTTAACTTCGTGATTTTCTTCTCCTTTTCCGCACGATTATGACAAAAGGTTCCCAAACATCCTTAATTCCACTAACCGAAATCAACGAAGAAGCATATTTTCTGCAGCAGCATCTTTTTTTTTTGTTCTGATAAAGACCAAACTACTAATAAAGAGTTGGAGACCTGATTTTTTTTTTACATAAGTTAGAAACTATACAGTTAGAAAAGATATAAAGAGCAAACTTTTAGTGTTCTTTCACCAAGTCTCATATATTTCTACCTCTCCTGCCCCTCATATGGAAGATATTTTCCATCCAAAAGGGAACCGGAAATTAGACTCCTGCAAGTCATACATACATAGGTCTGTTTTGAGAGGGAAGGAAGATAGAGCTCCTTCTACCGGACTAATTGTGTAAGGACAGTGTAAAATACAAAATCCAAGATCCAAACTTTTTCATTTATTTTGTAGACGTTTAACGGTGTCATGTTTTCTTACATAAGAACTTAATAACATTGTTGAATAAGATTAAACCCTCGTTCTATGGCTCTTAGTGGCCAGTGAGATTCGTGGACAGGAGGGCAATGCTCGCTTCCATAGATATAATAACATGATCGATTCAGATGAGTGGAAATTAGCCTAGCTTTAACTTATACCTATGTCAACCCTCCAATTTGAGGGTCTGGTGGCTTATTAGCTTATTAAGTAATTAGAGGCTTTTGTAATTTATGAATTAACTTTAGCCAAAGTTATGTGCCTTTACCTGATAGAAGTGACACTTCTTTAAGGAGGGGAGGGGGGACGGCAAAAGCTAGAATGCTTGACTACAAACACTCCACAGGTAGACCACAAACATTTCTTATATAGCCTAGTTAACAGGTTGTGGCTTTGATGCTTGGCTAGGATATCTTGAACCGTCAAGGAAGGTGACATGATATTTAGCTTAAGCAGTAGCTAGGGGTGTCTGGAAAAGGGTCTTAGAGGTAAGCAAAGTTTATCATTAACATAGAGCTAATCAATTTATACGATAAAGAAGCAAAATTAAATAATGAAGTATTATGGATGGCTTTGCTTTGTGCGCATGTGTAACTATTGTGTAACTTTGTAATTAATCAGCAATTCTCTTATTTCCTGTAATAAATTGTATAAAAATGACTGTGCCTGATTTCGGTGCTCTCCTTGGGTATGAAAGCCAGAGGCATCCTCTTCTGTACAGAAATAAAAGAGTTTTGTCTTTCATTGATTCTGCGTAGACATTGGCTTCCTCAGACTGGGTTCCTGTACTTAGACAGCTTTCTGGCCAACAACAGCAGCTGCTATTTAAGCTATTTAAACCAGTAAATCTAGAGCAGGGGTGTCAAACTCGCTGCATCACGTGACGTGTCACGGCATATTGTGACTTTTTTCCCCTTGCAGGAGCTGGGGTGGATGCAGCTTCCGTATGATGCATCCAGCCTGCTGGCCAGCAGTTTGACACTGCTGCTTTAGAGGTAGTACTCTAGCCATCAAGACCACAATACAACCTGAAATACTTTATCCTTGACCATATTAGATAAGGATCATTTCACAAGGAGAATAATAATACCATTAGAGGAAAATGTGCATACTTGATGTCTGCTTTATTCTCTCTCTATAGCATGTGGAGTATTTTGAAGAGAAAAGGAGTATAACAAACCACTACTTACATATCATTTTTACTTGAGTGTCTAGGCCTCCAGCCTCTTCTGGTGTTTAGAAGTAAATTCTCCAGACTTTCGTTTTTGTGTGGTAGCAACCAGTCGCGGGCTTGCTGATTCTCTGCACCCCTGTGGCTAATTTCGCCCTGCCAGGGGACCCTAAATGGATCTAAGTCACTCTGGACAGGCGACACAGAAAGAAGGATGCTCGAGCAATTCTGGAATGGCGGCGGCTGTTCCGTTCGACTTGGGGAAAGCCTTCTAACCTGACAGGAGAAAGGCTGGCCATATTGCATCGACCAGCCCAAACTACTTGCAACCAAAGTCCAAAAGCACTAACCAGCACAACTGTGAACAGCGTGCTTGAAACTGGGTGAGGAATTTGATCTTCTCTTTTCTATTTTACATTTAATTTCCTGGAAAAGATCCCCAAGAAGCAAAATACCTTCGAAAGGGAAGGAGGGGGATTTCCGCCCCATCCTTATACTAACGGAAGCTGCAAATTAATCTTTTTAATTTATATATGGAAGTGAAATAAATATAAAACCTGAAACTTAAAACTTAGACTTGGATAAATCTAAAATTGTTTTAATGGTTAAGACTCTCATTTCAGAGATAATTGTTCATTTTGGAAACTGAAAAACAATTAGTGGCAGATGAAGACTATGACAGCTATGACTTTAATATAAGACTTGGCAAAATCTGGGAAAAGCTAATCTATGTCTGTGAGCTTCAAAACTTTAACAATAAAGAACAGCTGTGGCAAAAAAAAAGACAATAATCTGGGCTGTAGAAAAAGAGAATTATAAATTTCAGCAAAAAAGTCCTTTTTTGAACTATTTGGATTACAAATATCTACCTAATTGGGACTCTAAAGCTATTTACAGAGAAAAGAAAGGAAGAGGAAAACTCAAATTCTTGGCTATCATGGATCAGAGACATGTAGAAAGAACATGTCAAGAAAACATTAATATGTCACAGGAGGTGATATATCTAAAAGAGAGCATGCGCAAGATGGCGGACGTATCTCTGTAGGAGTAGCCGGCGTCTGATGGGGAATGGCTAGAGACTTCCCCTGGAGGTCGAGAAACATCTAGGACCCCGGGGATTCTGGCGGCGGAACATCTTGGCTTTCCAGAGATATATCTGTTGATTTTCCTCCCTCCGGAATGAGCAAAGGAAGCAAATGAAGTCAGGGGATTGTGACGGCGTGCTCCACCCCTCTCGGCTTTGATGGAGTGTGGAGCAGGCTTGGGAGTTGAATGAGAGTCCGTTGTGAGGGAGAAGAGTTTGGCAGAAGAGTTTGGCGGCAGCTCCCCTCCTCCCCTCCTATTGTGTGAGCGAGTGATCTGCGGAGGGGTGAGAGGACTGTTTGAGAGGCTTTGTGTCTCCTGCTGGGAGGCTTCTGTTTTTCGGAAGACTATCTGAGATGGGAAATGGGAAATGGCTTGGTTCCTTCCCCTCCCCTTCCCATCCCCTTGGCTTGGTTCCTTCCCCTCCCTTCTACCACCATGTGAACGTGCGACTTTGGTGGAGCAGCTGAGAGGTGTTGGTGGCCGCCATAAAAAGGGAACAGCTCAGCGGCCCCCCTCCCCCCTCCTCATTTTGCCGGCCGGTGGTTTCTGGGAAAACAGCTGGAGGCTGTGGGTGATGGAGGGGGGCAGCATGGAGCTTGGACTGTGGTCTATGGTGAGGGAAACAGCGTTTCATGCTTCCCCCTCCTTGATGGAGCGTGATTAACTATGAGGTCAAATGGAAGAATCGTAGTGGCCTCCCCCGTCCTGTCTGCTTATACACGGAATAGGAAAGTGGAATCACTTTTGGAACTCTGGAACTTTGGTCCTTACTTTAGATCGAACTGCCTGGTTCTCGCCGGACCCCATCAATGTATCAATGTATCTTATCTGACTGGCTCCCTATCTGAGATCTACTCTTCTTGCATTGCGAGATTTCCCCCTCTCGCAATCATGGCCCTCCACTCTATCAAGGGCCCATCTTGAGGATGGACTTTGGAGTCCTGAGAGATGGCATGCGTCAAATAAGGGGCTTTGGGGTTTTTTAAACCGTTTTTTAATGAAAGTTTTAAGGGAGGGTAGAGGTGGGGAAGGGGTGCTTAGGGCAGGGGAAGGAATTGTTGGAGGGGAGCTAGAAGATAGGCCCGGCAACGGAAGGGGACGTAATCCTGTGGGTTCGGACGGGGAGCTGATTAAGACTGATTTAGTTCCAATTAGTACCGTAAGCGGGAGGGGCAGATATGGTGGGAGCAGGGGGCCGTATCATAATAGGGGAGCACGTACCCACTGTTTACGAGTGGTCATGCGCTCCGACCCCCAAGGCTCTACCTGTTCTCGGGGTTATTCAGAACCACAGGGCCCTGGCTGTAGGCTGATGTTGTGCAATGCCAGGTCGGTGGCAAACAAGGCCCCCCTCATCCAAGATTTAATTTCAGAGGGGGGAGCAGACCTGGCAGGTTTTACGGAGACCTGGTTAGAACCGGAGGGTGGTGTCCCTCTGGTGGAAATGTGCCCATCGGGTTTCCTTGCATTCCATTGGCCGAGAGCACAGGGCAGGGGTGGGGGAGTGGCGGTCGTGATTAGGGAAGATTACAGGCCGAGGGAGGTCACTGTTCCTCAGACGGCAGGCTGTGAATCCCTCCTGGTGAAGTGGGACCTTGGGGGTCCAAGGGCTGTGTTGATTACGTACCTGGCTCCCTGCCATGTGTCAACCGCCCTGCTCGAGCTCCTGGATGTTATCGCCGCAGTGGCGGTTGAGGTTCCCAGGCTAATAGTCATGGGTGACTTCAACCTGCCATCTGTGGGCGGGACGTCTGGGAGAGCTCTAGAGTTCATGGCTTCCATGGCAGCCATGGACCTGACCCAGGTAATTCAAGGCCCCACACATACAGGGGGGAACATGCTTGACCTGGTTTTTGTCTCTGGACAGTGGCTGAGTGGTCAGAATATAGGGGATATAGTTATTGAGCCCCTGTCATGGTCTGACCACTGTCTCCTTCGCTTGGACTTTCTGACCGCTGCACCCCACCGCAGGGAGGTGGAACCAGTGAGATGGTACCGCCCCAGGCGGCTGATGGAACCCGAGCGGTTCCAGATGGAGCTTGGGCCAATTCCTGAGGTTCGGATACACGATTCGGTCGAAGAGTTGGCGGCAGCCTGGGATAGGGCTGCGGCCGGTGCTCTAGATCGGGTCGTGCCTTTGCGGCCTCTGATTTGACGTACGTCTCGATCGGCCCCTTGGTTCACTGAGGGGCTGAGAGAGATGAAACGCCGTAAAAGACGCCTAGAGAGCAGTTGGAGATCGAGCTGTGCCGAATCTGACCGAACACTAGTAAGAGACCATATTAGGTCCTACCTAGCGGCGATAAAAGCAGAGAAGTGTTCTTACCTCACTGCTCTTATCGTGTCATCAGACAACCGCCCAGCCTCCTTGTTTAGGGTGACCCGCTCCCTCCTTCATCAGGAGGTGAGAGGAGACCCCTTAGAGGGTAGAGCTGAGGATGTTGGAAAATATCTGCATGATAAAATCACTCAGATACGGGAAGGCTTTCATTTCAACTGGGTATGTCCGGTGGGAGAGACGGAGTCTGGTCTTGAGACTGCTATCTGGGCTGAGTTTGACCCCATGACTCCCGAGGATGTGGGCAGGTTGCTCGGGGGACTTAGGGCGACCACTTGTTCATTGGACCCGTGTCCCTCCTGGCTGGTGTTGGCATCCCGGGAGGTGGTACGAGGCTGGTTCCAGGCAATTATTAATGCTTCTTTGAGTGAGGGTGTCTTCCCTGCCGCCTTGAAAGAGGCGGTAGTGAGGCCCCTCCTTAAGAAGCCTACCCTGGATCCAGCTGTTTTATCAAATTATCGTCCTGTCTCCAACCTTCGCTTTCTTGCGAAGGTTGTTGAGAGCGTAGTTGCCCAACAGTTCCCGCGACACCTGGAGGAATCGTTATACCTGGATCCACACCAGTCGGGCTTCAGGCCTGGTTACAGCACGGAAACAGCATTGGTCGCGTTGGTGGATGACCTCTGGCGGGCCCGGGACAGAGGTTGTTCCTCTGCTCTGGTGCTATTGGACCTCTCGGTGGCTTTTGATACCATCGATCATGGTATCATGCTGCAATGGTTGGAGGGGTTAGGTATAGGGGGCACTGTTCTGCGGTGGTTCTCCTCCTTCACCTCCGGCCGGATGCAGTCTGTGTTGACAGGGGGCCAGAGGTCGACCCCAAGACCCCTCGTATGTGGGGTACCTCAGGGATCAGTCCTCTCGCCCCTACTGTTCAACATTTATGTAAAACCGCTGGGTGAGATCATCCGTGGTTTTGGTGTGGAGTACCATCTGTACGCTGATGATACTCAGCTGTACATTTCCACGCCGAACCACCCCAACGATGCTCTTGCCGTGCTGACCCAGTGCCTGGAGGCCGTGCGGGTTTGGATGGGAAAGAACGGACTCAAGCTCAACCCTTCCAAGACCGAGTGGCTGTGGCTACCGTTGTCCCGGTTTAGTCAATTGATTCCTTCGTTGTACGTTGGGGGCGAAACAGTGGCCCCTGCAGAAAGGGTTCGCAATTTGGGAGTCCTCCTGGATTCACGGCTGTCTTTAGAGGACCATTTGACGGCCGTAGCCGGGAGGATGTTCTATCAGGTTCGCCTGGTACGCCAGTTGCGTCCCTTCCTAGACCGGGACTCGCTATGCACAGTTACTCATGCCTTCGTCACTTCCAGGCTGGACTACTGTAATGCTCTCTACATGGGGCTCCCCTTGAGGTGCACCCGGAGGCTTCAGCTGGCCCAGAATGCGGCCGCGCGGGTAGTGACCGGAGCGTCATGGCGCTCCCATGTAACATCGCTCCTGCGCGAGCTGCACTGGCTGCCGGTGACCTTCCGGGTGCGTTTCAAGGTGTTAGTGACCATCTTTAAAACGCTCCATGGCATCGGACCCGGATATTTACAGGACCGCCTTCTGCCAGCAAATACCTCCTGCCGTCCGGTACGCTCCCACAGAGTGGGTCTCCTCAGGGTGCCGTCGGCCAGACAATGTCAGCTGGTGACCCCCAGGGGGAGGGCCTTTTCTGTGGGAGCTCCAACGCTTTGGATCGAGCTCCCCCCCGAACTCCGTACGATGACGGAATTGCGTTCCTTCCGTCGAGAATTAAAAACATATTTATTCCGACAAGCCGGCCTGGGATAGTAGCTCCGGTTCCAACAATGGCCATAATTGTTTTTAGGGGATTGAGTTTTTAGATTATGTATTGGGTTTTTAAATGATTGGGCCAAATTATTTAATGTATTTTTAATAATTTTAATTTTTGTATGTTGTCGTTTTTAATTGGGCTGTACACCGCCCCGAGTCCTTCGGGAGGGGGGCGGTATAAAAATCATAAAATAATAATAATAAAATAATAATAATAATAATAATAATAATAATAATAATAATATAGTATACTGCAACTAATTGAAATAACAATGACTTTAAACCACAAAGAAATCCAAAGCAACTTTGAAAATATAAATCAATCTATTTCCAAGTTAACTCTACAACAAAAAAAATCCCAGAAAACAACAACAGAGAAGGAGCAGATAAAACAGGTAAATGGATATACCGGTAGAATTGATAATAGAGACTTAAAGATGGAACTTAACAAAACAAGGAAACATGATTTAATCCTAGTGGAAAAAATTCACAAAAATTGGAAAAAACAACTTATCCCTTAAGACTACAAAATAAATCTGAGGACAAGAAAACAGATTGGATAAAATAGACTGTAGAGATGTCAGGAACATTGGAGAGAAAGGAAATGATAAGAGAAGCAGAGAAAAAGAAAAAGGTTTTCAACAAACATGGAAAGGCAGAAGTCCTGTACAAAGACACTTCTCCTGATTTACTTTTTATATCCACAGGAACATTTATGAACATATGGAAAAACTTTTTGGTTCAGCAAAATACATTGATTAAGAAAGACACTGGGCAAAATAAAAATACTAAAGTGGAAGCTAAGAAAATAGATGATGGGATATACCAGAGAGAATACTTAAAAAAGAAACATTTGTTTGAATATGGTTAAAAAATAGAAAAGTTTTGGAATATATATGTCACTCTAAGAGGGATGAATTCTCTAAATATAATATAGTATGCTTTTTCCCTTTTTTGTTCTCTTTCTTGATATAAAAAATATAAAAAAGTTGAAATGACTTAGATAAAGGAAATGTTTTAGATATTTAAATGTGATTGAATTTAAGAAAATTATAATGGATAAAAAATGTTTTGAATAGAGTTAAAGGACTAGATAACTAGATGTATTAAATGGAATATTTAAAGATTAAACATATTTTTAATTATGGTTAAAAAGAATAAGAAATTTAAGAAATAAATACATATTAGCTTAGGAGGGATATATATTTTAAGTAGTATGTTATTTTTATGCTTCTTTACTCTTGCTTTTCTTTCTTTTTTTACTGTTTTATCTATTTTTAAGAAATGTAAAAGTGTGACATGGTTCATATGGAAAAATAGAGTTAAATTCTTAAATATAATTAATTTTTGAGAAAATCTTAACCAGTAAGAATATCTAGAATTTGGTGGGAGAATCAAATTAAAATAAGGAGTGTAACAGAATCTATGATAAGGCAACCAGAATGATTGGATAGAAAAGAAATATTATATTGATGTGATTGTTATTTTTAGGACTATTGGGAAAATATATTTTTAATTGTTATCTATCAAAACAATAAGAATTATATTAACTCAATGTTTGCAAAAGAGGATATTTTGGGAAAAGAGGAAATCAACTAAAACTGTGGATTATGGATTATAGAAATCAGTTGTTAGTGATTGTTTTACAAATGTAACCCAGACAACACACTGTTCACCAATTATTAAGTGATTTATGTTTTTTAAAAGAACCAATAAAATATATTACAAAAAAAGAAGTAAATTCTCCAAGTGGCTCCACTAGTATAAGGTCAAAACAAAAACATGGTCTCCTATATTCTCTGAGAATTGGGTTTTATATTTATAGTTATTGGCACATTATGAGTCCATGGCATACTGATAAATACCTACTAAAAGTATTCAGTTGAAAGTAAATTCCCAGCAATATGCAGGATTGAGTGATTTCCTCACCCCTTGGCAAGTTTTCCTCCCTGAGGCTCTGCTGCCCCCACCCTGTCCATACTTCTTTTGCCACAGCTATGCCAATGAACACTTCTGATGTTTTCTAATGCAGAGCTGCATACTCTGGGTTACATGCTGTACTGGATCACACAAACAATGAAGGATTTTCCCTGCTGGGGGAAGCTGACATATCTTTATTTATTCCAGCAAACAATCTAAGAATAAAATTGATAAATACTATCCATCCATTTAGGCTCTGAAGCTGCATTAACACATCTGGAACAAAAGGTGTGAAAGGTTGTACTTCAGAATTACAAAAAGTGAGCCTAACCAGCATTATTTCTATGATAACCAGAGTGGAACATTTTTTTGTTTGTTTGTTTTTGGGTTGTTTTAAATTTTGTTTTGAGTTCTGGAGGCAACTGAGCTTCTTAAAATTCCTGAAACTGTCTAAAACTGAGTTCTGCCTCAGACACTTTTAAAGTATGGCTGTCAAAATAACACGAAAAACCTTCAGCACACCCAAAGAAATGTAAGTTGCTCATGCCTGTTCTAGTAAATAATACTTAGCACACTTTTAACAAACTAGACTTATTTGTCTTGATCTGAATTGTAGAGGATTCCAAAACAGTGAGACTAGATCAAAAACCTAACCATTGTAGCTCTGCAAAATTCCTCTAGTCATTAAATTTTACTTCAGATTTGCTTATGGTTTTAGTTGCTGTTCCCTATTTTAAGTTGTGAGAGATGAGACTATCATCAAAAGATTAGTGCTTAATTATTCTTCAATAATTTTTCTAAAATGGATTTATATACTTAACACATTTATTTATTTATAACATTTCATGCTTCCCACAAAAACATTCAAAATAATTTATTTTCTTCGTTCGTATCTTAAGAAAAAACTCAATGCTGGGTAGGGCCCCTCCTACACTGACAGAGCCCCCTAAGACCCCAAGATGTTGTGAGTCTTGGGAAGCTGAGCTTGGCTTCTCTTTCTGCTCCAGAGGAAATGCCACATTCAGCTTTGTTGTGTCTCTTTTGAAGCAACGGGCAGGATGTCTCCTATTCTTGGGAACACCTGTCTCTTTCCGGATCCTAGGAGTTATCTCTCCTGCCACATAGCAGGGGACTGCAATGCTTCACCATCACATTTCCCCCTGCCCTTCACAGTTGCACCCAAGTGTGACTTTGCTGTTTCTCCCACAGAAAGGTCTGTGGTGGGTTATGTTTTTCTTTCCTCACTCTGAAAAGAAATCATAGTTAGAGAAGAATGAGTACAAGGCAGTTACTAATTTTGAAATGTGAACTATTTTAAAGGAGAACAATTGTCTTCCATACAGTAACAGTAACTAATTTTCCTAGGACAGCTACTTGAACAATTGGCAAAGAACCAGTTTGGTATAGTGATTAAGGCATCAAGCTAAAAACCAGGAGATTATGAGTTCTAATTCCACTTTGGACATGAAAGCAGCTGGATGACACTGGGCCAGTCAGTTTCTCTCAGCCCAACCCACTTTGTAGATTTGTGGGAAAAATAGGAGGAGGAAGGAGTATGAGGTATGATTACTGCCTTGAGTTACATATAAAAATAATAAAGATGGGAATAAAAATAAAGTCCCAACATAACTAGCTGGCTGGAATTTTGTGAGCCGGGAACAAAACACAATACAAAGTCCTCTCCTTGTGGATAATAGAAAGCAAGAATTTATAGGAATCACATACACTACTAGATATTAGACTTTTACATAGATAACATTTCCTTTGCTTCTGCTGCTGCTTACCTGTGCAGGCAGTAAATCTTTTTTTCTCACATGCACAGCCATTTCATCACATCAGATCTCTCTTCTGACCTTGCTCCTTCCATATGCTGTTACTGAGGAACTGTCATCATTTAAGGAACAAATGAACAAACATCCACTTTGGCTTTGGACTATTTCCAGTAATATGACTTTTAATTAGGTAAGTACTGAGGCAAGTAATATTGATGTAATAATTTGGGAGAGCATCCAAAGACAACTATTATCTTTTGCTGCCCATTATCTTGGTAATAAAGCCAAGTGACTCTTAGAAGGTAAAACCAAAGAGCAATTACGGGCTTTTCAGGCTGATGGGAGCATGCCTTCTGTCTTCTTGGTCCCTGGATAGTCTTGTCTGCCACCACTTTGCTATGATCTTGCTAAAGAGCTGGACACAGTGCCAGAGGTCTCTTGCATTTATGTTTCATTTAATGAACAGAATGGTTCCCTGTTGCAAGTCCATCTCTACCTGTATAAAGTAGGATAAAAGGATGGGAACCATTTTACAACCCTCTGCTGATGGGTTGTAAATTTAAATAGTGGTCTATCAGAATTGAAGAATAATGCTAGACTACTCAACTGGCATACTGTAATCACTTTAATTTACTGGGAGAGCTCAAGCTTGAAATCGTACTGTAACTGGAATTATGGGACCAAGAATGTCCATTCCCTCCCCCACTGGGTACTCTCTCTAGAAGAGAGCACCAAGGAAGTGGGAAGTTGGCATTTGTTGTCTATAATACTGAAAAGAAAGGAAGGAAAGATAAACCCTAATAAATGTGATCACATTAATATTGAAACAGATAGGGGAAACACCAATCAAAATAAAATGTAACAGGAGTATAGTTGAGGCTAGACGCGAGGAGTGGGGGAAAAAGGCTTACTAACTCAGACATTTTCAAAGACTGATACTTAGTATTGTATACCAGGTGTCATGATGATTGCTGCATAATAGGTTTTTATGTTCAATGTTGATTGTTTTAATAAAAGAATTTTTATAATAAATAAAAAAAAATGTGCTGCTTTGTGTTTTTGTCTCTATGTATGTGTATGTTGTTTGGTTTTATTCAGTCTGGATTATGATAGAGTGGGATATTGGAAAAAGCACATGAGAAAGAGCTGAGAGCTGAGGGGCTGAATCCTTCAGCCAGACCTCTATTATTCTGCTGCTGTGATTAGTGCATCTTTTTCCCACTGGCTGGTGACCTACTAAGAGAGATGGCAGCAAAGTTGGAGGACTCAACTAATAGCTTTGCCTATCATACATGCATTATCAGGAAATATTCAGCAATGAGTCTGAATAAAGGCCATAGAGGCAAGATAGGGATCACTCAGGAAAATACAGGTAGTCCTTGACTTACAGCAGTTCACTTGGTGACTGTTCAAAGTTACAATGACACTGAAAAAAGTGACTTATGACCATTTTTTACACTTACAGCCATTGCAGCATCCCCATGATCACAATTCAGATGCTTGGCAACTGACTCATATTTATGATGGCTGCAGTGTCCTGGGGTCATGTGATCTGCTTTTGCAATCTTCTGACGAGCAAAGTCAATGGGAAAGCCACATTCACTTAACAACTAACTGCTGCAATGAAAAGTCATAAAACAGTGGCAAGAAAAGTCATAAAATGGGGCAAAACTCACTTAACGTTTCACTTAGCAACAGAAATTTTGGAGTCAGTTGTGGTCATACATTTAGGACTACCTGTATCTAATTTTAGATTAGTATAATTTTCTGTTAACTGAAGAATGGGGGGATAGCTATCTCAGTAATGAGGAAACATCCTTAGATGTTTAAACATCCTCAGTTTAAATATCCAATATTATTAACTCACTTCCCAATATTCTTTAGTGCTCCAAACACTTTAATATTTATTTGGTTACTTAAACAAGTTTTGTCTTGCTCACCAGCTAAAGAATGGTTTATAATTTGGAAGATATTAAGTAAATGAACCAAAAAATGAACCAGAATAGAGAGTAAATATGCTTACAAAACCCTTGCTTTATATGAAACATAATTATATAAATTTGCTTTCTTCAGCCAGGAGTCCATATCCAAAACAATCACATATCAATTGATTTGTATTCAATCATCACATTCGTATTCAAGTGGCAATCTGGAATCAGGAAAGATTTGTAACCTTGTAAGATTGCCTGTGATATGCACAATCCAACCAACTTCTTGACTCATTGCAGAAGGTACTGTATATTATGAATGCATATTGTACAATAACAATAATGAGGCAGTTCTGTGAATTGCATTCTGTTGATGGCTCTGGCATTAGCCGATGGCAGAATTTCTGTTATTTCTTGTCATTAAATTCCCTTGATTGCACTGACTTCTGCTTAAGCTTCCAAGTCTACTCCAGTTCTTTTGTGTTCTTCATTTCTTTAGGAAACCAGGTTCCTTTGATATGCACAGCCTAGATGTGAAAAAACTGGACCACTTGGAAGAGGCATCAGCTCCTGGGAATGGAGGGGTTTCTCACACACAGTACATGCTGAGCTACAATTGTCCATTCCAAACACTTCCCCACCAGCCTTTTTGTCTTTTTGGTGCCAGATAAAACACCTGCTGTGAGCTCCATTTAGTGTGTAAGTTCCAAAAAATTTCCATGGCCCCTTTTGACTGCATCCAGATCCAAGAACAAAGGAAGCGAGTGTTTTCTGGGCCTCTCTATCAGCTTTTCCCCTCCTCCAAGAGTTGGTGTCGGTAGCCCTTTGGAGCCAAACACATTACCAAAACATTTGCATATTTTACAACAGAAATATTCCCACCCACCTCACATTTCACTATCAGTAATGAAACTGTCCTTTGTAGGACAGCTGCCACAGAGGCAATAATGCAAAAACTCTTTCCATCTTTGAGCGTTTTGGTCTGTTGCTTTGGTCCTGTATCAGACCAGTCATTCATATTAGTATATACATTGTTGTGTATTACAATCACGTAGCAGCCTCAATGTATAAGCATTTTAATATTTTATTCTTTTAACCGTTTTTTTAATTGTTAATTGTCTTTATTGTTTAGTTCAGAGAAGACAGAATCTTTTCATTTGTTGACTGAAATTGTTTGATACACAAGAGCATTTGTTATAAAGACTTTTATTTCTTATTTACATGGATGGTTCAGGGGTGACACGGAGTAATGGGCTTCCTGAAGCAGCACGCATTGATATGGCATAGCCCATATTTGGCAGGACACTGGAGTAGCTGAGCAAAGAAGGAGCCAGGGAATTTGTTTTATAACTTGTAAGCTGCGCAGTCACCAGGTAGGGGAAATGAGTGGCATAAACCTTTAATAAATAAATATTACTTTAAATGCATTTTATTCATTTAGAGAGGGATTCAGATAATTATATAATTATATAATTATATAACAGCATGTTTAAATCTTAACCATTTTGCAAAAGTAACTTAAAAATAACAGTAGAAATAAATGTATGGTATTTTTATTTTCAAATAGAGACTACTATTGTATTTTTCTTTCTTTTTTGATCCAGAATGTCTTGATGCAACCTGAGAACTTTTGCATTGACCACAAATGAATCTGTTTATTGAAACACCATCAGTTAAAGCCCATAATATAATCCCAGTGTTGTACACTACAGATGGCGGGACATAATATCCCATAATTTACAGCTATCAGAGACTTCATCATAGTGCAACACAGCTGGCTTTCCTACCATGACTTAAACATTAACAGATTTTTTCTTTCAGACTCTGCCATTTTAATGTTTCTCAGCTTCCTATGCAATAATTTCTTCGTGAAACAGCTCAGTCTGCTGTTGGCTTTATATATCCATTTTGTTTTATAAATACTAGGTTGTAATTAACCATATTGTGAGGAAAAATGTCTTCCATATCCCACTGGAAGAATAAAAAGATGGTTTATACATAAATATATGTCAAACGGTAGATTCCTGTTTAATAGGAAAACATGTATTAATCTTTTGTCTCAATAGAAAAGAATATTTGTAGCTCAGATTGGAATAAAGCTTAAAGAGCACCAACGACTCTACAGATCAACCTTGAACTACAAATATTCTCTTCTATTGAGACAAAAAAAAGTACATGCTTTCCTATTTAACAGGAATAGCATAAAATTGCAGAAAACACTGCAGAGAACAGGAACATATATTAGTATTCTGAGGACACTCATAAGCAACCAGAACACGAGTACTGCATTTCAAATGCTTGAGACAACATGAAGAAATGGTAGAAGTACATTGCTGTCTCTGATTATATATGGTGAAAAGCTATTTTTTCAAAGACATTTGAACTGCTTATCAATGGATTAAAACCTGATTGTTTTTGTAGTAAAAATAATGATCTTGAACTGCACTTCTTTTTGGCTATACAGCATTATTTCCTTTATAAATTCTTAAACAAACAAACAAACAAACAAATCCTTGAATTTATTTGTTTTAATTCATCTCCACCTCACTCTCCACAGTAGGTATGGATTCCCTTACAACAATGCTATAGAGTGGGGTCCCCAACCTGTGGGTCATAGCCCACTACTATGGCACTGGGATGCAGAACAGGCCAGTGTGCGCACACATGTGCACCTACTCACCCACACTTGCGCTAGTGCCGCTGTTACACAAACGGGGCACCATGCAGTGAAAATGTGTGGTGAAAATGGGGCGCTGCATGGTGAAAACAGAGCACCATGTGGCAAAAACAGGGCAGCGCTAGCACCCGTGTGGCAAAAACCGGAAGGTGCTAGCAAGTGTCACACGGGCTCTAGCACCGCCCTGTTTGCATTGTGTGTGCTCGCGGGCCCATTTGTGTGTGTATGCGAGCATAAAATGCTTCCCCCTCCCTTTCCCTCTGGTCCGCTAACCAAGAAAGGTTGGAGACCTCTGCTATAGAGAGGCTTGAGAGTAAATAGTCCTATTCTAAAATACTTTACTATATCACCAGGATGAGGAGGTTTCAGATGAGTGTGTATGTGTGTATTTGTTTTTATTAGATGTTTAAGCTCCGTCAATGGAAGTTGATTGACATTTATACCTGCTTTCAGATGCAAACAACAGTTATGTAGAGTTACCATCCAGGAATTTACTTTGATTTCCAAAACTGATCTGAACCTCTTTTATTTCAGCATTATAATTATGGGGAGGAAGGTTTTATTATTGGTATTGTTATACAGTTATGAGGGATTATTATTGATTCACTGCATGCAACCATTTGTTAGAAGATCTATTTATCTTTCGCCTGCTCCTGCTAGACAATGCTACTTGACATTAGGAAAGGTAAAAAGAACATACAATTGTCTTTAAAGAGTTTTCCCTAAATACTAAAAATCAAAAATATTAAAACTCAGTGAAAAAGAGCAGGTTCTGAGACAGAAACATTGTGCTTAAGTTTTTCAGTTTGGCAATATGTACAAGTAATTGTGACTTCCAAGTATGGTATCTAAGATCTCTCTGGCAATGAAGTACTGTTGTTATTGGAGATAAAGAAGCTGCACACATAGGAGTCACAGGAAGATAAGGAGCCCAACAACAAAGCTCTTTGCATAACTTGGGCTAGATACTATTTGTCAGCCCAGTCTATTTCACAGGATTATTTTATGTGACAGTAAATAAGGACAAATTTCCACATGTATGTTATCTTGAGTTTCTAGTTGGAAGCTCTGTTTACTCCACATCTCGATGAACTACAACTCTTTCACTGGCTATCCCAAAGGTGCTTTTTCAAGAGGCAACTGGATTTTCTTCTTCAGAGCTAAAGAAGCTTCTTGGATGAGAAGTGAAACATCTTCAAAGAAAAACAAGGAAGTCCAGTTGCCTCTTGAAAAAGCACCTTTGGGACAACCATGACTGAGAATCTTCATAGACTTCACTGGCTATATTCTTTACACATCATGGGTAGCTTTAGTTTAGTCATACACAGATTGCTACAGGTTATCAACCCTTCTGCAGAGAAAGACAGTCTCCAAACACTATAATAAAAGAAATAAAAAAACATAATTGCTTTATAATGATAAGATTTACTAGGCAAACTCCTACTTTCAACTCTGAGTCCAGTAAAAGAATCTCTTCTATCATTTTGATACCTATCTGATAAATCCATGTTTTCTCAAGTAAGAGCTATGAGGAAAGAATGTTCCCAGGCTTCTGAAGCTCCTTTGAACAAAGTTGTTGATAACACAGGAAAGGCAAAGGAGGAAAATGAGCATCCAGATTCTTCCAGAGCTAGGAACCTGCTGAGCATTGTCAACTTTTATAGGCAAGTGGGAGGGCAAAGCAGCAGGACCATTCAGAAGGGAAGCACTTTGATCTTGACTGTGAATCCACCAATTGCTTGTGTTTCCAATATGCCCTTAGGACTTTGCCTGCAGTGAAAGAAAAACTGCTAGGATAAGATTTCAGGTGGGCAAAGGCAGAACTGATCCTATTATTTTGCTATTGCTGCTAAGTTCAAAGCAAGCTACATATTGTAATCATGTACATTCTGTTGCATTAGCCAGCTAATAGTTTGGAAAATACTTTCTTCTACTGTACACTTGTGGGGTGTGTTTTTTGCATAATCTTTTATTTTTCAAATTTAACTACAGCCTAAGCTGCCGGACTCAACAACTTTATGTTGATATTCTCAAATCAACACGCATTGCTTCACCTCTACCTTCTGTATCTGGCTTTGTAACTCTCTTATTAAGCGATATTGTATTTTAATTATTTTATTTAAATAGCCTTTTTGCCCATGGTTAACTTAATAATGGTTTGCCAAATTATTTTTTGTGGTCGCTCAGTTCATCGACCAACTAATTAACCAAGATTGAATTCACACAGTATATTAGGGTAAAGTATATTCATTGGTTTGTACTTCGGTGTGTCAACTTAATATACTTTGCGGTCTTGCTACATAGGCTATTAAATCATAAATAATGATTTATGGACCAAACTGGTGAGGTTCATATATTGCAATAGGCCAGAATTAAAGTAACCACATTGTTGTTGATAGTAAAAACATGCAAATTCATTTTCAGCATTGTAGATGAATTACTCTGCAATAGCTTGGTCTGCATTGATATCCACTGGAGATAGGACCAAACTAATTGTAACAATGATTTGTCTTAACATTTAGACATTTAATTCTCTGGAAGGAAATATTAGTTTTTTGTGTACAATAGATATGGAGGAAGAAACGGGGATGTGAATGTATTGTATGGCCATATTTTTAGCATGCTATTTTGCAAAATGTCATGATACAGAGCAAAATATACAGCATGACATTGGAACTATCTCTGAACAGTATGGGAATATTTACCATAGAAGTTGGACATAGGAAGCACTATTATCCATAATTTGTTTAATGAATATTGGTTGAATAAATTTTAATTGAGCAGCACATTGTATAAACTATAAATTATGCTTTACCACTGTATTCATACAAGATATTAAGCAAAAAACATCACATTGTGCTGTGAATGGATATACTAGATTTATTTATTATGATACTTTAAATACCATCTGTTGATGTCCTCAAAATATAGAATATCTATAACAACAGCTTAAAACCCAAATGTGGAGGCAAATTGTGGTTTAGAATTAATTATCTGATTTAATCAGTAATCATATTCAACAATCTGGAGGCAGAGCAAGAGCTAGAACTATGGTCCATCAATTATGAACTTCTGAATTTGATTAGTCATGATTTGTTAATTTAGACATAGTGCTGTACCATAATCAATCCTGGATTGACAACATGATGAAGCATGAAATGGTGTGCTTCTGGAAAATAGAAAGTGGATGTAATACATGGCAAGTTCATTCATAGCACTAACTACATTGTGAATCCTTTGATGTTGGCTTATTGCTTATGTAATTAGTATATTATATAAACCAACCAATTAGGGCTTATTCAATCAACCATATTTAAGGAAGATATAGCTTAGTGCAGTATATGATGTAATCAGAGGTTTTTGGCTTAAGCCAGCCAAATGTGTTCTATATCAAATGTTTCTATTCAAAAGAAACACAATATGGCCATCAATAATAGAGATGGCTGAAATGCAGAAGCATTTATTTTAAGCAGAGAGCAGGTTGGAAATAATCATTTTAAATCAATCTATCTATCTATCTATCTATCTATCTATCTATCTATCTATCTATCTATCTATCTATCTATCTATCTATCTATCTATCTATCTATCTATCTATCTTATAAAAACAAACAAACACGAACACCAGGAAAAATTTTTTAAACTAAAAACGTTTAATCTAGTGCCAAGCTTTCATCGGCCAAATGCCGACATCATCAGGGCTTCAAACCGGTCGATGGGAGTCTCCTTTATAGTGTTAGTCAGTTTGTGCACACGGCTCCTGGACCTCGTCATCGGTCCTACTTGATTGGGCTGCGTGTTGATTATATTCTTGATGTTGATTGATGTTACCGCTCTGTTACTTGCTCTGCTTCCTCCACTCTCCTTCTTTGTGAATTTATATATATAATCTGCGCATTTTCATTCCCACATTTTGTCCTCCTAGCTTTCATTGCAGATGTAACTCTCCAAAAAATTCTGATACACAGATTTACAGGTAGTCCTTGACTTACAACAATTTGTTTAGTGATCATTCAAAGTTACAACGGCACTGAAAAAAGTGACTTATAACCATATTTCACATTTACAGCCACTGCTGCATCCCCACGTGATCAACATTCAGATGCTTGGTAACTGGTTCATACTTATGATGGTTGCAGTGTCCTGGGATCATGTGTTCACCTTTTGGGACGTTCTGATAAGCAAAGTCAATGAGGAAGTCAAGTTCACTTTACAAATGTGTGATTAGCTTAACAACTGCAGTGATTCACTTAACAACTGTGGCAAGAAAGGTTGCAAAATGGGGCAAAATTCACTTAACAAATGAACATTTAGCAACAGATATTTTGGGCTCAGTCACAGTGTAGGTCAAGGACTACCTGTATTAAATCAAGCCAATCATTACCTTTAGCTTTTAGTTTACACGCTTCACAGCTTTCACCATTCCACTTTCAAATATTTATTTGCAATATGAGAACTAAAATTTTACTATTTAAGAATGGACTATGAAATCCCCAGGATTCCCATATGAGTTTACTTTCAATTCAGAAATAATCTGGTCTGTGGAATGTGTGTGCAAATGTATTGTTTCACTATAAACACAGTAGAGTCCTGGTGCTAACTCACTGCTTCTTTTGGGATAATCAATCTTTCCCAAAACTCAAATTAACTTCACGGTCAGGAAAGGTTTACTGAAATTCATTTAATATTTTTACTTCTTTATTATATTTCATAAGATATACATTGCTCTCATCCTCTCCAAGATTTACACCTTCTAGAAATCAGTTTATTCTTCTTTTTTTAGTCATCATTTAAGTACAGATAAACTGGATACACTAATTTAATCTTTAGCCATACATAGCTGAAGCAGTTTAAGCCAGACTTTGACCTCTCCAAGTTGTCTATATCTGCTTAGGTAACAATAGGTTGGAATAAATAACACTTCCCTGCTCTTAGAAAAGCTGCTTTGTTTTTCTTTAACCAAGGGCCACTGCAATGACACATGTTTAAGTCCACAAAATACATATGATACAAAATGTCACTTCCTCATTTCTCAATCCATTTTTTTTCCTCCATATGGTAAACAAAAGAAAAATTCTATAGCCTGGCAGAATTTTGCATGCTGAATTTGGCAAATTACTAAACAGAATCCATATATTATAGGGAATAATTGATCTTTTAATGAGCTAAGTGAAGATGAAAATAAAGAGTTGATATAACTTTTTGTGAAAAATAGGTTATTGTGATTTTTAGTCTGCTATGCTAGTTTTGCATTTTACCCTGAAAATCTAATAGCGCTTTATTCCTGCATTCCACCCATTTTACTCATTACCACATAAATGTCATCAACTGGCAATGCAGTTGATATAAGACAACAAATAACATGAATAATACATAAAAAATCTGATCAACTTTATAAGTTTCTGGATTCCAGGGCAATGCAATACTATACTATAAGGAGTTGGTGTACTATATTTACTCCCCTTTCTGGTGCCTTGGTTTAATTATTGACACAATACTGATGCTGCAATTTGCAAGTATCCATTTGGTGTGCCTACCTCTCTATACACTTCGCAACTGAAAAATGGTTATGCTCAGTGGGGGATCCAAAGATACCATAGGTCCAAAAAAAGATCCTAAACTACAAATACTTATGAAATGTAGATTCATTACTATCAACAACTTGAGCTATTTTAAGTAGAAGTTGTAGAATGATTAGTGGGTCCTAAATATTATCAAGAACAATGAAATTAAATCACACTTTTCTGAAGAATCTGTTCTTTGTATGTTTTCATATAAGATGCAGATAATCTGCCCATAGGCGGAATGTTATTTTCAGCTGCAAAAGCCTAAAATATATGAAGATGCTCTCAGCAGATGGTTCATCAGTGATCTGTTAGGAATAGAATTTATGTGCCCAGTGTTGGAAGGGTGAAAACATACCTACAAATGATATGATTATAAATAAAATACTAGAATGCACGGAAATGAACAAACTTACGCTAGAACTAAAAGACAAGGATGCAACAGAATTCTATGAGATATGGAACAAATGTTATGATTGGCTAGAACAGAGAAACAAAAAGACATGATTACTAATGTAAATAATTGTAAATAATATATATGAGATGTATAACACAGTACTGTTAAGGGAAAAATGTATTTTTATTTTTGTTGTATAGTGAAAAAGGAATAAATAAGAAACATTTTTTAAAAAAGGAATAGAATTTATAGTTTATAGTTTATCTATCAGTAACCTTCTGCTTCATAAACTGAAAAACTGACTGTCCTGGCAATCTACTTGTTTTTATCATATCAAAGTAAATAATTGACTGATTTAATTGTCTAGACATAAGAAAACAAGATTGCTTAAACTGGAGGCATTAATTCCATTTAAAGCTTGATTTGCTGTAAGGATATTGACTAACCCATAATCTATCTGAAAGAAAATGATAGTTTCACTGAAATAGAGTTCTTTCTCCAAAGACTGTGCTGGAAAATAAGTTTATTATTTGAATTTATGGAGATTCTCCATAAATACATAAAAACATATATAAAATAGTATTGGGAAGTGCTTTTATACTATTGATGTGGGAGTGAATTTAACTGACTATCATGAGACTTTACTACTGAGAAACATATATGAGATTGGTGGTGTTTTTCATGGCACCCGAGGCTGTAAAAATTAAAAACTGTTTTGTATGTTCCCCTAACACCCATGTTTTTAGCTTACTGTGTATATGGACCTGAAACAGCCATAATATTGGATGACCAGAAACTGGACTTTGCAATTAATGCAGAACTTGAATACAAAATCCTGAATCTAAACATCCAAGATGTAATCCTTAAAGAACTGCATGTAGTGGGGTGAGAGATTTGAACTGGAATAATACTACAATGTATTAATATTCATTAGCTGAACTTTACAACTTAACATCTCATACAAAAATAGTTGTCAAAATGATCTTACTTTCAAAAGCTCACTAATGCTGGGTTTGAGTTTTTGTGTGCAAACATTTCAGTTGTAATATATTCCATTTGTTCTAGTGGTTAAGGCATCTGGTTAGAAATCAGGAGACTGTGAGTTCTAGTCCTGTTTTAGGCATGAAAGCTGCCTGGGACACTTTGGACCAATCATTGTCTCTCAGCCCAGTTCATCTCACTGGGTTGTTGTGGGAAAATAAGAGGAAAAAAGAGGTATGTTTATCGCTTTGAGTTATTTATACAAATAATAAGGACAGGATGGAAAATCTAAAATAACAAATAAAAAGTATCACATATCATATATATGATAGTGATAATTACATTATTCTTGGCAAAAACACTAAGAGGCTTCCTGTTGCCTTTTCTCATTTTTTAAAAATCCAGTTCATCTATAGCCATAGAATTAATCAGTGGATTCCCATCAAAGTGCTGTCAGATCTGACCTGCTCACCTGACTTTCAGAATCAGTCAAATTCAGCTAGGAACTACCTTCTGTCCAATAAACCAGTACTTTTTAATCTTGTGAACTGTAAGATGTCTGGATCTCAACTCACAGAATTCCCCAGCCAGATATGCTAAATAATGAACATGACTTGAAGTCCATACATCTTACAGTTCACAAGGTTGAGAAACACTGCAATAAGCAATAGTTTATTAAAGTACATTTTGATTTCCCAAATCATGTTTGATACTACTGCAATGATTTTTTTATCTGAAGTTGATATTAAATATATGAAGTCTGATTAGAAAAGTTCTGTCTGTTCAGAAAATACTTTCAGGGATTCTCTTGGTCAGACTTTGCATTCCAGCAATTGTTTCATTTATATACCTGATCTCAATCATTTCAAGAGAGTGGCCAGAGATGCTGGCAACAGCGTAAGGAAATCAAGAAGGTCTCCTGTTATGAGACTATGCCTAAGCAGATGTAGATCAGCCTGGTTTCAATGGCTACATAGAAGAGATTAAGTCAGTGATACCTTTCATCTGTGGATGTTTTCAACATATATTGTTGGACCTTCCCAGCTGCTGCACTAAAAAGTACATGTGTGACAAAATTATTTAGGTTATTACTGCTGCTGGACAGGTACATCTACATTCTCTGAGAATAATAGACAATACTTCATTGCTTGTGTTTAAATTTGTGAATTCAAACATTTTTTAAGACAAAGATACTCAAGGGTAATGATACTCAAGGGTAATGATCTGAAAAAGTAAGTATCCAACACAGGAAAGGAGGAAGATTATATGATTCTTTTTTTAAATTTTCATTTCTTTGCTGCTTTCTATTGTAATTGGACATTGTGTTGATGCTTCCTTTATCAGTGCCATGTCAGAAGCCTAAATCTCATTTCCAAAGAATTGAACCTGAACATCAGTACCCAGTATAGCTTAGCTGTTCTCTCCTGCTAGGGTTTCATCCTATAAATGTATAAAGAGATGATAGCTAATAAACCCCTCTGGATTTAATTCATTGTTAAGGGAACAGACCCTAAATGGGTCTGAAGTTGCCCCAAAGACGTGACTGTGAAGGAGGGGGCGCTCCGTTGATCATGAAATGATGGAGGTTATTTAGTTCAATCCGGGGGATGCCCTCCGACCCAACAGGAGAAAGGCTAGTGCAGCATCAGCGTCTAGCCCAAGCTACCTGTTCCAAGAGCACGAACAAGAACATTGGTGAACACCGTGCTTGGAACTGGTGAGAGTATCGATATTCTCTCTTCTATCTCCTAACTGAATCCTTGGCAAAGACCCCGCAAAGCAAGAACACCTCCGAAAGTGAAGGGACGGGACTATATCCCCATTCCCTCATAGACTAAGGGGGAAAGAAATAGACTGAAATTAAATTTAAAATCCTGCAGTCTGGATGTTAAGACTACATCTAAAAGGGTTTTAATGAAATTATAAAAATATATATAATAATAATTTTTTGTCTGAAAAAACTAGAAAATGAACAACTACTGATGCCTAGTGGAGAATCAGAGCCCAGAACACTAACAATAATGACTCAGAAACTGGCAGGATGCCTAGAAACAAAGAATAATCTGTTCCCTTAACTTTTAAATAACCTTAAAACCTTTGCTGGGAACAAAGAAAGAACTGGTCCAGCCATAAGATTAAAAAGTGTCTGAAAGTAAAATACCTGGACTGTTGACTAAATTTAAGAATTGTTTAAAGAAAAACTTTGGCTCTTGGCTAATCTTTTAGAGGAGAATCTACAGGATGGACTTAAGGTGGCTTAACCTACTGAATTGCAATTTTGACTGATTGATAATTAACCCCTGAACTAAAATATTGATGAAAGACTATTTGAAGGGGAGAGACAACATGGATATCGTACACTTATCAACAAATGACAGGACACCACACTCAATATTTACTCCTGAAGGATTTAGCCTGGATCATCAAAGACCATCAGAAGCAATATTTGGCAGGATGCCCAGAAACAAAGAATAATCTGTTACCATGAATTTTAAATAACTTTTAAGAAGACAGCTGGGAACAGAAAGAACTGGGCCAGCTATGAGATTAAAAATTGTCTGAAAGAAAAATACCTGGACTGTTGTCTAAATCTAAGAATTGTTTATAGAATAAGAAAAACTTTGGCTTTTGGCTTATCTTTTAGAGGAGAATTTACAGTGGGAACTTAAGGTGGTTAAACATACTGAATTGCAACTTTGACTGATTAATAATTGTCCCCTGAATAAAAAAACTTACAAAAATATTGCCTGTACTACTAATTATAGAGATTAAAATATTGATGAAAGACTATTTGAAAGGGGAAGACAACATTGATATCGTATACCTATCAAAAAATGACAGACTACCACGTTCTATATTTACCCCGAAGGATTTAGCCTGGAACATCAAAGACCTCCAGAAGCAATATTTCAAGGCAAGACAAATACTTTTCAAGAGGAAATGTATGCAATGTTATGACAGATACAAATGACAATAGATTTAAACCATGAGGAAATCAAAACCAACTTTGATGACATAACAAAGCACATTTCTAACCTAAATCTCAATAAAAAAACACCCAGAAAATGACGGCAAAGGAACAAAGAGATTGGATAACAGAACACAGTGTTGTTATACCCAGATGTTATAAGATAGACAAGAAGGACAGTATTTTTATATTACATGAAATATGAAAATATTGGGATGGTGTACTGAAATGGAAAAATTTGGATATTTAGATGACTAGCATTGAGAAAAAAAATCATGACTGAGAAGAATGGATTGAATATAAAGGGGTAATTAAGCTTAAACAAAAACCATGAAAATAGGATGCACGGTGAACTAATGAGATGATTTTTACAAGAATAATATAAGCCGATAAAAAAGTTATACATAGATGTTATCATTATTTGTACAAATATGAAAAAATATCTATGTTTAATCATTTATACATTGAAAATATTAAGAACGGTCGTCTCAATGGTGCTTTTTCCAAAAGGCAACTGGACTTTCTTGGCTTATATAAAAAAAAACAAGAAAATCCAGTTGCTTTTTGGAAAAGCACCTTTGAGATTCCATGACAGACAGGAAGGCTGATGATTTTCCTAGAGTTACTGATGGGTTTCAGTTGACACCATTCACACTATCTTTCTGGACAATCTCATGGAACTAGGTCCAGAGAGTTTTGGCAACTGTCTGGCCGTGCCTAGAAGACAATGTTTGGGTACTGTTGGGTAACTAGTTCATTATTTATTGTGCTCCCAAGAGTTCTGCCTTGTTCTCATTCAACATCCATGTGAAATCTCTAGAGTGGATCCTCCAGAGTTTTGGAATTGGTTGCCATCAAAATAATCATGATACACAATCCTACCATTCCTTACCTTTTTACCCCAAGAAATCAATCATATTCTTGAATGATGTTGAATGTTCAACAATGTTTTCAATATTCATCTTATTTATGGAGAACAACAAATCAAATCCAGACAAAGTAGAGGGAATTGGGAAACAAGACTTGGAGGTTAAGGTTGAAATGCAGATGCATTCACCTGAAAGAGCACCCTGCAGTTTAGGAGTGCTCTTTGAAGCTCAGCTTTCACTGGATTTATAGTGGCTGAATCAGCAGTGACACACAGTGGCTTTTGCACAATTAAAGCTACTATGCCAGCTGCAAATCTTCTGAGCCAGTCAGATTTGGCAGTAGTTATCGAAGCTCTGATTACATCCTATCTTGATACTTACAATAGGCTCTATTTAGGCTACCACTGAAAACTGTCCAGAAATTGCAATCAGTGCAAAAAGCAGCAGCTAGACTAATATCTTGTATGAGGAATAGGGATTCTATGATGCCTGTACTGAAAGATATACCTCCTCCCTTGCCAATTGTTTACCAGGCATAATTTAAGCTACTGATACTGATCTTTATAAGGCAAAACATTGGGGGGTGGTGTAAAAGTGATCTTCTCCCACTATTAATCAGGTCACCTCTTTAGCACAAAAATATCTCCTGCATTGCTGCCAAAGCTATGGAATGCAGTTCTTCAAGTTACATTTGCTCCCCATTTTCTTTCTATGTAAAAAATCTGCAAACATGCACCTTTTAAAAACCAGGATTGATTTAAATTTTTGATTAATTGAAGGGGGGGAACAAACTGCCACTAATTTTTCCTTATGTAGTTCAAAATAAATTTAGCATTTGTGTTTATTCAGCATTTCTAGTACCTATGTATGCTAAACTTTCTTTTTCTAGGCAATTATAGAAGCCATATCAAGTCCTCATCAATTTGCCTCTAAATGATTCCTCCAACTCATTTTTATCTGAGTTAATTTCCTGCTATATATTTTGGCTTTCTCCCCCTAGCTTTCCTGTTTTCTTAATCAAGTTTTGAAAGTATGATAATTCATTGACATTAAAGGTGCTTGTCTCTTTAAGAAGAGAGTCTTAGACAACAGCAATGACCACTTTAGCTTTGGAAATGACCCCAGAATTTACCCTGCTCCTTTCATGTTGGATGCAAGAGTACTTGGGAATGAACTATTTCCTTGGGGGAAGGGGTGGAGCCGAGTCTTTTTTACACACCTAAAGCAGCTACTCCAATTGGTTCACTCCAGATCTGAAACCAGTTCCAGTCTGGATGTGGGACACAGCTGTGAAAGTGGAGATTGCTGCGCTTCCTGATTCAGAATTTAAATGTCCAGGAAACAGCCTTGCAACGAGACCAAGGCAAGGAGGGAGTGGCTTAGAACTGGTTGGTTTGCCCAACAAGTAAAGGTGAGTTGGAAGAAATTTCTAACGTTTACAAACTGATTTCTTGAGGAAATGTGACTTAAACTTAAAAATGTGACTCTACAACTAGACCAGTACAAACTCAAGCCAAAGCCAAGGAAAATGGAAAGAAATGGGGATTATGTGGTTCAAGTTGCAACTCTATGCTGTTAGTAAGGCAAGAAGTAGAGTTGCAACTTGAAGTCCTTGGGATTTACAGTTGGGTAAAAAGATTGCGCATTGCCATATTAATCCTGTGGCCATGGAAAGCCACACCAAGGAAGCTTTCCTTCAAATTGGCCTCCATGGGATTGGCTTTCTAGTCCAGCCCTCACTTTTTTCCCCTTTTTTAAGTTCTCCCTCCATGTGCAGCAGCAGTCTTTGTTTCAAGAGAATGTCTTAAAGCAATTTCATGGGGCTTCTGGCTGCCCTCTTGTGGGATGGAGTTAGCCTGCTTCGCTGTCTCTTGAACGGGGCCCCTTTTCGTAAGAACGCTGAGCAATTAATTTATTTCCATGGGCGTTTTGTAATTTTGGAAAAGGCGCTGGTTTCAAGCGTGGTGGATCTCTTCCCTTCCCTTCCTTTCCCTTCCCCTCCCCACCACCTCTGTTTTAGATTGGGCTGATCAGGAGCTCATCAAATTCATTCTCAGGTTAGTTTCTCTTACTCCTCCATCTTTTTAAAAAGATCCCGCTTCGGATTTCCCCGCCTTGCGGTAGATCGGAGCGAGGGAGCATTGCCGGCAGAGGGAACCCGGCTTAATTTTATACCTGGGCCGTCGTTCGTGACCTTATTTAAGCGTTGCTCTTGGACTGCGAGGAGGGCGGCATAGAAAGTGCCATTTCCAAGGCCTTGGCTGGGATTTGGTTTTTGTGGTGTTGCGGAATGTTTTCTCTTACTTTGAATTCCAAACCGGAACGCTTACCTGGCCGCACAGTAACGTGAAAAAAAAACCCTTATAATTCGACTGACTCTGGGATAACGCCCCCCTCCGAGATAACTTTTTATTTTCTGCATTTGATTTAATTACGTAGTAATGTTTGGTCTGCAAGCAAGTTTGATGTAGTAATTTCAAAGTTTGAGGAAACTTATGAATGCAGTATTGTAGTTATAATTTTTTTTAAGCAAAGTTGGTGTTACACAGTACTATGGTCCTTTTATACTAATAATGAAACTAGAGTGCTGAGTTTAGGATTGAAATACAAGACATGGATATTCTTTTAGGAATACTATTTATCCATATCCTAGGAACCACTACCCACGTTAGAACTATTATTTGCATAAACTCTATTGAAAATAATAAAATAGTTTGTGCATGGCGGTAGTGCTTCATAGGATATGGGTGTGGATATATAGTTTTCCTAAAAACTATCCCTGTCCTGTATTTCAATGAAGTATTGTAGAATTAATAATGTAGATTTACTAAGAAATGTTTTTAGGGTATCTTGAAAATTAGATAATATAAATAGAAAGTTGCTTTATTCCGTAATTCAATATTGATTGATACTGGATGCTATTTTGCCAGTAATTAGCACAAGCATGAATGTTTGTATAATATATATATATATAATACGATTAATCTGCAAAAAATAGCCTATATAGAGTTTTCAGAGTATATAACTTTTGTCAGGTATTCTAGAACAGTCATTTATCTGTAGCATTAATACTTAGACAATAAGTTAAATGGTTTACATTTAGAAAGATTAATAATTATTACAAGTTAAGATGTACTTTATTCAACACACTATTCTCCTTGGTCTTTATTTCCCGATACCACTATCAATCTGTTAGTTTTTTTCAAGCTAAGGAACAAAAAGCTATTCAAATGCAATGAAGAGCTTACTTGTAACTTTAAGACTAATAAAATTATTACGATATGATAAACTTTCACATGCTTCCGGATGCTTTGTTTCTTTGCAACAAGTGATATTGCTGCCATCACACTAGAAATTATTAAAAAAAATAAAACAACTTGAGGTGATTGAAACTTCATTGCATGCTTGACTATTATTGCACTATAGTGTCCATGTCTGCTTAATAGATCACAATTCCAATCCAAACTCAGAATAGCCATAATAATGTTAATATACTTTAAATAATATCATTAATTTTCAAGCAAAGGGGTTTCCTCTACTATATAGTCAAGATATATGGATCCTTTTCATGGAATCATAAGGTTGGAAGGGACCTTGGCTCCAACCTTCTGCTGAAGATAGGAACCTTATACTACCCCAGTCAAGTGATTGTCCAGTCTATTTTTGAAAACCTCCAGTGATGGAGCATCCATAATCCCAGAATGCAAGCTCAGGTTGCATTGATTCTCACTATCAGAAAATTTCTCCTTAATTCTAGGTTGGATCTTTCTTTAATAAGCTTCCATCCATTATTTCTTGTTCTGTCCTTTGGTGCCTTAGAGAATAAGTCAATCTCCTCTTCTTTACCACAGCCCCTCAAGAACTGGAAGATAGTTATCATGTCCCCCCAATTCTTCCCTTCAGTAGACATACCTGGCTCCGTCAACCATTCATCATAACAATTTAGTTTTCAGACACTTTATCATCTTTATTGCTCTTCTCTACACACTTTACAGGGTCTCAATATCTTTTTTTTTAATTGTAGTGATCAGAACTGGATGTAGTATTCCATGTGTGGTCTCACTAGTGCAGTGTAAAGCAATACTATCACTTCTCGTCTTGATGTCATCTGTTGATGGAACCTAGGACTGCATTGGCTTTTTTGGCAGCTGCAGCACATTGCTGGCTCATGCTTAAGTGGTGTTCCACTAGGATACCTTGATCTCTCTCTCAGAGTTAATATCGTTGAGCCTCGTACCATCTGTACCTGTACATTAGTTTTTTTGTGCCTAAGTGCAGGACCTTCCTTTTTTCACCACTGAACTGCATCTTATTACTTGGGGCCCAGTGTCAAGGGCAAGGTCTTTCTGGATCTTGAGCCTGTCTTTCAAAATGTTAGCAATTCCCCTCAGCTTGGTGATCTTAGTATATGGAACTAAAGCTTGAAACATAGTTGTGCTTTTGAGAAATATGGTAGCACTTTTAATTACAGAAGAATAGTTTAGAATAGATGAAGTTTCTGCCTTCCCTAGAAGGTACTCTTGCCTAAGTTCCCAAAGATGAAACATTCACAATGTAACATATATCTCTGGAAGAGAACTATTTATTTTATTATGCTACTAGACAAATTAAAATGACACTCATTGGAAAGAAGACTTGACAACTGAAATACAATTTTAAATTCTGTGATGGGAATAGTGTTTACATGGCTGAGAAGGAAAAAGAAATTGTAAACAGACTTGAAAGTTTTGACTGCCTGGAAAAAGAATGGGTGGTTTGTGTAACAGAGGTTTTTGAATATTGCACAATTGGCAAGTTTCACACATTGCATCAGGTCAAAACAAACCACATCATGATTTAATGCAAAGTGTGAACATAGTTTCTGACTGGGATCCAGGCTTGCAAACTGAATCTTAAACAAGAAACTTCCGGTACGCTCCCACAGAGTGGGTCTCCTCAGGGTGCCGTCGGCCAGACAATGTCGGCTGGCGACCCCCAGGGGAAGGGCCTTCTCTGTGGGAGCTCCAACGCTTTGGAACGAGCTCCCCCCCGAACTCCGTACGATGACGGAATTACGTTCCTTCCGTCGAGAATTAAAAACATATCTATTTCGACAAGCCGGCCTGGGATAGTAGCTCCGGTTCCAACAAGGCCATAATTGTTTTTAGGGGATTGATTTTTTAAGATTATGTATTGGGTTTTTAAATGATTGGGCCAAATTATTTAATTTATTTTTAATAATTTTACTTTTTGTATGTTGATGTTTTTTAATTGGGCTGTACACCGCCCCAAGTCCTTCGGGAGGGGGGCGGTATAAAAATCGTAAAATAAATAAATAAAATAAATAAACTTGTTCTTTTCTGTAATGGAAAATTTGAGAGATTCATTGACACACATAAACCTGTAAACTTAACTCACCTCTAGTTGTCTGTGTGTTCTACAGAGACAATACTTAGACTGAGTCTGCAAAATAGCTGTGGATGCACATCCATGTGGACGCAGCTGGGGACACCTTTTAAAGCAGCCATGTAAGCTTGGCAAAGGACATGGCTACATTCCTACTTCAAGGAAGGATGTTTCATTTATACTTCTATGCTTTGTGAAGCATCTCTTTTGAATGCTTTGCAGCACCCTGTTGTCCAGTACTGCATGGTGAAGTTAGGAATGGTGTTAGATTTCACTGTGCCTTTTGTTCTGGAGTCAACTTCATCTTCCATCAGCTAGGAGCTGGGTTGGTATTAGCGACATTGTTTAGACTAAGCCCAAAATGGATTGTATGAACTATATTCCCAAAATTATGAAGACACCATGTTATCTATGTCTTTCTCACAGTTTGTTTTCACAAGATTTTTTTCCTTTGAGCTAAATCAGCGGTTCTCAACCTGAATGACCATTTCATGGGGGTCGCCAAACAACGCAGTCCACCATTTCCCCCCTTTTCCTTAGCTGTGCTACTCCCTCTTATTCTATTGGCTTTTGAAAGCCAATAGAATAGACTCTTGAATAGAGTCTAATTCTCTCTTGAATAGAGTCTAATTCTATTGGCTTTCAAAAGCCAATAGGAATTGTCCAGGCTGTCTCTGCCCTGCTAAGCCCGCCAAAAGTCCCAGTCTGCAAATGGTGCTGCAAATTGTCTGCAGCGAAGGTGAGCTGTCTAGAAGTTTCCACCCCTCCCTGCTGAGCTGTGCTACTCCCTCTTATTCTATTGGCTTTTGAAAGCCAATAGAATAGACTCTCTTGAATAGAGTCTAATTCTATTGGCTTTCAAAAGCCAATAGGAATTGTCCAGGCTGTCTCTGCCCTGCTGAGCCCGCCAAAAGTCCCAGTCTGCAAATGGTGCTGCAAATTGTCTGCAGCGAAGGCGAGCTGTCTAGAAGTTTCCACCCCTTCCTGCTGAGCAACTACTAAAAATGTAAGTAAAAGAGGGCCAGAGGTGGGAGGCGGGAAGGCGCAGGGAGGGTTGCTGGCACACATGGGGCCCGGTGGGTGCCTTACCTCCCTTGGGCTGGGCCAGCTGGTGGCCCAGCCAGTGGTCTCTCTGCGCCGTCGCTGCCCCTTGCCAGCTACATCTCGGCTGGCGCAGGGGGCGGCACCACGCATGCATGGCGCTCCCAGGCAGGGAAAGTCCTCGACTTACGACCAGTTGGGAAGTCCTTGACTTATGACTGGTTGGGGTCCTCAACTTATGACTGGTTGGGGGGGTGCGGCATTAAAAAGGTTGAGAACCACTGAGCTAAATATTTGCCAACATTTTTGAGAAGGGTTCTGTCACTGTATTGATGATGGTCTTAGACATCCTAAAATAATGTTCTTATAAAGTACATTCCTGAAGAAGAAAACAGAAGCTATGAAATCTTATTGTTCTTCTGTTCTTCTATATTTTTGATTTCTATAGTAAGGCTTAACATATATTGTTATACAGATGATTGGAATGGCAAAATATAGCAGGTTAAGACTTGCACTTTTTGTGAAAAATCAGGAAAATATATGTCAGTACTAAGATCCCCTTTTCTGACTTTTCTAATCAGATCAGCAGTTTTTAAGATCAGCAATTTTTAAGGTCTACTGGAGGATTAAGTTATTAGAAAACTAATGGTGAAACTCAGCTAAATACTACTACTATTACACAAAAGATCTGTACAATGTGCAAAGTGTACAGTAATAAAATATACCATGTAAAACAATTTTCAAACAAGCATTTTTGGATAAATATAATTAGGATGGCAGAACTTTGGGAGATTAGATGTGGAAAGCTGAATTTCATACATAGGAAAGGAGACAGAACTGAATAAGATATGACAGGTTCTTTCTACTCAGAAGAGCTTCCGTGATAGATTTGCAACCATGTATGCCTTTTAAAATTGATATATAAGGGAGAGAATGTATATCTGTTCTCCATCCTTACGTTAAGCTATTCCTGTTTGCCCACTTACAGGGATGTGAATAGGAAAATGAGTCCTGTGGCAAGAATGGCAAAGAACATATATTACACTGAATATCGCCCACTGTTTAAGTGTTTAAATTAAGTGAGGCATACTATACCTTTTTTTTAAAAAAAAAATTTTATTGGTTTTTAACACTAATAATCTCCAGTGCCTGGTGTACAGTGTATTGTCTTGGTTTATATATTTGAGAAACCCCCTACCCAATAATAATTAACAGTCAATAATGATTAAATTTGAGAATTCCATAATTAGTATATTAAGTAATAATATATTTCTTTGATCTTCCCTTCTCCCATTTGTATTCTCCTTTTTCAATCTTAAAACAAATATAATTCTAATATTTTCAATATATAAATGATTAAATATATACATTTTTTCATATTTATGGAGATAGTGATAACAGCTATGTATAACATTTTTATCAGCTTATATTATTTTTATAACCATCATCTCATTAGTTCACCATGCATCCTATTTTTGTAGTTTTTGTTTAAGCTTAATTTCCCCTTTTATTCAATCCATTCTTTTTTTTTTATAATGAAAAAATTCTTTTATTAAAACAATCAGCATTGAACATAAAATCATAGTATGCATCAATCATCATAGCACCTGATATACATCACTAAGTATTAATCTTTATAATCGTCTGGTTTGGTAACCATTTTCCACTCCGCACATCAAGCCTCAACTAAACGCCTGTTACAATTTATTTGCTTGGTGTTTCTCTTTTCTATAGTCTATCCACAGTTCCTAGTCTATCACATATTATTCATCTCAGTATTAGTACAATCTTTTATGATACCTAACCAATAATCCTGAGGTAGAAGTTCAGTATCCTGAGGTAGAAATTCAGTACGCTTTCCCAATATTCAATCCATTCTTATCAGTCATGATTTTTTCAATGTTAGTCATCTAGATATACAAATTTTTCCATTTAGGTATACCATCCCAATATTTTCATATTTCATGTATTATAAAAATACTGTCCTTCTTGTCTATCTTATAACATCTGATCAGCTTATATTTCACTTGTATTTATAAAAGTTACACCATCCCAATATTTTTACATTTCATATATTGTAAAACATACTATATTACTTAAATCTCTTATCCCTTTGTTATAGGGCCCCTTTATGTTCAAAGTTCTCTATTCTTTTAACCATATTCAAACAAGTGTTTACTCATGTAATACTCCATCTGGTAGGGCGAGTCAAATCTCTTGAATCTGTCTCTAGCCTTCTTCTTTTGTAGAGTCGCTTTCCATTCTGCTTACCCGTCAGTTCCTGTGTTTTTGCAAGTATTGTTGGTAATACAGAAGATAGAATAGGTAGGATATATACTTTCTGTCTCCCAAACTCTGATGATTCTCCTGGGAATTCTATAGTCCATTCCATTTTTATTGTTATATCAAAGTCTTGTAGATTTTTTCCTGTTTGTGTTGGATTGTAATTCTTTTCGTTTGTAGCTTTGTCGATATGATCATGTTCTTCTAATTTGTGTTCTGTTATCTGATTTGTTTGTTCCCTTTGCCATCATTTTCTGGGTGTTTTTTAACTGTAGATTTAGATTAGAGATGTGCTTATTTATGTTGTCAAAGTTGTTCTGGATTTCCTCATGGTTTAAATCTATTGTCATTTGTATCTGTTGTAACATTGCATAAATTTCCTCTTGGAAAGTATTTGTCTTGCCTTGAAATATTGCTTTTGAGGGTCTTTGATACATAAGAACATAAGAAGAGCCATGCTGAATCAGGCCAAAGCCCATCGAGTCCAGCATTCTGTGTCACAAAGTGGCCCACCAATTGTACATGGGGATCTTGAGCAGAAAGAGAAGGCAAAACCTCCCTTTCCCTTGACCCTCAACAAATGGTACTCAAGGGAATCCTGCCTGCCTCAACCAACATAGAGGCGGCACATGGACATCCGTTTTAATAACCACCGATACACTTGGCATCCATGAATCTGTCTGACCCTGCCTTGAAGCTATCAAGGCTGACAGCTGTCACGACCTCTTCTGGAAGTGAATTCCATAAACCAACGACCCTCTGGGTGAAGAAATATTTCCCTTTATTTGTCATCACTTTCTTATCTATGAGCTTTAGGGAGTGCCCCCTTGTCCTAGTATTGTGTGATAGAGAAAATAATTTTTCTCTATCCACCTTTTCTATCCCATGCATGATTTTATACACTTCGATCAAGTCATCCCTTAAACGCCGTCTTTCAAGGCTGAAGAGACCAAGGCATTGCAATCTGGTTTCATAAGGGAGGTGCTCCATTTCCTTGACCATTCTTGTTGCCCTTTTTTGCACCTTTTCCAGTTCCATTATATCCTTCTTGAGGTGCGGTGATCAGAACTGTACACAGTACTCCAACTGTGGTCTCACCATCGATTTGTACAGAGGCAATACAACACTTGCTGACTTATTTTCGATTCCCTTCCTAATCATACCAAGCATGGAATTTGCTTTTTTTTACTGCTGCTGCGCATTGGGTTGACATCTTCATCGAGCTGTCCACCAAAACCCCAAGATCCCTTTCTTGGGTTGTCTCAGAAAGTTTGGTCCCCATCAGTTGGTAAGTATAATTGGGGTTCTTTGCCCCGATGTGCATAACTTTGCACTTGTTTAGGTTAAAATGCATTTGCACATTGTTGCCCACTCACACAATTTCGAGAGATCCTTCTGGAGCTCCCAACAGTCAGTTTCACTTTTCACTATCCGGAACAATTTGGTGTCATCAGCAAACTTTGCTACCTCACTATTTACTTCTACATCCAGATCATTGATGAATAAATTAAAAAGTAAAGGTCCCAAAACTGAACCTTGCGGTTCACCACTTCTCACTTCTTTCCATCCAGAGACTTGTCCATTTATTGCCACCCTTTGCTTCCTACAATTTAGCCAGTTACCAATCCAGGACAAGACCTGTCCTCTAATTCCGTGGCTGAAGAGCTTTTTTAGGAGGGACTTTGTCAAAAGCCTTTTGAAAGTCAAGATATACAATATCAACTGGGGCCCCTTTATCTATGTATTTATTTACACCCTCAAAGAATTCTAACAAGTTAGTAAGACATGATTTGCCTTTGCAGAAACCATGTTGATTTTCTTTCAGCAATGCCTGTTTTCCTATGTGCCCTGTAATTTTATCTTTAATAATGGTTTCCATCAGTTTGCCTGGAACTGAGGTTAAACTGACTAGTCTATAGTTTCCTGGATCACCTCTGGATCCTTTCTTGAAGATCGGGGTTATATTTGCCTCCCTCCAATCCTCCGGTACATTGCCTGATCTTAGAGAGAGATTATATATTTTTGCTAGAAGTTCAGCAATTTCATACTTGAGTTCCTTGAGAACTCTAGGGTGGATGCCGTCTGGACCCGGCGATTTGTTGACGTTTAGTTTAGAAAGGCATGCAAGAACATCTTCCTTGTTTATCTCTATCGGGTTTAATTCTTCTAGATGTAGTCTTAACATCCAGACTGTAGTATTTTAAATTTAATTTGTCTATTTCTTTCCCCCTTAGTATTAATTTGCCACTTCTGTTTATGAGGGAATGGGGATATAGTCCCGTCCCTTCACTTTCGGAGGTGTTCTTGCTTTGTGGGGTCTTTCCCAAGGATTCAGTTAGTAGATAGAAGAGATGTTCCAGGCTAAATCCTTCAGGAGTGAATATTGAGTGTGGTGTCCTGTCATTTGTTGATAAATGTACGATATCCATGTTGTCTCTCCCCTTCAAATAGTCTTTCATCAGTATTTTAGTTCAGGGGTTAATTATCAATCAGTCAAAATTGCAATTCAGTAGGTTAAGTTACCTTAAGTCCTTACTGTAGATTCTCCTCTAAAAGATTAGCCAAGAGCCAAAGTTTTTCTTTAAACAATTCTTAAATTTAGTCAACAGTCCAGGTATTTTACTTTCAGACACTTTTTAATCTTATGGCTGGACCGGTTCATTCTTTGTTCCCAGCTGTCTTTAAGGTTATTTAAAATTTAAGGGAACAGATTATTCTTTATTTCTAGGCATCCTGCCAGTTTCTGAGTCATTATTGTTAGTGTTCTGTGCTCTGATTCTCCACTAGGTATCAGTTGTTCATTTTCTAGTTTTTTCAGACAAAAAATATTATTATATATATTTTATAATTTCATTAAAACCCTTTTAGATGTAGTCTTAACATCCAGACTGCAGGATTTTAAATTTAATTTCAGTCTATTTCTTTCCCCCTTAGTATTAATTTGCCACTTCCGTCTATGAGGGAATGGGGATATAGTCCCGTCCCTTCACTTTCAGAGGTGTTCTTGCTTTGTGGGGTCTTTCCCAAGGATTCAGTTAGTAGATAGAAGAGATAAGATCGATACTCTCACCATTTCCAAGCACGCTGTTCACCGATGTTCTTGTTCGTGCTCTTGGACTTTGGCTGCAGGTAGCTTGGGCTAGACGCTGATGCCACACTAGCCTTTCTCCTGTTGGGTCGGAGGGCTTCCCCTTGATCGAAAAAAATGACCTCTGTCATTTCGTGATCAACAGAGTGCCCCCCCTCCACAGTCACCTCTTCGGGGCAACTTCAGACCCATTTAGGGTCCCCCTGGCAGGACGAAACTGGCCGCGGAGAGTGGAGCTTTGCTATCCCGCGGCTGTGTGCTATAGTGCAAAACTGGAAATCTGGGACATACTATATCTTATGACTCAGTGCTACATTCTGTAATTTTTTATGAGAAAAGTCTTATAATTTGCAGTGTTTATGAAGAATGGTATTTGGGTCCTGTTTTCAGAACTGAAAATACAAGTGCTGTATTTTGCAAGCAATGTTATATGACCCCATGGTGGCTCTGAATGAAACCATGATGTTACTGTCTCAGATTATTGCAAAATATTGTTAGTTTCTTGTGTGGATTCTTTTTAAAATCCTATCTCAGCTAGGAAAAAACAAGCACAATTTTACTTTATATTCCTATCTTCAGTTTGCTGAGCTTTCAATGAAACCCTCCTCCCTGGTGAAAGGGAATATTTATTTCCTAATTTTGCAAGGTGTTTGTGATATCCACAATGTTCTCATCTTGCTGTAATTTTTGTATTTATTCTTTACTTTATAAACTACTTCGTGAAGTATCTAAATGCCAGTATAGAAATGCAATGTTGCTTAATCACCAGAAGAGGTCTCTTAAGTCTTGTATTATAGTGCCTTTTTGGGGGGGGGGAGCTTTGCAATGCCAACCAAATTGTACAATAGCTAGCTCTCATAGTCCAGGTACTGTTACATTTGGAAAATAAATTTGTAAAATGTAAACACAAATGAACTTTTGTGCTGAATTATATGACAAATTATATGCTTTACCTCAGCCTTCCTCAATCTTTTAGATATGGGCACTTGAATCAGCAGTTGCAATGCTTGCTCTGCGTTTGGGTGGCTGGAAAGAATAAAAACTACAGGAGTGCAACAGAGATTTTTTTTAAAAAAACTGATTCTTTCTTTAAAGGACATAGGCAAATATTTGACAAATGAAAAAAATAGACAAATAGTGGATGAGAGATTTTGTTGGATAGACTAGAGTACAGTGTATTCTCCGTTATTAGTACAACGTATGAACAAGTTGTCCTTTAAAGAGCAAAGGTTTCTGAAGGGCAGCATTAAAATGATGAAAAGTAAACTTCAGAGTCAGCATTTCTTCATTTAGAAAGCATACATTTATCTTTTAGCTTTGCTGTGCTCTTCAGTGAATTTTAGCAGGCTACACTGGTCATATTTTCAAGTGTTAATCCTTCTGTTTAATAGCAAAGTCTGCTAAGCAGGTTCAAGTGGATAGTACTAGATCTTAACTTAGCATATGTTAACAATGGCTAAGATAATGGGGACTGGGATAATCTACATACTTCATTAAATTTAATTTTATAAATTGTGCAGTCCAATGCAAAAGTAACCATGGTGCCGTCTTATGGGTATTTACTAGAGAATAAGCTCTAATTCATTATTCTAACCCACAGGATTGTGTATCAGTTTCCACAAAAAGAGTTCTTAGCTTGGACTTTGTCCTTTAATTATATATGGATCCTTGTTTTTGATATGCTCTAGAAGTACAGTTATTTGCCAAGACAAAACGGCACAACTGTGCCTCTCTAAGTAATTCACAGAGCCACAAAGGGAAAATCTGTGCAAAACATGACATTCTAATTCTTCAAACTTTTCTATATTTCAGAATGATCCAGCGCCACCAACTAGTGCAATCCGTGCTCCAGGAGCTACAGGAGGCAACTGAATGTTTTGGGCTAGAGGGATTAACTAGCGCAGCCTTGGAATCTGAGAGGACGTTGTCCTCTTTTTCACTACCCAGCTATTGTGGGAGGCAGTTCCAGGAAGAGCTGGAAGTTGACCGTGTGGCAAAAAGTCTCTACCCAGAAGATGCTCCTCGCAATATGTTACCTTTAGTTTGTAAAGGTGATGGGAACCACTTGTTTGAAGCAGCAAGTGTGTTGTTGTGGGGTAACACTAGCTTAAATCTGGAGTTACAGGTCCGCACAGCTGTGGAGATGTTGCTTCACAAGCAGTACTATTTCAATGGCATGATTGAATCTAAGGTGATGCTGCAAGCTGCTCGCTATTCTCTTTGTACAGAGGAATCTCCTGAGATGACTAATTTACCTTTGGCCATCCTAGAGGCTATCTTTGATGCTGACATTAAAGCCACTTGCTTTCCTGGCACCTATGCCAACATGTGGCATGTGTACGCTCTGGCATCTGTACTACAGTGCAACATTTATTCCATCTACCCAATGAGCAATCTTAAGATACGGCCATACTTCAACCGACTCATCCGACCTAGAAAGTGTAACTTGCAAACCTCCACACTTCACATCATGTGGTCGGGTCAACAGCTTTCTTCCCAGGTTTTCAAAGCTCAGTACTTTGTACCTGTCATGGGTCTGGAAGAGCTGGAACCCACAACACCCATTCCAGAACCTCAGGCTCAGCCTGAGAAGACACTGGAGTTGCTGAACAAGGATCCCCAGGTGACTTACTCTAACCTGCGTGAAAGATACAGCATTACCAAAAGCACCTTCTATCGATGGAAGCGCCAGTCACGAGAGCACAGGCAGAAAGCAGCTGCCAGATTTGCAGCCAAACATTTCTTGCAATCCTGTTTTCAAGAAGGTACCACTGTTCCTCTTCAACACTTCCGACAGTTGTTCCCAGAAATTTCTCGCTCCACCTACTATGCCTGGAAGCATGAGATGCAAAGCGTGATCAACCGTGAGGTTTCTTCCTCTTCTGATGTTGTCATGTCTAAGGATCCTCTTATGTACAAGCTTCACACTAATCCAGACGTTGCAGCAAAATCTGAAAGTGGCCAGAGCTCAAAACATCTCCTGAATCACACCAAAAATGGAACTTCCATGCAAGGAGCCAAGTCTTATCTAGAAAAATGCATTTCCATGAATAGTCTTGTGCCATACAGAAACTTTAAACGTAGTTTTCCTGGAATCTCCAGGTCAACGTATTATAACTGGAGAAGAAAAGCCATCAAAGGGAATCCAAATTTCAAGTCTCCCCAACCTCTTTATGTAACCCAGAAACCGACCAGGAATCTGTATCTGTCACTAAAGTCAGGAAAATTGCCTAACATGAAAATGGTCAATGGGCAGCATCCAGAGCCCCGGGATTTCATGCGTATTAAGCAATCTCTGTACAGTTGGCAAAAGCAAGTTCATAAGTTGGCTAAGAAATGTGTTTGCCAATGGAAAATGCCTTTCTGTAAGTTTCGCTTGCGTTATCCTAGTGTTTCTTCTACCACGTATTGGTTTTGGAGGAAAAAAAGTATCAGGGAGGCCAAAAAGCATTGCCTTCCCTCAACAGTGGCATCTCAAAATTTGCAGCAGACTTCTGCGTCTTCTGAGATTAATAGAAAGGCAGAACCTAAATTCCATTCCACACAGCCAAAAGAGTATGCTCCAGTGCTTGTAGACAAGCAGATACCAAAACCCTACAGCACTACAATTCCAGATTATCAAATGTCTGAAAAAGTTAACAGCAGCATGTTTATGATGGATGTGATTGCCACAGCTCAGTTCAAAGCCCAGGCCAAGCTGTTTCTCCAGCAACGTTTTGAATCAAAGACCTTTCCTACATACAAGGAGTTCAGAGCCCACTTCCCCTTAACGGCACGCTCCACTTATTACATGTGGAAACGTGCACTTCATGATGGACTTACTCTAGTGGATGCCTAGGGATAGTTAAGATACGCTGTCTCATCAGTGAAACGTTCTACAAGCAACTATTTTGGTCTTTGTGGATTTGTTACTTTGGTTTCCAGAGGTATACACCCATCTTTCTCTAAGTTTAGGGAAAGATAGAAATATATTCCCGAGAAAGAATATTGGGAATGAGATATTTTTTTTGTACCATAAAGAAATATAGCTTTTTGTTTAAAGTTTTTTTTAAAAATTGAATAGACTGGCAAACTATATGTGAAGAATTCTTGGGTCTGTTCTTAAGTTTGCATTCTGCTGCTCGAGTTTTCACTGAATTTGACCTATGTTTTATTTAATACGAAATTCTTACTGGGAATCTTTAGGTTTGGATATGTATTCTTTTCACAAGACAAATTATTAGTTTTACTGACCCAACTGATATGTATAATACATGTTGTGGCTTCTTCCAGTATATATGTGTTATGTAAATGCATGTTATAAAAAGAGAGGTGCATTAATAACAAATAAAAAATAGAATTAAGTTGTCTTAAGTGTTTTCTGAAAGAAAGTGGAGGTTACATCTCCAAAACCTCAACTGTGAAGGAGAGATTATAACTTTTCTTTGAGTCTTGAGAGGGAGCTGATAGAGAGGAGAGAGAAAATATTACTATATTTTTCAGACGATATTTGAGAAAACTTTCTGTGATACTATCTAGTATAGTACAGGGGAATACTATTCGGTGGGCACCATCATCCAGATAAGCATTTTCCTCTTGGCCTACTTTTTGAGTTTGATTTAAAATGATGGAAGAAAGACTAACCCAGCTCAGCTCAACTAGAAAAGAGAGGTACACAGATATTTCCCTTGGACAGTTCTCATATTCTACTCCAAAATTATCTGTGGAATCCTGCACTATCTTAATGCAGAGTTCTTGAACACATTAGCAACACAGAAAATCATTTCCGCTCCCAAAAAGGCACTTTTTAGAAGTTTAGACTGTAAGCCTCACAGTCTAATAATGAAATAACAGCAATATATATCAAGCCAAGACTATAGGTCACAAAGTCTAATAATGAAATAACAGTAATATATATAATAATGTATTACTCTAAATAAAATAGATATCCCTCATGTTGGTCAAAATCTGTTTGATGTTATACCCCTAAATGTTTTGCTCATTTAATCATCCAATATTTCATATATTCATCTTCCTGATTCATCGTCAATAACAATTTATATACCTTAGTAATAAGATGTTCATTATTGGTACATACATCCTTTTCAAAATCAGGAAAATTTGGTACATACATCCTTATTTCAAAATCTGTAAAAGGAAAGTTATTTTTGTCCAATTTAAAATTTTCAATCAATTGACCATATGTAACCACTGACAGGTAAAACCCTCCTCCCAAGTTTTCCCTTGTTTTTAAGATAGATTCTCTTTTAGCAAATGTTAATAACTCAGTATACTGAACTGTCATTTCTCTTCTGAAAGAGGCTTCCTGTGATGACTTTCAGAGACAATTTTGTTCTATATTTATCAAACTCAAGATGGCGTATCTAACAAAATGACTCTTAAAATCTATATTACCCTTAACTTTTATCATATTATAGACATGATAAGAAGAATGAATGGATAACTGATAAGCTTATGTATCATTTAGATATTCTTGAAATATGTAATTTCCATATAGTAGCTATATTTGATAACTATTTGCAGTATGGAAAGATAGATTATATTTCCTTCAATAAGTTCCTATATTGTCAGAGTAAGGAATAAAAGTGTGATTTTACAAACTGACAGACTCAGCAGGTGGCAATCTTGTATTGTGAAATTGAGAAATGGTAGTACATATATATATACACACACATATACATCCACCCGTCTGTTTTATTTTCATTTCTACATAAAATGCTAAGAAATAATAAGCCAAAAAACTATTTCCACAGAAAGGGATAAATAGTTAGCCAAATAGCTTTAAAAAATGAAGTAGAGGAGGATATACACCAATCTATTTACATTAAAGCTGTACTGCATATGTGGTCTATAGCCAAAATCATGTTTTAAAACATATTTTAGGTGTGGGCATGTTGTTTAATTAAAACATGTATTTTCCTAGGATTGCATGGCTATTTTATGTGCCTGAGAAAAAATGAAGATTTAAAGGGGCTGCTCTGACAAAGAACTTTTGGATCTAAAATGCTGTACATTCCCAGTTTACATCACCACTGTTCATCATTCACTATACTGTAACTGTAATTCTCTTAACTTTCAGTCCTTACCATTCTTGCTTCTTCAAAAGATATACACTATCTTCATTCTGAGGAGATAATCAACTGCATCCACCTTTAACTTTCCTAGTCTTCCTCTTGACCCATTCATATTGTGTTTTGTAATTCACTTCTCATTTATTCTTTATAAACTGCCTCAGCTTATTTCTTCTGTACTAGACTGCCAGCCTTTTAGATAGGCACTCCAGAAGGACTATTATAACTATTGTTGCAAGGTATAACAACAGTATTTTGAAAGTCTGATTTTTTTTCCTCCCTTCTCTTATACTAAGAGAATGAAAAGGGAGCAGTCTTAACTTTCTTCCTCATTTACTCCTTTCAGGGCTAAATCATAAAGTAAGATGGGCTTAATGATGGTTAAGGATGGTTGAAAACCTTTTTCAAGACTAACTCCACACTTCTCTGAACAGAGATTCTCATATTGAGATCAAATTCCTCAGCACCCATTGTTTTACTACATTGTTTACCAAACAATTTCTTAAGTATCTCATTCTTGCTATATTTAACTTTATTTGCATATTTTAAAATTCATCCATCCAGTTTCCTATCTTTAATAAATATATAAAGGAACATAGATTCATTTACTAGCTCTAGTTTTTCACAATTTCTGTTTGTTGAGACCAATTGCCAGTTTGAGTTCGATACCTAGATTTTTAGATTCATAACTCTTAACGTTGCATTATGCAATCTATCTTATATTTCTTGCAAATAATTTGTGTTCTCAAACAACATGGTATCCTCTGATTAAAAACTCCTATATATTCATGTCCTTGATATACATCACCAAGCTTTTCTTATATATTAATCCATAAATATATTAAACAATTGAGTGGATATCACATATCTTTGTCTTAGTGCCTGCTCAGTATTGAACCATTTACTAAGCATTCTGCTTGTTTCCAAATATGCTTTATTTCCATTATATACAGTTCTTTTTGCATTCAGCAACCAATCTTCAAATCCATAATCACACAAAACATTCCATTATGGATTTCTTGGAATAGAGATAGCTCAGGTTTGCCATACATGATTAGTACTTGGGTTCTGCATGCTTTATGAAAATCTATAATTCCACAATTCAAGCCTAATAGTTTTATCATAGTTTCTTAAATCAAGGAATATATTCTCATTTTATTTTTCAATAACCTCCTAAAGAATAAAAATATAGTCCATGCACTCTCTGACTAGTCTATAGCTGAACCAAACTTATCAAATTTTGTTCATTGACTTTAATTGCACTCTTTAAATCAGAATTCTGTCAAACGTTTTCTAAGATGTTGTCAAATAGTTTTTGCATTAACCCCTGCTTCTTTCCCTTTAATGTATGGGAACAATAGCAGCATTATTGCAATAATTAGGAAAATACCCTTCACATATGTGTTAAATCAGTTTTTAAATATTTCTCTGCTTACCCCATCTATACATGTAATCTCTTTTTCAACATTCTTACAACTTGTATGATTTGCTTTTTGTCAACATTTTCTAACATATTTTTAATGTTAATGTATTAAAAATACATTTTCATGCAAATTCCTAAAAGCATATTGCCATTTTTATTTTTAATTTCATTCACTTAAACAGGTTTCGTGTTTAGTCCACCCACTTACAAAACAGGATTTTTATTTCAACCAAAATTGCATTTTCTTTATCTCTTAATCTTTACTATTCCTTGTTCTCTTTGTCTACATTCTTTGCATTTCATTGTCTTACATACATTTTTTCTCATCTACAATCTCTTTCATAATTTAATTAAATGTACTTTTCATACTTCCCATTAAGGTAACTTAATGGCACTTTGTAACATAAGTGTTTTCACTTTGTTCTAAGCAATTTCCAGATTCTCTTTCCTCACATCCTTTTTCCATTCATTCTGTTGGGAGAGCAATTTCCTTCTAATGTTTTGCCACATGATTCATACTTTCTCTTATCACAGGTGTTTCTGCATTTAGCAGAACTTTTTCTAAGCAATTGTTCAGTAAACAATGATTAGTCTCATTCACTTTGGGGTTTGCAAATAGCCCAGACACTTTCACTTCATTCCTTCAATTTATATATACATGACATGTAAGTGAATATTTGTTCTCCTAAAACTCGTTCATTGAGGATGTAGCACAATATTTTCTATTATTGCCAGTCAATGGAGCATAAATTGCAAGTGTCACCAACCTGGGCATTCATAGCTTCATAGGCAACCACAGCAAACATGTCAGTTTATATTTTTCAAGTACATTTTGATCTTTCATTCAAAACACTTAATTTCCATACATGTATTCATTACCTTCACTCCACAAGATCATATAAATTCATTCATATTTATTACATTCTTCTTAGATTCAGGCACTTTCCCCTAGTTTATTAATTATTATAATTTATTACATTTATATTCCAATTTGCAATGTTCCATTTGCTATAGGCAACCAGCTAGCCCCACAGATATTCAATTTCTCCAGCCATTATGATCAATTGAGGCTTTCATACAATGGTTTATTATGAAGAGAAGGTATAGACTAGGTTATCAGGTGTAGTTGCACCAATGCCTCACCTTCACCTACCAATAGCAAAAGCATTTCTAGCCAATTTTGCTAGGCTGTCTAATCTATAGACTATCTTATATATAAACTTATTGTTAGCCACATCCCCAAAACAAGAAGGTGTATGAAGTATAATGAGATGCTACAGCAACTTTTCTCAACACTTTTACCCTTGAAATAATTTTTAGGTCTCAGGCAATCCCTCGCACAGCTGTGACCAGAAATGCCTTTGCTGGCTACATCTGGTGCAGATGTTTCCTTTCCTAGATTAGGGGCACTTCAGACAGCCACTCATGTCCTGGTTACCTCACGGCTTGTCTACTGCAATGTGCTTTATGTGGGGTTGCCTTTGCACACCACTTCAGCTGGTTCAGAATGCAGTGGCATGGGCAAGTGACAGACATACCTTAGTATGCCAACGTAACAGCTTTTGAAGTTGCACTGGTTCTCAGTTTGCTTCTGGGTGCAATTAAAGGTGCTAGTTGCTACCTATGAAGCCCTACATGGCATAGGGCCTGATTATTTATTTTTACTTTATTTATTTTTATCCCACATTTATTATTTTTACAAATAATGTAAGGCTGCAAACATATCCAACACATCTTACTCCTCTTTTTTACCCCACAACAACAATCCTGTGAGATGAGTTGGGCTGAGAGTGACTGACCCAACGTTACTCATGGGACTGCCAATCTCTCATATTATTAGCCTAGCTCAGGGGTAGTCAACCTTGGCTCTTTTATGACTCGTGGACTTCAACTCCCAGAACTCGTGAGCCAGCTAAGCTGGCTCAGGAATTCTGGGAATTGAAGTCCACGAGTCATAAAAGAGCCAAGATTGACTACCCCTGCTGGTTCTGTCTGGCAGGTTTGGTGCCCTCCAGGTTCCACCGATTAAACAATGCACCTATGGAAATACTGGAAGCATGGTTTCTCTGTAGCAGCTCTTGCCTTGTGGAATGAGGCTATACCAAATATTTGAATGGCCTCCACCTACTAGTATTCCGAAGGGACCTGAAGATGTAGCTTTTTGCCCTGGGCTTTGCCCAAAAGACAATTGACAGCCCTTCGTTCCTTTTCCTTGTTCTTATTTGGGTTTGTTTTCTCTGCCATCTCTGTTCATTTTGTGTTGCTTTTGTACTGTTGCTTGTATTTATTTATTTGAAATCTAAACCATTCCGAATTGCTATGAATCAGGCAGCATACTGTCTAAATTTAATAAATAATAATATTAACCAAGAGGCAGGCTGGCAGCTGAGTTAAGGTGCACAAGAATTCCCATTAGTGCAAGTGCTGGCATTGTACAGCACAGAGGGCAAAGTTTTAAAAAAAAGTTTGTGTTAATTAAGAACATATCTCCAAGCAACCTCCTCATGAAATCCAAGTTGAGAAAGGCTGTGCTAGAATGTGGCATATTTGGATCTGAAGGGAGCAAAGGTGCTTCAGATCAAATATGCACAGCTTCACTCTTCCTGCTGGCTGCTTCTTTAAAAAGTGTGCCTTTTCCTAAGGTTACAGAGTAGCTTTGCAGACTCAGGAAAATATATTTTTGACACTCAGGATGCCAAAAATAAAAAAAAGAAACAATAGTAGCAGTTGGCTTTTTCTTGCTTCCAACAATCCCTACCAGTCTTATTTCCATTTCCAGAAAACAATGTTCATAAGAAAAAGATACTGGACGTCTCAAACTTTATCTCTCTAGAGATTTCCAAGTGGCTGTCAATCCTGCGTTTAGCACTTCTCACACCTGCATTCCATATCAGTAGTGATCTCTACTACTTTTCCATAATGAACATAATGTGCTGTATAAGCTATGTCATATGCAATCCACATAGCTAGTTTCTCTTAGTAGCTTGGTTATTGTCCTTCTGGAAAGGATTGCTTATTTGTCATCCTTGCCCTAATCCAGTATATTCTTCATGATTATTGTTTTATTGGAGCTCATAGAGTGCAGGAAGCTGCTACTTTCCTGCATTCCGTAAAAATAAAATAAAATAACATCCTTTAGGAACCAGATTATGGTCCGTCTCTCATGTTACTGTCAGTCCATTAAACCTTGTATATCCAAGAGAAATCAAATATCATAGAAGTTATGTCAGGCAAAGAAAGAATCTTGTAAGACATATGATTAGGTCTATGACATTATTTTTTATTGTGTTTTCTTTGCCCAAGTGCTGCATCAAGGGAATGTTCATTCATTCAGTGTATATGGCTGTTCACCTCAAATTTGTTATAAGGGCAGCTAACAACAATTAAAAACACCATAACAATAAAAATATACATAATGTTAGCCATAGTAAAAAAAACAAAACAGCTACAGTACAGGCTGTGACACACAACTAGATCTCTTGTGATAGTTATGCCTTAAAGGCCATCAGGGTTAGAGTTACTCTAATCAAATCATGCAAGAAATGTGCCTAAGATTCAGCTTAATTCCATGACCTCCCAAAAAAATGTTGTAACATTTAAGGAATTTTAATATTTCTGACTATGCTCTGAACCAGCTGGAATCAAGTGGTATAGAAATGTTAATAACAAATATATGGCTTTTCCTATTTCTTATGAAAAAGAGAAAAAAAACCGCTTTGGTCTCCTCCTTTGATCACTTTTCTCTTTAGTTCCTAGCTTGGTTTGAGTCTGTCAGCCTGAATGACTTGGTAGCTTGAACAAAAACTGAGTTTTTTGGAAATTATTATTATTATTACATATAACTTTTAAAAATGATTTCTGGAATAAGGATAAGACTTTTGGTAGCAGGTCAATTACTTTTATTCCCAAATGACAACAATTCTTGAAGTCTAACTTCCACTTTCATAAAATTTGGCAGCAGATAGGAGAAGTTTATAGTTCTTAACAGGTCTTGATTTTTAGTAGTCAGAGTGCTAGCTGTGTCCTTGCTGATAAGCTGGTTTGTGTAGTCTACATTCAAAAGTTTTTCACAGCCTTTTCTTCACAAGAGTAGTTGTATTCCAGAAATCTCTTCATTATATTTTAATGGTTGAAAAATATCAGTAGATCTGTGGTTGCCTGTGTCTTGAATACGCTACTTGACTGGAAAGTTGTAAGCAGTATGATGTACATGAAAGCTATTGGGACATGTTAAGGGTATCTTGTAAGACTATCATAGATACAGTGGAGTGTGAGACAGAACAGGTTAGATAAAATGATTAAAGCTGCCATTCTAAACACAAGCTCTGAGGAAGGCTAAAACATATTTCTAAGAAGACCTATATAGGATTTTGCTGTAAACTAAGGAAATGCTCGTTTCAAAATTCAAAATGAATCTTATTAGGACTAAGACCTAAATACAATTATATATGAAACATGTTCTTTTGAAACACATGCATTCCTTGTTCTTAAGATACATATTATTCTGCGGGCTAGAAATTTGAAAACACAAAAATTTTGTCACAGTATAAATTTAAGAAAGGATTCACTCTTACCAAGTGAAAGCTTGAATACACGTTTTGGCGAAACTTCAGAGTACAAATATCTGTGGAGATTCTCAGTCATCCAGGTCATAGTTGTCCCAAAGATGATTTTTCAAGAGGCAACTTCTTGGATGAGAAGCGAAACGTCTTCAAAGAAAAACAAGGAAGTCCAGTTGCCTCTTGAAAAAGCATATTTGATTCAGAGTACAGAGTTACTTATGAAATGTTATTTTTCATATCTGTATGTGCTGTATCTGTTTTAGTTTTCCTACATTTATCCTTACCAGTCTAGCATATGCAATTTCTTCCTTCAGCAGTGCCATGTTTGTTAGAAATTCTATTACCTCTCTAGATATGTTGTTTTCATTTACTTAACTGACTGAAGTTAAGCTTCTTTTCATGATTCTTGTGGAAAAGAGAAAGGCAGAAGACAAAACTTCCATGTCAAGGGATACTTCCATGTCAACGTAGGTGGCATTAATGGAAGAGATGGCAAAATGCAAATGAACTGGAAAAGCTTGGAAAAAATGCAAGAGGGGAGTTGACTTTAGCTCCTATCAAGCCCTGCTGCTTGCTTGGTTGCTGTCTCTGCTGGCTGCAAGTATCAAGAGAGTAATTGGAGTAATTAGCTCCCAGTGATTTCTCATAGGTGAAATCCTCTGAGGGAGCAAGCTGGTAATTACTCTAGAATGATTATCCACGCCTGTGAACTTTGTGCCTGAGGCTTTTTAAGTTCATCTGTTTGCTACAGCAGCAGAATAGCTGCTATAAAATTGACATCTGGATTCCTTAGGGGGAAACCTTGTCTCTTTCTCACTGCATTTTTTATTGGTAAAAGTACAGAAGCAAAACATGATAGGTTGAGTAACCTGAACTTTTTCAAACAATTGCATTCATATTAGCCTCAAACCTTTGCTTTTTAAAAGTCATTCACATGTTACTTTTCAAAAACTTGAGATATAGAATATATAATTGTAAGATTGGAAGCATAAGGTTTCCCTGGGAAAATGCCTTTGCTGGGCTGGCTTCCAGAATTCTTTGTCTTCCCCAAAAAGCAAATGTTGATATGGTTCCAAAGGAAGAAACTCTTCAAAGGACTTTGAGGCATTGTTTACCTTAAAGAATCTTTAATGAGAAAGACATAGCTTCCACACGTACATAGGCAAAGCCAAAATCTGAATTTCCTCCCCTAACACATAGTATCTAAGCATAATTCACTCCTTCATTTAACAGTCATTAATCACATTCTCCAATTAGTTTGAAGTGCAAACTTTCCCTCTAGTTGCATAATCCGCCATTTCTTATCTCCTCGTATTACATACAACCTTGAAGAATATTCTACTGAGATATTGTTATGGCTAACTAATCCCCCTGCAATTCTTCCCCCCTCCCCTCCAGCACCATCTAATTCTAACTCTAAAAGTAATACACAGGTTAAATCTTCGTTAATTGTCACAGCAAGAACATCCAATGTTAGCAGCGTTGACAGATGTACTGCAAGCAGTAGCTCTGCCTTTTTGGGGTTAACTCTTGGTACAGACTCCCTTAGGTTATCCTGTAATTTATTAACAATTGAGGTTGCTAAGGTCACAGTGCTCTTTCCTTCAGTAGCTATAGTTCAACCATCTGATGAGTATCATCAAAATATTTCTGTGTTAGGGATTTGTGGCCTGATCTGCTCACTTGTCTATTAAATAAACTTCAGCTATGTTTTGTGATCATTATTACACCTCTGACAGTATTTGCCAGAAAGTATGGAGCCACTTTCATGCTAAAATAGTCAACAGATAGCTTCATTGTGTATTCAGGGAATGGCTGCATTTACACCTAAAAACTATTGAAATTCTTCTTGCTGCATTGCAGGATGATACAGTTGAGGAAGCTGTGAGAGAGGCAGCTCTCCATGGAGTACTTTGGTCACTTCAAGTGGCTGAAACGTGTAACTCATGATACATTTAAAAAGTTAGTTAATTAAGTGTCATTGAGTCAAGCTCTTGGTACTCTTGCCTGGACACTTTTTTAAACCTCCCATTCCCCTTTTAATGTACTGTGATTGAAAAGAACATGGTGAAGCACTTTTCTTTGTCTTTGTACTGTTATGCAGGAAGTCAATGAGTATAGCTAGGACTATCATTCATTCATCCTTCTGCAGATACATCTTAAATGCTACATCTCCAAATTTCTGACATGGGGATTCTGCCATGCTCCAGAAATGTAGAGGAGTCAGTTACTGCTGCTGACTCAATAGCAGTGGAACTACTGGAGCCATTGTCACCAACTGGCTGTATCCATGCCTCTAGGGCAGTGTTTCTCAACTTTGACCATTTTAAGGCATGTGGACTTCAACTCCCAGAATTCCACAGCCAGCGACGCTGGCTGTGGAATTCTGGGAGTTGAAGTCCACATGCCTTAAAATGGTCAAGGTTGAGAAACACTGCTCTAGGGCTTTTTGCTGGATTGTGGGTTGCACCTCCTATATCTTCTGCTACAAACCATATAGGTGTGAATGCACCTGGTAGAGTTTTGTTATTAACTTTGAATCTCACTAAACTCTTGCAGTGCCTGCCTGGGTTGGTTTTCCCATCATCACTGTTGTCATGCTGTGAATGCTATTCAAGGCGTTCAGAGGAAAAGCTGTTGGATGGATCAAGAGATGGTATACATGTGAGTTTCCCAAAGGAAAATGAAGATTAAAGATGGAAAGTTAGAGGTGGAAGGATTTTTACTGACAGGGAAGTCCTTCAATGGAAACAGTAAAAAAAAAAAAAAAAAAAGGACAGCTGCATGTATAATGGAATTGACCCTCTTCTCCATTAGAGCATCTTGGCCCAAATAAACAGCCCTTCTCCTTCCTTCAGGCTGGCAGCTGCAGAGATGCCCTATAAACCAGTAAATATCCTGGTATCTTGTCTACCCTTCATGTCAAGAAAATCCCTGCACTGCCATTAAGTTTCAGAAATGGTATAGAGGAGGTTGGGTTTGAGAAGAAAGAAAAGCAACACATACTTCCTCTGAAAATAATACTGAAATGAAAAAAAGATGTAAGGATGGCTTTTAACTTCCAGTCAATTCTGTGCAGAAAACAATTCTTTGGATGCCAAATTCTTAAATTTTGAAGGATAACTTGCACAACATTCTTGTGGACTCTAATGGGGTCAGATTATTGTTTCAGCACATTGTGAGAACCCAGCTGTTGTCTCATGCCATTTCCCCATTAGTGGCTTATATTATTTTCCTAGTATCACCCAGCCATCATCAAAGCAACATGAAGCATGTTCTCATTACTACTAATTGGACAACTTTAGATGATGCTATAAATCGTTAGGGGAAAATTAACTTAGCATGCTATTGGATTATTCAGCCATTTGTTTGGGCATAACATAATATGACCAGCTACTTGTTTTGCTAACCTGCATTTAAGAGTTAGCTAAAACATCCTATGTGAATCAAGTCAAAAGAGTCTTATGGGTAGTTCTTACTCATTTCATGATGTATGTTTGATTTGGATTTATGAATTAATGATGTTAGGACTTTTTTTGTGGCATCTATCCCTTTAGGCTTAAGTGATAGGGAAACAGGAGCAAAAATAAACACTTATATATTATGCTTCATACTGTACTTGGTAAAATAACTTCCTATAAGATGTTCTCTCTTAATGAAAGTTGAGGTATTGTAACCCTAGATATAGAAAAAGGATTGTGCAAATCCTTAGAGCCTTACTGGGTTTAACTATTTCAAGTGCAAACTGGAAATATGAAAACATAATGGCATGTTTGCCACGTAGTCTCCCTCTTCATGGCCTGGTATTCAGAGAATGTTACAAAAAACCCCATGAGGGATAATTACAGAATATCTTGGTTGAAAGCAGAGTTGAAATGTGTGTGTGTGTGCATAGAATGACCAAGCATCAAAAGATTTAATTGTATATTCTCCCATGCAAGCCCACAGAATTACTTATCGCTCCCGCCAATGCTTTTTTCATTGCTTGGGATTATTTATTTCACTGGTATATTCTGCCTTTGTTTCCACCAGGTTGTATTATATATGTTTCGTATTTAGTCACTGACCAAATCCTGATCTGTTTAGTTTCATGACAACACAGTACAATAATGTCCCTATGCTATAATGATTCTCCCTTCTCTACTCAGGAGTAAGCACCAGCAAATTAAATGGGTTTTACTCCCCAGGTAATTCTACAGTCCATTTTATACTTTTATCTAAAAGAACTTTTATTTCTGTTTTGAATTGTTGCATAATTTAGAACTGATATACCCCTACCCTTTTTTATGGTTTACAACAGCTCTCTGAGTGTAATGGACACCTAGGGCTGGACTGTAAAATTGTGGCTATACTGGAACTTGAACTAGGCCTAGATTTGTTTGTTCTTTTGTTTTTCTTCATTCTTTATGGCAGTGTTTCTCAACCTTGACCACTTTAAGGCATGTGGACTTCAACTCCCAGAATTCCACAGCCAGCAATGCTGGCTGTGGAATTCTGGGAGTTGAAGTCCACATGCCTTAAAATGGTCAAGGTTGAGAAACACTGCTTTATGGTTTCTAACATAGGAGAAGGGATTTAGAGTAAACTGTTCCATTATTTTGATTTGGGGGCTTCTTCTGCCTGGACCTGAACAAAAACTCCTCCTTTGGAGGAGTTTGGTAATCATAGCTGCAAGATTTATCCCAGCCCATTACACATTTTAACAAAAAAAGGGTAACTCTTGTATGTGTTAGGGTTTTTAACCAAATCTATTTTTATGTACAAATGCATATTGTAAAAATAGCTATTATAACTTAATTTAAAATACAGTATTTCTCAGTATAATAGCTAGATCATAAATATGATCTAGATAGGTTTGAACTGAGGATAGACCTCTGGTGCCCCTTTTGTAATGAAATCTTATGGCTACTACATTAATCTTCTTTTATTTGTGAGTGTTAGGGGAAGTGTCAGGTAAATTATTTGTATAACAAAGTTCAACAGTATAAGCAAGATAAGCTTTATGGAGAGGACTTAGAGATAAATTTTGTGTTTTTATTTCAGGAGCATAACTGCAACCAAGATCCTAAACGGTAAAACTATTTTACAAAATGAGGCACATATTTGGGTAGATTAGCCAAGCATTTGTGTGCCTGATCTGGATGAAACTCTGACCATTCCTATTAGAGGTTTTATTTCTTGTTTATTTTTAGCAGTGAGTAACTATGCATTTGTTCATTTAGATTTCTTGCTATTACTGTATTCTGTTAAGAAAACAAAGCTCTAAGCACTGTTTTATGACTATAATTCAGCAACAATGCAGTCTTAGACTTCCTCTCAGTTTCTTTATTCCATTAAAATTGTCTCTAGGATCTCTTTTGGAGCAGTGAGGACTAAAAAGGAAATCAAACATGGCAACTTTTGGTCTGAATAACCCTTAATTATAAAGATAACTCATGTAAAATAGAAATGAATTAGCAGGAAAGAATGCTTGACCTACCTCTATTTCATGTTTGGCTTGAGATTTTTGTTTATACGGAGGCACATAAATCTACCTTTTAGATTTTAAATTGGATTGACTTATTAGACTTCCAAAGGAAGCAGCAAAAAACATTGTGTTGATGATATTTATTGAACAACCCACTAGATATTTTTGACCATGTTCTACAATTGCAATTGGCTTTAACTGGCTGTTTTCACATCCATCCTTCCCTATCTTCTGTTTCCGCTCTTAGATCTTCTAATCTTAGATCTCACTTCACCTCTTTTCATGTTCTGCAGTTACCCTTCCTTCTTTATCCTTAAGGACCATTTACTAAACTTCTTTTCAACAGAAAAAAGTGTATTAAGTCTTCATTCAGAATCTTTGAACGTTTGCCCTGTCGGTATTCACTATCTGAAACTTTCCTTCTCCAGCTGCTCAATCTGTCTGTGACAGCATAGCTGTTTAATCAATCATTGCCAAAAAAGTCTATTGGGCCAGGGGAATAATTGGCACAAATGACAATGACATTATTTAAAGCATAAATGTGCTTTATTTCATTGGATAACTAGTTCAGAATGGAAGCTTTTAATGTCTGGTTGCCACCAAATATTTCTCTATTTGGATAGTAAATAACCATTTATGTAGAAAATCAGCTCCATGAGTATAGTTATAATGCACAATGTCTTTAGATAGAAACAAGCTGTTGCCAGTTTTGGACACTGTGTAATAATTTGATCTAGAACATATAGGCCTATGGGTTACTTGAATGCTCCAGTTAAACATTTTTCTCTTTTTCATCGAAATTCTGTTTCTTCTAAGGTGGTCCTCTACCATCTGTTATGATTTGAGATTCTATCATAATATACTGAAATAACAGATACAGTCCTTCTTTCTGTCTTTTGTTGTAATTATCAATTAAACACTGTAGATTTCTATTTTACAGTAAATCAGGGAACTGCACTATTATTCTTTGTTATTTCACTCAATAGATAGTTTACACATTAAAATTAATTAAAAGTAGATTTTTTTTTCTGCTGATGACCAATATTCAACCACTATTTGTCTGAATTTACCTTTCAGTTTTGATTTTCTATTTCAGCCTGCTTACTCTGTAAAACTGGAGGATTTGTTTACTTTAGCTGAGTTTCTGGAGTTTTGATTTGTATTTATATTATATTGAATTTTATCTCATAATTCCTATTATAGAATGATGGAAAAAGTGCAGAATGAGTCATATGCAGCCTATATTTTATGGCTTCCTGGAGGATAAACATTTGGGATCTAGGGGGCTTTAATATACAAAATGGGTGCTTTAAAGTTTGTAGATCCTTAAGGTATCTACTTCATCCTAAAGATAGCTGAAACTCTCTTCCAAAATATGGCACAGATTCACCCACTTTTGACACTTAAAAGAATTGGGGCATTAACACATCACAGTTGTGCACACCTGCTGGAGTTTGTAATGTGCTCCACTCCTTTCCCTTCCCTTCCACAAGAATGTTTTTCTGAGGTAGATTAGGCTGGGAAATGGTTATTTCCAAAGCCTGATCATTCACTTAAGCAGTCTCCTGTGTTAATAGATCCATTAGTTTATTCACTGTGGTATATCTATGATGTATTTTGTCAGTAGGATAGGCAACCATGCAGACCAACTACCCTGATAAAAAAAGATTGCATAAGCTTGTATAGCCAAGCCAGCATAGCTATTTAAGCTATCTATCCTAGCTTAAAAATCATAGACAACATGGCTGTCCCTAGGTAACTACATAATTAAAGCATCTGTGGCAAAGCACTGGCTATTATCAGATAGATGACATTCTTAGACTTACTGCATCAGACATAGAGCCTTATCAGGGTTTAATTAACTGCAACTATATTGTTAAGATTTATAATTAATTGTTATCATTTCCATACATGCTCTTTTAATTCTCTCACAGTAATATCATTTACCCCTTTATGGTAAAAATAATAGTATAAATGGTAAAAATAATAGTATAAATGCAGTTCAATCTTTAGTTAGAATTAGATAAATAGATATAGAAAGAAGAAAGTATGAGAACAGAAACATGTTAATGCAGCAAATACTTTAGATCTCCTGGTTGTTGCCCCCAAATCCAATCTTTTTAGACCAAACTTTTGGTCTACAACTCTGGAATCAGGACTTGTGATTGATGCTCATCTGTAGCCGGTTGATTCTTTTATAACAATATTGATCAAACAAGTTATGCAACCAGTCTTCCTTGCTTCTTACCTTGCTATCTCAACTGCTGTTGACATCCTTATAAAGTTGTCAAATACACTGTATTTGTGTAATTTCATACAGGATCTTGGTCCCCTACATGCTGCTAATGTGAGTGCAGTGAATTTGGTAGCATAAACAAGATTAGCAGGCTGTCTTATAATAATATGTTTTAAGAAATATAGTACAAATTAAACAAAATACATATTCAAAATATCAGGTAATTCCAACCAGATAAAGGAGTATTTGTACAGTACAATAAGGAAGCACTGCGGCTTAGACAGATGGGCTCTGGCTGAATGTCACCTTTTTACATTCTTTATTGCCTAACTGAAAGGAGCATTGCTTGACTAACAATGTTTCTTGTTTGTTCTCAGCATTCCAAAATTTATAGGAAAGACAGTGTATGCCTGGTTTCAGAATGATTTGGATTTTGTTTTTTTTTTAAAAACAGCTTCATGTAAAAGGTCCTCCCCATCCAATTGGCACTACAACGACAGAGTATCTTTTCCATCTCTGTCCTACAAGATGGCTTTTATAGATTTTTCAGAAGACCTACAACTTTTTTTAGACTTCAACTCCTATTAGCTCTAAACAGCATAGCCAATGGCAAGAAACTGTACTGTTTGCAAAGCATGTGGAGGTTATCAAGTTCTCTAAATTGTGCTCTACTCTAACATACTAATGTTACTCCAACTATGATAGTGGGGAATTATAGTAGTTGGAATGCCTGATTAATGTTACTAATAATTATTTAAATAAACATTCAGTCGATTGCTTGAATAAATTGTTATTATTCGGGTTATTTTTATTCTTGGGAGTTTGTCAGATTCAACTGCTTTGCTAACATCAGTCATCAGGTCTCCCGTGAAGCAAGATCATGCAAAGTATTAGTACCAGTTGATAAAGCCCTAGTAAGACCATACCTCAAATACTGCAGCCAATTTTGGTCACTATATCACAAAAAAGATGTTGGAAAAAATTCAGAGAAGAGCAACTAAGATGATCAAAGGGCTGGAGACCAAAACGTACGAAGAACGGCTGCCGAACTTGGGTTTGGCTAGTCTAAAGAAAAAAAGAAATAGGGGAGACATGATAGCAGTGTTCCAGTATCTGAGGGGCTGCCACAAGGCAGAGGGGGACAAGTTGTTCACTAGAGCACCAAAGGGAAGGACAAGAAACGATGATTGAAGCTGATCAAAGAAAGAAGCAATCTGGAATTAAGGAGAAACTTCCTGACAGTGAGGACAATCAACCAATGGAACAGCTTACCCCCAGAAATTGTGGGTGCTCCATCGCTGGAAGTTTTAAAAAAGAGACTGGACAATCATCTGGTATAGATGGTATAGGACCTCTTGCTCGAGCAGGGGGCTGGACTAGAAGAGCTCCAAAGTCTATTCTATTCTATTCTATTCTATTCTATTCTATTCTATTCTATTCTATTCTATTCTATTCTATTCTATTCTATTCTATTCTATTCTATTCTATTACCTATAATCACCAATTAGAATAACCATATAGTATTTTACAATTTGATCCTGCAGACCAGGTTTGATGGCACTTCGTACAATACAACTGAAATGCATTGGGCTGGGAAACTTGCTTTACAGAGATACAGTACTTGGAAATTCTGAAACATCTTCAGGCATCATCTATAATTTAACTATTGTTTTCCTTTCAGTGTAATGGATTAACATTCTATCTTTCTTGCCCTCTAGTCTTAATAAAATATTTCCTGTTCACCTTGTGATTGGGCTCTGCTGACAGCTTATATTTCTTAGAGAGCATCTTTTCTCACTTTCAGAACTGTTTTAGATATTTAATCAAAATTCCTTGCATTCCCCCCATCCCCAAATAATGCTGTTTGACAACAGAAATATATGTATGTTGCCTAATTAAACCAGAATGAAATTTGTTTTGATGGTATAATTTTATGATGAAATTGGTTACTACAGGAATAATTCTGAAGCATATTTATTAGATTTTTTGTCATTCCAACATTAAATGGGTCAAACACACAAATAAGGCATTCCATATCAAACAATATTATCAGAATGATGGAGCTGTTTCCAACACATCACTTTTCAATAGAGTTTAGTCTTATACATTCCTATATCCATCCCATAGCTGTAATCCCCATGGTTTCCTATCAGAATCCATATATAGTATTTCAGATAATATTGTGGATATAGATGATTGAGCGGCTAGTGCTCAAGATGCTCACCTTCCACTCAGAAGATTGAGAGTTCAATCCTAGATAGGGGCAGATATTTATCTCCTAGGGTGCAAAGAAAAAATATCTGCTACGAACTCTTCATGGCATCAGGAAGGGCATCCAGCCAGTAAACACTCACCTCTATCCTGTCACCCTGACTTTACCCCAAATTAAGAGATTATAGGGTCATAAGGGAGTTTTATTGCAGATATAGATGGTCCACATGGATATTTAGCACTAATAAATCATTGGCTGTTGTCTATAACTTAGTGTTTAGTGTAGAGCTACCTTGTGGTAAGATGGGCAACCAATAAATTTAATAAATAAGGATCTGGAATAAACATGTAATTTATACCCATAAGGGAAGGTGGCCACCAGCCATGACTTGTCAGTGCTGACTGTCCATATGAATAATTTGTGAATGAGAGTAAGTTAAAAGCACTTTATAAGTCCATATAATAATTTGTAAATGAGAGTAAGTTAAAAACACCTTATATAGATTAAACATGCCTTTAAGCTGTATTTGCATTTGATCTAATAAACTTCCCTTTCTTGTCTTCGCCACAATTTGTTAACTTCTCTGTTTCACTGTAATAAAGGAGTATTTTATTGCCCAGATTGTCCAGGAGGATATGGGAAGATATACTTTTTGATATACACTTGTGGCCATTTTGTATTTATTGAGGTAGTTTGTAGCTCAGGGGAAGCCTAATTGGGAGGGAAAACATAACATACTATTCATCCTTGTCACATTGAACTCTCATTGAGCTGATGGGGAAGAGATGAATTTCAAACAGTTCCAGCTGTTCCATTTGCTGTCCAATGTAGCTCAATAAATCTTTTCTTTTTTATGTATGGAATAAGATCTAGCTCAACTGCCACCTATGAAATCCCAGACAGGGTAGTCCTTAAAAGCATAAACTCCAGCAAAGGTAAAAATGAAAACAGCGAAGAGAAATTAAATGCAAAAGTTGACAGGGAATGGGGAGAATGAATGGGTGGAGATTAACCCCCCCACACACAAAACTTGTAGCTTGTCTGACTTCAGATCAGCTGCTTCTGCCTAATTTACCTGCCCCACATTAGTCATGCTCCTTAAAACAGTGTTGGTGGGCGAGAGATTGATAAGTGCCTTGAATTCAATCTATAATTTTGCTCTTCCTCATGAGAAGAAGAAATAATCCACCAATTTACAATTATAATCTGTAGAAATGAGTTGTAAATGGAATTTTTCTGGTGAATAAAATATAGGAACTTAGTTGCTATATTTCTTGGTAATATTTCTAAAAGTCTGCATCTCTGGTGGGGCTTCAGATGTTTAACCTATAGGTTAAACATAAACCTTAGGTTCCAACATGTGCTTCTAGGTACCAAGCTGCTTTTCTTGCTGCATGCCAGAATACATATCCTGCATATTTTACAATTATTCTTAAAAATTAAAAGTCATAATTACCATTTTAGAAAGTATTCACCACCCTCTTGACATTTTTGGTTTTTGAATGTATAATTTTTGTTAAAAGATTTACATGAGATTAAAAAAAAACCTACAGAAACATAAAAGGAAGTATAGAAAAAGGATATGTAAAGTGAAAGAAAAAAAATCTACCTAAAGAAGCAACTTCTGATCTTTGTAATTACCACCTCCGCTGTCCAAAATTATATATCATGGTTCCCTTCTTCCCATAAGCAAACCTTTTTAATTAATAAATCCTAAAATCAATTCCTTTTTATCCATTTTCAGCAAAAAGTCTACAAAAGGTTTTCAATATTTTATAAAAGCAATTTATTTCCTCAAAAGTCTAGCCATTTCTGTAAGCTCAGCCATGTTCATAATAATTCCCCACCCCAGTTTTTTGAAAATGAAAATTGGAATTGTGCTCGCCCTGTCTAGGAAAAAAAATAAGACAAAATATCCTGGGGGACTAAGAGGGAGAGGTGGGGAGCATGCACATCTCTTGATCAATGGCACCCATTTTATAAGAGTGCCCACAACATAGTTCTAATATTTGAAAAAGATCTACTGGCCTTTGAGAATACATAATCAACAGAATATCAGATCAGATTACTTAATTTGTTATTAAAGCTTTTAGGCAAAATATTTTAGTTCAGCTCTGGTACAAAAGAGAAAGAAAGTGTGTCAACAGAATTGTTTTTGCCCTTTTGGCACTAGCATCTAAAACTATCCTATGAAATAAATGAGCATTAAATTCAGGGCAGACATAATAAATTATTTCTTCCCAGATCTCTATGCCCTTGAGTATTTAAGACTTGTTATCCTGTGAAGGAAAAGCTTAAGAAAAAATAAATGAGAGGCCAAACCAGCCACCTTCTATAATTCGGATTCTTGCATGTGATTTGCTTTGGGATGGTGGATAGACATTCAGCCTTCAGGAAAAGGATACAAACGATAGGAAACTGGCTGAGAAACCCACTGCTTGCATTTAGGATGAGATAAAATGCATAACCTAGTGAGATTGGGGGTTTTGTGCTGGATGCTTGAGTTAGAAGAGAGATAGAGGATATTCTAAACTACTGTTACAGGATATAGTGTTGGGGCATAGTCTGATGAAAAAACTTGAGTGATTTAATAAAATTGTGGATTTTAGAATCTCTGACCTTTCTCATGATAAATTAAGTTGGTGATTAGGAAGAAGGTACGGTAGATGTCATATACCCTATTGAGACACCATCTTAGCTCATACTAAATGCTGACCTCTGAACCTGGAATAAAAAAACACCAGCTCTGCTGGTCCACCAATATCTTAAATATGATGGCTTGATTCATACAAGATAATGACTGAGTTGCCACAAAAGGTTGAACCACAAAATACTCAAGTCTACTTAGCCTCATCCACAGTTTCACCAACCTTAACCCAACGTTAAATGTTTGAGGGCTCATATAGAATTGTAACCTAACTCTCTATATCAAACACTTCTAGGGACCCTTCCAAAATAAAAGTTGGGATAGAACAAAAATATGAAAAGGGAATTGGATTGAATGGATCAAAAAAGCAGACATTTCCTAATCTGACGACTCCCAGGTGACAATATTGGGAACTACAGTTCAGCATGGGAAAGATCATACTAAAGGTACATTGCGTATGCACTTAGCCATAAAAATTAAACTTGGTCTCTAAATTCAGTGGCACAGAATTGCTCTCATGTCCTGCTTAGATTTAGGCAATCTAATCAGAATGGGAAGTGGGATATTGTGAATTAGAAAGGCTTTTGATTTATCTAGCAGGTCCTCTGATGTTCTTATAGCTTTTGAGGATAAATTAAGGGTGTCCTGATTAATGAAGGTAGTAATATGAGGAGAAGGAGACAGTGATGGAATGATTTGTATACTTCCAACTGCAGTTTGTGGGATCACATTGGTGGAAGTCTCCCTATATTAAAATTGCAAACAGGAAATTAGAGCAAGAGGGAACAGGTAAGCCTGGACCTTCTTAATCTAAAGTTTTAATTATTTTCATGTTTGCAAAGGGTGTTTTTTAATGGGAGGAAAATTAAAAATATGTTTCTATTTGCATAATTCTGGCACCTCAGGGTACTGAATTACTGGTTGAGACCTTAATTTAGATAATAGCAATGCAACATAACACAATCCAGTAATGTTTCTCCTTATCCAAATGCCCAGGTCTAAACATTATTGTATTTTTTGTGAACAAGGATTGTAATGCTATAATCTTACACAATCTTCAATATATAAGTGGACACTTGCCAAAAGAAGTTCAGTACTATTATGTTTGGCTTTCGAAGAACAAATTTCTCCAAAATGAGGACACTGAAGAAAATAAATCTAAAAGAGAGAGTCAAGACATTCAATTTTCTCCAGGCTCCTTGGAGATTATCCAATGGTACAAGAAAAGAATCTCAGCTATATATACATAGCTCCTGTTGGAATAAGTATCAAAATATCTGAGAGGATTCCATAATAGTTAGAGGTCAGAGATGATATTAAAAACAAGAAGATGTATGTCAAAAGTATCTTGCCCAAATGAAAACAAAAATGAATGTAAACTCTGGCAAACACTGGCAATAGTGAATAAAATATGAAAAAGTTGAACAGAGCGTTAAGTCAAACAATCCTGTTTTCTAACCAACTAGGAAGTCACTGGAGACATTAAGAATTAAACTAGGATAGCGAATTACAAAGAAACTGAATGAATTCTTCACTACTGAGAATGTAGAGCAGGTTTGTGTGTCCAAACTGTCTTTTTCATAGGGAAGATTGGATGGTAATAATTAGAGATAAAGTAATTCAGGCTTAAAGCCAGTTTGGTGTGTAGTGATTAAGGCAACAGGCTAGAAACTGGAAAGCTGAGTTCTACTCTTGTCTTAGGCACAAGCCAGCTAAGTGACCTTGGGCCAGTCACTTTCTATTAGCCTAGGGAGGACGCAATGGCACTTCTGAAAAACTTTGCCAAGAGATCTGCAGGGGTCTGTCCAGGTAGTCTCCAAGAATTGGACATATTTGAGTGGAAGAAGACCAGCATGATTCAGTTATCTTGCTCCACTTGTTTTCCAGGAAGTTGGAACTTTGGTTCTCTGAAGAAAACCATATTGAAAAAATCTGCCTCTAATCTACACCACATCTATTTCTAAAAATGAGAAGTTTGTGTTTAGTTCAACAATGAAGCAACCATAGTGACTTTTACAAATCCTGTAGAATGACATAATTTGCTTTATGCTGGCACATTCTGATTTATAGCCAAATCTTGATCAATGGGTCACAAGAAAAAAACAACCCTGTCTATTTGGGTAGATTGAGGTAGAAAGGCAGAAGACATAATTAAAATATGGAGCATTTGCTCAACCTGCCACCCCCACACCAATACCTTTAAAGTAAACATTGTCAATTGCAAATGTCAGTGCATTAAGTTACTGTTAAAGGCAAAGTACAGGGAACTGTAGAAAATTCAGCAGTTACAGTATGTTCCCACTGCATATTCTTATACAAATCACTATTACTACTTATCAATACTGTATTTACAACAATGCCATGTATTTACAACAATGCCATCACAGGACTAGTAAAAAGTGAAAAAGAGATAATGGAGAATTTCACATATTGTGATGAACTATGATTTGTTTAACAATGGTTGAATAAATAGTTGGCTAAGTTCATATTATGTTCTAAGCCATAAACAGTGATTTTCAAACAATGATCGCTCTGTTTGCCCAACATATTAAACTCAAAACAAAGAAACCACATTATGGCTTAATGGGATGTCAAATCAAGACATAAAGAAGCCTGTGCCTCATTATCTAGCATGAACTCTCAAGAACTGTTTTGCCTGGAATGTTGTGCATACCGTAGAAGGGAAACCCTTCTTCAACTTCCTGGCCTAACCTAGAGCTTACTATTCAAGGAATGACCGGCCCATACCTATCAAACTTCCCAATACAGGCTGAGTGCTACTATGTGCAAAGGCAGACAAAAATAGAAGGAATTTAAAGAGAGAGACAGAAAGAAATTAAAAGATTCCAATATATTCTCCAGTTTTGTTAAGCTAGAGCTCATTTTACAAGTGTGCATTCAACTGAAAGTTGAACAGTACTTCATAGTAATGGAACCAATGTGGAGGTGATCTGACAATTTCACACTAATGCAGTGTGGCGATGACATTGTTGGAATGAAACCAGAGAGAGACCCAAGTTTAAGTCCACCCCTGCCCACAGAAGACCACCGGGTAATTTTGGGACAGTCATCTTCTTTCAGTCCAATCTATGTTATAGAGTTGTTATGGGGAAAATGTAAGGACAGAGCACTACACATGCTGACTGGAGTTTCTGAAGAAAGGCAAATAAAAAGAAGTCAGGATTGTATCTCTATTATGTGTGAAATGCGCCTTCTGTCATTTGAATCTCATTCTGCAATCTTCCTTGCATTTTTATTTGTTTAAAGATCACATCTTAAAAAATAGAGCAGAAAAATGCATCGTTTCTTGAGGCCTCTTGTCAGATCAGAATAGAAAGTCAGACAAACTTAAAAGAGCTCATCTCATTCTCAGTTTAGTGGGAATCTGATTTTTTTTCCACAATTCCTAAAGTAACTTTGAAACTCTCCCCTATATAATAAGCCTTTTCCCTTTAGAATTTTACATCAGAGTTTTGTTATTTATGGAGGAAAGGTACAGGTTTCATGCAGCTTAGAAAACTAATGGAGAGACAAATACAATAAGAAAATCATTGAGTTTTTACAGAGCTTGATATTCTTAGGATTTTGCACCACAATTCTTTTGTTTCTCCTCAGTTCTCCTCCTCCCCTCTTTTTTGTTTTGTTTAGGTTGCAGCAAAGAAAAAAAAAACAGTTTTGCTTTTGATATTTTCTTTTCTTTAGGCAAGAAAATCTCATGGAAGAAGAGTTTTATATTTACACTGTGATCCTTCATTAGAGCACACAGTGTGTGACAAATATCATCTTAGATTAGAGTTAGACTTTGCTACATTTTTTTTTATCCTTAGCTTAGAGCTTGGCAGGAAGAGCAGGGGAAAAACAGAGAGAGTGAATTGAATATATTTTTGCTACTGCTTTCTCAGGACCTTTTTGCCAGTTTAAAACATTTCTGAATGTATAAACATGAACAATGGCCACAATTTTGATTTCATTCCTTATATATGCAAAGATGTTTATCTTTGCAATTTTAAAAAAATCCCACTGGTTTAACACTTGTTTATTTTAGAATTTGGCCCATGCACATCCCAGAGATTCAAGTTAATAAGAGTGAAATAATTCAGCAAGACAATTTTGGTGAGATACCATAGAAAACAATGGTCTAGGAATAACCAGGCTTTTTTCAGCTACAATTATCCAAAAGATTTAAATTCTGAAATTTAGTCCAAATAACATGTTTTAATTCTATGCATGTTTAAAGGAAACCAGAACACATATTATATATTTCCATTCCCAAGTAAAACTTTAATAAACTTCATAGCCTCAATGTTTGTTCCCTATGCTTACTTATTGATTGATTTATTTAAAATATAAGTTTTCCTGATCCACACAGAAGAGGACAACCTGATCCACACAGAAGAGGTGGATGGACTTAATTACAGCAGCAATGAGTGCAGGATTGGGAGACCTGAAGAGCTAGAGACAGATATTCCTGGAGAAAATCTATCTATAATGTTACTAAGAGTGACATTGACTTGAGGACTATCCGAACCCAAATAAGTAGGTCTGTTGGAACATGTAGCTTGAACTTGCTTCTAAAAAGCAAGGAAAATTGGTGCCGCTTGTACTTCCAGGTGTTCCATAAACTGGTGAGATCCATCACCAAGAAAGCCTGTCCACCCCCTGGGTAATTAGGTCCTTCATATAAAGGTCTTCTCTGTGACGCTACACCTGGGAGGCTCTGTTTTCAGTGCATCTTTTGATCTGAAGATGGTGTGCATGCAAAGCAGACTAGCACATGGGCAATATTAATCTTTCAATTAGGAAAATAATTAAACTAAAAGAATTCTAATTCCAGTTTATTAAAAAGTCAAGAGAGATAATATTGGAAAAACTACTATCAGTAGTTTTTAAAAGACAAGACAATAAACAATAGATATAGTAGTTAAAAGCTATCTGAAGCCTAAGCCTAATAACTCACCAAAGCTGCTTAAAGCACAATCAGATGTAAACTGAGATTCTGCACACAAGAAAAAAAAATAGAATGTAGATTTGGTTTGAAGATAATAGACTTTAATAAATAAAGTTATTTAAGCATAGATGGGAACTCCCAGAATGGAACTGAAAATTCAAACTGACCCATCAGCGTGAGAATATGATGCATGCTGCTGTTATATAAAGTTGAACTATACCGGGGGTGTCAAACTGCCGGCCCATAGGCCGATTGCATCATATGGAGGCCGCGCCCACCCCAGCTCCAGCAATGCAAAAAAAGTTGCGATACGTCATGACACGTCACGTGATGCGGCGAGTTTGACACCCGTGAACTATATCATAGGAGGGTGGTAAATGATAATGTTGTAATGCAAATCTGGGTAATGCATACCCCTGATTATTGCCACCTCTGTTAACATCTGTGGTGGAAAGGTTCAGATTCAAGTCCAAACTCAGTCTTAGAAATCCACTGGGCAAATTTAGACCAGCTTTTCTCTTTGTCAAATTCACAGGATTATTGTTGGGACAAATGAAGAGAACTTTCATGTAGCTGTGTGAGTAAAAGTAAAATATAAATCTAAGAAATACTGTTTGACTGGCTTTCACCTAACATTTTCGTAAAATAGCTACAATTCCATTTGTTTGGGCTAGGGAATAAAAGACATTATTAGTAGAACCTGTTTCTTGGCCACGCTTAGACTCAAATTGCATAATTAATATGACATTTAGTATAAAGACTCCCTTGAGTTGAGCATCTAATGATTATATGGGCATATTTTTGAGGTTTTCTTGGCAATAATATGAAAATGCATTATCATTTTCTTTTCTTCTGGGATACATTTTGGGACTTCCCAATCTAACCTATAGTCGCAGAACTATTTGATTATCTTCCTTCCAAGTAGTAACTTTAACATTTTCTGAGATCAGCCTAGATCATCTGTGCAATCTGCTTTGAGCAATCTGACATTTACATATGCTTAATGGATACAAAGTTTTACAAATTTAACCAATAAGATAAATCATTTAGAATGTTTGGGGAAGTGTTTTTTGTGCTTTGCACATTCATTTGATTTTATGATGCCTATTCTTGAGTAACCTTCTGCTTCTTCTATAATTTTTCTTATCACAGAAAATCCATTAAAAAGGACATCTGGATAGCTATAACTGCTTCTCAATTACTAACATCAGGAACCCTATATATATGAAAAAATTCTAAAAAAGAGCTCCTCACAAACCCTTCCCTGTCCTCCTCAGGATATAAATGATTTTTAAAAGAATTTCCTTTATGCTTCCCAGTCTACATGAAAATGGCAAAAAATAAATGAACATTTAAATATTGTATTAAGTTTGTAGGTATACTGGAATATTAGTACAGTATTGAGCTGATTTCTCTGAAAAGCATTATGTATTGTGTGGAATAATACTATCCCATATGAAAGGAATGACAATAATTGCCTCAAAAGTTCATTCCAAATCCTAGATTCAAACCAGTTATCATTTTGTCCTTTTCTCCACAAAGGTTGAGCAAGGTACCACCTATACTATACCTATGCCTTTGGTTTTTCTTGCCTAAATGTAGAACCTCACTTTTTTCACCATTGAATTTTATTTTGTTAGATATTGCTCAAAGTTCAAGTCTGTCAAGATTCTTCTGTATCTTAAGCCTATCTTCTGGAGTGTTGGCTATTCCTGCCAGCTTGGTGTCGTCTGCAAATTTGATGATTTCCCCATTTATCCCCTTGTCCAAATCATTGATGAAGATGTTGAAGAGCACTGGGCCCAGAACAGAGCCCTCGGGAAGGAAACTGATAATAGAGAACAAGGAAAGGACTTTTCTTATAAACCAGAAAGAATTTGAAGACAAAAAAGAAAAAAAACAGATGAAAGATAAGATAAATACTTCGGGACAACTGCATCGAACTGGAAAAATAAAGAGATGACCTGTCAAATCAGCTAGCCCTCTTAAGAAAACAGCAACTGAACGCCTTTATCAATATCAAACAATAGTTACAACAATACAAGGAGATTTTTTTGATGATTCAAAAGCGAAGATACGAAAGATGATTTGGCAGAGGAAAAAAGCTAGAATTAGACTGAAAGGGATTGGGGTTTTAATCTATACATGAGATCTAAAATAGAATATATTTAAATGGATAGAATATGTATTTTGAATATAAGATATTGTAATGATCTGAGATAAAAAATCGGTTTTATAAAATTTAGAAATATAAATATTGAAATAAGAATATTATATTGTCTTATTAGTTTGTTAAGATATATGATAGATTTTACATATAAGGTCTGTATTTTAAGTAGTAGATCATATGTGGAATTTGACAAAGGAATCGTGTTTAATTAAAATTTGGAAAAAAGATAAATATTAAATGTTAAATTAAAATCTTAAGGGAAAATCAATTACCAGGTTACTGATTTGCTAAAAGTTTGAATGTTTATAGATAATTAAGACTTGAATTTAAGATATTGTCATGAGTTGAGATACAGGTTAAATAAAACTTAGAAGTATAAATACTAATAATTAAATCTGTATATTAGCTTTCTCTTTTTCTGGAAAGGAAGAAAGGAAAGAAGTAGAAAAAAGGAAAAGAAAATTATTATCCGTAAATATGAAAGAGAAGACTGAGAATCTGGGATCATTTAAAATCTGGAAATGATAAAGATTAAATGTTAAATTTAAATATTAATGCAAAATTAAACTTAAGAAAAACTTATTAGGTTATTGTCGAAAAGATGGAATGTCAAATTAATCAAGATATGTATAGACTGAAGATTATTAATGAATATTAAAAAGGTATTTTTTGTTTGATTGATAGAATAAGAACTGTATTGATCTGAATGTGACAGTAGATCTTATGGGGGAAAGAGGGAATTTTGTTGTTGAAATACTTTGAGATTTGTACTGATGATATTTAAATGTAATGGAATCACAATGCTCAACCGCCACGCTACTTCTCAAATATGTAGACGCAATATTGGAAAATTAATAAAAAACTTGGATCCTAAAAAAAGAACAGAGCCCTCGGGCACCCCACTACACACTTCCCTCTATGTAGATGCGGTTCCTTTGAGGACCACATGCTGAGTATGGCCAGTCAGCCAGCTATGAATCCATCTGGTGGTGATGCTGTCTAACCCACATTTTTCTATCTTATCAGTAATAGGTTGTGGTCTAGGACTAGAGCTTTTTCAGTTGCCAGTAATTAATGATTGTAAGTCAAAGATTTCCTCTATAATATTCTCTTGATACAGATTTCTTTGTATGATGTACTTTTTAAATTTTGACTATGAAGGTTTTACATGATTTATGAATGAGTATTTCTAGTCACAAAAATTATTTGATTTTCTGTGTTAGTATAGTGTTCTATCATGGCATATCATCTTTTCAATTTGTTTATTATAGGATAACATAAAGACAGACATGAGAATGTTTTCAAGATTCTGAAACACCCTGAGGCTATTGATTTAAATAGTTTCATACAGTATTGTGTTCTTCTTGTAGCTTGTAACAATGTAATTTTTAAAACAACTTGCAGAATCCTGTCAAATATACCATTCCTGCAGTAAACATTTGTACCACAAACTGAGGCAATGATGTGGCAATGTGGAAGACCACTGTTATTCCAAGGAGTTTAGTGACATATTTTGATTTTTTCTTCATATATTAAAAACAGTTTAGAACTCATTGTGAGTTAGCCTGCTAGTTTTTATTAACTCTTGCTTACTGAATAAAGGAGAAGAGGGTGGAACTTTACATAGCTTCAAAGCTTTTCTTACTGTGAAAATCTCAGACTTCCAATTCCCATCCCAAAATCCTGTGTCACCCAGTCAAAGTCAGGTCTTGCAGTCTTCTCATAGCAGGACAATGGCATTATGGTGCCAGGATTTGATAAAAAATTTGGGGTTGTGGTTTGTTGGGAGCTTCTGCACTGAACCTAACATTGGTTCTTTGGAAACTGACTGCCCTTGAATATCTCTGCTGTCATTATTAAGGAATTCCTGGCAGCTTTTGAGATTTGGCTATCATCTTGTTTGGTATGTATGTTGTTTATATTATGCTTTTAAATCTGTTTGCCTGAGTTAATAATACTACATTTACTGTAGTGTTCATTGTTCAACTGGATCCAAAAGAACCAATTGCCTGCATATCTGATCACTGCCCTAATGCTACTTCTCAATCTCTTACAGCACCTCAGCAGCACTTTTGTAACATGACCTGTCACGACTGAAAGAAAGTCAAGTGAAAGCATTGTAAATATATTATCAAGATACTCTATCTGTCAATTACAGCATGTTAACAGTCCCTGCAAAGCAGGAAAGGAACAATGCAAAAACATCTCTGCACAGAGATTCATAGTGGAAGCAGACCAAGCAGTTTCCTGATTTTCAACCACTCTGAAGCTGAACATATAGGGAGAGGCAGCTAACTACTAGCCAAGGAAAATCAGGATCAGAGGAGTTGGAAGCTACCGTATTTATGCCAGAGCTGATTTAGCATTCTTTCTCTTAGGCAACCCATTTAGTCAGGCTACATGACACTTCCCTGTACTAGAAAAAAGAGGGAGTAGGCACCAATCACTATTTATGTTGATGAGATATCAAAGTACTGATTCCATTTGCAATAGTGGCAAACATCTGTAGCTCAGGTGTAGGATGAGGGTGAAGGTTCGTTCTCCGAGCTTGTGGGTTGTGTTGTAATTCCTCGCCAGACAGTGGATCCGGCAGCTGAGTTGAGGACTCAGATGAGGAGAAGGGGCCTGGAGTGACATTAGAGTCAGAGGAAGGCTCTGAGGAGCTCCAAGACTTACGGTCAGATGAGGAGCCTGGCCCCTCTACTCATGCTTGGGCTGAGACACAGCTGTGCTGGGAGCCTGAATTGGACAGCGATGAAGAACAGCTGGGACAAATCCCAGATGCACAAATGCGCAGACAGGAGAAGTGAATGGGACAGAGGAATGAAATGGGGTGGCTCCAAAAGCAAATGAGAAGGGATTAGGAAGCCACGCCTTGGCTGTATTATAAAAGGGGAAGGTGCTGGTTGCTGAAGGCAACTGTTCATGCTGAGGATCGAGTTTCTGTGGACTGTGTTTATTTGCCTTGGACATTGACTCAGGTCTGTGAGAATAAAAGGGATTGGTGTTTTCTTGCGGTTCCTATTTCTTGGAAGAGGGGTTTCTCCTTGTGAGTACAACAAGGACTCACGCAGGCTGGGACAGAACAGGTTGGTTTCTGGATGTTTCATTACCAGATTAGGTAACATCAGGCAAGATGGTACCTAGCCTGGTAACAAAACGTTCAGAAACCAACCCACAAGCTCGGAGAACGAACCTTCATGCTCATATTGATTCCATTTCTAAAATTTTAAGAAGTAAATGGTAGTATATTAACAATGGTTTCCAAGGCATGCTTTCTTGGTTAATTCATAGTAAAAAGCTATTTATGCTCATTTTGACTACATATAGCATATGATTTATTTGCAAAACATCTAGTTTAATGCTGTATTAACCAATAATTACATATATATCTCTGAGATACATGTGTTCTACATGGAGTTGCTGTTGAAGACCAATCAAAAGCTACATCTGGTCCAAATTCAGTGACAAGAGCAATGATGGGCATGTTAGAATATTTGCAAGCAGTGCTTGTTGCCAGTTGGCTTCTAGGTGCAATCCAAGGCACTGGTTATCACTTCTACGAAAAAAAGGCTAAATGCATAAAAACCACTGCTGTATTCCATTTCTCCTCTCTAGTTATTAAAACAAGAACAAAAATCTCCAACTTCTTGATGAGATTTTCAAAATTTATAGTGTTTAGTTAGAATTCTGTTTGCCTTGGAGCAAATACTGTAAATATCAAATCTAGGGAGGAGGTATGTATGTGGTTGATTCTACTATGGTGTGTCCCTTTTGTGTTACCACACTAAGTAAATAATTAGATTCACTATTCTGTCTCTTTCTGTTGTAACTGTCAGGACTAAAACACCAGATTTTTGTTTTAAAAAAAACAAGAACAAAGAGCTTTGGGTCAGTGGGATCCCCATTTGGAACTCCATGTAAATGGCAGATGGCAGAGTTTCAATTAGTTTGCCCATTGCCAATGGCTGATTTGTGCATTGCTATTAGAAGTCTTTACACAGAATGATCCTGAGTCCTTTGGGAAAGGGGTGATTACAATTCTCCTGGTTTTCTAGCAGCTGAGACTTGAATGATGTCTGTAATTGGCTTTCTCCTGTATCTTTCTCTCTAGAGACATGGTGGTGCCATAGGCCGAGCCTCTCTTCCTGCTTCCCAGTAGAGATGGGGAAGGAAACGGAGAGGGGAATAAAAGGCAGGTGATTGTGTTTTTGAAAGATTATGTAACTCTGCAAATATAGAAAATTTACCTTATGGTAATGAGATATTTCCAATCTCTGAAAGTAAATTATTAATTATGTAGTCAGGGGTCTGTATTTTCCTCTGTGTTTTTGTTCTTCGATGCAGTTCTGAAATTAAGATTGAATGTTGCTCCTTCTGTTTTAAAACAAGGAATCAAAGAGGGGTTTTTTTTAAAAAAAAAACAACAGGGAAATTTGAGTCAGTGGGATTCCCCCATTGGATTCCCTCAAACAATGTTATCCAAATTCCATTACACTGTTGAAAAAAAATCTTCATCAGGGTCCAGTTCAAGCTGGGAATAATCAAAATGGAGACTGCTTTAGAAAGAAGGTTATAGTTTATTGAAGAGGAGAGCCAGACAGAAAGATAGCTCTGGGAAAGCTGACCACATGTATTAGGGGGTGGTGGGGTTTTATACCTTCTTGAGATTTTGTTTGGAGTTTTTCCTGTGGCATGAACTTTGACCTGAGTCTGAGTGTGCCTTTCTGGTATTCTGATGGTGGTAGGTTAATCCTATTATGTCCCAAAGGTCATATCCTGCTTCCCTGGGGGTGTGACTATGTCCTGTGTTGGATTTTGTGTATGTGAGGGATTGTTGACTCTAGGGATATTTGTCTTTCTAATCCCATCTTCCTGGCTCCAATCTTTTTGACAACATTATCACATCTGCATTTCTGCAGACCTGGTTTCTGTTTGGGGCAGAGAGACATGGGGGCGGGGTTCTGCCTTTAAGATCCTTTGGGGAAATATAACATTCTGCCTTTTAATATTCCCAAAAATATTTCTTTCTCTGGGAGGGCTGACTTCCCACAATCCCCCCTTTGTGCCATAACAGTGTGGCTGACAGACGTTTACTGGCACAAGATTAAAATTGATCTGGTCAGGGAGGCTTTTAAATTGTTAAGAGAGAGAGAGAGAGAGAGAGAGAGAGAGAGAGAGAGAGAGAGAGAGAGAGAGAGAGAGAGAGAGAGAGAGAGAGAGAGAAGACATTAATAGAGGCAGAAAAAGATCCCTCAGCAAAAGTTCTGTTAAGTGGAAAAGAAATTTATAGTGTCCAACATTCTATGCCAATTATTTTAGATGTTTGATGCCACTTTAAGTTTTCCAGTCAGGTTGTGATGACTCAGGGCACAGCACAGAGGCAATGCAGTCAGCTGGCAATTCAAACAGTTCTTTTATTGCTCCAAATTTCCCCAAATGCTCCCATGTTTGCTGGCAAGCCTCCAACAAAAGAACACACACACACACACACCCCTTCAGCCGACTCTGGCTGAAAGTAGGTTCCAATACAGTCTGATTAGCATAAGAAAGTACTCAAGGCCATAGAGATACCAAGGAAGAAAACATAAACTTAAATGAGTCTGTTTGAATCCTAGCTTGCCTGAGCAGTTTTCAAAAGAGAGAATCCAAAATACAATCTCAGGTATTTAAACATACAAGTAACGTGGTCAGTCAATCCAATAGCTTGAGTTTACAGGTTTCCAAACATAAGCCACAGAACAAGAGATCAACAACAATACACAACACTCCAAGAATCAGTGTTTGTTCCCAACAAATGCCCTTCCCCACAGTGTCTCCTTAAATTTCAATCGCCAGGTGTTCCTTGTGGAGAAGAGCGGGACGCTCTTCTCCCGAGCCTGCCTGCATTGTTCCCTCCTTCTCTCCACTCTCCATGTTCTAGGATCCGGTGGTGGTGGCTCTTGTTCATTGCCTGAACTCTGCCTCTCCTGTTCGTCCTGTTCCAATCCTAAAGGGCCCTGGCCTGCCTCGGCCTGCTCTTCCCCACATTCCTCTGAAGCCACAGACACCTCTTCCTCAGCCTCCATAGGGTCCTGTTCTAGTTCATTTTCCTCTGCAGATTCAGGCTCAGATGGAGGCATGACATAGGTTTGCACATTCCTCAAAACTCCTCACAGCCATGTTTGCCTCAGTACATAACCACTGGCTGCCCATTTTCAAGGGTTGCTTCCTGCCTTAGCTCTTAATTCAGTGCATCCAGGTTTGTGATGTCCAATTAAGGTTAATGCAGTCTATTAAATTGCACACAGTGAGCCCTAGGATTCTTACTATGAGTCCTCCAGGGCAACATATTCAGGGCTTGAGTTTGGAGATCTCTTTCCTGCTACCTCCTCAGTGAAGGCATATGAATTGCAAATCGCCTGAGGGGGCTTGATTCCCTCCTCCTTGGAATTTGTAGGAAGCTGTGCATGCAAAGCTTTAATGCCATAGGGCAAGAACCAGCCTAAGGAGCTTTACTGAAGGTAGGTGAAGGGGATAGACTCAGTGTGAATCTGAATGGTGTGTGTGTGTGTGTGTGTGTGTGCGTGCGCACACACACACAGACGTGTTTGTGCATGCAGCTACTCATTCAAAACAGGCAATGCAAGCATCCTGGATAAATTTTCCTCCCACCAGACAGAAGTCCAAGGTGTTCAGTACTTGCAGTGCCAACCATTCCCAAATGCCATCCCTTCATGAATCCATTCAACTGCTTAATTACAATACAAATGAGGCAAGAAAGAAAACCTTACAATGAGTTTCTGCCCTTCCCCCATAGTTTTCCAAGTTGTTTTCTGAGGCTTCACATGGGGGCAAATGGTCCCAGGAGTCCTTCTTTCCTCTGCAGCTTTCCACAGACATTTGGATGATGGTAGGACTTGGGAAGATCTGTTCCATTCTGGTTGCATGGTGACTTTCTAGTGGATGGCTGGATTCAAACCCAATTTCCTGGCTCAAATGGATGGAAGCAGCATCTGGGTCAGTATGCTCTGCTTCCAAAGGTTGTGGGGGTCCTCTGTGTAGGACATAAAGATATGAGAACAAGGTTCCCTCCCCCCTTTCTGAATGACTCTCCCACGAGAGGCAGACAAAGGCATGGAGAACAGAGGATAAGAAAAGGAGAAGTAGAATTGTGGGGGGGGGGAGCTTTCAGACAGAGTTTGAAAAGGCATTAATACTGTAGTTGTTAAAGAAACGGATAAGACCAGTCACAACAAAATGGGGATACCACAGATGAGGACAAAAGAAAGGTTGGAGACAGATAAAACCCATTTGCAACACATACAGAAAAGAAAGAATGAAACTTTCCCTGTAGATTAACTTAAAACATTTCCTCCTGACAACTTTGGGCTGTTCTTACAAGTACAGCGAGAGAGAGAGAGAAAAAGAACACATTTATCTTCACCCTGTTTGCTGGCCAGATAAACAGAGTGAAGGTATTTTCCTTTTGGTGGTTTATTTTAAGCAGAATTTTAAAATTCTTGTCTCTAGGGATTAGGGATACCCAACAGTTACATTTACCTCACCCACAAAGACTTTGACACACATACACACATGAAGACTAGGAAAAGAGAACAGAAAAGGAAAAAGAACTCTTAGTTTTATACATCCTGGTCATTCTCACCATAAATCTCAGTTAACTCAAATTAGGCAAGGCACAACTCTTAAGCATATCAGGTGATTGCATAGAAAGAGAGAGAGAGATAGAGATAGAGAGAGAGAGAGAGAGAGAGAGAGAGAGAGAGAGAGAGAGAGAGAGAGAGAGAGAGAGAGAGAGAGAGAGAGAGAAGCTGTTCATATATATATATATATAGAACCAAAGACCTACATACAAACACCCGCGAAAACCTCAGAAAACATATATATATATATATATATATATATATATATATATATATATATATATATATATATATATATATATATATATATATATATATATATATATATATATATATATATATATATATATATATATATATATATATATATATATATATATATATATATATATATATATATATATATATATATATATATATATATATATATATATATATATATATATATATATATATATATATTTAGAATTGTTAACAAAGAAATAAGGGATTTCTGATATAGCTATTTCGAGTTCCTTAACTCTCTTCAGTCAGAACTCACCCTTCCGGGATTCGAATCCCGGATTTCTTTGTCAACAATTTTAAACAACATATATATATATATATATATGTAGGTCTTTGGTTCTTCGGGTTTTCTCCCACGTAGAATTTGAAGTGTCTCGGCGACGTTTCGACGAAGTCTCATTCGTCATCTTCAGGCTGGTGCTTTCGGCTTCTGCTTCTTGCCTTGCCCCCAGGCATCCATTAGCGTCCTTAAAGGAGACCTCAGCGGGATCCTAGATCCTGAGCTTCCCATTCTCTTTCCCACCATCCTCAATGAGACTCCAAGGCTTTCTCCTTGGTCCCTCTCAACCTGCGAAATACACCACCCGTGGAATACACCCCAACAGGTGGAAGTACCTTGGTTTTTCAGGCAAATGGCCTGGAGGACTCTGTCCGAGATTAACTCAGAGTACAGGTACCTCCTTTCCAGAATAGGGCTCTGCTCAGTGATTCTTAGCTAGTTGCCCAAATCTGATTCTCTCAGTCACTTTACCATTCCATTTTCACACAGCCTTTCCCTTTTTCCTAACAAAAGGTCCTGTGCTCTGGCCAAACCCCCATGCTTTCCAAGGTCTGTCACTTGAACAGATCCTTTCTGCAGTTAGGAAAGGCCAGAGAGAGCAAAATCCAACTGTGATTGAGAAAAGGGTCTTCTCACTCTCACATACAGAGACATATACACATTTCCCTTGCTCTCCTGGGCTTTAAAAATAAAATTTAGAGCTACTAACCTTCTTTCCAAAGCATCCCTTGAGCTCAAACTCAAAACTTCCTTTGCTATGCTCACTCCACATGAGCAAGGCCTGGGAAATGCATCCACAGAGACAAGGGATCTGCTGCTGGCAAAATGGGACTTACCAGTCCCAGTCCAGTGGAGAGGTTAGTTTGGAGTCCCATCTGGGGTACCAAATTGTTGAAAGAAAAATCTTCATCAGGGTCCAGTTCAAGCTGGGAATAATCAAAATGGAGACTGCTTTAGAAAGAAGGTAGTGGTTTATTGAAGAGGAGAGCCAGACAGAAAGATAGCTCTGGGAAAGCTGACCACATGTATTAGGGGGTGTTGGGTTTTTATACCTTCTTGAGGTATAAACAACTTTGGAGTTGTTCCTGTAGCATGAACTTTGACTTGAGTCTAAGTGTGCCTTTTTGGTATTCTGATGGTGGTAGGATAATCCTATTATGCCCCAAAGGTGATATCCTGCTTCCTTGGAAGTGTGGCTGATAACTATGTCCTGTGTTGGATTTTTGTATGTGTGAGGGATTGTTGACTCTAGGGATCTTTGTCTTTCTAATCCCATCTTCCTGGCTCCAATCTTTTTGACAAGATTATCACATCTGCATTTCTGCAGACCTGGTTTCTGTTTGGGGCACAGAGACTTGGGGGGGGGGGTTCTGCCATTAAGATCCTTTGGGGAAATATAATATTCTGCCTTTTAATATTTTCCAAAATATTTCTTTCTCGGGGGGGGGGCTGACTTTCCACAACACTTTGATAGAACAGGTAGAATAAGAGGCATAACTTTTTATTCTCAAAGCTATTGCTGAGACAAGCTTTCTTTCCATTCAGGAATGCTGATGTTACTAAAATGCTCAGCAGCTCTGTTATTAGTTTATATTTTTCGGTTTCCCATATCCACACCTACTTAAAAATGCAAACAAGTATTTGGATATAAAAGACAATAAAAGCAATATGCTGATTGAATTTTTTCCCATGCATGCTGCTGGCCAAATCCTTCCATTAATGGAATGAAGATAACCTTGTAAGTCAAGAATATTTCACCACACAATTTCAGTTAAGAAATCAATTACTCTCAGCCTGATCATGCAGCAAACCATGTGGAAATGTATAAGATTTAACTAATTTGGTAGATGTATTCTTACACACTGACTAGAAAGAAAGTGCTACAAATCAAATGGTAATTACTGATTGCAGTATGCTTTAATAGCAGAGTCCTTGGCCTGAGCTACATATATTCTCTTCTATGCTTTAATAGTTTAGCATGATTAGATACTTAATGGAGATAGTGTACTGCTGATTAAAACAAAGTTCCAATTGTCAGAACTATTTGTTTTCTCATCCTCTGAATGGATGAAATTCCAGTCACACTAACAGAAATCTATTATAGGAGGTTATTTTCCTTTTTTTCCCCATGCTGCTCTCAACATTCTCGCCCAATGTCCAAAGTATCCCCCAAATCTCTAGAACAGATGTTGAGGATGCAAGGAGGGATGGGAATCACTCAGCCCCATTTCACTGATGGATGTAGCTATGTTAGCAGAAGAACTGCTTAATTGGATAGCACTGTTTATTACATCAGAACTCCAAAAATATTCCCAGAGAGACTGAATCAAGGGCATGTGCTAGAAAGGTCAAGAACCAGTTCTTAACTATTAATATTTCTCAGTCTGTCACTCTAAATACTGGATATGATTTTGGCACTTTCTCTTTTATTGAATTACATTTTCTCTTTATATTTGCACTGAGATTTTTTTCAGGCAAAAAATATATACACATTATAATTATTGGTAGCAGCATCTGGTTGCCAATACAATAACAATCCTTTCCCAGATAATGCACATGACCATATCTTATAGGAAGTATACAGTATTTAACTTTAAATCAACCATGAATAGTTACATTGCCATGGTTATAAAAAGAGTGCAAAATTATTAAGAACATATTTAAAGGAGAATAAAAGAGAATGAGATAATGGTCACTGATGAGAATAAAAGAGTTATCTTTCTATGCAAAATCAATAGCCTCCACCTTCATTTTAAGGGACAAATCTTACAATGACCTGACTCATGGCTTTGGTTATATTTTTTAGCTGTATTGACATAAATTAAGCCATGGATGCTGCCACATTGCCTCTTTAGTCTCAATGTCAATGCATTTGCTACAAATCATGAGAAGTTCATATAACATTTTGATTTGTACATAACTTGAAGACATGTTTGAGTTCACAAAAATGGGTTGAATTTATTCTGAGTGGAACTGTAAGTGGAATGGTGTTTGAACCTTATCAGAAATTCAGTTCATAATGGTCCAATTTGGTACATCAAAGCAGCTATGGAAAGTTTGCTGGGAAGATGCTAATTCTAGAGTCTAGAATAGCTTTCTCCAGCTCACTGACCTCCAAAAGCAACACTACATTTTCAAAAATTCTCCATATAGCAAGCTATGCTAGCTAGGAATTATGTAAGTTGCAGTTCCAATGAGATGAAAGATACTACAATAATCAGTTTGGATATCTACTGGGACAACTGATTGGAACTGACTAGGGAGTGGGGGAGTAGAGAGGTGTCAGGGAATTAACATTTTGGGTGCTTAATTTAAAATGCCAAATTAATTTGAACTATGATTGATGAATTGTCCTCAATAATGCTTTCATGGTTGTTGAAATCAAGACTATCCATCCTTCTGCTGGCCATATTCTTTTTTTCCAGTTTTCCAAGCATTGTGGTTGTCCTTGAGGGAACTGGATTTTTGCATAATGGGTCCAAAATATGATAATTGGAGTCTGATTATTCATGCCTTGACTGAGAATTGTGCACTGATTTATTCTATCATCCATTCATGTTTTTGGCTTTCCATGGTATTCTTCAAAGTCTTTTCCAACACTAGAGATTAAATGTATCAATACAGCTTTTCTCCTGCTTTTTCAAAGTCCAACTTTTGCATTCATAGAGGTCATAGGAAAAACCATTTTCTGGACAGTTCTAATTTTTGTTATGTGTACACATATTACAGCATTTGAATATTGAGATATCCTTTAGTAAAATATGTATTTATTTAAAATTGTATGCATCAAGATTAGGAACAGCATGAGGAAATGTAAGATAACGTGAATAATAACCAAGATGCTATTTGGAATCACTGCGGGACGTAACTGCTACTAGATCTGCTAGCCTAGATTCACCATATTGCCTCTTTCCCAAAAAAAGAAACTGCAGAGACAGAAATATATCTATATCAGTGTCTACCAACTCATATATGAATATGTTATACATATAGAATTTATATGCATTAATAAAGCATGTCCATATAAAACAAGGAAAAAATAAAAGATATAATATCATTACCTGAATCCATAGTCAGTCAGTTAGTACATAATCAAAGGAAAAGGCAGAGTTAAAATGTGTCTGAAAAATATTGGAATTGATCTCACCCTCCATACAGTACATAATGGAACAGAATGACATATCAGTTAGATTTACTGACTTTATGTTTGTATCAGAAAGACATCCGGCCAGTAAATGTTTAGCTCCATTCAGTTGCCCTGACTCCACACTGATAAAAGTGATTACAGAATTGTAAAAAGAAAAAAAAAGTATCTTTTTGTGGATTGCATGCTTTGCTATTATTGAGAATAATACTAGAGTTGAGAGCCAATCTGATTTAGTGACCATGTTCTAGTCCTGTCTTAGGCACAAAGCTGGGTGTTCAATACAAAGGTGTTTAGGTATGTACTGGAAGCTTCTGTGGCTATAGAAACCACCATGGTTTCCTGTTTAGTTTTTGGTGTCCATTAGGTAAGAGCAAGGGTGTATATTATTTCTTGCCCTAAAGCAGACATGTCAAACAAAAGGCCCGGAGGCCGGATGCGGTCCTCGAAGTGGTTTCATGCGGCCCGCGAAGCCATCCTGGAAACAGTGCGGGAATGGCCCCCACTGTCTTGGCCCCGGCCCAGGCTGGCTGGGAGCCAATGTACAATTTTGTGCTGGCCATCGATGCTGAAATGTATTCAGTCTTAGCTTCACAAGGCTGTCCAGAAACAGTGAGGAACCAGCCCCTGCTGTGTTGGTGCCGCCCCCTGGGTGCAAGCTGGGGAGGTGTCACCCTTTGTGAGGAATGAAGAAATGGACCATGCTTTGGCACTTGCCCCAGTCCCACCCCCTTCTGCCAGAGACCCTCAGACCTGCCCACTCCTACCCAGGCCTCCACAGGCACCCTTGACGTGAACGATGTAGAGCTGGCCATGCCCACTCAGTAGGCCCACCCAGTAGCCTACACCCCCCCACCCCCCTAGGGCAACCACAGTGCTGATACGGCCCTCAATGAAATTGAGTTTGACACCCTTGCTCTAAAGCCTTACTTCCCTTGCAAAGAGGAAAAAACTCAAGAAGTTTGGGGAAAGCTTTTCTTGCAGAGGGAAAAGAGGGAAAACAAAACAGAAGCAAATGTAATAGAAAACAGATTCTACCTAAAGCTGCTAGAAAGAAAAGGTGGGCATAACATGACAGGAATGGAAGCAAAAAAGGACAAGATGGTGACTTTCTACAAGATGATGGGTGATGTTCACACACATTGTACATGCAAAGCCATCCTCCATCTCTTAATTTAAGGAATAATAGAATTCCAGCAATTCAATCCAGTCAGCTGGAAATTTCAGGAATGAAAATGAGGACATGTCCTAGAAAGACTGAGTATATGATAGCTGGGAAATCTAAAAAGATAAAACAACTCAAGGGCAGTAAGAGAAAAAAGGATGCATGAAAAATTCAAATTCAGTGATACATCAGAATCAGATAATTTATCTCTCTGTCTTTTCTGGCCTATTTAGAATAATGCAGAATACCAAAAAAATCTCATTTTGGTCTCCTAAGTTATCATTCATAATAGTTCACTGAGGAAGTCTGGGCAGTGTTCTGTCATTTCAGTGACCATCTGGCTTTCTGCTGCCTCAAAGCAATATTCCTTAGTAAATAGAATAGATTCAGTCCAGAAATTATCCACACAGCAGGCACTAGTGTCCTGGCTTGTATGAAATCTGGAAATTCTTGGTAGAGTCTTATGAAGTCATCTGGGACAAATGCCAAAAGAATAATAACAGGAAAAAATAAGAGCAAAAGCCCAAGCTGTCAGCCTTGGTTCAGCTGAATCCTTATATTAGATCTGAGTCAGTCAACCTGAGCCAGTCTGTTTGATAACTTTGTCCTTTCACAGCATCCTAATGGACAGCAGTTTTTACAAAACAAACCTACGTTGTTAAAAGAAATTCTCATATCCTCATATTCCATTTTAGAAAGACAGCATTATTTGTTTTTAAAAGCTGTTGTTTAGAGTGCAGGTTGAAATTACCATACTATATCACTTGGAAAACTTCCTGGTGATGCTATAAAATGAACACAGAAACACATTTTTGGAAATTAATAGACAAACTGTAGTAACCTGCAGATCTGTGGGATTACAACTCACTTCATCTCCAACCAGAATGAACTATTATTATATTGGTTGGGAATAATAGTTATAATAATAGTTATATATTTGTGAGCACTTTTTACCCAAACTAGATAACATCATTAGCACTGGAATCAAATGTCTTCAAAAAACCAACCAAGCTCAGAGAGCACCAAGGACAATGAGCTACAAATATTCTCCTTTATTGGCAGTTTTTTTTTTAAAAAAAGAATGCTCAGCATAGGCTAGCACTGGTTTATAAAAATAACTCATATCAACCTGGTTTCCTCTTTGATAAAATAGTTTAGTTGCTCAAGGGAATAATGTATTTTGATTTTAGCAAAGCATTTGACAGAGTCTCCCATGAAAGTTGGGTGGAGAGGATGACAAAATGTACATGAACTATGCTACTAGTAAAAAGGTGGTTGAACAATCTTATCCAATGGGTGTACATCAGTGGCTCTGCACCAGTCTGGACAGAAATGTCAAAGGCCCACCACAGAATTCTACTCTAGACCCTACATCAAATATCTTGCTAGAAAATGTGATGATCAGTTGTGTAGATTATACAAAGATATAGGATATAGCAAATACCTAATCAATAATATCAAGACTCAGGAGATCTTGACAAGCTGGAACAATATGCAAAACCCAGCAAAATGAATGTATTTCAGAAGTGTTGAGTTTTATGGCAAATGTTGCCAAGTGTAAAAACAACTTTGATTATTGCACTTCTTGCCCATTTTTAATATGAATTATCTAGTTTTTATAATCAACCCTGTGTAATATATCAGCAAAAAATAACAGAAAACAAAATCCCATCTTGTACCAATTTTCTCTGAGTGCAATATTTGCAGTAAATTTAATCTTCTATTGGTGTACTCATTGTGGCATATCAGTTGTCTTGCTTAGATTCTGGATTCATTTAATCATGATATCTTTGACTTGTTCAGTTTCTGAATTATACTTCAGTAACAGCTAGCAAATAACCCCCAAGAGATGTTCTAAATCTTAAAAGCTTTTCAAATTTAGTCAGATATTTGAATGCTCTACCTGGTTTTGTAGTTTATTTTTAACTTTGCTATTTATTTGAACACTTTGTAACTGGGGAGGCATTTTTGACCCTTGTTTTATTAAATTTTGCTATCTATATGAATTATTATTAATAACAACAACAACAACATGTACTGGTTAGAAAGCATATCACTAGGAAAAATGAATATTCTAGCAAGGATTTACTTTCTATAGCAAATGATTCCAATAAGAATTGAAGAAAAGAGATTAAATGTATGATTAAGACAAATTACTAGCTTTATTTAAATAAAAGACTAAGAATTAAATTAAGGATTTTGCAAGTTGCTAAAGAATGAGGAGGTCTGTTATAATTTATCATCAATATGATTTATAAATATAAATCTTATATTATATTAAAATGCAGTTGTTTGACATATATTACAGAGTCATTGGGAGTCAGGCAGTTTAAATAAATTGCCATATTGCTGGTGCATTGTACTGAAGGAACTGGACTCTCATAAGGATTACATAAATATTTTAAATATCTTTGGGCAGATACAAATAGAAGTGGTCAGACTAAGAAATTATTCAGTTATAAACAGTATGTATAATTTTTATTAAAGATTTTAATTAAGTAATGAAAACGAATACAAACTAAACACAGAGAAAAGAAAGTAAAAACAGAGTAAAAAGTGCAAAGAAAGGAAAGTAAAAAAGAAGAAACAAGAAAAAAGAAAGAGTGAAATAAATAATATACAAAGAAGTGGCTTCCAATATTCATCATAATAAGTATAAACAGGTTTGGTAACTCTTCACCCCTATAAGATTACAAGTAGATTCCATTTTTCCCCATAGCCCATCCCTACAAGCAAATCCATAACTTTTCAATCCTGGCATCAGCAAAAAAGTCCTTAAAAAGTTAACAAACTTCTTTTGTAAATCCAATATAAGGTCATTCCCTTCTCTAGGGGCTTGTTATGACCCAGGTGGTCAAGGCAAGGCAGGCCTCTAAAGTGTTCTTAATTTCTCTTTAACCATTGTTCCAGCCAATGGCCTCCAACAACCAGTAAGGTTCCACCCTCACACTACCCTGAAGACATCCACCCTCAGTCCCCCAAACAACAGCCCCTCTAGTACAAAGAAAGCCCAAAGAGTAGTACCACTGCTGATCAGCATCTGACCTTCCCCTGTGTTTGTGCAGGCAGGCAGCTCTCCGTCTGGTCAACCACGTCCCACAATGTCTGAGGGGCCTGGGACAACATTGTCCTCATCCCCGGACGTTCCTTCCCTGTCGGATGGTCCAGCTCCAATTCCTTCTCCTCCTCCTTCTCCTCTCCTCCTCCTCCTCTTCCTCCTCCTCCTCCTCCTCCTCCTCCTCCTCCTCCTCCTCCTCCTCCTTCTCTGAACTGGCCTTTGAGGGGGCCATGACAAGCCTCCATAGTAAAGTATTTCTGCATTAATTAGGGGATTGGACAAGATATTTTCATTTTCCTTCCAATCCTTAATTTATATGATTCTATGGGACATACAGAATGCAAGAGGTTAAGGAAACTCCACAGGTTTTGGTCTCATCCTTCTCCAGAAGGCTCATTCCCAACCTGTATCTGGAAAAAGCCAGTGCCATTTCTTCATGTTCTAAATATAATGTATCTGACATAAATATTTATAGTTGATAACACCTTAAGGATTAATACATTCCTTTGTAAACTGTCACTTCAATTTCAGGATGTCTTAGCTACAAAAGGCACAAGTCCATTTCAGCCTCCTGGAAAGATAATGGAATCAGATTTTAACAGCACCCAAAATTTATAGAGATATGATCTATGATTCTTGTCAGCCAGCAATTGGTAGTCTGAGGCCTTCTTTATGGAAAACCTTTAAAAAAGCAAATATTTCCCTTTGATTGCATAAATGCATGCTGACAAAAATAATGGATTCTCAAACACAGCCCTTTTCCTCTATGGAAAATTTAATTTCAAATTTGGCACAGCAACAGGTACAAATAAAGACATTTATATACATGTTTAGCAGATTGTGATTAGCATAACGAAAACTAATTGGTTTTTACTTTAAAATTACAGTGTCAAGAAATAACAACTAGGAGCAGAGAGAACATTTCCAAACAGTAGGCCCTCTGTGGAGACTATTTGGTTCAAACAAGCATAAAAATATTAAGGTATCACTTATCCAGATTAACTACTACTGTGTACTATTATTCTTATATGACAACCTTTTAATTATTTTGCAACACCATTGTACATAAATATTGGAAACATTATTGTGACTATTTTTAAAAAATCTGGAATCATTAAAATAGAACACAGTCTCTCTGAAAATATATTATAATACAGATACAATAAGTTAGGTGAAAAAACATTTATCAGCAAAAGCTATGAATTTTAATTGTACTGACTCAGTGGGATAAGGCTGATTTCTTCTGAGAGATAAATTGAATGCAAACTTGCAAAGTGTCTAGTTTTAATGCAGCCAGATGATTTGGTGCGCTCTCTCTCTCTCTCTCTCTCTCTCTCTCTCTCTCTCTCTCTCTCTCTCTCTCTCTCTCTCTCTCTCTCTCTCTCTCTCTCTCTCTCTCTCTCTCTCTCTCTCTCTGTATTTAACTTATTTTAAGCTCCTTAATGTTATAGGAATTTTTTCCTGTACAGAAATATGTAGGTGATCAGATTTAGTAAGATGAAAATTTACCCCCAAATTAAGGTGCTTTAATTTCTTTGTGTTTTTTTTTTCTTTTCTGAATTGAATATTTTTGGTAAGGTAATGGTTATATGTGGAGAACTGAAATTATAAAATTCCAAAACTTATTCGGAAGTTGTGGGTGCTCCATCCTGAGGCTTTTAAGAAGAGACTGGACACCCATGTGTCAAAAATAGTATAGGTCTCCTGTGTGAGCAAGGGGTTGGACTACATGACATCCAAGATCCCTTCCAACTCCAATTGTTTAAAAGGTAACTGTAAATGCAACATGCCTGTAAGTAATTGTGCTATGTAAACAATACAAAATGGGTTGTTCTGTTCATTGGATGCTGCTGTAGGAAAGAACAGTATAGTTAGTTATTTTAACTAAGGATCCATGTCTCTTGTTTTGCAGATATTCAGTGCAAGGCAAATAAGTATATCTTTACTGTCCCTTGCAATTTAATACTGGGGGAGGGCTCTCCATGATGGCATTGATTCCCAATTTTGCTGCATAGATAAAGGGGCCCCAGTTGATATTGTATATCTTGACTTTCAAAAGGCTTTTGACAAAGTTCCTCACCAAAGGCTCCTTAAAAAGCTCTCCAGCCATGGAATTAGAGGACAGGTCTTGTCCTGGATTGGTAACTGGCTAAATTGTAGGAAGCAAAGGGTGGCAATAAATGGACAATTCTCTGAATGGAAAGAAGTGAGAAGTGGTGTACCCCAAGGTTCAGTTTTAGGGCCTTTACTTTTTAATTTATTCATCAATGATCTGGATGTAGAAGTTAATAGTGAGGTAGCCAAGTTTGCTGACGACACTAAATTGTTCCGGGTTGTGAAAAGTGAAATTGATTGTCGGGAGCTCCAGAAGGATCTCTCGAAATTGTGTGAGTGGGTAACAAAGTGGCAAATGCATTTTAACCTAAACAAGTGCAAAGTTATGCACATCGGGGCAAAGAACCCCAATTATACTTACCAACTGATGGGGACCAAACTTTCTGAGACAACCCAAGAAAGGGATCTTGGGGTTTTGGTGGACAGCTCGATGAAGATGTCAACCCAATGCGCAGCAGCAGTAAAAAAAGCAAATTCCGTGCTTGGCATGATTAGGAAGGGAATCGAAAATAAGTCAGCAAGTGTTGTATTGCCTCTGTACAAATCGATGGTGAGACCACACTTGGAGTACTGTGTACAGTTCTGGTCACCGCACCTCAAGAAGGATATAATGGAACTGGAAAAGGTGCAAAAAAGGGCAACAAGAATGATCAAGGAAATGGAGCGCCTCCCTTATGAAACCAGATTGCAACGCCTTGGTCTCTTCAGCCTTGAAAGACAGCATTTAAGGGGTGACTTGATCGAAGTGTATAAAATCATGCATGGGATAGAAAAGGTGGATAGAGAAAAATTATTTTCTCTATCACACAATACCAGGACAAGGGGGCACTCCCTAAAGCTCATAGCTAAGAAAGTGAGGACAAATAAAGGTAAATATTTCTTCACCCAGAGGGTCGTTGATTTATGGAATTCACTTCCTGAAGGGGTCGTGACAGCTGTCAGCCTTGACAGCTTCCACGCAGGGCTAGATAGATTCATGGATGCAAAGTGTATTGGTGGTTATTAAAATCGGATGTCCATGTGCCGCCTCCATGTTGGTTGAGGCAGGCAGGATTCCCTTGAGTACCATTTGTTTGGGGGTCAAGGGAAAGGGAGGGTTTTGCCTTCTCTTTCTGCTCAAGATCCCCATGTACATCTGGTGGGCCACTGTGTGACACAGAATGCTGGACTCGATGGGCTTTGGCCTGATTCAGCATGGCTCTTCTTATGTTCTTATGTTCTTATTAAACATCAGTAAAAAACTGAACTCTCCGCAGTTTTTCTACAAGCTCATGCATTCAAGAACTGAAATAAAATTCCTCTGTACCTTGTGGTATAGGAAGACTGGTGCGCATCACATGTGTTGGAAAGAAATCTTATCAGGCTCTTGAGATGTCTCATGTCTTGAGATGGCTCCTGGTTTTCTTCCTCAGTAGTGTTTTTTGAGACTGTGGTATCCATAATTATTTTTTCTAGAAGTCCTAGCTAACTAGAATACCTGTGCCCTTAAGATCCCCCCCCATTGTATTATTAGAAAGAAATTTTGCCAGGTTTATTTCTGAGCCAGGAACAAAGGATATAGGCAGTTGCTTAAATCAGAGGTGAAGTTTACTCTCAGAGTGCAATATACAAAATCAGCTGTTGAAAGAGGTTGCACTAAGTCAGTGGTTCTCAACCTTGGGGTCGCGACCCCATTTGGGGTCATGAGACCATTTCGCGGGGGTCGCTGGGCACCGCCGGCCGCCATTTTGTTTTTTTTATTTTTATTTTTTTAAATAAAATAAAATAAAATAAAAACAAAATGGCGGACCGCAACGGGCGGATCCGTGCATGCGCGGCGCGTGTGATGGGCCGATCCGCGCAGGCGCAGATCCGCCCGTCGCGGCCGCCATTTTTTTTTATTTTTTAAAAAAAAATGTTAAATAAAAAATAAAAAAAAACAAAATGGCGGCCCGCGATGGGCGGATGTGCGCATGCGTGGTGCGTGCGACAGGCCGATCCGCGCATGCGCAGATCCGCCCGTTGCGGCTGCCATTTTGTTGTTTTTGTTTTTGTTTTTTTTTTGATTTTTTAAAAAAAATTAAACAAATTTTTTTTTGCGCGCGCGCGCACACGCGCGCACCCCAGGTCAGGGGCGCAGCGCGCATGGGCGGGGCAAGTGGGGTCTCAACTTCAAAAAGGTTGAGAACCACTGCCCTAAGAGAAGGCATTCAGTTTTAAATGGAAAGACACTAAGCAAATGCACATAACATGAACTAAAATGGTAATGGAAGGAGGAAGGACACTGCTTTGAATGCTGTGTTTTGCATATTTCGATTGCTCTATTGGGCAGACTGCACTGATTAGCTTCTAATCTTTTCAAATTATTAGCAGCTAAGATGATGGGAAGTTAGTTGCTTTCCTGAACTGTAGGGTGATAACAAAATCCCACTAGACTTCAGAAATTCAGGTTAATGTTAATTTGCAAAGTGTAAGGCCTAGAATTAGTGTTCCTTAAAAAAATAATGCCAGAGAGTGGCTCAACCATCTTAGTTACTGGGGCTGTGTATCACTTTGGAGTGGGGGTTGGGGGTAGGGATGGGGATGGGGATGGCACAAACAGAACACTTGTCTGTAACTTCTTAACATCCCCACACCCTTTCCTGGGATCATACATACTGTTCGATTCTGAGAAAAATCACTTTTATTTAAGGCGTCAAAAACAAATGCTGTTTGTGTTCCTGCACACTCTGAAGCACCTATTTGCCTTTGGATCCAACATACTGTCTTAGAATGTAGTTCCCAAAACCATTGAATATCCCTGGGGCTGACTGACTGACTTATTAATTGTATAAGGTTGGCTACTTGCAGAGCAACTGTGGATGGCTAATAGGGTTGAAACATCTTACAAAACAACAGTAAGGAAATAAAATCCACACTGCATTGGTAGCACAACTATAGTATCTTATATGGAGAGCATGTTCACATGTCAATCTGTACCAGTGCTTGGGAGAAGTTGTTGGTCTTAAAATGCTGACAGGATGTTCTACAGGACAGGCATGCCTTCAGATGACCTTGTTTAATTGATGAGACCCAGAGTTTTTTCTAGCCCTGTTGGATTTTATAGGGTGGGCAGAAATAATTGAAGACAGTTCCTCAAATATGTAGGTTCCTTCCTCTAACACTGATTGATCTGAAAAAGTCTTGCTGATTCTGTCCCACTCTAAATAAAAATAATGATTAAGACTTTGATTCCAAAGCCCATACTGAAACCAAACTGAAATGTATTTAGACATTCTAGCTTTAATAATTTAAAACTAACTAATCACCACAATGTTAAACAAAAGGAATATTAGAATGGAGTAGGGAATACTGAATAACAGTTGGAAGGGACTTTGGACACCTTCTAGTCCAGGGGTGTCAAACTCACAACGTCACGTGACGTGTCGCGATGTATTGTGACATTTTTTGCCATTGCCAGCAATGGGGTGGACGCGGTTTCACTATGATGCTTCCGGCCCGTAGGGCGGCAGTGTGACACCCCTGTTTTAGTCCAACCCCCTGCTCAAGAAGGAGATCCTATACTACTCTGGACAAATGGCTGTCCAGTCTCTTCTTAAAAACCTCCAGTGATAGAGCACCCACAACTTCTGGAGGCAAGCCATCAGTGACAGGAAATTTCTCTTTAGTTCTAGATTGGATCTCTCTTTGATAAACTTCCATTACTTCTTTTCCTGTCCTCAGGTGCTTTGGAACCTCATTTATCTTTAATTAGACAGAAATAAAGCAGGACTACCATCTCCATCAAAATGGCATGCACCTTCAGGAGGCATTCAGGACACCTTTTGTCCACCCTGATGGTCTTTCTTTACTAGATCTAATCAGCCAAAATGAGCAAAACCCATTTCTACATTTGTGGATGGACCTGATTCAATTGTAATGCCCATTTTCTTAGGGTGAAACAATGAAACTGATCCCCAAATTCTGACTTGGTAGGGGTCTGTTCTGCCAGTTCCTTGAGCCTGATCACAACAGCTTTTGCCATTTGAAACAACTTTTGTGGATAACCCTTAAGTATATAAAAATAAAATGAAATAAAAAGTGTAATAATAATAATAAAAAACTTTCACCGTCACTCCACCCCGGCTCTGAAATGTTGGAGGAGGGCCAGGTAAGGGGACCAAGCCTCCTCCCATCCATCCTCTGTAGCATGGCAGTCCAGCTCGGGAGGGGAGTGAAAGGAAAGAGGCTGGCAGGCAGCTGGGTCATTGAACAGGCAGGGTGAGGTCATCGATTGGGGAGTGGCTTGGCTGTGGGGGCCCTGAGGTGTATGGGTGCAGGGCATATGGGGCAGCCTCATCCCCCTCCACCTGCCTCACGTCACCTCATGGCGGCAGCACCAGCGCACCATGCAGCCTCCTACCCCATTGCAGCAGCAAGCAGCCAGACATTGGGATGGAGTGGGCAGCCTCTTAACTAGGGCTTATTTTTGGGGTAGGGCTTATATTAGGCACATGCTAAAAATCATGTTAGGGCTTATTTTCTGGGTGGATCTTACTTTCAGGGAAACACAGTAGTAGGAAAAACACTGTAATGTATACTGTTGTTGGTCAAATCTGTTTCCTGATTTGTGTTACTTATCCTTGGGTTTTATTTTTTTAATAATGGTCTTCCTATATCCTTTGAAATATAGCAACAGAGGGGGCTAGCTCAAAATAAATAAAGGGGTTGAATACTCTTTGCATTCTTGTGATCTAAAGGGCTTGCCAGTAAAGCACAGCTTTTCCCTCAGTGCTTAGCCCCTTATTCAATTTTTGGCTTGACTTTTCAGAAAACTATCAGAAGTGATCCAGCTAGATTAGAATTCTTATTGCAGACATGAATAAAGCCTTAACACAATAATCAATTGCCGGCTGCAGAGCAAAGAAGAGTTCAAACTTACTGGGCTTTTTTTCTTTCTGCTTTTCAGAGTTAGTGGGCAGGGTACTTTGTTGTTCTGGGAGGGGCTGAGATACATTTTTGTAATGAAGTCTAGTCTTGGAACTACTGGTTCCTGCCTCATCTACTTCAGCCATGAGATTATGAATTGAAGAGATTGGACAGACATGACCGTGGGAGTCTGGTCATTTGACAAACAGGAAATTGCAGTTTTAGTTATCAGGTCTCTCATTTTATTCTTGAGCTGTATGATTGATATCTTCACACAGATCTTCTGTTAATCTTGATTTAGCATTTGTGGCCCTGGGAGCCTTTTCTCAGTTCAATTTAATATTGTGTGAACAAACATGAAATTTATAAGACTGCCCATCTCAAATACATGACCCTGAGTGGCTAACAATTAAAAACAAAATAAGTAAGCAACAGAATTATAAATAACATAGATAGCAGTTGAAAAACTGATCCACAACAACATTGATAAGCATCCCAGTTGGCACATCCCACACAATCATTGTTTCCTAGTAACCTCATGATTTGCCTTCATCTCATCCCCAACTCATCCATCCATCCATCCATCCATCCATCCATCCATCCATCCATCCATCCATCCATCCATCCATCAGAATAGAGGTGGAACGGACCTTAGAGGTGTTCTAGTCCAACCCCCTGCTCAAGCAGGAGATCCTATACCATTTTAGACAGGTCCAGGCTTTTCATAAAAACCTCCAATGATGAAGCACCTACAACTTGTCCCCACTATTAGGAAGTTTCTCCTTAATTCCAGGTTGCTTCTCTCCTTGATTAGTTTCCGCCCATTGTTTCTTGTCTTGCCTTCTGGTGCTTTGGAAAATAATAATGATCATAATGACACACCTTAGAGTTTTCCTGAGCTGTTTTAGTTTTCCTTTACAAGCAGTGAAGAAACCATGATGATTTTTTTCATAAATGCAATCTCGTATGCTTTACTCGTCATTTGGTTAACTTCTAAAGATGGGATCCGCCAGGTGACTATTAACAATTTTTGGCTTTCTCTCTCTTTCTTTCCCACTTTCTGTGGATGCCTGGGTAATGTTCTACATAATCATTCTTTGGGCAGTGCAATTGGGCTCTTTTATACATTTATAACTCTTGGAAACAATTCCAATTGTAAAGTAGGAGAACCTCTCCTCTTTTGTTGGACAGTTAGTCAGTCAGAGAGTGTTGCAATTAAGGGATAATTTCCAACCAGTTGGTGACGGAAGGGGGGCAGAAAAACTAGATGGTTTGATCATTTAACATTCCTGCATATCCTGAATCAGGACATCATCATCCAGTGGCAGGCCAGAATAAAGGTTTTAAAGGCAGGATTAAGGATTGGCAGTATGGGTATAGCAAATGTTATAACAATATAATTGGCTGAAAAAGGTGCCTAGAGAGTCTTAACATGGCAATGTGGAAAGTCACTTTCTTGGAACAATATTACAGCAGAATAATAGGAAGAATTACTGAAATAATGTGAATGGAAAGATGTTGTATATGTATTTATTATTTGGTGTACTTTATTAAGATTATTTATTGAACAAAGTCCTGCAGATTTACTATAATGGGCCAGGAGGGCTTCAGGTTAGAAAACAATGGTTCTTGAGGCTGGAATTCTATTTTAAGAGTCTGAACAAATTCTTATAGTTGTCACTTCACCTGATTATTCTTTTTCATGATTTCCTTTGCTCCAGGGGATGCAGAACACATTGCAGAGTCTATAATAAGTTATTCCAAGGCTGCCTCCATGCTGATACCATGGATTTCAATTTCCAGACTTTCCCCTCCAGACTGTTTCTAACTAATATCCTCATTTTTGCAACACCCCCAAGGGAATACTTTTACACTGTCCTCTCCTTCTGGGATTAACAGAAATTCAACCTATTAAAGGAAAACAATGTCTGAAACTGTCAGTGGTTTTCAGAACAAGTTTCTTTCCTGGTAGCAAAATTAAACAGTTGGTAAAAAAAAAAGTAATTTAATTCATTTCAATAGACACATAGTACTTTATGGTCTTCAGCCATCAACCAAAAGGTCTAAGAGAATTTGCTTTGTGTGTAATCTATTCTCAGAAAGCCCTGTACGCTATTTAAATTTAAAGAGTAGGGAACCCATGGCAAAATATACCTCTGTCCAATGTTATGTAGTTTTTGTGCCATGTTGTAGATTCCAATAATTTTAACTTTGGCTCTGTCCAAAGTTGATTCTCATCCTGAAATATAGATCCAGCTGGTTTTTATCAAATAATATGGATTTCTGCCTGGAAAAATTCTCCATTTGCGTATTGAATTCAATGGCAAATGCAGAACAATTATACAAGTACATATCTTCTTTGGCAGACAGGTTCATTTTCAGCTCTAAGGCTTGCCTGCCACAAACCATCCACTGAATCTTTAAACTAGGAAACATTTGTGTCTGTTCCCCCCCCATTATCTTACCCAACTGCCATTTCCCGTGCTTAATTATTTTATACAGTTTTTATTGGCCCTTTGAATCCAAAGTGTTACACGGTTAATTGTAAGCTGCTTCACTGTAAGACTGAAGAGATTCCCAGGAAATAATAGAGGAGTGATAAAGATTCCAAGTATATTTGTAACTAAGATTAGCATGCTAATGCTAACATAAAAGCAAGTATAAAGTGTTGGTTACTTGCGTGGGGCGATCAGAAATGATCTACAACTGAAGATCTACATTTTGGGGTTGGCATTGTGAATCAATATAAATGTCTTGGGAAATATAATTTATACTGCTTATGCAGTTTGTGAAATATGCAAATGAAAAGAGAGCAGACTATTTGTTAATATGCTTTTGGACTGCCAAATTCAATTTTGTAGAGGCATTCATTTAACAATTTATAAAGCATTGTCAAAACATGCTTTTATAAACTGCATTAGTTTTAGATTGATTAGTGAGGGAGATAGAATTATATTGAACAGACAAGCAAAGATATTGCAAGAAATAACCAAAATTATTAATGTACCAATAAGTTTCCTAAATGATATTGTGCAAAAGAGCCAGTTTATACAAAGCAGAAGTCATGTTTCATTAAACCCATTATCTTCAAGAGGATTTATTCAGGATATTTTGAACATTACCATAGTCAAATCTAGGCTTGCAAGCTATGTTTGTATCAGAAAATTAGCCTTACAGGAGTTTTGACTTTAATTCTTTACAAAAAGGCAGTAGTACTTTTCAGATGTAAATAGGGCATACTGGACATATGGATTTCACATGACAAGTTGGCTACTTATATATCATGAGGAATATAAACATAATCAGCTGGACCTGTGATCAGTTTGAGAGGTAGTCATGTCACTAGGCTAGAGCATCTAAAGTCAGCACTGTACAGATATATTAAAAAAAATGGTTAGGCATTTCTCTTCTTCCCCACTGACTAAAGCAGCGGTTCTCAACCTTTTTCAGGCCGAGACCCCACCTGCGCCGCCCATGCGCGGCGTGACCCTGACTTGCGCCGCGTGGCCTGAACCGCGCATACGCAGTGCGATGGGCCGAACCGCGCATGCGTGGCACAACGGGCCGAACCGCACATGTGCGGCGTGACGGACCAAACCGCGCATGCGTGGCGTGCGCACGACTGATCGAACCGCGCATGCACAGTGCGCGCGCGACGGCCCGAACCACGCATGCGCGTGCGCAACAGCACGAACCGCGCATGCACGGTGCGACGGGCCTAACCGCGCATGCGCGGTGTGACGGGCCTAACTGCGCATGCGCGGCGTGTGCAATGGCCTGAACCGCGCATGCGCGGTGCGACGGGCCTAACCGCGCATGCGCGGCACGTGCGTGGTGGCCCGAATCGCGCATGCGTGGCACGACAGGCCGAATCACACATGCGCGGCACGCACGCGATGGCCGAGGGGAAATGGGGGAAAAATGGCGGACTGTGGTGTTTGGCAACCCCCGTGAAACGGTCGTTCGACCCCAAATGGGGTCGCGACCCACAGGTTGAGAACCGCTGGACTAATATTAGTATTAGTTAATAATTAGTTAATAATAATTAATAATTAGTATTCACAAATACTGATAAAAGTTTATATCTATTTCTGTTGGGAGGAAATGCATTGTCCTTTTCTGCTCGCCCCCCACCCCAAAGTCCTTTTGCCACACTTCTGCAGTGAGGCTGGGAAAGTTGCTGTTTGCACAGAAAGTAATTAGGATTACTTTCTGGATAGTAATTAATTACCTGTCCCATTGCCTTCCCTTTTTCTTAGTACAGCCACTATAAATTCCCCTTGCTGGCTTAGAGGGAGTCCTGTGTGCTCTTTATCCTAGATATCTGCTGTTCCAATCTTTGAACAACCAGCATTGCCAGAACATGCTGCTTAGAAGTGGTTGGACTGTCCAAAGAATTAGCTAGTTAGTCAGGGGAGCAGAATCAGCCTGCCTGGGAGGAATCATTACAGGAGGTTCCCAGCTTCTCTTCCAATCTTTAGTGGACAAGCCATATTCTTAAAGTCCTACAACAGTCAGACAAATCTTAGCTAAGGGGAAATCTGGTCCTTTAATTTTGGCTGTAGATATGACCTTAAAAAGAGTCATATTTGGTAAAATAAAATGGCCAGAGATCCTGGGCAGATGGGAGGTGCAATCCCGCAACAGGCAGGTGGAAGGCCTGCAGAATGCCAAACTTCTGAAGAACCTTCTCCAGATGACACACAACATTCACCTAGGAGATTTTTTTCCCTTCTTGTTTTCCTATGAGAAAAATATTTTCCTACTAGATCACCATGATCTGACTTCAGCTTGCCTCAGGACCATGCTGGTACCAGATGGGGTAACAATGGATGAATCTTCAGTGATTTGAAAGTGGATTGTCTTGGGGTGGAAGGAAGGAGGTTGTATGGATGGGACTTTAGGAATTGTCTGAAAAAATCTAGGATTTACTTTGCAACATATTTAAGATTCCATCAGATATTAACAAGGTGAAAAAAAATGTAAATGCAGTTGATTTGGGGCCTGAGGGCATGGAAAGAAAGGCAACATGGTGGAGGATGATAACCACTAGAAGATCTAGGAAGAAGAGCCTGGAGATGTTGTGGTTAATTTTGTACCAATGAGCAGATTCAGTCTGATCCCATGTTCTTTTCACATCAGTGTCCAAAAATTTAAATTAAAAAAAAATATTAATTTCTGCTTTTTTATTAAATTGAATAAATCAGGCTCAAAGATGCTGGAGAGAGTCTGTACTCCAGCGGTTTGAGTTCTAGCACTGCATGACAGGATGAGTTCCCATCACTTGCCTCGGCTTCTGCCAACTTAGCAGTTTGAAAGCATACTACATGCAAGTAGATAAATTGGTAACACTTTGGTGGGAAAAATAATGGTGCTTCACGTGGAAGTACAAACTGGATTTCCCCGAATGCGAGCCTGAATGTGAGGCAACATTGATGGAGGGAAAAAGCCTCAGATGGTGCTGCAGAATGCTGTTAGCCATTCTCAGTGTGGAGCTACGGTAGTTCATCCCTTGTGCAGCACTCTGGATAGCATGAAAGTGTGAAGCAAACAGACTAGCAATCTTAGGCAGCCAAACAACCAGTGGTGGGATTCAGCCAGTTCATACCAGTTTGGTAGAACTGGTAGCTAATGTTTTGTTGCCCAGGTCCAGAATGGACTTCTGGAAGCGGCATCCACACAGAGAACTGGTTGTTCACATATTTGAATCCCACCACTGCAAACAACTATTCTGTATTTGTTCTGTTTCAGGAAAAGAGGCATTGAGATGAAGCAATGAGTTCCAACAGTCTCCTTTATTGCAACACCAACAGAACAGGTTTTAAAATGGTGCGGCCCCCTTTTATAGCCCCCCTGCACAATACCTTGCTGGCCAATCATTGCAAAGGCTGGAAGCAGCCTTTCTTGTTCCAGGCATCCACACGGTCTGCCCGGGCCAATCGCTGCAGCCTTTGCCTGCCGGCCCGGGACATAACACCCCTCCCCACTTGGCTAAAATAATAAGGCACACTTATTATTTTAAATACTCCAACACTCCATTACATTGCTTACGTTGCATCTATATAACACAACACTACAGTCTTGCTATCGCCATGCTCCCCACTCCCCTTGAGCTGCATTACTTAACCCAGACTACTAGACCTGCCCATGAACTGACAAGGATCGTACATAGTCTTGTAAGTATTTGGGAGGACCTCTGGCCCTCCCTGATCTTCTCATGGCCGGTGTGTGTGCCTGGCCTGCCAGCTCGCCTGCCAGGCTAGGCAGACCAGGACTTTGTTGCCCCAAAGACTCAGGGGACCCACCCAGCTGCTGACTGGCTGGATCTGCTAAATCCAAGCCAGGGTTCCTTGGAGGGGGGTTGAATTCCCTAAGTCCAGTGGTGGGGTGGAATTCCCCAAGTCCCCAGTGGACTCCTCTTGGGAGCACTGTCCCTTGAGCCCTAGACCAGCAGCGGCAGTGGCCTGAGTGTCAGAGGCCGGAGCTGCCTCCATGGTGAACCCCCTTCCTGCGGACTCCCTGTTTGGAGCAATAGCTGAAGCCTGGGGATGTTGGAGAGATCGTAGTCCACAATTGTAATTGTGGTCCTTTCCCCCCCCCCCGAGAGCAGAGCTAGGAGCGGAAGAGTTGCTGGGAAGCCTCCAGCGCAGTTGATCAATGTGATGTCGGATCACATGACCATCGTCCAAGGCCACTTTGAATGACAGAGGCCCAGAGACCTTGCATACCACTGCTGTGACCCAGAGATGTCCTGGTCCATAGTTCCTTGCTCAGACCGGATCTCCCACTTGTAGTCTCCTAGGTGTCCGCGGCTGTGACACCTGTGAAGCCACCCGGTCTGGGTGCAATCTGTCCAGTTTCATGATGAGGCAGCAACCCCAGCGGAGTTCAGTTGGGCTCTTTCCAGTAGGAAAGTGCAGTGGCAAAGAAGAAAGTCCGTTAACCTGTGATGCCAGGTCCTGTGAGTGATCCTCTTTAAGGCATCCTTGGTTGTGCGCACCATTCGTTCAGCCTGGCCGTTGGAAGCTGGATGGAATGGTGCAGATGTGGCATGCCGCATCATGTTGGCATGGAGGAACGCCTTGAATTCAAACGACGTGAATTGGGGCCCGTTGTCGGAGACAAGGACATCTGGAAGTCCATGTGCGGTGAAGATCCCTCTCAGCACCTGGATGGTCCTAGCAGTGGTAGTAGAGGAGACAGGCATGACCTCTAGCCACTTGGAATGACTGTCCACGAGAATTAAGAAGAATTGCCCCTGAAAGGGCCCAGCGTAGTCGATATGGACCCTCAACCATGTGGTATGAGTCTCCTCCCACCTGGGGCCTGGGGCATCTCCAGCCTTGACTGTTGACAAACAGTGCACCCATGGACCTGGGCCTCGACATCTTTGTCGAGCCCAGGCTACCAAAGATGGCTGCGCGCTAACGTCTTCATCCGGACTATTCCCAGATATCCCTCATGCAGAGACTGCAGGACTCTAGTCCTCAATGAGGTTGGGATTTTTACCCGGCTACCCCATAGGACACACCCCTTGAAGGTGGAAATCTCGTACTTCCTCTGCGAGAAGCTCTGGAATTCTGAGCCTGGACATGTGTCAGGCCATCCAGACAACGCCCAAGTCAGCATGCATGTTAGCATATGATCGGTGGCTGTTTCTGCAGCCACATCCCTAGCACTGAGTAGAGATTCAGGCAAATCCTGAATAGACAGGATGCGATTGGCAGGTGCTGGATCTGCCTCTATCTGCTGTAATGGCAACCTGCTGAGACCATCTGCATGACCCATTTCTTTGCCTGGCTTGTGAACCAGTGTATGGTCATAAGCAGATAGGAAGATAGACCACCTCAGCATTCATGGGGATATTATGTGTGAGGTTTGTTTGTTCATTGTGAACAACCCCAGCAGTGGCTTATGGTCTGTAAAGACCATGAAGTGGTGGCCATATACGAAGTGATGGAACTTCTTTATGCCAGCCACTATGGCTTAGGCTTCCCTATCTATCTGTGCATAATTGCATTCAGCTGCTGATAGGGTTCTAGAGTAGTATGCTATTGGGACTTGCATTCCATCAGCCTTCAAGTGACTTAACACAGCCCCAATCCCATCACAGGCGATGCACACTGGCAAGTTCTCATTGAAGTCCGCGAGGACTGCATTTGAAGAGAGCAAGGCCTTGACCTCTTTGAAGCTCTTTTTATGTGCTTGTGTCCACTGCCACAGGGAGTGTTTGTCCAAGAGCTGGTGTAACGGCTCAGCCACTGCAGTCTTGTGAGTAAGGAATAAGTGGTAAAAATTTAGCAGTACTAGAAAGGCCTGAAGTTCGCCCTTGGATTTGGGACTTGGGGCCTGCTGAATTGCTTGCAGCTTGGATTCAGCAAGGTGGATGCCCTGAGCATCAATGCGGAATCCTAGAAACTCCGTGGAGGTAACCCCGATCTTGCACTTGTCTTGCTTAAGCTTCAGCCCCGCTTGGCGGAAATGAAGCAAAACGGCTCTCAGCCTTTCGGCTAAATTGTCAGCTGAGTCCCCAGCGATGAGGACATCGTCAAAGTATGGGCAAACGCCAAGGATATTTTGGAGCATTCGCTCCATTACACTCTGGAAGATGCCAGGGGCCACGTTTACTTCAAATTGCAATCTTTTCACCTTGAATGCCCCCGTGAGTCACTATAGTTGGGTCTCGGCCATTTCCTCATCAACTGGAAATTGTTGATAGGCCTGAGCCAGGTCAAGCTTAGCAAAGATCTGGCCCCCCTTGAGGGAGGCTAGAATGTGACTGACCACTGGTACTGGGTACGAATGCTGCTGCAGCGCTTTGTTAAGCGTGCACTTGTAGTCCGCACAGATTCAGACTTCACCATTGGCCTTCAGTGGTGTAACTATGGGCGTTTCCCATGGACTACTGTCCACAGGCTCTAAGATACCCTGCTGAATCAGTTTATGCATCTATTTTACCCTTTAAGGCAAGGGGCACCTTGCATGGCTTGATTCTAATGGGTGCTATGGCTGGGTCTAGCCTCAGAGAAATAGGAGGGCCTTTGTAGGAGCCAGGTTCTGGACTAATCACATCTGCAAACTCCTTGCAGACCCCAGCCAGGCCTGTTGTTTGCACGCTGTGTATTCCAGTCACCTGAATTCCCAGGGCCTCAAACCAGTCGAGTCTAATGAGACTCGTACGGTCTCCCCCAACCACAACTACATCCAGTAGCCCCTCAAAATTCCTACGCTGCACCTTGAGTGTGGCCTCCCCCCTCATGTTGATTCTGGAATTTTGGAAATCTGTGAGGATGAGGTTTGATGGCCTGAGTTTCACCCGTAGGCCGCTTCTGCTGCAGACCTTGTTAAAGATGTCTAGGGAGATGATCGATACAGCAGACCCAATGTCCGGCTCCATCGACAAGGGGACCCCTTGCAACTTCACGTTGATGTGAAGCTTCTTCCTAAGTGGCCTGTGGACCCCCATTCTAAAAACATTCCTACGTGATGCGCAGAAGCCCACCCTGTTCTGGCTGGGGACCCTGGTACCTTTCTGAGGCAATTCTTCTGTGTAATGTTCCTTCTGGTGACCCAAACAGATGGTGGCAATGTGGCCTTGCCTCCCACAGACCCTGCAGATGGCGGAGCAAAAATGGCAGTCTGCACGGCGATGGCGGCCTCCACACCTGATGCGCCTGCTGTAGACTAAAGATAATTAAAGGATGCTGGCTGGGCCTTCCCTCCGTGAGGCCTTCTCCCTGGAGTCTGATGCAGCCGGTCCACTTCCAATTCTGGATCCTGTTTGGATTCTTCGTGAGCAACCTCTTGATGGACGGTGGCTGGAACTTGAGGGGGCTTGGCAAGCCGCAAGGCCTTCACAGCTCCGCCTGCTACTTCTTTGGCTGAAACTTCCCTCAGGGCATCTTGGAACATGAGGCCTCCCTGCTGCAACTCCCGGCTTTGCAGGCCACACACCAGCCGATCTCTCAGTCTCTCCTCCAAGTCTTTGAATTCGCAGGGCCTAGCTGCTTGTCGCAAGGCCGCAACAAACTCTGCTACAGACTCACCAGGCCTCTGGTCCCTCTGCTCGAATGCATGTCGCCAGGCAATCACTGAGAGCTTGGGTTCAAAATGCTCTCGAAGCATCCTCTTCAATTCTGTGTAGGTGATTGATTCCAGTGGTGCTGGGGCGACCAGATTCTCCGCAATCTCGAAGGTCTCTTGCCCACACACACACAGCAGCATGGCAGCTTTGAGGTCACCCGGAGGTAGTTCTCCACCCGGGCCATGTACGAGCTCCAGCGTTCTGGGTGAGCTGTGTCAAATTCTGAAAGCTGGCCTATCTTTGCCATCGTTTCAGCCCAGGAACTTCGTCCACGCTTCTTTCTGCAAGGATTGAGAAGGGGGCTCCTTTTCTGAGCTCACCTCCAGCGTCTCAGTGCTGGCAGGCTAAGTCAATCTTCAGGAGCCACACTTCTCTGAGCTGCAAGCCCCCCTGTGGTGAGTCAGCTTGGCTTCTTAATCTGTTTGCCTTGCAGGCATCCCATCCTCGTCGCCAATGTTCTGTTTCAGGAAAAGAGGCACTGAGACGAAGCAACGAGTTCCAACAGTCTCCTTTATTGCAACACCAACAGAACAGGTTTTAAAATGGTATGGCCCCCTTTTATAGCCCCCCTGCACAATACCTTGCTGGCCAATCATTGCAAAGACTGGAAGCAGCCTTTCTTGTTCCGGGCATCCACATGGTCTGCCCGGGCCAATCGCTGCAGCCTGTGCCTGCAGGCCCAGGACATAACAGTATTAACACTGTAATCTCCTGGATAATATACCAAAACCATATGCTAAAATAAATAAACTTGAATGATATAAAACAAAATGGGCCATTTCAAAGGTTTCTTTTCTTATGTGCTTCTTTCCATTATGGCTCAAGTACAATAGAAATGTCAGACATTAACATGCCACTTGGCAATAAAACATATACCTCAACTATACAGAACATGCTGAGCCGTTTACAGAAAAACTGCAGCATGCAGAAGGATCCATGACAGAAGAATTCCAGTCTGTACCTCCAGTTGCAAGTGAGAGAAACTGGGGGAAAAGAGTGAGATTATTAAAGGCTCCAAAGTGAAACTTGAAGAAGGACGTGGAGGAGAGCAGATTGAAAGTCAATGTTCCAAGTTTTTGGTGAAAGCATAAGTAGAAAATTTATCTACAATATTTCAATTTGTGGCTTAATTCACAGAATATTTTACTGTGTAAGAATGGACCCAAGGGCCATGTTATAAACTGGCCTTCTCCAGCCTGGTGCCCTCAGATATATTGGACAACAAGCAGGTTCCCCAAATTATTGTTTAAACTAAAGGACATCATGTTGGACAAGCCTGCTGTAGACTAAAGATAATTAAAGGATCATCTTCCTCTAACCATTACATCATTGGCTAGATTTCCTCACGTTTCAATGATTATTACTGTTATGGCTACTGCTTTATTTCCAGTTGTCTGTTCTTCTCATTCACTTTTGTTCTTGAATATTCCCAATTTTTATTTCTTCATCTCCCCCGTCCCTGAACATCTCTCTCATGACCTAGCAATCTCTACAATCCTTTTACCTTTAGGACATCATTAAATTATTCTAGCTGATGGCAGCACTTCCAAATTTCATGTAGGTGGAAGAGTGTTGAACCACTATTCAAAATTAAATCTCTATGGCAGCCCTAAGTGCTTAGAGTTTATTTATTAGTTTGCTCATTTCCCTGAATTGTCTAAAATACTTTCTACATAAGATAAACCTCAGTGTTCTTAATTGTCATCCTTTGAATTAGCAAACAAAATACATGCACCATGTAAGTTTTGGGAAGAAGCAAAATCAAACATATAGCCCTAAAATAAAAGCAACTATTTTCTTAGTGATTTTGCACATTTCTTATTGTACGTCTGATATCCCCAAATTTAAGCCAACAGTTATCTTCTATACTTCAGTAACCAATACCACCCTCAAGCAGTGAAAAGCAGAATTAAATTTTCTGCCTCCAGGAAAATGAGAGTTCTTGGTTTCAATATTCCAGAAGGATAAGTAAAATTAAAACACTTGTGATTTGTGGACATACTTGGAAGTGTACTTCACATTGAAACAACATAGGTTGGGGAAAAATACACAACTTGAGTTATTACCCTCTAAAGGAACATGTTATTTTCGCACATTGTTTCTCAGTTCAAAATTCAGTTTGTTTTTTACTATCTGCTTTGATGATGGAAGATTACTTACTTATATATTACAATTGTTACATTATCCATCTCTAAGAAATTGGGGCAGCTTCTAAGCACATTAAAACATTTAATAGTTGAATTATCAATAATAAAAAAGGAGAACATACATTCTTTTTTTAAAAAAAAATGCACTGTACATGTCCTTTGCTATCCAGTGATTGCATGAATAGAAAAGGCCTATATTTTCAAGAGGTCCGAAGATACAAGCATAGTTGGGCTTTTACTGAAAGAAATCCTGTGTGCAGAGCAAACTCATTTAGAGAAAGTCATTCAGTCTACTATAGATGAGCATGATTTAATTATACTCAACTTCTTACCATGAAGCTACAGAAGCATCATGGATAGGCTCTAATATAGTAATGTTAGCACCTTCTATGGCACCCAGAAGTATACTGTGTATTACTGGAGCATTGCTAGCAGAGAACAGGCAAGTGTTGTTGTTGTTTTAAATCACCCTTCAAACTATTTCCATGGTGTCCTTTTCTTTCAGTTCAAAGCTAAGGCTGATGAGAGATTCAGAATGGAGATTTAAGCCCCAGCAAAAATGAAATTATATTTAACTGGATGCAATCTGCTTTCAAATGTACCAAGTCTTCCAATATTAAATTATCTCTCTAACAAATGTACACATGCTTACTATATGGTGGATCTACTAGAACTCTAAAAACCTCAAAATGGAGAAATAACAAAGCTTGATGATTGCTCTGAGTTCTTAGGTTACCCATGTTTGCTCTGATTTAGGCTTAAGTGTCTACAATAACCATAGAAATGAATATTTGAACGTAGAAAAAACAAACTGAACAAAAATCAGTATGTAATTTAATTATGTAGGTGTCTGTACAGCAATAGACACTACAAGGCTGCCATTTTATGTAGAAATGCTACTGGTGGTTTTAGAATCATTTCTAAAATGGTTATTGGGACTAATCCCAATAATTGTTCTGACCTGGGAGAAATTTTAGTAGAAGTGTTCCTCTTTTAACAACCACTTGTTTAGCAACTGCTTGAGGTTACAATGGTGCTGAATGAGGAGACGTATGACTGGGTCCTTGTAGTCACATGATCATGATTTAAGTGCTTGGTGGCTGGTTTGCAATTACAATGGTCACAGTTTCCTCTGCCCATATAACCACTATTTGTGACATTCACTGCCAGCATTCAACAAGCAAGGAAGCTTGCAGGACAAATGGTAATCATGTGATGTCATGCTTAATGACCACACAGGAGTCACTTAACAACAGCAACCAGAACTGCCATAACTGACATCATACGTCAGTATGGTCAAGTGACATTGTGCTTAACAACTATATTGCTTAGTGATGGAGTTGTTGGTCCCAATTATTGTAGGTAAGCAAGAACTATCTGTATAAGAATTTGTATATAGCATTTTTACATGTGATAAAAAGTAATCATGCTATATTATCTCTTGATGGGTTTTTCATGTCATAATAACATATGAAATAATATTAATTCATTCTATTTGATACTGTAATATGCATCCTAAAATATAATTAAAAAATAGAAGGCCCAGAGGATTTTCCCAAGGCTGTTCAGTTAGAATTATTATAATTACATATTAGTTGTGTGTGTCTTTTTTAAGCAGGTGCTATCTTATAACTGAAGTGACAGCTGAATATGATTATTCAAAGATGAATGAGATGAGACTATTGGGAAAATCTGACATGAAAGAGAACTCTGGGTATAGAGGCAAGCTGTATAAGAATGGCTCTGAATGAGAGCTTTGGGGAAAGCTGGCTTTGTGTGATAGATACTCACAGATGAATTGATCTTGTAGCTCAAAACAGAAGCATCTTGACAAATATCACTGCAACCCCCAATACCTTAATGAAAGTTTTTCAATGAACATTCCCCCATTTTCTTTACCATGTGCTCTGAATAATACCAGGGCTTAGTTCCAATAGGCAACTGAACTTCACAAATGGCAGATTTAGCTCACATAAAAATTGGTCTGAGAACACACTGCAGACTTTTTTTGTTTTTGAAGAAAAATCCCATTTCCCTCTTTTGTTCTTGGCAGTCTCAAACTCCAGGCTGTTCAAGCATGCACTCAATTTTGCATGAAGGTTTTTTTTTATATATATATAGCTTCTCAGACTATAATGTAAAGTAGGTCAGTGTTCATTCAAAAAAAAAATCTATACAATTTATTTGAACGTGTGAGGGAAAAAAAAGCTCCTTTTCAGTCTTTGTAAGCATGTTGTCCATTATGGCACTTAAAGCACTTAATCCAGGAGGCTCATCCATTGGGGAATGACGGATATTTTACGTAACAGTCTTTATTATACATGCCCACCTTTAGATAGGTAAGCAATCAGTGTTACAATCACTCCAACATATACTCCTGTGCCGATAGTAATTGAAAGTGCAGCAAGGAAGAGTGCTCGGCGAGAAGCTGAGCTTGCCTGGTGAAAGTCCCCCTTGGAGATGGCCTTACTTGTCTAGAAATAAAAAAAACAACAACAGTTAGATTACTATATTGTATATTATTCACTGTAACTTGTTATAGTTAATAATAGCTGTTTTTCAGCAAGGGAGTCTTCTTGTCTACTGAAAATTAGTTCTGTCTGTGTCTGGATTGGATGAATAAAGCAATTTATGTAATTCTATTATAGTCTTAGGTTGAAAACCAATATGAAGTTATGGTTATGACGTAGACCAGAGAGATTCAGGTTCAAATCACCATTCAGCCATAAACTTTATTGGATTAGATTGAGTCAATCAATATAACTAAGCTCATAGGATTCCTGTAAAGATTTTCTCTTTCCGTTCATCTTATTTTTTAATATATAAATTGTACATCAGTTGCAAGATAAATAAACATTTTGCAATCTATCTGTCAATCAATGTCACACATCTGTCCAAGGATTAAAGATTAAACTGGCTATGATTTCTGGGAGTGCTGAGAGCTGTTTGCTGGCTGCATTGCTAAATAATATGGAATGTTAAATTCTTGCCTGCTCCAACAATTATCCATTCCATTATTAATGGTATGTTATTGCTTCTCACAAATATTTCCTTTGAAATAAATTGATCCAATGTCACCAAAATACACATTATAGCAATAGCATTTAGACTTATATACCACCTCACAGTGCTTTACAGCCCTCTCTAAACAGTTTGCAGAGTCAGCATATTGCCCCCAACAATCTGGGTCCTCATTTTACTGACCGACCTTGGAAGGATGGAAGGCTGAGTCAACCTTGAGCCGATCAGGATTGAACTCCAGTATGCATTCTAATCACTGCACCACCACGACTTATATTCATACAAGAAGCATAACTCAGCCAGCTTGTTAATGACAGTTCTAGCAGAACATTTATTAAATGTGTAGGCAAACCCAAGCATCCAGAAAAAAGAATGCCAACACTGAACCCATAAGGGATCAACTAACCACTCATGTCCAAGGACCGGGGGAAGAATCAGGTTTTAAGGGCTCATTTCAATAGGCCTTGGGGAGGTATGCAAATCTCAGAGAGAGCATCATTTTAGAGAGCAGATGCTGCAGTCAAGAAGGTCCACTTCCTGTATTCCATCAGACTATTTTAATTGATGGAACCCAAGGTTTGCCATTGTTGCCTGATGGTATGAAGATGGGTAGAAACTACTGAAGACAGTCCTTCAAATAATCATTAGGCCAGAGGTGTCAAACTTGATTTCATTGAGGGCCACATCAGCATTGTGGTTGCCTTTGAGGGGCTGAGAATGACTGGGTGGGCATGGCCAACTATGTGGGCAAGATAGTGTTGATGTCGCTTGTGTCAGGGGTGCCTGTGGGGAGGTGGGCGGGGCTGTGGGGGTCTCCAGCAGAGGGGGATGGGAACAGGGCAGGCTTTATTGGCCAAGTGTTGTTGGACACACAAGGAATTTGTCTCCAATGCATAAGTTCTCAGTGTACATACAAATAACCAAGCAATATAATCATAAAATACCAACAGGAGAAGGCAATAGGAAAGATCACCAGGACCAGATGGATTACACCCCAAGGTTCTCACGGAACTGGCAGATGTGATCTCAGAACCACTGAACTATATTTTTCAAAGATCCTGGTGCACTGGGGAACTACCAGAGGACTGGAAAAGAGCTGATATAGTTCCCATTTTCAAAAAAAGGGGAAAAAAGGACCCAGGAAATTACAGACCTATCAGCCTGACCTCAATACCTGGGAAGATTCTGGAAAAGATAATCAAACAACGAATCAGTGAACACCTACAGGCAAACAAAGTCATTACTAAAAGCCAACATGGGTTTGTCAAAAACAGATCATGCCGGACAAATCTTATTGCATTCTTTGACCAAGTGACAAAATTAGTGGACCAGAGGAATGCTGTGGATATAATTTACTTGAACTTCAGTAAGGCATTTGACAAAGTAGATCACAACCTACTACTTGAAAAGATAGAAAAATGAGGGTTAGACAGCATCACCACCAGATGGATCCGTAGCTGGCTGACCGACCGTACTCAGTATGTGGTCCTCAATGGAACCGCATCTACATGGAGGGAAGTGTGTAGTGGGGTGCCCCAGGGCTCTGTTCTGAGCCCAGTGCTCTTCAACATCTTCATCAACGATCTGGACGAGGGGATAGATGGGGAACTCAACAAATTTGCAGATGACACCAAGCTGGCAGGAATAGCCAACACTCCAGAAGACAGGCTTAGGATACAGGTGGATCTGGAAAGACTTGAACACTGGGCGCTATCTAACAAAATAAAATTCAATAGTGAAAAAAGTAAGGTTGTACATTTAGGCAAGAAAAACCAAATGTACAGGTATAGTATAAGGGGTACCTTGCTCAATAGTAGTAACTGTGAGAGGGATCTCAAAGTCCTAGTGGACAATCATTTAAATATGAGCCAAGAGTGTGCTGCAGCTGCCAAAAAAGCCAACACAGTGCTAGGCTGCATTAACAGAGGGATAGAATCAAGATCACGTGAAGTATTAATACCACTTTACAATGCCTTGGTAAGGCCACATTGGAATACTGCATCCAGTTCTGGTCACCACGATGTAAAAAAGATGTTGAGACTCTAGAAAGAGTACAGAGAAGAGCAACAAAGATGATTAGGGGATGGAGGCTAAAACATATAAGGAATGGTTGCTGGAATTGGGTATGTCTAGTTTGACGAAGAGAAGGATGAGGGGGGACATAATAGTAGTGTTCCAATATCTCAGAAGAGATATTTTCACAAAGAAGAGGGAGTTAAACTATTTTCCAAAGTGCCTGAAGGCAGGACAAGAAGCAATGGGTGGAAACTAACCAAAGAGAGAAGCAACCTAGAACTAAGGAGAAACTTCCTGACAGTTAGAACGATTAACCAGTGGAACAACCTGCCTCCAGAAGTGGTGGATATTCCAACACTGGAAGTTTTTAAGAAGAAACTGGACAGCCATTTGTCCGAAATGGTATAGGGTTTCCTGCCTGAGCAGGGGGTTGGACTAGATGACCTCCAAGGTCCCTTCCAACTTTATCATCATCATCATCATCATCATCATCATCATCATCATCATCATCATCATGATGATGATATGAGAAGGATAGTAGTAATACAGCCCTACTACATGGGTAAATATCCTTAGAAATAAGACAGTGCTCTGGGAATTAGGTATTCAGCAGAGTGATAGCATGAGGGAAAAAAACTGTCTCTGTGTCTAATCTGTTTTGGCATGCAATGTCCTTTAGCAGCCTCCTGAGGGGAGGAGTTGAAACAATTTATGTCCAGGATGTGAGGGTTCTGCAGATATTTTCTCAGTTTTCTTTCTGGCTCACGCAGTATACAGGTCCTCAATGGAAGATAGGCTGGTTGCAATTGTTTTTTCTCCAGTCCTATCTGTTGAAGTCTGTACCTGTCCTGTTTGATTGTTGTACCAAACCAGACAGCTAGAGAAGTATAAATGACAGACTTAACCATTTGTCAATAGAACTGTATCAACAGCTCCTGGGGCAGTCTGAGCTTTCTGATGTGATGAGGAAAAACATTTTTTGTTGTGCCTTTTTAATGATGGTTCTAATATTAGGTGTCCATTTCAAGTCCTCGGAGATTATAGAACTCAAAAACATGATACTGTGTGGTCCAATATTGTAAGAGATGGTAGAATAGGAGAACGCCTCCTAAGATCCACTATCATCTCTACAGTTTTAACTGCGTTCAGCTCCAAACTCTTCTGGCTGCACCACAGGGCCAGTTGTTCAACCTCCCATCTGTTTACAGATTCATCACCATCGCAAATGAGACTAATAACTCTTGTATCATCTGCAAACTTCAGTACTTTAACAGAGGGATCCTCAGAGATGCAGTCATTAGTATAGAGAGAAAAGTATATAGAGAAAAGAGTAATGGAGAGAGTACAGAGCCCTGGGGGGGTGGGGGGGTGGGTGGTGCCTATGCTAATTGAACAGGTATTAGCTGTGATTTTACCTAGCTTCACCTGCTGCTTTTTATCTGTTAAAAAGCTTACAATCCACCTACAATTATAGTCAGGCACAGCTAGCTGACTTAGTTAGAGAGAAAATTTTTTGGAATGATGATATTGAATCTGAGCTGAAGTCCACAAAAATGACCCTTGCGTAGGTCCTTGGAGATTCAAAATGTTGTAAAGTGTAGTGCAGTGCCATGTTAACAGCCTTACAGTCCAGTATGGGTGCAATTGGCAGGTGGCAGAATCCATGTCATGTTTAGTAAATTTTCCACATAGGAGGTCTTCTGCTGGGATAGGGAGAAAGAACTATTTCTATATCAGAACTTGGGCTGGTATGGATGACCTTAAAGTCTATCCTCTTTGTGGTTTAAGTTGCTGCTATCTAAATGTTGTGTCTTATACCTTCTTTTGCTAATTGGTCATTGTAAATATTATTTGGTATTTTAGGTGAGAGATATATGGGCCTCAGGGGAATCAGGTAGAGTGAGTGAGAGGTGTCACATTGATGGGGAGAGCTGGGAAAATACCAGTTAGGCTCAAAACAAAGAAGGAATACTGACTTTATGTCTAATTTTGACTATCATTAGCTCTTAGGAAACAAGTACACATTTCTTTACTCGTGATTCTCTTTCCTGTAACTATTGGGTTGCAGTGTTAAAAGACTCTACCAGTAGGCTCTTTTACTGTTTCTCTCTAATGCAGGGGTCCCCAACCTTTGGGCCATGGCCCACTACTGGGCTGTGGCCTATTTGCAACCGGGCTGTGTGAGTGGTGGGCTGGTGAACACACATATAACCCCTCACATGAGTGGTGGACAGGCCTGTCCACCACTCACACAAACGAACCTGTGTGCGTGTGCGCCTGCCCCTTGCACAAATATCTTCTTTCCCCCCTTGCCTGGCTGCCAACCCGGAAAGGTTGGGGAACCCTGCTGGATTTGTGTGTATGTGTATGGCTATGCATGTGAATTGGGACCAGATTCTGCTTCTTATAGATCAGCGGTTCTCAACCTTTTCCGGGGCTCGACCCCGGCCCGCGCCGCACATGCGCGATGCAACGGGGTGCATCGCGCATGTGTGGTGCGACGGCCCACATTGCGCATGTGCGGTGTGACAACCTGCATCGCGCATGCGCGGCGCGATGACCCGAATCGCGCATGCGCAGTGCGATGGCCTGCATCACGCATGCGTGGCACGACGGCCCGCATCGTGCATGCACGGCCCGACGGCCCGCATCACGCATGCGCGGCGCGATGGCCCGCATCATGCATGCATGGCGCGACGGCCCACATCGCACATGCATGGCGCGACGGCCCACATCGCGCATGCGTGGCGCGATGGCCCGCATTGCTCATGCGCGGCGCGACGGCCCACATCGCGCATGCGCGACGCGATGAGGCACATCATGCATCCGCGGCGTGACGGCCCGCATCACGCATGCACGGCGCGACGGCCCGCATCACGCATGCGTGGCACGATGGCCTGCATCGCGATAGGGAAAAAAATGGGCGACCAAAAAAAACAACGGCCGACCCAAAAAAAAAAGGCAGGCCCGCACCGCGCATGTGCGGCGTGACAGGGCACATCGCGCATGCGTGGCATGACGGCTCGCATCGCGATAGGGGAAAAAAATGGCCGACCAAAAAAAAATGGCCGACCAAAAAAAAAAAAAGGCGGACTGCGGTGCTTGGCGACCCCCGTGAAATGGTCATTCTGCCCCAAATGGGGTCGCGACCCACAGGTTGAGAACCGCTGTTATAGATGAAAGGTTCTTTCCTTCCCCAGGAGGCCTCTCATTTAGAGGTCCCACTGATGGAAAGAAGGAGGTGATCCTGAAAAATTCTCTTCTGTTTCTAAAACTGATCTCTCAAGGCTTAGAAAAGTCGGGAAGGTAATACTGGGGACTAAAAAGGGGAAAAAGAGTTAAGAAAGGTGGCTTTCTTTCTGCTTTTTTCAGTTCTTGGTACCTTTCTGAATGAACAATATGACAGTAATGCAAAAGAATTAACATTCAATCTATTGCTTTTTGAAATGATTGTTGTATAGTTTAATGTTGTATTATAAATTGTTTTCAAACTACACATTATATAATGAAAATCCTATATATAAAGTTAAACTGGACCTTAGTATACTCTATATTTAAATACTTTGAAATACAATTCTTACGGGTAATGCTTACAGATAATTCCTGTATTTATATATTATTATTTCTTAGACTTTGATTTCTCCAGGGTAATCTGGCAGCATAATTTGGTAGAAATCAATTATCATTAGTATGTAAAAAATAACCTTCACATTGCAAATGTTTTAGAGCACGGGTGTCAAACTCGCCATGTCATATGATGTGCTGCGATGTATCGTGACTCTTTTTGCATTGCCGGCAATGGGGTGGGCGCGGCTTCGGTATGCTGAAACCGGCCTGCGGGCTGGCAGTTTGACACCCCTGTTTTAGAGAGCCAGTTTGGTCTAGTGGTGAAGGCAACTAAGTCTTAATCCCGCTTTAGGCATGAAAGCCAATTGGGTTACACTCAATCCACTCAATCCACAATGTCAGGTTCAAGATGGCAAGCTGCAGTCAGTTCCTGTCACAACCAATAGATCAACACTTGATTTGAAAAAAGCAGACCCTCTACTTGCGAGAAAATGCTAGGAAGAAGATATTGCAAATGTTTTAAACTGCTTTTATTTCCTTCTGCAAAATTATCATATAGCAGAAAAGTAATTGTTATAATCCTGGAGTCCTTCCATTTGATAGCCAACAGTGCTGATATACTTACAGATACTTCCCTTGGTGCTCACAGAGTAGCAGTTCTTATTTTTACATTTTTAAAAAAGTAAACAGGTATGCTTGCTTCTTATCATCTTCATTTCTGATAGTATCTTTGGGCCCCAAAAGGTCTCTTTATATTTTTTGGGAAAATAAAATTGCTTACTGACTGCAGTCCTATGCTTTGCCGAGCTGTGCACGTTCTGACTCTAACAAAAACAAAGGAAACAGGAATAGCAGGCTATGTTTTGCAGGAATGAAGAAGCTGATTATACTAAATTAGCAGATCAGGAGCAGCACCATTAGCAGCCATTGTTTGAAGTTCTCAGAAAAAGCTCTCTAAATTTTAAGACCAGCACCCCAAAATTGGAGACAACAAGTATATTCCCTGTGGACATCAGTCAAGTATTTCGTAAGTGTCAGAAAGGAAATTACTTTTTAAATTGAAAACAATAAAGATAGTGGTAGTTAAAAAGAAATAGACAAACTATTTAGGCTCTCCAGTTAAAAAGATATACTGTAAGTGCACTTGTTAACAATCAGTCTTGGAATCTTAAAAAACTATGAAACGGGAAGTTCCTACTAAAATCTGTGAATGGTACCAAGCCTCTTAAGTACTGGATATTAAATAAAATGGAATAAAGTAATGTTACAGGTAGTCCTTGATTAACAATAGTAATTGGGAGAGAAATTTCTATTGCTTAGCAATGCAATTGTAATGCACTATGTCATATGACTACATAGCTTAACGATGGCAATCCCTGCAGTCGTTAAGTGAGGATTGTGGGTGGTTAAGCGAGGACCTCCTTGCAACTTCGTGTTGGCTTTCAACAACCAAGTAGGAAGCCAGCAGGAAATTGCAAGTTGCAAGTACCTTGCAAGCAGGCTGGCAGGCAGATGAGAGCCTGTTGCCAGGTGGGGGAAGGGGCTGTGTGATGTTGGAAGCACCCTAGAGCCACAATGTAGCATGAAGTTCAGAGTTGAGCACCTCCCATGCCTGACCATGATGGTGAGCCCAGTAGACAGTAGTCAGGAAAAGATGAGGAGTGGGGGGGGGAGCAGGGTGTGTGGATGTAAATACAGGTTGGCTCAATTTTTTATTATGGGACCATGGGGGCACTGCAATGGTAAAAAGTTCAAGGTTTAGTTGCAACTCCATTTTTTCAGCATTGCTATAAGTTCAAATTATTGCTAAGCAAAGACTACCTACATATTGATTAATTGATTTATGTCCCATATTTAATATTTTTACAACATACTTTTACAAGACAGTGAATATATCCAACACATCTTCCTATTTTCATCACAACAATAAGCACTGCAAGGTGGGTTGGGCTGGGAAAAAGTGACTGGCTCAAGGTCACCCAGCTGGCCTTCATGGCTAAGGCAGAACCTGAACTCATGATCTCTCTCTTTCTAGCCTGCTGCCTTAACCACTAGACCAAACTGGCTCTCATATTGCTTATTTATTGCTTCTTTATCACTTATTCAAGCACTTTCTATCCTTCTATTTTAAATATTAGATATTTCCTGTATTTTTATTATCATGTTTGAGATGAAGAGGAAAAATGTTTTATTAAAGGACGATCACCATCTGATTGCTAAGTTGCTATATGTTTACATCAGCTTTATGCAATTCTTCAAAGTTTGTTTATAGTTTTGGATACAGAAATATTAATACTCTATGTAGGTTAGCAGTTTTTCATTGCCTGCCTTCAATTTTAAATGGGTGTTTTCTTATGAAAGGCTTGCCATGGAATTTTATTGCTGTGCTACCAAATTACTTGCTACCAAATTACTTCTGATACCAAATATTTTTTTCAGGAGTGGTGGTTTGCTATAAGCAAGATAATTATATGAAAAGGTGTATTAGTTCTAACAGTATACTATTATAACGTTCAGTTTTATCATGGTGGTCCTATGGTAAAAAGTTCTTTTGGTATTGCATTAAAAAAAAGTCCAATTTTTTGGTTTGATTTTGTTTTGAACACCCTGAACAAATTGTTCAGAATTCCTTTAATACAATATAGTGGTTATTTAGACTAGAGCAGGTGTCTTCAACCCACGGGCTTTAGCACACTACCAGGCTGCGGCCTGTTTGAAACCAGGCTGCGTGAGCGATAGGCAAGTGCACTCACGTGCGAAGCTCCACTAGCGCGAGTGGTGGGTCCTCACACTCACTCATGAAGCTCCATTCGTGTAAATGGAGGGCAGTTGTGCTTACACAGGAAGCTCCACTTGCATGAGCGGAGGCCACTCTTACACTAAGCTTCATTTATAGAAATGGAGCTTCGTATGTGAGCACCCTCTGCTCGCGCGAGTGGAACTTCGCACACGAGCATCTTCCTCTCATGCGAATGGAACTCCATTCGCATAATGGAGAATGTGTGCGCCCACCACTCGCACCTGCCAGTCACACCAATGGAGCTGTGTGTGCACCTGTGCACCTGCCACTCACATGCCTCCCCCATGCTGGGCTGCCTGCCAAGGTGGAAAGATTGGGGACTGCTGATCTAGAGGGCTTCCAGCTTACATTAAAATGGGGATGGACTATGTGCAGTCCTCAGTGTAGGTTTATGCAGTTCTAGCCTCATTTAAATAAATTTTTGCTAGCTGTTTCAGTTTCTGGTAATGGAGATCTACCCTTCTTTTTTGCCAGGCAGGGAAGAAAAGAGAGTGAGAAAGATCCATGCATGGGTATGCTTGAGAAAAAGAAGAAAGTAGGTTTAGTGACCTTTGGTTCCTGCCCTGTCCACTATTGATTTCAGGTCTTTTCCTCACATGCATGTAACTCAGAGAAGTTATTCCTGAGCATGGGTCTCATGAAGAGGCATCATGACATTATGACAGAAATCCTGCCTCTTAAGTATTTGCATGCAACATCAGAAAGCAAGTAAGAAAGAATGGAGTTTGGGTCACGATACACATTACACGATACACACGATACACACGATACACAGAGAGGTTAGATACAGATGCTAATGCTCTTCAGGATATAAAGCTGACAGCAGGAAAAATATTTCTTAAAAAAAACAACAGATGATAAATCCTGATAAATCCTACTTGTTTATGAAATTAGATCCAAAGAGAAATCTACTGCAAAACAGAGAAGTCTAATATTTCTCCAGCACTGGAGATGGATAATCCACCAATGGGTTTAGACTGTGTTCCTGCCCAATCAGATCAAATCAGCCAAAGTTGCCACGCCCATCCTGGACCATAGAGATCCCATTCTTGACTTGATCTCGCCCAGGACAGTCGTGCAAATTTACAGTCTTTATTGGTGGATTTTCCATTTCCAAATTGCTGAACAGTGCTGTATTCAGCACAGAATTTGGCCTTCTAGTAGTAATTATTCCTCCTTTTCCCATTCAAAAACATCCTGCTTTCCTCTTGATTCCTAATTCGAGGGTTTTTAAAAAAAGACTGGGTCTTTTATAAGGAAGGGGCTCCTTCCTTAACCCCCCCTCCCCCCCAGCCTTCACTTGCTGGATTTAGCCAGTGAACTAACGGCCGTTAGTCCCCGGCTAACATTAATTTGGCCTCTTTCCTACCGGAGCTTGCGGCTGCAGCTCTGGTGGCTTAATACCAGTGCTGGCGGAGGAGGCTGGTAGCGACAGACCCAGGATCCCCCTCGGAAATCCTTAAGTCTCTGATTTCTTGGAGCTGCAGCTGCAGCTCCGGCGCCTAATTCTGCCGGTGCCTAATTTCACTGATCTTCTCCCTTTTCCTTCAGCTGCTGGGGCCTTACTATCGTGCTTTCACAGGGCATCAGGAGGCCGCCGGAGGCGCGCGCGTGCCTAGAAAAACCCAGCGCCGATCCGCTGTTAGGCGGCGGATCGGAAGGGTGGAGGGCTCCGTTTTTGCTTTAAATTGCAAGCTTCCAGGTGCGGACCTTCTCCTTGGACAAGGGGTCACTCGTTCTGCGCTGGCATTTGCCTCAGAAGCCTCCCGGACCACGGCAGGTCTAGGGCCTCCCCCCCACGCGGACGCCATTTTGGACCGTGTGGTCTCCATCCTTACCGGCTCATTCCAATTCCTCAAGGGGAATACTGGAGGAAGGGGCTCCCTCCTCCTCCTTACTGACTACCCTTCTCTGTTAAGGAAAAGGGACATACGTTGGGGATGATCTGAGACAGGCGATCCGGGGATAAAAAATTCAAAGCCCACCGGCGTCAGGAGGCCGCCATTTTTGGGGACGGCCCCCTTTTGGGAGATAAACAGGTCCATTTTACCTTGAGGCCTAATATCTCAAGGGGCAACAAAGCCTCCAAGCCTCTTATGACTCTGTCTGTGACCTGGTCACAGGTGTAGTCCGTTATTATTATTATTATTATTATTATTATTATTATTATTATTATTATTATTATACACATTATTGGTTGGTCCCTTTCTGGTTTGGTGTCTCTCGGCCTCACCATGCTCATATTTGGCCTAACCCAGTGTGATTCTGGGCCTACTAAATTGCCAACAACTGTAGCTGGATTCCAGGCGTCCCCTACCGTGTGCCTGTTCTTATCCACACAAAAGCCTATCTGGATTCCAGGCGTCCCCTATAGCATGCCTGTTCTTATCCACAACAGCTCTAGCCAGATTCCAGATGCCCCCTGTCGTGTGTCTGTCCTTATCCGTGCACAGCTATAGCTGGATTCCAGACATCTCCTGTCGTGCGTCTGTTCTTATCCATGCAACAGCTTATCTGGATTCCAGGCATCCCCTATAGTGCGCCTGTCCTTATCCAATGTATACTACTCTCTGGATACCAGGGGTCCCCCATCGTACTCCTGTGTTATTAGAGAATGGAGGATTCTATGCCTTCTGCAAAGGATGCTTTGCCATCTTCATTGGCTCCTAGGCATCCTCAATCCTCTAGTCAGGAGGTTGCTGGCAAGATTGCGGCCAAAACCAAGTCCAGACCTACCACCAAGACCTCCAAGAGAGCTGAAAAGCAGGCCAGCTGGAGACACCAAGCCCTAGAAAAGGAATTTTCAAAGGCACAGAAAAGAGCCAGGTTGGAGTCCCCCCATGCCGAAGGGTCAACCTTTGACTTACCCCTGGGGCCCCCCACCTCCCCCGGGGATATGGTTGACAAGGGAACCCTTACCTTCCCCTGCACCATGTGGGATGGGCGGAGCTCTCCCCATTTCCAACACGGGACATCCGAGGCTACCTTCACACCTACTGTGGCCGGGCTTCGGCCGAGTGAGCCAGCCCCCTTTCCTTTACTACGCTCCTTCTTCCCCATCCAGGTCCACCTGCTTGGAGAACTCATCCCTTTGCGAACTTGACACTGAACAGGGGATTCCGATGTCTGAGGAGGAGGAACCTCCCCCCGAAGCTCCTTCCTTTAGCGGCCTCTTCAACCCTTCCTTCTTTGTTCCCTTGCTCCGCAAGTTCTCATCCACAGCCCATCTCGGGCTCGATCCTTCCTCAGCAACAACCACTGATCCCCCTGAATCAGAGGTGGACCCAAACTTCATTGAACCAGTGGCAGCTCAACACCGCATTCCTTGCCCTCCCATGTTTCTAAAGCAGTGGACCCGGCAACGTTTCTGAGGCTCTCGAGGCTGAGGACCATAAATGCGAACTTGCCTACCGCAGGATGCATCAAGCGGCATGCGCTATTAGAGCAGCCACCTCTGCATCTTTCTTTAACAGATCGGCCCTCTGCTAGCTAAGGCAGCTCCAGGCCCATATCCCTGCGGAGGATATCTGCACCCAACAGGACCTTAGCAAGATGGTGGCGGCCACCGAGTATGTGTCAGATGCCACTCTCCAGGCCACCAGATTTTCCTCCAGGGCTATGGCTTCCAGCATCACTGGTTGCCGTATGCTCTGGTTGAAGCACTGGCACGCTGACGCCAAGTCTAAGTGGCGTCTATCAGGGGCACCTTATCAGGAAGGCAAGCTGTTTGGGGATGCTTTGAATCCCTATCTCACCAAGAATAAGGACAAATGCAAGGTCCTTAATCATCTCCTTAAGACATTGGACAAATGGTCCAATTTTTACTCACAAAGACAGTCTTTTAGGGCAGGGACTAGGTACAACTGCACTCAGCCCATCCGTCCCTTCCCAGCCAGGCAGGACAGACAGGATAGGTAGTCGGACAGACAGACGGCCAGACCTAGGCAGCAATCTCAGGGAAAGTGGCCCTTTCACGGGAACGGCCGACCATTCCGCTGCTCCAGGTGACTCTCCAGCGATTCCTCCCATAGGGGGCAGACTCTCTCTCTTTGCCCACCAATGGGAGGCCACCACCACAGATGCATGGGTACTAAACACCGTACGTCACGGTCTGTCCCTGGAGTTCATCTCCTATCCCCCAAATCGATTTCTCTCCTGCCCCTAGCCACAGAATCGAACAAAGAAAAGACTAATGAACGAAGCTATTCAGCATCTGCTAAACATACAGGCCATAGAACCAGTGGCAGTGGACCAGAAAGGTCGGGGTTTTATTCCATCCTCTTTGTCGTCCCAAAGACGTCAGGGGGATAGAGAGCCATTTTAGATCTCAAGGGTTTGAATTATCATCTTGCATACTACAAATTCAAGATGCAAACACTCTGCTCAATCTTGGAAAGTGTAAAGAAAGGGGACTTCCTGACGTCTATCGACCTCACGGAAGCATACCTCCATATCCCCATCTCTCTCGCCCACCATTAGTTTCTAAGGTTCGCACACAAGGGGCACCATTTTCAATACAGGGCACTCCCATTTGGCCTATCATTGGCTCCTAGGGTATTTACCAAGATCCTGGCGGTTCTAGCAGCTCACCTAAGCATGGTACCAGTCAGAGTCCAATGCTACCTGGATGACAAATTAATCCAGTCATCGTCCACCCAGTCTGCCCTGGCAGACCTCGAACTGGTGGTGAAGCTGCTCCAGGATCATGGGTTCTCGGTAAACTTCCCCAAGAGCCATATGGTTCCCACAACAAGGCTGTTACACCTAGGGGCCATCATAGACACGTTGGAGTGCCGGATCTACTTATCACAGGAACGCCGGGACAGCATAAGGGAGTTGGTCCTTCAATTACGCAGGAGTCAAACTGTAACATTGGCCAGTCTTTCCCAGTTGTTAGGAAAGATGATCTCAGCCATAGTGATCATCCCCTGGTCCAGGCTCCACTCCAGGGAACTTCAGTGGTTCCTGCTCCCCTTCCAGAGACAGAACCTCAGTGCCTCCCAGCAAAGGATGAGACTCCCACTACAGGTATTGAGCCCTCTCACGTGGTGGCTCTTGCCCACCATGCTCAAGGGATCCTCCTTCAAGGAGCAAGATCGGCTTGTACTAACGACCGACGCCAGCCTGTTCGGCTGGGGAGTGCACCTTCGCTCACAGTGGGCACAGGGTCGTTGGTCTCGCTCAGACCTTCAGCACAACATCAATTGGCTGGAGCTCTGGGCCATATATCTGGCCCTTTTCCACTTTCACAGTCTGGTGATGAGGCATCACGTATTGGTCCTCATGGACAATGTGGCTCCCAAGGCTCATATAAATCTGCAAGGGGGCACCAGATCTTGGACCCTATTGACCGAAGCTCTTCTACTGGGCTCCTGGGCAGAATCCAATCTGGCTCCATCAAGGCTGATCACATTTCGGGGGAGGCGAACACTCAGGCCGACCTAATGAGCAGGGCAACAGTAGATCACTCAGAATGGTGACTCCACCCGAGGATTTTCAGAGAAATCTGTCACTGATTCGGCTTGCCATTGCTGGACCTCTTTGTGTCCCTGATCAATGCACAGCTGCCTCGATTCTTTTCCTGGTTCCCATCTCCAGGGGAGGAACGAACAGATGCTCTTTGGAGCCCATGGCCAGAGGGCTTGCTTTACGCCTCCCTCTTCTCCCTCTCCTCCCAGCAGTCATCCGCAAGCTTCTTCGGGAGCGGGCGGAGATCCTCCTAGTGGCTCCATACTGGTCACGGAGACCTTAGTTCACCGATCTGGTGAGTCTCTCCCTCGCGGATCCATGGAGGATTCCCCCGGACCGGGTTTTGCTCAGACAGGGGACCATTCTCCATCCGGACCCCCAATGGCTCCAGTTAGCCGTCTGGCATTTGAGCGCTCAATCTTGTCAAACTTTACTCTCCAGGGGTCATTATGGTAATCCAGGCTTCCCGTCACCCTTCTACAAACCACATTTACGAGGCCACATGGAAGAACTTTCTCTCGTGGTGCTCGGTTCAACACTTGTCACTCTCAGACCTTACGGTTCCCCATATTCTGGACTATCTGTTAGAGGGCTTGGAGAGGGGCTTGGCCCCGAACACATTGCGCAGACAGATCGCTGCGCTTTCCACAGTACTAACCTGCGACTCAGCAGTTTCCTTGGGACATCACCCCCTACTCCGCTCATTCCTCGAAGGGTCCATTAACACCAGGCCCCCTGTAGTGCACAGGTACTCTTCTTAGGAGCTCCCACGTGTTCTTTGGGCCCTGACCAAGTCGCCCTTTGAGCCTCTAAAAACGTGTGACATGCGCTATCTGTCCCACAAGGTGGCATTCTTGGTGGCAATCATGTCGGCGCGACGCACTTCCGAATTGGCTGCGCTTTCTACCCGGGATGACCTGTGCATCTTCCACCAGGATCAAGTGGTTCTCCGCCTCGATCCTACCTTTCTTCCAAAGGTCAACTCTCTTTTCCACATGGCCCAGGAAATCGTGCTCCTGGATTTGTCCTAACCCATCGCATGATCGGGAATGGCAATGGCATCTATTGGACGTCTGCAGGGCGCTCCGGTACTATATCTCACAGACAGCGGCATTCTGTAACTCAAAGGCCCTCTTTGTCTCCTTCCACCCTTCCTCCAGGGGTTGGAAGGTCTCCTCCTCCACGATTGGCAGGTGGATTAGGGTGTGTATTGCGGGAGCGTATCAAGCTGCTTCATTGCTGGTTTCACGATGGATTACGGGCCACTCTACTTGGAGTGCCGCTACTTCCACAGCCTGGACCACTCAGGCGTCCATTGAAGACGTCTTCAGGGCGGCCACATGGTCTTCACCATCTCCTTTTATACAGCACTATAAGATTGATAGGTTTGCCTCGGCGGAGGCCTCCTTTGGTAGGAGGGTTCTCCAACAGGTCGTACTTCAAAGTGCCACGCTGGACCGGTCTGCTCCCCTCCCTCAGGGACAGTAGGCTTTGGTATGTCCCATTGATGGATTATCCATCTCCAGTGCTGGAGAAGGGGCGTTGTCTTACCTGAACGCCTTTTCTCAGCACGGAGATGGATAATCCACTCCTGCCCTAGCCGGTTACTTAGGCCTAGGGCTAGATTGATGAGCCAACACGTCTTGCAGTCAGTCAATGGCTACACTCGCATCAGATCTCTATGGTCCAGGATGGGCGTGGCAACTTTGGCTGACTTGATCTGATTGGGCAGGAACACAGTCTAAACCCATTGGTGGATTATCCATCTCCGTGCTGAGAAAAGGCGTTCAGGTAAGACAACGCCCCTTCTCTCTTGTTCCGACACAGACATTATCATTAGTCAGAAGAAGAAGACTATCTGAGCTGTCTACAGAGCCAAGTCAGATGGAAGTAATATTAGAGAAATTATTTAATATATATATTGTTCACCAGCATAAGTAGCAATATTGTGGGGTTTTTTCCTGTCTTTCTTTGACTCTAGCTTTTTTTTTTTTTTTAAGAAAAAATCTATATAGGGAACATCTTACATCTCAGGAAAATCCCAAGTAATTTTAGATTAGGTTTACTACTATGAAATGAGTAGAATGAGTAGTTAGACCTGGCATCGTTCATATATGAAGGCATTTAGTAAGCCAAGACTAGTTTACATATAAGCATATATATTAGTAGATGTAAATTCTTACCCCTTGAGAAAAACAGAAGGCAGCAATTCCCAGGGGCCAAAAACAGCAGAGCATTGAGAAAATGGCCAAGCCTAGGTGGTCTCGTGGAGGAAGCATCAGAAAATTATCTTCACTTTCGCTGTCGCTTGAAGAGTCACTCTAGAAAGTAAATTAATTTGAGAACAGTGACCATTAGCAAACTGTAAGCTTGCCCCACAAAGCATCCCGCAGGACTACAATCCAAACTCTATGCATGTTTAATGTTGTTGTCTTGACAACATGCAGCATTTCTCCTGATACCTGGTAAGCAAATAATTTTCACCTGGCAGAAAAACTTCCCAAATGAGGAATGTAATATAGTCTCAATATTTTGTTTATTTGGGTAGATTAAGTAGATTTGCCAGACTCTTCTAGACAGGTGGAATAATCATAATAAAAGAGATCAAGATCTGAAAATCAATAGTTGAAAGATTATGGCATAAATTGGCCATGGTGGTCATCAGCACACTGGGTGCCTTGCCAAAAAATCTTATATGGCACTTAGAACACCTGTGCATTGACAAAATTTCCATCACTCAATTGCAAAAGGTGATACTGCTTAGATCCACATATATACTGTGCTGGTTCATTGTGATATTGAAGATTCTTGGGAAGAATTCAATGCATATGAAGGCTTATACCAGCTAAACAACTGGCAGATGGGATTTCACATTTTTAATATATAAGAATAATAAAAGATATGCATCAGGAAAGAACATATAAAGCAGAACCAAAACATACCAGACAAAAAGTTACAGGAGCTCACCTACCATCCTGTCCTAAGGCCTGGGAAAATAGCCAAGTTTTCAGTGCTTAATGGAACATCATCTGCATGAGAGTCATATTCCAGAGGGCAGGTGTTGCAACAGAGAAGGCAGTAAGTCCTGCCCAAACTCAAGGAACAGAGACAACCTCCAGGCTCCAGGATCCTTACCTGCCACATAACTGACTAATATGAATAATCCACTAAGAAAAGAGATCTAAAAGATGGTATTTGGTACAGTCTTCACCACTGGTGTACCTCTTAAAAATGAAAATACCTGACATTGCTAGGGAAGCAGTTATGCTATCAATAGGCTGACTGAGAAATTTCTCCTTGGCGTCAGTCTATAACAGCGGTTCTCAACCTGTGGGTCGCGACCCCATTTGGGGTCAAACGACCATTTCACAGGGGTCGCCAAACAACGCAGTCCGCCATTTTTCCCCCTTTTCCTTAGCTGTGCTACTCCCTCTTATTCTATTGGCTTTTGAAAGCCAATAGAATAGACTCTCTTGAATAGAGTTTAATTCTATTGGCTTTCAAAAGCCAATAGGAATTGTCCAGGCTGTCTCCGCCCTGCTGAGCCCACCAAAAGTCCCAGTCTGCAAACGGTGCTGCAAGTTGTCTGCAGCGAAGGCGAGCTGTCTGGAAGTTTCCACCCCTCCCTGCTGAGCAACTACTAAAACTGTAAGTAAAAGAGGGCCTAGGGTGGGAGGTGGGAGGCCGGCGGGCGCAGGGAGGGGTTTTTGGCGCACGTGGGGCCCGGCGGGTGGCTTACCTCCCTTGGGCTGGGCCAGCTGGTGGCCCAGCCCATGGTCGCCCTGTGCCGTTGCTGCTGCAGCTGCCCAGGAGCGCCTGGGCCTGCCTGCCGCCGCCCCAAATGGGCGGCGGCGAAGGCAAGGCTAGCAGGGCAGCGGCAGGCGCAGGGAGGGTTTTTGGCGTGCGTGGGGCCCGGCGGGTGTCTTACCTCCCTTGGGCTGGGCCAGCTGGTGGCCCAGCCCATGGTCACCCTGCATCGTCGCCGCCGTGGCTGCCCAGGAGCACCTGAGCACCTGGGCCTGCCTGCTGCTGCCCCTTGGCCGGTGCAGGGGGCAGCACCGCGCATGCATAGCACACGGGGTAGCACCGCGCATGCCGGCGCAGGTCGGGGTCGCCGCCTGAAAAAGGTTGAGAACCGCTGGTCTATAACTTAGTTTGAATGTCCAACAGTATTTTATAGATTTATGGTAGGATTTCATTCAGACACTAGTAACTAATGATTTTGAAAAAATAAAGGTAATCCTCAACTTATAACCCTAATTGAGCCCAGAATTATGATCATAAGTGGTGGAAGTTATTAAACGAGGCACCCACATGATCACCTCACTGAATGACCATAATACTGATTTTCCCCATTGGGTTGTTAAGCGATTGCAGGAGTTGTTAAATGGAGCACAGGGTGCCTTAGTGGGTGGGGAAGGTTCTGGGACATATGGTGTAGGCCTGCACTGTGACATCTCCAAAGCTCACACATGGCCTGCCCCAGGCCTCCCCGGACCTCCCCCACCATCTGAGGCACTGCTTGCACAGCTTTCCACTCTGCAGAGTCCCACACCCTTGGGCCTCCCCCCACTTGTTCCACTTAGTTTTCCAAAGATCACCTTTTCCAATGAGAAGCAGCTGATCCACTATGTGGCTTTCCTGTACAGAGTTCGCCTGTTGCCCTCCTGTAGTGGCTATTTCCAAAATGACACCTACCTCTGGGATGTCACCATGTAGCTTCCATATGGGAAGACCATATGGTGATTTGGCTACTTCTCTTTCTAAAAGGCTACATAGCAGACTGACCTGCTCTCCTTGGGAAAGATGATTTTTGGAAGAGTAAATAAAGTGAGGCAGGTTGGGGGAGGGAGGAGGCCCAAGTGTGGAACCCAGAGAGGTGGGAAGCAGGCTTAAAGCCTGTGAGGGCCCAGCAGAGTGGGAGGTAGGACCAAAGGACCCAGTTGGGCAAGATGGGGGGGGGAGAGATAGGCAGTGGGATAACTGCAGGGTCCCTATGGTTGGTCATAAGGATAGGCAAATTGCCAAGCACCTAAGTTTTATTCATGTGACCACTAGAACACTGCAGCGATCACAACTTAGGGTACAGATGGTAAATCCCTTTGTTCAGGGCTGTTGTAATTTCAAAAGGTCACTGAATGAATGGTAATAAGTTGAGGACTATCTGTAATACATAATTTTTTAGTTTTATGCTGTGTTGATCTATTAAATCTTATTTAAGGGTGGAGTAGGCAAACCAGACCCTCCTGTGACTACAATTGCCAAAAATGGGTGCAAGTTTCATCAGTTTGAGGAAAGAGTCACATGAAAATTGTTGTGAAAATCCTGAACAATGTTTATCTTAATTAAAATATAATAATACAGGAAAAGGCCCAAACCTTCCCCTGAATTTAAAGGAAAACAAGCAGAAATATTTGGCCATTGTTTTTTTTTTCCAACAGAAAGAATATATGTAGCACTGACAATGATACCTAGATGGGTAATGAAACATCTGCAAGCAAACAACCAAGCTCATGAGCACTAAAGACTCCACACTATGTATTTATTTACTATATATTTATACTACCATATCCACAAAGACTCACGGAAGTGCACAATTAAAGCTGAAAACCAAAACACAATGAAGTAATAAGCTGAATAAAATAAGTAAAAGTTATAAAATCTCAGCAGGAAGTTTTCAGAGGAAGGCTGCTTCAAAGTGTGATCCTGGTAGAGAAAAACATCAATTCCTTACTGTTTCCCAAATTTCCTGTCTGGTTAGAATCCAATGTAGCAGATGGTGCTGCAGGTATCTGATGCCAAGCCATATAGGGTTTTATTAATCAAACTAGGACTGTAAATTGTTTTCACAAATCTAGACCAACCAGTGCAATATCTGCAATGAAGGTGCTGTGTAAAAATTCCAGGCTTTTATTTGCTAACACATGGACTCCTTTTTCTGCTGCATCTTCCAGCAGTTGCCTGCTTCTCTCATCCCATAACAAAGAAAAATATCTTCGGGCTCAACCTTCTGGTCCTGGCAACCTCTCAAATCCTCGCTTATCCATCCACATCTTTTGATTCTCTTGGACAGGGTGGACATTTTGCAAAAAAAACCCACAACCCACTTAGACCATCCTTTTCCCTACTCACACAAGCATCCATATTACTCTTATGTCTCATTTCCCATTCTTTTCATTAATAAACATCTTTTCAAAGGCTCATCCTCCCACTCTACTTTCACTGAAGCTGACCAAGATTGATTTCTCTACCTCCCACTTCTTTTACTTGTGAGGAGATGCTTGTTTCTTGCCCAGTCTGTAAAACTGTGCAGCATCATATGTCCTTTCCCCTCCCTATAACATTAAGTTATCACTCACATAACTAGCCAAGGGGTGCTTTTTCTAATCTTCTATAACAATAGCAGCTAAGAGCATAAAATGTACCTGTAGGTAAACAAGTAATCAGAATAGAAAACTAATCCAGTGATAATGGTGGTGTATAAATAAGGGGAAAAAATAATTTAATATTATATCAGGAGCAAAGATACTTAAATGTATGTCTTCAAATAATTTATTTCAATTTTTATGGGCTATTCTTTTAAGAATTCCATGATTTGAGCAAACGTCCGGCCTCTAGGAAAATAAAAAAGGAAGATAATGTTAGCAGCTTGAGTTGTGCTATATTAGAGGTCTTTTGTTGCTTTATAGCTTAGTGTCAAATATATGGGTTAGCAAAAAGTTCCGCTTCTTTCATCTGAACTTGCTTTCCAATTATTCGTACTTAGTGTCACAATCCTTTGTTATTAAATAACTCTGTGTGAACTAGTAACACAGAAAATTACAATGATAATAATAGCAATGATCATGGTAATAGCAATGCAGAAACAATGTTAGAATAGCACTCACTGCTATCAGCTTCCACCCTTGATGTAAAGCAGTTGGCATCCTATTGATTTTTCTTTTTTCCCACTGTAACCTGCTTCTTCTGCATTACCTTGCTATAATATTTCCAGGACATCTATTATTACCTTGGCATTTAAGTACAGTAGCATTTTCAACCTTCTAGTTTTCCTTTTATGAAGTATTTTACAATCCTTCCCTCCATACTTTCATTTGACCTTCTTTCCAGCTGCATTTTCATACACTTTCCCCCCTTTTTAATACTCTAGTTTCACACTGGGAGGAAGAATGGGTGTTATAATTTCCGAAAGCCATATCCTCTCATTTCCCCTTAGTTGGGGGCAATATGCTAACATTAAAAATTCTTGAATTAAAAATATTTTTGTTTTTTCTCTCAAGCTGAATTCTTAGTTTATTAGTTGGGGATTTGGGATTTCACTGGGAAATTAGTTTCCCGTAGTATTGGTAAAATTGAACCATTTTTCATATTTAAGTACATTCCTCATTTAGATTCTAAAGTCCTAAGCTACTAACAATTTATCTTAGCCATGTTATTCTTAATTAATTATGCTTTAATTTCTAATTCTCTGAAATAAAGATGTCTCTTGGGTAGAAACAGTTATTACGCCATATATAATCTCCATGTTGTCTATTATTATTGTTTGTAAATTAAACATTTAGAATTGTTATTTAAAAATTAGTCCCAAAATGTGTACTCAGAAGTTTCTGAATGTACCTTATCAGTGTATCCTTAGAAATTTACCTCATATTCCTGCAATTCCTCTTCCTCTACTTCATAGGATACTGTTTGGATTTTGATATCATTTTCCATTAAAGATCTTCCCTGTGCTTCTTGCTCATCAGAAACATCAGCAGATGGGTCTTTGCTTTCCATGAAGGTTGTCTCACAATTGTCACCTTTGTTGTCCTTGACTTTGACACTGCTTTCATCCTTCACCAGAATGAAATTTGGACCATACAGTGCTTCAACAGCTAGTTGAAGAGAACTAGCATCCAACAACTGGTGTGTCCTTGCATTACCTGAATTTTGGAAGATATAGGAATATAATTTGCCATGGCAACGATGACTGTGATAATCCTGGTGATAAGTACAGTTACCATGAAGGTGTCCATTGCTCTTGGCCAACAGTGGATTCTGAAGTTCACTCACACTTTCCATTTTCCTTAAAAAATCAGTGGCAGATGCTTCTGAGATAAATTAGTGTCCTGAAAGAAAACAAACAAAAGGCCAGTGATGCATAAATTGTAGAAATGAATTAAAGAATTCAGCAATGAATATATCTATACTAAAAAGAAGTCCGTATTAGTGGAAATCCAAGGACTGCAGCCATATCAGATGGGTTCTAGCTTGTACTTGTCCCTTAGCACTTGAGCAGTGACCTTTAGAGAAAAATTGAGGAAGCTCTCTTTCTAAAATAAACATCAGTCTTCCTTTCTTTGTTCATATTCAAAAGTACAGTATTACTAAAGAGAATAAAATACAGAAGAACAAATAATGATGTAAGGAAATCAACCTGGCTTTCACAGAGAAAAATCATGTCACATTAACCTTTTTGCTTTTTTGAATGTCAGTGTAGACATGGATGATCAAAGAGTTAAATGCTTAGAATTTTCAGAAAGCCTTGGACAAATCCCAAGTGTCATGGGTTACCATAGATTTGCATCTGGTTAAAAAAGAGAAAACAGAAATAAATGGGCACTTTTCAGATGAAATATATCTTCATTATATTTTACTAATATTATAGAAATAGCAATAATATCAATTCATGTCAATATCCTGTTTTTGTGCTCTTATTAAAGTTTGGTTTCCCATCAATATTTACAGTATCTTTATCAGTTATGATTTTCTTAATATTAATTATATTTATATAGCTATTTTTTATTCATACCAATCCTCCTCTTATTTTCAAATTTCCCATATCAAAAGAAGAAAAATGCTATTTTAATTCTAAATCGTATCTTCCATTATAAAAATCTAGTTATATCTTAGAACATAGAACATAGAATAACAGAGCTGGAAGGGATCTTGGAGTCTTCTAGTCCAACCCCCTGCTCAAGCAGGAGACCCTATCCCATTTCAAACAAGTGGCTGTCCAGTCTCTTCTTTAAAAGGCTCCAGTGATGGAGCACCCACAACTTCTAGAGGCAACGTATGTTCCACTGGTTGATTGTCCTCACTGTTAGGAAGTTTGTCCTTAGTTCCAGATTGCTTCTCTCCTTGATTAGTTTCCATCCATGGCTTCTTGTCCTGCCTCCAGGTGCTTTGGAGAATAGTTTGACTCCCTCTTCTTTGTGGCAGTCCCTCAAATATTGGAAGGCTACTATCATGTCACCCCTGGTCCTTCTTTTCATTAAACTGGACACAGAAAGGAAGTCAGGTCATGAAATGTGTACAAGAAAAGCACCAAGCTCAGAGAATACCAAGGATCCCACAGTCCTCCTCCTCTAAGGGTCATCTAAGGGTCATCCATTCTTTTAATCATATTCAAACAGGTATATTAAACAGAAAGTGCCCCCTCTGATAGATGAAATCTTCTATCTTGTAAGTCTAACTCTCACTTTCTTTCTTTGCCATGTAGCTTTCCAGGCCAAGGCAATTAGATCGCCCCAAAATTTTCTTTCTATTTTTGTGCAAGCTGTTTGGCATGAGAAAGGCAATTTAGGTAGAGTATTTTGGGAGGGGAACTCCTCCCATTCACATTCCCTAGATATTTTCCCTGCCCGCTCCATGTTTCATTTTCTAGAATCTTCTTCCTTGTCCTCAGGTGTAATTTGAAGAAGGAAGGGGTCTTTTGTATTTTCATTGTTATAGATAGGTCTTGCAGTATTTTATTTGTATATGGCAGTCAATATTTCCCTTCTCCTATCTCCTCCATCTCTAGATCAATTTCTTCTGCTTTATTCTCTGATTTCTGGTTTATTTGTTCATACTTTGTAGTCATTGTCTGGGAGCTTTCCAGCTGTATCTCTATTTGGAGATTTGGTCCTTTATATCATCTAGGTCATTTTTAGTCTCATTATGGTTTCTTTTTATTTCCTCTTTTTGTACAACAATTGTTTGATGGATTTGCTGTAACATAGAAAGCATTTCCTTCTGAAAGATATTTGTTTTTTCTTGAGGCATCATTCCTAGAAATCCTCTGGTATCACCAGTCTCAGTAAGAGTGAAACAAAATTTCCTCCAGTTTTCTGGTCTTTATATATAGCCTTTATAATCCAGTCCTCATAGAAATGTTTTATAGTAATCCTTTGTCTCAAGTATCCTGAGAATTATCAATCAGGCAAGATTGTAATCTGCAATGTTCCAGGTGTTCACAATATTCAACCTCCCTGTAGCCAGACATATTCAGAAGTCAATTTTTTCTTTCTCTCCCACTAGCTCTTGAGATTAAAAGTCCAAGCTCAGTAGGTATTTAGAGTCCAAGAAGGTCAGGATGATAAATATGCGAAAATATTTTCCTTTACTGCCAGCTGTACCAAGCAGCCAAGGAACTTGTTATGGTGCTGTACTCAAATCCACCACCAGATGTCATTCAAAGTCCATTTTCCACTCTTAAAACAAAGGGTTGATTTCTTATATTTCTATATTTCAGCTCAATAGTTTTTTTTTCAAAGAGAAAAACTTAACAACTATCTCAGTTCTCAGATTTATCAAAACTGTAGCTTTGTATTACTTTCACTTCAGTATTGTGTATTTCTGTGCCCCATAACAAATTTAAAACGCTGCTTCCGTTCACATCTGTAGGTTTAAGGCTTCTTGGGAGCCTTTCCCAGGAAATTCAGTTGTAAAATAGTAAAGAAAGGATCAATATTCTCACCCAGTCCAAACATGCTGTTTACGATGTGCTAATTAAAGCTTTGTTCTTCAGTTGTCAGCAGCTAATGGCCAGCCACAAAGGTGTGGTCGATCTTTCCCCTGCCGGTTTAGAGGGCTTTCCTTGGATCAAATGGAGAGACTGCTGTCTCTCTGTGATCAATAAGGTACCCCTCCTTCTTCATCGCCTCTTCAGGGCGACTTTAAGCCCTTTTCAGGGCCCCCAGCAGGGCAAAATCGGGAGCCAAAGGCAGATCTTTGCCTTCCTACATTCTGTCTCACTGTGACGCAAAACCAGAAGTCCTAAGATCACATTTGTTTACAAGTTGATTGTGCATGAATGAGCAGGCATGGCATGCATTAACAAAACATACCTAGTAATGCTTATTATCCAGATATGGCCTTGTCCAAGATTTGCCTTCTAGGTTTGGGGTCCTTCAGCAGCCACAGCTCCAAAGCTTAACCAGAGTGTTGTTCAAAAAAATGATGAAATTGATTACTTTATAGCAAACATTAGAGAACTTGCTCATATATTTCTCTTCCTGCTGATAAGTTTCCTTACTGAGCTCCTCAACCTTATTGCCAATTTCCTTGATGAAGGTGGGGTTTGGTAGGAATAAAGAATTCATGGTCTCAATGGTAATCATGGGATTGTCCCAGATAATCTCTGGCCTAATCCATTATTGTTGTTAGTTGTGAAGTGGTGTCTGACCCATCGCGATCCCATGGACAACATTCCTCCAAGTGGATTATCTGTTCCTCTTTGAGTTCTGACCATGACTTGGGACTGAAACGGTAATTATTGCTTTGGTAAATAAATGGCTAGAGGAAATTCAACTGTAGATTTCTTGGCAGTGTTTGATACAGTATCATTCAGGACCACCTATGACAATTGAAAGTAGGGGCACTATTTTGTAATACTTCCAAGACCTCTTGAACAGGCAACATCAGTCATTGTGGGTGTCAGCCCTTCAAAGATTTGATTTGGGTGTCAGGCCAAATCAAGAAACAGTCTCTACTGGAATTCCAGGAATGCTATTTTATTGGTGTAGGGCAGGGGTAGGCAACCTTGGCTCTTCTATGAGTCGTGGACTTCAACTCCCAGAATTCCTGAGCCAGCCATGCTGGCTCAGGAATTCTGGGAGTTGAAGTCCACGAGTCATAAAAGAGCCAAGGTTGCCTACCCCTGGTGTAGGATATATTAAACCTGTTGAAATCCTTCATTGCCCCTTTTTAGGACAACAGTCAAGGCAGAGCTGTTCTGAGTTTCTTTCTAATGCCTTCTCCTTTCCCGGGTTTGAGAAACTGTTTCCCCACTCCAATCTTCTTCTCAAGGCCAGACTTAAATACCTGTACAGTGGCAAGAGGGTGAAGTAGGACTCAGGTCTCCCATCCTTGCTTTTTAACATCTATGGAAATTGACTTGAAGAAGTCATCCATTGATTTGGAATGAGGTATCATTGACATGCTAATGGCAGGTAGTTGCACATTTCTACTCTAAGCCAAACTGGAATTCTAGTAATCTTGTCCTGATGTCTGGAGATATGGAGGCCTGTATAATGACAAAGCAAACTGAAATTGAATAAGCTGGAATCAGCAGTTGTTGTTGTTTAGCTACCATTTCCTTCTCCTCCAGCTCTGATTTTGACCCTCTGAAAGACCAAGTCTATGACTTGGAGGTTCCCCTAGAGTGGCTACTGCTGGAGATGCAGATGGGACATTGTAGCCAAGTGCTACAGTGAATTTTGTGAGTATTACCTTGTGTTCCAATGAGCTTCCAGGTTCAATTGAAAAGCTGGTTTTAACTATTAAAGCTTATGTGGCTTGACTCCCAGAATTGCCTCCAAGTAGAACTATCGTAACCTGTTTCTCCCAGGAAATGATATTCAAGGTCCCTCCCATTTGTGAAGTTTGTAGAGAAGTGGCCCAAGTACAATGCCTCTCTGTGCGTAATTCCTTTCCTCTGGAATAACGCCTACCCAGAGGTGAGGGTAGTGGGTACTCTGCTTTTGTTCAGGGTGGCTGTGAAAACTGTGTTGTTTGAAAACATTTTGGATGTCTGACAATTGCCATGAGATTGCAAATAGAACTTTTGATTAAAAAAATATAGTTTCTACCTTAAAAAGGATATTATAGAGTTAAAAAGGCATCAAAATAGCATCCAGAAATATTTAGGGGCCTGGAACAGCTACCTTACAATTGGCAGCCAGAAATGTTTAGTGTAGCATTAAAGATGGCAAGGAGAGATATAACAAAGTCTATAAAATCAGCATAGCATAGATAAATACATACAGAGAAGTAGTTTCATCTTTCTCTCACAATGTTAGAATTCAAGGTCACTCACTGAAACTAATTATAGGGAGACTGGATCAACAGAAAGAAATCTGTTTTCATATAGTGCATAAACTGTGCAATTCACTGTTAGAAGTTGTGGTAATGGCAGCCGGTTTGGAGAGCTTTATGGAGGATCAGACTACTAGTTCCTACTCATATGGGTGCTTACTTACCCTTTTCTGAGTGAAGTAATTATGTAGTAAATACTGGTTGCTTACCCATCCAAACATGTGGCACTAGGTTATGCAGAACGCTAAACTAGTTGGACCCATATGTTATAGTCTGGTTTGCTGAAATAAGGATCCAATTGTCTGTTACAACCCAAAAGAATGACGAACCCCTTTGGCTTCTAAGGTTCAGTTGGAGGCAACATATCATGCATTTGACAGACTCCAACCAAAGAATGCTGGAAGTTACTAAAATCTGCCTGGTGGTGGTAGAAATGTAGCTGAGGATTCTGGCATAAACATTTCTACTAATGGTGTGATTTTTAAAGCACCATTGGTAGTAGAAATAGAGCCTTGAAGGTTTGTTTGAAAAGGAATTTTCAAGAAGGGATACCTAAGTGGTTAGTGCATTTGGAGATTATGAATTCCTGGCACATCAGTCCTTTTCTTTAATCTTACATTTAAAATGAATGGTTTACTTCTGTCTCTTCTCTTCCATATCTTTAGATCATTCAATGTCATTCTAGGACTGCCCAGGTCCTACATACCTTTATATCAATTTCTTGCAAGCACCTTATTTAATATTTTACCAGAAACTGATAAACAGGCCATGAAAATGCCTGGGGAACAACAGATCTGAAATGTATAATACTGAAATCCAGTATCAAAGTGCTAAAGATCTGGACTGCATGTTACACAGTTCTTTGAGAACACAGAAAAAAAAAAGGAAAGTATAGTCATTAGAAAGTGAAGCAAAGTGTGGACTTACCTTAGTTTTAATAGAAAATGACAGTATTTGGCAACATAATTGGGCATGAGAGCTTGTACTTGTCTTCTAACTGCCAGAATATTGTCTGAACACTGACTTTATTTGAGTCCTTATGCCAGCCTCATTATGGAAGGTAGTGAAATCAGACTATGAATCATATGAAAAGATGAGAAGGTCAAAGCTATCATGATGGTTAGAATGTGTTGAACATTGCCCTTTCTTCTTGGCAGCTTGAGATGGAGAACAATAGTTGATGTAAATGCATAGTACATTCTTTATGCTGGATCATAACTTCCTGCAGAGTTACAGTGAATGGCAGATGGTCTCGGCACAGATCTGAGTCTGGCATCCCCTGAAGAAGCCTTCTATGCATGATAAACAAGTTAGGTGCACAATGAATTACAGCCCTTTCAGTTACAATTGGTTCCAGTAAGCATGATCTATTTTGCACGCTAAAGGACTGCTAAACAGTTCTTCAGTGCTAATGGACTACTAGGAGAGTTATTCAGTGTTTTGACAGAAACTTGCAAGGAAACAGTGGAAATCAAGAAAGAAAGGGGAATGAAAAGCTGTTTGATATGAAAACAACATCTATCCATGCCATGGCACATTTATAACAAATGTCCCCTTTGCAGTGACAGTGCATATAACTGATAAGAAACACATATTTGGGGTGCCTTTTACCGGTAGTTGAGCTTGATGACATCAGCATATCATACATATCATACATTGTAACATTCTAAGAATTGTAATTCATTGGCCGAGCCAATGTAGGGCTGAGAAAACTAATAGATATAGTATTGTTTTTTTTAAAAAAAAATAGTTGTGATCATATTTTTTTTTAAAGGCAAAATCAAATTACAGCCAACGGAAAGATAGACAGCTGCACACTAGGCAAGATTTTGAGTACTTTGCACACATTCTTAGTTGGATGGTCCACAGACAATTGGACCCTTATTTCAGCAAACTAGACTACAACATATGGGTCCAACCAATTTAGCATTCTGCATAACTTAGTGCCATTTGGAAAACTCACATGCTTGGATGGGTAGGCAACTTGTGATTTTAAGTCTAGGAATTATTACTTTTGCTCAGTACTTTTTTTGTTAAAAAAAAAAAAAAGGTGCCGGAACTCACACATGTCATACAACCCGCCTTGCCTACTCTACAAGGTTCCATCCCCAAAAGGTGCCGGAACTCCGTTCTGGGTGTTCTATGACAAAAAAAGCCCTGCTTTTGGTAATTGGCAAATGGGATTTTCTTTTTTAAAAAAATCTCACCACTAAGTTTTAGTCAATTACTAAATTAATCAGATACAGTGGTTTTTGATATAGCCATGTAAAAAAAATCCATCAAAGTAGGACTTATACATTTAAACTAGCAAGAGCTGCTACAATGAGAGCTTTGTGCTTATCTTCAGCAGGATCAGAATTACAATCTGTGACAATTTACTATTATATTGTCATATGTCCAAAGATATCCAACTGTCAGCTCATTGTAAACAAGTTTCAGAAAGAAGGGAGGAAAGGGATTTAGACAATAACTTTTATATAAATGTAAATTTTATTTTAATAAAACATTAGATCAGCTGTTAAGCAAAATTACTTATCTGTAGGATATGAACCAAAAGAAGTTGGAGAGGAATGCCTCTTGTTCAAACAATTGCATATTTTAACAAGTCCTTGGCAGCTGGGTTTATGACAATTTCCTGCCAGCATTGTCTTAAATTGAGATAGATGGGAAATTATTGCATGAACTGATGGCTGCCTGAAGGATTGATAAAGAGCCTTCTGTGAAATTGTCAGAAGTATTTTGCTGGCTACAGCATGTTTCAACATTCTGTTGGTGTTTTACAGGAGGACATTGCTAATAGTTTTGATGAAAGGCTAAGGCAAAAATTAATGAAATCATTTGGATGGAAGAATATTGTCATACAAAAACAGTATAGCAACTGAAGAAAATTCAAATATCACCAGAAGGTTTTGACAAAACACAAAGCAGCTAAAACTTGGGGTAAGACTGTAGAAATTCTTGTATATTTGAAAAGTAGACATACCGGTAGAAAGCCTCTTAACAAAGTGCCAATGCATTTATATAGGGTTCTTTCCCCTCATCCCTGAATATCAACACTGTCAACTCTACAAATGAGCATGGCTGCAGCCATTTTCCTTCTCATTCTAGGTTGCCACATAGAACGGAAGGAGGGGAGGTTGCCCAGGTGCTTCACTAGTAAAAATAATCTTTTGTCCCATGTGAACCAAGATCATCAGCTGCTAGAGACTGGGCGTTTCATAAAAAATCCACCAAATAACCATATTGGGGAACATAGTTGCTTACATAGCTTTTGTGGGAGGGACATTTAACTTTGTATTGGGAAATTGTTGCTTGTGTATCCAGACTTGGTTTCACTCTTGATCATGCCAATACTTTGTAACTAATAAACATATTCTTTTAGGAACTTGCAAGCCTCGGAGTTCTGCTTTTTTCATCTCTGTCTGTCAGAACCATGACATTAAACCAAATCTCATAAAACTTCATTTTCTCAGGATGCTGGATCCTGACTGCCTACCCACTCACTTTTGGGAGAGCAGTAAAGACTCAGCAAAGATTTAAAATGGACAAGAGTGAAATCGCTGCTAGCCGCAATGCAACTCTGGCTGTCAGCACGCAAACTGGCACTCCAGCCACCAAGGAGGCATCACTGGCTGAAAACCAGGTTATTCCAACCTGGGAGACTGGTATTGCAGGAAGGAGCTACAATCCTGGTGGACCTCTATCAAACTGAGGCTGGCCCTCAGTGCAGGAGTAGTCCTGTAACTGTTGGAGAGGAACTACTATTGCTACCATCCCAGGGTTCTTCATCTGCAGATAGCAAGAAAGGAAAGGGGTTGATGGGATGGGACAATTCCAGAGAGTGGAGGTTTCAGTCCCCAGTCCACAGCCCTTCACTGAAACAGCTGATGAAGGACACGTTAGCTTACCTGCTAAAGGAATTTTTTTTTACCAAGCTGGATTTAAGAGAGGCTTATTACCAGATCCAGATTAAGGAGGGGGACAAGTGGAAAACTGCCTTTAATTGCCCTTTGGGGAGCTTCCAATTTAAAGTGATGCCTTTTGGACTGCAGGGGACCCCGGCTGTGTTTATGCAACTGATAAATCAAGTGCTCCATGATCATTTATACAACAAGGTTTTGTTTATCTTGATGACATCTTTATTTACTCTGAAACCATGGATGAACACATCAAAATGATCTGTGAGGTATTAAAGAGACTGTTGAAAGCCAAACTATATGCAAAGCTGTCAAAGTGTGAATTTCACCAGACATGCCTTGATTATCTGGGGTATCAGATTTCAAATGAGGGGATAGAGATTGACCTTGCCAAAGTAAAAGCAGTGCTAGAATGGCAACCCCCATGCACCCATAAGCAGCTTCAAAGCTTTCTCGGTTTTGCCAACTTTTACCGTCAATTTATTCCCTCTTTCGCAAAGATAGCCATGCCAATCACCAATTTACTCAAAACAGGAAAAGGAGAGGGAAACCCTGACCTTGTCAGCCATTGCAATGGTCATTAGAGTGCCAGACTACATTTGAAAAATTAAAGAGACTTTTTGCAGCTGAACCAGTCCTTAAGAACCCTGACCCTGAACAACTGATCATTCAAGCTGATGCAAGTGATGTGACCATGGGTGACGTTCTCTTATAAAACAGTCACAGAGGGGAGTTACAACCCTGTGCTTACACTTCCCAAAAATTAATTGACACCAAGAGGAGGTTGGCTGTTTGGGAGAAAGAGGCTTTTGCAGTTCATTGGGCATTGCTAACATGGCGTCACTTCTTGGAAGTGGGGGAAATACTTTTTGAGGTGTGGACTGATCACAAAAATTTGAATGCTCTCAAACCTCCCATAAATTATCCCTGAAACAAGTTTGGTGGGCTCAGTACTTCAACCATTTTAATTTCACTTTAAAATATTTTCCTGGGGATAAGAACTTTTTGGCTGATGCCTTATCTAGAATGCCCTAGTTCAAGAGTGACTGAGGTAAAGTAATTAACTCCATTATTCCTGTGCCACAATCCACTTCTCAAATAACAACCAGATTGCAAACACAGAGACCCCCTGTTGGTCCTGACGATCGCTCACTGAAGGAATTGAAGGAGAAGTTAGAGACTGATGCCTGGTTCAAAGACAACAAATCTATTTTAACCCTAAGGGGGGACTAGTTTGGAAGGGCTCTACGTTATACCTCCCAGATGGCCTCAGACTCCAAGCACAGCAACAAAGTCATGACGATAAGCAGGCAGGTCACTCTGGATTGTTGAAGACATTGCATCTGGTGCAGAGGCAATTTTGGTGGCCAGGAATGAAAAAAGACATTGAGAGCTATGTTAAGAGTTTTGCCACCTGTGCTGCCATGAAGAAGTGTCCTGGAAACACTCAGGATTGTTGCAACAAGTTGCTGAACTTTCCCAGCCTTGATAGGAGATAGTCATGGATTTTGTAGTGGAGTTACCTGAGAGCAAGAGAAAGACTGTAATATGGACTGTGATTGATCTATTTTACAAACAGGCGCATTTCATTGCTTGCTCAGAACTTTCCTCTACCCAGAAGCTAACCAAGCTGTTTTTAAAACACAAATATCGACTCCATGGTGCCCCAAAGCAGATTATTTTTGACAGAGGGTCCAGTTTACTGCTAAGTTCTGGAGGGAGTTCGTTAAACTGATTGGGTCCACCCAGGGGCTTTCATTGGCTTTTCATCTGAATACTAACGGAGCTGCTAAAAAAGCTAATGCAATGGTGGAACAGTACCTCAGATGTTATACCAGCAAACTAATTGGGCTGACCTCTTGCCTTTTACAGAGGTAGCCTACAACAACACTGTGCACAGCAGCACTGGACTCACCCCATTTAAGATAGTAACGGGTTGAGATTTTGTGCCCATGCCTAAGTACCCCCAGAAGCTTCCTACTTCCCAGACTTTGGATCAATGGGTGACATCCTTCCAGTGGGTTTGGATGAATGTGACCAAGGCCATCAAGGTTTACAAAGAGCAAGTAGATAAATGACGGTCCTCTCAGAAAGTTTTTCATGTCGGGCAATTGGTTTATCTTTCAACAAAATATTTAAGGTTAAAGTTACCCAGTAGAAAATTGGGTTCAAAATTCCTTGGTCCTTTTCCCATTATTAAGATCAAAACCCTGTCACAATGGAATTGACAATTCCACAATTGTTAGGAAAAGTTCATCCTGTATTTCATTGCAGTCTATTGAAATCTGTGTCAGAATCCTCTTTGAGACCTGTCCCAAAGAAGCCTCCGGGTCCAGTAGTGGTAGAGGGGGAGATACATTATGAAATCAAATGAATTCTTGATTCTAGGTTGTACAAGGGAAAATTACAGTATCTTGTTCAGTGGAAAGGCTACCCCCTTTCAGAAGCTACATGGGTGAAATGTACCAATGTGAAAGCAGGTAAGTTAATAAAAAAGTTTTACGATAAATATCCTCACAAGCCTCGAGGAATTACTTAACCTGCTTTTTGTTTCTCCTACAGGAGACTCTTTCCTTTTGAGAGGGGCTGACTGTCAACTCTACAAATGGCTTGTAGAGGGAGGGGGTTGCCTAGGTACTTCGCTAGTCAAAATAATCTTTTGTCCTGTGGGAACCAAGGTCAACAGCTGCTCCTGAGACTAGAGACTGGGCATTTCATAAAAAGCCTGCCAAATAACCATATTGGGAAACATAATAATAATAATAATAATAATAATAATAATAATAATAATAATAATAATAATAATAATAATAATAATAAGTCAAAATTGAGAAGACAGCAACAGACAGTAAGTGCCGCCTATGCAAAGAAGCTGAAGAAACAGTGGAGCACCTGGTAAACTGCTGCAAGAAGATCGCACAGACTGACTACAAGCGGCATGACAAAGTAGCAACAATGGTGCATTGGAAGATCTGCAAGAAATATCATTTGCCTGTAAGCAAGAACTGGTGTGATTATAAAATAGAGAAAGTCATAGAAAATGATAAAATTAAACTGCTCTGGGACTTCAGAATTGAAACAGACATGTACCTGCAACATAACACCCTGGACTTAACAACCGTCGATAAGAAAGACAAAAAAGTCTGGATAGTGGACATGGCAGTGCCTCGAGACAGAAGAATAGATGAGAAAGAACTGGAGAAGATAACAAAATACAAAGATCTACGAAGAGAAATAGAAAGACTGCGGCAAAAGCAAGCAAGGGTAGTACTAATAGTAATAGGTGCCTTGGGTGCAATCCCAAAACAACTGGAGCACCACTTAAACACCACTGGCATTGACAAATTTGCCATTAGTCAATTGCAAAAGGCGGCCTTACTAGGAACTGTTTCGATCCTGCGACGATATCTGTAATACCATCAAACATCCACATCTGCCTGTCCCAGGTCCTTGGTAAGGACTCGATAGGTAGACAAAAATGCCAAATCCAGTCCGAACATCTGGCTGACTGTGCGGTGATTAATAATAATAATAATAATAATAATAATAATAATAATAATAATAAAAAGTTGGAAGGGACCTTGGAGGTCATCCAGTCCAACTCCCTGCTCAGGGAGGAAACCCTATACCATTTCAGACAAATGGCTGTCCAGTCTCTTCTTAAAGACTTCCAGTGTTGGAGCATTCACAGCTTCTGGAGGCAGGTTGTTCCACTGGTTAATTGTTCTAATTGTCAGGAAGTTTCTCCTTAGTTTTAGGTTGCTTCTCTCCTTGGTTAGTTTCCATCTGTTGCTTTTTGTCCTGCCTTCAGGTGCTTTGGAGAATAGCTTAATTTCCTCTTCTTTGTGGCAACCCCTGAGATATTGGAACACCGTTATCATGTCCCCCCTCGTCCTTCTCTTCATTAAACTAGACATCCCAATTCCAGCAACGGTTCCTTATATGCTTTAGCCTCCAGTCCCCTGATCATCTTTGTTGCTCTTCTCTGTACTCTTTCTAAAGTCTCAACATCTTTTTTACATCGTGGTGACCAAAACTGGATGCAGTATTCCAAGTGTGGCCTTATCAAGGCATTGTAAAGTGGTATTAACATTTCACGTGATCTTGATTCTATCCTTCTATTAATGCATAGTTGCTTACATAGCTTTTTTTAACTTTGTATTGGGAAATCCAGATTTGGTTTCACTCTGGACCATGCTGATACTTTGTAACTAATAAACATATTCTTTGAGGAACTTGCAAGCCTCAGAGATCTGCTTTATTCGTCTCTGTCTGTCAGAACCATGATATAAGCTTCAAACAACAACACTGAAAAAGAAAGTTTCTTAGCTTGAAAATATTTTTTTGTAAACAACTCCATACTATGTCTAATAGAAACTCATCCAGGATTGTAGCTTCTTGGCAGTATACCTTTAAAAAGCTCAAGAAACATCCTATTATGTTTGCTGGCTCCTTAAGTATGGAATGGGGAAACACCCTTTCCATCTTCCATAGGCAGCACATAAACTAAAAAGACTGGACAGCCATCCCCTTTCCACCAATTATTAGTTAAATTTAATATTAGCTTTATGTCAAGTTCAGCTATTGGGGAATTAATGGAAACATTCACTTACGTTTCATGGCAGCAATATTCTATCCAAGTTACCATCTTTCAGGATTCTAGAAGGATTTTTCTAGCAATTATTCCCTCTTGTATAGAAGTGAGTTGAATACAATATGCAAAGGTGTAATGTTGAAAGAATCAGAAAGCCAGTGTCTTTAGTTGATCTGAGAAGAGCATCAAAGATGATTAGGGGACTGGAGGCTAAAACATATAAGGAACGTTTGCTGGAATTGGGTATGTCTAGTTTAATAAAGAGAAGGACGAGGAGGGACATGATAGCAGTATTCCAATATCTCAGGGGCTGCCACAAAGAAGAGGGAGTCAAGCTATTTTCCAAGGCGCCTGAAGGCAGGACAAGGAGCAACTGGTGGAAACTAATCAAAGAGAGAAGCAACCTAGAACTAAGGAGAAACTTCCTGACAGTTAGAACAATTAACCAGTGGAACAACCTGCCTCCAGAAGTGGTGATTGCTCCAACACTGGAAGTTTTAAAGAAGAGACTGGACAGCTATTTGTCCAAAATGGTATAGGGTTACCTGCCTGAGCAGGGGGTTGGACTTGATGACCTCCAAGGTCCCTTCCAACATTATTATTATTATTATTATTATTATTATTATTATTATTATTATTATTATTATTATTATTATTATTATCAGTAATGATATGTACTGAATATTTCCTTACCAGGTGGCAAGTTGTAGAAAGCTCAGCATTTTCAGACCAAATTAATACTTGAATGTGGCTTATAGGTTGGTTTGGAAAATTGAAAAGTGTTTCAGCCTTCAGATAAAAGTTATTTATTTATCAAATTTATATACCACTCTTCTCATGGTGCAAGGTGACACCACTAGAAAAGATGCCTACATCCTTGAAAATCTACCACTTTGATGGATTTCTGGACTTGTTTTGACTGGAGCAACCAGTCTGAAAAGTAAAGATAAATAGATTGATCAGGAGATTCTTTAGGATGAACAATTGTGTGGCATCATTGCAAGCCTCGGTCAACTTGGCAAAGGAAGTCCTAATCAATTTAAAAACACACTTCCACTGGTAAATGCACACAAAAAACTACAGAATGTCTTTCTTCACTGATGACACAAATACTTATTTTAGATAATTCTTTAGGACAAGAATGTCTCTAGATGTAAGAAGCTGCCAGCATCACTTTGTTTTGTCATCAATAAGAGACCATCAAGAGAAAAGGTCAGAAATGGCAAGTCATTAAGGATCATTTTCTAAAAGTGAAGTTGTTGACAAAAGGAACTTATGACATTTCTGAGTTAGATTACAGGGGGATCGGTTTGAGCTTTAGATGCACTCATCCATCAAATGATAGTCATTTAAAATTTATGATGAGCTACACAATTTAATAGCACATGCATTACATATAAAAGATCCAAATTCCAGCCCCAGGTATTTCCAAAAAGAGCATGGAAATATCCTGGTTGAAACTTTAGGAAAGTTGCTGCTAACCACTGTTAATGATAATTGGTTAGTGCAATGGCTTAATTCAGTATAAGGCACCTTCCTGTGTTCCTAGCATATCAGTACAGAGCAACTATCTTCAGTTTATGTCTTTCTTGGATCTTAGACTTCTATTTTGCCAAATCCAGTCAGCGTGGCAAGCAGAAATAATGAGAAATGTACACCTGAGGTTAAAGAAAGGCTGCCATGATGCCTCTTTCATGCTTTTGGGGAAAATCTTCTGGTTTTAGTTTGATAATAACAGATATCTACACAGCAACACCTTTCTGGCCAATCATTTTTTTAAAAATAATTTCAAGCGGTTGTATTCTGCAGAACCTGTTATTAGGACAATTTAATTGGGGGATGGAGAGAAAGAGAGGATGGGCAAGATGGGTGTAGTTTTACATATGTTAAATTGCATTCTTGATTAGGTTGCAAAAGGAAAAGCACGTTAGATATATCTCAGGGAGTCTATTGTTGAGGAATTATTGTTAAATTACTGCACAGGTACTTTGGCGATGGCATAGATAAGTAAACTGCAAATAAAGAAAGACCTAAGTCCACCATTTTTGCAAATGAGCCTCTAGTAGTCAAAATCCACACTATTTCTTTTTTTTAAAATTTTTTATTTTTCACCCTACACCATATACCAAAACAAACTAAACATACATTAACCAAAAAACTTTTCTCTTAACAGAACCGTGCAATACATTCTAACTATTCATTACATCTTATTTACATTTTATTTACATTTAATCATTATGTCTTTTTCTTTCTCTGTTCTAGCCAAATATAACATTTATTCCAAATTTCATAAAATTCTGTCATCTTTTTGTCTTTTAATTCTAGCGTGAGTTTATTCATTTCTGCGCATTCCAAACTTTTATAGATAACCATTTCATCTGTGGGTATATTTTCATTCTTCCAATATTGGGCATATGCTATGCGAGCTGCAATCGATATATATATAATGATGTGTTGGAGTTGGTTTTGAATCTTTACATTTATTATGCGTAAAAATCCACACTATTTCTATGGATTATTTTCACATTTCCTATCTTATGTAAGATATAATAATCTCTTTTTAGTGCATAGCAGCCCAGAAATCATCTCTGAAGTTTTTATATTTACAAAGCTGCTAATTCTTGGTAAGTTAAAGCCAAATTAACCAATATTATTTAATAGTTTATAGCCACATTTTAAATCCTGGGAGACTAAGGACCTCACAAAGAGACTCTATTTACACAGGGCCTGAAACTTTGGCTGCCCCTTCCAGAAAGTTTTATGATCATCAAATACAGGTACCAAGAATATGAAATGCAATGAATAGAGAAGAAATGAAAGATAAGAACATGGCCCATTGGGACTCATACAATATGCAAAGAAACTACGCAGCACAGCTACACCAACCTGGTCTCATTAATTAGTGTTTGTAAGCTATACCTAGGAGAGCCATTTGTTGTGATGTCCATGTCACATTAGTGCTGTGCTCAGTCATATTCTGATTTAAGCCTCAGGTGTGTTTCCTGCATTAATATCAGCACGTTCTCTAAACATATCCCTCAATTTCTCACCCAAAAGAAACATATTAATGGGGGGAGGAGAAAAAGAAAGAAAAAGATGAATGTGGAGTGGCACATTTCTTGCATTTATGATAGTTGCTGACTGCTTTGACAAAATGTGATTGCCAAGAACAAAGCTTCTTTTGGGGTATGAGTTGCAGTCCTGCTGGCCTAAGAAAGATCTGATTTATGCTAGAAAGAGGGAGCCTCTGGGGAGGAAATACATGGCAGAGCAGATGGAATGCTGAGCATATCACACACGGATCTGCAAAGCAGATTGGGCATTTCTTGTGCTAAAAAATATTTTGTTTAAATTGGGTTTTGTTATTCAACATCAGGCTTTCAAGATATAAAAAATCAAAATCAATTCAAAGTGAAGCAGTTTTGAAGCAGATAAAATTTAGTCATGATCTATTCTCATTTACTGTAAACCCACCTCTGTAAGCCAGCAGAAGGCACTGGTATTCTCCTTCATAGCACTAGAATCTACAGTGCTTGCAACTGACACTAGTTCATAGCACAAGAAAAACTAAATGTACTTACCAAGGGAAAAATTGGTGTTAAAGATGAATGATACAAACATGGATTGCAATCAGATGAGATTGTGTACTTTTCAATTACTTGGGAAGATTACAATGTATCCAACAATGTCCCTTATGACTAGCAATTTATTAAAACTAAATATGTTCCATTAAAGCTCATATTAGATTTAAGAAGGTTCAGGAAGCTGCATCAGTAAATGTTGCATCATTAGTTTGTTTATTTATTTGATTTGATTGATTTCTATAGCTGTCTATCTCAACAAATGACTCTGAGCAGCTTAGATTTAGGAGAGTGTAATATTCCAGTCTAACATTTGAGTCATGATGGCAGAATATAATAAAACAAATAAACATTGGACCAGCTTGTTTCAACCAAATTAAATGCTCTATGACATATGAACTTCAGAATTATAGATGCAGTTATAAAAGTACTACACAGAAAAAGATAAGGCAAATCTTTGCTTCTATCTGAAAGAATTCCAATTAGAATTATATTAATATATATAATATATTAATATATTATACATATTATATTACATATAATAGTGTATGTGTGTACAAACACACACTATATACACACACACATACATACACACTTGGGGAGATTATAATATTTATATATATATTTGCGTATACATATTAATATAATTCTAATTGGATTAATATAATTCATACACACACACACATACACATATACATACATACGTACATACCTCAGGATTATATTGATTGGAAACATGCAGAGGAGGCCTTCATCCTGCAGAGGACAGACAATAGCTAAAATGATGATGATGATATTTACATTAATTATGATGTAGGATTTCTGTAATTATCGTATCATAGGTGGGCAACATGTAGCCTAGGGGTTATATAGTGTTCTGCTGAAATTTGGCCTGCAATCTCCCACAAGTTTTTCTCCTGTGATAGATAAGTGCTTCTGTTTATTTACTAGGCTTACAGTATTATAAGGATGCTTTTGAGACTTACTTTATTGATGGAAGTGAGGATATAACTGAATTATGAGAAACCCAGGAATCTAAAGTTGATTTATTTAAAAGGCAAGAAATCAATAAAGGAGATACATTCACACATACCACCTTGACAGTAAGAAAACACCATTACTCTGTATTCCATTGATAAAATTCCCACAAAATCTTCTTCCCCTTTTGAGAGGCAAAGCAAATTCCCTTTCATCATAAAGATAGGAAAAAATGTAGTTGTTTTTTTTCCTGAATGTGGTACAGACTGCCACGGGATGCCTTTATGCCAAGAATGCACTCTTGTCATGATAGTGTGGTGCCAACAGTCACAACTGTTTGGCAACCTGCGGGAACCCAATGATCTGTAGCAGGTTTGCTGAAAGTAAGGATAAATTATATGCACTATTTTTCTTCACAGCAACCCTGCTCAGAATGATTGGGTTCTCACCAACAGTAGAAATAAGTGCATCCTTTGAGGGCTAAAATCTTGCTCATCCTGCTTTCATAATTATTCTCACAGTTTGTTGCTTCTCTGATGCTACACAGATAAAATAATTTTTGTAGTCCTGGGGAAAATTGCACACACCACCCTTTTTCTGGTTATCATAGGCATGGGAATCATCCTCCCTACATCATTTTATCATTATTAAATAGGCAGATCTAGAAGATGTCATGTGTACTTGCAGTTTCATCCATGGTGTACAAATTAAGCACTAAATCCACAGCAACAAAAAAAGATCAGCTATTCTATTGGGTAATTTATTCTCTTACACATTTTAAATGGTTCTCTTTTGTTTATCACTGACCATGTGATGGTTTCAGACTACCCACCAGAGTTGAAGTCTGGGGACACTGTTTTGCAGTGACTCTCATCTTTCTTTTGTGGGTGATTCCAACTGGTAGTGAAGGAGGAGACATTAAGATCTTGGATATTCCAGTGTGAGATTTGGCTTCTTCTGCATTTTACTAATTTGATTATACAATTTACATGTTTACCCCTATTGCTATTCTAACTCTTGCACTTGATATCCCTTGCTTTGATTTTTGCTATATTCTCTACATAGGAGTGCTCTTGAAGATGGCATAGATGTTACAGGTGCTGGTACCTATGTAGTGAAGGACTGCATTGGTTGGCAAGCAGTTTCAGGCCTAATTCAAAGTATTGATTATTAGTGATTATTTTCATCCAATTATTTGGGGGGGCCTTCATAGCAAAAGATGCCATATAATCATAGATGGTCACTGGTTTTGGATGGTCACTGGTTGAACAACTTACAAGAGGAGTTTTACTAAATGATCTTACTGCTATATGAAATGTAAGGCAGTGGCGAATGAATGAATGAATGAATGAATAAAGCCATTCTCCTCCTCTTTTTCCCACATACAAAAGAAGCCCATTCTTCTAATTTCCTCAAGAATATAGATACAAATTACTTAGATATTCGACTATGTGCTTTTAGTTAAATGTACTAAGTGGCCGTCTGCAGTGCTCTAAAACTGTTATTCATATGTTGCCAGGGAACAAAAGGTAGAATTTCTTGACCTACATTAATGATTACTAAGAGGAATTATGTTAAAAGAAAAGGATTTTCAATGCAAGAAGAGAGGATGAAATGAACACCAGATGCAGTGTTAATATGAACAACAAAGCTGGAGAACAATGCCTAGTAATAGCAATAGAATCAACTACCCCTATGATGGGTTTCTGGATCTGACAGAGATAAATTGCTTTGAGAATTGGGATATTATGTGTTGTTGTTTAGAGGTACACTAGTTAAATTGGCTAATGTTCAGATGGGAATAAAATCTTTATTCTCACTGATAAAAATGTTTTTTGGCAGAGGCAAAATGCTTACTGCCAAGACTTCTCTGCGAATGGTGAAAAACTAAAATGAGGTGCAGAATTCTTGATGAGGCCTAAAGTTCCTGAAAGTGCTGGCATCTCAGTGGAGAGCAGTCAAAAGTTTTCTTTTACTGTCATAAATTCTCCAGTTGCATTTTAAATATATATATCCTGCAACCTTTGCTTGGCTTTTTCTTAGACCTAGCTGAAAACAATTAAAGTTGGGGGATGGGGAGGAGTTATGTCGATTCCTGCAAAACTATGAAGTCATGAGAAAAGATATAGTTACTATACAGTATTTCTTGCCTGCTGACCTCTTTTTCCCAGCTGCAGTGAAGCAAAATTGGAATCCAATTTCTCTACAGTGGAATGAAGGATAAATAAGGTTCTGCTTGTGTTGCTGCAAGACAGTCCATGGAGAAGTTGACATAGAACAGCCTCTATAAAGCCAAAATGTTAAATTTTAAAGCAATATGTTCTTCAGTACAAAGGAAAGTGTCAGATGCTATAAAACACGTATTGTATTTATAACCTTCCTTTCCTCAGAGCTCAGTATATTAGGGTTGCACATGTTTTGAAAATGGTCCATTCAGTATAATTCCGGAACAGCAGAATGCAGAAGCCTGAAAAAGACTAGACTGCTTTAATTAATAGCTATGCTTTGCTGTGTAAGGTCAAAAGAACTTCTGAATCATTGTCAAAGCATAGGCAGACCTGTATTTTTCACTGCCCCATTATTATCTTCAAAGAGATTTTTAACTATTCAGGGGCACCCAGTATTAATCAGAACTGAGTAAAGACTAGAATCCAAGTTTCTCCACCCCTTCTCCAATATTATTACTGGCTACGCCATTGGTTTGTTATAATTTTTTGGTTGCAATCTAAATAGTAGTCTGAATTTGGATTCATCAAGGAGGTGCATCATGTATCCATTGTGGGAAGATCTTTTGGGGAACTGGATGGGTAAGAGATTGGACAAAACTGTAAGGGAGTACATTAATTCTGAATCAATGAATTGTATGAGCCCAATCATTGTTGTTTTTAAATAATTTATGCCATAGTATATGTGAACCTGGACCTTGAAAAAGGTATTTAGATACTAGGATGTGTCTATATGTACAAAGATCAGAATTATACAATCAATGGTTTTCCCTGTGACCCTTTTATGGTGGATTTTGAAGAACCAGGATAGCAAAAATATTGATGCTTTAGAACTTTGTTTTTTGGGTAGAATTCCTGCGAAGGAGTTTAGGGCTTTGGTTTCTACCTCTTCCATGTAGAGATTGGCCACACTGGGGGACACAGGTGAGCCCATGGTGCAGCTGTGTTAAATACAATGACGTTTTCCACAGACAGAAAGACGGCCCCCATTGTGGCCAATCTCTACCTGGAAGAGGTAGAAACTAAAGCCCTAAACTCCTTCACAGGAATTCCACCCACTCACTGGTATAGATATGTGGACGATACTTTGGTCAAGATCAAAACACAGGAATTGGAAGCGTTCACTAAACACATCAACTCTGTGGACAGATACCATTAAATTCACATGGGAAGATGTTAAGGAAAATAGTCTGGCCTTCTGGGACTATGTAGTACACATTAAGGAAGACAGAAGCCTTAACACTGAAGTTTACAGAAAATCCACATTTTGATTCTTACCACCCACTGCAGCACAAAATGGGAGTTATCAGAACACTACACCATTGCACTGAAGGTCTGCTTACCAGCAAAGATGGGGAACAAAAAAGAACTAAAACACATCAAGGAAGCCCTCAGAATGTGTGGCTATCATGGATAGGCCTGGTATAAAGACATTATAACAGTAACGTTAAATTCATCATGGAATAAGATAGAATTATTGGAACTCAACCTTTAAAAATAGTCAAATATTTTCATGAATAGCAAATCTTTAATCGGATACAACATACTGAATTATAGAAGAGATAATCAATTCAATTACTATTTGTTCACTAGAGGTCTCTGTTGCTCTATATTACCATATAGTTCGATTTCTAAAGGAGTTCTGAGTAAGAATAATTTTGTTTTGGAGATCTGGAAGTCAGATCTGCCTGATTCAACCAAATATTGACATTACTCTGTGGAAAACTCTTTATAGGTACAGTCTCAGCAACCACCTTTCTTATTAACAATGCAATTTCTCAGTGAATAGTGCCATTGTTGAACAGCATAATGGGTATAATTATGTGGAGCTTTTATTGGTCAATAGTCTCAAAGCTTTTTACAGCATTTGAAAAGGAAATATATAGTCTGGCTAGATGCTCCTCCAATCCACAATCTGATTCATTGGGAACTTGCCACAGCCTTTTATGCATTCTCTGCCTGTAGCCCTAAACAGTGCAGTAGACTCTTCCATTTAAATTTTTACCACCTCTTTGAGCTGTTTGTTTAGAAGAAAACCAAGTTCAACATTTATCAGGGTTTAAATTAATCTCAACAAATTTCTCAGTGTTTCTGGTTTTCTGGGACACATATATTACTGATTCTGTGGCAATGCTATTCCTCAAATATGAATCTGGATACTGGAGAATGAAACTACTTTGTTTCTGGCCCGTGATAGCCTAAAATGTGATCCATACCAGGAATGATTATGGAAGACTTGACAACATGGCACTGATGTCACAAATGTCACAGTAGATTTTGGGGGCCATCTTCCTCATTTGGGACAGTGTTACGTTTAGCAGTATTGGAAAAAATAAAAATAAATAGGAAATCCAGTGGAGACTGAATTTCAGCATTAGTCAGTAAGGGATTCAGAGTTTTAAAAAAAGAGATTCAGGGCTTTCTGTGGCCCACAAATTCTAGCTTGCCCAATCTAATCTAACATTAGTAGTGTAATATCTGGCTTTTACCTATAGGTCAATGGTAATACACTTGCTGTTGAAAGACACCAATAGGCAGAATGAGACGGTTGTCTCAAGCAACAGATTCTACATATCTTCAAAAGACAGCAAATTCTCAGTTGCTTAGCTGAAGATAGCTTATTTGTCATTCTTATATTTTTATGTTCAAGAGTGGAGTACCAGAAGCACCAAATAACTTTGAGTACGCTGCACCTTGACTTAGGAGGCATCTGTTGCTACTGTTCATGTATTAAAATGTCTGGACATTCCTGGGGGATCATGATAGTTATCCTGCCTTTCACAAGCCTTGCTGTTGTGCTGTTTTAATGAAATAGGATAAAATTGGGGGTGCCAGATTCATGCAGCTAGAAAATTGATGATAGCAAAGGTTTTAGTTTTAGGGTGTTTTTTTAAAAGTCAAAGATGAAAGTCCCTGAATTGAAGAGTAGAGACAGTTCTATGTGCATATGATAAACTGGTATACAGCAGGGGAAATTAAAAAGAATAGAAGTTATAAAACTGTTCAGTTTAAATGAGAGTTGTATGTATTATTGCTGCCTATTATACTTGTGCAATCACATACCACACACCACTCACTAGGCAGTTGCCTTGAAAAAAGAATACAACTTCTTTAACTACAAAATGCTCTTATATTGAACACTTAGCAAACATATTCTCACAACAGTACAGCCTGTATGATGTAGATAAAAGAGTAACAGATGCAAATTTACTGAATAAAAACTGCTAAACTGTAGGCCCATATTAAACCAGAATAAGAGTTATTCAGCATACTGTAGATCCATTCACTTCAGAATTTCAAGCAGAAGATCATACAACCAGCTTGAAAGACAGAATTCCAGTTTAATAGTATCTTAGCTGAGCTGGCAGGAAGGCAGCCCACCAACTGTGTATGATGGTATACAAAGTACTTAATGAATCTCCCATTCTAGAATGCCTATAGGACCTTGAAGCACATAGATGGTCACAGTATCTTTTATATGCACAGGAACATCTGCTGGGTGGCTTTCAAAAGAGATCCAGTGTGGTTTCTTATGCTAGTTAGCATAAAAAAAACAGTTTGATACTCTGCCATTATTGCCTCCATAAAAGCAGCCATACTAAGGCAAAAGAATCTTACTACAGATGTAAATTAGAACACAATTTAGAACATTAGCCTGTTTTGTGAACCTAATTAGCAAACAAACAAGATAAAGCCAACAAAATAACTGTACAGGTGCATAATCTTTAAAATGTGAAACTGAAATCAACTGAGTTCAGTAACAAATGGCTGCTAAGAGGAAGCAAACTAATTCCTGACCCTAATACTTTGTTTATACAGTATATTTTTAATTTTAAATGAATGTTTTTCCCAAAGTGCCTTGGACTGATCTGAATAATCACAACAGAGGAGGCTACCATTTTTTAAATTATGAGTTATACTCTTAATATTTGCAACCATTTCCTGTTTTTTTCTTCTTCCAGTCACAAAGATTTAGATCCACAGCAGGACTTAACTGAAGTCAACTGCATATATCTTCCTTATTAAATCAATATGGCTTTCCTTTGTATATACTTATCAATCACACAGTTGAAGCACTGACAGATTACCATGTCTATATACAAGGCTTGTGATAAGTCTTAACTTATGTTATCAAGTTTGGGTTGTGGTTGCGGCTTTCAAATGTGCACTTCTTGGTCCTCACCCAACACTTATACCAGCTGGTTAGGGAATTCTGGGAAGTGAAGTCCACACATATTAAAATTGCCAAGATTGAGAAACGCTAACTTATATTCATGCCTTGATTTGTGCTTATCTTTCCAGCTTAAGTCCATATGGTTTCGGTTTTTCTGCCTGTGAATAAGAACTTTTCGAAAAACTAGGAATTCTGTAATTCTTAGTTCTTGAAAGAACATTCCTATAGGGGGGCCTTTATTTCTCAAACTAAACATTCAAGACATTCCTAAATAGGCATTCTTGTTTTGACATCTTTACTACACACCTTACCAAATGGTATAATCCAAAGTCCACCTCAGTTCTGCTTCATACTACTACCGGTAGTTTAGCATTCTAATCCTAAAATGGGGACTTTTCTAAAGAGGTACACAGGATATGTTATGTACACATATGTACACATATTTGGCATGCTGGCAAAGTGTCTCTGACTTGAGTTGAAGTAGTAATGCATTATTTTTCCAAGAGCACTGTCCTCATAAAAACCTTGTTGCTGGGGTTGGAATAACATCGGCTAGCTACTCCTACCAAATATGAATCAGCTTGTGTTTGTGAACTGTATGCTGATTGCATGCATTATTCCTTATTGTGTGCAAACCTCCCCCAGATATTCATGCCACTCCCTATTTCTGAAGTCCACGACATACATTTGATCCCTTGGAGAGCATTTTGCCTACTTGCAGATTGTTCTGGGTTTCCTTGTCCTACAAAAATCCTCCACTTACATTTCACTGGAACACCTTTAAATCAAATGGTTCAAAGGTCTCCATAGCTGAGTTTCTTCTTACCTATTTTATATTATCACTTATAAATTTTTATATTTATATTATCATATGTAATCAATAAACACTCACATGTCATATTGCTATGCCACTTATTCCATGGATCAAAAACTTTGTCTATTGTCTCTGATCTACTTTGTCCAAGCATGCATTGTTTCAGCCAAAGGAGTTGTCCTGAATGAGTAGATGCTTAGTTGAGATTCTGGCAGAAAGCAAAAGTGTTGTTTTTTTTGTGGGCAAAAGTGAGGATGGAATCATGCATGTACAGCTAGCTAGGGAAGTGCTAGGCAAAGCTTTAATTGAAGCTGAGTCACCAAACATTATAGCAGCTGGACTTGAAAGAAGTGTGAATTATGCAACATCTCTCTCCCCAGGATCTCTCTTCTCATATCTTCATGAGAAGGCCCTGGAAATCAACTTTCACAAGTTCAGATTTTGTAATGTAAGACATTGGATACACATAGCCAATCATTGATCTAATATCATTATAGTAAATTGCCATACATATCTAATATGTGTCTGGATAGCAGTCTTAATTAACAGAATCTGGGTAATTTCTTATGCATTTCAACAAATGAATGAGGTTGTTGATGATAAAACTAAGCAGATATTGGGCAAAGCATAACAGAATTAGATAGTATATGTAGGCTCTATTATAATTAATAGACAATTGATTTCACCCTTTGAGAACCCAATCCAGAAGTGGTTTGATTGGTATATAATGAACTGTTTTAATGCTCTTGAAGTGTGCCTACTTTATGTGCTATGGTCCAAATTGTGTCATTTAAAACAGAACCCAGGGATTGTTGTGATAATAAAAAGGTACAATCCAAAAGAGGAAGGACAAGAATCTGCACTAATATTTAGTTCTTGTTTGGTTTTATGTTACTTCTTAAGACTGTGGTGCAAGCAGGACACTGTCCTAACATACTTCATTAAAAGAAAAATGAAAGCAATTTAGGGAGGGATTGTGCAGAGAATTTTTTTCTTCTAAGGAATAACAACCAAACAGGGGAGAGGTGGGCAAATGATGTTGCATGTATCTTTGCACAAATGACTTGAATTATGTACTTTTTGCACCAAGTTGACTAATACACAATTTATACAATTACATCATGATCAGGGGACTGGAGGCTAAAACATATAAGGAACAGTTGCTGGAATTGGGTATGTCTAGTTTAATGAAGAGAAGGACGAGGGGGGACATGATAGCAATGTTCCAATATCTCAGGGGCTGCCACAAAGAAAAGGGAGTCAAGCTATTTTCCAAAGCACCTGAAGGCAGGACAAGAAGCAACGGGTGGAAATTAACCAAAGAGAGAAGCAACCTAGAACTAAGGAGAAACTTCCTGACAGTTAGAACAATTAACCAGTGGAACAACCTGCCTCCAGAAACGGTGAATGCTCCAACACTGGAAGTTTTAAAGAAGAGACTGGACAGCCATTTATCTGAAATGATATAGGGTTTCCTGCCTGAGCAGGGAGTTGGAGTAGATGACCTCCAAGGTCCCTTCAAACTTTAGTGTTGTTGTTGTTGTTGTTGTTGTTGTTGTTGTTATTATTATTATTATTATTAGTATTATTATTACTACTACTACTACTGTTGTTGCTGCTGCTGCTGCTACTGTTGTTGTCACTATGTCTTCCAGATGCCAATGCTGCCAAATTCTACTTTTTACCACCTCTGACCAGAATGAACCTTTATAGCATATACTTTTGTTTCTTTTGCTATTCCTATTATTGTAGTCATAAGAATAATTATAAATTGATTTGAATAACTTGTTACTTGCCTTATCTTTTATGCATCCTAATATCAATCTATTTTTAAAAAAATGAGCACATCTTAGTCAAATCGGTGGCATATATTTATTTTTAGAAATATATGCATTCTACTCATGTAGAATGCTTTTTTCCCTTTTTTATAACTAGGTTCCTTTTTATCTACCTTTTAAATTATTCTCTATTTTTGATACCATTGTTCTTTCTTTATTTCATCCCTCAGATGACAGGGATTATTGCTATAATTGTCTTTGCATATCCAGAATGCATTGCTGCTGAATAATAATAATAATACTGTATATTTAAGGAACATATCAGCAACAACCTATTTTTAGATTTATTCTGCTGTCAAGTGTAAAATCATACATTTTATTTTGGAATCAGCATATATTCCTGGAGCTCTTGGAATCTCTGAAACATGTTACATTAAATAGGCATAAATAGGCTTAAAATAACATTGACATACATACCTACATACATGCCCATCAAACTATTCCCTTTTGTGGTATACGGTAGTACACAGGAGAGCCAGTGTGATATAATAGTTAAGGCATCAGGCTAGAAACTGGGAAACTGTGAGTTCTACTCCCATTTTCAATACAAAGCCAGCTGGGTGACTTTGACAGTCACTTTCTGTCCTATGAAGGACAGTCACTTTCTGTCCTATGAAGGAGACAATGGCAAAACACTTCTGGAAAAAAAAGTTGTCAAGAAAACTGTAGGGACTTGCCCGGGCAGTCTCTGAGTATCTGAGTATCGTATAAGATTGAATGGAAGAAAAAGGAAAAAAAATGCCCTTATTTTTCACAATGTTCAGTTCCACATATCAAAGCGGATAGAAGAATGCTTGCATTCAAAACATTTTGAATGCAATCAAACAATCATCCCTTGCAGCAAACCATTTACTATCCATTCAATTTCTATCAACACTGGAATGTCCAAAATTCATCTAATCACTTTCTCATCCTTAGTACTAAATATTCTACCAAAATACACAAATAGTCTATATACATATTCTGGTTTTTCAACATTTATATTAACACTCCTAATGTGTTACCGTAAGCATTTCTGATAATATTTGTAAATACCTAAAGCAACTGAACAACATCTTGTTTTATTCCCCGACCAATATTGATTCACTTGCTATGTAATTTATTTACTACCACATATACTTTACTTCCACCATATGTCACTTTTATCATATTAACTAAGGTATGTAGGAAGCACATCACAATAGTATTGGGGGACTTTAATTACCCTGACATCAACTGGGAAATAAACTCTGCACCAAATGGAAGATCAAAGAGATTCCTGACAAACCTAGCAGACAACTTAGTCTCCCAAAAAGTAGAGAAGGGAACTAGGGGATTAGCCATATTGGACCTAATTCTCACTAACAGGGATGAAATGATAGAAGGTGTTGAAGCCATAGGAACCTTGGGGGAGAGGGGGTGATCATGCAATATTGGAATTCAACATTATGCAAGCACAAGCAATAGAACACAGTCAAACTAGAATCTTGGACTTCAAGAGAGCTAATTTCAATAAACTTAGAAAGAATTTGGGAAAGATTCCATGGAAGAGAATCCTCAAGGGGAAAACAACTCAAGAAGCTTGGGAAATATTGAAAAGTGAGATAATAAAAGCCCAGTCTAGCACAGCACAATACCAATGAAGAAGAAAAATAACAGCTCTAAAAAAAAACCCAGCATGGCTGCATAAAGAACTCTCTGATAAATTGAAAGACAAAAAGGACAAGTATAACAAGTGGAAAGAGGGGCACATAACTAAGGCAGAATATCAGCAAATAGCCCAAGCCTGCAAAGATGAAGTGAGGAAAGCTAAGGCTCAAAATGAACTAAGGCTTATGACAAAAGTCAAAAATAACAAAAAAAGCTTCTTTCAACATGTAAAAAACAAGAAAAAAATCAAGGAAATGATTGGCCCATTAGTGAGAGAAAGTGGCAAGAAGGTGACAAGCAACAGGGAGAAAGCAGAACTATTTAACTCATTTTTTGCATCCGTCTTTACACAAAGGGAAAAAAACAGCCCAACTTATTAAAAACAGTACTACAAAAAACAGATTAGAAACACAAGTTAAGATAGGCAAGAAAATGGTAAGCGAGCACTTGTCTAGCCTAGACGAGTTCAAATCACCAGGACCAGATGGATTATACCCCAAGGTTCTCAAGGAACTAGCAGATGTGATCTCAGAACCACTGAACTATATTTTTCAAAGATCCTGGAACTACCGGAGGACTGGAAAAGAGCTGATGTAGTTCCCATCTTCAAAAAAGGAAAAAAAATGGATCCAGGAAATTACAGACCTATCAGCCTGACCTCAATACCTGGGAAGATTCTGGAAAAGATAATTAAACAACGAATCAGCGAATACCTAGAGGCAAAAAAAATCATTACCAAAAGCCAACATGGGTTTGTCAAAAACAGATCATGCCAGACAAATCTTATCACATTCTTTGACCAAATGACAAAATTTGTGGACCAGAGGAATGTTGTGGATATAATTTATTTTAGATCACAACCTACTATTTGATAAGATAGAAAAATGTGGGTTAGACAGCATCACCACCAGATAGATTCGTAGCTGGCTGACCGCCATACTCAATGTGTGGTCCTCAAAGGAACTGCATCTTCATGGAGTGTGCAGTGGGGTGCCCCAGGGCTCTCTTCTAGGCCCAGTGCTCTTCAACATCTTCATCAACTATTTGGATGAAGGGATAGATGGGGAGCTCATCAAATTTGCAGACAACACCAAACTGGCAGGAATAGCCAACACTCCAGAAGATAGGCTTAAGATACAGGAGGATCTTGACAAATCTTATCGATGCGTCTGACCCACAGGCTGGCAGTTCGACACCCCTGCCCTAATCCCTTTTTCTCACATTTATATAGTGAGGTGCTGAAGAGCAAAAATCTAAGTTGCATAATTCCTGCTTCACATAAAGTCACATTGCAATTCACAAATTTTGCTTTCCTTGTTTTCAGCAGAATTCTGCCGAAGGCTTCCTAGGCATACTTAAGAAACTACTCCATTTATAATTTCAGCATTCATTCTTGCTGCCTTTCTCTCCACATAGAATGCAGTTTTCACATGCATATTAAGTAGCTTGGGCAGCAACAATCTTTCTTCAGTTATGCTCTTTACACCTGGAGCTACTTTTAATGTTCTCACAACATATATGCCGCCCCTTTCACCAATGTTTCTATCATTTGTTTCAGTTATACATTTTAAATTATCACTGCCACGATAAATCTCTAAAATACTGGATCCCCTCTTCCACTTAATCTCTGATCATTTTATTTTCATTCATCCTGCTGAAATCTCCTTCTATAGTCCTCTTTATTACTTCTGAAACAATATTTTACTTCCATGCAAATTACTCTTTATTTTTTGTAACCCCTTTAATCTAAAGTATTTCTTGCTGTCTTTAGCTATATTCCTGAATAGTTTGTCTCCATACAACATGATACACTATCTTTCATAAGCAAAGGCAGCGTTACAAGGAAAACAAATTTAAGATCAGCCTGGACATTGGCAAATGAAATCTCGTAGGCAAAAGGAAAGAATGGAGAACCAAAGGGAAGATGGAGTGCAGTAGAAAGCAAGGCAGCCACTGGTACACACAAGACATTGACAAAGTCGAAATGGGAAAGATGTAGCAGGCACAGGGGAAGAAGCCAGGAAGAGTCACCTATTTTAGGTGTAAGAGGAGTGACTGGGCTGGGTGCATCTGTCCAGATGGAGGTAAAAAATGAAGGGAGGTCATAAGAAGGCTAATTACTGAGCATAGAATTAAAATAAAAATAAGATGGGTGGAACCAACTGGGAAGTGTGTTATGGATAAAATGAATGTAAGATAAAGTACAACAGTCATTCCTATGGAGTAGAATTAACTACAGAAAAAAGAAAGAATGGAAGAAACAATAGGAAAGTATCAAGAATTTAGGAATTTCAGTAATATTGTTAAAAAAGAAATCCAGTAGTTTTAATGGGGCTGAGCCACTTTTTAGTACTGAACTGGTCTACCATAGTACAGTATATGGGGCGGATTATAGTTAAGCCATTAGAGGATATTAAAGGACTAAAAAATCCAGATGTTGGAAGGGTAAAGCAAAATGTAGAATAAGAGAGTGTTATATTGTAACAGAAGATATAGAAATGAACTTAAAAGTAGATAACATGTTTAACAGAATAACAGAGTTGAAATGGATCTTGGAGGTCTTCCTGTTCAATGCCCTGACAAGCAGGAGATCCTATACCATTTCAGATAAATGGCTGTCCAGTCTCTTCTTAAAAATCTCTAGTGATGGAGCATCCAGAACTTCTAGAGGCAAGCCGTTCCATTGATTAATTGCTGTCATTGTCAGGAAATTTCTCTTTAGTTCTAGGTTGGATCTCTCCTTGATAAGTTTCCATCCGTTACTCCTTGTACTGTCCTTAAATGCTTTGGAGAATAGGTTGACCACCTTTTCTTTGTGATAGCCCCTTAGATGTTGGAAGACTGCTATGTCATCTCTAGTCCTTCTCTTCATACCCAGTTCCTGTAACGTTCTTTATATGTTTTAGCTTCCAGAACCCTAGTCATCTTTGCACTCTTTCTAGTGTCTCAAAATCTTTTTTGTACTTGGTGACCAACTGTGGCTTTACCAAAGCATTATAAAGCAGTACTAATACTTCATGTGATCTTGATTCAATCCTTCTGTTGAGGAACTGTGTTGGCTTTTTTGGCAGTTGCAGCACACTGCTGGCTCATATTTAAGTGGTTGCTTACTAGGACTCCTAGATGCCTTTCAGTTACTGCTGTTGAGCTAGGTACCACTTATTCTGTACCTGTGCATTTGGTTTTTTTTTTGCCTAAGTGTAAAACCTCACTAATCTCACTTCATTTTTTTGGATAGGCTCTAGTGTTCAAGTCTGTCAAGATCTTTCTGGATCTTGAGCCTATCTTCTAAAATGTTGGCTATCCCCCCCCCAGCTTGGTATCATCTGCAAATTTGATGTGTTTATGAAAATGCTGAAGAGTACTGGGCCTAAGATAGAACCTTGGGGTATCCCACTTCATGCTTCCTTCCATGTAGAAGTAGTTCCATAGAGGACAATATATTAAGTCCAGTTGGTGAGCCTGGTGGTGATGCTGTCTAACCGATCTTTTTCTATCTTAAGTAATAGGTTGTGATCTACTTTGTCAAATGCCTTAACTAAAGTCCAAGTATATTATGTCCACAGTATTTTGCTGGTTAAGTAAAGCTAGACATTAGCAGGAATACCAAAATAGGATACAAAAAATAGGAAATGTACAGTAAGTGAGAGAGCATACTATTGTTTATTGGAAATAAAGTTTATTTTTGTAGTTGACTTTCTCCAATGGCAGTAGGAAGGTGTCTTGCTTGGATTTGTCATGATGTCTAGACCTCTGGCTTACAGGAAGGTCTAATTCGATTTTTGATTATTTAGAGCAGGGGTGTCAAACTGCAGGCCTATGGGCCAGATGCATCATAGCAAAGCCGTACCCACCCCATTGCCGGCAATGGCAAAAAAGTCGCGATACGTCATGACACATCACATGACATTGCGAGTTTGACACCCCTGATTTAGGGTCATTCTCACATGACCCTAAATTTTCATTCACACTTTACAAACATCCAATTCCAATAAGAAGAGGTCACACTTTACAAACATCCATTTCCAATAAGAAAAGGTCTAACAAAATTCAGCCTAATGTACTATAAGCTCACTCTTGCAAGAGGAAGACTTAATTTTGCACTGTTACAATTTTAGACTGTGAATTGATTTACAAAGGTATTTCTGTGATAAAGTAATGAAGACATATATGAATAGCTTTCCCTCTAAAAATATGGCAGATGTTCAACAGTTTTTTTCCTCAGGATGTGCTGGTGAGAACACAGTTCAGTCTAATAATTCAAAACACAATTGCTCAGAAAAACCTATGAGGAATTTTATGAAGCACAGATGACAGAAGAAACTGTGACAGTCTCCTATTGTTTATTCTTAAACTTTTAGTCAAGAAATGCCATAATATTTTCAGTTTTCCATTTAGATCTACAGATGTCCAAAGTCCTCGCTTATTAAGGAACATCCTTATTTCTGATTTCTGTCCTGCTAAAATGTTATCTTTATAACAATATAACTAGAAACGTGGGATTTATTCACGGTTATATCATTCCCCAGGAATTTTAGAACTTGAATCTATGAATTTAACTTTTAAATAACATATCTTGTTTATAAATTCATATTTTATGATACTGATGATGTATAGTGTACAGTCTGCCATTTCACATTATGATGAGCTCATTTTGTACTGTGTTGTAAGGTTTTATCCCAGCAAATATTTATATGAAAGAAAGCCTATCTGCTTGGCTTTTAAAACAGTGCCAGAAATGGAGTTGCAGTGATATGTACAGTATTTCACCTGTTAATGTCGCAGAATATAAATCTAATAGAAAAATTCTGAATTCACCAAAAGCAGCAAATATTGAATTTGAGGATGCCATGGTTTCTGATTCAATGACCAAATATAACCAGACTTCTCAGACTGAAGATAATAGGAAAGACTGACATCACCAAATAGATTTTCTGTACATTTATGCCATGACCTATAACCATGGAAAAGGCTTTTATGTAGTATAATCCATTGGAATCCAATGACTTTTACCAAATAAAGCTTTATCATGGTCAACTGAATGCTAATTGTTGCTGCCTGATGCAGCAACATCCATCACTAAAGTTTGTGTAGAAAAGTACTACAACAGAATCCGTGTTTCAAGTTGTACAGGTAGTTCTAGTGTTATAGCAATAATGGAAGCTACTCATAATGGTCATAACTTATAATGGTCATAAAGTGACCAACCTGATTTTATAAAAAAAAATTGTGGCAGTCATTAAGCAAATGGTAAGTTGTAAAGTGATCACAATGGACATTAAGCAAACCAGAGGTTTATTAGGGGCATGGTTTTGCTGAAAACTGGAAGCAAATGGTGGTGTTTGGCAAAAGCAATATAAAACACAGTCACAAGATCACAGAACTATATCAAATAGTCATAAATTAGATCCAGTTGTCAAGTGCTTGCAGTGCAGTCACATGACTGTGTGTGTGGGGGATCATTAGAACTTCTGATCTGGATTGTAAGTACCCCCCAGATAGGTGTCTCATAACAACATTACACTGTAATAAAAACAGTGGTAGTTGATCTTCAATACGGCAGAGCTCCCCGCTCTCAGAAGTCTCCTTTCTTCCTTTCCTATTCATCTCCAGTTCTAGGAAAGGCAGCTGCTAGCAAACAGTTCCAATGTATAAAAGGGAGGTAACTAAATGCCTTTTCCAATTTAAATATATGCCAACACATACTGGGCAAGTGCATGAGACATATGGCGAAAGTCTGGTGACAAGGAGACAAATGCAGTTTTATCAAGTAGCATATCAGGGGAAAATGTCTTAAAGTATTGGACAGGTCTGTTTATCTCTCTTTCTCTCTGTGTGTGTGCGTGCACATAGGTATAGTTATATATGGAACCATCATGCTGTGACCCAGGTCACAATGGTCACAAAACAGGCAAGTTTGTTCTTCTTTCTCCTCCTCAGCTTTTTTCTGTTTATTTTCTCCTCTGCTCTATTGCTTCTGTGGTAAAAGATGGTAACTATCACAATGAGACTTTTCGCTTATTTTGCTTATTTCTAGGAAATACCCAACAAGACTTTAGGTGTAAAAAAAATCAATAAATAATAATTGGTAAAAAAGCTCAGGCATCTGAAACTGCTGCCTACAATCCTACTTGAAAAACACATTTATTTAAGTATATTTGGCTCAGAGATAGAAACTGAAAATCTGACAGATCGTAAATAGAAGGAAAACACACGCAGATAAAGTCTATGAAAAGTGGCGTGGAAGGTGTCTACATTGGTCTGATTTCCAACAGAAATCTGAAGACTGGAACTGGAAACTAATGAGATTGAAAAATGACACTAAATCAGAATAACTTGCAAACCTCAGTGAGAGTAGAGAAATTCACATGCATCCATAGTTGCATAAACCTACTAAAGAAAGTGACACTGAGAGTGATAGAGAGTTCAGTTCCAACTGGAATATTAATGAAAAGAAGAAAGGACCTCAGTGATGTACAAAGAAAATAAACCTTGTAGTATAACATATCTAATTCATCAAATGATTTATTCTTCCAGTCAACAAACTTACACACAGATCTTTTTTTTTTTTTGTATACTACAACCCAAGGACATTAGTTTCAGGAATGTTTGTTTTAATTATTATATAAAAATCTAAAAATATTCCAGTTGAATAGTTCAGGTAATGATCAGTTCAAGGAAATTGAGAACGCTTTATTTTTATGAATGGTTTATTCTCATTTTTTCTTTTTCTGTTCAGTTGTGTCTAATTCTCAGAAAGTGCCTGAAGTTTTCTTGGCAAGTTTTTTTTTTTCCAGAAATGGTTTGCATTGCCTCCTTCCTAAGGCTGAGCGGGAGTGGCTTCCCCAAGTCACCCAGTTAGCTTTGTGCATAAGACAGGACTGGAATCCACACTTTTCTGGTTTCTAGCCCGATGCCTTAATCACTACGCTAATCTGGCTTTCTTATTCTCATTACTGAACATTAAGTAGCATGATAGGCTTTTTTATATTGTCATACTGTTTTAATATTAAAATAAATATGTTTACATAATAATATATTGTGTTATTGGGTGTTTTATTATGATACTTCATAATAGCACTATTTTCAAATATAACAAATAAAAATACTATAAGGTTTCACTCATTAGTCATATCCAAATGGCTAATTGATCGTTTCATAAAATTTTTTTTTATTTTTATTTATTTTTCATTAATTAATCAATCTATTTATTTTTATAAATAACTCAAGGTAGCAAAGATGCCTAATACTACTTCATCCTCCTATTTTCCCCACAACAACCATCCTGTGATGTGGGTTGGGCAGAGACAGTGTAACTAGCCTAAAGTCACCCAGACAGCTTTCATGCCTAAAATGGGACTAGAACTCACACTCTCCCAATTTCTAGCCTGGTGCCTTAACCATTGCACCAAAGTGTTTAATCAAAGAAAAGGGGAAACATGCACCCTTTCCACAAGTATGGAAGAGGGACTTATTTATCATAGGCATTTTCTTTGTAACTCTACGGCAGCGGTTCTCAACCTTTTCCAGGGCTCGACCCCGGCCCGCATCGTGGGAAAAAAAATGGCGGGCCCGCACAGGGAGCATCGCGCATGTGCAGCACGACGGCCCGCATCGCGATAGGGAAAAAAATGGCCGACAAAAAAAAATGGCCGACCAAAAAAATAATGGCGGACTGCAGTGCTTGGCGACCCCTGTGAAATGGTCATTCGACCCCAAATGGGGTCGCGACCCACAGGTTGAGAACCGCTGCTCTACGGGCTATAACAATACTGTATAGAAATTTTCCTGGAACTAAGGTCTCCAATAGAGATTTTAAAGCAGGAGCTGTACAGCTGCATATTAGGAATGCTGAAGTTGGCAATCCTTGTATCAGTTCAGGATGGATTAGACATCCTTGCGGATATCTCCCGAACTCTATGATTTTCCAATTGCACTAGACAGAGGTCACCCTTTCAAGAAGAGAAATTACCCATAAGACACTATTATAGAATTTTCTGCTTTCCAGAATATGAAACTGTGTGATTTCAAGCTACCCAAACTATCAAACCTCTGGCTTCTCTTACTTTGAAATAAAAGGACACCCAGGAAACATTTGTGCAGAGTAAAGGCTAGTTCTTACTGGAATGTATTCTAATAATTTTATACCATTTACAGCTGAATGTGTGAAACAATTTCATTAGTATCAATGTATCAGGAGCATATGAACTTTATCTGAAGTGTCAGTTCAAGCCATAACTGAGTGGTGCTGTCATAAAATTAAGAGTATACGAATATGTAAATTGATCTTTATGTAAAATAGGAAAAATTCTTGAAATACAAAAGAGATTGGACTCTTTCTCCATATAGGCCAGTAATGTCTATTTAGGAAGAGATCTTCTTTCCTTTATATATTACATGTCAACAACTGCCTCTAAGTCTTTTTGCATGCAAAACACAGGCTTTACCCACTAGGTTTGGAAGCTGTACTAAGTAAATGTGAAATTCTACAGACAGAACTATTTTGCAAAGTATTTGGTTTTTTTTTCTTATCTTGGGCCCCAGGGAAAAGACTGAAATGCAGGCACTGAACATCTAACAGTATTCTAGAGAGGATATCTCAATCTTTCTGAAATCATGGATTACTGAACAAACGTTTTAAAAGTGCAAGCTCACCAATTAAAGAAACACACTTCTTCCTAGATTTTTTTGTCTTTAAGAATACAGGCATTCACATTTTTACTGAACTAGAAGTTTGTGATTGTATTTGTTTATGTTTTTCCAACTTTTCAATTATGAAGGCCCTGTTAAACTAAATTTTGTAACAGAACATTAAACTGAAAACAACATATTTATTTACCATTTGAAACAATATTAACAACTCTCAGTACAAACTTTTTGGAAAAAAACACCATTCTTCATAGAAATCCTTGAGTGCTTAAGGTGCATTTTTAAATATGCATCATCACTTTACCTATTTGCACTTTGGATGGCTTTTTGGACTGATTAGTTTTACTTTACACAGTTTTTGCAGTATCATGCATGACCTGTTCATTATTGTTAGTAGGATCTCTGGAGTATGCGGGAAGACAGGTTGAAGAACTAAATCAACTTTGGCTTGTTTACTTGGGAAAGAGGATCTCTGAGGATAGTTCACCTGCTGAGAATTACTGGGCAAATCCACACAATTTCCTTGTTTTATCCCTGTTTTTCATGTACATATCTGCAGATATCTATATATATCTCAGTTCAGCTGACCCAGCTCAAAAATCTCTTAAAGCTCGACACTTTGGAAGTGTATAACATTCATTTGAATCTGGTCTCCCCTTTTTTTCTCATTGCATCATATGTCAGCCACTTTTTTGCCGTTATTTTCTGTCTGTCAGTCAATGGCTGAAGAATATGATATCATGTTTCATATATTTCAGCTCAAAAGTTGAAATAACATCGGCAATCATAGTTACAAATTCTACTGGCTTTAATGAAAAGTACTTATCAATCTGATCACTTTAAATGCCAAACTACTCTCCATGTTTGAGTGTTGATTCCCTTCCTTTCTCCCAAGATCTTGAATATTTGGTGTTTTAATGAGTAGGGCTATGAGAACTGGAGTTTGAAGGAGAAAGGTGCACAAGAGCACCTATGCAGTCCCTGCCAACAATTACTTCAATTAAATGTCTCTTTTTGGAATCCTGCTGCAGCTAGTTTAAAGTATTACCAATAAGAATATGTGAGCACCCTGCATGCTCCAAAGCACCTTTTTTCCTTGAAATCCCCAGAGCCCTACTTAATCCTTAAGAACAGAACAGGTAAGACCTCTCTTTGCTCCTGTACTGTGGTTAAATTGTTCTAGCTTTTCCCCTTTCTCTTCTGCATTCAGATAATGGAAATAGTGACATTTGAGATGAGGAAATGCCAAAAATATTATCGTGAACATGTAGATTATTCTAAAACACTGAATGTGGGTTGCCTTGGAATGCAAATATTGGGTTGACTCACGGTTCTTAGTCCATTAACTCAACAAAATGTCTATGTCTCTCAGATCTGTAATCTTCAGAGACAACCTCTGAAAACCTCTTTCTAAAAAAAGAAAAAGTTGAGAGAATAAAGCAAAATCTGAGAAACATATATTTCTCTTATAAAAGTCCTCATAAAATATCTCTCTGGGGAAATAATTTCCCAAATGCTCAAAAGGCACACTTCAGAAAGAAGGGATATTAGAAGCATATGCTTGAAAAAGACTGGAAAAAAACATGAGAGTTTTTCAAAGTAATGTAATTTTAGAAAATAGCAAAAAAGGGAGAAGGAAATAGGTAATGTTTTTTTAGGGATAAGCTTATGGTAAGTATTTTTCCCCATTATCTTCCACTCTAGCTGAATACCATACATTTGCCCTTTCAAATTTGCCTTTGGAACTGTTATAGGAAGAGAAGATGGAGATAACATGGAGGGAGAGTGAAGGAAGATGGAGAAAGGGTTAAGCAGTCCCTGTTCAGTTCTGCATTCTACAACCTATCTATTACCAGAAACCAAAAAATGTTTGTTTTTAAAGAGTTTGTTTTAAGCTTTTTCACAGAATGTAAATTGCATCTCATGTAGTTTCTCTTTTTACATTAATTTTTGATGTATACACCAACCTTCTCCAACCTGTCACTTCAGGCTTATTCTAAGCATTACAATCTGGAGATTGCCAGATTGGAGACAGCTGATATATATGGTTTTACATGAAAATTATACAAGTATTGTCACCATTTATATAAGACAAACAAGGCAATTAATGCATGCAGCAGATCCCTTAATTGTGTTCTAATGACAAAAATTAGCATTATGGCATTACACAAATCTATGTAGACCATTATACCATTTTTCCTATATATAGGGGATTATATAATGCCTTTTTACATAACCCCACCATTTTCTGAATTTAAATATTAATCCCATACTTACTATCTAGAAACCTGAGGATAGGTAATCCCTAGGTATCTTCTATTACTCAACCCACAGTTTCTTTCCTACATGCATTCTTACCAAATTATAACTTGCCTTGTTTCTCTAGCACTGATTCTACATAGCCCCTGACCCTTCTTTCAACACTTTATGCTAAAAGAGTTCACCTAGTCACCTTTGTGTCCTACAACTCTGAACTGGGATTAGCTACAGGTGTATCCAATAGAATTGCATAATTTCTCTCCATCTTGACAATATGAAGCTTTGAATGACTGGATTTTGGACTCTCTCAGGAAAGTTAGAGCAATCAATTTATTTAAGATTTAGGAGTATGTATGTGTTTAATTAATTGTCTGTCTCAAACCAGTTAAATGGGTGAAATGAAACTAGGTGCCAATTTAGTATACTTTGTCCTTGATAGAAAAAGGAAAAATAGGTTTCCACTAAGCATGTCTTAGTTAAATAGCAAACATACACTTGGAAATGTGAAGATAACAAGACTTGCATAGGTGATGAAAAGCAACTCCCTTTTTTTTTCAGAACAGCAGTTTGAACAAAACTCGATTTGAACTTCAATTTTAAAGCTGCAATTAATTAATGAATCAGCATGCAACAATCCGGTAAACCAGCATGAGAAATCAGTCCCAGGCATAAAGATGAAAGCATAGCTGGGAAGGACTTTTCTTGCAAGGAAGAAAGGATTCTATTCTACAAAGCAGGCTGGAAGGCAGGAGGGCCATCACAAGAAGTGCCTGTTATAAAGCCAATTTTCCCAGAGCCAGAAACGAAAAGCCTTCCAGGGTTTTACACCTGAGTGGCTGCATTTCCCTCCCCCCACACACACACATACACTCCAAAGGACTCCATGCTAGTTTATATGATGATAATCATATCTCTAGCCCTGCTGTAAAAAGAAGGAAAGAGGAAGGGAGAAAGTTATTCTCCAGAAAGAGCTGCTACCTCTGAGAAAAGTGGCAGAAACTAACTCTGGGACAAAACTAACTTGCCTGGAGGAAACAGCTAGAAATGTGGGACAGCAACAAGCCTAGAGGGATATTGTCTCATACCCAGAAGCAAGATAGACTTCTGAAGAGAACTGGGAGAGTTTGCTTGGCTCAGGCTTCACAGGATGAACTGAAGGTGAGGGGAAAGTGGGGTAAGACACATGGGCTATTATGCCAGAGAACAGAATTGTCCCTGAGCTTGTCTCCCCTTATATGTGTGTAGGGATGGATGTTCTTGAAGCCAGGTAGAGAGCAGCAGAGATCCATTTTTAAAATGAATATTTGTTTTGCCAATGTTAATTTTAGATTCAGGATCCAATCTAAGGTGGTCACTGGGATCAAAGATTTATTCTGCCAAGCTTTCAATTTTATATTCAATTAACAGCCAATGTGAGCGAAAAGGAATGACAGATGCAGACTATGAAACACATATTTTCAGGCTTTAAGCATCACTTCTAACATGTTGCTACTGTGGTCCAATAGTTAATACAGCCCAAAGCAGAGAGGGAGAAGGGGGCTCTGCCTAGCTGGGCTCCTCAGGTCTTCCTACCATACTTTGAATTGTTCTCAGATGGCTTCTTCATCCAACGTGTTTTACTCCAGGCTTTCCCTATCATCAACTATTTTGATATCCTGAAGAGACTTATTAATCATTTAGATAACTGTAGATTAGACCAACTCTTCATAATCTGGCACCCTGAACATATGTTGGGTTTGGCAGGGAATTCTAATCATTGCAGTCCCAGCACACCCAGAAAATGTCAAATTATAATGGCACAAATTAAATTACAGTACATTAGATGCAAACAAGCCTTCCCCAAACTGGTGCTCTCCAGAGATGTCAAGACTGCAATGCCCAGAATTTACGGCCACAACTGGGAATATTGGGACCAGAATTGACACTTGTTGAGGAGTGTCCAGATTTGAGAGAAACGGAGCTTCTGCTAAATATCAAGTGTACCTACAGAGTGAGCCTTGTTTAAACAGGGGCAATGCTTTGACCCTAACTTTCCAGTTCTGGATTCAAATCCCCTCCTCTTCCACAGAGCATAATGGATGGCTGAGGATAATCCTCCCCCTAATTACCTCACAAGGAACTTTGATATCCCTCTGAAGTCCATAGGGTCTTCCCCTCCTCCAATCCAAGGTTGTTGTTTTTTTTCCAGAAACTGGATTTATGGAGTTTTTCCTCAACAAAGGTAACTGCCAGACCAGGGACCTTGCTCAGCTTTTAGGCTAAGGCTGCCATTCGTGCTGAAACAGCCACATAACGGACTTGCTTCCCAGGAGACAGGCATCTGCTTGTCTCCAGCTATAGCCCAGCGCCTACTGACTGAGTCGTGCACAGCCTCCCTGAAGGCGGCAGCGGCGGCGTTTCAAAGCGGCCTTTCCAGCCCTTCCACCAGGTGCGAGAGGCGGCAAGCAACCGCGGCGGGCGAGGGAACGGCAGGGGGCTCCCCTCCCCCGGATGCAGCGCAACCGCCCAGGAACAACATTTTAGGGCAAGCCGCTCCCGCGGATTTGTCCGGCAGTAGCCCCGTCTTCGGAGCGACAAGCCCCAGTAACCTCGCATGGTAACGGTAGCCCGGGCTCGCCCTCAGGTTCCTCGGCGTGGCGGGAAGTGAAGCCACCTTTCCCCTGCGTTCAGGCTCCTGAAGGCGAGGCGATTTCGCCTCGCCTCCCGCCGAACTTCCGTCCGGGACTGGGCGAGAAACTCTCTCCCCGCCCTCCCCACATTTGTCCCGGGCTGCCCCTCCCCCCCCCGCGCGGCCCGTCCTCCCCCCCCCCCCCAGCCGTGCTGCTCTCAGCAAAGACTTGAGGGAAGGAACGAAGCTGGAAACTTTCCGGGCTTGCTCGTCTCGATGGCAGGCGAGCGCAGTCCCACAAAATAGCCGTCCGCTCGCGGAAAGTGGGGGGGGGGGGAAGGCGCTTGCCGCGCTTACCTGTGCGAAGGAGGTTGCCTCAGCCGCCGAGCTGGAAGCAGGCGGGGCGGAGGCAGCCGGGCGCAGGCATGACTCCGGGGTGGGCACGCTCAGCTGGTCCTCGGGCAGCGGCGGCGGGAGACTTTCGAGGAGCGGGCGAGCGTCCGCGGCGGGAAGCAGCGCGGAGCCCAAGAGGCAGAGCGGCGGCACAGGCGGAGTCAGAACTGGGCTGGGGATGCGCCTGAGAGAGAGAGAGAGAGAGAGAGAGAGAGAGCACGGGCGGAGGAGATGCGCTGCTCCGCACGGCCCCGCCGGCTGCCGCAAAGCCTGGCTTCTCCTCCGGACGAGAGCGCCCGCCACTCTGCGCGCCCGCCGCCTCAACGGGGCGCTGTCAACGCGGGGCTTCTGCTCTCGGCGCGCTTCCTCTCTCTTTAACTTAAGGCAGACCTTTTGCCTTTCCGTCCTGCGTCGCCTCCCTTTTCTTTCAGGGCTTCCAGCGCCCCAGCTCTGTTTTAGTCCACGGCAGTCAGAAAGCAGAGATTTCTGCTCCAGAGATTTCTGCTCCAGAGATTTCGCTCCATCTTTTTTGCCCCCTCCTTTTTTCCCCACTCCCCCCCTATCACTGAAAAATCTTTAAACAAAGCAGCCCCGTGGATGTCTACTGTACTTTCCAAGTACGATTCATTGTCGTTAATGAAGCTTGCGTCTAACTGCACATCTCATTCGGCTTGTTGACTTGATTTATGGCATAAACGAATCAAGTTTTAAACCAAGCAGTTGTCTGATATCCTGAAACAATTTACATCAGTGATTACCAGGAATATCGATATATTTATACCAGTAATTCAACATCTCCTTTTACACGCTCTCTCCTCTTGAAGCAGAGCAGGATATATCAATCCAGTCCCACCAAAGTTGCTACCTCAGATGTTCTCACCTGTTTCATTAGGTGCCAGAGCATGTTTTCAAGGAAATGGGTGAAGCAATGTGAACTACCAAAACTGTTTTTTTTAATTTTTGTTGAACGTTAACTTGCACCTCTCAGTATCTTTAAATATAACATATACCTTAAAACTCATTATTATACTGATTCTAAGTGCACTTTACCACAGAGTAAATTTTCAGTTAATAATTCAACAGGTAAAGATTGGGTGCAGAAGAATCTTTAATCAATGGCAGTCTGAAGAATAAAGAATGGATAAAAAGTAAGGTTTTTAAAAATAGTATGGCTAATTAATTCAGTCCATCTGCAAAGTTGTTTAGTGATTCAGTGATAGGCTGCTTGTAAGGATCCACCTTCTCTCAACCCCTTTGTCTGGTCAAGGGAAGAGGGTGAGAAGAGTGTGGTGTTCTTGCAGAAGATTAGTCAGATCCCTTTATGACTGTTTGGCTGTGGTATTCTAAACATTCATTTGAACAGTTTTCTCCTTTGTGATAAATGCCGGAGCATGACCAACGGGGGTGGGGAGTGGATGGATGGGATGGGATAGCTCACCTATGTCTCTAAATTTTGTGTAAGTGAAAATAAATGCAAATAAACTTCTACATCCTTATATCTTTGTAGATTTTCTGTTTTAGTTACAGTAGAATGATATTCCTGTGTTATTGAACAATTGTATGTGTGGTATGCTGCAGCTGATTTATTGCAATGTCAGAAACTAAAAGACCTCTTGTTTGATCAAACCAAGAATCATATAGGGTTTTTTTTTCACCAACAACCAGATAGATCTCAGTGAAACTACTTATGATGATACTGAGTTGCAGAAAAACTTGAGTAATTTCAACAGAGAGTAGATATATCAATGGCCATTGGCTATGACTTTTGTACTCTATGTATATTCTTGATGAGCAGAGACTGATGATAAAAGCAACATATGATTATGATGGCTCTTTGTATTTGTTCAGTTTCAGTATCTGATATCAGATGTTTCTGCTGAATATGGAAGTTCAGTTTGGGGAAAGATCAGTTATATCTTACATAGACAAGGTCCAATCATTGGCATCTGCACTTAAAAGATGACAAGTAATGAGAAATTCTGCTTCTAGACTATGCTAGGACAAAGAGGCTAGATAGATCAAGTAATCAAAGGCACCATTCATCAGAATGAACAAGAGGACATCAGATACAGCAAAGTGATTTACCACTTGTATACTGTAGATCTCAACATGGGGCATAAATGTTATTCCATCCTGTACTCCTTAACTTTATCACCAAGCCTCAAAATATATTAACAATTCTTACTGCTCTTTCTGTCCCTATGGAGGAAGAGTATGGAGTTGGACTGCCTCAGCAATTGGCAGGGTCAAGAAGAGAATGTATCCCTTCCATAGCAATATATTTCCTATTTAAATAGCTTATTCATGTGGATTTTACTTACAAACTATTTTGGAAAGCATGCTTAGGTGAAAATCTTATTCAGTTTACAATTATCTAACCTATTTTGGCACGATGTTTAACAAGGACATCCACTTCACTAAGAAGATAAGAGGTTTTGCATTTTGGCTGGGTTGGACACAAAAGTACTCTGGACAGAAATGTACAGTTTTTCTGGGAAAGGTAGACATGCCAAGAATCCTTGTAAGAACCCTCATGAAACCCTCCTTTACCCTCTTGATTATAAAGATACTTGACGCATGAAAGCCCTTGTCCACTGCACTTGCCTAGGTCCACAGTGAAACTATCAATGCATGATGTGACAAGAAATTTGTCTAGATACTATTGTTAGTATTGCTGTAACAACCACAATGATCTAATTCAGCTACTTTTCTAGAAAAATATCAGCAGGTTCTTGGTCCACTTTATTCATGACCATTTCTCTGAAATCATTAAAACCAGTCACGTACACCTACATTAATGAGAAAACTCCCATGCACTTACAAATACTCCTCCACAAATTCTTATTGCTCTAATGTTTCAGATGGTATTTAATTTGCTTCTTTTACATTATATATCATCCTTCCCTAACTTTCCCTTCCCCTTCCCTTCTATCCTTCTTAGCTGTTCTGAGAATTGAAATTCCATTATGGAGAATGCCATATTGAGGAAGGCAGCCTTAAAGCATTCACTGGCTTTATCTGTTCTACTGCCTGAACATTTTCAATCTAGTGTTCTCATTTTTTATCCCTGGGATCTAATATTGCTTCTCACCTGTTCTATTCTCCAAGGTTCCCAAATAATTTTGGGGCAACTATGCCATGCTTTTTTTATGCATCACAATTTTAGGATGTACTACACATCAACTACACATCCCATACAAGCCTTTGTAAAAAAAAAAATAAGGTATGCAAATTTTGCAATGAGAAATGAAATGTTTCTGTGGGGGAGGGGGAACGAGAGAGAAGGCTGATTAAAGCTTTATTTGTCATTTCTATATGTTATTTGATTCCTAACAGCGCTTTCTCCCCTTTCCTTGGGGTGGAGGAAATCATGGAGAAGGGAGCAATTTAAACTGGAAATACAGCAAATGGAGAAGAATGATATGCCCTTCTCCTCATTGTTTAAAAGGCCCAAGTCAATCCAATTCAATCAACCAGCTGAAAAACTGCTCAGAGATAATCCACTGAATTTATTGTATACTTGGCCTCAAAAATTTTAAATATATATCAGCACATTGTGAAGTCAGATTTTTTTTTAATGGGGTAATATCAGAGGTGTGAAGAGATAGTTCTACTTATTGTTCTACTATCTCAACACTAAGACAAAACTACTTTCAAACAACTGTGTGTACAAAAGAGCCAAATATGTTCCAAGCATACTAAATTAAAGTATTATATCACATATTAGCCCACCTCAAGTGTATCAGTTTTTCTCAGGATTAGGCTTAGAATCTTGTAAATGCAATTCAGAAGTTGAAGAGAGTCACTGACCTGTTAGATCTTGATAAGTAATGACTCATAAGTCCAGCAAAAGTTTCTTGCCTAAGATAATCAAGGAAACTCTCTGTTCTGGCAATGAGAGATTTCAGTAATTATGAATCTAGGATGAGAAGATGCAGTATACAACATTAGAAAACATTACTGGCATGGTACTACTGTTCTTCAGTTCACTTTACAGCTTCAGCCATGATTCCACGTTGGCCAGGGGACTTAGTCCAAAGCAAATGCAACCATCTAGAGCAGTGGTTCTCAACCTTTTTAATGCCGTGACCCCCAACCGGTCATAAGTCGAGGACTTCCCAACCGGTCGTAAGTCGAGGACTTTCCCTGCCCGGGAGCGCCGCGCATGCGTGTTGCCACCCCCTGCGCCAGCCGAGGCATAGCTGGCAAGGGGCAGCAACGGCGCAGGGCGACCACCAGCTGGGCCACTAGCTGGCCCAGCCCAGGGGAGGTAAGGCACCCGCCAGGCCCCACACGCGCCAGCAACCCTCCCTGTGCCCGCCGGCCTCCCACCTCCCACCCCTGGCCCTCTTTTACTTACATTTTTAGTAGTTGCTCAGCAGGGAGGGGTGGAAACTTCTAGACAGCTCGCCTTTGCTGCAGACAACTTGCAGCACCGTTTGCAGACTGGGACTTTTGGCGGGCTCAGCAGGGCAGAGACAGCCTGGACAATTCCTATTGGCTTTTGAAAGCCAATAGAATTAGACTCTATTCAAGAGAGTCTATTCTATTGGCTTTCAAAAGTCAATAGAATAAGAGAGTAGCACAGCTAAGGAAAAGAGGGAAAAAATGGCGGACTGCATTGTTTGGCGACCCCCGTGAAATGGTCGTTCGACCCCAAATGGGGTCGCGACCCACAGGTTGAGAACCGCTGATCTAGAGGACTGGTATAGGTTTACAAATTTAACTTCCCTTTTTGTTATACTGAATCAGATCACTGGCCCTTCTTACTGCAATTCACTGTTGCCCTTATGGTTTAAAGCAGAACACTTCTTCAGTCACACCTGATAAATTTTATTAAACTGCAAAGTCTGAACTTGGACTGTTCTGGTTCATGTATGGTATCCATTGGAGATGGTTTCTCTTCAGTGAACATTTTCAGTTTTTTTACTTTGTCTTTCTAACAACATATGACCCTCTGGCTACAACAAAAATTTGAACAACCCAAAAAAGCTGTTTTTTTAATAATAATTAGTATAATAATAACAGCAAACATATAATAACAAGAAATGGAGATAGATAGCCGGCAGACGGAGGGGAGCTTCCCAGTGTTTTGCATTGAGTGTCACATGTATGACTATCTGTCTGCTGGACAGAAGTCTTGGGTGTGTGATCGGTGCAATGAGCTCCTGGCTCTCAGGGAACAGGTTCTTTCCCTTGAAGCCAGGGTAGCAGACCTGGAGAAGCAGAGAGAGATAGTGAGACAGGAGAAGATCTTCAGGGATGCAGCAGGAGCGTCCCACTCCATGCTGAGCAGCTCTCCAGCTGCTTTGGAGAATGGAGATCTTGGGCAGGGAGGACATCAATCTGTGGAAGAGGGACAGGCTCCCTTAATTGAGACCCCTTCCCTGGAGGATGTGCCCATATCCTCTTGCACTGAGGATACTTCTCCACGGGTGGTGGGAGGGGGGCTTCTTGTAGTGGGTGATTCGATTGTTAGAAATATAGAGAGACGGGTTTGTGATGGAAGTGTTGACCGCATGGTAAACTGCCTGCCGGGTGCAAAGGTTGCGGACATCACGAGGCATCTAGACAGGTTGATAGACAGTGCTGGGGTGGAGCCAACTGTTGTGGTACATGTCGGTACCAATGACATTGGGAAAGCTAAGCGGAAGGTCCTGGAAGCCAAATTTAGGTTGCTAGGTAGAAGATTAAAGTCCAGGACCCCCAGGTTGCATTCTCAGAAATACTACCTGTTCCACGCGCAGGGCCAGCTACACAGGCAGAGCTCAGGAGCTTCAATGCATGGATGAGGCAGTGGTGCCGGGAGGAAGGGTTTAGATTAATTAGGAACTGGGAAACATTTTGGGACAAGCCACACCTGTACAAAAGGGACGGGTTACATTTGAACCATAATGGAACCAGACTGTTGGCGATTAATATTAAAAAGGTTTCAGAGCAGCTTTTAAACTGATTCGTAGGGGCAAGTCGACAGGAGCTGGGCAGCTTCCGGTTCGAGAAGGCGCACTGCCTAATATGGAGGGTGGAAGTTATGCACACATTGGTGAGTCAATAGGAAAACTAAATTGTAATAGTCAAGCAGAAGGACATGGTAAACCATCTACAAATTCTACAACCAAATTCTACAGTCAAAATCCACAGTCAAAGTTGAAAGTGCACCAGAAAATTACATATAAATGTCTGTACATGAATGCTAGAAGCATTCTAGCAAAAATAGGGGAATTGGAATGCTTGGTGAAGGAAAATAATATTGATATTATCGGCATAACAGAAACCTGGTGGACAGATGATAACCAATGGGACACAAGGATTCCAGGTTACAAATTGTATAGGATGGACAGGAGAGGGAGAAATGGTGGTGGAGTGGCCTTGTACATAAATGAGGAGTTAGAATCTCATGAACTCAAAATTCAAGAAAATTCAAACTCACCCACAGAAACATTGTGGATAAAAATCCCAGGACAGGAAACTAATCTGACGTTAGGGATCTGCTATCGCCCTCCCAACCAAACTCCAGAGGCAGATTGCTATTTGGAAAATGAATTTAAAGAGGCCTCAAAAAGAAATAGGGTAGTCATAATGGGGGACTTCAACTATCCCCAAATAGATTGGGTAAATTCTTGTTCTACACATGAAAGAGAGACAAGGTTCCTCGACATGTTAGCTGATTATTCCCTTGAGCAGATGGTCATGGAACCAACCAGGGGAAAGGGGATCCTGGACTTGGTTCTAACTAACGCACAGGATTTGGTTCATGATGTCCTTATAACCGAGCCCATAGGAACCAGCGATCACAACACAATAACCTTCAACTTAACCATGGATAGCAAATTGTCAGTGAAAACTAACACAGAGACCTTAAACTTTCACAGAGGGAATTTTGACAAAATGAGGAAAATAGTAAAGAAGAAACTAAAAAGAACAGTAAAAAAAGTAAAATCCCTCCAAAATGCTTGGAAACTGTTTAAAAATACGTTACAGCAGGCTCAAATAAAATGCATTCCTAAAAGAAAAAAGAGGACTGGAAAGTCCAAGAGGATACCAGTATGGCTTACGAATGAGGTAAAGGAGGTTATTGGAAAGAAGAAAAACTCATTTAAGAAATGGAAGGCTCTTCCTACCGAGGAGAACAGGAGGGATCACAAACTCTGGCAGACCAAATGCAAGGCGATAGTCATGAAAGCCAAGAGAGACTTTGAGGAGCATATAGCCAAGAATATTAAAAATAATAACAAAACCTTTTTTAAGTACATCAGAAGCAGGAACCCAACCAGAAAATCAGTTGGGCCACTTGATGACAATGGTCAGAAGGGGATAATCAGAGAAGACAAGGAGATTGCTGAGAGGCTAAATGACTTCTTTGCCTCCGTTTTCACTGAGGAGGATAGAGAACATTTGCCTGCCACTGAATTAGTTTTCCCAGGGAGGGAAATGGAAGAATTAAACTTGATAGAGATGAACAAGGAAGATGTTTTTGCATGCCTTTCTAAACTAAACGTCAACAAATCGCCGGGTCCAGACGGCATCCACCCTAGAATTCTCAAGGAACTCAAGTGTGAAATTGCTGAACTTCTAGCTAAAATATATAATCTTTCTCTAAGATCAGGCACTGTATCGGAGGATTGGAGGGAAACAAATATAACACCGATCTTCAAGAAAGGATCCAGAGGTGATCCAGGAAACTATAGACCAGTCAGTCTAACCTCAGTTCCAGGCAAACTGATGGAAACCATTATTAAAGATAAAATTACAGGGCACATAGAAAAACAGGCATTGCTGAAAGAAAATCAACATGGTTTCTGCAAAGGCAAATCATGTCTTACTAACTTGTTAGAATTCTTTGAGGGTGTAAATAAATACATAGATAAAGGGGCCCCAGTTGATATTGTATATCTTGACTTTCAAAAGGCTTTTGACAAAGTCCCTCACCAAAGGCTCCTAAAAAAGCTCTCCAGCCACGGAATTAGAGGACAGGTCTTGTCCTGGATTGGTAACTGGCTAAATTGTAGGAAGCAAAGGGTGGCAATAAATGGACAAGTCTCTGGATGGAAAGAAGTGAGAAGTGGTGTACCCCAAGGTTCAGTTTTGGGACCTTTACTTTTTAATTTATTCATCAATGATCTGGATGTAGAAGTTAATAGTGAGGTAGCCAAGTTTGCTGATGACACTAAATTGTTCCGGGTTGTGAAAAGTGAAACTGATTGTCGAGAGCTCCAGAAGGATCTCTCGAAATTGTGTGAGTGGGCAACAAAGTGGCAAATGCATTTTAACCTAAACAAGTGCAAAGTTATGCACATCGGGGCAAAGAACCCCAATTATACTTACTAACTGATGGGGACCAAACTTTCTGAGACAACCCAAGAAAGGGATCTTGAGGTTTTGGTGGACAGGTCGATGAAGATGTCAACCCAATGCGCAGCAGCAGTAAAAAAAAAAGCAAATTCCATGCTTGGTATGATTAGTAAGGGAATCGAAAATAAGTCAGCAAGTGTTGTATTGCCTCTGTACAAATCGATGGTGAGACCACACTTGGAGTACTGTGTACAGTTCTGGTCACCGCACCTCAAGAAGGATATAATGGAACTGGAAAAGGTGCAAAAAAGGGCAACAAGAATGATCAAGGAAATGGAGCGCCTCCCTTATGAAACCAGATTGCAATGCCTTGGTCTCTTCAGCCTTGAAAGACAGTGTTTAAGGGGTGACTTGATCGAAGTGTATAAAATCATGCATGGGATATAAAAGGTGGATAGAGAAAAATTATTTTCTCTATCACACAATACCAGGACAAGGGGGCACTCCCTAAAGCTCATAGCTAAGAAAGTGAGGACAAATAAAGGGAAATATTTCTTCACCCAGAGGGTCATTGATTTATGGAATTCACTTCCAGAAGGGGTCGTGACAGCTGTCAGCCTTGACAGCTTCAAGGCAGGGTTAGATAGATTCATGGATGCCAAGTGTATAGGTGGTTATTAAAACGGATGTCCATGTGCTGCCTCTATGTTGGTTGAGGCAGGCAGGATTCCCTTGAGTACCATTTGTTGGGGGTCAAGGGAAAGGGAGGGTTTTGCCTTCTCTTTCTGCTCAAGATCCCCATGTACAATTGGTGGGCCACTGTGTGACACAGAATGCTGGACTCGATGGGCTTTGGCCTGATTCAGCATGGCTCTTCTTATGTTTATGTTCTTATGTTGTACAGGTAGTCCTTGCTTAATTACTATAGTTGGGACTTGCAACTCAGTTGTTAAACAAAGCAATCTTTAAATGAAACCACAACTGTGATTATGATCTTACTTCAGTTTTCCTTTGCTTTACAGACCTGTGATGCTCATAAAGGATTGGTCATAATGTTACTTTTCCATCATTGTTGTTACTGTGAATAGTTCCTAAATAAGGCAATCGCTACATAAGGACTACTTGTTAAACTCCAGCTTTCCCTACCCAACATGGCCAATGATTAAGCATGATGGAACCTTTCATTGTATAGTATTGCCCCTTTCTGCTTTAGACTTCTGCAATCTTTTGCCATTGACCCTAAACATAATAATCATGTCCCTAATGCCACATTTCCCAATGTCCAATATAAGGCAAGTAGCTCTAATTAACTGTCACAACAAAAAGTGCAATATCTTTGCAAGAGAAACATTTCACACAAATGTTACAGATGAGGAGCTTATGGATTAATTGTTATAGGTAGGCATTAAATCATGTCTTTCAAAAAAAATCTGCTTAAATAATTTTACAGAAGATAAGTACATTGTTGACTCAAGTGAGTTCCAGTAATTTCATGGATCCATGTAAGTTTTTTGGCAGCAGCACTGACACGGTTTGCCTTTGCGTTCTTCTGCATTTTTTATTTCCTGGTCCTTGGATTTCCTGACAGACTCACAATTGAATGTGAAGCAGACCTGGTGCTATTTAATTTCTGAGACCTAACAAGTTTACCGATGCATAAGTAAATCTCTTTTAGTAAGTGATTTCAAATAAGGCATGATTTCAGACATTTATATTTTTAAATTTAGATTGGCAATTTTTTATTCATAATCATTTTGCTGGACTTTGGTTTGGTGTGAATGAGAGACTGATTTGTTTCATCCCCATAAATACCATAGGGATATCAGGTCCATTATGCTAGTATGACAGGGGGAGAGGGAGGAACAAAAAGGGGCAAAATCTTTTCAATTCAGATTCTCAAAGACAACTGTCTTTCTAAGAAATGGGGAAAAAATGTAATTTCACAAGAACAAGGTAGTAGAGCTGCTGGCATGTGATTTGGACATGACAAAGAAGATGCCACGGCAATTGATTCTAGCAGAATAACAGAGTTAGAAGGGACCTTGGAGGCCATCTAGTCCAACCCCCTGCTCAAGCAGAAAACCCTAATTCATTTCAGACAAATAATTATCCAATCTCTTCTTTAAAATCTCCAGTGTTGCAGCATCCACAACCCCTGGAGGAAAGTCATTCCACTGATTAATTGTTCTAACTGTCAGGAAATTTCTCCTTAGTTGTAGGTTGCATTCTGCATATGTCTTCTTGTTTGCAGGTTACAAGCAAGAAATTCTATCTTGGTGATCAGGCCAGTTTATAAAAATTTACTCCTGGTATGGAAAATCTAGAGTTCCCAAAGTCCTGACCAAGCAAAGTAAGATGATATTCATTCATTCCTTTCTAAATTCTTGCACTTCAGGGTAAGATGAGTGTCTGGAACTACTCCAGTCTCTGCAGGGCAATTTGATGTGTGTGTGTGGGTGTTTGAAGGAAAGCCAACTTTATTTAAAACTATTTGCAAGGAGTAGTGAGCAAGCACCAGATCTGTGGGAATTTTGACAAGGTGGCTGGTTGTGGATTCACATACACTGAAGTTATCTGGCACTGGACGTTGGGAAACCACCTGTCATGCTAATTCCTGAAGCATTGTTTTGAAGCATTGTGGGAACTTCACAGTGACCATAGATTTTCTTGGTGCCTGATGCTGTAGCCTGACAAGGTAATTACTAGGAAAATACGAAGTAGGGGGAGCCCCAAATGTATACCTTCAGCATTATCTCTGTGGGCCCTGTCCTGATGCAAACTATATAGGGAGTGAAAGCATACAGTACTTTACCAAATGCTAGTGGATATTTAACTGCTTGTAACCATGTGTAGCACTTACTGAGTCACACTTCCTGCCTCCAACAATGCTCTTCTGATATTTACTGGTAAACAAATGCTTTTCCACTCTTCCAGATGGCATGATGGGGTGGTTACCAACGTCACTGCTAACACTTCTTCAAATCCTACATTTGCTGAATAGTAGGGTCTCTGAATAAGGAGCATGGGGCAATTGCCTTGGCTTTATGCAAAATATTTGAAATAATTGAATTGAAAAGTAAAAATAATACAATAGCAATTTAATTCATTATTTTATATTTCTTCATTTTCTGGGCCACTGACTTCAAATGGATCAAAACAATGAAGAAATAGATGATAAGATAGATAGATAGACAGATAGATAGAGACAGACAGACAGACAGACAGACAGATAGATCTAGGATGCAATGAGGATGAAGGTGCTTCCAGAGTCTTAATGATGTTCTGCTGGATAGTTTATTAAGTAAAATTCCAATCTTTGTCCATGTAGCTTTTCTTGATTCAAGTTCTCTATCTTCCCAAATTTTCTAACAATTTTCTAATATTTCTAAGACCAAAAAGCTGTGGTCAAATGTAGAAGTTAACCAGAGTGAACCAATGCAAGCCAAGAATCCTTTCTGATTGCCAGTGGTGTCTCAGGCTTTGAGAACAATGACAGCTGAGGTCAAGTGCTGGGAAGCTAAAGATATCAGTGTGATATACATCTTTGCAATAGTCAGAGCAACGAGGCTAGATGGCAACCTTATCTGCTCGTGGAGAACAATGATCTGTCAGGCACTCTTGAAAGCAGCAATTTGTCTGAGCTTCAACTGGCATGTGGCCTGAGATGTAATGCTGAGCCCACCCCTATGTCTGAAGTTTGCTCTCATTACCAAGAGGCTTGTGAGACATTTTTCAGACAGGATCCAAACTGGGTTGGCTACTGGGACCAAAGGTTTTGTCTTCTAAGCTTTTGGACTCATGCTGGAGCCCATCTCAGGGAATTTCTCTATGTGCTATGGGCTGTTCTGTGTATGGAGTTTATATGGTGGCTGTTGTATGTATCTTTTTAGATGTAGATTAGGGTGTTCATGATGGCTATTAAGTCATTGGTTGTGGTTTCCTTGGGCTGCCAAGCTCCCCCACTTCTTAAGTACTCGATAAGCTGGGGGTAAATCATCATTCCTGTTGATTGATGAGGGACCTGTTTCCCAGGCTTCAATCAACTCTCTGGCTGTTTTTGTGTTTGCTTGTCCAACAATATTAGCAGCTGCAAAATTGAATCTATGTCCTTGTTTATTACAATATGAGGCTACCAATGAGTTTGGGTCTCTTTGTCTGATTGCTCACTTGTATTCCTGTGTGATGACTCCCCCAGATAATTTCCCTCTCTATATGTCAGCTCAGGGGAGGATGATCCAGTTCTTAGCACATCAGGAGCTAACTGATGGCTGTGAGCAGCCATCTGGAAGGGATTTGACTGAGACTTCAGCTGGGGAAAGCATGCAGTTGCCGATGGTCAGTGAGGAGAAGAAGGAACTGCCTTTTGCACCTGATCCAAGAACACATAGGGCAGAGAAAAGGCGGGAACAGAGAAGGTCAGCCAGGCTACTGGAGAAGAGAAAGCCTCACCCTTTTTGATGGGCTGCACCGGAAGCTAGCTATTTAGCACAGCAGACAGAGAGAGGCATTGCTGGGAACAATGTGTTTCTGGTCGTTGTGATTCCTGTCTCATTTTGGATTGACACTGTGTCTTGACTACAATCATGTCTTGGAAACTCTGGACTTTTCTTGACTTGTGAGCTCTCTTGTTTTGTGGATTTAAGTTTGCCTGGTGGATTTATTTTGTTTGATAAATTTTCAAGTGCTTTGTGAACTCTTTTGCCATTATTCTGTGGACTAACATTGGCCTGCTCATGGCTGGACTTAATTGGGATATTATGGGTTTTTTGGTGAAGGGAATTGCTGGGGAATATTAATAAACTCACTAAACCACAGTTACTTGTGTGTGTGAGTGAGCAGGGCAGAACATCTTATGGCCTGGTGGTTAGCTTTCTCTCCATCTGTCCTATAAAGTAACACCATGCAGGGGATCTGGTAGATTACGTTGGAAGTATCTCCCACCTCCAAACGATCTTTACAATGCATAATTTGTCCTAGTATGGTAGCCTCTGAACAGTGTGCAATGCCCTCTTGCAGACCTCGGAAACTGCATTCTACTGCTTCCAAAATGTTTTTTATGTATGGCAGGGTGTGCCATGTAGTTGGTTCTGTGCCTTGTTTCTTCCTTTCTCTCCCCGCCATGATGTGCAGACATCTTGTAACAAATGATTGTGGGTACCCATTCTGCCTGAATTGTTTATGTTGTTTGGCTTGCTAGGTACTACAGTGGGTCATCACCCTGCTGTATAGTGTTCTTTTTGTGTGACAGTGGATAGTTGCTGTTGAAATTAAGAATGTGTGCGGAGTTGGTGGCCTTTCAATAAACTGTGGTTTCTAGGATTCCATCTTCTTGTCTGTTGAAAAGCACATCTTTCAAACACTTTGGCTAATGAAATGTAAACATGACAACCAAAAGTGGATAAAGCCAACTTTTAATCAAAGCAAGGGGTCACCTTTCAATGACCAGACCTTGCAAAGAATCTTCCAAAAAAGAAAAGAAAAACAGTAAAGTTTATTTGTTTTGAAAGTGCGTACAGTGAAACTAATCTAGTATTATATTTGTCAGATTCTCATTCCCAAAGATGTAAGTCACTACAAAATAATTTCCCATCAGAAAAGCTATCCTTACATACAATTTACTAATTTGCTTAAAAGCATCCTTGTTTCAAGAGTGCAACTCAGTGATAAGCTGCCAAAATATATATTCCAAAGCCCTGGGGATATGGACTGATTTGCTGTCCATGGTGACCCATTGCCAGAATAGAACAATTTGTCCTAGATAGCATTTTAATCCCAAATAGCTACTTTGGCTTTCCTTAATGGGCTGCGGCATCTTTCACGTGGGTCACACACATTACCTGAAATAGAGTTCAAATGCAGCAATTACCCAAAGTGGGAGCATATAGAAATTTGACTTGCAACAACAGACAATCCTTTGTGCTTGGAGTTAGTAGCAGTAGATGACTTTCACAAATCAAACAGCTGCATTCAAAGAGGATGTAGCTGGCAAGTGAAAGAGCTAGGAAATACTGTATACCAAAGGAGAAACAAATAGCACATGCACAGTGTTTCTTGTATAAAAGCATTACACATCACCATAGACATACTGTATTTTACTTCTGTTCTAGGATTCTTTGTATCTCTATGATATTCAAGGATTAGGACAGAAACAGTGATGCCATGTGTTGAAGTTCAGCTGCAATACATGGCACACCCAAGAATTGTGGTACCATGAGTTCTTGGAAACAATCTGATGCTTAGCTAAAAAGATCTAAATTTTTAGGTCCAAGTAATTTGAGGTAATACCTTCATCCATATGAACATTAAGATCTTCATTGGAGATTCAATTCAAGTTGCTGCCAATAAGATCTATTTGCTGTAACTTTAACATTTAAGACCTTAGAAAAAGATGGGAACAATATAAGCTTTTCTTCATTTGAATGTACCTGATATTGAAACAACCCAAGACAAACATGAAATCAATTCAAAGGACTACGGAAGAAAATATGAGATGGAGTTATTGTTTATAAGGGGAACAAAGAAATTGAGTTGTCCACACACAAAGCAATAGAACCTTTTTGTTTCACCAGAACTCATTTGAGTCTTTGAGAATGACTAAAAGTGACTCATAAAAGAGGAAGAGATGTAAGTGCTCCCCTGATTGTACTTTAATGTGGGAAGATCTTTAAGAACAGCACAGGAAACTGGGAGGAAAAAAAAACTTATCTCAGTCTCATTATCTTAAACACCATGTAATGTACTGCATTATTATTTGATAGGCTTTATAGATGACACAACCACTGCTGTGTTGGTTCCATTTGGGAAAAAGAAGCTTTCTATAGTTTGGAAAGACTGTGATAAAAAAACATTGCTAATGTACTGCAGTTCCCTTTAGTGGTGGGAGATGGCAAGTGCCTCTTTGACAGAAAAATTTCATTGCTAACATGAGCAATGTTTTGCACTCTTCATCTAAAAACAACATATATATAGCAACAAATAAATTCTATATGACCTATTTGTTCATGCTGCATTATTGGCGGCCAAAAAAAGATCACCCTGAATTAGACATTTGATTCCTGCTGAAGTACCAAGTAGATTGACAGCTTAGGAATTTTATGCGGGTGAGGGAAATGTTATAAAAGCCACAAAGATAAAATTTCTAGACAAAATGTTCACTGTTAAATGAAAATAAAGCATAATAATACCTCAAGCCATTAAATGTTTGCTGGGCTAAATAGCTGTAATGTACAAAAATAGATATCTAATATTCAATGGGCATGATCCAGATGTAATTGCAAGCTCAAGTGTCCCATTAAAATAAATGGAATATAAAATATGAGTCAAACTGAGATCCTGATGATGACATCCTGGCAGTTTTCCTGGCAGAAAATGAAGTACTGTAAGTTGTTTGCTAGACTATAATAGTCTAATCATAGTCTCATTAACTGAAGCTTTAGGGATACCAAATTGTAAAAAAAAAAATGTCATGGTACACTGAATTTTTCCATTCCTATGATGCCTGTTGAACTTGCATGGCTGGGAATGAATTAAGGTAAAATCCAGTACATATGGAAGGCACTATTTTGCTAGAATATTAGACTTTGATTATGGACTGAGTCTTTGTTTATCTATAGAAAATGACTGAATGACACTAATACTGAAATAAGAACATGAGTTCTTACCAACTTGCCAATTCTCCCACTTAATACCAATTTCTATTTCATTTCCCCTTCTTTATACTTGCCTGTACTATTTCATGAGCAATTAAACAAAACAAATCTTTCCAAGGAACAAGTTTCTTAATATAAAACAAACATTTGCAATAAATTTGCAATAAACACTGTGAAATCAGAACAAAGCACTTTACAAGAATGTACTTTCTATAATATATGAATGAATACATTTTGCTGACCCCAAAGCAAAATATATCTACATTAAAACCTAAGGAGTAGAATAATATACAGTCACAGGTGTGATGGGAGGTGCGGGCGGGATGAGACAAGCAGCAAAACCTGCTGCTTATGTATTTGCATTTTTTTGTTGGGACACAGGTATCCAAGGGAATTTCCTTTTTGCAATGCCTATGTTTTTTAGCCTTATATCAGTGAATGTTTTAAAGTAGCAACTCTGTCCTACAAACACCTTTCATTACTAAAAATATTAAAATATCACAAATGGTTTTTTTTGTGCATGACAATACGTGTACATGTGTTTTGCTCTAATTTCAATATGGCACCAAAAGAGGAAATGAATTACAAAAATAAAAGAGGAGTGAGGTAACAATTGAATGCCCTAATGATCTTCAACAGGTAAAACAGTTGCAAAGGTTTATTACAGATTTATTTGTTTAATTAATTAACTTGTATGCTGCTTTTCAATCAAAGGCAGTTCCAGGAAGTTTATATAATAGCATTACAACTCCCAACATAACAACAATAAACAATGATAACCGTCTGCACACTTAGAAAGAACAAAATAAAAACAAAAACAGGTGATACCTGATTGAATAACCTTGTGCAGGAATGGAGAGAGCGTTGAGCCATATGGCAAGGGTCTTGGACTCAATCTATTTTCCCCAACTAAAAGACCACCCCAAAAAAGAAACAGATGGACATGTACTGCAATAGAAGGCCTCTATTGCTAACCTCCAGTTTGAGTAGTAACCAGTATTAACGCTATCAGAAGCGGCTGACAGATTAAACAAAATCAGGAGAGCAGCCCCACTCTCTGGAGTCTTGCCAAAGATCATCCATAAACATCATCAATACTGTTTCAGTGATGGACACCAGGTTTATCCTCACATCCAGGATAAGATCATGGATGAAGATTTGTTACAGGCAGACCTGATGTTAAGTAGGAATTGCCATGAGAATCCAGTGATCTGAAAGGAGGGTTAAGTATAAGATACCAAAACCTCTTCCCTGAGAACTCCACCTCCCATTATAATTTTCTTTGTTTCCACCAAAATATTCCTCCTTGCCTTCAAATCTTAATTCAAATGGGAAGCTTATCAAATAAGGTTGAGTAAGTTTATAATCTCTTAGGTGAATGTTCTTCACAGAACTGGTATAATAAGGGTAATAGTAAAATGCACCAGAAAAATATTAGGATAAAAATATGCCATGAAGAAATATGTCCTTTAGAAGGAATAGTTATTTTGCATTCTTACTAATTACAGTTGCCCAGTTTGTGAGTATTTAAGAATGGAAAAGACCAGGACTACCTGTGATGTATCTACCTGTTTGAAAATAGAGCCCCTTGGCTTAGTAGAGGCATGGTATCAATTCAGCGTTTGTGATGCAAAGCTTTGGGGAGCATGTAACAACTCTTGGCAAGAGACTAACTCTCTGGAAATAAGCCTTGCATATCACTAAACCTTGAATTTAAATGCAATGAAATGAATAATCTTGGGAATAAGACATGAGGGGTGAGCTGTAGTGTCAGTACAGTGTACTTATCCACTTCAGTTCACTCACTTATCTGAAGGGAGCTGAACTCAATACATATCTATGCCCATAATGCATATACTGTGTGTATGTGTGTCCAATAAAACCAGTTTGCCAGTTCATGCTTCATGCCCCAGGCATAATGGAATTGAGAGAAAAACTTCACACCTGACCTTGTGTTCTAGATCAGTCTCCCCCATCCATCCAACTTTATAGGATCTGATCTAACATGCCTAGAAGGCACCAGACTGGGGAAAGCCAATCTATAAATAAATCTTCCAAGGACCTAACTAGAACTGTAAAGGCAGGAAAAGAGGCATTTTAGCAATGGTAATCAGCACTAAACCCTGGGCACATTGTAAATCTAAATGTTGGATCTCACTACTGGCTTCTGAAAAAGAAAGCAGGTTATAAAGGTTAGAAGAAGATAACTCTTACCCTATAGGGACACTGTAATTGAAGATCAGTTAGAAGTAAAACGTGTAACTTATATCAGTACTGTAACTCTTGAGAGCTGGTGTCAGTTTTAACCAAGCATAGTGTAATCAGAGCTCCTGTGTAATTGCATTAGAAACAAAATGGTTGCACTATCTTTTCCATCAAACCATCTTTGAATGGTTCTGGTAAATTAATCCCTATCAAAATATATTCCTTCTAAAGCTGTAAAGTGCCCAACATACAGTTGGAAAGAACATCTTTTAGTGTGACCAGATGAAGGTTTTACTCTTTCAGAAGAAGATTAAATTATGTTGAAACCGGTTACTTTGTAAAAGCATCTCATCAGTTGAAATATGTTGGGTACTTCATTGTTTTGTAAAGCTTAATTTTCAATAATAATTCCTTTTCAGATAAATTTTGAGATTGTAATTGCTTTTGCTTCTATTTATGTTCCTGCAGGTCACTGGACAGTTTGTTTGTTTATTTATTTATTTATTTTTCATATTTCTAAATTGTCCATTCTCTTCATTTTAATACATTATATTAAAAAGAAAGAATACTGTGACACTGTAAAGATTAATACATTGCATGATGACATTTAGGCAGCCTATTCCAACTTAATTCTTTCTGTTCTGATGAGAGATGTTAGGAGTTATAATCTGACATCTACGTAAAGTATCGAATTGTGAAAGGTTGGCATAATCGTCAGGGATAAAATGTGATTTTTTTATTTGTCTGGTACCCATGGAGCTATAAAGAAAAAAGGGAAAGGCTGGAGTTAAGTAGCAATGGAATACAATATGTACAACTTTTGACAATTGAACTGGAGCAAGTAATTCTTCATGACCATCACAGCATTACTGTGTCATATAACGTGGATTTTCTGAGGTCATATTGGAGGCTGAAAAAATAATTGTCTCTGTTCCTCTTGAACTGAACTGAATTTCAAGTAATTTCTCTCATAATTTCAACTTTCATAGGAATAGGAATAGGAATATTATTTATTGGCCAAGTGTGATTGGACACACAAGGAATTTGTTTCCAGTGCATAAGCTCTTAGTGTACATACAAAAAACAAGGCAGTAAGTCATAGATCATAAATCAAAAGATACAATCATAAATCATAAGATACAAACAAGTGATAAATCATAAGATACCAATAGGAGAAGGTAATAGGAAAGATGAGAAGAGTAGAAAAGCATTTTTCTAGAATAATTTTTTCATCTTAGGAATGGAGGCTTATATATACATAAACACAGGCTTATGAACTGATGCCCAATGCTTAAATACAGTGAACATCAGAACAGAGTTGCCTTTGAATGGAGAGGAAAGTAGCCAAGTACACAACTGATGTTCAAAGCAAGGCAGCTTCAAAGCCTTTCATAATGCTTGGCTCCTCTCAGTGATAACCAGCAAAATAAATTATGCAAAAGAATCAAACAAACAATATTATTCTCAGTCTGCATAACATTTTGTTTGGAGCTCCCACTTTCTCAAGCAATAGGAAACTTCATGAGCAACTTTCACTGCATCAGTTGCATTATTCAGAGAGAATGGATGATGAGGAGGAGGATGGTGAAATATCTGCTTACTTAAAGAGGTAGCCAAGACTGGATATGCTGTGTGAGAACAGGAAATGAATGGAATGCTTAAAATTGCATCCAAAGGGAAATGGCAGCAATGTCCCCCAAAGTTGTTGCATGTTAGTCACTATAAAACAAAGTGGATTTCTCTTTCTCCAAAAGAAAAAAAATATCTAGCCTCTGTCGTGGCCATAGCTAATCAACAATTGTAGCAAGCCCAATTGATTAATAAGCTGCTCAAAACTTAAAGACAAGGGATTATATCCTATTGTCACTTGGTACAATAGGATAGCAATTCATTCTCCTAATAACTGAATGCATATTACAGCTGCTATCTCTAATCTTCTTACATACATTTGGGTTAGATTTCTCATCATTCTTAGTTAACACAGCCATCAGCCATATTCATGGCAAGACATTATTTGAATTGATTGTCAGTCCTTCTGAAGAGTCTAAGATGAAGTAGACAGTGTAACATCTTAATCAGTGTTAAAGGATGAAATTATAGTTCAGTAGCATAGAGCAAGCCCTATATTCCATAGCCTCCTTTTTTATAATACAGATCCAAAAAGTATCTTCATTCTAAATCACATCTAATTTATGTGTAATGTTTACTGTATATTGCCAGCAGGTTTATCCATCATAACATACTGGTGATAAAATATCTTGATCAAATATTAAAGTAATGAAAGACTGACCTTATTGTGACAACACACAATAATTTTCGAGGGCATACGTTTTTATGTGGAAAAAACCCAGAGGCCTTAAAAAAAGGAAAACAAGCTGAAATGCTGGAATTTTCTTCAACAAAATGCTAAAAGGAATACAGATTTTCATGGCAGCAGTAAGATATCTGGCTCAAATGCTTATTTGTTTGTTTATTAAATTTGTATTCCAATGAAATTTTCCAAAGTCCTGATAGCCTACAACAATACCATAGTTTCAATTGGGAAAATGTGACAATCCTAAATCAGGCCAAATCCAAAAATGCCAGGGAGTTTGTAGAATCCTGGCACTCTGACAAATCAGCCATTAATAGACACATAGACATTAACAGTATCTATAGACTCTGCAAAAGAGACAGTCAACCAGCCGAAAAGAGGAAAAGACTCCAGCAGTTCTCCACCAGTAATCAGCACCCAAATTAGCCTAGATTAACTCCAAGGTCAATCTCAGACCAATAATCAAATAAGCAATACCCCAGTCAAGAAACTGCCAAAGAGCCAGTAGTAAACAGCCCAACCAAAGAATCTCTAAGACCGCCCCCACCCACCCAGACAGGCAAAATAGCAAACAGCACTCCTTACTAGCACTGATGATGTTACCTAGTTAGGGTAATGAAATGTCTGCAAGAAAACAAGCAAGCTCAGAGAGCACCAACGGCCCCTCATTTCAACTCTACAAATATTCTCCTTCATTGGAGCCTACAACAATTATACATTATAATCATATGTTCACAATAATAAATTAGGTGCCTATTTAATTACTAGGGAAAATATTAATACAGATCCACAATAACCATAATTTACCAAATGAAAAAGTATACAAATACAAAACAATTCCCAAAGCCCCCCCCCCCGAAGAGTTCAGTTTTAAGCAAGGGTGCCAATATAATACATACATCATTGGAAAATATTTTGTAAAATTTGAAACTGGGAATAACCATTGATCACAAACAGTAAAATTCAGAATAATTCTATAAGCCTAATAAATCTGGTTCTGTGCCTGGGGTTGGGGCCCTGCATGGGTGCAGGGACTTAATTCTTGGTTGTGTTAGTGATTTGGGTTTGATGTTTCTTGGCTACTTGATATTTTAAGTTCTGTAATGTTTCTAATTCTTTTTGTCTTATTTTAATTCTGTTCACTGCCCAGAGTCACTTGTTGAAATGGGCAGCATATAAATCGGATAATTAATTAAATTGCAGGCCCTTTAGTTTCAGCTGTCTTATCTAAAATCTTGTGACTAAGTGATAATTAAGAATAATAACAATAATGATAAAATTATAATGCTGTAATCTCTGTGTTTTATCACTTTTTCTCAGAATGTAGTTAATATTCTGCAATTCTACAAGGTAATAGAAGAAGGGGACGACAGAGAATGAGGTGGCTGGATGGAGTCACTGAAGCAGTAGGCGTGAGCTTAAATGGACTCCAGAAGATGGTAGAGGACAGGAAGGCCTGGAGGAATGTTGTCCATGGGGTCACAATGGGTCGGACATGACTTCACAACTACAGCACCGAAACTGCTTTGGTCACTCTGATGGATGATCTCTGGCGGACCCGGGATAGAGGCCAGTCCTCTGTCCTGGTGCTTCTTGACCTCTCAGCGGCGTTCGATACCATCGACCATGGTATCCTTCTGCGCCGGCTGGAGGGATTGGGAGTGGTTCTCCTCCTATCTCACTGGTTGGTCTCAGTCGGTGTTTGTGGGGGTTCAGAGGTCCACCTCTAGGTTACTCCCATGTGGGGTGCCTCAGGGGTCGGTTCTCTCCCCCCTACTTTTTAACATTTACATGAAGCCACTGGGTGAGATACCATCAGTACGCTGATGATACTCAGCTGTACACTTCCACTCCTGGCCATATCAGTGAAGCGGTTGAGGTGATGTGCCGGTTTCTGGAGGCTGTGAGGGTTTGGATGGGTGTCAACAGATTAAGGCTCAACCCCGATAAGACAGAGTGGCTGTGGGTGATGCCTCCCAAGGACACTTCTATCTGTCCTTCCATTACCCTGGGGGGTGAATCTATAAACCCCTCAGAGAAGGTTCGCAACTTGGGAGTCCTCCTCGATCCACAGCTGACATTGGATCATCATTTGTCGGCTGTGGTGAGGGGGGCATTTGCCCAGGTTCGCCTGGTGCACCAGTTGCGTCCTTACTTGGATCGGGAGTCCCTCCTCACAGTCACACATGCCCTTGTCACCTTGAGGATCGACTACTGCAACGTTTTCTACATGGGGCTACCCTTGAAGAGTGTTCGGAGACTACAATTAGTGCAAAATGCAGCTGCGCAAGCAGTTGTGGACCTTCCGCGTTGTGCCCACATTTCACCAACTCTCCGCATGCTGCATTGGTTGCCTATTGGTCTCTGAGCCCAATTCAAGGTGTTGGTTATTAGCTATAAAGCCCTTCATGGCATGGGACCAGGATACTTACGGGACCACCTTCTGCCACATACTTCTCTACGACCGGTGAGAGCGCACAGGGTTGGCCTCCTCCGGGTCCCGTCAGTGAAACAATGTCATCTGGCGGGCCCTAGGGGGAGGGCTTTCTCTGTTGTGGCGCCCGCCCTCTGGAACCAACTGCCTCCTGAAGTCCGCGTTTCTCCGACTCTCCCGGCCTTCCGGAAAAATCTAAAAACTCATCTTTGCCGGCAGGCCTGGGGATGATTGTGGTTGATTGTTGAATTGAATGTGTGTTTTTTTATTGATTTTTTAGATATCTTTGTTTGGTTTTTTTTATTGTAATTCATTGTTATATATATGTTGTTAGCCGCTCCGAGTCCCCAGAGAGGAGCGGCATACAAACCCAAATAAATAAATAAATAAATAAACAACAGTTCTACAGCATGTATGTCAGATTTGCCTGTTGGGATTCTTATTGCCAGCAAAGCAGACACTCTATTATCCTCCTAGTGGTAATCATGCTGAGGAATCTGCAGGCAAGAAAGATGTTACCTCTTGTTATCCAAGAGAAAATTATGTATTTCTTTTAAAATGTGACTTATACACTCTGGGAATATATACAGCCCATCTCTAGACTCTAAATCATCCACATGCCTTTCTCTGACTCATCAGAAAAACAAACAAAAATAAACAGTTGGAAATAGGGTGGAGGCCATTACAACCTTACAAATACTTCTTGGAAGCACAACCAATGCCATTCAAGGCAGTTTTCATAGCTGCACTAACATTTTGGGACCTTTTGGACTACAGACCCAATTTGATCTTTATGCACAGTAGAACAGCAAAGCACAGAGCTGTGCAATATGAGGTCTGATCTGAACCTCCCCCAAACCAGCATCCCACCAGCAATGTTGAAAATGATCCCCTGACAATTCTGTTGATTATACAGAATGGAAACAGGGAGAAGGAGGGAATCAGCTAAATGCTATAGGTCAGTGGTGGCGAACCTATGGCACGTCCCTCTTCAACCAGCCACCCACTAACTCGCTGAGGTTCCACATGGCCGGATGCATCCCAACACCCATGCGCTCGCTGGCCTCTGTGTGCAGGGGCCGATGGTGTCAAGCAGCAGCCACCCTGGCCTCACCTTGCCCTGTGACAATGGCACCCCTGCCCTGACTCACCTTGCCTCGCCACACCCAGCAGGACAAGCCTCCTGCCCACCGCCCCACCTGCCAGAGACCCCCTGGATCTCCCCCAACCCTGCCCAGCCCCCACAGGCATCCCTCCCCACAAGCAACATCGAGGTGATCACACCCACCTTGTCCACACCCACCCAATCTGCCATGACCACCACAGCCACACCCACCCAGTGAGCCACGCCCACCCAGCACCCGGTGATAAATAAGTGGGCATTATAAGCAGGAATTGATATTATATTGTAGATTTAAATGATTGTGAGCTTAGACTAGTGTGAAGTAACTTAGAGAGCAGGATATGAATTTGTGAGCAAACAATCTTTAAGAATTTTGTAAAGGCATTAATATTAAAAAGAGGATTTACTTATATTTTAAAACAAATTCTAAGAAGAGCAAGAAAATAGACCAGTGTAATACTTCAGATTTGATTTTTTAAAAATATTTCATAATATACAACCTAAAAATGTAGCACTGGTCTATAGAAATTTAATAAATAATAATAATAATAATTCTTTAAAACAGTTGCATAGGGGTTCAGTCTATCCTTCCGTGTGGATCAAATCCTTTTTCTGTCTTAGTTCCAAAGTGCTGTTTAGGTCTGGAACATTTAGTACTGTGCAAAAGTGTTAGGCATTGTGCAAAAATGCTGTAAATTAAGAATGCTTTCAGAAACAGAAGTGTTAATAGTTTATTTTTAATCAATTAACAAAATTGAAAGTAAACGAACAGAAGAGAAATCCAAATCAATATTTTATTTGTGACCACCCTTTGTCTTCAAAACAGCACCAATTCTTCTAAGGTACACTTGTATACAGTTTTTGAATGAACTCAACAAGGTTCCTTCAAGGTTGTTCCAAACATCTTGCAGAGCTAACCATAGATCTTCTGTAGATATAGGCTTCCTCAGATCCTTCTGTCTCTTCATGTAATCCCAAAATGACTCAGTGATGTTGAGACCAGGGCTCTGTGGGGTCAAACCATCACTTCCAGGACTTCTTGTTCTTTATGTTGAAGATTGTTGCAATTTATTGTTGGAATGTATTTCTATGCAACAACCACAGTAGTATTCAGTCAATAGATTGCAGCATTTACAAGTTTGGATCTATGGCCGTGGTGGTGAACCTATGGCATGCGTGCCACAGGTGGCATGCAGAGCCCTCTCTGTGGGCACGCACGCCGCCGCCCCAGTCCTAGGCCTTTAGCTGGGTTTTATAAAACCTTTTTACTTTAGGCCTCCGCCGCCGTGTGCAAAAAAAAAAAAGGTTCAATCAATCAATTTCAGCTTCTCACAGGAAAAAAAAGTTCTCGCAAAGTTGGAATTGATTGATTGAACTTTTTAGTCCCACCCAGTCTGCCATTATCACTGCAGCAATGCCCACCCAATGGGCCACGCCCACCCAGCACCCGACGATACATAAATGGGTTTTGGGTTGCAGTTTGGGCACTTGGTCTCTAAAAGATTCGCCATCACTGATCTATGGTATATATTCCATGCTCTTTTGTTCTAAGTAGAGTTTCATGTTACAGTTATATAGTTGAGCAGTAAAGCACATGGTGACTGTATTCTTTGTTTGCTTTGTGTGGTGCTTTATATAAATAGAATTTCTAACAAAGATAGTTCTTAATGACATTGGCTGTATGTTTGGGGCCGTTGTCCTGGTGCAGAATAAATTTGGGGCCAATCACATTCCTCCCTGATGGTATGGCATGATGTATTTCTCAGCATTGAGGACATAATTAATCCTGACAAAATCTCTAACTCCTTTTGCAGAAATACAACCCCAAACTTGCAAGAAATCTCCGCCATGCTCCACTGTTGCTGCAGACACTCATTATTGTACTACTCTCCAGCCCTTCGGTGAACAAACTGCCTCCTGCTACAGACAAATATTTCAGATTTTAACTCATCACTCCAGAGCACCTGATGCCACTTTTCTGCACCCCAGTCCCTATGTTTTCATGCATAGTTGAGTCACTTAGCCTTGTTCCGTGTTAGAGGTATGGCTTTTTGGCCACAATTCTTCTAGCCACACTTCTCCAGACAGTAGATGAGTGTACCTTTTTCTGACTGTTTTCCACTAGTTCTGTGCTGATGGCACTGCTGGACACTATGACCTGTGACATGAAAAAATCTTCCACAACCTCATGTTAGTAGCAGATTTTGGCTGTTCTTCACCCAGTTTTAAGGCTCCTACACAGTTGTTTCAACCTACATATGAAACTGTAGAAATGACAATGTTTCAACCTACATATGAAATTGATGATAATTAATACCTGCTTGGTATAATTGGTTAATCATACATCCGACTCTAATCCTACAAAATCCCTGACTTTGAGCAAGTATGCATGTGTAAGAATTGATGCTCTTTTGAAGGCAAAGGGTGGTCACACCAAATATTGATTTGATTTAGATTTCTCTTCTGTTCATTTACTTTCCATTTTGTTAATTTATACAAATAAACTATTAACACTTCTATTTCTGAAAGCATTCTTAATTTGCAGTATTTTTGCATAACAATACTGTATCTATAGCCCAAGCAAGGCTCTATGGATCTATTTCTTAATATTTTATCTTATTTACTATGACCTTTGTTTAATGGGCCTCCAATTAGCCAATTTTGGATTTAACAGACAAAATCTGGATCCAGAAATCATCCTCACCCAATAATGCACTAACAATGGCATCTTTTTACAGGTATAAATGGTAATTTACATTGATTGTGTAAATTGACATAATTTGCATACATATTTCATATTTTTGTTATAAAAATGACATAAATCACACAGTTTAGTAGACTTTTGGATAGCACAGAATCCCCTTTCCCTGAATGATTGGTATATTTGCAAGCTAGGCTTGCACAATACACTAAACCCTAAACCTAGTTGCACTGATTTACTATGTTCACATAACTAATACTTGTAAGATTAATTATGTTTAAACAGAGCATGTTTGGATAATAGGATAAAAGCATTGCAAGGGATCAGAAAGATTATCTAGTCCCTGCCTAGCCTTACATATTTGTCATGCTTATAAGCAAACTTATAAAACCAGTTTTGTATAAACAAAAATTCAATGTTTGTGCACACCAGGAGTAGCGATCATTATTTCAATCCATGTTGAACTCCTGGAGTGGGAGAAAATGATTATTTTCTCCAGCCTAAGACATAGGTTTCATACTGTCAGTTTTTGGTCACCTCTACGTGACTGAAATTTTAATACTGTTCACCATTTGGGATTTTTCTGACTGAAGTATTATTCTTAGGGCAACTGAACATGTACAAAATAATTATAATTAGGTATTAAAAATTAAAATTTAAATTGATCTAAAGAAAGCATTGCCTAGTGTGGATTTGGAAGATTTCTTATATGATAAATCAACACAGCTGTTATTTTAGTTTTTGCTCTTTGTGGGGTTTTTTGTTTGTTTTAATCATTTCCAGGGTATAATTTCATATCTTTTAACACTTAGGACACTATTTTTTGCAAATGACTTTATATTTTGTTATTGTAAAGCAAACATTTAATGTGGCAAAAATTCTTCTTTTCTTCTTTTCAGTATTGAGATATTAGGAGACTATGAGTTCTAAGTCTCTCTTGAACACAAAAACTGCCTGGTGACCTTGGGCCAGTCTCCCTTACTTAGCTTGGCCCACTTCAAAAGGTTGTTGTGGGAAAAAACAAGGAGGAAGCAGTACACTACTTTAAGTTGTACAAGTTAAAGGGATACAGTATTTACAGAATACAAAATGAGGGATATAAATGTAATAATAAATGTAATCTAAAACTTCTGATTTCTTTGTAGATGGGAGTCATAAATATAGTTTTAGAGGGACAGCTTGAAAAGAAAAATGGATTTGAAAAATTAAAAAAGCAAGATCCTTAGGGACAAAAACAATACTCATATAAATATTGATATTGTATATCAGTGGTTCTCAACCTTTTTCAGGTTGAGACCCCACTTGCGCCGCCCATGCGCACCGCGACCCCGACCCGGGCGCGCGTATGCGCACGTGCGCATGACGGGACGATCTGCGCATGTGCGGCACGCGCGTGACAAAAAACAAAAAACAAAAAAACAAAATGGCGGACCGCGACGGGCCGATCCGCACATACGTGGCACGCGCGCGGCGGTCCGAACCGTGCATGCACGGCGCGCGACGAAAAAAAAACAACAAAAAAACCAAAACAAAAAACAAAACAAAAAAACAAAATGGCGGACCGTGACGGGCCGATCTGTGCATGCGCGGCGCACGCGCGACGGCCCGAACCACGCATGCACGGCATGCGCGCGACGAAAAAACAAACAACAACAAAAAAATGGCCGACCGCGGTGTCCGGCGACCCCCGCGAAACGGTCGTTCGACCCCAAATGGGGTCGCGACCCATAGGTTGAGAACCGTTGCTATATATCAACACAAATTCTTTGGGAGGAACAAGAGTCTCTTGGATATGTTGCATGGTCAGTTGTGTTTGCTATGCACACACTATTTAAATATATAAAATATATATTTTGTGCCATGCACACATATGTAAATAAATAAATATTTGTGTTTTTGTCTGTGATATTGAGATCTATTTTAAAGCCAGACGACTGCAAAGTCCACAGCATGCAGAATAATTTGAGGAGGAACTTTTTGCAAAGAACTGAAGAGATAAACTAAGAATATTGTAAAGAGGTTATTCTGAAGAGAGCTTATTAGGGTATTGGTTTCCTTCAGATATTCAATAGCCACAGGAAACCAACCATGAAGGCTATAAAATTGTTTGAATTTTTCATCTTTTCTTCAGAATATAAGTTTTATTGTTAGCTGGGTCAAATTGGTATGTTTTAAAATAAATACATTCAACTGTAGCAGAATCAGAACCAAATTAAAGGTAACGTGCTGCTGCAAGTCTCTCTCAAATTTTTCTAATGAAAAGCAGCTTCAGGAAGCACTGAGTTTGAGGAAAAAAAATGGGTTGGGGGGCGGTTAGGGAGATAAGTAAATTAATTCTTTCCTAAAATCTTTCCTTCCTGGTCTGAGGGGGCAGCGTGGGGGAAGAGGTTGTAGTTAATGATGAGCAAATGATAAGAAGAGGTTAAACGATCACCTGATGCTCTTCTGCTGTTAGCTGAAGGATCCCAAGGATTTCATGAAATGTGCCAATTGGTTTGAAGTGAGGAGGTGAGAGGAAGAGATATGGTCACTATTCAGACATCCAGTTGAGTGTGAAGAAGGTGCAAAGTGGGTATAGAATGAACTTTATATTCAGTCTTGCACACTGTTCTTCCTAACTTCCAGGAGTTTAGCTGGAAACATGAATGACAACTTTGGATTCTGAGATATCCAGGACTTTTCTAAAACAGCATCTCATGCATAGAAATTAAGGTAAGGGCCAAATGACTATTTTCAGTCCTTTTTGAAATTGGATATGATTAACCTTTACTAAGAGGATTATACCCAGTTTGGATAGGAAAAAGCCATCTCCCCCTACAAACTTTTATTTCAAGTATCCTTTCTTATATGCTTTCTGTTTAATTTTAATTTGTAGTCCCACAGAAAACCTATTTTTTACTCTCATCTTTCCTGTGAGAATAAAAGCAATAGACCATATTCATTTTTTTTAAAAAATTATATTAACTATATTTAATTTTATATTAGCTATTTCAATTCTAATATCTTGATTTTAAATTACTTCAAAATATTTTACAGCAATCAGAAGGTAATTCACAGTTTCACATTTGTAAAAAGACTAACTGCCTCTCCAACATCAAAGCTTCCATTCAGAACCATAAGGAAATACAAATGCCACTGGAACTAGCCAATGTCGGTGCTGTATTAGAGGATGTGATGATTGCCCTTATGTGAGTTATCTTTACAATTTAGAAACTACCTCAGTCTAAGTTAGTAGTAGCCACTGAATACATAGCTAATTTTCTGAAATGATTTCTTTTCTGCCCAACATTCTGCAACAGTATATTTTCCATGTGGTGATATTCAATATCAGTATACCTGCCTATTTCATTACATGTTACATGGTAGAAATCCAAATCAATGACTGATATATTTATAATATACATATATTATACAGTAAAAAACAAAGGCGAGTCATACCATGCCACTGGTGGAACAGTGGATAGAATGTGCAGAAGGCTACTTCTGGTGACTGCCGGCTGCCAGCAGTTTGGCAGTTCAAGTCTCACTGGCTCAAGGTTGATTCATCCTTTCATCCTTCCAGGGTTGGCAAAATGAGGACCCAGATTGTTGGGGCCAATATGCTGACACTGTAAACCGCTTAGAGAGGACTGTAAAGCACTGTGAAGTGGTATATAAGTCTAAGTGCTATTGCTAAGTGCTATATGTAAATAACTTTTGTTTAAATCTCAGTAGATGAAATGACATAAAATTAAACCCAATTAATTTCCACAAAATGGTATTACAAAATGTTGAGCAGAGTTGTGCAGAAAATATACCACAAAATGTCTGTCATGGCAGGATTTAAGATATCTTTGATTATACAAAATTCAGTAAGAATCTTTTGTAAGAATCTTACTGGAGTAGACAAATTCAGTTACAGAATTTAACTCAGGTTTGATACAAAGATTCTGTAGTGGTTAAGACACCAGGCTAGAAACCAGGAGACTGTGAGTTCTAGTCCTGCCTTAGGCATGAAAACCAGCTGGGCAAATTTGGGACACTCATTGTCTCTCAGTCCAACTAATCTCACAGGGGTGTTTTGTCAGAAGGAGGAGGAAGGTGTATTAGGTATGTCCACATCCTTGAGTTATTTATAAGAAATAATAAAGATGGGATTAAAAAATCTTTAAATATGCACAAATGGTTGCTTTCAACTCTTTTTAACACCCTATCTTGCAAATGTATTAAATATCCCCTTATCCTAGAATTAAAGGTAGGTATAATTTACCTTTTTCTTACCATCCATTTATCATTTATTATATTCTCTCTCATGTCTAATTTGTTCAGTCTCCTCAAAAATAATAATCTCATTTTGCTTCGTCCCAGCTCCTCTTTACTATATACATTCAATTTATCTGTGTAGAATAGTCCTAAATTACATCTCAGGTCTGAAGTCCCTTTTCCTACAATTCCTTTCAAAAATGACATCATCAACTTTGAGCAACTAATGATGATTATCTGCATTTTTTAACCCATATCCAGTCACATTTCTGACAAAATGCTCTCTATGAAGCATGATTAACTATACTAAATAGCCTTCTTATCTCAAATACAAATGGATTACAAAACAATGAAATGCAGGACCCAAAAAACAGTATTTATTATTATTATTATTATTATTATTATTTATTAAATTTCTATGCCGCCCTATTCCGGGAACTCAGGGCGGCTTACAGCATAAATAGAAATCCAGAAATTTAGCTCAATGTCTCTTCTACTTTACATATAGATTAGCCCAGAGTAGCTGACTTTAAATAAACAGAAATGAAAACAACCTGAGGAAGCAGTACTGTTATCTTTTCTTAGCTTCCAAAGGATTTATTTTCTATAAATATATAGACTCTAGTGAGAAAAGTTCTATTTCATTATCTCTATCAGTCAGTTCCCTTTACTAGGCTCAGTTGGAAGACAGTAATGTAATTTCATTAAAATCTGTAAAGGAAATGTTAAGTTTAGTTCTTCAGATTAAATAGTTTAAAAAGTTTTTAAAAAACTGATAAGAGCACAACCCAATATCAGGCAAAAATGTATAAAAGCTGTAGTCTGTCAGCCTTTCCTTCACATAGCAGGGGAATGAAAGGGCAATGGGAATTAGAGGCTCCTATATAACTGAGTTACATGATTTATTTGGTGGGCCGATATAAATTCCAGCAATTATATATATATGTCATACTTGTCCCCTGCTTGACAGAAACTCAGATATCCTTAGTATATTTTAAACTGAGCCTTTTCAATAATTGCAGTTGAAGAAAATGTGGCCATAGTGCTTTTAGTTATACCTTTAAGCTTTTCTGTAGTGATGTTGTCATGCACATTTTATCTTTTGGCCCCCTATGGATACCTGTTTTATCATAGTTCACTATCACTTAGCAAACCTGAAGTAGGCACTAAATTTTCCTCTCCTACCCATTTTGTTTATTAGAAAATGTACATACACCTTTGCTCGGGAAATTCATTTTATAGGAAATTTTCCATTTTATTTTCACAGCAACAGCGCTATGGGATACGTTGGATTAAGTGATAGGATACCTATGAACTCCTTAATTAAATGGGGACCGATTTCCTCAGTGCCAGTCCATTAACCAAATCCAGTAACCTAACTCCTACACCATATTGACTTAAATTCTCTTCCCTTTAGCATGTCATTTTTTTTTGAGACCAATTTCTTCCAGTGCTCAACGTCAGCTGTAAGAAGTTACACTCTTTTTCTACTGCGAGCCATCACAGAAGAAATTTCTCATGGTCCTAATCCCATCTCCCAACAATTGTTTTATTTAGAGTTGAAAAAAGCAAGGCAAAGAGAGATAAGATGTTTTTCATGGCTTAAACACCACAGCACCACATTTTCATGTGAGTTTTTACTAATAATAGCAGCTTTTAAAGGAGCAGTAATATTAGTTTTATAAGTGCTCCAAAAACAGGATGAATATATGCCTTCAACGTTATGTATTTTAAAGGAAGGGATACCAAGAAAGTGAACTGATAATATGTCTTTGATTTCATTATATGTACAAGAGATCATTAATACCATATGAATAATCTTCCTCCAACTAAATCTTACAGATAAGCAAAAGATATACACGTATAAAATAACTGTGCTTATAGAAGCAAATATCCTTTTCACACTTAATCACTTTAAATTAATTTTCCCCTTATGTTGGGTCTCCAGATATTATTGGTTATAGGTTTCATTGTCCTGAGACTTGGTCATGCAGCTGGAATTAGGTAAGGCACATCTGGAGAGCCAACTGTACACATAGATGTACACACAAACCTCTAGGTGTTTGGTATGATTGGTTTAAATGCAATCTTACTTAAGAGAAGAATTTACAAACGGTATCATCAGACTTTTGGAAATACTTTCTTCCCTTTTGTCCATATCATTCATTGGGATAAAGGACAACATACACACTCACTTGCTTGTCTGATCTTTGCGTGGTCTTTGCCCTTATTTACAGAATTTTGTGGTGACCTTGTAAAAATGACATAAATCCACATGGCCAAAACATTTGGCTCGATTATTGTAATTTCACTCAGCAGGCCCTTTTACTGCTCTCACTTTGTTCAGAAACAAGCAGCATGTTCACACTCTGGTTTTAGCTACGCTGATCATATTAGCTTCACTCCAGCTGCCTATAATACATTGAGTTTACTAAACTGTCCCTGTCATTCTTAAAAGCGTTTCACTGTGCAAGTCTGTACTGGTCTCAAGGCACGGGAGTGTATCAGCCTAGTCCTGATAGAAATACCCTTTCAAAATCTATTTGTCAAGCTGTTTTTCCACTCATCACTCTGATCACTCCTCCAAAGGGCTACTACAATACAATATATAAAGAGTGTGTGGGCACGTGCTTTAAAAATAAAGAAAGATGGAACCACAAACACACTCTTCCTTTAAGGTACCTGTGATCATCTTGGTATGCTTGTTGTGCTTCCCAAATGGCCATACTGTGTTGAACTGGGCTGCCCACAAACACTTGATGTACCAGAGAATGTCTATGTAAGAGAATGCTATATAATTTCTCTGCTTTTCTATTTGACATAGTTTGATTTTTAAATATCTTCCTTCCCCTTAAGCATACCTGCTGAATAATCTAAGCTCCAGCAGTACAAGAGAATCAGTGTCAATGCAGGGAAAATTCAGTTAGAAGGAACTGGGGGGCAATTTCAAGCTACAGACTGGGTCACATTTACCACTGTTGAACACCACTGGAAGCTATTTTCGATGCCTTATTAGAAAAGGTGAATGCATGCCATGTGCAGTTCAAGTCACACCTGAAAGAGTGGATAGCTGCAGCAGAATTAGCACCATGGACAGCAACACCACTGAGACCAGCATGGTATCATCCTCACTGGTCTCTACTGAGGTGTGTCATTTATAATTTTTTTAACATTAAACATAAAATATTCAAAAGACATGAGCACTGAAGATGCAAAACAATAATGATCTTCACACTACAAATACATAGTTTTAACTCAGCTGTAGTCTTGATTATTTGTATTTATTATGCTGCACAGGTGTTTGAGTTTAGTCAATAGCTAGTGATGTTTGATCATCCTTAGTAGAAATATAACCAATTAGAAGAAATACAGCTAACAACAGGAAAGACTTGTAGATAAACAGGAATAAACTGTGCTTTGTTTATTCTATAAAGTTCCTTTCAAGATCACCATAATCTCATTTTCTTCTCCCTGGCTTATTGATTTTATCTGTCAAAAAAGGCTCATGAATATAACACATTTTTGCACTAAGAATATCCCAAATGAAACAGACTTGATAAATATAGCGTTAAATATATACTTTCACTAGTCAAACCTTTACCTATAGGACCAGGAACCAGGTTACCAGTAGATGTAATATTTTCAGTGGGCTCACAATTGTTGAATCATGCAGAATGAAGTAAAGTTGTTTTTCTATCTTGCTTTATATGGAGCATGCATTTTACTGTAAGGAAACATGTATGAGCATACTTCTCAAGCTAAGTCTTCTTCAACAGTTAGTTTTCATCCTACCACTTTAGGATTAAGATTTTTTCTTTTTTGGAGATGTTTTCTGGGTTGTACCCATATTTTGGATATACTTCATGGTATAGGCACACTTTATGGAGCAATCCAGCCAAGCAGACCTAAGAAGGTAAACTCAAATATTTCTTAAAATTGCAAAGTATATATGAGTATCCCTTTCTTCCCCTATCCCTCTGAAGCAAGAGTCTGCATTTACATTGGAAAGGAATTTGTGTTGGGACTGAATCATTATGTGTCTACAATCTTACTGAATTCACAAAACGACAATACAAAAAAAAGAGAAAGAACTTTAACATATCTGAAAAGTATTAATACATATTTCTGAAATGCAGATCTTATTAAATGGAAAACTATCTGGGTGAAAACTATCTTGGGCCTAATGAAAACAAAGGAAGAAATGTAGCAAATACATTAAACATTTTCTTCTGAATCTAAACTGTGTTTTTTTGTCACAATTTTCATTTCATAACTCTCTCTCTCTCTCTCTCTCTCTCTCTCTCTCTCTCACACACACACACACACACACACACACACACACACACACACGCATGTTACTAATTCATTGCTCCTCGTAATATTTTGTTTCTTATGATGCTGAATAAAAGGCTTTATTAGCAATCTTCTAAATACTCACAGCCAAGCCAAATAATTTAAATCATCTGGAATACAGAGACAGAAACACATTCCACCACCAATACTATCACCTCTAAGAGAGTGAAATAACAAAATGGATCTGGTGTTTGGACTGTTTGATTAGACAGTTTGAGAGCAAATATAATCAAGTACATAGGTATCAAATCTAGAAATATTCACTGTTTTCATCCCTCTATGTTTTGGTCTGAACTCACTAAAAATATTATGTATTTTAATGAGACAACAGGCAGAAACCAGCTGCTATTAAATAGGCCAAAATAGTAAAGCAAAACACCCTAAAAAGCTTCCCAGGGAATTGAACACAAAGTATATATAATATATAGTGAATCACTAGTACTTGCACATACTATGAAGGGGCCATAGGTCAGTCATAGAGCACATCCTTTGCATACAGAACATGTCAAGGTCAATCCATGGTAGGGCTGCAAATATTTCAGGCTTGAAATTCTGAGAACTGCTATCAGTCCCTCTATATTAGGGGTTCCCAACTGGGGGGGTGCTTGCACCCCCTGGGAGTGTGAGATGATATTCCAGGGGGTGCAAAAACTTGGGTTTTCAAAATTACAGTGTACATGCATAATTCATTGCCGTTATTTCGAACTTTTGTAAGGGGTGTGAAAATATATCAGAAGTGTTCTAGGGGTACAGGGTATAGAAAAGTTTGGGAGCCACTGCTCTATATCAGGGGTTCTCAACCTTGGCCACTTTAAGACTTGTGGACTTCAACTTAAGGCATGGAGGCACGGGACACAGAGCGGTGCAATGCCATGGGAGGCAGCAGGACGGGGGGAGGGGTTACCTGCATCCTGCCAGTCGAACTTTGGAAGTCTGCCTGAATGAAGAATTTTAGGGGGTGTTGAAAGGGAGACAGACTGAGGGCTGTATTAAGACCATAGATGGCTGCGTAGGGAGAGTGGAAGGGAGGCGAATTTGGGGTGGAGCAGAAAACACGGAGGTAAGGCATTAGGAAATAAGCAACAAGGGATTCCCGAGTGTTCCGTAATTGTTTTTCCTCTCTCCTCTGTGCAAGAAAAACTTTTGTGGTGTAAATCTGAAACCAGGTGTTCCAGTGAGGTAGCGCAGGAGGTCCTTGGGAAAGGCCAGTACAAGCTTGGCGTTTCCTCTCTCCCAATCCCCTTCCTCTTCTTCACCCCCTTCCCCGGCCTGCCTGCAATCTTAGCTCATGGCTCTGTGGCGTCCTGACCAACAGCTGAGAGGCTCCAACTTCTGGCCACCAAACAGCTGAGTCCTCCGGGAGGCAACGTGAGGCCCTGAGGGGTATGGCAAACTCGCGGGGAGGTGGGAAGGAAAAGGAGATGGAAGAGAATGAGGCTGCAACAGAGAGCGGTGTCTCAGTTCCTAAGACATTGGAAATATGTGTTTTCCGATGGTCTTAGGCAATCCCTGTGAAAGGGTCATTCGACCCCCAATAGGGTCACGACCCACAGGTTGAGAACTGCTGCTCTATAGTATCTTTCATACACCCCCATTTACACTGTCAAACATTAATACTGTAAAGTAAACTCTTCTGCTGAATCTTTTCCTTTCATCAACTTTCCTGCTTACAAGCATGTTCATTTATTTTGAAAATGCACATGCCATCCATTCACTTAATGACTCTAAATGGATGATGGAATGTTCATAAATACTCATAAATTAATGATGACAGAGTGTTTATTAGCCAATGATCACTTCAAATGATCTCTCCCAACCAATAAAATATGGAAGGTTGCAATCTATTTTCTTTTGTTGTATGTTTCTTATTTTGTCAGTAAACTGTTTTCCTGTCATAATTTTAATCTGATCCTTTATTAGTTTCATTGAAATTGTAATGAGTAAACCAGCAAATATCCCTTTTATTACCAGTGCAAAAGAAAATCATTGGCTTGAATGAAGTGGAATCAAACCAGTCTCTACCAGAATTGTTTATTGAAGGGTAAGAACCACCCATTAGGATTAGGTTCACAATTTAGGAGTCCTTCTGGAACAGCAGATGGTAGTCATATTCAGGGGGCCTCATTAGTATGTCAGATCTGACCCTACATAGGGTAGGAGGACCTACCTTATCAACACCTGACTAGACTAGAGGCCATCTCCACACCCATTTGCAGTACTCAGATAAGCCTCCAGACAGCTTTAACTACTTGCTAAAAGAATGCAAATGGACAGATGTCTGCAGGAGTATAAATCTTTCCATTCCCCACCATCCAGTCAGAGCTGAAGAAGCTTCTTGGATGAGAAGCAAAACGTCTTCAAAGAAAAAAAACAAGAAAGTCCAGTTGCCTTGTGAAAAAGCATCTTTGGGATAACTATGACCTGGATAACTGAGAATCTCCATAGATATTTCTTTGATTCCAGATGTTGTCTTTTCAAATGATGCAGATCAGATGACCTGAGTCAGATATAACTCAGTTTTCAGAATAAACTCTTAAGATAGGCAAGCAAAAACATTATATCTATGTGTTTAAAGAGATAAACAGAATTACTTTTGAGTTTTTCTTTATAATCAAATCCTAAGTTGAGCAGAAAATGATAAAAATAGAGTCTGAATAGGATGTATGTTTTACAAACAGGTTAAGGTTTTTAAACAATAGTACAAGCTTTTGAGTTGCATGTAATTCTTTTGGGGCAAATTACATTTTCTTACAAATGAAAAGCTTTATTCTGCAGTTGGGTAGAATAAAATTTCTATCTCTGTAACCCATTCTTTACCAAATAAAGATATTAACTTTGACTTTAGTTTAATTTTTATAGGCTCACTTGTCTAGAAAATGCCATTGTGCTCAAGAGGAAAACTAGATTTAGAGGTCTCCAAGGGATGCAGACATTTAGCTTCCAATCTGAACAGATAGTACTGTAACTATTTCATATTGATTAAAGCCCAATTCTATTGCCTCAATTAAAATTTACCTAAAAGTAAAGAAGCACTGGCACTATTATCATTTTTACATTAAAAAGTTGGTTTAAAGTAAAATTATTTTTAGATGAACTGTGAATATCTTTGCTTTCTTGAAGCCGAGTAGTAGCAGTGGTCAGTAGGCATACTACTATACTCCCATGGTAGCCCCATAATTCCACATTATATCTAGGCCAGATGGCTTGGGACGAAAGAAGTCAGCAATGTTTCAGTGCTTCAGTTTCCTATAACTTGCCTCAACAAGGCATTGTTAGCTACGGTACTTGAACTATTAGTGTTTATTGATTGTCTTTTTAACTAACAGCCCAAGGCAATATTCACTTTGAAGAGGAACTTTTCCATTTTTATATCACTGATGTGAATGAATGCATAAATAAAACAAAACCCTGGGCTCCTGCAAATGGGTAAGATGGATAGAACACGATCAAACATCCTGCTCCCTTAACTGTGCCATGATAGGGACTCACATATTTGCACTCTCTTTTGTTGTTACATCCCCATGGCAACTGCCCAGTGGACAGAATCAGCCTGTGCTTCTGAACAAGATAAAACCTCAATCAAATGCGAGCTTTGACTCTCCACTTTTATGGCCTCTCATCTCACGCTTCGCCTCTTTGAAAATGAAATTTATGAGCAGAGCCATGAACTTTACCACATCACTAATTTTATGGCTGCCCTTGTTGAACTGTTTCCTTGCTGTTCATTGGGAACACATTGAAAGGAGGAGGATGGTGGTGAAACGCTGAGGTCTTGGTGTGTAGCTATTAGCAGGAGTAATAGCAGTGTGATAAGTGATAGATTTGCTATGCTGAGACAAGCTCAGATTTGTGAGTGAAAGGCTGTCCTTCTACCCCCATCTATTTAAAGAGGTTTTTTTAAAAAACAAACAAACAAACTATTGAACCTTTATTTTTTATTTATTGCAATGCAATCCTTTCCAAGGTGGCTTATGAGTAACATGAAGTTTATAACAACATCCAAATAAAACTCATAAGGATCCTTCCCATAAGATTATTGACAGATCAAGGCCCTATGAGATTTAGGGAATGACAGTCCAGCTACTGTAATCTCTGAGAAGTGTTTATTTGCCCCCCTCCATCATCTGGATTTATTCCAACAAAGCCCCTGGGAATGGCAGCTGCTGCTGATAAGGAGTCAAAGGTGATTTTTGCCTGCCTGCTGCCTCTCTCTATTCTCTTAGCTCATAATGTAACTGAAGTACCAGAGCAAATAACATAACCCAAAGGTTTGCTTCCGTGCACAGATCTTAAATTCTACAAAACACCAAAGAGGCAAGTCATGGGGAACTACATCAACCAAACCTATCTCTTCCAAATTACACATATTATACTTTTGATCAGAAAAGATAAATGCATGGTCCTTGATAAAAGAAACCAGTCCAAATATTATCCTCTAATATTGCATAGTTGTTCTATTTCCAGAACTGATTGAGTTACTACCGTACATGTTAAGCCAAATGATATGCAGCACTCACTGCTGATGGTAAGGACAGTATCAGTCAGGTAGTGCTCCTCAGTATCAATTTGAGATAAGAACCACCAGAATGGGATATTGCTGGCCTAATTGTGGGCTTGCTCAGTATAATTTACTGACCATGGTGGGAAACAGAATAAACCTTTGACCTCATCCAGCATACTTCATGTTATATTTTTAAGGCAATTGTTGTCATGAACATCCATAGCAGGTAATTTAGATATCAATTAATATACATCAAAAAGTTAAGATTTACTGACTTCTGGTGGCTCCGCCGGCGACTTCCGGTGGCTCCGCCGGTCACTTCCGGTGGCTCCGCCGGAGACTTCCGGTGGCTCGGCCGGCGCCGCTAGAGTCTCCTCTGTGAGGCTCCATTCTCTGGGCTTGTAAAGCCGCAAAAAACAGCGCACACCAGCTGTTTTTTGCGGTGAAAAATCCCCTCTTCGGGCAAAGGAGAGGTGTAGAGCATCGGGAGTAGGGTTGAGCTCCTCTTAAATCCCTGAAAAAAAAGTTTTCAGGGATCAAGAGTGTGAGCTCCCTAAAGCTCCGGAGGACGCTCCTGCCCAGAGACGCTTCTGTCATCAGACAGAGAAAGACGCCGCGACCGCTTCTGCTTGTAAAATTTACAACACAGGAGAGACTGTAAGCAGACTGAGTGAATACAGGAGTTCTTAATGGATTGCAAGTATTTTTTTTATTGTTTTTCTGGCTATATATTTCTAACTTCTACAATCAACATAATGCTTTCAAAATGGCGTATAGCTTTCACTGCTTTCATTGTTAGAGGAAAGTGCTGGAAAGTGAAAGTGAATTCTTTACTTTTTTCTCTCTTCTTGTTCTCGTAAGCGATGCCAGAGAGATGGCTGTAGGAATTGATTTACAGCCAGAGTGATTGTTTTAAATTTAAAATGGAGTGGAATTTACATTCAAATGTTAAACCTATTTTGGACTGTATTGATAAATTTCATGAAGAAAGGCTTGAAATAGTGAAGAGTTTTAAGCAAGAGTTTAAAGCAATATTGAAAGAGACTATTACAGAAATATTAACCAGATTCTTTTTTCCAAATGAAATTGATCTACAATCGACTGCTGAACATTTTATAATACAATCTAAAGAAGAAGAACAAGAACAATTAACTAGATTCTTTCTTCCAAAGGAAACTGATTTACAATTGACTGATGAACATTTTATAATACAATCTAAATTAGAAGAAGAACAAGAAAAAGAAGAAGATAGTACTGAGAATAAAGAGAATAAAGGGAAATGGATCTTGCTTGATAAACAGTTCATCTATGGAGAGGAAGAGGATTTGTTTCAAGAAAGGAAGGGATGGCTATTCCTTTTAGATAAGAAGCAAGAAGAGGATTTAATTGAGAAAAAAGAGACATTGATTCAGTTTAAGAAGCAACTTACTTATGGGGCTGAAGAAGTAAAGAAGAGAGACTTATTATTTGGAAGGGAGGCCTCGTTATGGAGGTTTACCTGGTTGAAAAAAAAACCTAGAATTCGATTGAAGGAATGAAATTTAAAATTGTATGTAAGGAGTTATGGGTAATTTAAAATTATGGACTGAATTAAGGACTAAGATTATGAGTAAGATGTAAGAGAAGATGATTAATGGATATAATTAAATTGATGAAGAATGTATTTGCTTTGAAATGATCTAGGTTTGATATTAGATTGATTGATTGATGGGATAGATAAGCATTATGTGATTGGATAAAGTTGAAGGAATGTAAGTTAGAAATGGAATAAATAGACTGTATTGGTTATGGAGGTTTTTTTGACAGATGAGAAAGCCCAGAAGTCGATTGAAGAAATGAAATTTATAATTAAATGAAAGGAATTAAGGCTAATCTAAGACTATGGGCTGAATCAAAGACCAATTTTATAAGTAAGATGTAAGAGAGGATGTTTAATGGAAGATATATTAAATTGATTAAGAACAAAAAAAATTTTCTTTTTTTTTTGTTTGAATTGAGGGGTTTATTGATATTATTTGTTTATTTTTCTAAAAAGATGATTTTTTTTATGTTTAATGGTTTGAAAGAGGTTGATTACTGGAAGATGTATATAAAACTTGATTGTTTGGGTGATTTTATATAACCTCTCAATGGATTGAAGTGATTTAAGGTTTGACTTAGATTGAGGGTTTAGATATGTAAATGAAAATTATTATTCTTAACAAGATGATTTGTTTGTTTTGTCTAATGGATTGAATTGATTTAGAGATTGCATATAGTATATAGTTTAAAATTCTTGTTAGGATTATATAATAATTTTGTTTGATGTAGTGGGTTTTCTTTTGTTTTACCCTGTACTCACTCTGGGAAGTCGGGGGGGGGGAGGGTTAGGGAGGGTTTATAATTTTATATATGATGTTTTCTCAACTGTAATTGGGGTTGATGTAAGAATATGTAATTACTGTCATTAAGGGGTTGCTCGGGTGGCCTCTGGGCACCACATCTGATGGAAAGAGGAAGGAGGAGTGAAGGCTGATGTAAGTGGAAGTTGATAAGAAGGGGGAAGAGGATGGAGATAGAGAAGGATGGAGGGAAGTAGAAAGGAAGTAGAAAGAAGGATGGCAAGAGGGGGGATGAGTATAGAGAAGTAGAGAAGGAGGGAGGAAAGTAGGTAGCTAGTTGGTAAGTGAGGGGGGAAGGATAGGGTTAGGGGGATGTGGTGGTGGGGGTACCGGGCAGTAATGTTAATTGTTTGGCATGATTATTTTCAGTTGAGCTATTGGTATTTGATGTATTGAAAAATGTATTTATGTTTTGTTTATGGATGATTGTTTATTTTAACACTATGATTTGATTTGAGTAGTTTCTTTTTTCTGTAAAAATTAAAAAAAAAAACAATAAAATATATTTTTTTTAAAAAAAAAGTTAAGATTTACTGTAATATACTCCAGCAGGTTGAATCTCTTATTAATTCTAGACTGAACTGAGAATGAACTGGCCCAGTTGCATCTATGTGGCCCATTCCTTACAACACTAGGTGGATGACGTGACCCCAAATGTGTGTCATTATAATACATGCTTGTATAAATTGTTGAGATGTGGGTTTCATTTTACACATCAGTGTATATTATAATGAAAGCATCAGGGATGAATTTTGGAAAATGTAAAAAATAATTTGAATACTGGAGAACAGAATGTGATCCTGGCACTTGAATGATTAAAATAGCTGCCAACCTTTGAACGTTACCTCCAGTTTTCATCTATATAGTTAGTCTTTGACTTATGACTGTAATGAAGCCTGTCCATTATGAAAATAAGTTATGATGGTTGTAAAACAGGTGATCCATGTGATAATTTAATTTTATGATCTTTATGTGATGGTCTTTAAGTGAACCCATTTTCTTTATGGGACATTTTTGCCCAAAACCAGAAGTAAAGGCCATTTGGCAAAAATGTTGTAAATTGTGATCATGTGACTATGAAATGCTGAAAGCTAAGCATCTGAAATGTGGCCATGTGACCATGGGGAGGGGCATCCATCAGAACTTCAAAACTGGTTGTAAGTACCTTTTGAGGGGGACCATTGTAACTTTGAACAGCCATTAAGTGACTGTTCTTAAGTTGAGTCCTAAGTTGCAGATTATCTCTAGGTGTTTGCTCATCATTTTTCCTGCCACACACCCCTTCCCTTCCCTCTCTGCCTTTCCATTTGCTCTTGTAAGCTCAAAAAACTGGGTGGGGTGTAGCTGCCTCTGGACATCAACCTGGACATTAACAGTTAGCCAGGCAGTTGGATCACCATCTTGGATGCATATGAGTAAAGTTCTTTGGGAATGGCTGAACGTATGAGGGAAGTGGGGGTGGGAAGTGTTTCTGTATGGCAGCAACTGCTTTTCAATATGCAGGCAAGATGTGCTGTTTGTGCTTAGGGATTGGAAATTGGAAATAATAAGGACAAATGTAGCTAAATTACTGTACATAGGGCCTAGAAAACAGAACCTTCTTATCATTTTCTGCCAATCTGATGCTTTCTTCATTGCCAAGATATTCTTTTTTGTAAATATTTTATTAATATTCTAATTTTACAATCATAAGTACTTAATAAGCAATGTGTTGTCTGGGTCTATTAGTAATTCAGTGTTGCATATTAACTTTCTCAATCTAGTCCGCGGCAGATGGCAGCACCTAGATGACCTTGCCCATCTCCGAAGCTAAGCAAAGTTGGTCTGGGTTTAATAGCTGGAGGGGAGACCGCTAGGGATTCTGAGGCTCTTGGGTGGGATCGTCAACATCTTGGAAGAAAGCAAGAACAAACGACTTCTTTAACACTTGGGTGAAATTCCCTCTCTTATGAGCAGCAGTACATGTGAAAAGGACCTCGGTGTCCTAGTAGATCATCGATTGAACATGAGGCAACAGTGTGAAGCAGCTGCAAAAAAGGCAAACACGATCTTGGGGTGTATCAAGAGAAGCATAGAGTCCAGATCACGCGAAGTTATTATTCCCCTCTACTCTACCTTGGTCCGACCTCATCTGGAGTACTGTGTCCAGTTCTGGTCACCCCAGTTCAAGGAAGACACTGACAAACTGGAGCAGGTTCAAAGGAGAGCTACCAAGATGGTGAATGGTCTACAAACCATGTCCTATGAGGAATGGTTAAAGGAATTAGGAATGTTTAGTCTACAGAAAAGAAGACTGAGAGGAGACATGATAGCTGTCTATAAATACCTGAAGGGCTGTCATAGTGCAGAGGGATCAGCCCTGTTCTCACTTGCTCAAGGAAGGACTAGAAACAATGGGATGAAACTGCAAGGGAAAAGATTCAGATTGGAGGTTAGAAAAAAATTTCTAACAGTAAGGGTGATCAACCAGTGGAACAGGTTGCCACGGGAGATGGTGAGTTCCCCTTCGATGGAGGTCTTCAAGCGGAGACTGGACGGCCATCTGTCTGGGATGGTTTAGGGAATCCTGCCTCGAGCAGGGGGTTGGACTCGATGACCCGGGAGGTCCCCTCCAACCCTACGATTCTATGATTCTATGATTCTACACCATCCAGTGCTTCCTTGGTCCTCTCTTCTTCCAGTAGGATGCATTTTTCCATACTGGGCAAATACAATTCTTGTTACTGTTAATAGATATACAATTAAATATAGACATTCATCACATTTTTCTGGTATTATACATAATATCAATAGTATCAATTTATAATAGCAGGAAATGGTGGAGTATTTACATAAATCTGGCAAGCAACAGAAAAATTAGTAAAAGTTTTAACCAAATTATGCCAACAAGTCTGAAGAATGACACAGTGGCCAACAAAATGGAAGAGATCAGTCTACATATAATACCAAAGAAAGGACATTTAACGGAGTATACAAATTATTATACACTAACTTTACACTAACAAGCTAGCAAATTCTTAGGATCACCCAACATAGATTGGAGCTCTACCTTGAACAGGAGATGGAAGATGTTCAAGAAGCCACAGTCCAGCAGTGAAATAGACTGGCTTTTGGGCAGCAAAGGGGCTATGCTAACAGAATAAAAAAGGATGCTTGGTAGAATTCTGAAGTGAAAGAGGCCATGGATTAAAAAGAAATGAATACAAATGTAGCATACAAAATTGCAAAAATTGGGATGAAGAAATATATTGCATTATGTGTATGGAAATGAAAAACCCTCCAGCAGGGTTAATAAAAATAAAAGTGATTAAAAGATTTTGGATGAAGCTGAAGTGAGGAAACACTAGAATGAGTATTTTAAAGATTTGTATGGAGCAGCGGTTCTCAACCTGTGGGTCACGAACCTTTTGGGGGTTGAATGACCCTTTCACAGGGGTCGCCTAAGACCATCGGAAAACACATATTTCCAATGTCTTAGGAACTGAGACACGGCTCTCTCTGTTGTAGCCTCATTCTCTTCCATCTTCTTATTTCCTTCCCACCTCCCCGCGAGTTTGCCATACCCCTCAGGGCCTCACGTTGCCTCCTGGAGGACTCAGCTGTTCGCTGGCCAGAAGTTGGAGCCTCTCAGCTGTTGGTCAGGATGCCACGGAGCCGCGAGCTAAGATGCAGGCAGGCCAGGGAAGGGGGTGAAGAAGAGGAAGGGGATTGGGAGAGAGGAAACGCCAAGCTTGTACTGGCCTTTCCCAAGGACCTCCTGCGCTACCTCACTGGAACACCTGGTTTCAGATTTACACCACAAAAGTTTTTCTTGCACAGAGGAGAGAGGAAAACAATTACGGAACACTCAGGAATCCCTTGCAAGGCACCATGTACCTTGGTGCTTATTTCCTAATGCCTTACCTCCGTGTTTTCTGCTCCACCCCAAATTCGCCTCCCTTCCACTCTCCTTACGCAGCCATCTATGGTCTTAATACAGCCCGCAGTCTGTCTCCCTTTCAACACCCACTAAAATTCTTCATTCAGGCAGACTTCCAAAGTTCGGCTGGCAGGATGCAGGTAACCCCTCCCCCCGTCCTGCTGCCTCCCATGGCATTGCACCGCTCTGTGTCCCGTGCCTCCATGCCTTAAGCCTCCATGGCACAGGACCGCTGGCATGATCCCCAATGGCCGCTGACTCGCTCCCTGCTGCCGGAGACCATGCAAGACCTGGCAACTGCTCCAACCTAAGAAGAAGGTGGCTGGGAGGCTGCCATGGCGCCAACCTCCTGAGCCTGTCAGCTGGCGACCTCCAGACCTGCACCCATCAACTGGAATGTCTGGCAATGCTTTAGCTGGTGAGGAAGGCAAAGGGGAGGCAGCTGCACTGCCGAACTCTGCACCCGTCAGCTGGTGACCCCCAAACTTGCGCTTGTCAGCTGGGAGGTCTGGCAAGGGAGCTGGCTGGTGTGGAGGGCGATGGGGAGGTGGCGGCTCGGCAGGCAAATGTCTGGGCCCACCCGCCCCATCTGTAAAAGAAAAAGTCTTCCACCCAAGCATAACTTTTAAGGATTTTAAGGATCTTTGAGAGGGAGAGAGAAATAGAGAGAGAGAGAGAAAGAGGGAAAGAGAAATAGAGAGAGGGAGAGAGAGAAAGAGAAAGAGAGAGGGAGAGAGAGAAAGAGAAAGAAAGAGGGAGAGAGAGAAAGAGAAAGAAAGAGGGAGAGAGAAGAGAGGGAGAGAGAGAGAGAAAAAGGAGAGAGAGGGAGAGAGAGAAAGGGAGACAGGGAGAGAGAAAAAAGGGAGAAAGAGGGAGAGAGAAAGAGAGACAGGGAGGGAGAAAGAAAGGGAGAGAGGAAAAGAGAAAGGGAGAGAGAGAGAAAGAGAGAAAGAGAGGGAGAGAAAGAAAGAAAGAGGGAGAGAGATTAAATTGGTAACATGGTTGTTCAGTGAATCTGGTTTCCCCACTAACTTTGCTTGTCACAAGGTTGCAAAAGGTGATCACATGACCATGGATTAATTTTATGGTTGGGGGTCACCACAACACGAGGAACTGTATTAAAGGGTCGCGGCATTAGGAAGGTTGAGAACCACTGGTATGGAGGTTACAGTGATATACTGAAGAATGAAATGGAAAGGAAAGCTATAAAGGTTAGTGTCCAAGAAAAAGGTTATGAAAAAAAGTCATAAATGCTGTAAGAATATTGAAAAGTCTAAAGGCTACAGGTGTTGACAGTGTAACTGAAGAAAGATTAAATAATTCTGCTGACTTTGTGATGTGAAACTGAGGACGGGGTATTTCCACTGAAATATGAAATTAAGCTGAATGCAGTGACGATGGGTTATATAGTTTCTTGTTTACATAGTAAAAGAAGAAGACATATGGTGAGGAATAAATGGATTAAACAGAAAATAAAGTAATCTGTTGGAAAGAAGTACATTGAGGTGGTTTGGTTTATGAAAAGTATGAATGAAAATCAAATTGCAAAGGTATGAAGGAAAAGCATATTATCTGATAGAGGGAAAGACAATGCAAATTGTAGCTGGATAGAGATGCTGCGATCCTTCAGAAGAGAAAAGTGAGAAATTTAAACCATCACTTCTCTCCACACACATAATATACACTATGATGCAGAAGGCAACTGGACTTTCTTGAGATTTTTTTTCCCTTGAAAACATTTCACTTCTCATCCAAGAAGTTTCCTCAGTTCTCTGAAGAACTGAACTGAAGAAGCTTCTTGCATGAGAAGCAAAATGTTTTCAAGGAAAAAAACAAGAAAGTTCAGTTGTCTTTGAACAGCATCTTTGGGACAACCATGACCTGGATGATTGAGAATCTCCATAGACAGTATGATGCATAGAATAGACATGATAGAAGCAAAGTGTCAAGACCAAACAAATCAGAACTCCAAGGTTGGAGATTTCCTCAAAGAACAGGTTTATTTGGTTACATAGTATCAGCATGGTCAAAAGTGAAACCAAGTCTGAAGATCCCTTCAAAGAGCAACAATATTACAAAGTTAAACTTCCCACCCTAGTGCTATGCAATTTGCTACATTTCCTAATAGAAGAGTTTGGCGGGCTTTCTAACTAAATGCTCCCGCCCCTGTCTAACTGACAGAAATGGCCTTGGTTCCCACAGGACAGTAAAATGTTTTGACTAGTAGAAATCCTCCATTCCCCTCCCAATCTTGTGGCAACTTAGAACAAAGAAAATGGCTGCAGCCAGGTTCATTGTAGAGTTGACACAAAGACCTTATTTCCTCTAGCTTATTACTTTTTACTTTTTTCATTTTGTATAACATTGCTTACCTTGAACTGGGTGGGATGATGGCTACATATATAATTTTTCACAAACTGTTACTTCTGGGTAGGATGATTCTTTCAACTTTTAAAAATAGAAAAAAATATAGTTCCACTTAAAACAGAAACTGCCTATTTTATATCTTCTGACATACCTACAAACTCCCTGTTCTGCTGTGGAAAGCAATATCCGATCTTGCTATTCAAATGGGAATTTTACAGCAGAAGGAAAAAAGTCATTTATTATCAACAAGCTGTCCAAGTACTGCACAACAGTGAAAGATGGAAAATTGATCTGAGAAAATACCATGAACCTCTAAGCACAGGGTAATATAGCCAAAATGAAATTGAATTGGCTCTGCACAGTGAACTTCACAAATTAATCTCCAATTTAAACTAATGCAGTAACATTTGTTTTCTTGCCTTTATTCTTTTCTTCACTGCAGTATTTTGAAAACTAAAAAGAACCATAGAAGAATGTCTGTTTTTCACATTCCCAGTATAGTTCCCAGGAAAAGCAATACCCCTAATTACACTTTCTTTGTTGCTTATCACATTCTTTGTAAAAAAAAAAAAAACACATACACATAGACACATTGGCATACCATATATCAAATAATCAGAGTCCAGCAGCATTTTCATTTACAAGAATGCCTTTAGGCCCCTCATGAACCACATGGGCATTCATTATTAGAAAATCAAACAGAAGTAGAGACCTGCACTTTATTTGGAAACATGCCCATCTGTTCAGGCAAAGGAAAAGCTAAAGTTGTGGGGAGGTGGCACTTTACTGCTTGTATTGTGACGAGGCACATCCTTCATGGCAGCCATCTTACGAACAGGCAATTCTGTCTATGGCAGCTGTTTGCAGCAGAGGTCAACTCAAACCATATTATAATAAAAGTCCCCACAAAATTGAAAAGAAAAAAAGTGTTTAAATCCATTAAAGATGACAGGAAGGCCTGAAGTTTAGGTTCAAGGTACATTATTACATTAAATACTTTCTGTATAGGTTGATTTTTGTCTGTTTTTTTGAACTATATAGTATTGTTTAACTATATAAAGTTTTTTTTAAGAACACTGTGTAGTTAGAAAAGGTCTTCTGTGTTTCTCAGGAGTGATAAAGACTGTCTATTTTTTAAGAACATTCTCAAAATATTTAGAATGGGAATTTTCCTCTTGAGATTCAAAAAAGTATACCATTTTAAGTCTGGTGAAGTGTGTGTGTGTGTGTGTGTGTGTGTGTGTGTGAGAGAGAGAGAGAGAGAGAGAGAGAGAGAGAGAGAGAGAGAGAGAGAGAGAGAGAGGAAAACAACACACATAGAGAGAAACACACACACACTGTTATCTTCAAGAGCCATTCTTCTGCAAAATCAGAGCTGTTTTAAAGGGTCACATTTATTTTAAAAATCTCCACAAGAGATCCTTACGCAAGGATCTCTCAAAATAATCAACATACCTGGACATTATAATTTACTGTTAATCAGAGAAAGCCTTTTGTTCCACGGACTCTAAATGGTTCTTTAGTTACCAGTATATTACATTTACTTTATGTTCAAATCACATCTTCTCATTGACGAAATACAATTTTAAAAAAAATAGTTTCAAGTGCTATAAACACTATACTGGTGGAAAGCATTATATAAGTATTGTGACATCCCTTGGCTAGATGTTTCTAGCCAAGAAAGTATATAAAATGATGTCTGAATGTCACACAATGCCAAATATAGCTACAGAATAAGAAAGTGGGAAATATCTAATATGCAGAGTGGATCACAAGAAATTGTAACATACCACAATTTAAAATACATGCATTCATCTTGTGGACAAGGAATTCAAAAGAAAGAAAGTATTCATTTTGTAAACACAAAAATCTTAAGGCAAAGCTAAGTTTCATTAGTAAGACATGGTAGATTCCTTTTAAAAATAGTACATAGATTGTGACGTATTCAGACATCATTTTGATATTTTTTCAGAGAATTGTACACAAGACAAATTCATGCATTCATTATTCCTTTCCTCATAAGGAACAAAACTTTTCCAAGCCTGAGGTGCCTACTTTCTCCATCAACTATTGATGTACTTGTTCCTTTTTAACTCTCTATGCCCACAACTTTTGTTCAGTCTTTGAAGGATTTGGAAAGCAGATATACTTATATTTGGTGAATCTTGATATGATATGAAATAGCATCTATTTTATAGCCTGAATAACATTGCTGCAATTGGACTATTCTGTTTGCTATGTCATCCCTGTCCATCAAATTGTTTCTTTTGTGGTGCAAAATAGAGAAAGGACCAACTGGTGTCCTATTTTCCATTTTTATTCTGGAAATGGGGTTAAGACTGGAATAACTAATGAAACTCCTTTTGTGACAGTTTACCCTAATAACAATTATATTATTTGCAGTGGCCATGGAAAGTTCTATGCCTTGATAGATGATTAGATAGAAGATTAGATTTATTTATTTATTTATTTATTTATTTATTTATTTATTTATTTATTTATTTATTAATCAAATTTCTATACCGCCCCTCTCCCGAAGGACTCGGGGCGGTGTACAGCCTAAAATTTAAAAAACATATAAATATACAAAATTTAAAATAATTAAAAATAAATTAAATAATTTGGCCAAAATCCCATTTAAAACCCAAAACATACAAAATTTAAAATCTTAAAAAATACTCAGTCCCCCTAAAACATTTTGACCCTATTGGAACCGAAGCTTCTATGCCAGGCCGGCCTGTCGGAAAAGGAATGTTTTTAGTTCCCGACGGAAGGTGCGTAAATCTGTTATTATACGGAGTTCGGGGGGGAGCTCGTTCCATAACGTGGGAGCTCCCACAGAGAAGGCTCTCCCCCTGAGGGTCGCCAGCCGGCACTGTCTGGCCAATGGCTCCCTGAGGAGGCCCTCTCTGTGGGAGCGTACCGGATGGCGGGAGGTATTTGCTGGCAGTAGACGGTCCTGTAAGTATCCGGGTCCGATGCCATGGAGCGCTTTAAAAGTGGTCACTAACACCTTGAACCGCACCCGAAAGACCACCGGCAACCAGTGCAACTCATGCAGGAGCGGTGTTACGTGGGAGCGCCACGACGCTCCCATCACTACCCGCGCGGCCGCATTCTGGGCAAGTTGGAGCTTCCGGATGCACCTCAAGGGGAGCCCCATGTAGAGAGCATTACAGTAGTCCAGCCTGGAGGTCACGAGGGCATGAGTGACTGTGCGTAGCGAGTCCCGGTCTAGGAAGGGACGCAGCTGGCGCACCAGGCGAACCTGGTAGAACATCCTCCCGGCCACGGCCGTCAGATGGTCCTCTAAGGACAGCCGTGAGTCCAGGAGGATTCCCAAATTGCGAACCCTTCCTGTGGGAGCCACTGTTTCGCCCCCAATACACAGCGATGGAATCAGCTGGCTGTACCGGGACGACGGTAACCACAGCCACTCGGTCTTGGAGGGGTTGAGCTTGAGTCCGTTTCTCCCCATCCATACCCGCACGGCCTCCAGGCACTGGGTCAGCACGGCAAGGGCATCGTTGGGGTGGTTTGGCATGGAAATGTACAGCTGGGTATCATCAGCGTACTGGTGGTACTCCACGCCAAAACCACGGATGATCTCACCCAGCGGCTTTACATAAATGTTGAACAGTAGAGGCGAGAGGACCGACCCCTGAGGTACCCCACATACGAGGGGTCTCGGGGTCGACCTCTGGCCCCCTGTCAACACAGACTGCATCCAGCCAGAGAGGAAGGAGGAGAACCACTGCAAGACAGTGCCTCCTATGCCCAGCCCCTCCAACCATTGCAGCATGATACCATGATCGATGGTATCAAAAGCCGCCGAGAGGTCCAATAGCACCAGAACAGAGGAGCAACCCCTGTCTTGGGCCCACCAGAGATCATCCACCAACGCGACCAATGCTGTTTCCGTGCTGTAGCCAGGCCTGAAGCCCGACTGGAACGGATCGAGATATGACGATTCCTCCAGGTGCTGCGGGAACTGTCGGGCAACCACACTCTCAACAACCTTTGCAAGAAAGCGAAGGTTGGAGACGGGACGGTAGTTTGATAAAACAGCTGGATCCAGGGCAGGCTTCTTGAGGAGGGGTCTCACCACTGCCTCTTTCAAGGCAGCGGGAAAGACACCCTCACTCAAGGAAGCGTTGATAATTGCTCGGAACCAGCCTCGTACCACCTCCCGGGAGGCCAGCGCCAACCAGGAGGGGCACGGGTCCAGTAAACATGTGGTCGCCCTAAGTCCCCCCAGCAACCTGTCCACGTCCTCGGGGGTCACGGGGTCAAACTCAACCCAGGTAACAGTCTCAAGACCAGCCTCCACCTCTCCCATTGGACATACCCAGTTGAAGTCGAAGCCTTCCCGTATCTGAGCGATTTTATCATACAGATATTTTCCGAAATCCTCAGCTCTACCCTCTAAGGGGTCTCCCCTCACCTCCTGATGAAGGAGGGAGCGGGTCACCCTAAACAGGGAGGCTGGGCGGTTATCTGATGACGCAATAAGAGCAGTGAGGTAGGAACACTTCTCTGCTCTTATCGCCATTAGGTAGGACCTAATATGGTCTCTTACCAATGTTCGGTCAGATTCGGAACGGCTCGATCTCCAACTGCTCTCTAGGCGTCTTTTCCGGCGTTTCATCTCTCTCAACCCCTCGTTATACCACGGGGCCGGTCGAGACCCACGCCGAATCAGAGGCCGCAAAGGCACAACTCGATCCAGGGCACCGGCAGCCGCCCTGTTCCAGGCCGCCACCAGCTCTCCAACCGAGTCGCGTGTCAGAACCTCAGGAATTGGCCCAAGCTCTGCCTGGAACCGCTCGGGTTCCATCAGCCGTCTGGGGCGGTACCATCTCACCGGTTCCGCCACCCTGCGGTGGGGTGCAACGGTCCAAAAGTCCAAGTCCAATTTAGATTGTCAGATAGATAGGTGGATGGATATAATACATTCTTATACATTGTTTATGTCTTCCTCTCTTTGTTTTTGTCCATTTTGCCAGTTAAATATTTTTTGCTGTTTGCTGATGTTTAATAAATATATATGTTAGCTAAATGGCATGTACTCATGTCCTTGCTTTAATCTAGATATGGGGATTGACTGGGTGTAAGATAAATTGGAAATTATCCACAGTAATTTTCCAACTTCAATCAGTGAATGGAGAAACAATTTCCATTCACAAAGATATATTGGTAAATGGTAAGGTTAGTGAGTGTGTTCCTTGAATTTTGGTGCTCAAGATAACACTATACATTAAAGAACAGAACTAGTCTTCTATCTGTTCAGCAGCTTATCCCATCCAACTAAGATATCACAGGCATGAAATATCTTTCCAGATTTGCAGTTACCTTCTTCCAGACACAGCATGTTTTCTCAGCATCCAATCAGCTAAAAAAAATCAACTGTGGGCATCACTGAAGCTATCAGTTGGGAGAGCTGCTGCAGATTTGCTGAAAACAGAAAATGACTCAGATGATATAGAAGGGGAGAGGAAATGAAAGGACCTACAGGTGGTCTTTGCAAATTGTCATTTTTAGAAGCACTGGGAAGTTCAAATTTGAAACATTTAGATTTTAAAATGACAAATACTAGAATAAAACACTGAAATAGAATTTTGGTGGTGCACCCAGTCAACCACTCTCTTACCATTCATCTTACAGATGTAATCCAAATACTAGATTCTTGCATTGCAAGTTTAATTATACAAATATATTTTAATCTCCTCCTGTGTAAGAATAGCTGAGCAAATATCTACATTATTTCATAGAAAAGTCTACTAAATAATAATAAACAGCTTCACCCATATTCAGGCATTGGCAGAGTCTGTGCTTTATTATTTGTTTCTTTGTTGGGACTATTGTCTGTCTGTCTGTCTGTCTGTCTGTCTGTCTGCCTGTCTGTCTGTCATCTATCCTGCCTTTATTATTTTTACAACTAACTCAAGGCAGCAAACATATCTAATACTCCTTTCGGCTCCAGAATTAAAACATTCATTTTTGTATTTATTGAAAGGCTTAGAATATCCTTTCTTCTAATCATTCAGTTCCTTGTAAGTCTTGGAACTTCACCAAACATGGAAAAAATGAATGCCAAACTAATACCGAGTTGCTTATGCACAGTGTTTATCTATTAACGTGCAGTTCATTAGAATTTCATGGAATTTGGTGACATGCATTCTTTCCATTCTTCTACCCTCTGATCACGCCAGCAAAATTTATGATTTCTTGAAAAAAGCAGAGTACCATATTACCTGAGTATCAACCAATTCAGTGGTCCATCAATGTTCCAGAGCCTTCTTACTGAAGTTCTGCTTGTTCATCTAACTTGGAATGGTGCTCATCTCCCTATTACCATCTTTTCTTCTCATATATCATATATATCAGATATAGCTACATTTCATTCATTTTTAAAAATACTTTTTTAAATTTTGTTATTTTCTTTTGCCTGCTCATTATATCTATATTTTATTTAGTTTTTTCCTCTCTTGTTCAGTTGTTTTTGTTCTCTGGAAAAAGAACTAAATAAATTTGCTTCATTGACAATCACAATAAAGATATTCAAGGACAAAACTCTCTCTTTCTTCTCTTCAGTCTAAAATGTATATTTAGTTTATTCCCTATTTTAAAAGCATGCAGACTTCAAATGAGGCAGGCAGGCAGTGGGAAAATTAGCATTATTATAGAGGCTAAAATATTAACAGAAGTCTATAAGTGGGTAAGATGCTCATTCAGAGCCAGGCCACCTTGTATGGTAATTGATCATGAAGATTAGCATAGATTATAATAACATTTTTCCTGTTGTACCCCCATGCCGCCTTAGACTTAAAATTCATGTTTTATTTACCTTGGGATAAATGCTTTTGTTCCAGGTGCTGTCATTTCATCAGTTCCTCTGAACAGCATATTAGCCTGAATCGGGAAGCTCACTCAAACCATGATTTATTTCTTTAAATAGCAAGGAGTGAGTAAAATGTGGGTCACACATTTGAAGCAACACTGGAAGAATAACTAGCAAGGCTTTTGATCACCTTTAAGAGCTAGGCTCTGCTGTCTCTTCCTATTGTCCTTTCTCTGAATGATTGATTAATGACAATATAGGAAGGAGAAGGAAAAACTGCTTTCACTTGTTTCACCCTTTGCCTCTGGGTGACTCAATATATTTCATGCAGAACTGAGTGATAGTAGCAGAGATAAGACTGATATGATCCAATCAGTAGCGGGAGCACTGGCTAGCACATTTATTATTCCAGAGATTTTGATTGTGGTGGATGCTGAGTTGTCTCTCCAGCCTGGAGCCTACAGTTCTGTTTCTACTGGCCACACTGGATGGAATTATGGGAGTTGTAGTTTTAGTGTATCTGGAAGCAGCAATTTAGGGAATCTTTGCTTGTTGTGCCAATGGTAGAAATGGCATTTCAAGATATTGAGTATACCAGGGTTGGGTTGTACTCTGGCAATCTCTTTCAGATTTGTTCCATGCTTCCGAAAGAGGGTACCCCTTCCACTTGACTAAGTATTGGACATGTTTGTGATGGATTCAGGAGTCCAGGATCTCCTGTATCTCGTACTGGTCATCAGAGACCGGGCCCGGTAACTTGTATACCCGCCCCTATGGGGACCCTTTCATTAGTTTTAGCAGGCTCCCATGGAACACAGGGTGCACCTTCCCGAGGGCCTGAGGCAGTCACAACCTTACAGTTACTGGGCTAACAACCTGGATCACTTGGAAAGGCCAAGTGGGGCCCAGCTTCTTACAGGGCTCCCCCAGCTGTAGGTATTTGGTGGACAAGTACACCCAGTTGCCCACCTGGAAGGGTTTGTGCTCTGCCCTTTTTTTATCGGCCTGAGCCTTTGTTTCCGCCTCCGCTTTCACTAATGCTTCCTTTACCTTTCCCCACAGGCCTTCCACACATGCCATCCACTCCTAAGGGGTACAAGGTAAGGGGGTCCCTTGGGGCCACTCGGGGATAGGGACAAAATCCACCCCATGCACCACCCAAAAAGGAGCGAACCCTGTGCTGCTATGCAATGTTGTTATAGGCCACTTCAGCGAATGGGAGCAGGTCAACCCAGTCTGTTTGCTGGTATGAGACATAACATCGTAGGTAGCACTCCACCATGGCATTGGCCCATTCAGCCAGTCTGTTGGTGCTGGGGTGATATGCCGAGCTGAGACCATGGGATGACTCTATGTATCTGATAAAGTCCCGCTAGAATTGTGCGATAAACTGTACCCCCCGATCCAATATAATTCACCGGGGCACTCCGGAGATGGTAAATATGGTCAACAAACAACCTGACCAATCGCCGGGCTGATGGTAACCCTTTGCACGGGATAAAATGGGCCTGTTTGGAGAACAGGTCAATCACAGTCCAGATAACGGTGTATCCTTGGTTCTCTGGTAATTCTACAATAAAGTCCGTGGCGATGTCCTCCCATGGCTGGGTTGGATCTGCTACTGTCTGCAATAAACCCAAAGGCTTTCCTGTACAGGGCTTAGCAGTGGCATAGACATGGCATCCTTTCACATAGGCCTCTACGTCCACCTTAACCCGAAGCACCAGAATTGATGCCGCACGAGGTATAATGTTTTCAGGAAGCTGAAATGGCCCGCCTGTTTGGCGTTGTGACACAGCTTGAGAACCACACGCCTCAGGACCTCTGGGATGTACAATTTGTTGCCTTTCCAGGCCAACCCCTCCCTCCGTGTCAGGAGGCCTGGGTGGTTCCCTCAACCAGGGATCACTCTGGACGGCCATTTGTAGCTCCTGGTTCAGATCACCCGCCAACCGGCGAGGGATCACTCAGGCCATGCCCTGTTGGTAGGGAGGCATAATCGCTTGTACAACCTCCTCCTGCCTGCTATGGTACTGGGGCATGCAGGATAATGCGTTGTCCAAGAAGTTCTTTCCTCCCAGTACATACTTCAGGGTGAACTGGAATCAGCGGAAGTATTGGGCCCACCGAACATGCTTGAGCGACAGGCGTCTCGGTGTCTGTAGAACTTCAAGGTTCTTGTGGTCTGTCCACACCTTGAACAGCTCTGTTGCCCCCTCCAGCAAATGCCTCCATGTCGAAAGAGCCCACCGTACCACAAAGACCTCTGTCTCCCAAATTGCCCATGCCCTCTCAGCAGCTGAAAACTTCCGTGACATGTACGCACATGGCTGCAACAACCCTTAGCCATTCCGTTGCAACAACACGGCCCCCACAGCTACGTCACTGGCATCAGCCTGGACTACAAAGGGGCTTTCAGGATCTGGGTGGAGTAGGACCGGTTCCTTGGCAAACAGGGCTTTCAGGTCCTCGAATGCTTTCTGACAGGCTATAGTCCAATCCAGCGGCTGTTCGGGGCATGGCTTACTCTCTGTGTGCTTTGTGCACAGCAAGTCAGTCAGGGAAAGGGCTACTGTGGCAGAGGAGGGGATAAATTGCCTGTAAAAATTGGCAAAGCCCAGAAAACTTTGTAGCTGGTGCCCCTCCCAACAGAGATCTATCTACTTGCTCGAACCATATAGGGTGAGCTAGCCATTGCACTCTGAGCCCACTCTCTGCTGCCACCCCCTTGCTCATCAAGCACCAGGTGCACCCGGAATCAATGAGGGCTTGGTAACCCCTTCGTTGACCTGTCTGTGGATTAATCAGTGTAATAGGTAGAACGAAAGGCATTATGGGCTCACTTACCATAGGATCATTGGTTACGTTGTCCTCGCTGTCGTCAGCCGCCAGACGGTATCTTGTTGCGGCTATGGCTTCCTCCTCCTCCACCGGGAGCAACCGTTGAGCTGTGACCCCCCCTCTGGCTGCTGCACTGCCCCTAGCCTGTCGGGCGTCCTTTTCGCATTGGGAGTAGGTTTTCCAGGGATTGAGGAGGGAACCTGTGGGCTCGGAGCCAGACAATCCGCTGCTCTGTGGCCTGGCTGATTACACCAAAAACAGTGGAAGGGCACTCTGGCGGAAGGGCCAGAGGAATCCAAACCGGCCGGTTGGACCCTTCACCCCTCTTCCCATGGCCTCTCCACCAATTTTGTGGTATGGCTGGCTCTTCTCCCCTCCTCCAGAACTCCTGTAAACCGTTGTCCAGGTCTATGACCACCCGGAACCACTTTGAAGATGACTGAGAACCCCCTGAAACACACAAGCTTGGCGATCACAGATGTAATCGGTTGCCGGCCGAACACACTGCCGCAACACCAGCATCTCTGCCTCAGCCTGCTGGATCTGGGAGCGCAATGCATCCAGGAAAAGCCCAGCATCAGCCAGCTCCTGGGCATGGTTGCTATACAGATCTGCTGCCCATGCCGCTGCCTCACCCTGCAGTCCCGCTGTAACTGCCACCACCATGGTCCATTGGGATGGGTAAAGACGAGCATACTGGTCCAGATGGCTTATTACATGGTTTAAGAACATCACCAGGCAGTCCGGGTGTCCATCAAATGTGACAGGTATGAGTGATGGGCCCCACATCATCCCCTGTCCCCAGGGTCCCATAGGTTGACCCGGTCCTCGTACTGTGTCAGCCATATGCGGTGAGCCCTGGGTGCCGGAAACCATACCCTGCTGGTCGGAGCCCCTCCCAGCAGGCAATACCCATGGATCGGGTGCCGACCGACCTGTCCACGCAGACTGGGACTGCACCTGCGGTGCACCCAGATTAGACCCTCCTACCATGGAGGCATTTGGAACAGGAGGACTCCACAGTTGCAGGCTAGCCAGACGGAACCAGTCTGAGTTGGGATGTCTGGCCGGTGCCTCCATCTGATGCCATGAAGCATCCTCTCTTGTAGCCGTCCATCTTGGCCATGAGGAGTTGTCCTGGTATCCTACCTCCCCAAACCGGTCCCTCAAAACATCCATCGTATATTGTCTGGGAGCAGTAGAATAGCTCCATTCATCCTCATCCTCTCCCGTCAGTCGTCTCTCCCACCAATCCATCAAAGCGGCCCTGAGCCCCAGTGTAGCTACCCGTCCGGGCTCCAGATTGGCCAATGCAGGGCTGTGCCACCATTCCCCCGACACTGCAGGAGCCGCAGCCCCCTGGGCCTCACCTGTAGGGGCTGCAGGCCATGGTTCCATCACCTTGGGCCTGACTACTGGCTGCACCTCCCGGGCGTCAGGTTCAGGCCCTGTTGCTCGGGTCAGCCTCATCTGCCAGCAGAGGAGCCTCCTGTCTGCCCTCTGCCATCTCAGTAGAAGTCAAAAACGATAGGCAATAAGAGGGGAACAGGGAAATAATGAGTGCTGACTTACTGTCAGATGTCCTCTGCCTGCTGCCAGACACAGAAGGAACAAGTGACCAGCAAACTTTAATGCAAAGAAAAAGTCAGCACTGGGAGTGAACTGCTCCCAGCGCTTTACATAGACATGCCCCACCCACCAACCTCACCCCAATCAGCAAGCCAGCATCCGGTCTGTATGGATAAAAGGCATAGTTCAATGTCCGCTTTCCCCCCCTCCAGACGCACCAACACAGCCTCTGCTGTTCCCGCTGTTCTATCAGGCAACCAGGCAGCACTCCGCCTCCTCCCCCCTGTGTCCGGCGGGAGGGAGAGGCAGCTGAGGTGAAGCATAATTCCCCTGGTGTCCGGCCAGCGGTGGGGACATCTCTCTTGATGAATATTCAGTGAATAGATCTCCAGAATGCCAGATTTTCATTGTTTCCAGAGGGAGAAGTAAACTGATTTTTTTAAAAAATCAGGTACTCATTTTGCCAAAATGGTCTATTTGCAAACAATACTAACTGCAGTTATTGGTAGTCACTATTTTAATTTTTTTAATTATATTTTTATTAAGCCATTTTAAGAAAAGGAAGAGGCACAGGAAAAAAAGAAAGAAAAAAAATCTAATCTGCAAAAATAAGTCATAGTGTGAACAAGAAATTTACAAGCATCATGGAATTAAGTTAAAATTGCCAATATTTCACTGATAAGTTTTGAATAAAAGAGCCAATTTGGTGTAATGGTTAAGGCACTAAATTACAATCCAGAAGGTCATGATTTCTAGTCCCACCTGTGAAACAAAGCCAGCTGAATGGCATTGGGCAAGTCACACCTTTTCAGCCCTAGGAACAGGCAATGGCAAATCACTTCCAAAATATTGATAAGAAATCTGTAGGGATTTGTCCAGGCAATCACCAAGAATCAACAGTGACTTGAAGGCATGCCCTCACATACATTTATTGTAGGATTTTAAAAACTACATTTGTTAAAATTCAGGTAATGTGAAAAACAAGAGTATTAATTAGTGTATTATAGATCATAAAATGAGGTTAATAATTACCATAATTTTTTGAGCAATTGAATGTTTTAAGAGAAACCCAAATTTTAGATATGGTACAAACCTGTATATAGAATTATATTCCAAAATGGTTTCCAATTTCAGTTAATTTTTGGGGGGGGGATCAGATTTAGTTTTAAAATGGAAAGCTATTTTGAACTTGGAGGTATACTCCCACAGTTTAATTATCCATTCTTCTGCAGAAGGAACTGTGTGTACTTTCCAATAGAAGGCATAGATTATCTTTGCAGTAGTTATCATGTACAAAGCTAGTTTAGTATGGTTTGTAGAATGTGGGGTTTGATTGATTATTGCCATCAAGTCATTTTAGGCTCCTAGCGACCACATAGATAGATTTTCTCCATGACAATCCATTCCTAACCCATTCTTTCAGCTCTCCCAATAGTACTCTCATTGTTACTGCAACTATGGCAAATTGAAAAGGAAATTCAGCTTTTGGAAAGGTATTTCATTGTATTAAAAATCATTTTCCAAAATGTTGAGCATTACAACATTGTGCCAAATATGGAAAAAATATCCAACCTTGTTATTATATTTCCAGCAAGTTTTAGAATATGAACAGTCCATTTTAATTATCAGTATCAGAGTACTATGCAAATGTAAATGCATCAATTTTCTCTTAGTATTCTATTTTGTGTGGATGTAATGTTTTCCCCTCTGAAATTCCTGTTGTTGCATGTCAATTATTGTATCAAAATTCTGCATTCATTTAATTATAAAGTCTTTAATTTGTTCTGTTTCTGAGTCACATGTCACCATCAATTTATAAATAAGGCTCAGCAAAAGTGCCACGTAAAATTTACTATTTTTCTTTCCCCCCCCACAGTTGATGTATCTGGAGAAATTTTAACACTGTGTGCATCACACTCCATGATTTCAGTATATCAAAATAGTTTCCAGCTGTTGATGGAGCATGGTTATGCTGGGATTTTCTCTTTCAATAAGATAATGAGAAATTAGTCAAGTGTTTATAAACAGATGCTACTTCCTCTGAGAAAGGCAGAGCACATTTTGTTGTTTGAACAACAGCTATTCCTAGCTGTGATGGTAGAGATCTGGTGCAATGCACACTATTCATCTTCATAACTGTTCTAAGCTTTATTATTTATTTATTATTTATTTATTATTTAAATTTCTATGCCGCCCTTCTCCTAAGACCCAGGGCGGCTTACAATAACAATACAATAAAATTAATTACATTCATACAGCATACAATCACAGTCAACACAGTCGCTGATGGAGGGACATTCCTAGGCCCAGGGGCAGAGTGTAGTTCATACGCCCCAAGCCTGTCAGCATAAATGCGTCTTCAACAATTTCCGGAAAACTAGGAGGGAGGAAGCAGTACGAACCTCTGTGGGAAGCTGGTTCCAGAGGGCTGGGGCAGCAATGGAGAAGGCCCTTGCCCTAGGTCCCGCCAGATGACATTGCCTAACAGACGGGACTCGTAGGAGGCCAACCCTATGTGCCCTAACCAGTCGCTGGGATTCATGAGGCAGAAGACGGTCCCGCAAGTATCCTGGTCCATTGCCATAAAGGGCTTTATAGGTCATAACCAACACTTTGAATTGTGTTCGGAGACCAATTGGTAGCCAGTGCAGCTCACGGAAAGCTGGAGTGATATGAGTATGTCTTGGGAGACCCAAGACAGCTTGCGCGGCCGCATTCTGAACTACTTGCAGTCTCCGGACATTCTTCAAAGGTTGCCCCATGTAGAGAGCATTACAGTAGTCGAATCTCAAGGTGACAAGGGCATGGGTGACTATGAGGAGTGACTCCCGGTCCAAATAGGGCCGCAACTGGTGCACCAGGTGAACCTGGGCGAATGTCCCCCTCGCCACAGCTGAAAAATGATGTTCTAGACTTAGCTGTGGATCGAGGAGGACACCCAAGTTGCGAACCCTCTCCGAGGGGAACAAAATTTCTCCGCCATGCTTGGGAGAAATTGATACTACTTGTCACTTACTAAAGTTCTAGAACAATGATGGCGAACCCTTTAGAGACCGAGTGCTCCAAAACTGGCCCCATCCCATTCTACCCCTTGCCCTGCCCCTGCTCCGCCCCCACCCACCCCATCCCCTGCCCCGCCTGCCTGCAGGGCCACTCACTGCCTTCAGGGCTCACCGCAGATCGCCCAGGCAGCCCAGCAGCGCCATGGCAGCCACGCCCTCTGCCCATGCTCCGGAGCATCAACTATGTGCAATGGGGCATGAGGGCAGAGTCTTGTCTATGCTGCCTGGATGCCATGTTCTTGGCTGCGCTGCTTCGCGTGGGCCATGCTCGGAGGCAACTCTCCTCCAGGGGGGCTGCTGGTGAGGAGGGGGTCGCAGGGTAGGCGAGGCTGGGGCAATGGCCTGTGTGCCCACAGAGAGGACTCTGAGTGCCACCTCTGGCATGCGTGCCATAGGTTCGCCACCACTGTTCTAGAATAACAGGTTGTGTCTTGCATCATTTCTTGCTGCTAGCACAGACTTCCTGGCCTCAAGACATGATGGTTTTAATTGTCCAACTCTGATTAAACTGGAAACATCCAGGGATGCTTGGGCTGGAGAAGCTGTATGCTCAGCAGAAGGAATATACAGTTTATTTTTTAAGAAATACTTTTATTGAACATTACAATTAAAAAGAAAAATATATAAATGAGAAAAAGAGTTAAAAAAAATAGAAACTGCAGAAAAGAAGAAAAAAATGAAAGAAAAATAGAAAAGAAAGAAAAAATGAAAATATAATAAAGAAAAATAAAATATACAGCATAAAGAAATGGTTTCTGCTTTCATCACAATAACTATAAACAATCTTCTCTTAAAATACAACAAACCATCCCATCTTTCCATATATCATCTCTTATATACAAACAAATCCTTAAAGCTTCATTGTTCAGTCCTGGTCAGCAAAAGTCCATTAAGCATTTTCAGAGATAACGGCATACCTATTTTAATCTTGACTAAATAAATCAATTTTTTGTTCTTTCCTTTCATTTTTAACAATGTTGAACTTCAATCTCTTCAAATAATGCCCTAGAATTGGATTTTTTTTCATTCCTCCCCTCCCCTCTCTTTTCATTTTGTCTCTTCTCATAAAATTGTTAAAAACCGTAACAGGTTGCTTTTGTATATCCAATATAGAAAAAAATATTCAGGTTTTTTGGTTTGTTATTTGTATATCCCTTTTAATTAGTAAGACATTAATCAGTTTCATTTGTATAATAAGTGTAACATAACATTGTAATAGTGTAACAGTTACCTTGAGGTGAGATGGGAGGCAAATAAATAAATACTTTTCCCCATATCATTCTTGTAGTCGGTCTTGGTCATTTTAAATCCACTTTAAAATCAGTCTCAGACTATCCTGATAAAATTTGTTGCCCTTCTATAATATCTTTTGAAGTTTGTAATGGCAGACACTCTTGAAATTATTAAAATTCTGGGTCCATTGTTCACAAATACCGTTTAATACGTCCAATGTGCTTCATTCTATATTAATAAGTCAGTGTTCTTCTCCTTTAATTGTAATCTTTAGTTTTTTTTCTGGGTCCCTCTAGTACAGGGGTGTTAAACTGCTGGCCCGCGGGCCGGTTTCATCATACTGGAGCCGCGCCAACCCCATTGCCGGCAATGGCAAAAAAGCTCCGATACTTTGTGCAACATCAAGAGTTTGACATGTCTGCTCTAGTATCTAACCTTCAAAGTCCCACACTACCAGGTTGGGTTTTTGTTTTGTTTTTAGAATTCAAAACAGCAGCACTTTTCCTGCAAGAAGGATTCTTAAATTAAATAAAATCTTATTTCAGATCCATCTGGATCCTTAATCTAACTTTCCAAAATCAACATTATAATCAGCCTTTACTACCGGTATTTATTCCAAAAAAGATTCATTATTAAAATGTCCTTAAACTTGTAATTGAAAGTTCTTTCATTAATGATTGAAGGAAATTCACCCGGTATCATAAAACCTGTCACTCCAAAGGTTCTTAATACTTGAAAATTAGTAAAATAGCAATTTCTGAAAATGATTAAGAAATGAGGCCTGGAGAATGTGGGTTAGACAGCTTCACCACCAGATAGATTCATAGCTGGGTGACCGGCCATATTCAGCGTATGGTCCTCAATGAAACTGCATCAACATGGAGGGAAGTGTGTAGTGGGGTGCCCCAGGACTTTGTTCTGGGCCCAGTGATCTTCAACATCTTCATCAATGATTTGGATGAAGGGATAAATGGGGAACTCATCAAATTTGCAGACGACCCCAAGCTGGCAGGAATAGCCAACATTCCAGAAGACAGAAGGATCTTGACAGACTTGAACGTTGGGAGCTATCTAACAAAATGAAATTCAATGGTGAAAAAAGTAAGGTTCTACATTTAGGCAAGAAAAACCAAAGGCATAGATATAGTATAGGTGGTACCTTGCTCAATAGTAGTAGCCAAGGACTTCCGGTGGCTGCCTCGCTGTCGAAATAGCCTTGTTCGGAGGCTCTGCGATCCGGGACTTGTAACGTCGCCAAAACAGCGCAAACCAGCTGTTTTTCGTGGTGAAAAAAACCCCTCCTCGGTCGGAGAAGGGGCGAAGAGCTGTGAGTGGGGGTTGAGATCCTCTGAAAACCCCCCGAAAAACGTTCGGGGGGGGGAAGAAAGAAGACTCCCCGTGAGCTCACAATAGCTCCAGCCCGGAGCAGCATCTGTCAGCTGACAGACCAAGACGCTGAGACCAGCCACTGCTCGAAGAAAACTTTTTAAAGAGGCACAGAGATTGACAGGCTGAACGCAGGAGCTTAAAAAGCAAGTATTTCTTATATTCTACCTCGGATCAATTACGTTCACAATAAACAAAATGTATCCAAAATGGCGATCACTTTTACTTTGAAGTGAAAGTTACCGGAAGTGAAAGGGGGAAGAGAAACTGATATGCGAAAGAGACCGCTAGAGGGCAGCAGAGAAGCATAACTTAAAAACTTTGCAAAATAAACCTAAAGAAGAATATAAGAAAATACATCTTGGCAATAAAAGCCTTCCTCCATACCTACAGAATCCCAGGCCCCCCTGTCTACGCAGGCCTCTCCAGAAATGATGATGAAAGAACTAAAAGATGCAATGTCAACAACGTTTGAAAAAATAATGAGAAAGATGGACATGATAATAGACAAGTTTGAGAAAAGGAGGGAAGAAAAGGAGAAGATGATAGCAGCTGTGGAACAAAGCAGAGAAATGGAGGAGAAGGTGGGGGATCTAAGCAAAGCAGATATTGAGGACTTAGACCAACCCAAAGAAACAATTCAAACGCACAATAAGAAAATGAGAGAAGATATTGGGAGAACTCTTAGGAGGGTCTGGGAAGGGGTTGAGGAAAAGATGGAAGAGGTGGAAAGACAAGAAGAGAGACAACGTGCAGAGATGAAAAAGGAGAAACAAGAAGAATTGAAAAGACTTGTTGTAAAAGCATTGGAAAAATATCTAGGAGAGGAGGCAAAAAATTCCTCTTGGCAAACTGACAGAATCCACAGAGTATGGCTTATACGGAACCAAGTGATATTGCAAGCAATAAAGAGAGACTTGCTACTTGGAAGGGAAGCTGTGTTATGGAAATCCACCTGGCAGAGGCAGAAGCCCAGAATTTGACTGAAAAGAAGTGAAACTTAATATTTTATGCAAGGAATTAAAGGCAAAGAATTATGGACTGACTTAAGGACTAAGTGTAAGAACAAGAGACATGAGAGGGTGATTAATGGAAGATATATATTAAATAGACTAAGACTGTACTTGTTGAAGGGATGGGTGTATCGATATGAAAATTATTAATTTTAATAAGAGGACTTGTTTGTTTGATGTCCAATGGATTGATCTGAAAAGAAGTGAAATTTAAAATTTTTTAAATGTATTTGGCTTATAGTTAAACTTGGATATACGGAGTGAAGTAGGTCTACAAATTTAAAACGATTGTATTAAGTTATATGGCTTTAACTTGAATTTTTTCTTTGTGTACATGTACAAATGGATATCTAGTAATAAAAAAATTTATAAAAAAAAATAGTAGTAGCCAACAAAATACTAGACTGCATTAACAGAGGGATAGAATCAAGATCACATGAAGTGTTAATAACACTTTACAATGCCTTGGAACACTGCATCCAGTTTTGGTCACCACAATGTAAAAAAGATGTTGAGACTCTAGAAAGAGTACAGAGAAGAGCAACAAAGAGGATTAGGGGACTGGAGGCTAAAAGATATAAAGAAGGGTTGCTGGAATTGGGTATGTCTAGTAGTTTAATGAAGAGAAAGACTAGGGGTGACATGATAGCAGTGTTCCAATAGCTCAGGGGCTGCCACAAAGAAGAGGAAGTCAAGCTATTTTCCAAAGCACCTGAAGGCAAGACAAGAAACAATGGATGGAAACTAATCAAGGAGAGAAGCAACCTAGAACTAAGGAGAAATTTCCTGACATTTAGAACAATTAATCAGTGGAACAACCTGCCTCCAGAAGTTGTGAATGCTCCAACACTGGAAGTTTTTAAGAAGAGACCGGACAGCCATTTGTTTGAAGGTTTCCTGCCTGAGCAGGGGGTTGGACTAGAAGACCTCCAAGGTTGTTATTGTTATTATTATTCCATATGGGCTATATTACAGCTATGATCTTGATTAAAATCCCGCGACTCTCAGGCACTCAACTCATAAGTCAACCACAAAAACCTCAATTTGCAAAGTCTACTCATGAGGTGCAATTGTCCAATCTCATAATCTCTTTTTTTCCCCAAGAGACTTTGGCAGCCAGAATTCATTGCCTGGCCACCAATTTCTCTTGCAATGCCATTTCTGCTCCTTCAGGGATGTTTAGTTTGTCATGAATTCTCATTACGCCTGAATATATTTCATGTACAATTCACAAGAAGATTGTTTCTTTCCTTATCAGTACTTTTTCTGAAAACATTTCATATAATAAAATCTACAAGAAAACAATTACTCAATATTTTTTCTTATAATTTATATATATAATATATAATATAATTTATTTATATAATATATAATTTATAATCATACTTGTGAGGTTTTCCAGAGAATTCATGATGATTTTAGAAAAAAATTCTTGCAGAATATTTCCATTGTTGTTTATTTGTCTGCACTGAATTATTGACTTTGGCATTTAAGACTCTATTCTTCCCTGCATAAAGATTCTAGTCTAACCAAGTTATATCTGAGTTTTTTGCCAAACCATGTTTTGAAGAAGGATTTAAATGTCTGCAGAGCTGTGACCTATTTTGTTACACTCACCCACTATATTATAAACCTGTGCAACATCTCCGCCAAATGGTAAATGTACAAAGAATGTCTTTCATTTTAAAAACTTGATTTAAATGTTAATAATCTAATTGTAAGCAATAAATGAATGCCAGAATAAATCTACTTTTGCTAATGCGTTCAGTATGCTTGCTTTTGTGGAGTTTTTTCTTTTTTTGATTTGTATGATGAAAATTTTACATATGTGGAGAAAATACATTAGGAGAAGAAGCTCAAGAGTTTGCAGCACCAGGGTTTTTCCTAACTATATGTATCTAGCTTAGTTACTGTATGATTCTCAGTGTATTAAGTAGTCTTCCTCAGCCTGGTGTCTTCCAGAAAGACCCTTTAATAGATGAGGATTAAAGCAGTAAATTGAATGATTAAAGAAAATGAAATCCAACCCATCTGTATATCCATGTAAAACATTAAGCTGGATAGTACATTCACCATTTATTGCTTGAAAGTCTGAATTATTTCAGAGAGGAAGAACAATGGCTCTGCACAGCGGTGCACACAAAACACATGCACATTTCCACATGACAGGTCTATAACTTGCTAGATACATCTTTCCCTGCAAGACATTAGAGAAAAAAACAACTGTCATGTATCATACTGCATCTATAATAAAATATATGCTCTCTTTCTTTATCCTGACATTTCAAAGGGAGAAAAATGATGGTAGACATTTCGGGGACCTGGTTAAGCTAGGATTGGGGGGAAAAAGCCATGGCAAATAAAAGTCTTATTACCATTCCTTCCCAGGTTTTTGAGATTGTTTTATCCATATCTCCTTCCCAGAAAATTTTTAGGCCCAGCATACCAAGACCAGAAGTGGGAAGAATAATCACTTCCACTCCATGTTGTATGCATTTTAACTTAGAAGAATATTTTCCCACAATGCTGGAACTTGGAACACTCATATTTGATGCAAGCCCTTATGACTGGCCGAGACGTGTTTGTGGCTCCTACAATGCCCAACTGATTGCCATTTCTTAGCACTCAACCCCACGTCACTTCTGTCTGATCAAACTTCTGCATGGTTTCTGGACTGTGATCTAGTTTTTATCAGGACTACTGATCCTTCTCAGTTTATTTTTTATTCAAGCTCCTGGGCAGTGAATTGGGGTACACGCCTCCTAACCAGACCCACCTGCACTGCTACTTTCTCAGCATCACATAATTATTTGTTTCTTAATTGGAATTGCCACACAAACAATTTAAAAGACTGCAGTACACGTATTTCTGTTTTGTTTGCCTTCTAGCCATATTTTCTTCCTTAACCTCTGTGCTAGGCAATGGGCAATTAATATTGCACATATACATTAAATTAATATGTAAAAAATAGACAGGAACCACAGACTTTTTCCTTGAAAAGCTAGCAACACTAATCATAGCCCGTGTACTTTATGCAAATTGTTCCAATAACTAGAAGGCGAAGTGTGTCCCTGCTTGCCAAGTTATAATTTTAATAGCAGTGGAGTATACCAAATATGTCCACGGTTATTGTTCTTCTTACTGTAATCACACAGAGTTCCTAAAAGTCTCTTAACATGATGGAAGGGAGAAAGGCAAAAGCTCCTCCACTTCCCAATTGGCAGCTTCTCCCCCCACCCCACTGCCCCCTTAACTATTGCTTTCTTCTATACATTATTTATTCTCTTTTCTGGATGTATGTTTAGAATGACAGACTCATTTTTTACACTCAGGCATTCCTATCTACAAAGAGGAGTTCTGCATTGCCAGAATTTGCACAAAGCATCCTGGTTCAGATACATGTAGTTCTTATCTTTTTCATTAGAACTCGTTTAGGGAGTCCTGAGCTGGTGCTTATCTTTAAAATCGAAATTACCTGGAATACAAATACCTAATGAAGTAGCTCTTTGTACATCAGCTTACCCATATATTACAATATTTAAGGGATGCTTCCTGGCTACATTTGTTTCTTAAGTGACAACAAGCCTTTTAACCTGCACTGTTTTCAGGGCTGCATATCTATTTTCACTCAATTAGCTAGCAATAGCTGGCCAACCTCGAGTGGTCTCAAAAAAAACTAACCGGCTCAGATTTTATTAATCTTTAGATGGGAGACTACCAAGAAATTCCAGAGCTGTAGACTAAACTTGGAAAAAACCCATGCAAGTCTGTGAAGTTATCCAAAGTTGAGCTTGATTAAAAAAAAATATACTGCTTTAGTTCCCCCCCCCTGTACACATATATATTCTAAGCCACTTAAACTTGTGTTGTGGTTTTTTTTTTAAGTCTTATTATTTTGATGTTCAGTTAGGTTTTTTTTTTTTGTTGGATGAAAATTATACTTATTTCCACTGTTCACCTAATAGCTATTCAAGGAAGAATTATTTAGGAGGAAGGAAGAGTGCTCCCCACATGGGTGGGTGGTAAATGATTTCTTTCTTCCTATTTAATTCCATTCAGATGCAAAAGTAAGTAGGCGGATTTACTAGAGAAGAAGGAGAATGACAATCCTGGTGGTTCCTCTCTTATGAATGGGAAGCAAATATTACCAGGAATTGTTTAAAATGCCCCACAGCCTGCAGCCCAATGTTTGTAGAATGGCTAGAAAGGGAGACTGGCAAATTGCCTGACAGATCACTTGCAGTCTGTCATTTTGCTGAAGATGGGGGTGAGATGTTATACCAATTCTGTGGTAAGGAAGGGGTTGGCCGAAGACCTTTTGCTGCTGAGACACAATATTAATGGCCACATGAGTGTAGGGCTATGACCCAGTCTGACACAGGCCTATTTTCTCAGTCAAAAAAACCTCCACAAGAATCAGAATGTTTTTCATTCAAAATCAGACACTTCACTTCATTTACTGATATGATCAACCAGTTGATAGGTCTTTGAGCAGTTGATTCCAGAGAGCTGCTTTTACACTGCTGGCCATTCAAGTCTTCCCAATGTTCCATCCTATCAATTACGCACACATGGCCAGCTTCTGATAATGAACTCAGGGTATTTATTGCTGTCATAAATCCTAACTGGAGCAACATAAACATATTGCAAACCACAGGCTTTCTGCTTAGAGCAGAAAAAGCCAAAAGCTTACTTTTTGGATAGGCCAAAAAGACAAAATACCAATTCAGAAACAATGTAAGATTAAATATTAAATACTAGACAAAATATGCCTATTATACTGATATGGTTTCTTGAGGAGAAGGCAAAGCATATGCCATCTGGGTCCAGAGACTGAAGCAAAACAAGCCAGGTTACTAGTTCTGGTGGTTCCACATTCCTGACATCAGCTTTGCATTTTTATAGATAGTAACACAGTCCATACCTAAGTCCAAAGAAAGAAAAGTATGTCAAATTCAGTCATTGTTAATAAACGTATGTAAGAGTTAATCTAGTAAGTGAGGGAGCTTTATTTTTTTTTAACCATGCTTATATTGTTCATTGTGAAAATTGTTTCTTTCAATCTTTTTTCCCTAAGAGGTCAAAAGCATGACAGAAAATCCTCATGGATGGGCTAACCAGAGGGATTAGAGACTTCACAAACCACCTGCAGGCAAGAACATTTTGTTCATGTGAAAAAGCCACACAGCAAGGTTCCAATATCATCTCTCCCTTTATTAGCCAACCTTAGACAGCAGCATGGGATTTACTGTACTATACTGAGGTAATGCTCCAAAGCGTGAGGATGGTATTGTTATCAAGAGCTGACAAGCCATCACTGAAATACTACTATCAAACTGACAAAGCCATTGTTAACATTCCTACAAACTCTTGTTGCTTGAAAACATCTGGAATAACACCAAAAGGCCATGTTCTACTTCAGGGCAACCTTCTAGCATGGAGTTCAAACCTGTTTCTTAATATTGTCCCCTGCATTGTCCCTTCTCCACCACTCAGTGCTAATATTTGAAAACAATTCCCATAAGCTTTTATTTTAAACAAACACATTTGCTCCCTTTCTAATACAACTTACAGACCAATGACCAATGACTTTAATTAATCATTTTTTTAATCCATGGTGTAATGAAGTACTTAAAGTCCAGGAGACATTGCAGCAGATGGGAAGAGGGAAGTCTCAGGAAAGAAGTGGGGTTGAAGACAAAACAGAGAACTGACAGAGTGCCATGTTTCCAAATGTTATGTGCTATTTATTTATTTAGCATATGGCAAAAACGTTAAAAAGCATTCTCAATGAGCAAATATGAAGCTGTATCTGATATATATGTTATGTGATAAAGTGTTTTAAATTGCAGTTTACTCAGGAACCTATGTTAAAAGTCCACTAAAATAAGATCCTGGAACATTACATACAGGTAGCTTACCCTGGTCTTGTTGCTCCCCAGCCTCTGAATATTAACGCAGAGAATCAGCTTTGGATGGAGACTCTTCTATTCTGTGCTATCAAGCTGGACAAAAAAAGGTACAATCAAATATCTTTATTGCAGTTTTTGACCAGTTTTTACAGTAAAAAAGAGTTTGAGAGAATAATCTGGAAGGAGGGAAAGGGGGGGGGAAATGGGACAATAAAATAAGACATCTGAATTAAAAGTTTGCCCAATTGTATGACTTGTTAAATATATTTGGCCACCTGATATATATGGGATCCCTTAAAAAGTAACAAACATAACATTTATCAGTGTGACCCTCAAATTTGGAGATGATTGGGAACATCAAGGCACATTGTGTAACATCATAAAAAGGGCATGTATATGGATACAAGCAAGAGTTTCTATCTCCCTAATTCCACAAGGGCTAGGTTTCTGCAAATAAAATCTTGAATGAAATCTTCCTGCTATTACAGCTGATGAGAGGGCATCAAAGTGGACTCCAGAAAAAGCCCATCTACGCTTAGATTTAGATTGTATAGTTACCTCTTGGTAGAAGGCTTGTGGCTATCTAACATTTGGCAATAGAATTCAGGGGCCCTGGTGATATCATTTGGAAGATCAATGTCCCTGATTCTTTCTTTTACTATTGATTTGGTCTTCTCTGTGGTTAATTGATCTAAATGTTTGGGAGAGAGGCCAAGACTGCAAAGCTCTTCTATACATATATGGTGCCAATTAGATTGGTAACTGTCTGACAACAGAGGCATCAGGTCTGTAAGTTTAAACATGATTCTAAATCCTGAGATTAGAATCCTAGTTCAATATTGAGTCTTAATTTGGCACATTAGCTTCAAGCCTCAAATTAGCACTGAGGGTACATTTTGGGGTACCAAACAAAGTCCTAAGGAAATTCAGTTGAATGGCTTTATAAGCACTCAGGTTTGTATATAGGCCAAGTTAGATCTCATATAGTAGTTGGACAACTGTTTTAGCTGTAAACAGTTTGACTGCTGCTAGAATTTAATTTGCCCCCTGTTGCCTATAAAATTTAGTTATTGCTTTAGTTACTGCAAAAAAAAAAAAGATGCTAAAGGACTCCATTGGTCAATTGCTTGGAGCACCAATAAAATGTAGTTTCTTTGTTAAATTACCAGGAGAAAAGGATACTTTTATACTAGCAAAATCCACTTTGGCTAAGTATTTCATATCATGCAGAAGTGTTATGATGGAATACTTTAAATATGGACATAGAAGACAAACACCAAATTTATCCATATATGCACTGTTAATGCACTTAAGGAATTAGCTAAATTAGATAACTATACATACTTTGAAGGTGTGACTTAGACAAAATGGAAGAGAATGATGTTTAAGAAGTATATGAAGATACAAACTGAATATTTCACATATTGACTGTACTTAAAAAGATGATTAAATCCATCTTTGTATCAGTCTGAGGGCTGTTAAATTTATATCAACAATAGATATCATTTCACCTATACAAGGTACATGAATTGTTGCTAAATGGCATTAGCCATCTTATAGGTTCTGTAAAGTTCCATTTGGATTGTCACATGCATCTAAACTTTATTTAAAAAAACACACTAGACTCTGTTATTTAGTGTTATCTGGAATATGGATGATGATGTCGTCTATGCAGCAAAACCTGAAGTGTTTGTGATATATTGATGACAGTTTTTGAGACATTTTATAGAAAAAGACTTAAGCTAAAAAAAAGCAAATGCCACTTTACTATTGAAAAGACTGCTAGATTAGGACACATCTCATTAAAAAAAAATAAACTTGATCCCAAGAAAGAACTATTTTGCAAGGTTCAACTTCTGAAAATCTGGATTTGCTGTGTTCTTCTCTAGTTACCTGAGGCTATTTCACATTATAGAAATATTTCGGAACTACTGTACCTGCTGACTGGTCTGCAGCAGCTGATTCTGTATTTCAGCAACTGAAAGGTGCATTAATTAAGGAAACCTGTCTGGTTTATTATAATTTGAATGTATCAAAATGATGACTACTTTGTGTGACTTGGTGCCGTATTTTGTAAACTTAGGAGGATTGACCAAAGAGACTTGTTGCTAGCCATTCACTTTCTTTGCTAAAGCAGAGGTATACCCAGGTTTAACATGAATGTATGTGGATTATAGACCATTTTCAGTGTTTATCTATGGGGACATCTATGTGTGCCGTTAACTGTCACAACTCACTTCAATCACATAAAAACACAAGTTTGCCATTTCAATTCAGATTCTCAGTTGGGGAATACTATCCTATGATTGTGTTGTTCAGCATATTTTTGGAAAAATGAATGTAGCTTATTCCTTAGCACATCTTCCATTACTTGATTCACAAAACTCAATGGTGGAGGAAGAAGTCTATTGTGTTGTTGATTCCTGTATGCTGGATTTTTATCAACACTGCCTTGATTCTCAGCAACATACGTTGCTCATAATTGTTCAATCCAACAAATGACCATGAATAATTCTTGCTGCATTTTCATTATTTAAGCACATTATTGCCAAAGTTTCTGTACAATAAACTATGACAAGTTGTTAAAGTTTACTCATGAGATACACCAAGATGCAGCACAAGTCAAACAAATTCTGCATGCTAAAGGTGAGATGTCAAACACTTTATCAAAAACTATGTGCAAATTCCAAATGAACAAGGGGAAATCCTCGATATGCTGGAAGTGTGGAGAGACCGTTGGGAATTACTACCACATGTGGTGGCAATGCCAAAAGGCACAAAAATTTTGGAACTTATTAAAGAAATGGCTGGAAAATTTTTTGCTAATAGATATAGAGGCCAAACTGGATTTTTTTTAAAATTGGGAATTATAGAAAGAAAATATAAGAAAGATACAAATTATTTACTACTGCATATAGTAACAGTGGCATGAATAGCCTTCGCTCAAAAATAAAAAGAGAAAGATACTCCAACCGAAGAGGAAATATCACTGAAAATTTTCAATTGCCCTGAAATGGGTAGACTTACATGGGAACTCAAGGATAAAAGTGAAACTAAGTACTATAAAATCTGGAAATAATTTTATGATTGGACAGACAATAAGAGGGTAGCCAAGACAAACGTATAGTGTTAGAATAAAATATAGATTATAGACAAATGTATATTTAAAAGATAAATAGATATACAGAAATAAGGGAAAAAGTGTTAATATTATATTATAAATAGTGAGCAAAGCTCAAGAACTCTATGTCTATATGAGTACTAATACTACTGTAAAATGTCAGAAGATGTATGGAACCAGTGACGTCATATCTATGTCCAATGTATTTTTAATTTTGTATTATTAATAAAAATTAAAAGAAAAAAGAAAAAGAGAACTATGTGCAAATTCCAACTTAATGTGACGATCAACCACAATGCCTTCTTCCACTACTATCCCATATAAGACCAAATTGGGCGCTAATATTGTTGAAGCCATACAGCAACCATATGTCCTTAGAGTTGATTATTTTTATTTGTATCTGAAGACAGTTTTGTTGCCATACGTTCTATTTGCTTCCACAGTCAGTGCACTGCAGGACATTTCTGCTTGTTTTGAAAATCCTTGTGAAATGTTTACTGAAAGTGCCCAACAGTTTGTAGGTCACCTTGCTTCAACTTTTTCCAATGCTTACTCTTCCAGGAGTAATGGGAAGATAGAACATTTTTAGTGCTATTTGAAAGCAACATTGCTGCACACTGTGAAGGGAATGACTGGAAAAAGGAATTACCTAAGATTTTACAAGCGTATCATTCTACTACATACAGGATTTCAAAGGAGAGATTTGACTACCGTAGTTGATAATAATAATAATAATAATAATAATAATAATAATAATAATAATGATGATGATAATAATAATAATAATAATAATAAAGTTAGAAGGGACCTTGGAGGTCATCTAGTCCAACCCCCTGCTCAGGCAGGAAACCCTATACCATTTCGGACAAATGGCTGTCCAGTCTCTTCTTAAAAACTTCCAGTGTTGGAGCATTTACTGCTTCTGGAGGCAGGTTGTTCCACTGATTAATTGTTCTCACTGTCAGGAAGTTTCTCCTTAGTTCTAGGTTGCTTCTTTCCTTTATTAGTTTCCACCCGTTGCTTCTTGTCCTGTCTTCAGGCGCTTTGGAAAATAGCTTGATTCCCTCTTCTTTGTGGCAGCTCCTGAGATATTGGAATACTGCTATCATGTCCCCCCTCGTCCTTCTCTTCGTTAAACTAGACATACCCAATTCCAGCAGCCTTTCCTTATATGTTTTATCTTCCAGTCCCCTAACCATCTTTGTTGCTCTTCTCTGTACTCTTTCTAGAGTCTCAACATCTTTTTTACATTGTGGTGACCAAAACTGGATGCAATATTCCAAGTGTGGCCTTACCAAGGCATTGTAAAGTGGTATTAATACTTCACGTGATCTTGATTCTATCCCTCTGTTAATGCAGCCTAGCACTGTGTTGGCCTTTTTGGCAGCTGCAGCACACTGCTGGCTCATATTTAGGTGACTGTCTACTAGGATTCCGAGGTCCCTCTCACAATTACTACTATTGAGCAAGGTGCCACCTATGCGGTACTTGTGCATTTGGTTTTTCTTGCCTAAATGTAGAACCTTGCTTTTTTCACCATTGAATTTCATTTTATTAGATAGTGCCCAATGTTCAAGTCTGTCCAGATCCTTCTGTATCTTAAGCCTATCTTCTGGAGTGTTGGCTATTCCTGACAGCTTGGTGTCATCTGCAAATTTGATGAGTTCCCCATCTATCCCTTTGTCCAAATCATTGATGAAGATGTTGAAGAGCACTGGGCCCAGAACAGAGCCCTGGGGCACCCCACTACACACTTCCCTCCATGTAGATGTGGTTCCATTGAGGACCACTCGCTGAGTACGGCCGGTCAGCCAGCTACGGATCGATCTGGTGGTGATGCTGTCTAACCCACATTTTTCTATCTTATCAAGTAGTAGGTTGTGATCTACTTTATCAAATGCCTTACTGAAGTCCAAATAAATTATGTCCACGGCATTCCTCTGATCCACTAATTTTGTCACTTGGTCAAAGAATGCAATAAGATTTATCTGGCATGATCTATTTTTGACAAACCCATGTTGTCTTTTAGTAATGATTTTGTTTGCCTCTAGGTGTTCGTTGATTCGTTGTTTGATTATCTTTTCCAGGATCTTCCTAGGTATTGAGGTCAGGCTGATAGGTCTGTAATTTCCTGGACCCATTTTTTTCCCTTTTTTGAGGATGGGAACTACATCAGCTCTTTTCCAGTCCTCTGGTAGTTCCCCTGTGGTCCAGGATCTTTGAAAAATATAGTTCAGTGGTCCCAAGATCACATCTGCCAGTTCCTTGAGAACCTTGGGGTGTAATCCATCTGGTCCTGGTGATTTGAACTCATCTAGGCTGGACAGGTGCTCACTTACCATTTTCTTGTCTATCTTAACTTGTGTTTCTATTTTTCTGTTTGTGCAGAATGCTGTCTTGATGTTGTGTTTGTGGAGGATTTCCAAAGAAATAAGATTACAAACCTAATCCACTAAAATCCAAGACAGAGAATAAGAAAACGGCAAAGCCCTCCTCCCACACATAAAAGGCACCACAGACAGAATCAACAAGATCCTCCATAAACACAACATCAAGACAGCATTCTGCACAAACAGAAAAATATCCACCATCCTAAGAAACCCCAAAGACAAAATTGAGTTAGAAAATCAAGGAGTATATGAAATCCCATGCACCGCTTGCCCCACCACATACATCGGACAAACTAACAGAAGAATAAGTGCATGCATTGAAGAACACAAGAACTCAGTCAAAAAAGAGGAACTAACCTCTTCCCTGGTCCAACACCTTAAAGCCACAGGTCATGAAATTGACTTTAAAAAGACCAGAACTATTGCCAAAACTGAACACTTTAATAACAGAATAATCAGAGAAGCCATTGAGATAGAAAAATGCCCACACAGCATGAATAAACGAGATGATACCTCCCGCCTACCAGCCATTTGGAAACCCACCCTTATTGACAAACGAGTCCCTAACACAAAGAATGACACCAGACCCATACTCATGAAAACCACACAGGATGTCACCACCACACATCCACACAAAAAGCAAACCCAAACCCACACCGATGATGAGGCATGACCACAAACCAGAAGCCAGACCACAGCTGCATCATTAGCCACTTTAAACCCCTCCAATCCATACATGAAGCAAACTGACACCCACCATGAAGATGAGGCATGACCACGAATACGAAGCCAAACAACAGCAATGCAGCTCATCATCTCAAATCCCCCTGCAACTCAGACAAACCTGAGCACAACAAAGCACTCCCCCATCCAATCAGAGCACAGCCAAGCCCCTAACCAATCAGAACACACCTCCACCCAATCAGAACACAGCCAAGCTCCCATCCAATCAGTTCATACCCCTACTAGCAGTTAAAAGGAAGAAACAGCTATGACCACACATTGCTCCTAGAAGCACGAAGCCGAAAACACCAGCCTGAAGATGACAAATGGGACTTCGTCAAAACGTCGCCAAGACACTTCCAATTTTACACAGGAGAAAACCCGAATAACCAAAGACCTACGTACAAACACCCGCAAAAACCTCAGAAAACAAATGTATATATATATATATATATATATGTCTTTGGTTCTTCGGGTTTTCTCCCGCGTAGAATTTGAAGTGTCTTGGCAACGTTTCGATGAAATCTCATTCATCATCTTCAGGCTGGTGCTTTTGGCTTCTGCTTCTAGGAGCAATGTGTGGTCTAAGCTGTTTTTTCCTTTTAACTGCCAGTGGGGATTTGAACTGATTGGCTGGGAGCTTGGCTATGTTCTGATTGGTTAGGGGCTTGGCTGTGCTCTGATTGGCTGGGGGGTTGGCTGTGTTCTGATTGGCTGGGGGAGTGTTCTGTTTGGGTGGGGGCTTTGTTGTGCTGGAGAGGTTCAAAGTGGCCAATGTTGCAGCTCTGGTCTGGCTCCTGGTCTACGCGGGAGAAAACCCGAAGAACCAAAGACCTACATACAAACACCCGCGAAAACCTCAGAAAACATATATATATGTCAAGTGTTTATTTTTTAGATTGCACCCTGTAAACCCAAATATGGGAGGAAGGAATCATTCAGCTCAACCCAGAGCCATCCAGCAAGCACAAATATATATATGTTGTTTTAAAATTGTTGACAAAGAAATAAGGGAATTTCTGATATAGCTATTTCGAGTTTCTTAACTCTCTTCAGTCAGACTCACCCTTCTGGGATTCGAACCTGGGCAGTCTGCATGCTAAGCAGATGCTTTAACCTATTGAGCCACAAGTTCTCTCCCGCTTTGTCAGTAGTCAGGGAGTAAGGATATGTGTCAAGTGTTTATTTTTTAGATTGCACCCTGTAAACCCAAATATGGGAGGAAGGAATCATTCTTTCCTTTTGCTTGTTTCAGCTCAACCCAGAGCCATCCAGCAAGCACAAATATATATATATGTTGTTTTAAAATGTGTGTGTGTGTGTGTGTGTGTGTGTGTGTGTGTGTGTGTGTGTGTGTGTGTATGAGAAAACTCATTTTCTAAAGTTCAGGTTATGGCAATTTCTATGCCAGGGAAATGCATTATCTATATAAAAGCCCTCTAGTTAATAGGGTAGGAAAAACTGAACCATAGTAATGATTTTGTATTCTTCCTCCAGAAGTTCACTGTAACTCGGTACTTGGAATTTACAATGTAGTCTTCATGGTTTGCCTTTTCCTCCAACTAGTCTCATTTGGAAGTTTGCCAGTATGTTTGGTGTGTTCCCTTTAGTGGCATTAAAATAAGCTTCTTATAGCAGCTTCAAATTCATGTGGAGAGAACATGAATTGCAATTTTTTTGCTCTTCCTTTTTCCACAGTTGGACACAAGTTTATACTTTGATATTATATGGAGAAGGGTAAAAACTGTGACTCTGCTTGGAGAGAGACTAACTAATGAGGGTTAAATTACAGTTATTGCTTAAGAAAGTGTGTGCAGTTGCTGTGATAAAAATCTAGGCGTTTTGTAAGAAATAGCAGTCTTGTTGGAGAAACAGAGAAAAGAAGAGAGTGGAAAGGTGAAACAAAATTCCAATCTTATGTGCAAATAAATAATAGGAATTATGCCGGGAAGTGATGATATAGGAACAAGGATAGACAATGAATGATGAATCCAAATCAGGAATATAAATTTAATTGATGGTGGATTTGATTTATGGTAAAAAGAAAAGCAACGTTGACTCCAGCGTACTAACCTGGCTGCTACCTAGACACATCCAAATAATTTCTTTGGGCAGTGATGCATACATCCTACCCAAGTAATACACAAGCCTTCCAAGTCCTGCTGTACTGGGTAATGGGTGTGTGTGTGTGTGTGTGTGTGTGTGTGTGTGTGTGTGTGTCTTCCTGGGAGAAATGAGCAACGAAGGTCAAGCATACAGTATATTTTCCATCCAAGGTCTGAAGGTCATTCCAGCAACCCAGCTAAAGCAAGCTGGCACCTGTATTGGGCAGCAGCAATATGTGAAGATGCTGGACGTGGATAATCACTTTTGTGACAATGACAAAGGCATCAATTCAAACTGTGTGGAAGAAGGCAACAATGAACCACTTATCAAGAAAATTACATGAATAAAAAAAACACTCATAAAGAAAATCTGTCCATGTTAGACATGTCAAGCTTGCGACGTCATGTGACGTCGCATGACACGCAGTTTCCTTGTGATGTGTCTGGCCCGCGGACCACAGTTTGACACTCCTGATCTATGTGGTCAAAGGAGCTGGAAATGATGTGATGACACATAATCAATTAATACAACAGTGATTTCTCACTATCTTGTCCTGGTTTTATTTTTTCCTTTTTCCAGTGCAGCTTAATGAAATGTTGTTTCATTTATTTAAAAAAAACTGTTCAAGATGGTTGGCCATAGTGATTAAAGATATAGCTGGGGAGCCATGAGTTCTACTCCTGCCTTTGGCACAAAGCCAACTGGGTGGTTTGGGGCCAGTTACTCCCTCTCAGCCCTAGCAAGCAGGCAATGGCAAATCATTTCCAAAAATGTCGCCAAGATAACTACAGGGACTTGTTCATGCCATCACTAGGAACTGAGATTGATTTAAAGTTACAATTGACACATTTAAACTTGTAGTAAACATCAGTCTACACTGCCTTATTTCCCACATTTATAGCATTATCTCATGTTTTACACATCCATTTGCACAATGGCTAAACGTTTTTTGATTAGTCCATAACTAGACAGACAGACATAAACTAAAGAGATTCATTAATCATTTAGAAGAAAAGGAAGGAAGGAAGGAAGGAAGGAAGGAAGGAAGGAAGGAAGGAAGGAAGGAAGGAAGGAAGGGAAAGAAGGAAGGAAGGAAGGAAGGAAGGAAGGAAGGAAGGAAGGAAGGAGGGAAGGAAGGAAGGAAGGAAGGAAGGAAGGAAGGAAGGAAGGAAGGAAGGAAGGAAGGAAGGAAGGAAGGAAGGAAGGAGAGGGGGGAATTTTATGTAATTACTTCTGATAGATGGATCAAGATAGGGCCTAGGAGTGAATCAATCCCTATCTGCCATTCTTTCCTTCCATATTCCATAGAAGTTGTCTAGCTCTCTAAAAATCTCTAAAACCCCTAAAGGAGCAGAAAATGATATATGACTCTTTCTGAGCTGAAATATCATCACAGGAATTGGACTTCAACGCTCAGAAATTAGATTTTGCTGAAGCTGATGCTCCCTTTGAGCTGATGTCAGCAGCATTAGCTATAATGGAAGGAGACTCCAATTCCTGGATACAGAAGTCCTTAAACAAATCGTCTGAAAGAGAGCCAGCAGTTTTAATGGGACTACTTCAGACTAAGTGCATTGGTAATTGAAATCACCCAAATTATTTTATTAACAGACACGAAAGATAAACTGCCAAACTTGAATAAAAACTGCAGAAAGCCTGGTGCTCTCTGAGCATGGCTGTTTGTTTGCAGATGCCTCATTACCCAACTAGGTAACATCATCAATGGGAGTGTGGGGCTTGCTCCCTGTTTATATACAGTGGTTTGCCCTGCTAGTATTGGGGGGAGTGTGTGTGTGTGTGTGTGTGCATCTGTGTGTCTTTCTCCTTAGCAGTGAACTATTAAATAACTATAATGTAGAGGTGTTAAACTCGCAACATCACATGACGTGTTGTGACATATCGTGACTTTTTTTCCATTGCCGGCAATGAGGTGGATGCAGCTTCAGCATGACACATCTGGCCTGTGGGGCAGCAGTTTGACACCCCTGCTATAATGAGTAAATATGTAGGTATAATGAGTAACTATAACTCTTTCTCTGATCCAAGTTTCTGTATCTCTACTTGATTTTGTTGGTGTCATTTTACCACTGAAATTGTGCTATGCACTGTTTCTTATAGTTCTCATTATAGTGAACTGCTAAGAAGAAAACCACCTCCACAAAAGTGACAGGGTATGTTACAGTATATAAAAGGGAACAAACCCCACACTTGGTTGGACTGGATGATGTTACCTAATCAAATAATGAAATGTCTGCAAGGAAACAAGCTCAGAAAGCACCAAGGACTGCATAGGTCCACTCTGAGCTACATATATTCTCTTCTATTGCAATAAATGCATTTCCATTAAGGGAAAAGAAAACAATTTTTGTAATCAATCTTATTTCTGTCAGATATGACTTTCATTAGTAATTGTGACTAATATAGGGTTAAGAAATTACAAGATAATCACTGTGGAACATTGAATTAAAGTTTTACTGATTTCTCAAAAGTTCATTGTTAGGAATAATCCTCCTATTTTTAAACATCTACCTATTCAATACAACTTACACACAGTAGGTTAACCAAAGTAGCAACACATCAGTCTTTGAAATAAGTAAAAGGGAAAGACATGGATGTTTGTATCCTGCAGGAAGCTTAAAAATAGACCCATGAATCTCCTGTGAAATCTCTGACAGTGGAGACAGACCAAGGCATCTAATATGATATCACAAGGAGAAAGATTGGGTCCCACTACCATAGAGTATCTCATTGCTCAGTTCAGCTGGCATCACCCAGCCAATCTTGGTTGAACTCAAATATCAACCAGGTTTGGACCTAATTCATACTCGGATGGAAGACCATTGAGAAAGGGCTATAAGCTGGACAGGTAAGGCAAAGAAGTATCACAGAAGAAGGCCCCTACCCAATCACTTTTGTATTATAGCTAAGAAAATAGAACATGCACATGTAGTCAGCAGAAATCAAGTTCGGTTTGAGAGTCTTCACTTTTCCATAGAGCATCCACTTTTATTTTTATTTATCTAATGATCTCCTAACAGAGGAATTAGTATCAATCTTTTAAATGTAAAACATTTAACATATACAATTTGGTGTTTAGGGTTTTAAAGTTTTATCATTACTTTGTTTGACCATTATACTAAAGAATGACTCAGGATTTCAACAGACCAAAATCTTGAAGGTTTAAAAATGGTGATTACTTACATTACAGTTGATGGAGTTTGATTGCCTGTGAGTTAAAAGAATGTTATTGCTCTGATCCAGGCACCTCTATCACTACTTAATTTTGTTGATGTTTTTACACTAAAGTTGTTTCATATAATATTCTTATAGTTACTCATTGTAATAAAAATTTTCCAAAGCTGATCTGCCTGCAATATTAATACTTCTGCCAGTGCTTCTGGGGCTAAATTAAAATGAAATAGGCATGATTTTGATTGTTTAAATTTAGAATATAATAACTTACAAAACAGATTATTAAAGACATACGGTCTAAAGCCACTTCTTCAAACCAAACATACTTTTGTCCAAAAGTTTTGCTTTCAGTGTTATGGCTAATTAAATGGTGAAGACAATAACAACTTTTAAACTCCACAGGTTGAACTCAGTGTATGTAATAATCAATTTTTTTAAAATTAAGAACACAGCAGTTGATTTTTCTGTCCCGTTGCAAATGGAGCCACATGTACTTGCTAACTTACCTTATTTACGTTGATAGAAACCCTTAGTTATTATAATGTGTGTACATCTTCCCATCTGTAATAGATGTTTGGACAATTTTCTCATGTTTTCCTTTTTTTTGCTTTTCTATTCTTGCAGACTTATTTAGGACATGTATAGTCAAGATAATAGCAGTAGTAACTTTTTGTCTCCTCTGTGTCCATGTGATATTAATACACTTCAATCAGTTGCTGCCTGATAATTTGATGTCACTATGAAATGTCTAATATAAGGCTAAAGAAATTAAAGGCTGTATGTGACAGCAAATAACTTTTTCTTTGAGAGTAATGCCCCGTATAAATCATTTTCCATCACAGATTTTATGAGTCTTCGGAGATTTGCTAAAATCCTGATTGCAATACTTTGATGCTAGATAATTAAGAATAGATCAGGCCACTCTACAGTAAGAAATCACTATTGTTGTGAAGCATTGACAAAATAGCTATATTTACTTTAAAAAAATAGATAATGTATCCAAAAACTATCTACCCCAGCGGTTCTCAACCTGTGGGTCACGACCCTTTTGGGGGTCACACGAGCCTTTCACAGGGGTCGCCTAAGACCATTGGAAAGCACATATTTCCAATGGTCTTAGGCAGGGCTTGTCAACCGCCTTTTCTCCCTCCCCCCCTCTGCTCCACCTCACTTGTTTGTGGAAAATATGCTGCTTGGTGGCAGTCTGCACGAACTCTACCAAATGTGCCCTGCAGGCACAGAGCAAGGCCCCACCCTCCCCAGAGACTCATTGTGCAGCAACCGGATTGACTTCTTCTCATGCACGCATGTCAGCGAAGGGGAGGCTGCAACAGCTCCCAACTCCTGCACCCGTCAGCTGGCGACCCCAAACTTGCGCTTGTCAGCCAGGAGGTCTGGCAATGGCCGCCGGTCTCCTTTGCCACCCTGCCCGTCCTCGACTCCTCCTCCGCCCGTTCATGTCAAGCCCGCCAGGGCTTGATAGGGAGAGAGGTAGGGAAGGAGGAAAGGACTCCTCCTCCTCTCCTAAGCTTCAAAGCACAATCAGCTTTCAAGAGCACCACAATCCTCACGAAAGTGGGGGGGGAGAAGCAAAGGGGGCAAAAAAGCTCACGGCGGGCTCGAAGGAGCACCTGTCAGCGTTGGTGATGAGAAATTCCCCACAAACCCAGGGAAGGGGTGGAGAAAAGGAGCCCCCTTTGGGAGGAAACCGCCACCTTCTTCTCCTTGGCTTTGCGCTCTTCTGTTCCTCAGCAGCCGGGCTGCCAAGCCTCTGCTGGCTGGAACTTCCTTTCCTTCCCTCCCTCTTGGTCTCTTCCTCCTTCCCTCCCTTTCCCATTGTGCCTTCCTTCCTTCCTTCCTTCCTTCCTTTCCTTCACCTCCCTCTTTGTCCCTTCTTCCCTCCCTCTTTCCCCTTGTCCCTTCCATCCTTCCTTCCTTCCCTCTTGTCCAGGATCGGGGCAAACCTCTACAGCTGATCCATGCTTTTGCAGAGCAGCCAAGAAGCAGGTCAGCTGTAGCAGCTCTCCTTGGCTCCTGCCCAGCAAACTTGCTTGAGCTTTGCTAGAAAACATGCTGCTTGCTAATTTAGCAGAAGCGCGAATCAGCTGTAGGCCAGCGCTGATCCTGGGGCTTCTGCTAACTTAGCAAGCAGCATGTTTTCTGGTGAAGCTGAGCAAGTGAGCTGGGCGGAGCTCTCCTTTGCCTCTGGCAGCCTGTCCCCCTCCCCTTGTCCCTTCCTGGGCATGGAGGGGAAGAGGAAGGAAGAGGAAGGGAAGGAAGGGACAATGAGAGAGGGAAGGAAGGAAGGAACAATGGAAGGGAGGGAAGGAAGGAAGGAAGGGACAAAGTGGGAAGGAAGGAAGGGACTAAGAGGGAGGGGAAGGAAAGGAAGGAAAGAAGGAAGGGACAATGGGAAAGAGGAAGGGAAGGAGGAAGAGACTAAGAAGGAGGTGAAGGAAAGGAAGGAAAGAAGGAAGGAAGGGACAAGGGGAGAGAAGGGAGGGAAGGAAGGCAGGCACCCACCCCAGTCCCATCCCAGAGACCCAAGATTCCCCCCCACAGGCACTCTGCAACCTGAGTGATCAGCTGGCTACGCCCCCTGGCCATTGATCACGTGACGCTGGGACACTGTGAACGTCATAAGTATGAATCAGTTGTCAAGCATCCAAATGTAAATCATATGACCCTGGGGATGCTGTAACAATCGTAAGTGTGAAAAATGATCATATTTTGCTTTTTCAGTGCTGTTGTAACTTCAAACAGTCACTAAGCGAATTGTTGTAAGTCGAGGACTACCTATACTTTCCCATTTTTTCCTCTCTTTTTTTTGGTCAAGTTTTTGATACCCCCCCGGCCAGCTGGATGGGGGGTTGGGGGTCACCACAACATGAGGAACTGTATTAAAGGGTCGCGACATTAGGAAGGTTGAGAACCACTGATCTACCCCATTCTGATTTCTCAGTAAATATGGAGAAAATTTGTTGAAAACAAGGGTTGTACAGAGGGATTCCACAGGTTATGAAGTCATATATGAAATCCATTTCCATACAACCTGTGTCTGGAATATGATATGCTGATTTGTCGTTTAGCATGTGTACACTTAGCTCTTATGGAGTGTAAATTGAGTTTTAAGGTTGCATGAACTTGGTAAATGGTGGTTTGCTTTACAAACTGTGGCTTAAACAGGTCAAGCTGATCTGGGTTAAGGGATAAAATGGCAAATCTGTTTTCCTTTTAAAATCCTTGAAGGCATCTCTCCATGGTTCTAGTCCTTTCATACTTTTGAAGTGAGTCTTTCAACAGATTGTAAACATGTGCTCTTAATGTAGCATGAGATTTGGAATCAATATATTTGTACAATTATAGCAAGAAATAAGCACATGGGTGAACTAAGAAAATGCATGGGAATATTCTCAGCAGAAAGTTGTATTTCACTAGCATCTATATAATTCTGAACAAGACTGAATTTTGAAAACCAAGCAAAAGGAAATGATCATATTGAATCAATAATGCATTACCGCTTTGCTTATTTGACATGGTATCAGTAGAGATGTTTATGACCAATGTCTGGATTTTTGTGATTTATGCCAAACTGCTACCTACTGAATAGCTTTGGGGACATATCCATGCAATTGTTGCTACATTCCAGATCACAAATATACCCTTAAACAATTGGAGGAATAGAACTGATGGCATGAATAGATAATGCTGAGATAAATAGCCAGAAAATACTGCAACCGACCTTGGCAGATTATGTTTTTAATAAATTATAAATTGTGAAAAAAATCAATTTTAATTCTACTTAAAGTTTACAGAGAATGAGCAATAATTATTAGACACTAAGAACTATCTCAGAATATCTAAAGTTGGGATGATTAATAAAAATCAAGAAAAAATCATTTCTCTTGTTTTTTTCTTTTTTCTTTTCTTTTTTTATAAATATTTTATTAGTTTTATAATTATAAACAATGAATCAAATAAAATACAACTCAGCTTAATACAATCTTTTTCAACTTTCTCCCAGACAAAACAAAACATACATTCTTTTAAAAACTTAGATAAAATAGAATAACTATGGGTGTTGCTCGGCGGCACCCCCTCCACCACATCCCCCTCTTCCTTCCTCCCTATTCTCACTTCCCTCCCCCTCCCCTCTATTCCTGCCTCACTCTCCACCCTCCTCTCCTACAATCTTCATACTTCCCTCCACTCCTTCACTCCTCACTCTCCACCCCCTCCAGATGTGGTGCAGAGGTACCGTCCGAGCAACCCCTCTTATATCAATAAATATGTCATTCTTATATATTGCGAGTATTATGATTGAATACATTATTACACCCCCCCAACCCACCCCCCGCCCCGACTTCCCAAAGTGAATATAGGATAAAACAAAAGAAACCCACTAGGTTAAACAAAATTATTATATAAATCCTAATAAAAATTTAATTATATGCTAAATACAATTTCTTAGATTGATATTTCCCTTGAATATAGTCTATCCATTTTTTCCAGTCCAACATATATTTTTCATTTGAATGATCTTTCAAATATGCAGATACTTTAGCCATTTCTGCCAAATTTATGACTTTCAAAGTCCATTCCTAGATGGATGGTAATTCTGCCTTCTTCCAATATTGTCCAACCAACAATCTCGCTGCTGTAATCAAATTCAAAATTAAGTTTGTCTCTATAGTGGTGCAGTCTTTTATAATACCTAATAAAAACAACTGTGGTGAAAATTCAATACGTTTTTTCAAAATATTTTGAAGTATCCACCATATTTTGATCCAAAAAGCCTTGATTTTTCTACAGGTCCACCATACATGAAAATAAGTAGCATCCATAAATTCACATCGCCAGCAATTAGGTTTTAAATTAGGGTACATACATGATAATTTCTTCGGATCCAAATGCCATCTATAAAACATTTTATAAAAATTTTCTCTTAAATGTTGCGCTTGTGTAAATTTTACATTTTTCACCCAGATCCTTTCCCAGGTTTCCATCACTTTATCATACAATCCTTAACTAATTCAGTTTCCGAATCAATTTCTATCAATTCATTATACAATCTTTTAATATGCATTGACCTTTGGTCTCTAATTTGTTTAATTAAATTTTCATCTATTTGAGATAAACCCATCTTCAAATCTTTTTTCCATCTAGTCTGCAATTGTAAATATTGAAACCAATTAAGGATTATTCCTTCCTCTCTTAAAATATTCAAGGACTTCAATAATAAAAGATTTCCTTCTTTAATTAGGAGTTTCTCATAAGGCACCACATCTTGTAATTGTACTCTATTTATATTCTCTATTGCAGGTCTGGGAACAGTCCAAACAGGAATCTTGTCATTTAATTTATACTGATATTTTTTCCAAACACGCAGCAGAGCACTTCTCAATAGGTGCTCTTTGAAACTCCTATCCACCTTTTTATCATAAACTAGATATGCATGCCATCCATATAGTAAACCGTACCCTTCAATATTCAATATTCTATCATTAGTTAAATTAACCCAATCACTTATCGCTACTAAAACAGCAGCGTGATAATATAACTTAAAATTAGGCATTTTCAAACCACCTCTTTCCCTTGTATCCTGAATAATTTTTAATTTGACCCTCGGTTTCTTGCCATTCCAAATAAATCTATTAATACCCTTCTGCCACTCCTCCAAATTCGCATCCTTTTTAAGTATAGGTAACATTTGAAAAATAAATAAAAATTTAGGCAATACATTCATTTTAACTGCTGCTATCCTACCCAACATAGATAATTGTAATTTCTTCCATTTGTCCAACTCTATTTGTGTCTTATTCCACAAAACTTCATAATTATTTTTATACAACTTCCCATTAGAGGCTTCAATGTCAATTCCTAAATATTTAATTTTCTTAACTATCTCGCATCCGGTTATTTTTTCCAATTCCTGTTTTAAATTAATATTTAAATTTTTAACTAACATCTTTGTCTTAGATATATTTAATTTAAACCCTGATACCCTACCATAGTTATTAATTATCTCCATCAATCTCTTAGCTGACTATATTGGTTTAGTCAATGTCACAACCAAATCATCAGCAAAAGCATGTAATCTATAATCTTGTTGTCTAATCTCTATACCTTTTAAATCATCTGCTCTTCTTATCCTATTCAATAAAACTTCTAAAGTTAAAACAAACAATGAAGGGGATAATGGACATCCCTGTCTAGTACCTTTCTCTATATTAAATGAATCTGTTACATCCCCGTTCACAATAATCTGTCCTGTTTGTTTCTGATAAATCGCCAATATAGAATTAATAAACTGATCCCCCATTTCCATCCTAACAATCAATTTTTTCAGAAACAACCAATTCAATCTATCAAATGCTTTCTCCGCGTCCAAAAACATAAGAACTGTGGGCACCTGAATATGCTTCTCCAAGTATTCTAATATATTAATAAGTTGTCTAACATTAGTTTTCATCTGCCTCCCTTGTACAAAACCGGTTTGATCAGAATGAATTGTTTGTTGTAGGACTGTCATTAATCCATTAGCCATCACTTTTGCAAAAATCTTGTAATCCGTATTCAACAATGAAATAGGTCTAAAATTTTCTGGTTGAGCGTTATCTCTTCCTTCTTTGGGAATTAAAGAAACATAGGCTGTTTTCCATGAAGGTGGAACCTGACCACCCTCTTGTATACTAACAAATAGCTCCCTAAGAGGTTCCACCATTTCCATTTGAAGATGCTTATAATAAACCGCCATTAACCCATCAGTCCCAGGAGATTTTCCCATTTTCAATTGTTTAATCACTGAAATTATTTCTTCTGATATAATCAATGTATTTAATCTGTCTCTTTGTTCATTGTTAATTACTAATACATTTTCATTTTGCAAAAAAGTATCTATCTCGTTCCCTTGTATCTTGTCCTCAGCATATAACCTAGAATAAAATTCTAAAAAGGCTTTCTTAATAATTTCTTGTTGGAACACCTCTTTCCCTTTATACTCTATTTTTTCAATTATTCGGGATTTTTTTTTCCTTAATATATAGGCCAGCCATCTGCCAGGCTTATTAGAATTAAAAAATGTATTATGTTTTACATATTGTATATTCCTAGCAACTTGGTCTGCCATCAACAAATCAAATTGTTTCCGTAAAACCTTAATCCCCTCTTTAATATTTTTATCATCTGGTCTCTTAATTAATAATTGTTCCTTCTTTCTTATTTCCTCTTCTAGCTCCTTCCGTTTTTTCTCTTGTTTACATCTATGCCTTTTATTTAAATCAATTAAAATCCCACGCATATATGCTTTACTTGCATCCCATACCATTTCTATAGTTGTATCCTTATGCAAATTTAACGTAAAAACTTCCTTCATTACATTTTTACATTCATTCACATTTATATCATATTTAAATAAGTTTTCATTTAATCTCCAAGATCTTTTGGGTCTCTGTCCTTCCATTAATTCCATCCAAACCAGATTATGATCTGTTAATACTTTGGGTAGGATCTTCATCTTCTTTAAACTAAGAAAAAAGTCACTTGACGTTAATATAAAATCAATTCTAGAAAATTACTGATGCCTATCAGAAAAGAAAGTAAATTCTTGCTCTTTACCATTTCTTTCTCTCCATATATCTATCAAATCAAAATCATCCTTTATATCAAAAAAAGATTTGGGCAGCTTGGAACGTGTTTGAGGAATTGGTAATATCTTCTTTTTATCTAAACCAGTATCTATCACACCGTTCCAATCTCCCATTATAATACAAGACCTATAATCAAATTGTATTAACTTTTTATGTATTAACTTGTAAAATTTTCCTTGTTGTTGATTTGGTGCATATATACCCATCAAAAGTATTTTCTTGCCATCTTTTAAAATTTCAATTGCTAAATATCTACCTTGTATATCTGATTCTAATAATTTAGCTCTTATGTGATTTTTAACGTAGATAACTGTCAAGAAAGTGTGTACGAAAGTGTGTTCGTGGAGTCCCGGCAACCATGATTAATGACAGAGACCTTGCTTGTCTCTCTGGGATGGAAGCCCCGGCTGAAGCCAGCATTCCCTTTTATTCCACATCAAAGGTTCCTTCCCACAAATTGTCACCCTACTGATTTACAGCCAATTACATTACACAGATAGTTAAAACATACACTTTGAAAGCATGACGTATTTTTCAAGAAACAAAACTTTCCCTGCTTTCTCCTCCACCCCCTTAGTACAGCTATCAGCTGACAGCCTGTAAGGGAGGGAGAGAGAAGCCCATCCAGGCAGAGAAGGATTTCTTAAAGGAGAAATGGACATTTATCACAACATCTCATCCTTTTTTGTTTTTGTTTAGAAGTGATGGCTTTCAGTCCATGTATTTGATTTCATCCAACTGAGGTGGCTGTTTATCCATTGGCATCTGCTCGAATCCTTGTTGACTAATGTTCACTTGTTGAGACAATTTTTTCTTTGGTATAAAAGATTTCATCATAGCAAAAATATCAGGCAAACATTGTATATAAAAGCATCCACAATGGAATAATATAACAATACAAAATAATACTTATCAAATTTCTTAACCATTGAAAATTTGGTAACCAAAACCAGAATGCATTCCAAATATCCCCAATGCTTATGATCTCCGGATATTGGTGGAGGGATTTGTCCTTGTTCTTCATTAAGCATTTCAACGGCCATCACTGTCATTGGCTGCAGTCCAATTCCGTGCGCCATTAAAATAGCTACAAACCCAATACACTTGCATTGTACTCTCCATCCTCACATTTTGCATACACTTTGTTATTACTTTGATCACAATGATCAGGCATATTAAAGGTGATATTACAAGAGAGATATATACTTAAAAGAATAATTCCCTTAGAAAAATTAAAACACACTAATGCAAAATCTACATAATAAAACCTAAGTGGCAGCGTATAATGTCCTGCCTCATTAATATGTACAAAACTTTCGCTGGCTCCAGTGTTGTTCAAAGGAAGTCCAACTAAAGAAAAAGTCCTTGACTGGTATCCGATGGTGACATCATACACATCCAGCAGTCAGTATGGTTTGTTAAGGCACTAACTTTTTATTGTCCTTCCAAAATTATTGTCCATCCACTTTGGGCTCACCAGAGTCTTTGCAATCTTTTGACTGTACACTGTAAGGGCGAATATTGCGGCCAGGAACCCATATCGTATTGCCTTCATGTTGCACCGCAGCATATCCATGACCCCAGGTAATAAGTTCAGCTGGTCCTTTCCATTGGGGGTCTGGTAGTTTATGATACCAAATTAGCGGTCGAACCGTGGTTGCTGCGTCTGGAAGGGGACAAAAATGCCTGCTCGCAGCTGTATTAGGTGTTGTGCCACGTGGTTTAGAAAATTGAGAGTATATAAAGCCAAATTAAGATGATTTTGCACTCCAGGTAGTCCGGGGGTATTTTTCCCCATTTTTCATTTTTAATTTGTCAAGCATGTGCTTAAGAGTGGAATTGGCCCGTTCCACTACTGTTTGCCCCTGTGAATTGTAAGGAATGCCAAATTTATGAATAATGTCCCACCGATTGCAGAACTGAGCAAAGCCATGACTACAATATGCGGATCCATTATCAGTTTTTAATTCTTTAGGAGTACCCAGAGTGCTAAAAGTTCGAATACAATGATTGATGACATGTTTAGTTGCCTCTCCATGCTGTGGAGTAGCAAGGATGAACCCAGAATATGTATCAATAGTCACATGTATATATTTCCACGGACTAAAAGATGCATATTGAGTAATGTCCATTTGCCAAATTTGACATGCCTCAAGTCCATGGGGATTCACACCCATTGGAGTAGACAGTCCTTGTTGTGAGCAACTGGGGCACTGTTGAATGATAGCTGTTGCCTCCCTGGGGGTTATGCCAAATTGTTTAGCCAAAGCCTTGGCGTTTTGATGAAAATCGCTATGACTATCCCAGGGAGTAAGTTGTTGCATAGTCATAACTTGCGTGTTGCCATATCCGTCTGGGAATTCCCTTCACTGAGAATTCCTGGAAAATTTTGATGACTTCGGATATGTGCAATAAAATAAGGACAATATCTTGTCTCAATAAATTTTTGCAATGTCAAAAATAGTGTCAACAAAGTCTCATCCAAACTAGGAGAGATATAAGCAAAAGGTAAATTTTTTATGGCCAAAAATCATGGATCTGTTGGAGAATGACAAAAAAAACCTGACCAGGCCAATCACCAATCAATAATTGCAAAACCAAATTATTTTGAATCAAAGTTTCCCACAATTTTAAGGAAAATGGGATAAAAATAATTGCAAATTCAATTCCAAAAATCTGGCACCATCGTGTGGCCACGATGTGTAATTTCAGCCAAAGTCATAGCTGGAGTGAAAACAATTTCTTGAAGGCATATTAGATTGAGTAATTGCCACTGTGGGTGGTTGATCAAAAATCACATTCAAATGCACAGGGTGATTGTCAACACACCGATCAGTCCACTGGTTGTTGAGGGCTGTTTGGACTTTCTCAACGACCAATAGCTGATCGGAGGTCAATGTCACAACGTCTATGGGATTTTTGAGGCCTTTTAATGCCATAAATAAGGGAGAAAGAGTCGAGGTAGAAAGACCTATATATGGCCTTAACCAATTAATATTTCCTAAATATTGTTGTAGTTGAACCAATGTAGGTGCAAGTGTCTTTTGACCAGTGCCAATTAAGGGTTGCAAAACTCTTTTGCAGTCTGCATTAGCATTCTCAACAGCCAATTTCATCAAAATCTCTTTTGTAGCTAATTCATTAGCAATTTCTTTATCAATACTGTATTTTAGTCTATTTATAAATTCATCATAGGGCTCAGTAGTTCCCTGTTTAATTTGAGTAAAACTTTTGCCAAATTTTCCACTTTCATCTACTACCTTTAAAGCAGCAAAAACAGCCTGTAAAATTACACCATGTATAGCTGCATCTGGCTGTTGTCCAACAGCAGTGAACTGTCCAGAGCCATAAATTTGGTCTGGCACTAATTGAGCAGTGCCTCTCTGAATAGCTTGAATACGATACTGAGAGTCCCAAACTGCATACTGCGCAGGTGTTAAAATCATTTGCATTAATGCCTTCCAATCTGCTGGAATCATTTTGTGAGCAAATCCATTATCAATTTCTGCATCCATGCCCACAGTTACAGGGTATAAACTTGTCATTTCCTCAACATTCAATTCACCTACTTCATAAGCATTCTGTAAAGTCTCCTGAATAAGATTACTTGTTTTGGTCAGAGCTGGAGGATCACACAACTCAACATTGCTATGGAAAACCTTGCTGTGATTTTTAATTGTTACTGGAGTTTCACTGGCAGGGGGAAGAAGTTGAACTTCATTATAATTCAATGGATTCAGTAATATTTTTAGTAGGAGCTGCTCCTGTGTCTCCAAAGCTTTTAACACTACTCTGCAAGATGTTAAAATAGAAGCAGGGGCCCTAGAGTTTGCATGTACCGGTAACAACTCCTCCACTCTTTTCCAGGTTTCAACTTTAAGGCAGCCTGCCTCTGGGTAGAAAGGAATGTGTTTCCAAATAAATTCAAGGAGAGATCTTAAATCTCTTTCTGTCAGCTTCTGAGCTGTAAAATGAACATAATTCTTCCTGGTTATCTCTGTGAGCTTAGTCAAATGTGTTTCTTGCCTTTTTGAGAGATATCCCCCCATACTTACGAGGGATCAGTCCTCGTCCAGCGATGAACTGATGAAGCGCGCTTGGCCACGTCCGGACGGTAAGTATGAGGGTCCAGGGACGTATAACCTCTCAGGGTTATCACGTCGAGGGTCACCACTTGTCAAGAAAGTGTGTACGAAAGTGTGTTCGTGGAGTCCCGGCAACCATGATTAATGACAGAGACCTTGCTTGTCTCTCTGGGATGGAAGCCCCGGCTGAAGCCAGCATTCCCTTTTATTCCACATCAAAGGTTCCTTCCCACAAATTGTCACCCTACTGATTTACAGCCAATTACATTACACAGATAGTTAAAACATACACTTTGAAAGCATGACGTATTTTTCAAGAAACAAAACTTTCCCTGCTTTCTCCTCCACCCCCTTAGTACAGCTATCAGCTGACAGCCTGTAAGGGAGGGAGAGAGAAGCCCATCCAGGCAGAGAAGGATTTCTTAAAGGAGAAATGGACATTTATCACAACAGATAACAATTCCATTCTTCTTCTCAGCAGCCGCTGCAACAAAGTGTGTACCTAATTTGTTATTTGTTAAATATTTCTGATCAGTAATTCTAATATGTGTTTCTTGTAAGCAAGTTACATCATTTTTACATTGAATCAAATAATGAAATATCTTCTTCCTTTTCTGTGGAGAATTTAAACCATTGACGTTCCATGTCAAATATTTATTTGACATGACCAACTCAAGAAAGCTTTTGCAAGACCAAATCAACTTTTTCATCCATTTTCTTCTTTGGTCGAGCTCCCATGGCTTCCAAACTTGTAGATACTACTTGAGTTGTGCGTTCTTGTTGTTCCTTTATTTCTTGTTGTTCCTTGTGTTTAGAGTTGCCCGTGTTTGCCTTTGATCTTTAGGCATCTCTACTTCCAAGGGTTGAAAAATATCAATGCTCCGCGAAGGCAGCTCCAATAGATCTCCTTTATCAACTCCTGTTGCTACAAGAGGTTGTAACTCTGCACGCTGTACTTGTTGTTTGTGATCCTTATCTTCTTTTGGTGGTTCTGTACTTTCCAGTGTTGAAGATGGGGGTTTGCCAGCCTTCATCACATTCTCAAAAAAATCTTTTGCTTTCCAAATAGAATTCAAGCGGTATCTATTACCCTGATAAGATAATGATAATCCAGCTGGGACCTCCCACCTAAATTGTAAACCACATTTTTTAAGTTCAGCCACCAAAAATGCACAATCTTTTCTTGCTTTTAACATCTTCAGAGGAATCTCCTTCAAAATCACGATCTCCTGACCAGCAACAGTTAATTTCTTATTATAGGATATTGTAAGCACATGGTTTCTAAATCTCCTTGTAACAAAATTAATCACAATGTCTCTAGGTAAATTTCTTTGTCTTGCAATCCATGAATTAACTCTATAGATCCTGTCTATCTGCCAAAGGACATTTTGTACCCCCTCATCTAAAAATTGTGCCAAAGCTTCTCCAAAAATTCTTCTCAAATCCTCCTGATTCTGATTTGCTTCCTCCTTCAGTCCTCTTATTCTGACAGCCCACATCATTTGATTATATTGTGCCATAACAGCTTGGTCTTGCGCATCACTTTTGATTTCATCCAACTTTTCCTCAATTTGTTGCTCCACCCCTTCCACCTTATCTTCCACTCTCAAAGTATAGTCCCATACCCTCTTGAAAGCTTCCACAATATCTTCTCTTATCACTATATTATGAGTCTCAATTATTTCTTTAATTTTCTCCAGTTCATCAGTTACTCCTTTAATTTGTTCCTCAGCATGAATTACAATCTTTTTCTCCAAATTCTCAATACTTTTCTCTATATTGTCAGTCATTATTGATAATGCAGCCTGCAAATCTTTCATAGTCAGCATTTTTGGAGGGGATTGAGTAAGCAAGGGGGCTTGAGGCTGTATAGATGTTGAGGAGGCTGTGGGAGCAGAAAAGCTACTTGTTTGTGATTTAGAGGACTGAGCCGGTGAAGATACTGCCACCTTCGCAGTTGCTAATTTAGTTTGTCTGGCAGCCATTCTATAATCAGTCCACTTTTTATAAAAACTCTCAGAAAGTTACTTTAAATAAAAAGACTTTTTACACCTGTATTGCCAAAAATTTTCCCCTCTTCTTTCCCTTCTTTTCTTCTTTCCAATCCTAGATTTAGTTGGGATTTATAGGATTTTAAACTTTAGATCTGAGCGATCGCTATGGCTTTGTTCTAAAAAATCACTTTCACTTTACAGTGACTTTCACTTTACAGTGAAAGCGATCGCCATCTTGAAGTCATTATGTTGATTGTAGAAATAGTTGTGGTCAGAAGTAGAATATAAAAGGTTACTTGTGATATGAATCTCCTGCATTCACTCCGCCTGCATGTAGGTTTCTCTTAGATACATATCTTCTGCAGGGGTGGTCACGGCGTCTTTTTCTGTCTACTGACAGAAGCATCCCGGGCTGGAGCGTCTTCGAGCGCCTGGGGAGCTCTCACTCTTTCCCCCTGAAAACTTTTTCAGGGGGTTTTTAGAGGAGCTCAACCCACGCCCGATGCTCTTCACCCCTTCTTCGCCCGAAGGGGGGATTTTTCACCGCTAAAAACAGCTGATGATCAGCTGTTTTGCAGCTTAACAGATTGTGGGAAAACGGAGCCTCCAAAGGAGGCTATAGTGATGCCAATGGAGCCACCAGAAGTCTCTCTCTTGTTTTTTTCTTTTTCTTTTTTTATTGGTTTTTTAATTTTTAACAGAAAAAGAAAAATGCTCAAATCAAATCATAGTGTTAAAATAAACAATAAACATAATCACAACATAAATACAAAAAATCATCTATGAACAAAACGTAAGTACTTATTTCAATACATCTAATAATAATAACTCAACTGAAAATAATCATAGACCACATTTACCAAACAATTAACATTACTGCTCGGTACCCCCACCACCACATCCCCCTAACCCTAACCTTCCCCCCTCACTTACCAACTAACTACCTACTCTCCTCCCTCCTTCTCTATCTCCCTCCTTCTACTCCATCCAACTATCCCTTCTCTTCCCCCTTCTTATCAACTTTCTACTTAAATCAGCCTTCACTCCTCCTTCCTCTTTCCTTCAGATGTGGTGCCCAGAGGCCACCCGAGCAACCCCTTAATATCAATAATTACATATTCTTGCATCAACCCCAATTGCAGTTGAGAAAACATAGTATATAAAATTGTAAACCCTCCCTACCCCCCCCCTGACTTCCCAGAGTGAGTACAGGGTAAAACAAAAGAAAACCCACTACTTCAAACAAAGTTATTATATAATCCTAACAAGAATTTTAAACTATATACTAAATACAATCTCTACTTAACATTTATTCAACCTTATCAATTCTAATACATATCTAATCCCTCAATCAGTCCATCTAATATCAAACCTTAAATCATTTCAGTCCACTAAACAAAACAGACAAATCATCTTGTTAAGAGTATTAATTTTCATTTACATATCTAAACCATCAATCTAACGATCAATCCATCACTTCAATTCATTGAGAGGTTATGTAGAGTCACCCAAACAAACAAGTTTAGTATATATCTTCCAATAATCAGTTTCTTTTAACATTCTAGACAATCATTTCAAACCAATAAACATCAAATAAATAAATCATCTTTTTTTAAAAAAAAATAAACAAATAATATCAATAAACCCCTCAATTCAAAAAAATATATATATTCTTAATCAATTTAGTATATCTTCCATTAAACAACCTCTCTTACATCTTACTCATAAACTTGGTCCTTAATTCAGCCCATAATCTTAGATTGGCCTTAATTCCTTACACTTAATTTTAAATTTTCACTTCTTCAATCGACTTCTGGGCTTTCTCATATGTCAAATAAACCTAAATAACAAATACAATCTATTTAATCCATTTCTAACTTAGATTCCTTCAACCTTATCAAATCACATAATGCTTATTTATCCCATCAATCAATCAATCTAATGTCAAACCTAGATCATTTCAAAGCAAGTACATTCTTCTTCAATTTAATTATATCTTCCATTAATCATCTTCTTTTACATCTTAGTCATAATCTTAATATTATATCTTCCGTTAATCATCTTCTCTTACATCTTACTCATAATCTTAGTCCTTGAGTCAGTCCATAGTTTTGAATTACCCATAATTCCTTGCATACAATTTTAAATTTCACTTCTTCAATCGTACTCTTGGTTTTTTCTTCTGCCAGGTAAATCTCCATAACGAGGCCTCCCTTCCAAATAATAAGTCTCTCTTTTTTACTTGCAATATCATTTGAATCCATATAAACCATCTTAACCTTTGCATTAGTCCTCTGTTTCTCTTAACCATAGACTTTTGTTGAGGTAACATTTCAAATCTCTGTCTTTGCTTTTCCTGGTCCTCGGCACCATAGATAGATTGCTTCTTAAACTGGATCAATTTATCTTTTTTCTCAGTTAAATCTTCTTCTTGCTGCTTGTCTGAGAGGAGTAGTGGCTACTCTTGTTTTTTTCTTGAAGGTCTGAAAAAAAGATATTTTCCCACTTTAATTTTTCTGATATATTTTCCTAGGCTTTTGTATTTCTAGAGCATCCTGGGAATTTACAAAATGGATAAAGTGTGTTTCACAATGGCAGTTCTCCTTGAAATTATGCACAGGTCCAGGTAAGAGTCAAGCACATGAGTAAAGGAGAACCCTTCCTCAAAAAACGGGAGATCACCCCTCCCCCCAAAAATGAAACCAAATTGCTAAACCTATATGAGATGTTTGGACTGCAAAGAGCTGATCAGGTCAGGTTCTTTGCCTAAAAATGGATAATGGTGGCCAAAGTGCTGATAGAATTGTAATAGCAGAATAAATGGGATTGTGGGAAGAACTGGCAAGTTTCTAATTTGTGGGCCTCAGAATCCTGAAATCAGCCCTCAGTTTCTCTTTCATTATTGATTTCAGAAAAGGCAGGCATAGCCACACTTCTCTGTGCATTAATGATTCACCTGTGGAAATGGTTACCAGCATCAAATTCCTGGATGTGCAGTTAGCAAGTAGGTTGGCTTGGTCGCTCAACAGTGAGACACTGGTGAAGCGGGCACAGCAGCTCCTGCATTTTCTGCATCGCATGAGAAAACCATATTTTCTTTCCCCTGTCCTTACTGCTTTCTACAGGGGGATGATTGAGAGCATCCTGTCATACAGCATCACAGTCTGGTTTGGAAGCATCACTGCTTCAGACAGGAAGGCAGTGCAGAGAGTGGTAAGAATGGCCGAAAAGATCATTGGCAGTTCCCTCCCTCCCATGCAGGACATAGCACAGAAGCGTTGCTTGAGCAGAGTCCTTAAGATTATCTGGGACACTACACATCCTCTTCATGACCTGTTTTCCTTGTTACCTTTTGGGAGGAGGCTCCATGGTATCCAAAGCAGAAAATCCAGATTCAGCCACAGTTTCGTTCCATACAGTATAAACCTTGTGAACTCTCAAGCTTCCTCCTTCCATTATAAATTCAAGACAGTGTTTAATATTTATATGTTATGTATATGTAGGGATGTAGGTCTATACATATGTTGTATATAGTATGTATATGTTGTATATAGTATGTTTAGGTCTTGTGTGTGTGTTCACTTTGAGAGCGGGCAACTAAATTTCATTTTTGATGTGTGTCGTTGTGCCCACAGTAAAAAAAATGACAATAAAGGCTATCTTATCTTATCTTATCTTATCTTATCTTATCTTATCTTATCTTATCTTATCTTATCTTATCTTATCTTATCTTATCTTATCTTATCTTATCTCATCTCATCTCATCTCATCTCATCTCATCTCATCTCATCTCATCTCATCTCATCTCACCTCACCTTACCTTACCTTATCTTATCATCTGCTGTTGGGCTTTTTCTGGTGCCGTAAAAAGTTTTTACATTATTGCAATTCTCATGAATATCAATAATATTCTGCCAATCTAGAAGTTAAGATTGACTGAGAAGTCAAATTCAGGTGTACCCATTATGTCCACGTGCATCCTCGACTTACAACCACCACTGAGTTCAAAATTTCTGTTGCTAAGCGACACAGTTGTTAAGTGAATTTTGCCCAATTGTATCACCTTTCTTGCCACAGTTGTTAAGTGAACCACTGTAGTTGGTAAGTTAATAACATGGTTCTTAAGTGAATCTGTCTTCTCTGTTGACTTTGTTTGTCAGAAGGTCAAAAAAGGTGATCACGTGACCCTGAGACACTGCAGTCATCATAAATATGAACCAGTTGCCAAACATCTGAATTTGGATCATGCGGCCATTGGGATGCTTGCAATGGTCGTAAGTGTGAAAAATGGTCACAAATCCATTTTTTCAGTGCCGTTGTCACTTCAAATGATCACTAAATGAACTGTTGTAAGTCAAGGACCATCTGTATTAAATATACGTATAACAATTTTTCTAACAATGAACAGTCCCCTCCCTCCACAGCTATTGGACTGCCCAGATGCATCAAGCAGACTATGAAGGTTAGAGACCTCTGTTCTGGTTAGTCAGCTATGGACTTTTCCAAGATGCTCTGTTCCTTTCCAAATCCCACTGGATTTTCTCATTCATTTCCCAGTGTCAGCATTCTGTTTTATCCCTTCCTGAAAATCTCTCTCTCTCTCTTTTAGGAAATATTCTTCTGGGAGTCCTGGATTGGTCTTCAAATTTATTGATGTGCCTTCCTTTTCACTTTGTTTGAATGTTCTATATAAGCAATGGCCTTCACTGTCTGAATTCTGGAAAGAAAGGGATGATATAGGAATATAGTCCTGCTATTCACTAATTAACGATTCCTATATGTTAGAAATAAAGTTCTTCTTTGTAGAGGTATGTCTGTTATATGAAGTAACTTTTTAAAAAAATCTCCCAATACAGCTTTCACAGTCATCTCTGTATCATTTTGATTAGATGATCCAGTTCACACCAACCTTTGCGGGGACCTCTTGACCTTACCTGCCTCTCTTTTCCACTCCATTCATCTGAGCCTCTGATGCTCCTAAAGCTCACTCCTCTATGACTAGTTACCCAGGCATGCTCTGATTTGTGCTAGGCTCTGACTTGTTCCAATGAATTAAGTGCTCAAGCAAAGTTATCTAGCTAATAGGTTGTGTGTGTGTGGAGCAAAAGCAGGCACAGCACTTCCTTATGCTGACAACTTATTCCTGATTTTAATAAGTTTGCCCAATCCTGCTTTGTCATTTCCCCTCCTCCTTCAATACTGCACTTTCACTTACACTTATTGGAAAAAATAATTGGATGGATTGAAGTGTAGCACCATTTTACTTAACAGATAAGAAATTTCATATCTTCCCTGATTAGAAGCTGTGAGATACCAATTCTTCATAGCCAGCAGCACAGGCAATTTCATTTCACTTCTGCTGATATGTGAAAAAGTTGGTAGACTGCGTGTGCAACCATGATGCTTTAATATCCTGCCCCCTAAGTTGACATCTTCCATAATAACAATCACTCATTTTAGGTGTGTCCATTTGCTTCAGCAAGAATCTTCAGCAGGCAATCGATGCAAGCTTTCCTTTGACTTACATAGCAGATTCAAGGGGTCTAATTCTAAATAAGACTACAGAGAAGCCACTGGTGATGGTGATGGTGATGGAACAGTCAAATCTTAGTCCTATGTCCTCATTTCACACTAAACCAAGTTCCTTTATATCAAGTTTTAGTGCAGGAAATTACAGCTGTTCAGGACCTAAATCATATGATAAAAAACACTCTAATTTGGTACTAAAATGTAGTATGTTTACAATCCTCCCTTCTTATGTTATTCACAGACATTACAATCATGCACAGACTGAATATGCATAGTGAAGGAAAGTCTCTGTATTTCTTTTGTAGACTTCCAACAGTCACAACTGACAACCCCTGGAGAGTGTTGTGATGGTGAGAGGCAGATTTCAATATTAAGTTTAATACATAACGTACCTCCTCTGTACATTTCTTTGTGTTTTTTGGGTATACCACTATTCCTTTAGAAAATAATCTACTGCAGAGGATATATCTAGCATCAGTAGTTACATTTACATCAGAGGGACGTTTTAGGCAGAAAAATGCCTCTAATGTACAGTATAAAGTACACTTTTCTCACACTACTAAATAATTAAAACAGGAATAGGCCTCCAAAGCCCAAAGTAAATTCCAGGCTCGTTGTTATGAATTTAAAAATATAATCTGTGCTTTTACCATTCTTAAACAAGAATGATAGCAGGTGCCTATAACACTAATACAACAGTTTAGTGTGTCAGATTAAATACCTGAAAAATGGTCACAAATTACCAGCATAAGAAAGCAAAGCCTTTATCATGATTATAGCTTCCTGTGTGATAGATGAACTTTTGAGTTGCACTACAATATTTTCCTGAGCTGAATGCAATTAAAAGAAGGGAAATAAATATTGCAGGAGAAGACATAAAAATTAGCCTTGTTGCAGTCTGCTTCAGTATGAAGATAATTGTAGAAAAAGTTCCTACAAACTAATTAAAAACTAATTTATATTTCTTAGTATTTCTGTAGAGCTTGTTTTCCCAAATCAGGGCAGTTGTTCAACCTCTTTACATAAGAGATTAATAAATTTGCAATAAAATGATAAGGTAGTACTACATTCATTTGGATTAAAATTTTCAATTATTATTACACTAGAGCAGTGTTTTTCAATCTTGGCAACTTGTGAAGCCTTCAACTCCCAGAATTCCCCAGCCAAGGGAATTCTGGAAGATGGAACACACACATCTTAAAGATGCCAAGGTTGAATTACACTGCACTAGAACATGCTGAGCCAAAAAAGCTGATTATGGCAATAATCCAATATATGTCTGCTCAAAATAAGTCCCGCTAATTTTAGTAGAGCTTACTCCCAACTAAGTTTGATCAGAAATAACCACAGCAACCACAGCAACAAATTAAAAGGCACAGCTGTCTAGCATCCATATTTTTAACTTATTCAAGAAAAGGATTTCAGTTTTTTTTGACTCAGGATCCTTTCTAGCTGCCATTGGAACACCTTGGACAGCAGATCCAAAATGAAAATATCTAAAGATCCAATATATCCAGAGTCCTTTGCTTAAAAACCGCAAACATTTCTTTTGTGGATAATTGAACCAGATCAACTCTAACATTTTACCTCTTAAGAGTTATTGTTACCCTCACATCATAGGGCAAGTTGATGACAACCAGCGGTAATCTCATCACAACCCACTTGTCATAGCCTCTGTATAAAGCTTCTAGGGTCAGGATCTAGGAAGAAATAAGAGGGAGGAATGTAATGTAAAGAGTCCTATAGGAAGTAAGTAGTTTCCTCACAACAATCCTCTCTTTCAGGGTTGACTGTGTGGGAAGAATCCAGAGAAAGAAATATTTGGGAAATATTAAAAAGGCAGAACATTTCCCTAAAGAAACAATGGAGAAGATCTTTAAAAACGACAGAAACCAGCGCCCAGAAATCAGCCCCAGCCCCCTAGGCAGAGGTCAGCTTTTAGAAATGCAAATTCAGTAATCCATTCAGGAAGGTTGGAGCCAGGAAGCTAGAAATTAGGAAGACAAAGACACCTAAAATCTACATACCCCCACCCAAATTCTAAGGACAGGAGACATAATTGGATTAACCCACCAATACCAAAAGGACACACTCAGACTCAGGTGAAAGTATATGACACAGGAAATACAAAGCCTCAAACAGGAATAGAAAGCAACCTCAAGAGCCCCAGAATGTATAAAAGCCCACCACTCTGTTCCATGTAGTCAGTATTTTTCCAGAGCCATCTTTCTGTCTGGCTCTCCCCTTCATTAAACTACAACCCTATTTCTAAAGCAGTCTCCATGTTGTTTATTCCCAGCTTGGACTGGACTTTGGTGAAGATTTTTCTTTCAACAACTGCATATTACAGTTAAAAAAAAAAACCCTCAAGAACACAGCCATGATAGTGCAAATGAAGCTCTACCCATTTCCCCACTGAACTGCACATAAAAAGATGCCATTCTGATTTTAAAACTACATCTTGCAGAACACCTTTGTTCCTTTCAATTTCTTTTCATAAATATGAAAGCAGGATAGGAATGCGAATAACAGTATAAATGGTCTATATGCTCAGTTTTTTTTACCCCCTGCTTTCCCCAACAGCTGTCTGAAAAGCTTTGCAAGTGAAGAAAGACAAGTTGGTAAATGCAGTGGATCAAATTGACTGCATTTTTTTTTCTTTTTTCATTGCTCAGAGTAGCTTTACTTCCTAGTGCCTATGTAACACCTTTCAGCATTTCTATATAACTTTACTTTTTTTTTAAAGACCAGTAGATGAGAAAAAAGGCAGGTCAAGAAGCTATGCATGTTGCTTTCTATACTTCTGTTCCTTCCTAAAACACTGCTGAATATTTTAACTTTTGGAAGCTTGTTTAGAGTTTTTTTCTGAGACAAACCCATTCTTTCACTATAAACAAAGTTGCCATAACCAGTTCTTCTAGGTATGTCCCTTTAAAACCCTAATGCAACAGTTTCCATAACTCACCATAGTTTAGGGAAAGGAAATCACATTAGAATTGCTCAAGCAAATTTTAACCTGCAAAGATCCCAAAAGAAGCCATAGGGTAATCTCTGCCCTCTTAGTTACACCTTCTGTGGGACCAGCACTACATGTCTTGCAAAAAACACCGTTAATAGGTTCTTGCAAGGCAGAATTGGGAGGTATATTTGTAAATATAGAGAAGGAAACAGCTGAGACAGTCATCTGGGAGTTGCTGAAATTGCTGCATTATAAAATGTTTCACGCATAATGCTGGACCGATCTGAGACTTCTGAGCTATCTGAATTATTATATTCATGCATATAGCTGAACATTTAAAACATCTATGGCACAGATTTAAGAAATAAAGATATTAAAAGCCATTTCAAAGGTAATAGCACAGAGAGTTTGTGACTCTATGGAAGATGCTTTTCAAATTGTATGCCAGAGGCAGGGTAAAAAAAATCCTGCAGGCTGTTTGTTGTATAATTATTACTTTGCTAGCATCATTACAACTGACCCTGGAAAATAATTAATGCACCAGATAACATCTTCTTCTGAAGAGAGTCAGAGGTAACCATTTGAAAATCCTGTGCTTGGCAGGTCACTACCACTTGAGTGCAACAATTAGAGTGACTTGCAAAATATTTATCCTTTCCATGGTGGCAATACAATGCCATCAGCTAGTTATCTTAATTAAGTTAGTATCCCTAAAACTTCTAAGGAGTTCAACAGCTGCTTTGCAATAGCAACAAAGCAGGAGACACATTATTGGATGAAATGCAGTTTTAGTTATATTTAGTGGCACAAAGTTAATAGGGACTGGTTGAAAAAAAATAGCCTTGAATGATACAGACTTTATTCTTTCTGTAACCAAAGAATGGGTTTGGATGTCCATGCCGTGTGTATCCCGTGAATGCTATGTCCTACATATTGAAATCTAGAATCTTGTAATACACTCTCAAACTTGCAGGTGAAAAAAATAGTAACCCCAAACTGCTACCCACATTTGCTGACTAGTCGTTACTGTAGTGTTCCCCCCCATCTTTTGATTACTATTACAATGAAATCTAGGTGTAGTTGAGGAATCCACAAACTTTTCCAGGGATCATGCAAATTCATCCAGTGATTTAAGCACCAAATGTTGTTGAGATCTCATGTCAGACTTCCAAAACCTATGTGCAATTTTAGAGCACCTCACCAAAGTTTTAGAGCATTACCTCCTTCTGTTCCATTGAGATTATGAGTCTTTGGTTCTCCGTCGTATACTGCCTTACCTAAAGGCTCACAATGTACAAGTTATAAGCATGCTATTAATTATATAGAAATTAATTAAAAACGAAGGTAATTCAAATATGCTAGGTAAGTAAAAACATTAAAATTACTGCAGAGAAAATGATTGGGGGGGAAATGAAGACATGCCTCTCCTGGTAGTCCTGACATCATAAAAATATCATTTTCTAGAGTTTTTCAACAGAGACCAACATATTCCTTGAAGGCAGTCCGTTAATACTGGCTAGGGATTCTGGAAGCTGTAACCTAGATATGTAGAGGGCACATGGTTGGGGAATTAGCGGCAACTAAGATTGAGGCAAGGGGTCTTCATGGGAAGGGTCTATTACAGTCTCATCCCATAAATTCTGTGCTAGCACTTAAATTTTCGCTGCCTTGCCATTTTTTTCCTTGCTTTCTATGAACACAACACTTAACTTTTGGGGACTTGACCCTCACAAGCTTGCAAGTTGGAACCAGAATGATCTGACCTGAGCTGTATAGTTTATGAAAGAAAACAGAGGGAATTTCATTGTGCTCATACATAAAACTGATGTTGAATTTCCTAAATCAATAGCATCACCTTCTAAGATGTTCCAGAAGAGCCTGTAATGATTTTTAATCTATTCTAAATGTCAGAACAAACAACATTTATTTGCAAAGCCTTCACTTGCTGGAAGCATAAAGATGAGTAGGCAGCCACCTTCACACACCCCCCTCTGCCCCCAGCTACCTACCTATGATTTATTCTGTATCAGGTTTTGAAATTGCAAAGCCTTGCACCAGTACACAACAGCGGGGGGAGGAGTGATTATTTAAAATTCATAAAATGCCATCTGCACCAACATGGCCCAATAAAATCCCTCCCTGCTGATTAAAAAAATCATTTTAATCAATCCAAATGTCAGGTAAGTCCAACCTTAGTTATATGGTTTCTTTTACATTTTGGAATCACCCTTTGCATCTTATTTCTACGCTGTGTGAATAGGGCAATGGACGGATATTAGGATTCAAGCAATGGAAGAGAAGATCTCAAATACTGTAATATTTCCTGTTTGTGTATAAAAAGAGTGGGAGGTCACAAAGGAATCTCTCTCCTTTTCACCCCATCATTTCTGCCCCTTGAGACAACCACAGACAAAGTGTTTTATCACACAGCAATTTTCTTTGCTGCTGCTGTACACTACATTACACCATCAACAATTAACATTGCAAAGTCCTAACACTTCTTTTCTTTAACCCTTTAACTCTTGGAAACCAGGACATTTCCCCTCCTTTCTATGCTTCTCCTGGAGATGGGACTACTCCTGCTGTGTGGTTATTTTGTTTCTGTGGGCATTTTTTGACTCATTGGGCAAACTGTCCATAATGCCTACTCTGATTCATTTAGGCCAATGTTTCTCAACCTTGCCAACATTAAGATGTGTGGACTTTAACTCCCTTCAACTCTGGGAGTTTAAATTCATACATCCCAAAGTTGCCCAAAAAAGTGGGGAGATTGTGTGGTGGTTTTAAACTGCATTATCATATGGTTGCTGTTGTAGTATGGAAGGGAGAGAAACCAGAATGTTATCTCTTTTTTCTGTTTGTTCCCTTCCAGGTGTAAAGTCCTTATAAATAGGCCAAATATGTTACCAGACCTATTTCCTTTGTATATATATGAAGAGACAGGTGTGCGCACATGTGCATTGTGTGTGTGTATGTGTGTGTAAGAGAGAGAGAGGGGGGAGGGAGGGGGAGGGAGGGGGAGAGAGAGAGAGAAATGAAACATGCATCCATTTACATACAGAGAACAAGTCATAAAGACCCAGAGTCTCATTCTGATTGTAGTTTTCTTATTTACTAAAATCTATTTTAGAACTAGCTGATCTATATATTCCAGCTGGGTCACTTTAATGTCCGACTAAAGATCACTTGTCTGGTGGCTACCCTATATTAATGACTTGTGGCTTTTTGCTGGAGATAAGATGATGGGGGTTGAAATCAAGTTCATTTAGATAGCATCGTGCTGAGAACAGTTCAACTAGAGGCAACAAAAGAAGCTGGAAAAATGTAGCCTAAAGACATGGTAGAGTTCTCTTTATATACTTACCTAAGTGTTTTATTCAGTTTCAGTACAGTAATACATTTTCTCATTGCTCTTCCTTCATTTCTGAGTAAATAATCATTCTGACTGAAGTAATTGGATAGCTTATTATGCAAATCAGTCAATCAAATTGTTAGAAACAGTTTAAAACTTTGGTCAGCAATTTTTCCTATTCATTCTAGCATACATCCCGAATATATGTGCACTGCATGTAACTCTTCTAGTTAGTAGGATATAGCCAATAATATTGGCTTTCAAAGTAATCTCTAGATTAATTATCTCAGTTTCCATAGAACAGCAGGATCATGTTTGGAATAAAATTGAGCTTTAGTTGTACATAGAGGCTAATGTGTGCTGCCTGGTAGGGCCCCTACCAATAGCAATGGATGCTACAAGCAGCATGGGTATGATTAAGGCTGGCAAACAACTCTATATCTTCCCTATCTTCCACACATGGTCCTGTTGAAGCTCTGGCCAAGAATTGGAAGCAAAGGGTGACCGAGGCTTTGGACAGGATTGCATCCACATGGCCTCTCTTGACCGATTATTCCTGGCACTTCCCATGGTTCACGGAGGAGTTAAGGGTCCTGAGCTGATACTTAGCGGGGTAAGAGATGCTTAGAGCACTTTTGGAAGAAAATGAGGATTGAATTTGACCAGATCCAGACTAGAACTGCTATTAAGGCCTACCTCATAGCAGTAAGAGTGATGAAAAGCATTATTTCTCCATCTTTATTGGATCCGCAAAGTGTTGCCTGGCAGTCGTGTTCAAAATCACCAAATCCCTCATAGGGAAGAGTGGCTCAGATGATCATCTTCAGGGCCATGCAGAAGAATTAGTGGAATGTCTGATGGACAAAGTCACTCAGATATGTTCCAAGTCAGAATCTAAGTGAGGGGCAGGTCTCTTAGAGTGGGATGGGGTAGTGCTCTTTATTACTCTTCTCCTACAACCAAGCAAACAGCAAAAGGCATGCAGGTCTTTTATAGTGCCTGAAACCCGGACAGTGTGAACCAATAGGAATTGACCATTTTCACGCCTTGCACATGCGCGCAAGGCTGGAGCCACCCTGTCTGGTCCCAGGCAGCTTTTGGATTGCCCGGGACCATTTGCAACAATTCTGAGCCTGCTTTCAGCTCTTGCAGGCTCAGGACACAACATGGACAATTCCAGGGACCTCTAGGGTGGCCCATATAACACTTATGTTACAGAAGCTGCATTGGCTACCAATTTGCTTCTGGGTATGATTGAAGGTGTTGGTTTTTACCTATAAAGCCTTTAATGACATGGGTCCAGGTTACCTGAGGAACTGTCTCACCTCAATGGGGTTGGATTACCCCCTTTATGCTAGCAGAAGAGGCATGCTATGGCCTCCATTGGCCAGCAATTCCAGCTGGTGGGGATCAGGGAAGAACCTTTTCTGTTGTAGCTCCTGCCCTTTGGCCTTTCGGAAAGGTCTTTTAACTTGATCCTGCTAGTTGGCCTGGGGGCCAGATGGGGGCATGTCATCCTGAAAGTGGTTACTGAATTAAATAGAAGATCCCTCCTCCATTCCCTTGTGTATCCCTCCCTCATCTTAGCTATTTTTCTGCCAGTTTTAATGCTGTATTTATTGCCCTATGTTAATATTCTTTTATCAGATTGTAAGCTGTCTAGAGTTGCATGGCAGTGAGATAAGCAGTATATAAATGTAATAAATAAGTCAATAAATAAATCTTATTAAAATGTATTATATAATAATCTCCTTGTACCAAAGCTGGAGGAGGTCAATAACTGTGGGCTCATAATGCTAATGGTCATATATAGAAGATCGTAACTTAGAACGTAAGGGTAGAAAATGGAAAAGCATGTGGCTTAACTAATGAAATGAAGAAAAGAAAAAAGTATACATTATGATTGTGAAACTAAGCGAAAAGGGAAAGTTACAGTAGAGCAAAATAAAATAACATGATATTGTGAAAAAATGTTGATGAATATGCAGAGAAGTGAATGTGAATGAATGAAAGAACTGATATGTCGAAAAGTACAAATTGCTGTCATCTGAACTGTTGTGGAAGCATTTGAAGATAAAAATCCATACATTAGTGATAGCTATGCGTTATGGTCCAGTGAATTGTAATAATAGAACAACTAGAAATGAATTTGGGGTTGAAAGAATTTAAGATGAAGTGGAATGCTGGAAGAAGTATTTAGTGTACTGTAATGGGAAGGAAGGAAATTTAAATGAATGTTGTAAATGTTGGTGTCCAAGAAAGACTGATGAAAGAAAATTATAAATGATATGAAATTATTGAAAATCACAAAATTGCAACTGTAACTGGTGTAACTGGAGAATATGGATGTAGTTTCCTTATGGAATGTCTGCATGACTTGCTTAATGTGTTTGTGAGGGCTGCATCTGTGCCTGATAATAGGAAGAATGCCATTATTGTTCCGCTATACAAAGAGGAAAGCAGTAAGATGATGCAAAAACTACAGGGAGAATAATTTGTTAAGTGTGCCAAGAAAGGTGCTCAGCAGAATTCTGATCAAAAGAATAATGAACAAAATTTGCCAAGTGCAATGCAGCTTTATGCTGGGCAAGGGATCAGTTTTTAGCTCTTCTGCAGATAACTTGACAAATACAGGAATATAGAAATTGCATTGTATGTTTGATGATATAGAAGAAGAGCATAAATTTTAACTGACCCTATGTTTTGTTTTTTACTTGTATTATTGTTGTGAGCCGCCCTGGGTCTGAGGAGAAGGGCGGCATATAAGTCTGAACAAAATAAATAAAATAAAAATAAATAAAATAAATAAAGTATAATATTATATAATAATCTGAATAGAGATGGAAGGCACGTTAGAGGTCTTTTAGTCCAGCCCCCTGCTCAAGCAGGAGTCCCTATATCATTTCAGACAAGTGGCTGTCCGGTCTCTCCTTAAAAACCTCAAGTGATGAAGCACCCACAATGTCTGAAGGCAAGCTGCTCCACTGGGTTAATTTTCCTCACTGTTAGGAAGTTTCTCCTTAATTCCAGGTTGCTTCTCTCCTTGATTAGTTTCCATCCGTTGTTTCTTTTTTTAAAAAAATTTTTTATTGAAACAATCAACATTAAACATAAGATCATATTAAGAAGCAATCATCATAGAACCTGAAATACAACACTAAGTATTAGTCTTTGTAAACGTCTGATTTGGTAAACATTCCTCACTCCTCACTTCAAGCCTCAACTATACGCCTGTTACATTTTATTTGATTGGTGTTTCTCTTATATATAGTCTATCCACTGTTTCCAGTCTATCACATATTGTTCATTCGAGCGATCCTTCAAATGCGCCAAAATTTTCGCCATTTCTGCCAAGTGTATTACTTTCAGAGTCCAAACTTCAATAGGTGGTATTTCTGGCTTCTTCCAGTATTGTCCCACCAGCAGTCTAGCTGCTGTGACCAAATTCAGAATTAGATTCAGTGCAATCTTTTATGATCCCTAACAAAAGATCCTGAGGTAGAAATTCAATAACCTGAGGTAGAAATTCTGCCCACTTTTTCAATATTAAAGCAAACAACATTAAACATATGATCATATTAAGAAGCAATCATCATAGAACATAAAATACAACATTAGGTATTAGTCTTTGTAAACGTCTGATTTGGTAAACATTCTTCCCTCCTCCCGTCAAGCCTCAACTATACGCCAGATACATTTTATTTGATTGATGCTTCTCTTGTGTATAGTCTATCCACTGTTTCCAGTCTGTTAAGTATTGTTCATTTGAGCGATCTTTCAAGTATGCCGATATTTTTGCCATTTCCGCCAAATTTATTACTTTCAAAGTCCATTCTTCTATAGGTGGTATGTCTGGCTTCTTCCAGTATTGTCCCACCAACAATCTAGCCGTTGTGATCAAGTTCAGAAATAAGTTCGTCTCTGAAGTAGTGCAATCTTTTATGATCCCTAGCAAAAAAAACCTGAGGTAGAAATTCAATACGCTTTTTGAAAATGGTTTGGAGTATCCACCATATCTTCCTCCAGAAGGCCTTAATTTTTCTACATGTCCACCATATATGAAAATATGTAGCCTCCCCATTGCCACACCTCCAACATTTAGGTTGAGTGTCTGGGTAGATGTATGATAGCTTTTTCGGATCTAGATGCCACCTATAGAACATCTTGTAGAAGTTTTCCCTTAGCTGTTGCGCTTTCGTAAATACTACATTTCTCACCCAAATTTCCTCCCACGTTTCCATCGTGATAGAATGCCCAAAGTCTTGTTCCCACTTCACCATACAGTTCTTGACTAGCACGGTTTCAGAGTCCATTTCTATCAGAACGCCGTACACTCGTTTGATATGCATGATCCCCTGCTCTCTAATCTGTTCTATTAAATTCTCATCAGTCCGGGATAAGCTCTTCTTGTCTTTATGCCACCTTGACTGCAGTTGTAAGTAAGATAGCCAGGTACCTCCTATTCCTTCATCTGTTAGCATTGTTCGAGGCTTTAAGAAGAACCCATTTTCTTCTTCCAGTACAAGTTTACTGTAGGGCACCACTTCCTGCCCCTGAGATGTATTTATGTCACCTATTGCGTGTCCAGGTATCGTCCAGATGGGGATCCTGTCATGTAGGAGGTACTTATATTTCATCCAGACCCACAACAATGGGGTTCATAGAGGGTTCTCCCTAAAGTTCGTATCAGCCTTTTTGTCATACACCAGGTATGCGTGCCATCCAAATAGTAGACCATGCCCTTCAATATCCAGTATCCATTTGTTTGTCATGTTAATCCAGTCACTCAGCGCCACCAACGCCGCGGCATAGTAATATAGCTTTAGATTGGGCATTTTTAGTCCCCCTCTCTTCCTTGCGTCTTGGATGATTTTTAATTTAACTCTCGGTTTCTTGCCATCCCAGACAAATCTGTTGATGCCCTTCTGCCAGTCGTCCAGTTCCACTTCCTTTTTGAGTATGGGTAGCATTTGAAAGATTTCTATTTCTCATCCGTTGTTTCTTGTCTTGCCTTCTGGTGCTTTGGAAAATAAATTGACCCCCTCCTCCTTGTGGCAGCCCCTCAAATACTGGAATAGTGCTATCATATCCCCCCTAGTCCTTCTTTTCTCTAGACTGGCCATTCCCAAACCCTGCAACCGTTCTTCATATGTTTTAGTCTCCAGGCCTTTAATCATTTTATTTGCTCTTCTTTGCTTTTTTTTTTTCAAAGTCTCAACATCTTTTTTGTAATGTGGTGATCAAAACTGGATGCAGTATTCCAGATGTGGCCTTACTAAGGCTTTATAAAGTGGTACTAATACTTTGTGTGATTTTGATTCTACTTGATTCTGTTTATACAACCAAGGATTATATTGGCTTTTTTGGCTACCGCCACACACTGCTGACTCATGTTTGAGTGATTGTCCACTGGGACTCCAAGGTCCCTCTCACAGTTACTGTTTTTGAACCAGGTTTTGCCTAATCTGTACTTGTATCTTTGGTTTTTCCTGCCCAGGGGTAAAACTTTGCTTTTCTCCACATTAAATATCATTTTGTTAGATGGGTCCCATTGTTCAAGTCTGTCAAGTTCTTTTTGGATTCTGAGCTTTTCTTCTGGGATGTTGGTTATTCCTGCCAGCTTAGTGTCATCTGCAAATTTGATGAGTTCCCCTTCTATTCCCTCATCTAAGCCTTTTATGAAGATATTGAAGAATACTGGGCCTAAGACAGAACCTTGTAGTACCCCACTGCTTCCTTCCCTCCATGTAGATGTAGTACCATTAAGGACTACTCATTGAGTACGGGTTGTCAGCCAGTTAGAAATCCATCTGGTGGTGATGCTGCCAATCCCACCATTTTCTAACTTTTTTTTAATGTTCAGTTGAAATAAGAAATTGAAAAATTGAAAAAAAGGATTATATAAAAAATTGAAAAAAGCATTTTAAAATTAAAAAAGACTTAAAAATTAAAAAAGTAAATAAGAATTTTATTAAAAAATTGAAAAAAGAATTTTAGAGTTGAAAAAGATTTAAAAGTTGAAAAAAAGAATTTAAAATTAAAAATATTTGAGAGTTGAAAAAAAGATTAAAGTCGGAACAAGGAATTTAAAACTTGAAAAAAGAAATTGAAAAAATTGAAAAGGAATTTTTCTTAAGAAAGGGGATTCAGAGATTTTAAAAATTTAAGAATTACAAAGAGTTTTTGGCCCCTTACAAAGTAATATGCACTTTTTTTGTTGGAAGTATTTAGTTATTTTCTAGGAGATGCTTTGCTCTTAACCCTCTAATTCATGACTTGAAAGTTTATCTCTTTCCTCCCTGTCCACAAGTGTTTTGTATTTAACTTTTTCCCCCTGCTTTCTTGCCCTTCGTTTGCCTGGCCACTGTCGGGGATTTCAGATACAATGTGCTGATATGGGCAATCTACTTAGCTGGTCCACTGCACTGCTCTCAGCTGGTGCTGGTCTGCTGCATTGCTCTCAGCCTCTGCTGTGGACACTACTGCTCAGTTGATCCTCTGTGCTGCTGTCAACCATTGCTAATCCACCTCACTGCCCTTAGTTGCTCCTCAGGGCACTTTACTCCTTTGCCATGTAGCTCTGCACTGCTGCTCCTCAAGATCTGCCTTGCTGCTCACAGTCGCTGGTTTGCTGCCACCTAGCTCCATTTCACCCATGCTCAGTGGCCTCCATTTGCATTGCACTGGCTCCATTCTGGTATCAGGCTGGGTCGCTGGGCCACCTCTCAGTTGGGACACTGGGTTGCCTCTCAGCTGGGCCATCTCTCAGCTGAGCCATGTATGTTTTACAAGACTTTCTGCCTCCTTTTTAGACCACTTCCTAATAGTTAATAGAAATATGAATATTCAGCATGAATATGGAGCTGAAGATTGGTTACTGAATGTAATATGATGCAAGATAGAAACAGCACATTTGTGAGATAAATAAAACACTAGCAAATGATTTAGCATTGAGCAGGAATAAAAATGGGTGATATCCCATTGTTTAATTTCAGGTTAAATGTATAAGGGATGATAGTGATGATAAATTGGAGTGGGATATGAATATGTGTGTATTTTTGTATGAAGATGATGCCATGTTGTTGGTGAGAATTTGAATGATTTACAGTGAATATTCAGAAGGTTGTATGGTCCAGTAAGGAATGTAGAGTCCAACAATTAAAACAGAAGACTAGAACGCAGGAGACTATAAGCTAACTGGGTGACCTTGGGCCCAGTACACCTCACAGGGTTGTTGTGGGAAAAGTAGTAGTAGGAAGATGTGTTGGATATGTTTGTTGCAATGAATTTGTATACTTTAGTAGAATGTAACAAAAGATTAGGTGAAAGATGAAGAAATTTTAAGATGAGCAAATCTGCTAGAAAGGCGGTGGATAGTATGGTCTGCTTTAAGAAATAAATAGTTGTTGAAAGATGGGGAAATGAAAGCATGCTTCTGCTCACTTCACTATGTGAAAATGAGAATTTAGTATATATAGGAGAAAACATAAAAATTAAATGCAGTGGGAATGGGCTATCTAAAATGCATATATAGTAAAACAAAAAGTTATAGGACATGGAAGGAACGGATGCTAAATAAATGAGACCCAAATACAAAATGATTGATCAGAGCAAGAAAAAAAAAAGATGAGATGATCTGGCCATACAGCAAGAGAATAAATGAGGGCTGAATTGCAACTGTATGAAGCGAAAGTTAAGAAATGATAGAAGGAAGAAGACTGATAACAGTGTGGTTGGTTGGAATTGATGAGAGTCTCAGAAAGAAAGAGAAGTTTACAGAACAAAAGCCAGTTTATGAATGATCGTGGTGGAAGCAAAGGTGGTTTGTGAGATAGAAAGATATAGAGAGGAATATATGAATTGGGTTGGTATAATTTAAATTAGGTTTATTCCCTTTTTATTTCATACTTTCTTTCTTTGCTTTTCTGTCTCTTACTCTTTTCTGTGATTTGCATAATGTTGTTACCCACCCACCCCCCAATGTGAATATTGATGTTTGTCTGGTGCACCTGTGTCAAATAAAACTCAGCTGGCTACAATATAGCATAGGAGAATCTTATGTAAGAACCACATTTCCACTGATTAAGATCATACCCCATGAAGACCTTATACGGTTTTTATAATAGATAATTAAAATCCATATATCAGGTCTCACAGATTTGTAGGCCTGGTACTGTGTTTGATGCATTGTCAGTATGTTCCCAGGAGCAAGTAGCTTCAGAGGATTCAGATTCATCTTGCACAATTTCTTTTCAGAATATGGTAAGATGTCCAGAATTAGTGAGATTCTCATCTCAGGGGGGGCTTTTCATCTTCTGCCGTGTCCAATATATTTAACTTGCAATGCTTTTGAACCCCAGGAAGTAGAAATGGTAGAGTTTTGGAAATGATACATGTGCTGAAGCAAATTACCTTGGAAATGCACCCCCTCCCCATTCCTTATATGCAGAAACATTTCAGGCCTCTGAGGACAGCAGAAGGCTTAATCAACAAATATTAATTTACAGAAAGGAAGAAATGATATAATACTTAAGGAGTCTATTCCTTGTGGATGAGGGTGCAAACATCTCCTACCCAACAGGTAAGGAACCCCAACCTGACTGGCAGCAGTTTTAGCTTGAGTGGGTGATTTTGATGGATGTGCAGGCAGGAACAATTTCACGCTCTTAAGAAATTCAGACGGATCTGAAGAAGCATGAAGCAGTAAAAACCTGAAGCAAGTGGAAGCAGTAACTACGGTATGCAAAGCCCTCAAAGCAGAGAAATGATCCGGCAGGAACTTAGATGCAGATTTTTCATGAGCATCCTGAGTGGTGGTCAGATAGCAGGATGAGAGAGAGAGAGCAATTTCTTTTTCCATTTGATCTCAATCTTCCTGTTCAAGAGTAAGTGCACTTGTCAAAGAAACAGGCAAGGAGAGAGTGAGCTTCTTGCTCTGAAGTAATTTTCCCCCTCTCCCCCATTAAGGATATAAACAGCTCAACATGCTCTTTGGACTACTGAAAAACAGAATGTTAGGGAAATTTAGTTGTCTCAGATGAAAGTGTTCATGAAATCAATTTAACCTGGATATTATCCTTCACATAATTTCACACATACTTGTTCGTATAAAAACAGAAGGAAAAGATACCATTTTGCAAAACTAATACTTTCTTCCTTGAATAAAAGGACATGAATTTTTTTGGATTGTCTTTTCAAATACAAGGGCTTCATAAATAAAAAAAAATCAATTGATTTTGATATTTCATAGAAGCATTTTATTTTTTATAAAATTGTACTTTTATCATATGTATTATTACTATTTTAATAATACATATTATTAACAAACAATTAAACTGAAAAATTCCACATGGTAACTTCTACTTCCCAGGCCTTCTCAGTTTAGTGTAAAAAGCACCTAAGACAGATGCAGACTGTTTTGATTACTTACAGGACTATCAAGGCTCAAAAACATAGTTATGATAACCTATTTACATGTTTGGATTTCCCAGTGAACTGTCAGCCAATCAGGGCTTGCTTGCTATGCTTTCATGTTGGCTAATAACTGTGTCCTTATGCCATTTTATTGGATGCATGTCTTTTTATGTCTTGGAGGGGGGAATGCAAATTGTTTTCATTCCTCCTCTTTGATGCTCCCTGTGTTTCCATGCTTAGTGTTTATAAAAATTAGCCCCTAGTTTTGCAATAGGATCTTAGAAGCAGCTTGAAGAGAAGCTGTGTTAAAAAGGTAAAATTAATAAATATAATATTATTTATTTATATTTTAACAAAGTTAATTGTCTTTATAAAAACTGATTTATGGCTTTTTGGATCCAGGGGATGGGCTGGCCCAAAATACCTTAAGAGAGCAGAGGCTATTTCCGTAATCACAAAGCACCAATAGGTTGTCATTTCTAAAGAGACATATGATGCCTTAAACCAGCAATGACCTGCTCTTGAACACACTCCTGGTACACAGATATGTCAAGATAGTTATGATATGTCATAATAGTTTTATTTTTTAAATATATTTTATTAATTTTTTACAATAACAATCTTTAGTACTTGGTAAACAATGTGTTGTCTCGGTTCATATATTTAACAACAATCAATAATAGTTTCTATGATTCCATAATCAACATACTAGTTAGTGATACATTTCTTTGATCTTCACTTCTTCCAATAGTATTTTCCTTTTGCCAACATTGAGTAACTACAATTCTTAGTACTTTCAGTACATACAAAGTTAAATGTAAATATTTTTCTAGTGTTTATACATATAACTTTAACATCAGTGTATAACATCTTTTCTAATCAACTTATATTTCAGTTGTATTTGCAAACATTTTATGAAATCACCATAGGTCCTGTTTTCGACATTCTTATTTAACCCTAGTTGCCCCTCAATATTCAAAACATTCTTATCAATTATAATTTTCTCAAAGTTAATTACATTTAAGTGTCCAGACATTCCGCTCACATAAGCCATCCCAATATATTTGTATTTCTCTTAACGTAAAAAGAAAAAACAAAACAAAAATATTGTGCTACTTATAAATCACATCCCTCTTACTATAGAACCCATTTATATTCTTTGTTTCCTCTCTTGAGCAATGGCTGGGATTTTTGAGAAGGGCGAAGAATGTCATTGAGATTCTTCCAGTTTTCCAACCTGCTTAGGGAAAAGTTGATCTGCATGCCGGGAGGGCGAAGTTATTCTTTTGTGGCCTCTTTGCCTGCCATATTTTCCCCTTTGGTGCCACTGAGAATATAAGGTGGTCAATTGTGAGAGTGAGCTATAAAGATAATTTTATTAATGCCTACAACATAGCACTTTCCATTATCTCAGAGAGAAGCTTTTTGTTTTTACAGAGGAAAAAACAGGACAGTATTTCCAAAGCCCTTAATTAAATAAACTCTCTCGGCATTCCCTTGATTCATTTTCCCTCTATTTGGGCATTGCTTGGAGTGACAGTAATTCCCAAATAGGCTTTCCTGGGAGTCACTATGCATATTGGTAGCCGAGATGAGCAAAAAGTGGAACAGGCTCAAAACAGCAACTAAGCTCAGCAGTTCAGCCTCTTCCATTTGGCAAAATGGGTAGCTCAGAAGTAATGATTATGCAGAGAATATTTTCATTTTCCTCTTGTGGCCATGCTGAGCCTCAATCCTATAATCACTGCCAAAGCCTTCAAAAGGAGCAGTCTTGGAAAATGTGTGAGGACTGTGACAAAAAGCAGTCAGAAGAATTGCAAGACATTTCCTGTCTTGGAAAATCTTCAAGATTTGCTGAAGTTTTCTTTTGATCATACTTCACTTCAAGGAAGGAGAAGGATGAGAAAGGCTAAGCCAACCAGTGGCTCAACTACTGAATAAACACAAAGCCTATCTTTAACATTCTCATTCCAATCCTTTTCACCAACTTTTTCAGTGCAGACAGCTGTCTTGGGTAAAGCAGAGTTAGTTACTAACTTTATTAGCCTTTTGTAACTAAGAAATTATAACTAATCAACTTGAACCTTGGGCTCTGACAAAAGCCTACAATAAGGATCCCTTGATAATAGGTTGAGAACTAAAAATGCCTATGTGGTCACTGGAAATCAAGTAATACAACAATCCATGTTTATACCAGTTGCACAAACAAGTGAGAAACCTGCAGAAGAACTATAATCAGAACACCTAAGACAGCGGTTCTCAACCTTTTCCGGGGCTCGACCCCGGCCCGCATCGCGCATGCACGGCGCGACGGGGCGCATCGCAATAGGGGAAAAAATGGCCGACCCAAAAAAAAGTGGCGGGCCCGCACCGCACATGCGCGGCGCGACGGGGCGCATCGTGCATGCGCAGCGCAACGGCCCGCATCGCAATAGGGGAAAAAATGGCCGACCAAAAAAAATTTTAAAAAATGGCGGACTGCGGTGCTTGGCGACCCCCGCGAAACGGTCGTTCGACCCCAAATGGGGTCACGACCCATAGGTTGAGAACCGCTGACCTAAGAGCTATTAGGATGATGCATTCTGGAAGGAGATTGTCAGCAACACTGGAGAGCAGGGCACCAGTTTTCTAGCCTTACTCAGAACTGCCCTTCACATCCGACTTGTCCTTAATGGTGGGACTATAATAGACTATTTAAAGGTCTGACATGGCACCATTGTTTCATATGCCAAGAAGACGCAGAAAGATGCCACAGAGTTCAATATACCAATCTGTGCTTAGTGGACTGCCTCATTTTCTGATAGTTTTCCCAACCGCAGCTAATTTAGTTAGCAATTAAGAGGCCAATTTTCAAATCATAAAATTCCTGATTCAGATCTCATCCCCTTTGAGAATTCACTTGATAATCTGAGGAACAAGGTGGCCAAACAAGAATGAAAAGAGGATGCATATTTTCACATGCTAATTTACATGTATAATGCAGCTTTATAACTGTATTATAACTTAAATTAAAAATGCAGTATATTTCCTCATAGTTAAGAAGCTGGTAACAAGATGACCTGCATGCTGATCTACTCAATCTGTTGTAGACTCACATGAAGCAACTTGGATTTACCTTGACAAAGAGCATCATGCTGCAAACATGATGTGATTCTCTTTGCTGAGGCAAAGCAATCATTTGATTTACTTCAATAAAGTGCTTCATGTCACTTTGTCTACATTGACTGACACATGTAATAGCTGGAAGAAGCTTCCATATGGCAGGTAAAGTGAGGCAAGTTCTCTGCTTTACTTCACTGTTAGGATCAGGATGTTGTGTTATTTAAAGAAGCTGCTTCTGCTGGGGAGGGGGGAAGTGGCATGGTCAGGCTTTGCCTGAGCCTTCACTGAACTGAAGCATCCAGAGAACCAGTCTTCCTGTCTCCTAATACTTCAGAATCCATTGAAAGTCACCTGAGAATGAAGCAAGTGGATTTGGCTATTTTTAAAGCTATTCAGATATTTCCACACCAAAGCACAGATATGTTTATGAATCTAGAATTCATAGATATCCTCCTGCCAATTAGCATTTGTCCTTGATGAAAATTGCCACCAGTAATTGACTGACCTTTTTCTAACCCATAAAATCTGAGCCTAAATAGTCTCCTTACAAAAATGAAAGAAAATAACAATAGCAATAGACTTATATACCGCTTCACAGTACTTTACAGAACTCTCTAAGTGGTTTACAGAGTCAGCATATTGCCCCCAACAATCTGGGTCCTCATTTACTTACCTCGGAAGGATGGAAAGCTAAGTCAAACTTGAACCTGTGAGAAATGAACTGCTGAACTGCTGGCAGCCGGCAATCAGCAGAAGTAGTCTGCAGTACTGCATTCTAGCCACTGTGCCACCAATATAGTATTGTTCCTTTGAAACATTAACTCTCCCCCATTAAACTGCAGGTAGTTCTTGGATTATGACAGCAATTGGACCCAGGATTGCTATCACTAAGTAATGTAGTCATAAAGCATGTCCCGTGATTGCATCGCTTATTGATGGCAATCCTGAAAGTTCTGGTTGCTTTCGCAACCCCAGGACACACAAGTCATAATGCAGAAAGAGGCAGGAGTCCTGTGTACAAAGTATGAAGGAGAGCTGTGCTTGTGTTGGGAAGGGGATGTGTGTGTGTGTGTGCCACAGATGGGTGCTAGGGCGCATGGGCAGATTGTTAGGACTAGTGGAGGCCACAGGTAAGCTGTGGAGGCCTTGGGTGGGTCATTGGAGGCTGTGGGAGGCCAGCAGAGGCCACTTGAGGGCAGTTAGATGCTGTAGTTAGGAGTGATGGAGATTGGAGGAGGTCCACAGAGTATGAGATCCCTGGAGAAAATGCAGTGGGAGTAATTTACTAGGGTGACTTTTGATCTTCCGAGGCAGCTTCTCAATTGACTTTGTTTTTTTCAGTGCCACTGTAACTATGAGCAGTTGCTGAACAAATGGCTGTAAGACAAGGATTACCTTTATTTAAAAATTATTGTGGAAAAGGACTAAATAAGGAGAGTTGAACTGATAATGAACTGATTTGGCATGGAATTGAAATAAAAGAATGCTGGAATGAATATTTTTAAAATATGTATGGGAATGATAGTGATATGTTGATGAGCAGAATGGAAAGCAATGCTATAAATGTCATTATTCAATGTCATGAAAAAATGTTGAAAAGGAAGTAATAAATACTGCTAGAAAGTTGAAAAGTGATAAGATGGCAGGTCTAGGTGATATAGTTTCCCTATATCCCTTATTTCAGAGAGTATCACCAACAGGTCTCAACCACGTATGCCTTCTCGATTGCTGTACCCTTCTCTGCAACAGATTTGTATCTCCCCACAGAGATACAAATAGCCTCAAACATTAGAATTTAAGAAAGCTACAAAAACCTAGCTTTTCCACAAGGCTTTGTGAGCAGTGATGTTTAATGTTGTTTCCTTCCATAATAGCTTATGTCTTTAACATAATGTATTTTCTCCATTATGTAGGGATATATTTTATATTTTAAAAATATTATTGTTCTGTAGCTTTATCTGGAGCAGAGGATGTATAGACTATATTTTTCTCCTCAGCTAGTCACTGAGAAATGTATGAAGGTATGAAAGAAAGGTAACTGAAAATTCGTTAATGTAGCGAAAGCATAAAATAAAATGAATACTGGAGACTTTTGGGTGGATAAATGGCAAACTAACATCTCTTTCCATCCTGGAAGTGATACTGGGGTGGAGAATGGCTACTTGTTGGATAGCCTGGACCTATAGATCTTTTCTGGAGAATGTATATTTTGCTTTGGAAGAGAACACTTTGTGAGTAAACCTACAGGTTTCAGAGGACCCCTATTAGCAACTTGCAGGTAGGAAATCAGGAATCCAGGAAAAAAAATCAAGCTCCACAGTCTCATGTGGACACTGATTGAAGGATGCTGAGTTCATCCTCTTGTTAAACAATGTTAGAGTAGGAAAATGTTTAAAGCTATAGAGATCTTCAGACCAGCAGATCACCTAAACTACCTGGTGAGTGTACCTCTGACCTGAAAGATTAAAATAAAAAGAAACAAGCAATTATATAAATTTAAAAAAAATTAAAAGTAAAAATGGCATTCCACAGTTTGAGGAAGGGATATCCAAAAAGGTTTCAAAATGATGTTTGCCTTCCCTGGCAAATTCCATTTCTTTTTCTTATTTATTGAATTTCTTTCACATACTGTTCAAACTCTCATCCTGTACGTTGCACAACATTAATCTAAAAGAAATACTGTAATGGTGGGGCATATACTGGTATGTATGTTTTTATGCTCCCTATAGTGGCAAACCTCATAGTTTCCAAACTCCAAATGTTGGTGTGCCAGGAATTCTGTCTTTAAGACATTTTTATCTAATCATGTTGATGGAATGGAATTTGAAGACTTGAGAGGTGAGTTAGGAATCCCCTCCAATGAGAGCCTGGATCACTCCTTCAAGTATAAAGCAACAATTTCTTACTGATTATTAAGTTGAACTCATTGCCTCAAACCACTTCCTTGTCCCTGGATGCAATGCCACAGACATAGGAATATATTGAAAATACTTGCACTTGCAAATATCTGATTATGACATCACATAATTAGGTTAAGTATCATTTCATTCCACAATTGGACACTTGTTTTAATATCCTCTCTATGTTAAGTATTTATGGCAACTTCAAAATTTCAGCATTCTTGACTTCAATTAAATGACTCTGTCCAATTTTGAATAGGTTAAATTGATGTCCACTTTCACCTAGTTTCATCTGCAATGTGATGATTATACTGAATGTTCATGAGATTATCACTTTAATATTTTCTGGCCAAGAAAAATTGCCACTCACACTCAAATTATGAATTTTGTAGCTAAGAGAGCCTCACCAAAGTTCACATTTGCCTTAATGTAAGAATCCCTTCAAGAATGCCATTCCATTTGAATCATAGGTGGGGACAATCTATGCAGTCTTCAGCAACCATATGACAGACATTTGAGAAATACGTTTTCTAAGCTATCTGCAGTGCAACATAATGGCTGAATGCAAAGCAGAAATTTGAAAATAGCAAAAGCTGAGGTATATACTGTAAAGCATTGTATTATAATAAAACATCCAGCCAGTTATCAAATATTATAATCAATGCCCCTAAAATCTGAAGAAACACAGCTGCTTTTCCAATGCTCAATTATAAATTGATTCAATGGCTCACTCCCATTTTGTGTTGGCCATATGTTCTCATGACATTTCTGCATAGGATGTAGATAAGATCAAACATATTTACTCTGCATTAATTAATATATAATAACCTTATCTTCTCAGAATTCATAAGATTCAGAACAGAACATTGTATGCAGAATCTTATTGATATCCTGTTTTCAATTTACAGTACATTACCTCTGCTTGTGTGAAAATAGACTTGATTATTAAGGAAAGGGCTTATTAAAATGTATTCAGTGACTCTGAATATATGTCAAAAAGTATTTAACATATCTAACAACATGGTGTCATTCAAAAATAGTACAAAGCTATCATTCTGCCTTTTGATTCTTAAGATGCAACATACAGCCAAGGGATGCTTGATCTTCAGAGCCCAAAGGATTACCTGAAATGCCTCCAGTTGTCTGTGTGCCTTGAACCACAAAAAGTAAATTCTCTGGATGCTGGAATAGAGAGCATGGAAGCGCATTAGTCACACACTTCTCCAACACTAAGCCATAGTCCTTACATTTCATCATTAATACCTGCTTGTTGCTATGGAAACTATTAAGACAGGAAAATGGAACTCAATGTCTTCAACATTATAGATATAGTGTTGCTTCATGACACCACATTGATTTTTGCCATGCAGAATTGCAGAGAATTACACTATGCTTATACTGCATTTATTTTCATGGAAGCTCTTCGTGACTAGAAGAATGATGACCTTGCATTTTAGCCTCTTTATGTAAACTAAGAAGCATTATATTTTAATGGAAATGGTTGATCGTTAAAAAAAAAACCCTGATCATATAATAATGAAGAATTAACACAGAATATGAATTGCCATGCCTAGTTGGCCCAAGAATAATGTGATGATATAACCTTGTGCTGGTGTCATCTTTTCTTTAGGAAGATTAAATTTAAAAGGACACAGACATGTCATCACTTACATTCTCTCTTTTTATTCCTTTAAAACGTCAAACAATACATAATGTGACATGCCCAACAACCAGTTCTCAAAAATAACAGGAGGAAAGATGAAATACCAGCAGACTTCGCATATTGTGCTCAATTAGTTTGTCGTACAAGCTTTAATGACCTGGCTAAGTCAGAAACGCACAGCCTAAGGCTCCACAGGAGTTTCATGTGAGTGAGTCCCTGAAGTCGTCCAAACGTTTTCAAGCAAATTATAATTTTTAAAATGACAGAACATGGAATCTAATCAATATCATGTAAGTTTAATTATGTTATACAAATTGCACTAAACATTCTATTGTTTTGTCAACAATAGTATTGAGTCAACATTTCTTTTAATGCGGCCCTCAACATGTCATCCAAGGTCCAATGAAAATACTTTCCCCTCCACTTCTCCTCTACAGTTGCAGGCTGCACTAAACATAAACTATCCCCAAAGCAAACAAATACCTTATGACTTGAGCCCCACTTAGGGATTCACACAATTTCATAGGGTGCTCAAATACAGCAAGAATAATAGTGTGCATGCAGGCTTGCCTCTTTTCTGTGTATATGTGTTCACAAACGAAGTCTGAAAAGAAGCAGTGCTTTCATTGTCTTGAAGGTGTCTACTGCTGCCAGCACACGTCAGAAACTGGTTTCATTCAGGTTCTGATTCACAAGGAAAACTGTAGGCCCATTCAGGACAATGCAAGCACAGCTTTAGTATGGGCAATGGTACGTGGGAATAACCTTGGGAGATGGGGTGGGGTGGGGGTAAGGTAGAGAAAGATGCTCCTTGGGAACAGTCAGATAAAAGAGAGCATAGCTCATAGCCAGTGGTGAGATTCATCCAGTTCGCACCAGTTCAATAGAACCGGTAGCTAATTTTTTTGTTGCCCATGCCCAGAATGGACTTCTGGAAGAGGCATCTATACAGAGAACCGGTTGTTCACATATTTGAATCCCACCACTTCTCGTAACTGCATAACAGAGAGAGAAAGAAACTCAGAAAAAAACCTCCCAAGCTTTTCAGGATGTAAAAGAAGCGGCAAGAAATTTGTACTTCAGTATCAGACTCGCAAGATTCTATTAACGTACTCTGACGATAAAGTAGAATTAGCTTATCTGTGTTACCTGGCTGTGTTCCTTGGGAAGGCTGACATTATGTTATGTGACAAACCTGATAAACTGTTCTGCTGTTGTACTTTTGAGTGAGGGTGAAACTATGGATTGAACAAGGACTTGGTCATATTTGGAACTGTATAGTCATAAAGGGTGCAATTATCCTTGCCTGTGCTTGACGTCTCTGCTTGATTAGATGTCACAATGCAACTTCAGAGAAAGAAGACTCATCTTAATCATTTTGTGGAATAAATAATACCCTTTAATATAACATTTAGGTAGGACTAACAGTTTTACTGAATCGGTTTAAAGATCAGTCAGTCTCAGCCTGCTGGCTGCCAGAGATTTTGAGACCTATCATTCTCATAATCTTCAATCAACAAATAAACCAAATAAACTACTTGGATAAGCAGAGGAACATTTCAAACCAAAAAGAAAATGAAGCTAGAAAGAAGTTCCCTGAAGATGGGCTCCAGCACAAGTCTGAAAGCTCAGAAGACAAAACTTCTGATCCTGGTGACTGACCCAAATTAGATCCTGCAAAATGAAGTCCAGTTATCATGGCTCAATTTTCAGTGAACAAATGGTTGTAACTCAAGGACTATTCTCATAGAAAGTATCGTTTCAAACTTGAGTGAATCCTTTTCTTAATCAAATGATATTTTTGAAATAACTACTCAAATGCTCAACTCCTTGCTTATTCAAAATAAGATTTATTTTCAAAATTGTACTGCTGCACTGTGCCAATCATCTATCCAAGCAAAACCACCGTGAAACAATTTTCAATTCTTTCTATTCTGTGGAGGGCAGGGAATTTTTATATCATCTGGAAAAGGAAGCATATTTGAAAAATATCTGCTCGTGCCTTCTTAAAGTCATGAACTAAAGAGACCTAGGGATATTTTCAAGCAGATGATATTTAAAATAATTTAAAATATCTTTTACATTACTGATGAGCTCTTGGCCCAATTTTCACAATAGAATGATTGTGTAGTAAAGGGAAAACTACTTGTTCAGATTGTTGTTTTTCTGCAGCACACTTGACCATTTGCAGTGAATGATGAGTTTTGGGAAAGCAATAGGCAGGACATTTTCTGAAAATAGCTAAAAAATATGCATGCAAAAGACACATAATAATAATAATAATAATAATAATAATAATAATAATAATAATAATAATAATAATAATAAGAAGAAGAAGAAGAAGAAGAAGAAGAAGAAGAAGAAGAAGAAGAAGAAGAAGAAGAAGAAGAAGAAGAAGAAGAAGAAGAAGAAGAAGAAGAAGAAGAAGAAGAAGAAGAAGAAGAAGAAGAAGAAGAAGAAGAAGAAGAAGAAGAAGAAGAAGAAGAAGAAGAAGAAGAAGAAGAAGAAGAAGAAGAAGAAGAAGAAGAAGAAGAAGAAGAAGAAGAAGAAGAAGAAGAAGAAGAAGAAACAACAGTGGACCACCTGGTAAGCTGCTGCAAGAAGATTGTACAGACTGACTACAAGCAGTGGCATGACAAAGTAGCAACAATGGTGCATTGGAAGATCTGCAAGAAGTATCATTTGCCTGTAAGCAAAAACTGGTGGGATCATAAAATAGAGAAAGTCATAGTAAATGATAAAATTAAACTGCTCTGGGACTTCAGAATTCAAACAGACAAGCACCTGCAACATAACACCCTGGACTTAACAATTGTCGATAAGAAAGACAAAAAAGTCTGGATAGTGGACGTGGCAGTGCCTGGAGACAGCAGAATAGATGAGAAAGAACTGGAGAAGATAACAAAATACCAAGACCTGCAAATAGAAATAGAAAGACTGTGGCAAAAGCAAGCAAGGGTAGTACCAATAGTAATAGGTGCCTTGGGTGCAATCCGAAAACAACTGGAGCACCACTTGAACACCATTGGCATTGACAAATTCGCTATTAGTCAATTGCAAAAGGCAGCCTTACTAGGGACTGCTTCCATCCTGCGACGATATCTGTAATACCATCAAACATCCACATCTGCCTATCCCAGGTCCTGGGTAAGGACTCGATAGGTAGACAAAATGCCAAATCGAGTCTGAACATCTGGCTGACTGTGCGATGATACATAATAATAATAATAATAATAATAATAATAATAATAATAATAATAATAATAATAATAATAATAATAATAATAATAATAATAATAATAAAGTTGGAAGGGACCTTGAAGGCAGGAAACCCTATACCATTTCTGACAAATGGCTGTCCAGTTTCTTCTTAAAAACTTCCAGTGTTGGCGCATTCACTGCTTCTGGAGGCAGGTTGTTCCACTGGTTAATTGTTCTAACTGTCAGGAAGTTTCTCCTTAGTTCTAGGTTGCTTCTCTCTTTGGTTAGTTTCCACCCATTGCTTCTTGTCCTGCCTTCAGGCGCTTTGGAAAAGAGCTTGACTCCCTCTTCTTTGTAGCAGCCCCTGAGATATTGGAACACTGCTATCATGTCCCCCCTTGTCCTTCTCTTCATTAAACTAGACATACCCAATTCCAGCAATTGTTTCTTCTATGTTTTAGCTTCCAGTCCCCTAATCATCTTTGTTACTCTTCTCTGTACTCTTTCTAGAGTCTCAACTGGATGCAGTATTCCAAGTTTGGCCTTACCAAGGCATTGTAAATGCCTTGAATTACGTGAATTACGTAATGCCTTGAATTACGTGAATTACGTGAATTACGCATTCACGTAATCTTGATTCTATCCCTCTGTTAATGCAGCCCAGCACTGTGTTGGCTTTTTTGGCAGCTGCAGCACACTGCTGACTCACATTTAAATGATTGTTCACTAGGACTCTGAGATCCCTCTCACAGTTACTACTATTGAGCAAGGTACCACCTTATACTATACCTGTGCATTTGGTTTTTCTTGCCTAAATGTAGAATCTTACTTTTTTCACCATTGAATTTCATTTTGTTAGATAGCACCCAGTGTTCAAGTCTGTCCAGATCCTCTTGTATCCTAAGCCTGTCTTCTGGAGTGTTGGCTAACCCTGCCAGCTTGGTGTTGTCTGGAAATTTGATTAGTTCTCCATCTATCCCCTTGTCTAGATCGTTGATGAAGATGTTGAAGAGCACTGGGCCCAGAACAGAGCCCTGGGGCACCCCACTACACACTTCCTTCCATGTAGATGCGGTTCCATTGAGGAACACACGCTGAGTATAGCTGGTCAGCCAGCTACGGATCCATCTGGTGGTGATGCTGTCTAACCCGCATTTTTCTATATTATCAAGTAGTAGGTTGTGGCCTACTTTGTCAAATGCCTTACTGAAGTCCAAAGCTAGAAAGTCACCTTATTGACTGCATTGGTCTGGGCTTCAGGAAAAATTGCTCCAGTGTGGAGAAAGTTATTTCAGTTCTTCTACTCGTTATTTAGATGTACTTTTTGTTTTGAGCTTAGGGGAAGAGTACTCTCACATTTGTGAATGTTGCTTCGGCCCCAGTTAACTGACTCATTTTTTTTGTGTGTTTCATTTTGAACTTAAGAAAAACACAAAATAGATCAGACGACTGAAAAGTGCCAAAAGGCCTTTTTTTTTTTTAATCAAGAAGACTTTCCATTAGATGTTAGAGAGCAGGCAGGCTGTATGGAAATAAATAATCTTTAAGTCTTCCCACTTTTATTTGCTTCTCTTTCATTTTTTTTAAAGAGGAACTACAGTTTTTCTCCTTATAAGTACTGAAGGTTGCAACATGGAAAGAAAAAAATTCAAAATCATTTTGTTCTCATCTGTTAAGGAAAGAACTGCTGCTTATTTGGGGAGAAACTATTAGTAATCCCTCTCTAAAAATAATAATTTAAAATGAAAACAAAATGAATGTTTGAAAGAAATAATAAAAATTATTAATAAAGCATAAAGATGCCCCCATCGATTTTGGGAATGGAAGCTTCAGTATGCCACATAAATCCTAGTGTGAGCATTGAGTCAAAAGTTGTATATCCCCATTCTTAATATTGTGGAGTTGAGCTGTTAAAAATTTTGAATGTCAAAACCAAGACTTCAAAACTGTATTTAGAAACAAATGGAGTGCAACCCAAGTAGGATAATTCTAATATGATTTTTATTTTATTTATTTATTTATTTATTTATTCGATTTCTATGCCGCCCTATTCCGGAGAACTCAGGGCGGCTCACAACACAGTAGAAATCAACATAAAAAATACATATAAATATAAAACCTCTTAATTTTTTTTTTTTTTAAAAAACCCAATCATTCAGCATACACACAGACATACACTGGCTTGGGGCAAGATGTTAACTACCCCAGGCCTGCCGGCAGAGGTGTGTTTTGAGTAATTTACGAAAGGCGGAGAGGGTGGGGGCGACACGGATCTCCGTGGGAAGTTGGTTCCAGAGGGCTGGGGCCGCAACAGAGAAGGCTCTTCCCCTAGGCCCTGCCAGGCGACACTGTCTGGCTGACGGGACCTGGAGAAGGCCGACTCTGTGGGCCCTAACTGGCCGCTGGGATTCATGGGGCAGCAGACGGTCCCGTAAGTAACCTGGTCCAATTTTAGAATTGACCACCAGTTAATACTTCTCTACTGCTTCATTGTGGAAAAAAATCTACAAACATAATCCCAGACAGAATATATTGTAATAAAAATTTGGACAAAAATAAGGATTACATCATTGTGGACAAAAACTGCCCACTGAACATGCAGATACAGAACTGTGTTCAGAAATACCTTCAAATGTAAGCTTCATTCTTCAAAGGAAGTTCTACTTTTTCCAAAACAAATTATTATACTGCGATCTATTTCCTGATTCCATGTATCTTCTCTAAATTCAGTCTCATTTGTTGTCTCCTGTACAATCTATTACCATCTTCAGGCATGTTTTCAGAACATCAACAGCTTCCCCCATAAGACATGATAAGAAAGGGGGGGAAATAGAGTTGGCCAAATCTGCTTATTAGCTGCTTCCTCCCCAAAGTTCTGTCTACTTGCTGTGAGCCGCCCTGAGTTTGGGGAGAAGGGCGGCATATAAGTCAAAATAATAAATAATAAAATAAATAAATAAATACTGTACATGTTAAATGACATGGTGACCAAATCAAATCATTATGAATCCCATAAGCCAACATCCAGGAGTTTAGATCTCTTAACATTCATCCCACTTGGAAATTGATCTTGAGGAAGAACTGGAAACATTATAAGATGATATCTCCAAGTTTATTTCTGTTATTTCACCCAGAAGGAAACTGTGATCACTAGTAGTGAATACCATTTAGAGATCCAATAGAATCAACCAATACATTATTGTATTTAAATAGGGCAGTCAAGAATATCTCTGTTAAAAACTCAGACCTAAATTCAAATTATTATACAGAGCTATATTTAAATCTGTTTCATCTCTCTTGAACTTAGCTCCTCCATGTGCTTGGTTAATTTCCTTTCAAATGCGACAATAATTCCATAATCTGATAGTCAATTCTATAGTTTACTCTGGCTATACAAAGAAGTGCATATTTTTTTTACATCCTAATCTTTGTCTGGTTTCACTGAACGGCTCTGCCTTCTAATATAATGGGAGAGGGCAAAAACACTGATCTCTTTACTTTCTGTACACCATAATTATGCATAAATACATAGTTTTACACATTTTAGTAACTAAATTAATTGCCTAGCTAGCAACTCTCGTCTTTAGTTTCCCAGGTTTGTGGTCATGTAGTGACATGTGACCAGATAACTGATTTGGAAACTGTTCTGTTTCAGGAAAAGAGATGAAGCAACGAGTTCCAAAAGTTCTCCTTTATTGCAAACACCAACAGAACAGGTTTTAAAATGGTGCAACCCCCTTTTATAGCCCCCCCCTGCACAATACCTTGCTGGCCAATCATTGCAAAGGATCTTTTCCCACCGTGTGTGTGCACGCAAGGCTGGGAGCAGCCTTTCTTGTCCCGGGCATCCACATGGTCTGCCCGGGCCAATAAGGGCAGCCTGTGCCTGCCGACCCAGGACATAACACCCCTCCCCCCTTGGCTAAAATAATAAGGCACACTTATTATTTTAAATACTCCAACACTCCATTGCATTGCTTAGGTTGCATCTATATATACACAACACTACAGTCTTGCTATCGCCATGCTCCCACTCCCCTTGAGCTGCATTACTTAACCCAGACTACTAGGCCTGCCCATGAACTGACAAGGACCGTACATAGTCTTGTAAGTATTTGGGAGGACCTCTGGCTCGTCCTGATCTTCTCATGGCCGGTGTGTGTGCCTGGCCTGCCAGCTCGCCTGCCAGGCTAGGCAGACCAGGACTTTGTTCCCCAAAGACCCAGGGGACCTACCCAGCTGCTGACTGGCTGGACCTGCTAAATCCAAGCCAAGGTTCCTTGGTGGGGTGGAATTCCCCAAGTCCAGTGGTGGGGTGGAATTCCCCAAGTCCCCAATGGACTCCTCTTGGGAGCACTGTCCCTTGAGCCCTAGGCCAGCAGCTGGAGTGGCCTGAGTGCCAGAGGCCGGAGCTGCCTCCATGGCAAACCCCCTTTCTGCGGACTCCCTGTTTGGAGCAATAGCCGAAGCCTGGGGATGTTGGAGAGACCGCGGTCCTCAATCGTAATTGTGGTCCTCCTCCCCCCCCCCGAGAGCCAAGCCAGGAGCGGAAGAGTTGCTGGGAAGCCTCCAGTGCAGTTGGTCAATGTGACGTCGGATCACATGACCATCATCCAAGGCCACTTCGTATGACAGCGGCCCAGAGACCTTGCATACCACTGCTGTGACCCAGAGACGTCCTGGTCCATAGTTCCTTGCCCAGACCAGATTCCCACTTGTAGTCTCCTAGGTGCCCGCGGCTGTGACACCTGTGAAGCCACCCGGTCTGGGTGCAATCTGTCCAGTTTTGTGATGAGGCAGTGACCCCAGCGGAGTTCAGCTGGGCTCTTTCCAGTAGCTGTGCAAGGTGTGGTGTGGTGGCACAGAAGAAAGTCCGCTAGCCTGTGATGCTAGGTCCTGTGAGTGATCCTCTTTAAGGCATCCTTGGTTGTGAGCACCATTTGTTCAGCCTGTCCATTGGAAGCTGGATGGAACAGTGCAGATGTGGCATGCCAGATCAAGGAACGCCTTGAAGTCAAACAACATGAATTGGGGCCCATTGTCGGAGATAAGAACATCTGGAAATCCATGTGCGGTGAAGATCCCTCTCAGCACCTGGATGGTCCTAGCAGTGGTAGTGGAGGAGACAGGCATGACCTCTAACCACTTGGAATGGCTGTCCACGAGAATTAAGAAGAATTGCCCCTGAAAGGGCCCAGTGTAGTCGATATGGACCCTCGACCATGGGGTATGAGTCTCCTCCCACCTATGAACTGGAGCCTGGGGCATCTCCAGCCTTGACAGTTGATAAACAGTGCACCCGTGGACCTGGGCCTCGACGTCTTTGTCGAGCCCAGGCCACCAAAGATGGCTGCGCGCTAACGCCTTCATCCGGACTATTCCCAGATGTCACTCATGCAGAGACTGCAGGACTCTAATCCTCAATGAGGTTGGGATTACTACCCGGCTACCCCATAGGACACACCCCTTGAAGGTGGAAATCTCGTGCTTCCTCTGTGAGAAGCTCTGGAATTCTGAGCCTGACATGTGTCAGGCCATCCAGACAACGCCTAGGTCAGCACGCGTGTTAGCGTGTGATCAGTGGCTGGTTCTGCAGCCACATCCCTAGCACTGAGGGGAGATTCAGGCAAGTCCTGAATAGACAGGATGCGGTTGGCAGGTACTGGATCTGCCTCTATCTGCTGTAATGGCAACCTGCTGAGACCATCTGCATGACCCATTTCTTTGCCTGGCTTGTGAACAGTGTATGGTCATATGCAGACAGGAAGATAGACCACCTCAGCATTCGTGGGGATATTATGTGTGGGGTTTGTTTGTTTGTTATGAACAACCCCAGCAGTGGCTTATGGTCTGTAAAGACCATGAAGTAGCGGCCATATACAAAGTCATGGAACTTCTTTATGCCAGCCACTATGGCTAAGGCTTCCCTATCTATCTGTGCATAATTGCGTTCAGCTGATGATAGGGTTCTAGAGTAGTATGCTATTGGGACTTGCGTTCCATCAGCTTTCAAGTGACTTAACACAGCCCTAATCCCATAAGGGGACACATCACAGGCGATGCACACTGGCAAATTCTCACTGAAGTGCACGAGGACCACATTTCAAGAGAGAAAGGCCTTGACCTCTTTGAAGCTCTTTTCATGTGCTTGTGTCCACTGCCAAGGGGCCTGTTTGTCCAAGAGCCGGTGTAACAGCTCAGCCACTGCAGCCTTGTGAGGAATGAATGAGTGGTAAAAATTTAGCAGTCCCAGAAAGGCCTGAAGTTCGCCCTTGGATTTGGGACTTGGGGACTGCTGAATTGCTTACAGCTTGGATTTAGCAAGGTGGATGCCCTGAGCATCAATGCAGAATCCTAGAAACTCCGTGGAGGTAACCCCGATCTTGCACTTGTCTTACTTAAGCTTCAGCCCCACTTGGCGGAAACGTAGCAAAACGGCTCTCAGCCTTTTGGCTAAATTGTCAGCTGAGTCCCCAGTGATGAGGACATCGTCAAAGTATGGGCAAATGCCAGGGATATTTCGGAGCGTTCACTCCATTACACTCTGGAAGATGCCGGGGGGCACATTTACTCCAAATTGCAATCTTTTTACCTTGAATGGCCCCCTGTGAGTCACTATAGTTTGGGCCTCGGCCATTTCCTCATCAACTGGCAATTGTTGATAGGCCTGAGCCAGGTCAAGCTTAGCAAAGATCTGTCCCCCCTTGAGGGAGGCTAGAATGTGACTGACCACTGGTACTGGGTACGAATGCTGCTGCAGCGCTTTGTTAAGCGTGCGTTTGTAGTCCTCACAGATTCGGACTTCACCATTGGCCTTCAGTGGTGTAACTATGGGTGTTTCCCATGGACTACTGTCCACAGGCTCTAAGATGCCCTGCTGAATCAGTTTATCCACTCTGCATCTATTTTTCCCTTTAAGGCAAAGGGCACCCTGCATGGCTTGATTCTAATGGGGGCTATGGCTGGGTCTAGCCTCAGAGAAATAGGAGGGCCTTTGTAGGAGACAAGTTCTGGACTAAACACATCTGCAAACTCCTTGCAGACCCCAGCCAGGCCTGTTGTTTGCACGCTGTGTATTCCAGTCACCTGAATTCCCAGGGCCTCAAACCAGTCGAGTCCAATGAGACTCGTACGGTCTCCCCCAACCACAACTACATCCAGTAGCCCCTCAAAATTCCTACGCTGCACCTTGAGTGTGGCCTCCCCCCTCATGTTGACTCTGGAATTTTGGAAATCTGTGAGGATGAGGTTTGACGGCCTGAGTTTCACCGGTAGGCCGCTTCTGCTGCAGACCTTGTTAAAGGTGTCTAGGGAGATTGTCAATAGAGCAGACCCAGTGTCCAGCTCCATTGACAAGAGGACTCCTTATAACTTCACATCGATGTGAAGCTTCTTCCTAAGTGGCCTGTGGACCCCCGTTCTAAAAACACTCCTACATGATGCACAGAAGCCCATCCTGTTCTGGCTGGGGTCCCTGGTACCTTTCTGAGGCAATTTTTCTGGGTAACGTTCCTTCTGGTAACCCAAACAGATGGAGGCAATGTGGCCTTGCCTCCCACAGGCCCTGCAGATGGCGGAGGAGAAACGGCAGTCTGCGCGGCAACGGCGGCCTCCACACCCGATGCACCGAGGGGATGATGCTGGCTGGGCCTTCCTTCCATGAGGCCTTCTCCCTGGAGTCTGATGCAGCCGGTCCACTTTCAATTCTGGATCCTGTTCGGATTCTTTGTGAGCAACCTCTTGATGGACGATGGTTGGAACTTGAGGGGGCTTGGCGAGCCGCAAGGCCTTCACAGCTCCACCTGCTGCTTCTTTGGCTGAAACTTCCCTCAGGTCATCTTGGAACATGAGGCCTCCCTTCGCGAAGAGCTTCTGCTGCAACTCCCGGCTTCGCAGGCCACAGACCAGCTGATCTCTCAGTCTCTCCTCCAAGTCTTTGAATTTGTAGGGCCTAGCTGCTTGTCGCAAGGCCACAACAAACTCTGCTGCAAACTCACCAGGCCTCTGGTCCCTCTGCCCGAACACGTGTCGCCAAGCAATCACTGAGAGCTTGGGTTCAAAATGCTCTCAAAGCATCCTCTTCAATTCTGTGTAGGTGATTGATTCCAGTGGTGCTGGGGCGACCAGATTCTCTGCAATCTCAAAGGTCTCTTGCCCACACACACACACAGCAGCGTGGCAGCTTTGAGGTCATCTTCACAAATTTGATTTACCCGGAAGTAGTTCTCCACCCGGGCCACGTACGAGCTCCAGCGTTCTGGGTGAGCTATGTCAAACTCTGAAAGCCGGCCTATCTTTGCCATCGTTTCAGCCCAGGAACTTCGTCCACACCTCTTGCTGCAAGGACTGAGAAGGGGCCCCCTTTTCTGAACTCACCTCCAGCATCTCAGTGCTGGCAGGCTAAGTCAATCTCCAGGAGCCACACTTCTCTGAGCTGCAAGCCCCCCTGTGGTGAGTCAGCTTGGCTTCTTAATCTGTTTGCCTTGCAGGCATCCCACCTTCGTCGCCAATGTTCTGTTTCAGGAAAAGAGGCATTGAGACAAAGCAACAAGTTCCAACAGTTCTCCTTTATTGCAAACACCAACAGAACAGGTTTTAAAATGGTGCAGCCCCCTTTTATAGCCCCCCCTGCACAATACCTTGCTGGCCAATCATTGCAAAGGATCTTTTCCCGCCGTGTGTGTGCACGCAAGGTTGGGGGCAGCCTTTCTTGTCCCGGGCATCCACATGGTCTGCCTGGGCCAATCGCTGCAGCCTGTGCCTGCCAGCCCAGGACATAACAGAAACCTTAACAGCATTGTAGTGAAGCTCCTGATAATGTCTGCCCTGGTGACAGATCATACCATATCCTCTAACACCTGCTTCATTTTCCTGTTACTTTTAGAGGGCACTTAACAATTTGAGTCCCCAGAGTTAAACTAGGATTATGCCCTTGTTTTTGTTGAGTTATTATATTCATATCTTTCTTCTGAGAGCACAAGCCAGTACATTTCCTTCTCATATATTCACTGTGAAGTAGGCAAGGTTGAGAGATGGTGACATTGAACCAGTCACCAGTAAGTTCTATGTCAAAGTGTGATTTGAACCTGAATCTTCCTGGCTCTATCCTTTTAATTTACTAGTGATTCCTTATTGTCTTTAAAATATGTAAATAGTTCTTATGTAAATAAATACTTCAATAAATATCCAGATGTAAAATTAATAGAGATGCATTTTTAATAGCTGCAACCAACTATGTAAGTACTAGTTTCTGAAGATTCTGCAAGATCTATGGGCTGTTAAGTACAACGTTAAGTAATAGTGTATAGGCTATATTTCATTTTTGTTACTTTGGTTTTATGGCTTGAAACACTGATAATTCTTTAAAAAAGCATTTTGTTTATAAAAACAATAATTTATAAGCAGAATATTATTCTAGTATTTTGAACTGCAAAAGTTATGTTTAGTGATAAAACTAAAATTTTCTGGTTTTCCTCCAGGATTTATTTTTTCCCCGAGCTATTCAATTAATATTTTCAAAACTAAGAATGCTGCTGCTTCAGAAAATCCAGCCTTAAACCTGAAAGTAAGTCAGCTATTTTTCCCACTGGTTTCAGCAGAACTTACATTTTTATCTAGACCTTTCCTGGACTGAGCTCATTATGATGGAGATTAAGCTGTATCCATCATATATGAACTAAGTCTGCTCTTGTCCCAGTACATCCTCTACAATTATCCATCTGATAATCCAAAGATAGATTGGTTTAATCTATCTTTAAATGGTGCAGTGATTAAGGCACTAGTCTAGAAACCAGGAAACTGAATTCTACATCACTTTAGGCATGGAAACTGGCTGGGTGACTTTTGGTCAGTCATTCTTTGTTGTTGGTGTGGAGAAAATAGGAGGATGAAAGAGAATTAGGTACATTCGCCAATTTGAATTATTTATAAAAATAATAAAGGTGGCATATAAATCAATCAATCAATCAATTCCATACTTTCAACTGAGGAGTTTACAATCTCCCAAATATGTTGTTTGTTATCGTTTACAGAATAGGGAATTACTTATTGTGTATAAACAGAAGTGCAGGCTTCAAAGTATAAGTAGAAACCCACTTTTAGGGCAGATGTGGTGTGATTCTATGAACTAGATGGTTTCCTTATCATAAAAACTTGACAAGAAGCAAAAAGTAGAAAATGATTTAATTTTCTTTTTGAATAGAGATTTTTATGGGTGAATGCTCACATGCTGCAAAACCTAATACTAATTATCAACTACAAATGATCCATCTGACTCTTTCTCTCTCTTTTATAAATTGCATACAAGCACTGTGGGCAAGAGAATCAACTTACTTTCCTGCAAATAATGACACCCCCTCACCCTGCCTTTTAAAGATTTGGCTATTGGTTTTAGGTTATTTCATCTCTACTATGACATATATTAGAAGTCAATTCTTTCCAACATTCAGGGTAGGCACTTTAAATATTTTTTCTATCCTTAATGCTTGTGGGATGTGTTTATATGTGAAGATTTGTGAGGTCTTCAAAACAGGAGCTAAGAGAAGCCTACTGCTGATTCAGAGAATTTGATCTTCAAAAAAGCAAGATATATTTTAGGACATAGAAATCAATATATGAATTAAAGATCAAATTAGCTCAGTGCTCTGCCCTCAAGCATCTCAAGCATATTTGAAGCATGATTATCCATAACCAGAAATGGCAAATAGGGTGGTTTTCCCAAATAAGGTCCCCTGAAGGTGATAACAAAGAGATAAATAGAGACCAAATCATCAGAGCAAATCAATATTGTATCTTGATAAATAAGTGATAATGACATCTTATTCCTAATTTTAGCTAGTAATTTCTCATCTATTCTAACTTCCCTACTTGACAGCAGAACTACCGTATCAATCTCAGAATTAGAGAGTAATAATGAAATGAGCATCTTGCTTGATGTCACAAAGAGATGCTGAAAGAATTAATAGCTGGTTTGGGCCAGCTATTAAGAAGTTTAAGAAAAGAATATGATTTGGGTGGTAAGCATCACAGAAGAGGGAAGATAGAATTACATAAGAATAACAACAAGAAATCAAAGAGCCAAATGAATCCTATATTGTTTTAGGTAGAACACGAAAGGCGCTTGAAAGCATAAATATGAAGGTGTTATTATACATATATCTGGTTGTGAACTTCTAATGGCACAGCCTGATTATGTTTCATTTTGATTTAGTCTAATAAAGAACCCTTTGGGATGGCCCACTATGTCAGCTGCGTATTCTACTGTAACAGCTTTATTTTCATTTTCTTTTCTCCTGATCTGAATTGCCATTTCAACAATGTATATATAATTACTGGATGACATGTGAAATTTATCTGCTTCAGTAATGTTATTGAGAGAGGAAAATATGTTACATTAAGGAAGGAAGGAAGGAAGGAAGGAAGGAAGGGAGGGAGGGAGGGAGGGAGGAAGGAAGGGAGGGAGGGAGGGAGGGAAGAAGGAAGGAAGGAAGGAAGGAAGGAAAGAAAATTAAGAATCTGCATTCTTGCAAAATATGATTTGCAAAATAAATCTCATTTGATTAAGCAATCTGAATTAATTCTGAAATTTGAGCTGATATAGATATTTGGACTGCCAGATCTCATTAATTTCATTCCTTACTTCTTTTTTTCAGACAGGGGTATACTTCTTACAGACCCCCAAATTCTTTAGTGCAGTCCCAGGGCTCTTTCAAAACTGAGCAGCAAATTACTAAATGTGTTAGCTGGATTTCGTGCTAACTGGATTCAATTTAATTTAGTTTAATTAAATATTGTTGTTTTTATGGCTCCACCTATTTCTTTGAATTACATCGTTCTATTTGGCATTCTACTCAAGAGCCAAGTGTGTGCCCTTATTCTAAAAGTAAATTGTGCTTCCCTGTTGTAGAATCAGCCTCCCAAATCCAACTTCTTATTCCCTAAGTGCAGAATGGGATAACTTGCCATGGACAACCCGCTGCGGCCATATCACCATGGCCATCTAGCCATGGCCATCTTGCCACACAACCACCCACCAGGGGACAACTCATCACAGGATGGGATAACTCACAATAAATATTATCTGCCACTGTTTTTTTGACAAAAATGGAAATAATGTAGAAGAAACAGTAGCAGATTACATTTATCATGTTGAGTTATCCCATGTGGATTGTCCCACAGTCAGTTGTCCCATAGCAAGTAGACTGTGATAAGATGACTGTGGTAAGTTATCCTAGACCCGCCCAATCCTCTCCACTCTAGGGTTGGTCTCCTTGCTGCCTTCCTTCATTATGCTCAGATACCAAAGTCCTCCCCAAATTTGAATTCTTATCAGAAAGTAGCGAAATGGTTCCTTGCCCTTTGTCTTTGTCAAGAACATTCTGAAGTGAAGGTCTGACCACTATCCTTACCTTCATGGGTCCTCTGGAATTCTTAGACATTTCAAGAATGAAAGCAGGCTAATGTTGAAACAGAGCACCTTTCAGGCAGCAGAGAGAAAAAGAGAGATGATTTGGGGCATCACCTTATTCACCTCATCCAAAAAAGGAAGCTCTTTCAGGCAAAATGAAGCATGTCAGCTGGAGAGCTGTGAATTGTGCATTACTGCCACAAAATCCATTTAGCTTGAAAATGCTTCCTTGAAGTTGTAATTAGCTCCTGGTTTTCAACCTGAATGAAATAAATGCAAATAGATGGATATTGTGCACATTATTGGAATTCAGAATAAATTTCTTTGTCGGACAATTAGAATGTTTCATGAGAAGATCACATGCGGCTTTGAAGGCACAGCAAAAAGAATTAAAAGAATTTTCAGAATTAAAGTCTTTTCCATAATGTATTTATTCATTGGATTAGCTTCCAGCATTTCTGTCCAAAATGGGCAGTTAATCAAGAAATGCAGGTAACAAAATTAAAATATGCAGGCAAGTTAAAACAACAACACCTGATTGTGATTAAATACAGCAGCACCTGTTTTTTCCATGCTAGTTGTTTTTCTGAGCAAAAACAGGTGGACAGAAAATGTAATAACTCAGTGGGAGCAAGCCTGGACCGCCTGAATGGGAGGTCCACAACTAGTTCAGCATTTCTGCCAAATGTGCTCCAGGCAATGGCAAGACTGAGCGAGAACATCTTTTTCTAAACTGCATTGCTTGATATTTCCCATTACAAAATGAAGCTCAGAGGGTATTCTTCTTGTTGAGTTCTCCGTTCGCGGAGACACATGGTGACAACTAATGATGAAGACACATGGTGACAACTAATCAATGCTTTATTCTCCTACTCCAACTCCAAGCAAAAAGCAAAAGGCACGCAGGCCTTTTTATAGGACTTGAACCCCAGACAGAGTGAACCAATAAGAGTTCTTCTTTCTTCGCGCCTTGCGCATGCGCACAAGGCTGGCGCCGCTCTGTCTGGTCCCGGGCAGCTTTTAGAATGCCCGGGACCATTTGCAACAATTCTGGGCCTGCTGAGTTTCCTCATCAGGCCCAGGACACAACACCCCGCCCCCCTGGATAGAACACACACAATTCCAAATACTTTATAATAATAATAGAAGTGGTGTGGGACTCTAGTAAGGCATATAGATGCATATATAGGTAGGGAGATGGAAAGATAGATAGATAGATAGATAGATAGATAGATAGATAGATAGATAGATAGATAGATGATAGATAGATAGATAGATAGATAGATAGATAGATAGATAGATAGATAGATATAATAGATGGATATGGAGATAGATAGATAGATAGATAGATAGATGGATGGATATGGAGATAGATAGATAGATAGATAGATAGATAGATAGATAGATAGATAGATAGATAGATAGATAGATAGATAGATAGATAGATAGATAGATAGATAGATAGATAGATAGATAGATAGATGGATATGGAGATAGATAGATAGATAGATAGATAGATAGATAGATAGATAGATAGATAGATAGATAGATAGATAGATAGATAGATAGATAGATAGATAGATAGATAGATAGATAGATAGATAGATAGATAGATAGATCGGCATATAGATGCATATATAGATAGGGAGATGGATAGATAGATAGATAGATAGATAGATAGATAGATAGATAGATAGATAGATAGATAGATAGATAGATAGATAGATAGATAGATAGATATCTTTTATTTTTGAAAAGTAAAGAAAATCCCTAGTGACCTGCGGTACGTCCCAGGAACAGTGAGATTGTGTCTCATAAGGTTGACCTGAAGTGTGACATTGTGTCTCAGGAGGTTGACCTGAAGTGCGACTTAATTCCTGGGCCCCCTCCTCCCCAAGAGCGGAGGCAGGGGCGGAATCCACAGGGGACAACCGCCAACGCAGTTGATCAATGTGACGCCGCAGGACGCAGCCATCTCCCAAGGTCACTTCGTATGATAGAGGTCCAGAGATCTTACAGATGACAGCAGGAACCCACATATGACCAGGAGCATAGTTCCTAGCCCAGACCGGATCACCCAACTGTAGTCTCCTGGGCGCCCGCGGTTGTAACACCTGTGAAGCCACCTGGTCTGGGTGCAACCTGTCCAATTTAATAATTAGTCTGCAACCCAGTGGAGTTCAGCTGGGCTCTTCCCAGTGGTCATGCAAGTTGTGGTGCAGTGTGCAAGAAGAAAGTCAGCTAACCTGTGATGCCAGTTACCGTAAGTCAGTTTCTTGAGGGCATCTTTGGTGGTGCGCACCATTCTCTCTGTCAGTCCGTTGGAGGATGGATGGAAGGGAGCCGATGGTGCATGCCGGATCAGGTTGGCCTGAAGAAAAGCCTGGGACTCAGAAGACGTAAATTGAGGGCCATTATCAGAAACCAGTACATCTGGAAGACCGTGTGATGCAAAAATTCTTCTCAACACCTGGATGGTCCTGGCAGTAGTAGTGGAGGAAACAGGAACAACCTCTAGCCACTTAGAATGGCTGTCAACGACAACCAGGAAGAATTGCCCCTGAAAGGGCCCAGCATAATCTATATGCACCCTAGACCATGGGGTTTGAGTTTCCTCCCACCTATGTACTGGGGCCTGAGGCATTTCAGGCCGAGACTGTTGGCACACTTGGCACCCATGCACCTGGGCCTCAATGACTTTATTTAGCCCAGGCCACCAAAGATGGCTGCGCACAAGCGCTTTCATCCTGACTATCCCAGGATGTCCCTCATGCAGAGAGATCAAGATTCTAGACCTCAATGAGGCTGGGATTACTACCCTGCTACCCCATAAAAGGCACCCATTAAAGGTACACAGTGCATGTCTCCTTTGCCAAAAACTTTGAAATGTCGCATCTAGACATGAGTCAGGCCATCCTGACAATACCTATGTCAGCACGCGTGTAAGTGTGTGATCAGTGGCAGTTTCAGCAGCCATGTCCCTAGCATTGAGGGGAGATTCAGGCAACTCCTGAATGGAAAGAATATTTATGGCAGGAGCAGGCACTGCTTCTACCTGAGTTAAAGGCAATCTGCTTAGGCCATCTGCATGGCCCATTTGTTTTCCAGGTTTGTGAACTAGAGTGTAGTCATATGCTGACAGGAAAATGGACCATCTCAGCATATGAGGAGAAATGATATGTGGTGTCTGTTTGTTAGTAGTAAACAACCATAACAGAGGCTTATGGTCTGTATATACCGTGAAGTGGCGGCCATATAAGAAATCATGAAATTTCTTAATGCCAGCCACTAAGGCCAATGCTTCTCTGTCAATTTGAGCGTAATTCCGCTCTGCAGAAGACAGAGTCCTTGAATAATAGGCTACAGGGACTTGTGCCCCATCAGCCTTCAGATGGCTAAGTACAGCTCCCACCCCATAAGGAGATGCATCGCATGTGATGCAAACAGGCAATTGCTCATTGAAATGTGCTAAAACTGCATTAGAAGTGAGCAAGGCCCTAACCTCATTGAAATTCTTGTCAGTCATGGACTTTAGTCCACTGCCAAGGAGTCTGCTTGTCTAAGAGCCTATGTAATGGCTCTGCCACTACAGCGTTGTGTGGGAGAAATGCATGGTAAAAATTTAAGAGCCCCAAGAAGGCTTGCAGCTCACTCTTGGACTTGGGGCTTGGGGCCCGTTGAATAACTTGTAGTTTAGCTTCAGCAGGGTGAATGCCTTGGGCATCAATCCTGAAACCAAAGAAGTCAGTGGAAGTGACTCCTATCTTGCATTTATCCTGCTTTAGCTTAAGGCTTGCTTTTCGAAAAGGAAGCAAGACAGCCCTTAATCTTTCTACTAAGTTTTGAGATGACTCCCCAGCAATGAGGACGTCATCAAAGTAGGGGCAGACCCCAGGAATACCTTGAAGTGTGCTTTCCATGACACTTTGGAATATGCCAGGGGCTACATTGACCCCAAATTGCAGTCTCTTGACCTTGAAGGCCCCCCTGTGAGTTACAATAGTCTGGGCCTCTGCAGCTGCCTCATCAACAGGTAGCTGTTGATAGGCCTGTGCCAGGTCAAGTTACACAAAGATGCACCCCCCCCTTGAAGGAGGCCAGAATGTGGCTTACAGCAGGGACTGGATAAGCGTGCTGTTGCAACACCTTATTCGTGTACACTTGTAGTCTGCACATATACGTATTTCCCCATTAGCCTTTAGAGGCGTTACTATGGGAGTTTCCCATGGACTAGAATCCACAGGTTCTAAAATGCCCTGCTGGAGCAATTTGTCCAGTTCAGCATCTATCTTACCTTTGAGGGCAAAAGGTACCCTCCTAGGCTTAAACCTGATGGGCGTGATGGTTGGGTCTAACCGTAGCGAAATGGGAAACCCCTTGTAGGATCCTAGCTCTGAACTAAACACATCCACAAACTCCTTGCAAACCTCTGCAAGGCCCAGCGTTTGCAAGCTGTGCAGCCCAGTTACCTGGATTCCCAGGGCCTCGAAACAATCGAGTCCAATAAGACTCATACGATCACCCCCAACAACCACCATATCTAGGGGACCTTCAAAATCCTTATACTGTACCCTAAGGGTGGCCTCCCCCTTAACACACACCATAGAATTTTGAAAATCAGTGAGTATTAGATTCGATGGCCTGAGTTTAACTCGAAGGCCACTACTGCTGCAAATCCTTTTAAAGGTATTAATTGAAATAATGGAAAGAGCGGACCCTGTGTCCAACTCCATCAGTAATGGAACCCCTTGCAATCTTACATTAATGGAAAGTTTCTTCTTAAGAGGCTTGTGTGTCCCTGTTCTTAGAATGCTCCTGCACAATACGCAGAAACCCACCCTGTTTTGGCTGGGGACCCTGGTACCTTTCTGAAGCAATTCTTCCCGAGGTTGAACCTTCTGGCGACCCAAACAGATAGATGCAATGTGGCCCTGCCTGCCACACGCCCTGCAGATGGTGGAGCAAAACCTGCAGTCAGCTTGCTTGTGGCGTCCTCTGCACCCGAAGCATTGAAAAGATGTTGGGGCCTTGACCGGACGTCCCTTCTCCCTCCTCTCAGCTGGCTGGTGAAGTCTATCGACCTCCTCTTCAGGATCCACTTCTGATCCTTCTCAAGCATCCTCTTGATGGACGGTAGCTGTTTCTGGAGGATTCCTGGCGAGGCGCAAGGCCTTCACAGCCCCGCCTGCTGCTTCCTCAGCTGCCACCTCTCACAACGCATCTTGGAAGGAGACATCTTCTTTTGCAAAAATCTTTTGTAGTAAGTCTCTGCTCCTTAAGCCGCAAACAAAGCGATCTCGCAGCCTCTCTTCCAGTTCCTTGAACTCACAAGGTCTGGCTGCTTGCCTTAAGGCCGCAATAAAGTCCACAGCAGATTCACCCGGCCTCTGGTCTCTCTGCTCGAATGCGTGCCTCCAAGCAATTTCGGATAACTTTGGCTGGAAATGTTCATTCAACATTTTCTTCATGTTACTGACTCCAGAGGTCCAAGGGCCACCAGATTTTCTGCGATGTCAAAAGCTTCTTGTCCACAGACACACAAAAGAGTTGCTGCCTTCAGGCCATCTTCTCTAATCTGATTTACTCTGAAGCAATTATCCACTCGTGCTACGTAGCAATTCCATCTCTCTGGGTGGGAGACATTGAAATCAGTCAAGCGGCCAATCTTCGACATCGTAACTTTACGACCTTCACCACTCGCTTCCTCTACAAGCTGCTGTTTGGGGAAAGGGTCCTTTAGCCAAGCTCACCCTCCAGCAATGCTGTACTGGCAGGCTGGGATGCTGATTCAGACGCCGTCTTCCCCTCTTCAGGACTTCTTGGGTAAGTCCTTAAATCTTTTTCTTCAGCTTGCAAAGGATCCCACCTTCGTTGCCAGTGTTGAGTTGTCTGTGAATGATGAAGACACATGGTGACAACTAATCAATGCTTTATTCTCCTACTCCAACTCCAAGCAAAAAGCAAAAGGCACGCAGGCCTTTTTATAGGGCTTGAACCCCGGCCAGAGTGAACCAATAAGAGTTCTTCTTTTTTCGCACCTTGTGCATGTTCACAAGGCTGGCGCCGCTCTGTCTGGTCCCGGGCAGCTTTTAGAATGCCCGGGACCATTTGCAACAAATCTGGGCCTGCTGAGTTTCCTCATCAGGCCCAGGACACAACACTTCTTTTGTCACAAAAGGAGTTGAGCTCATGCTTCTGAGATCAAGAATTCATTTCACTTAAAGAAGAGGTTAAATCACAAGTTTGACTGTGTAACTGTCCCTTCAGCACACACAAACATTCACACATGTACACCTCCTCCCATCCCTCATGCTTTGCTGGTGGAAACAATTATGAACCAAAAACAAAGGGAGAAAGAGGAGAGGGGATGGAAACAGCAATAAGAAAGGAGGTGTCAGTCATAAGAAGAGAGAGGTAATTGGATGCAAGGAACTTGCACTACATTTATCAGAGTTAATGCCATCTCTTAGCTGTTGCTCAAGGGCTTGAGTTCTCGCACTTAACACTATGAGGATATAAATTATACTGACACTATACTACTATCCTTACCAAGCCCCCTTATCATCTATTTATATTCAACCGGTTTTCCATAGAGTCATGAGCTAGCCTTTGATCATTTTTCAGAAAGAGGTTTTGTATCTTACAGAATGGAATGCCTCATACTGTTAGAAAATCCAAAACCAGGGGTGGGGGGTGGGGGAGGTACTTAATACCTCTAATGGGAAGTCTAACTGAAGCATATTTCCTCCTATCGATTTAGTATAGTAATGTAAGTTGTAACAGTTTGCTTCACAAGTAAGATAAACAAGCATTCCCCCACCCATCCAAATACATACCCTCCATATAAATGCTTTGTTCATGAACTGCGGAGTATAGTGTTATGCTACATGCACATTGCTTCTGAGCAGTGAAAAGTTTCAGAAGTGCCAGGACTTAGGGATCATGCAGAAGGAGTCACTGGAGACTTAGGGCATTTTTGTGATAAAAACTTTTTTTTTTGCACTTGTATTCTGACTGAGTAGAAGTTGGGATGTATAGCTTTAGCATACTAACAGATTCCAGTTCTTTATCAGATACCTGGGGAATCTAATATTTCCTTGAATTTCTTGCAGAGAGAAATACAAGGTTTGCCTTCTATTTCAAACCATATTTCTCCATAAACTATTTTCTTGCTGTAGAATAAAGGGGTGAATACGTTCTTTGCCCTTTTCTCTTGATTATTTAATAGGGTTTATATGCTATTTATATCCCCACAAATGTCACAAAGGCAGAGTATTATAAATTATAAACTGTATTAAAAATCAAAACAAAAGTTGATAGCAATGTTTAAAAATGGACTAACCATTTCAAAATGACAGATTATAAAGGTGAACCTTAACTTTGTTCCCTATGAGCAAAGGGAATGGAGCCAATTTTAACTTCAAAGAAAGAAAAGTCTATCATTTGGGACCAAAACAAGAAAAAAAACTTTTTTCATACCCTGGAAAAAGCAGGTTGGTGACCATATCTTAAAATTTGGATGGAGCATGATGAGACAGATAAACTGTCAACCTCTGACTGAAAAGTCCAACCAAAGCAAAACACCAGAGCCATTGCATTCTCTAACGCAGTGGTTCTCAACCTTCCTAATGCCGCAACCCTTTAATACAGTTCCTCATGTTGTGGCGATCCCCAACCCCCCCCCCATCCAGCTGGCTGGGGGTATCAAAAACTTGACCCAAAAAAAGAGGAAAAAATGGGAAAGTATAGGTAGTCCTCGACTTACAACAATTCGCTTAGTGACTGTTTGAAGTTACAACAGCACTGAAAAAGCGAAATATGATCATTTTTCACACTTAACGATTGTTGCAGCATCCCCAGGGTCATGTGATTTACATTCGGATGCTTGACAACTGATTCATACTTATGACGTTCACAGTGTCCCAGCGTCACGTGATCAATGGCCAGGGGGTGTGGCCAGCTGATCACTCAGGTTGCAGAGTGCCTGTGGGGGGGAATCTGTGGGTCTCTGGGATGGGACTGGGGTGGGTGCCTGCCCTCCTTCCCTCCCTTCTCTCCCCTTGTCCCTTCCTTCCTTCTTTCCTTCCTTTCCTCCACCTCCCTTAGTCTTTTCTTCCTTCCCTCCATCTTTCCCATTGTCCCTTCCTTCTTTCCTTCCTTTCCTTCACCTCCTTAGTCTCTTCCTCCTTCCCTCACTCTTTTCCATTGTCCCTTCCTTCTTTCCTTCCTTTCCTTCACCTCCTTCTTAGTCTCTTCCTCCTTCCCTCCCTTTCTCCCATTGTCCCTTCCTTCTTTCTTTCCTTCCTTTCTTTCACCTCCTTAGTCTCTTCCTCCTTCCCTCCCTCTTTTCCATTGTCCCTTCCTTCTTTCCTTCCTTTCCTTCACCTCCTTCTTAGTCTCTTCCTCCTTCCCTCCCTCTCTCCCATTATCCCTTCCTTCTTTCTTTCCTTTCCTTCACCTCCTTCTTAGTCTCTTCCCCCTTCCCTTCCTCTTTCCCATTGTCCCTTCCTTCCTTCTTTCCTTCCTTTCCTTACCCTCCCTCTTAGTCCCTTCCTTCCTTCCTTTCTTCCTTCCTTCCCTCTTTGTCCCTTCCTTGCTTCCCTCCCTTCCATTGTTCCTTCCTTCCTTCTCTCTCTCATTGTCCCTTACTTCCCTCCCTCTTCATCCCTTTCTTCCTCCCCCCCTCCGTGCCCAGGAAGGGACAAGGGGAGGGGGACAGGCTGCCAGAGGCAATGGAGAGCTCTGCCCAGCTCACTTGCTCAGCTTCGCCAGAAAACATGCCGCTTGCTAAGTTAACAGAAGCACCAGGATCAGCGCCGGGTTACAGCTGATTCGCACTTCTGCTAAATTAGCAAGCGGCATGTTTTCTAGCAAAGCTCAAGTAAGTTTGCTGGGCAGGAGCCAAGGAGAGCTGCTACAGCTGACCTGCTTCTTGGCTGCTCTGCAAAAACGCGGATCAGCTGTAGAGGTTTGCCCTGATCCTGGACAAGAAGGAGGGAAGGAAGGACGGAAGGGACAAGGGGAAAGAGGAAGGAGGGACAAAGAGGGAGGCGAAGGGAAGGAAGGAAGGGAGGGAGGGAGGAACAAGGGAAGAGAGGGAGGGAAGGAGGGACAAAGAGGGAGGCAAAGGAAAGGAAGGAAGGAAGGGACAATGGGAGAGGGAGGGAAGGAGGAAGAGACCAAGAAGGAGGGAAGGAAAGGAAGTTCCAACCAGCAGAGGCTTGGCAGCCTGGCTGCCAAGGAACAGAAGAGTGCAAAGCCAAGGAGAAGAAGGTGGTGGTTTCCTCCCAAAGGGGGTTCCTTTTCTCCACCCCTTCCCTGGGTTTGTGGGGAATTTCTCATCACCAACGCTGACAGGTGCTCCTTCAAGTCCACCGTGAGCTTTCTCATCCCCTGTGCTTCTCTCTCCCACTTTTGTGAGGATTGTGGCACCCTTGGGAAGCCAATCGTGCTTTGAAGCTTAGGAGAGGAGGAGGAGTCCCTTCCTCCTTCCCTCCCTCTCTCCTTATCAAGCCCCAGTGGGCTTGACATGAACGGGCGGAAGAGGAGTCGAGGACAGGCGGGGGGGGGCAAAAGAGATTGGTGGCTGTCGCCAGACCTCCCGGCTGACAAGCGCAAGTTTGGGGGTCGTCAGCTGACGGGCACAGGAGTTGGATGCTGTGGCGGCCTCCCCTTCGCTGACCTGCATGCATGAGAAGAAGTCAATCCGGTTGCTGCACAATGAGTCTCTGGGGAGGGCGGGGCCTTGCTCTGCGCGTGCACTCTTCATGCACCCCCTGCAAGGCACATTTGGTAGAGTTCATGCAGACTGCTGCCAAGCAGCATATTTTCCACAAACAAGTGAGGTGGAGCGGAGGAAGGGGAGGGAGAGAAGGCGGTTGACAAGCCCTGCCTAAGACCATCGGAAATATGTGTTTTCCAATAGTCTTAGGTAACCCCTGTGAAAGGCTCATGCGACCCCCAAAAGGGTCGCGACCCACAGGTTGAGAACTGCTGCTCTAACATATACTTTATTGAGCAGATACAAACTGGCAGAATTAAAGGAAAGCTAGCCCTTAGGAAATGGCAGGAAGCAGCTAATTAAAAGGATGGAACTTTCCCTCCCTTCTCTGACAGGTTCAGGTCACATTGTCCAATACATCGTTCAGTAATTATTATAAGAAACTTTAGTTCACCAAAACATCTCTTCAAGAGTTCCAGCACTCATGCTGATAAGGGCACCTGTGGATTCAAAATTCTCCCCTCTCTCCCTCCCGCACTGTTGGCAAGTTAGAAGCATGTGGCGGTCCTAAAGACCGTAGAGTTCATAACTTGACATAAACTCTCTTTCACCACTGCTGAGTTGAAGGGCTCTTGAAAATACACTGGAGTGAAATTTGTCGTCCCAATGGCAGTCAAAGATGCCCTCTTAAATGGGAGCTTTGGTTAAAATGCTGAAATGTGGGTTGTGAGCTTTTCTGCACTTGCATATGACATCACAACACAACTATAAAATGGGTGGAGTTTCCATCACAACCTGACAGTGCACATTTCATTATTTGGTCCCTTCCAAGCTCCCTCCATGAACCCTCCTGCCTGCTTTCTCTAATGCCTCTAATGAAGACAATGTAGTCATCTGACTTCCCTTCCAACCCACAAGTGACAATGTCTAGCAAATTTGATACTCCTTGAGGCTGTTCTTAGATAAGCGATGGCAAATCTTTTGGATTTGGCATGCCAAAAATTCAGAAAATACCTAATCTGACTGCTGGTATTTCACATATACACCAACCCTCCCCCCCAATAAGTTTAAGTAACCTGTGTCACCTGTGTTATAGGTTCATTATCACAATCTTAGATGGCATCAATATAAATACTACTACTATCAGACTGGTCCATCTAAAGGCAAATGAAACCTGTCTCCCTCATGGGCTTGGGATAAGATAAAAGCAACATTATGGGAATACAGCAGAAAGAAGCTATTGCTGTGCTTGTGCAATGGTTAAGTACAAATGGGAAAACGCTCACACAAAATGCTACCTTAATTTATATGAACTTAAGACCAAAACTATGTACTGATCCTGGTTCTGCATGGATGAATAATGCAGACCTTTAATTTCAAAATGATATAATCACATTATTTGTTAACTTACAGTCTTCACTAAATGTTTGGGCACTTTTCAATGACAGCCCTTTGTATTGCAATCAAGTTGCAATACAATCAAAATATGAAAAATCTTTGCCAGTCTGAATGACTTAGGAATTGTGACTGATGTTTTGCAAATGTACTCTTTCCACAGCTGAAGTTTCAAGATATATCTAAAATCAAGGAGCATCCAGAAACTGCAAGCCCAATTTTTTACAAGGAATACAAAGTTGAATCTTTAATCTGTAAACCAGGCTTTCTGGTTTATGTATTCATGTAATGCTGCATTCAGTCTCACTTTGTTCACCTTAATCTTGCCTGTTATTCAACCCTGGAAATATTTAAGTGCTTTCTTAGTGTAAGGGAACAGAGCAATAGAAATGAATGTTATATTTATGGCACTTCACTCTGAAACTCTAAATTAGCCTTATTTTTTAGTACTTTATGCATATTACATAATATTGGAAACTGACTGTGCTACTTCTGGAAAAAAGAATTGGAACCATTGCAATCCAGTAAACTTGAGACAGAAGATTCAATCCCACTTGTTTGGCTAAGATGAATACATGACTTATACTAAATTGATAGTATAGCCACAGAAATATATAACTGATCTAACAAAGACAGCATTCTATCCATGCAATTCCAATGTAGGTCATCCTTCAAGGCAACTTAAACAGATTCAACCAGAGGTCTCACAAGTTGCAATCTCCTTAATCACATTGACCATAAACATTGAAGCTGGTTTATAGTTTACAAGAATTGCTGCTTCAATGAATTGACTTTTTAAAAATGAAATTTTTGCTACAGCCTTCTTTAAGCAAGAGGAAACATGCACATCCCATGTGGAGACATTAATCATATCACTGAATTTATGGCTTGGCAACCTACAATTGAACTTGGATCACAAAAGTATCATCTTTTTGGGCAACCTGTACACAACCTAAAAGATTTCCCCAGCCAATCAGTAGGTTGTAAGGAACAAATGATTAATTTTCTACAACTAATGAAGGAACTAAGGAAACCATTATCTTGAACAAGAAAGTTGGAAGGAAAAGGGGAGAAGCTTTCTTTTTTCATCCTTACAAATATTTTGCTCAAATTTAGTGATCACCCACAATAAGAAAAGAGTGATCTAGGATCAGGTATAGGGGTGTGTGCGTGTCTTCGTTGCTTTCCTTGCCTTCTACTAATCATGCTTAAACTGCGATATGAAGAAAATAATAATAATAATAATAATAATAATAATAATAATAATAATAATAATAATAATAATAATAATAGACCTTGGAGGTCATCTAGTCCAACCCCCTGCTCAGGCAGGAAATCCAATACCATTTCAGACAATTGGCTATCCAATCTCTTCTTAAAAACTTCCAGTGTTGGAGCATTCACCGCTTCTGGAGGCAGGTTGTTCCACTGGTTAATTGTTCTCACTGTCAGGAAGTTTCTCCTTAGTTCTAGCTTGCTTCTCTCCTTGATTAGTTTCCATCCGTTGCTTCTTGTCCTGCCTTCAGGTGCTTTGGAGAATAGCTTGACTCCCTCTTCTTTGTGGCAGCCCCTGAGATATTGGAACACTGCTATCATGTCCCCCCTCGTCCGTCTCTTCATTAAACTAGACATACCCAATTCCAGCAACCGTTCCTTATATGTTTTAGCCTCCAGTCCCCTAATCATCTTTGTTGCTCTTCTCTGTACTCTTTCTAGAGTCTCAACATCTTTTTTACATTGTGGTGACCAAAACTGGATGCAGTATTCCAAGTGTGGCCTTACCAAGACATTATAAAGTGGTATTAATACTTCATGTGATCTTGATTCTATCCCTCTGTTAATGCAGCCTAGCACTGTGTTGGCTTTTTTGGCAGCTGCAGCACACTGCTGACTCATATCTAAATGATTGTCCACTAGGACTCCGAGATCCCTCTCACAGTTGCTAATATTGAGCAAGGTACCCCGTATACTATACCTGTACATTTGGTTTTTCTTGCCTAAATGTTGAACCTTGCTTTTTTCACCATTGAATTTCATTTTGTTAGATAGCGCCCAGTGTTCAAGTCTGTCCAGATCCTCCTGTATCTTAAGCCTGTCTTCTGGAGTGTTGGCTATTCCTGCCAGCTTGGTGTCATCTCCAAATATGATGAGTTCCCCATCTATCCCTTTGTCCAAATCATTGATGAAGATGTTGAAGAGCACTGGGCCTAGAAAAGAGCCCTGGGGCACCCCATTAAACATTTCCCTCCATGTAGATGTGGTTCTATTGAAGACCACATGCTGAATATGGCCGGTCAGCCAGCTACAAATCCATCTGGTGATGATGCTGTCTAACCCACATTTTTCTATCTTATCTAATTTCAGCAGACTTTATTTTAGGTCTTTGCACAACTTAATCAGCCAGGAAAGGCAAGCAAAAGAGTGATAGTTCTACTTGCAAAATCCTGAAGTTAGAAACAGAAATTATTATTTGAAGCTATTTTGACTCACTTCCTATACCTATAGCTATTGTAAGCTGAGCAGGCACCTCTTGTGTTGCATTAAGTGGAGACAAAGGGTTCTTTTTGTCAGTCCTTCCTCAAACTTTAATTGTTTTGCATCAAATGAATCCTATTTTTAACTCAGTCAGCCTTTAACACAGTATGTGACCCATCTCAGTTTATTTTCAGTACTACCAATGCTGTGTTTAGCTTAGAAAAGTTTAAGATATCTCTTTCACTGTTCTGGTCCTATTTCTGGCCTCAGTGTTTTATCTGGGAATATAGGGCAATGGTGATAATGAAAAAGTGTTTAACAGAGAGATCTGCCACACAATCCTTTTATTTTCCCTTTCTCACAGCCAAGTGGGGAAAAAAATTACAGTGAGATAATTTCTGTTTTCAAAGAGTAGTATTTCACTTAGTTTTTTTTTCTTTGTTTCCAGGGAGAGCTGCAGAATTTTCTAGCTAAATCCCCCTTTTTTTTCTAAGCCTTATTAACATTTCCCTGGTTTTCAGTATGAATATTTTACAATGGGCATTAATCTTGTCCATTCTATTTTTTATTTTAAAAGACAGAAGAAAAAGGGAGCAGGGGATGAATTTTCCTCTGAATTTCCTGGGAGTGATGGTTTATTGTGCTATAAGCATCAGAGGCATCCCAGGAAACAGACTTGTAAAAACAAACCTGCTAAATTTGATATCAATTTCTCTACAGACATTCTGAAAAGATTAGCTACACAGAAATACAGAGTTGCATAGGTTTAAACCACTAAGTCCAAACTAAGAATCCCCAACTGATGTCTTGCTATTTCCGGCTTCCATATATCTAATCATATATTTATTTCTAAAGCAGCTCTTACACATGTACAATATAGTATCTACTGAAGTACTGATTCATTCAATTCATGATTGTCCACATATCACTTAAAAATTGCACCAAGCCCTCAAACTTCTCAATATTTCCTCAAATTAATTTTTTGCAAGATGTCTGCCGCACCACTCCACATTAGGACAATCTGTTGGTGAAATGAAGGAACTGCTTGTACCCCACACATTGTGGATGTGGAAACATCTTCTAGCATTTGGAAAAATATTAGAAAAAATATTTAAAAGTTATACATTGGGTTGCTGGATCGCAGGGTTCAACCTGACCATTCAGAATATTGGGAAGGATTGGATCTCAAGCAGAGGACAAAGGATGTGGAGAGGGGCAGGAAGGGGACTTTCTTTTGCTTGGTGTGATGAGAACATTTCCCTCTATCTTTCATGGTTGCTCCTCACCTTATATTATCCAACAAATTGGCATCAATTAAATTAATGCCACCTTATGGAACCCATGAAGCAGGTCTTTTCTGCTATACTATCAACCTTCTAGAGCAGCGGTTCTCAACCTGTGGGTCGCGACCCCATTTGGGGTCAAACAACCATTTCACGGGGGTCGCCAAGCACTGCAGTCCGCCATTTTTTAAAAAATTTTTTGGTCGGCCATTTTTTTGGGTCGGCCATTTTTTCCCTATTGCAATGTGGGCCGTCGCACAGCGCATGCACGATGCACCCCATCGTGCCGCGCATGCGCGATGCACCCCATCGCACCACACAAGCGTGGCGCGGGCCGGGGTCGAGCCCCGGAAAAGGTTGAGAACCGCTGTTCTAGAGTGACTCCTGCCCCCAAAATTCCCCACCCCAATCTTATTTATACCAGCTCTTAAGACCTGGCTCTTTTCCCACACCTTGCACTAAAGTGGGTTGAAAATCCATTGTAGATTACCTGATTGGTGAGATGATGATTGCTTTCTCCAGATGTTATTTTTGTATTTTGTGGATTGTTTTAATTTTGTATATTGCATGCCACCAGAGTTATAATGGAGTTGGGTGGCTGATAAATAAATTAAATTTTTGAAGACTCTAGGCCAGGTAAGATTAGGATGTCTGCTATTCTACAATGGTCTATGTCAGAGGCTCTCATAATCTTTAAAGAATATGTCTTAAAAACATAAATCATCTGATCCATTTGTAAACTTATTAATTCAAAGTTATTAGTAACCTACCCAGAGCAGTTACAATGTGGCTTTGCTTCAGTTTTGGCATACAGAAATTCTTGGCTCAGTGGTGTGTTGATTATCATCTATTAACTAACTCTATCAATGTCAATGAAAGACTGATCAATATTATTTCACGTGGTCAGAACTTAAGAATACATTGAAAAAGTGTCTTGAGTAACTTTTTATATAACAAAATATGTTGTTTTCTTTTGGGGTTTGTTTGTGCTTTCAAGTTTTTCTTTTTATATATTAAAGCAACCAAATTAAAGTAATAATTGGCAAATGAAATTAAAAAAACTCAAACAATATTTGGCTTGCTTTGTACATCCTTGAATTTAAAAACTCTTACATCATTCCTAATCATTTCTAATATCCTCTGTGTGAGTGGCATTATATCATATTTCAAATCAGCCTTCCCTATATGTATCAGGCTAATAGCTACCATTATCCAAAGCCAATGAACTAATTAACTAAAATTGTGAGAAATTATTTGAGATTGTAATTCATTGGCGTGTACAACAGGTTGACACAGTTTCCTTTGAGAGAAGGAACATCTTATTCCTCATCACCTAAAAGTATGGGACAGCTTTCAATAAGTATCTGGAAAAGGACTGAAAATTTCACTTCAACCTTGCTTTACTTGTCATTTCAAAATTGATTAGCAAAGAATCAGATCTAGCCCTGCTGCTGTATAGCATGAGTGTCAGTTTGTTTTAAGAATCTTCCAGCTGCCCTTTTATCCTTATGTTTCTAAAATTCACATCCCACTATAAAATCCTCCAGCTGGCTCTGTTTCCCCAAAGAGCAGTTTTGTGTGCTCGGTTGAGTGACAAGAGCTTCCCATTTGCTTCTGTGCATAATCCTAAAAACTGGTTGCAATATTTCTAACTTTAATTTCACATTTTACGGATCTTGCTTCTGTGATTGATTTCATTACACAGGAGAAACAGAAAATACAGAATAGGATGATAAAGCTTATCATGTGCTTGTTACTCAAATATGTCATTATCATTGTAAAAGTAATGTGATGTGATGTATGTAATGTGAAGATAGAACATGGCAGACAAGCTGCAAAAGCATTCATAGGCTTGCTGGCCTCATAACATAACTTGCTTATTCCAAGAAATCAAAATTTGAATCTTTATGAATATCCCTAAATAGTTCAGCTTTAATTACAAATTTTAATCATATTGTTTCCAGATTGATATGCTACAATATGTTTACTATAGATAAGGTACCCATGATTTACTCCATCACAGCTTTAGATGACAGACTAAACCACAAGCTAACTTTATGAGCTGGGTTTGCACAGCATCTAGTCTAAAAACGATTGGCCAGTTTGTGATGTGTGGCATCATGTGAATCACTGCCTATAGCAGGCATATCAAACTCACGGTGTCATGTGATGTCGTGCAATGTATCATGACTTTTTCCCCATTGTCGGCAATGGGGTGGGTGTGGTTTCGGCATGACACATCCAGCCCACGGGCCGGCAGTTTGACATGCCTGACCTATAACATCTCAGTATGAATAACATTGTTCATATCTTTGGCAACTCTACCCCTGCATTTGTTTCTTTATTCAAATACTAGGAAAGGTTGCAGGATTGTGTAAAATGGGCATTTAATACTGCCAGTTTAATTAACAATATTTAATCCTCTGGGATAATCAGCCCCTCTATTCAGCGGGAATTATAACAATGAATTGTTTCAAAACAATTTAAAAAATATTTTGAGTGGTCTGTTTTCTAGTTCATGAACTATAGTTAGGACTGTTGAGAAAAAATAAATGCCTTTAGAGCAAATATGCTTTCATTTCTCATAAGATTGAGAATCTGGTGATTAAAGGTGAACAATAATGGTGGCTGTATGTCTTTCAACACCATTTGCTGGGGACAAATGAGTGGAGTGGGAGAAGAAGCTGTTGGGCTCATCTCTGTTTGTAGGCTTCCCAGATGTAATTAGACAGACATCTTGGGAACAAAATGTTAGGTCCTTTTCCCCATTGCTGAGTGCTTTTGATCCATCCTTGATTTAACAGTAAATGGTATCAGCATGGAATATGGAGTACGCACTCTTGATTTCTATTCTGCCCTCCATTGATCCTATTTAATGTCAACACAGTCTACCCTCCAAGACACAAATTTAATAGACCTCAAGGCTGTTTTTGGATATGGTCAGAATAAAGGAGGAGACTTCCGGTTTGGGTTGCAGTGGCTGTAGGCACATGAAGAGGCTCTCTCTCTTCGTTACCTGCTTTTCCTCTGCCGGTAGACCCTTAATCGGGTGGAAAAGTCACCCTGGAGGGGTGACTACCAATGAGGAGGACTCTCATTGATTGCAGGGGGAGGAGGCAGCTCCTTCCACAGTCCGAGGCAGCTCCTCAGGGCCGATGGAGAGAAAAATTGGCCAGTAACATGGCCGATTATTTAGCTGCTCCAGCTGAAAGTCAAAAGAACACCTAAGCATTAAGAAGCCATCATGGATGATCCCGATGAGATTTTTCCCTCTCTCCTTCTGCCTAACTACTCTCCTGTCAAAAGCCTTTTGGAATTACTTCCCTGCTTTGAAAGAGCTGCCTTTGTTTATCTGGGGAAAAGAGCTTTCCATAACAAAGGAAAAAACTTCTTATTGACTATTTTTACTCTTGGCTACTTGGGGGCCCTGGAAAATCCTTGTCATAAAACTTTATTATTATATCTTCTAAGCTGGAGAATAGTGTCTTCCTATGTCTTGGACTTATTTTTTTAAAGGGATAAATCTTTATTGTTTGAAAAAAAACAACAACAACTCTATGAGAAGCCAGAAAAGAGACTCCATAGCTCTGACTTTGCTAATCTCATTCCTGATCTCTGGAAGAGACTTTCATAGTTTACTGAGGACATCTTGTGGAGAAATTTAATTGTAACTGTTTTTTGTTTGTGTTACTACTGAAATGGAGAAATCATACTCACAACTCAACTGTAAACTCATACTGGAAAAATTTTATGAAGCTACTGAGGAAATATGTTTCCAAATAAGAGAGAGAACTGCAGAAATAATAAACAGAAATTTTACTGTGAATTTACAAACTGACCTTCAGACTCTACTTGATCATTCTACAGACCAAAAAGCAACAGAAGAAGAATTAAATTACATACAACCTATGGAGACTTTGGATGACCAAAAAATGATTGTAATTAAACTATCTACAATTGCAAAACTAACAGAAATGGACTTGAAATTACAACTGTTGGAGAATTATGACAACCTTGATAATCAACTATTAATTATAAAATTGGACATGATTGAGTGTTTTATCCAGCAGACAGGAACCAGGCATCAAAAACAGAGGATGGGAGGTCTTTTACTGACCCAAATGATATTACAAGCAATAATGGGAGATCTATTTGCTGAAATAGAGGCTTTGTTATGGAAGCCTGCTTGACATAGGAAGAAAGCCAGAATAAGACTAAAAAGAGAAATTTAAAATTATATGTAATGGGTTAAAAAGGTTTTGAGAAATATGGACTGATTTAAGGATTAAGATTTAGAGTTGAAAATTTGTGATTATTAGAATATATATGTTAAACAGAGTAAGAATGTATTTTCTTGAATAATATGTTTATTTGTATGAAAATTATTTTGTAATGGAATGAGAATAAGAATATGAAAGGCTTTTAGAAATTCAGAAAGCTTTAACAACTAATTGAGTGTGTTAAGTTAGTAAGACGATGTTTTGTGTAATAATAGGTGTGTTCTTTTTTTTAGATATGATAATTATTTGAATGAGATTTAAATGCTATTTGAAGTAATAAGAGAGATCTGTGATAAAATCAATGGTTTATGAATTAGAATATATCTGGATTAGTATTTTAAAAGGGATACCCTAAGTGATAATACATTTATCTAAGGTTAAATTGGACTATGGTAATTGTAAATTAATAAAGCTCAAAACACTATTAGGATTTATAGATATGTAATGTAGAAATGGATTGTGTTAAATAGGTTATATCATTTGAGGGAAATAGAGAGGAAACATTTAATGTATTTACTTGAGATATTATATGATTTTGTTTTTAGATGATTGACCACCTAACCACCACGGTGTGTCCTGAGCATTCTGTTGTAAAAGTTAAAAAACCAATAAAATTTGTTATATATAAAAAAAAGAATAAAGGAGGAAATACAACTGAAACAGTGATACAGGTCACATATTTCTCTAATTTTGGTTTGAGGATGTCTGACTCACTAGTACAGCTCCACACAATACAGCCTCTTCTCAACCCTAGCCCAAAGCCAAAGCTAGATAATTTGTATTTCTGAACACAGGTTATTGAAGCGGTGCATCTTCTCCTGATGCAATCTTTCTATATCCGTGATGTGTCATGCCTCAATGCCAACAGAGCTGATGACACAAAAGCAGGTGTCCAGGTCCTATCGGCCACTTTTGGCTTCACTTCAGATTGTGCCATCCCTGTGATGTATCTACCTGATTATGCCAAATATAAATAGTTGCTCTCACTGAAGCAAAAGAGTTCTGCTTCAAATAGTGCACTCCTTACATGGCACATTAGAAACGTGGTAGCTCAGTGACTTAAAGATGCTGGATTTGTCAGCTGAAAAAAATGGGCTTTCTGCATTCCAGCAGTTCGAGCCCTATCACCACATGTCAGCTTCTCATTCACCTCAGCTTCTGCCAACCTAGCAGTTCAAAAGCATGCAAAATGCAAGTAGATAAATAGGTACCATTCCAGTGGGACTAATGGTGAAAGCAAGAAACCAACCAACTCCAGACTGGCCCAGATGTGAGGTGAATACAGCAGAAAAAAAGCCCCAAATGACACTAACTCTCCTGAAGAACACCATTAGCTGCTTTGTATGTGGAGCTAGTTTGTCCTCTGTGGTGCACCCTGGATAGTGCATGAGAGTGAACTGAACAAACTAGCAAACTTAGGCAGGAAACTACTACTCTTTGTAGACTCCTGGTTTCCATGTACCAACACCATACCTTAAATAAATAAATAAATAAATAAATAAATAATATTGGGCAGATTACATGGAGAACCTAGAGGAAAGTATGTCTCCCAGATCCCTTGTATTGTATGTGGCTTCCTAGTAAAGCAGTGCCTGATCCATGCAGGGGGGATAGCCATAGCAATAGCATTTAGACTTATATACCGCTTCACAATGCTTTACAACCCTCTCTACGAAGTTTATAGAGTCAGCATATTGCCCCCAACAATCTGGGTCCTCATTTTACCAATCTCGGAAGAAAGGAAGGCTGAGTCAACCTTGAGCTGGTGAGAATCGAACTGCCGAACTGCTGGCAGCTGGCAGTCAGATGAAGTAGCCTGCAATACTACTTTCTAACCACTGCACCATCATGGATAACAGAAGTTGAACCTCCATGATGATCAGGATTGGTAGAGAGGCTTCACCATAAAGCAAAAGTGGAAAGATTCCACCCACAGATCAGAATCAAACAAATGGTTAAACCTACTCCTCCTCCAGCCATTGGTCAAAGCTTATCTCCTCTTCAAGCCTGAGAGGCGAATGAATGTGGTTTTCTCACAGGCAGGGAAGTTCATCAATGGCTATAGATTAACTTCACTGGTAGCAAACTGGTAGGAGAGCATCATTCACTGATCTCATTGAGTTATAGTAGTTCAGCTGTGAGGCCATACACATTTATGCTGACATACATTATGCTGCCTTTTTTATTTTGGTTCCTTCAATTAACTGTTGACTCCTGGACATTATTTGGACAAGTCCCTAAAGTTTTATTGGCAAGGTTTTTGGAAGTAGTTTACCATTTCCATCTTCCTAGAACTAAGAGAAAGTGACCAGCTCAAAATCACCAAGTCATTTCAGAAGTTGACACTCGCTTTGTGCTTAAGGTGGGCCTAGAACTCACTAACTCCCAGTTTCTAATGTATCAACCTTAACCACACAACTGGCTTACAGATCGATAAACTAGTGGTCTACATGTGCCCATGGAAGACTTAAAACCATCTCATTCATGAACAACATCATGAGGATAAGGCAGAAAAATATGTTGCTGGCTCATGTTTATTTCTTGATTAAATGAGAGTGGGAAAAGAGTCAGTTGTCTAGTAGTTAAGGCACCAGGCTAGAAAGTGGGGGACTGTGAGTACTAGTCCCACCTTATTTATGCAAGTCAGCTGGGTGACCTTGAGTCAGTCATTCTCTCTCATCCCAACTCACCTCATAGGGTTACTATTGTGGGGGAAATAGGAGGAAGGCATGTTGATATGCTCAACTGCCTTGAGTTATTTGTAAAAATAATAAAGGTACAACACAAATAAATAAAAAATAGCCCCTAAACTAGTCTTTGTTGATTTAGCATGCCTCTTATATTTGTAGGTCAGCGGTTCTCAACCTATGGGTCGCGACCCCATTTGGGGTCGAACGACTGTTTCGCGGGGGTCGCCGGACACCGCAGTCCGCCATTTTGGTTTTTTTGTTTTTTTGTTTGTTTTTTACGTCGCGTACACGCCGCGCATGCGGGGATTGGCCCGTCGCGCACGCACCACGCATGCGCGGATCGGGCCATCGCGGTCCGCCATTTTTGTTTTTTGTTTTTTTATTGCGCGTGCGCCGCGCATGCGCGGTTCGGGCTGTCGCGCGCACGCCACGCATGCGCGGATCGGCCCGTCGCGGTCCGCCATTTTTTTGGGTTTTTTTGTTTTTTTATCGCGTGAGCACCGCACATGCGCAGATCGGCCCGACGCACGCGCGCGCACCGGGGTCGCACCGCGCATGGGTGGGGCAAGTGGGGTCTCAACCTGAAAAAGGTTGAGAACCACTGTTGTAGGTGAATGTATTTGATTTAAACTCAGCCTAGATAATGAATACAAAATCACTGTATAAAAGATCCAAACCCAAACAAGCAGCTTCTTGAAGGATTTCCAGCACTACATCAAGGCAAACTGTGCTTGGAAATATAATCATTTTTGTGTGAGAAGGTAATATGAGAAGTCCCTGTTTTAAATGTGGTAAGATTTATCATCACAGTGGGAGTCCCAGTGACCACAAGAGTTACTTGTTCTACCCCATAGGAATAAATTACAGGCCATTTTTCAAAAAGGAAAGGAAAAATGAATCGAAACAGGCCTGACTCAAGAGCCACTAATTAAATCAAAACTAATTTCTCTGAATTTAGAATTTAATTTCTCTGGTTCTTCAGAACGGCCTATTGGTCTTGCATATTCCATCGTTTTTACTGGAAAAAATATACAAAAATTTATCACTATTTGTATTATATTCCTGCTACTCAGTAGAGGGCAGAATCTTATCTTGGACTGGACTTTTAATTAAAATATTCAGTCCTCAGTTCAATCTATGTTGAAACAGATAATTTTCCAAGCCACTGAATCAGATGCCAGACCCAAAGTTGTGGTCACTGTGCTTCCATCTAATCTACCCATAAACCATTCTCTTAAGAGTGGGTATGTCTATCTGGGTATTTTAAAATACCTGTTTGAGTATAGCTGCTATTAAATAAAATGCCAGCAATTTGTACACATGTATGACCAAGATCATAATGTAATACTGTTGAGAATGTTCTCAAGATTATTGTTTCTATGCCTCATAAGAAAGAAAAGTTAGTAGTCATGGAATTTTGTTTCTAAACTTCTCCCTTTTCCTCTCACAGAAGCAAAATAACCTCCATACAGCAGCCTCCAGTGGGCTCTCAGAACCATCCACTATAGAGATTAAGGGTATCTACTGAGAAGAAAATGGTGATTATGATAAGACTTGAGTCATAAAGAATTGCCAGAGAAGTCAATCCCAACAGTTGTTTTCCAGAAAAGGCTGAAATATATTGAATATCGTGTCATTGAAGCAACCATGAACATCAAAGTAGAAACTATAACTCATTTGTGTTTTTACTATGTCTAAAACATACTTGTGCCTTTTACAGTGTAAGATCTGTTCTCACCCAACCTCCCCCCCTTTTGAAGAAATGATTCTAGCAGATAGAAACTGAAGATCATGGTATGTTGCTATGGCAATGTGCATTTAATCTCACTGTTTCCAAGGCAACTGTAATGGCCCATTCTATTCCTTTAAAGGATGTCAAAGGTAAATGAGACCTGATTAGGTAAACAGGGACAAGAGTCAAAATACTGTTGGGCTACAAAACCTAGAAACTGTTTTATCATTAAAAAAAATAAGCTACCCTAAGACAAGTGATGGGGGCCTGTATAAAAAGGCCACATTTGGTGCAATTAAAATAAAGAGAAGCTATAACTGAAGTACCACAGCATCTTATTGTTATAAGATCCTGGCTGAGATAAAACATTACATTGACCAAGAAGACTTTAGTTCAGAAGATCTAAGAGCAAAAAATGACACATACACATACCTAGCTGGGAAGGCTGGATTTCCAAGGAAGAATCCATGCAGGTAATCTATAATTGCAGAGTTGGTGTCAGGAAACAAAAAGCTCACAATGACCTGATATTGACAAAGGATGCTGAGAAGAAAAGAGGCTTATTTAGATATGTTCCAAATTAAAAGAAAATGATAGCTTCCTTATGGACACCAAAAAGCTAGCTGGTACAAAAAGAAAGACAGATTTTTCTCAACTTGACTTTTTGCTTTTTAGACAAATAACAAAGTATGTGTTTCATTACACAATTGCATGGCAGGATTGAGAGGTTGAATTGAAGCTTGAGACTTATGAAAGAATGATCAGAGAATACCTTCTCACTCTGAACAAATCTAAATGTCCGGGTCAGATTAATGCACTTTAGAATAACTGAAAGAACTTGCTGATGGTTTGGCTGAAATGTTATCTTTGAGAAAATTTGGTGAAGGAGCAAATGATGCTGTTACCTTGGAAAAAGAGGTAAAAGGAAGTTTTAATGAAATAGATTATGCAAACTGGCATGAATATCAGAGAACATTCTAGTGCAGAATATATAGAGACTGATGTAAGCATTATGAAAATGGTATGATAATTTATTGGATGTCAGCATGGATTTTTTTAGAGCAAGTCTTATCAGATTAACCATATCTGTTTTTTATATTTAGTAGATTATAGGCATGGTGTAGCTATAATAAATCTTGATATCATAAAAAACATGTACTTCATATTGATGATAATGTTGTCTTTCAAAAAACAGAAGTGAGCAGCACAGGACATGCTGCCTTGGATTTGATCCTTACTAACAGGGGATTGAAAGTATTAAAACAATTGAAACTTTGGTACAGGTGACCACATTTTGTTAGAATTCTTGATTTAAAAATAGTTTGGTTAAAAAACGCATGGATTTTAGGAAAACCAATTTTAATAAAATAACAGAATGGTAAGGAAGATACCATGGGGAAAAAAACCTTAAAGGCACAGGTATTCTAGCTAGCTGGGACTTCTGGAATAGAATAGAATAGAATAGAATAGAATAGAATAGAATAGAATAGAATAGAATAGAATAGAATAGAATAGAATAGAATAGAATAGAATAGAATAGAATAGAATAGAATAGAATAGAGCTGGAAGGGATCTTGAAGGTCTTCTAATCCAGCCATCTTCTTGAGCAGGAGAACCTATACCATTTCAGACAAGTGACTGTCTAGTCTCTTCTTAAAAATCTCTAGTGATGGAGCGCCCATGATTTCTGAAGGCAAGCTGTTCCACTAGTTAATTGTCCTTACTGTTAGGAAGTTTCTCCTTAATTCCAGGTTGCTTCTCTCTTTGGTCAGTTTCCAACCATTGTTTCTTGTCTTGCCCTCTGGTGCTTTGGAGAATAGTTTGACACCCTCTTTTTTGCAGCAGCAGCCCCTCAACTACTGGAATACTGCTATCATGTTGCCCATTTCTTTTTTTCTTTAAACTAGCCAAACTCAAGTCCTGCAGTCATTCTTCATATGTTTTAGTCTCCAGGCCTTTGATCATTTTAGTTGCTCTTCTCTGAACTTTTCCCAAGGTCTCAACATCTTTTTTGTAATATGGTGATCAAAATTGGTTGCAGCATTCCAGGTGTGGCCTTAATAGGGTTTTATAAAGCAGTAATTAAGGATTGCACAATCTCAAAAAACACTATAAAGAAAATAAAACAGAAGACATTTCAACAAATTGATGTGGTTGAACAGGCAGTTCACAAAGGAACTGAAACTAAAGAAGAATATTAGTAAATAAAATGAAGGGTTTATGATCAAAGAAGTCTCTTGCTTTAGCCTGGAAATGTAGGAACGAGGTCAGGAAGGCAAAGGCAGAAAATGAGCTAGCTGGAGAGGTAAAATTCATCAAGATTTTTTTTTCAAATATGTTAATAACAAGAAAATAACAACAAAGGTAGTGGTTGCTTATTTTGAATGGACAAATCTTAACAGTTTACCAAGAAAAGAAAAAGAAAAGATAAGAAACCCAACTATTTTGTTTCTGCTTTTTACAGGGAAAGGAAATTGTGATTTGAATAGTGCAGACTAGGAACAAACATACCAGAGAAGGATGCAAATTACCAAAGAAGTAGTAAAAAGAGTCCTAGCTAATTGAATGCTTTAAAGGCCTCAAGCCTTTTGAAATATATCCTAGAATAAAGAAAGATCTGCCTAAAGAGCTGTCACATCCTCAGTAAATTATATTAGAAGACTGTTAGAGACCTGGGAAGATGCCAGAGGGCTGGACAGCAAATGAAGTCCCTTCTCTTCAAGAAAGTAAAACAGAAGATTCCTGTAATTACTTAGCACTGTGTCTACCATTGATCACTAGAAATTTACAGTATGTATTACAATAGACCATTTGTAAGTATCTTGAAGAGAATGCTATGATTGTTAAGAGCCAAAATGGCTTTGCCAAAAATAAGTAAGGTTAAGACAAATCTTGTGTCTTTCCTTAACAAGGTAACTAATCTAGTGGACAAGGAAAATGCTGATGTGATCTACTTTGATATCAGCAAAGCTTTGTACAGAGTTCTACATAACATTTTCCCTGAGAACCTGTTAAAAGTGTCACTGGAATGGCCCTACAGTAAGGTGAATTCACAATAGTTGGACTGATCATACTCAGAGAGTCAGCATTCCTGGCTATATATCAGGTTGGGCAGCAGCAACATGTGGAATTCCACAGGATCAGTTGTTTGGTCAGTATTACTCAACATGAATTAATTATTTACCCAGATGATAGATCTGATGGACCCCTTATCAAATTTGTAGATGCCACAACATTTGGAAGTCAGGCCAACATCCAGGATGACAGAACAAAATTGCAATTTAATCTAGACAGGTTGAAAGATTAGGTTGAAAGGAATATGTTCTTGTTAAATGTAAAGTAGGGAGGAAAAAATATGACACACATACAAGATGGGGAAGTCATGGCTTAGAAACATGATATCTGAGATAGAACTAAGGATGATCACTGAGAAACAGGTGAATATGAGTCACAGTGTGAGACAGCTGCTAGAAGGGCTAACTCAGTTCTAGGCTGCATCAAAAGTAGCACAATACCAAAGAGATGCGAAGTCATTATTCTTCTTTACTAAGCATTGGAAAAACTCATTCAATCATTCTCCACCGTTCAGTCATATCTGACTCTTGACAACTTTATAGGCAAGTGCTGCTCTCCATGCTGTCCTGTCAGACACAGCTTCTTTCAGTTGTTGTTCATCTTTGTATCAGCTTTGATGGTATCAAGCCAGCAAGTTCTTTGCTTGCCCCTTCTTCTTGATCCACGAACCATTTCTACCGTAGCATCATGGCTAAAGTAAATCAGACTTAGTCTTGTGATTTTGGCTTCTGATGATGTTTCTGGTTTTATATGATTCAGCACCTCTCTACTGGTTGTTCTGGCTGTCCATAGTATACACAATAATTTATGCCAGCACCATAGTTCAAAGGTGTCAATAATTCTTCAGTCACCCATTCTTAGTGTCCAACTCTCACACCCATACATCATTATAGGGACGACTATTGCTCCAACTAGCCTACTTTTTGTCTTTATTTTTATTTTATTTTATGATTTTATATCAATATCTCTGCTTTTGCAGATCTTATTCATATTACAGAACGGCCATCATGAACAATTTTTGATCGAAGGAAGATAAATTCTCAAACTAATTCAATTTCCTCCTTGTTGATTTTTAACATCTCATGTCTATTTGCAGCTGTTGTCATTATCTTTTGTTTTCCTGAAAACTCAATCCTATTCTTCAACTTTCATCCTTGATTTTCCAGATTGTTTTTCCTGGTCTTCCTTATTTTCAGGCAATAGTGTTGCATCATCTGCATACCTCAAATTATTTATAATCTTTCCTATTCTTCACTCATAACTCAGGCAGTTCCAGGTCTAATTTCCTCATCATCACTTCAACATACAGATTGAACAAAAATGGTAATAAAATACATCCCTGTCTAACTGGGCAGATGATATGTACATGTACTATTCTAGACATATTTCTAGAATGTTATTAAAAGGTTAGAGTTTTGGAAAGGGCAATGAAGATGATATATGGACTTGAGGAATATCATATGAGAATAGACTGATGGAACTTGGGATATTTATTCTGAAGGAAAGACTTGAAGGTGTACTGTATCAGTTCAGGTAAATATAGGGAAGTTATGGAAGATAGCTAAGAATAATTTTCCATGGCCACAACAACTAAGACTAGAAATAATTATTATAAGTTAGAACTATCAGGATTTTATGAAAATATAAGGAAAAACTTTTGCCGGTTAAGTTCTGTATTACAGAAAAATAGTCTAGCAATGAAGGTTTTGTGTTCTCCATCTCTAGAGATTTTTAAGAAGAGAATAGATAGCCAGATCTAATGAAAGCTTATTTAGATTTATTATTATAGCAGATCAGACTGTAATCCTTGTAGTTCCTTCCAAATTTTATTTTTCCATGATTCAATGTAATTCTGATTAGGAAGTTATTTAAACTTGTAATTACTATTGTTGATTTATAGTTGAATTGAAAATCATATTCAAAAAGAGAGCTTACTGACATCAAACTGGAGTGAAATATTAAGTAATATGCTACAAAGTTCAGAACAGGGCCTGGAACTCTTTTAACATTTTTATTAATGATTTGGGTGGGAAGAAGAGTGAAGGGAATGTTTCTCAAATCTGCATGCAACAAAATTGGGTAGGATAAAGATAGAAATAAAAATCAAGGCAATCTTGCTATATTAGAGATATGAGCTAAAACAACAGGAAAATAATAAAATTAATAGAAATTGCAATAATCCACATTTTATTGCTATTTCTTACATTTTACTTTAAGCAAAAGTCATTTTTACACATATGCAAATGATGGTGACTGAAATAATGAATGCAAAATTTTTCACTTAGGAACCATAAATCAGATTAATGGAGAATACTTGATTTGGCAATACTACATGTGAAAAGAATATTAGAATAGTAACTGATTATCAACTGAATGGGTCAGCAGTGTGATGTTGCAAAAATGCATGTGCAACTGTCACCTGGATCAACAGAAATGTAATTGTCAAACTAACAGAAGTTTTGAGCACCACATTGTAAGGATTCAGAGAAATCAGAACAGACTCAGAGAAGGGAAAGAAAGACAGTTGGGAATTAGAAGATAAACTATAAGACTAGAGACTGAACGAATTGCAAATGATCAGCCTTGAAAAAAAGAAACATTCTTCAAACACCTGAAAGAATATTATGAAGCAGAAGGTGCAGGGCCTGTTCTCTGACTCCCGGGGGCAGAATACAAAACAGGAGTTTTAAGTGACAAGAAGACTGATGCCAAATGAATGCTAGGAAAAGAAACAGTAAGAGCATTTAATGCAACCAATCATCCAGAGGGATTTTGGATTTCTGTTCACTGGATATATTCAAACCACAGGCTAGATGGTTATCCTTTGTTGTGTTCTGCCTAGAGTGGGGTTGGGGTTTTTTTTCCAGAATTTCCCCTTTCAATTTTATAAAAATCTAGCTTTATTGTGATGCTGTTGTCCTTATAGATCAGTGGTTCTCAACCTTTTTAATGCCGCGACCCCCAACCAGTTGTAAGTCGAGGACTTCCCAACCGGTTGTAAGTCGAGGACTTCCCAGCCGGTTGTAAGTCGAGGACTTTCCCTGACCGGGAGCGCCGCACATGCGTGGTGCCGCCCCCTGCGCCAGCCGAGGCGTAGCTGGCAAGGGGCAGCGACGGCGCAGGGCGACCACCGGCTGGCCCAGCCCAAGGGAGGTAAGGCACCCGCTGGGCCCCATGCACGCCAGCAACCCTCCCTGTGCCCGCCGGCCTCCCACCTCCCACCCCGGCCCTCTTTTACTTACATTTTTAGTAGTTGCTCAGCAGGGAGGGATGGAAACTTCTAGACAACTCACCTTCGCTGCAGACAACTTGCAGCACCGTTTGCGGACTGGGACTTTTGGCGGGCTCAGCAGGGCAGACAGCCTGGACAATTCCTATTGGCTTTTGAAAGCCAATAGAATTAGACTCTATTCAAGAGAGTCTATTCTATTGGCTTTCAAAAGCCAATAGAATAAGAGGGAGTAGCACAGCTAAGGAAAAGGGGGAAAATGGCGGACTGCATTGTTTGGCGACCCCTGTGAAATAGTCATTCGACTCCAAATGGGGTCGCAACCCACAGGTTGAGAACCGCTGTTATAGTTATTCAGAAATGTAATTTGAAACAGAACACACGAATACTCCAAAGCGTTGCCTTTGAAGAACTTCACTGTGAGTCCTCCCATGAATCTATCTAAACTACCCCAGTCAAACGTACTCCTTCAAGCTAAACCTCAACAGCAGTTTGGACATGCAATCTCAAGGGCCCTGCACAGGTAATCCTCGATTTACAACCACAATTGAGCCCCAAATTTCTGTTGCTGAGTGAGACATTTGTTAAGTGAATCTGGCTTCTCCATTGACTTTGCTTGTCAGAAGGTCGCAAAAGATGATCACATGACCCCCAGAACACTGCAACTGTCATAAATATGAGTCACTTGCCAAGTGTCTGAATTTTAATCACTGGACCATGGAGATGCCGCGATGGTTGTAAGCTGAAAAACGATCATAAGTCACATTTTTGAATGCCGCTGTAACTTTGAGTGGTCACTAAACAAATTGTTGTTAAGTCGAGGACTACCTGTATTACCATTCACTCTATAAAGTGCACAAGTTTCCATCACTTCTAATTGCAACAGATCATTCCGATGAATGCCTAGAACAGGGGTTCCCAACCAGGGGTGCTCGCACCCCGAGGGGTGTGAGACGATATTCCAGGGGGTACGAAAATGTAGGTTTTCAAAATTATAGTGTATATGCATAATTCGTTGCCGTTATTTCAAACCTTTGTAAGGGGTGCGAGAACATATCAGAAGCATTCTAGGGGTGCGGGGTATAGAAAAGGTTGGGAACCACTGGCCTAGAACAAAAGTAAACTAGCTTTTGGGCTAAAAGAAAATCATATATAATGCCATTCCTGTTTGGAGGCAAGAGGACAGTCTCTATTTTCTTTAAGAAAAAAGGATAGTGGGCAGGTAGGTAAGGAAGGCTTAATGGATGGTTGCCACAGCAGTTGCCTAGCAAGAATTTCAAGGTGGATCTAGAGATGTGATGGAAGATAGTCCAGATTCTGAGGCGCGAGGGAGTGCATTCCAAAAGACAGCAAAGTTTAGATAGTTTGTGTGGGAGAAAGTAATTTTTTTAAAATATATTTTATTAGTTTTATAATTATAAACAAAAAATCAAATTAAATTAAATACAACTCAACTGCATACAATCTTTTTCAACTTTCTCCCAGACCAAACAAAACATAAATTCTTTTAGAAACTTGCGTAAAATACATAAAATAACTATGGGTATTGCTCGGCAGCACCCCGTCCACCACATCCCCCTCTTCCTGCCTCCCTATCTCCTACTTCCCTACTGCTTAGAAGAACCTCAATGAGCCTTTCTTGGTTTTGGGGGCCTGAGAAGAGCCTGCTCCTCTTCCTCAAGAGGACCTTTCATCCTTTAGATTATTTCTAAAAGCCCAAGGCTAAAGCTCTCCAGAAAAAAAAAGAAATAGATATTGAAAGGTTGGGGGGGGGATATATTAGTGAGGCTCTCTGGAAATGCCTGCTGTCCATAGATATCATACTGCTGACTGTTAGTCTAAATAAGATGAAAATGAAAAGGCATATCCTATGTCTCTTTATCTGTTTTGAGTCACTGTTGAATAGGATTGTTCTCATTTTTTGCAGATATCATTTATGATGGGCCAAGGGAAGTATTTAATCCTTTTGCTTTGTTGCCTTCTGTCTTCAGTACATCATGAGTTGATGGAAAACAACATTTAACAATCACAGCACCAGAGAATGGGATGGTCTTTCTGTTTCTCTTTGGGCTGTTTTGTAGACACCTCCCCTTACACCTTTCTCTGCCACAGCCACAAGTTTAATTCAATATTTTTTTTAAAAAAATTAAAAAATAAAATAAAATGATAGCTGCAGTTTTTGGGAGAGGCATCTAGGATTTCTTTCCCCTTCCCATTGTTCTGTGATTTCAGTCTTCACAAAATTGGGAAAGACTACAGTGAGTTAGAATATCCTAGCACTTTTGCACTAATCCATTATTGAATGACATAGTGTTTTACATTTTAAAAGTACCGAAGTCCCTAGAATCCTAATTACTATAGTATATAGGTATGTCTCGGTAGCCTTATTACCAAAAACACTCAAAAATGCTATTTTGTTTTACATTTCATACACAAAGTTGTATCCAGCTCAAGTAGGAGTTGAGTAAATAATACTGCAGTGCATACTCTACCACCATTGCACAATCCAAGACAAAGCAGGAATCCCTGCTCTAACTGGCTTATATTTAAACAAATAAAAAAGTCTCCAAATTATGCTTGAATCCTGCTAACCACAAATTCATCTCTCTGTAGTTCTTTTTAACAATGCACATGCCATTCTTTAAGGGAAGAATAGCCAACTGCTTGCTGAAAAGGCTGAGTAGAGGAATGGGGACATGATTCTAGCTGTCTGAAATATCCAAACAGAATCTTACCTGATTGTTTCTAAGTGATGGACAGAGAAGAGCAACAGATTGTACCTTAAGGATGTCCTCAGAAGAGATTGGAATTAGGGTAAAACAGCTTAATAAGAACATAAGAACATAAGAAGAGCCATGCTGAATCAGGCCAAAGCCCATCGAGTCCAACATTCTGTGTCACACAGTGGCCCACCAAATGTACATGGGGATCTTGAGCAGAAAGAGAAGGCAAAACCCTCCCTTTCCCTTGACCCCCAAACAAATGGTACTCAAGGGAATCCTGCCTGCCTCAACCAACATAGAGGCGGCACATGGACATCCGTTTTAATAACCACCGATACACTTTGCATCCATGAATCTATCTAGCCCTGCCTTGAAGCTGTCAAGGCTGACAGCTGTCACGACCCCTTCTGGAAGTGAATTCCATAAATCAACGACCCTCTGGGTGAAGAAATATTTCCCTTTATTTGTCCTCACTTTCTTAGCTATAAGCTTTAGGGAGTGCCCCCTTGTCCTGATATTGTGCGATAGAGAAAAGAATTTTTCTCTATCCACATTTTCTATCCCATGCATGATTTTATACACTTCGATCAAGTCACCCCTTAAACGCCGTCTTTCAAGGCTGAAGAGACCAAGGCGTTGCAATCTGGTTTCATAAGGGAGGCGCTCCATTTCCTTGATCATTCTTGTTGCCCTTTTTTGCACCTTTTCCAGTTCCATTATATCCTTCTTGAGGTGCGGTGACCAGAACTGTACACAGTACTCCAAGTGTGATCTCACCATCGATTTGTACAGAGGCAATACAACACTTGCTGACTTATTTTCGATTCCCTTCCTAATCATGCCAAGCACGGAATTTGCTTTTTTTACTGCTGCTGCGCATTGGGTTGACATCTTCATCGAGCTGTCCACCAAAACCCCAAGATCCCTTTCTTGGGTTGTCTCAGAAAGTTTGGTCCCCATCAGTTAGTAAGTATAATTGGGGTTCTTTGCCCCGATGTGCATAACTTTGCACTTGTTTAGGTTAAAATGCATTTGCCACTTTGTTGCCCACTCACACAATTTCGAGAGACCCTTCTGGAGCTCCTGACAATCAGTTTCACTTTTCACAACCCGGAACAATTTAGTGTCATCAGCAAACTTGGCTACCTCACTATTAACTTCTACATCCAGATCATTGATGAATAAATTAAAAAGTAAAGGTCCCAAAACTGAACCTTGGGGTACACCACTTCTCACTTCTTTCCATCCGGAGAATTGTCCATTTATTGCCACCCTTTGCTTCCTACAATTTAGCCAGTTACCAATCCAGGACAAGACCTGTCCTCTAATTCCGTGGCTGGAGAGCTTTTTTAGGAGCCTTTGGTGAGGGACTTTGTCAAAAGCCTTTTGAAAGTCAAGATATACAATATCAACTGGGGCCCCTTTATCTATGTATTTATTTACACCCTCAAAGAATTCTAACAAGTTAGTAAGACATGATTTGCCTTTGCAGAAACCATGTTGATTTTCTTTCAGCAATGCCTGTTTTTCTATGTGCCCAGTTTGCCTGGAACTGAGGTTAGACTGACTGGTCTATAGTTTCCTGGATCACCTCTGGATCCTTTCTTGAAGATCGGGGTTATATTTGCTTCCCTCCAATCTTCCGGTACAGTGCCTGATCTTAGAGAAAGATTGTATATTTTAGCTAGAAGTTCAGCAATTTCACACTGGAGTTCCTTGAGAATTCTAGGGTGGATGCCATCTGGACCCGGCGATTTGTTGACGTTTAGTTTAGAAAGGCATGCAAGAACATCTTCCTTGTTTATCTCTATCAGGTTTAATTCTTCTATTTCCCTCCCTGGGAAAACTAATTCAGTGGCAGGCAAATGTTCTCTATCCTCCTCGGTGAAAACGGAGGCAAAGAAGTCATTTAGCCTCTCAGCAATCTCCTTGTCTTCTCTGATTATCCCCTTCTGACCATTGTTATCAAGTGGCCCAACTGATTTTCTGGTTGGGTTCCTGCTTCTGATGTACTTAAAAAAGGTTTTGTTATTATTTTTAATATTCTTGGCTATATGCTCCTCAAAGTCTCTCTTGGCTTTCATGACTATCGCCTTGCATTTGGTCTGCCAGAGTTTGTGATCCCTCCTGTTCTCCTCGGTAGGAAGAGCCTTCCATTTCTTAAATGAGTTTTTCTTCTTTCCAATAACCTCCTTTACCTCATTCGTAAGCCATACTGGTATCCTCTTGGACTTTCCAATCCTCTTTCTTCTTTTAGGAATGCATTTTATTTGAGCCTGCTGTAACGTATTTTTAAACAGTTTCCAAGCATTTTGGAGGGATTTGACTTTTTTTACTGTTCCTTTTAGTTTCTTCGTTACTATTTTCCTCATTTTGTCAAAATTCCCTCTGTGAAAGTTTAAGGTCTCTGTGTTAGTTTTCACTGACAATTTGCTATCCATGGTTAAGTTGAAGGTTATTGTGTTGTGATCACTGGTTCCTATGGGCTCGGTTACAAGGACATCATGAACCAAATCCTGTGCGTTAGTTAGAACCAAGTCCAGGATCCCCTTTCCCCTGGTAGGTTCCATGACCATCTGCTCAAGGGAATAATCGGCTAACATGTCGAGGAACCTTGTCTCTCTTTCATGTGTAGAACAAGAATTTACCCAATCTATTTGGGGATAGTTGAAGTCCCCCATTATGACTACCCTATTTCTTTTTGAGGCCTCCTTAAATTCATTTTCCAAATAGCAATCTGCCTCTGGAGTTTGGTTGGGAGGGCGATAGCAGATCCCTAACGTCAGATTAGTTTCCTGTCCTGGGATTTTTATCCACAATGTTTCTGTGGGTGAGTTTGAATTTTCTTGAATTTCGAGTTCATGAGATTCTAACTCCTCATTTATGTACAAGGCCACGCCACCACCATTTCTCCCTCTCCTGTCCATCCTATACAATTTGTAACCTGGAATCCTTGTGTCCCATTGGTTTTCATCTGTCCACCAGGTTTCTGTTATGCTGATAATATCATTTTCCTTCACCAAGCATTCCAATTCCCCTATTTTTGCTCGAATGCTTCTAGCATTTGTGTACAGACTATATGTAATATAGTCTCACTTGTAGACCGGATATGAAATTGGGAAATATCATGCAGAAGGGGAGGAAATGGCTTTTGTCAAGAAATTATACTATGGTTAAATGCAGGATACAGCCATAGATAAGTCTCACCCATCACACTAAGCCATGCTATGATTTACATGGTTTGGCTCAACAAATTGTCCTTAGAATCTCACCATATTAGATGGTAGAAGACAAACTATAGCCCCTGAGCCTCATTTTAGCTTCCTCTTATTTCCTACTATTTGGAGAGGGAAACACATTAAAACTATAGCATAAGTCCTAAAAGAGGTAAAACAACTTTGCATAGTATTTTGCTAAAGTTGAAAATAAATCACCCTAAGTTCCTAAAAGTCAATGAAATAATCCTGGTCACCTGTGCATATTGTACCACTAAGTTTGTGCCATTCCCCCATCTTTTATGGTTCTCAAATGTCTCAAATATTACATCCCACAAAATATTAAGTGTAGCTTTCAGCCACAAAAATGCCCATTCTTACTTTTTGACTTAGCATGAGGGGGTGAACGCAGGCACACAATTTAAATTCAAGAATTCTGAATCAAGGAATGTACAGAGGACGTAAAGAGAATTCACAGCCCTACGCTCCTAGTTATCTCAAGTTGTGTTTACTTCATCAGGATATTTAGAACTAGTAAATTTTCTTGTGGCTGTACATTTGGGATTTAAAAATCCTTGCCAATCTACTGTAAATTGCTGACTAATTTATTCTCAGACTCAGATCTACCTTCTGCTCAAGTTATTTAGACCACAGAAAATAATTTGCTTTTGCTCTGGACTGCTCAAGAATAGACACATTTTTTTCCTTTGGACTTACAGGCCAAAGGAGATATTTTTAAATCAAAGAGACCATTATACCTGAATAAGTAATAGTGTCTTTAAACCTCAATAATACTTGAGCCAAAACCAATCTGAAAAATATTCTAAAGGCACAACTTGAAAATCTATTCCCTGGGGTCACTACCCTTTAAAAGTGTGAAGATTGCAGACACATCTCTTTTATTGAAGTGTATTTAAATTATAAAAAGGGCATGAGATTGTCACAGATTATGGTACACAGCAAAGGTGCGTGCGTGTGTGTGTGTGTGTGTGCATGTAAAATATTTCATGATCCTTTTAACCAGAACAAATTACAAAAGATATCTAGAATTGAAAATTAGGGAATTTCTAAATACATTCAGAATTCAGTTTGTTAGGTAGCTGAGTTAAACAATAGCACAGTGGTTCTCAACCTTTTTAATGCCGCGACCCCCAACTGGTCGTAAGTCAAGGACTTCCCAATCGGTCGTAAGTCGAGGACTTCCCAACCAGTCGTAAGTTGAGGACTTTCCCTGCCTGGGAGCGCCGCACATGCGTGGTGCCGCCCCCTGTGCCGGCTGAGGCGTAGCTGGCAAGGCTAACTATTTTAGTAATTGCTCAGCAGGGAGGGGTGGAAACTTCCAGACAGCTCGCCTTCACTGCAGACAACTTGTAGCACCGTTTGCAGACTGGGACTTTTGGCAGGCTCAGCAGGGCAGAGACAGCCTGGACAATTCCTATTGGCTTTTGAAAGCCAATAGAATTAAACTCTATTCAAGAGAGTCTATTCTATTGGCTTTCAAAAGCCAATAGAATAAGAGGGAGTAGCACAGCTAAGGAAAAGGGAAAAAATGGCGGACTGCGTTGTTTGGCGACCCCCGTGAAATGGTCGTTCGACCCCAAATGGGGTCCCGACCCACAGGTTGAGAACCACTGCAATAGCACATGAATTCACTTCTAATTACCCTGAGAGTAATTAGTAATTAGAGTAATTAGACCTTTTGGAGGTCTCCTGCACATTTTATTAGATCTATTGCTTTTTACTCATCTTCAGTGTGTACATTTGCATCAATCTACATCCCCATAAAGTATCAGTATAAAGTTGATGTCTTATGCTTGTTTTCTACATTTTGACAACACAACAGCTCAGCAAATCTAATTAAATCATGGATTTGCAATAATTTAAACATTATCCTGCCCATGTTTTTCTTTCCATTTGGCAAATGGAATAATCTCAAATATTTAAGAGTGTACAAATGGAACAAAAACAACTCTACTGCGCTTAGACAATTTGGGAATGTTATAATCAGTTTGTTTTCAGCTTTTTTTAAAAAAATAAAAACACCCTTAGTGCTGTTCTGATAATAGCTAGCATAATTTGCCTCCAGTTTATTTTTCTGACATTTAACATATATAGTAATTTTAGCTCCATAGTTTTACATTTTGGGATATCAGTCACCTTTTAAACAAGCACCAGACAAGGCTTTTCCATGTTACGGTTGATGAAGAAGTATTTGAGATTTTCCTTGTTAAGACATTGCTGGCTGAGGAATTCTGGGAGTTGAAGTCCACAAGTCATAAAAGGGCCAAGTCTGAAGACCCCTGGTCTAAACCAGGAGTCCCCAATCCATGGTCCGTGGAATTCCAGAAACCAGGCCACGCAAACAAGCAATGTCCTATCCGCGGGAAGCAGGCAACACATGAAACCATGTGGAAAACCCGGTCCCTGGTGCCCAAAAGGCTGGGGCCACTGATCTAAACAACGCAACATTTCTCTACTACTTTTCAGGCAAAAACCAATAGTGCATTTTTTTTGGTGCTCTTTGTCCATCTGTATCACAAAGGGTAAGGCTGCCCTCTAGTGAAGCAATGCTATAATTGAGTGGGTAACACATACATTTGCATCTCCTGGGACATTATACTAGAGCACTGAGGAGAAAAATACCCTCCTCCATGCTCTTGTAGAAATATCTGAAGTACAATTATGTAAATCAAACTCTGGTTCATCTAATTTCCCCTGACTGGGGGAAATTAACATACTCATCCCCAAACCCTTCAGAAAAAGGAGTTAGCAGCATCATTTTCAAATTCACTATGTAAGCAGATCAGTTCTTTCTCTAGATTCTCCCCCCCTTCAATACTTTTAAAAAAACCTACATTTTCTTAAAAGAGATTATGTTTCAAGTAAGTATTTAATACCTTCATTAAATTATTTGGACAGATGCATGAGAAAATTTACCATACAATATGCTCTTTACATAATGGTGTCTGCTTTCTGCATGCTAATAAAAACGAGACACTAAAAAGCAAAACAAAAAAAAACCTATTAAGTTTATATTTTGAAACAGACACAGCTCCAAATCCTTTGAGCAGCTAAAATGCCGAATTGTTTCCTGTTGTTTGAGGTGATTTTGTGTGTGTGTGTGTATGTACACAGGAGTTAGCATTGACTCCTATTAACTGCTTGGACAAGACCCTGACTTATCTTGGCAAAATTTCAGAAGTGTTTTGCCATTGCTCTGGTGGCGCAATGGTCAGGATGCAGTACTGCAGGCTAACACTGCTCACTCCAGGAGTTCGATTCTGAGTGGCTCAAGGTTGACTCAGCCTTCCATCCTTCCAAACCAGATTGTTGGGGGCGATAGGCCGACTCTGCAAACAGCTTAGAGAGGGCTGTAAAGCACTGTGAAGCGGTCTATAGGTCTAAGTGCTATTGCTATTGCCTACTTCCTGGGCTGAGAGGGCATAACCAGCTCATGGTCTTCTGGTTTCTATATTGGTGCCTTACACTCTACATCAAACTGGTTTTGGAGTGGAAACATTTAAAAAACACATAGCAGTAGCAGAAAGGAGTCTCCCTGTGTTACAGGAAGGCTCAACAGAAGGGATGTCTCAGAATAAGAACAGCTAACACAATTCCCCCATCTTTCAGAGGTCTAGGATAAAAAGACCCATATGCTGTTGCCCAATTATCTTAATAACATCAGGTAATAAATACAAGAGCTAGCTAGCTAACCAGTGGGGGATGCGGCGGACTGCTTGCAGAGAATACTTTACTGTAATCAAGAATTTGAGTAAACTATATTATGCAGACAACCTCTCCTGTCCCTTCATCAAAACCCTGGTGATATTTCCATGCTGGCATGCCTATTTATTATTGTATACTGAGCCTCAGTTCAACCTCATACAGAAATCATCCTTGACTATGCAAACCATATTCACACAAATCTCACTATACAGCACTGTAAACAACTAGAAGATTTTAAAATAAAAAAAAATCAGAAAAGATTTTAATAAATAGTTCATAACATCACAGCAGAAGCTGATTGCTTAGATCTGTCCTCTAAAGCAAAGACATGAGGCTCACAGACACCAAATGAGATTAATTCATTTCATATTCAGTCTTGGATAAATCAGTTCTTGACTGAATCTTGCCTAAGATAGTTTCTTTTATCATGCAGTACAACAGACTAAACCAGTTATTCAGCTGAACTGGAGAACAGGAAAAAACAACAAAAGAAATTTTTCTTCATCATTCAGTCCACATGGAGTAGTTCGATCAGAGTTTAACCGAGAAAGATGATCCACAAGAACAACCCTGTTCTGCCTGTGGATTGTTCACTACTTGGAACGAGCTGCGAATTAGCTCCTGGTTGAAGTCCACCATTGCTCCTTTCACAAAGCTTAAGCTGTCCAAGTCCACAACCACTCTGGCACCGTCTTTCTCAAAAACTCTGGAAAAAGAGCACAGACAATATGTCATGGTATTTGCACAAATCTAAAATACATGTAGCTTGTGTAAACAAACGTTCAAAGGAGGCTGGGAATCTTTTAGGAATCTTGTCCAATTACCTAAATTTTGTTTATGATTTGTTTTTGCATTATTTTTAATTGTTTTGAGTCATCTAAAGATACACATTTAGAAATGAATATTTCATAGTGATATAAAGGCTACCTGACTAGAGCTCTGGAAAGAGAGCTCAAAATAACTTGAGTCTCCTCCATCCAATTTCATCCACCAGTCTCAGTCTATGAAGTAGAATAGGCTGAGAAAGAACAAGTGGCCCAAAGTCACCCAATGGTGTTCCACAATTGTGTAGGGCAGCGATTCTCAACCTGTGGGTTGCGACCCCTTTGGGGGTCGAACAACCATTTCACAGGGGTTGCCTAAGACCATTGGAAAACACATATTTCCGATGGTCTTAGGAACTGAGACTCCACACTCTTCTACGAGGCCATAGCTGCCCCTGGCAACCGGCGGCCTTCCCTGACCACCGGCAACACAGGAGGGGTGGCGGAGACGACCCCCTGACGTCCAGCCGGTCATCTCCGCCGCCCAGCTGACTTCCGGGGATTACCCCCGATGCCAGGCGAGAGGGAGAGGCGGCCGTGGCGGGAGGCAGTTCCTCCGGTGTCTGACTTGCCGCCGACGCCCAGCTGATTTTTGGGACTCCCCCTGCATCCAGTGAGAGCGAGGGGTGGCTGAAGCAAGAGGCGGTCCCTCCGGCATCCGGCTGGCATGCCTCTGACTCCCAGCCGGCGGTAGGGACTTTCCCGGCGTCCGTGTCAATGGAGGGAGGCAGCCGCGATGCATGGCGGCCTCACCAACTCCCAGCTGGTCCTCGGGAGCCGGGCGGTGCACGGCGACCTCGCCAACTCCCAGCTGGTCCGCGGAAGTCGGGCAGCACCCCGGGGTGGCATATGGACGTCAACTGGCCCCTGGCTGCTCCTTCCCTGTCCCCCACTGGTTCATGTCAAGCCCAGGGTCTTGACACACCGCTTATAAAGTTTTCGGCGAGCCATTTCCAAAGCTAGGGACAAAGCTAGAATTCAGAAATAATCGCCCATTCAAAGCCACACAAGAAATGGGTGGAAGGGGGAAGAAAAAGAAGAAAGAACGCGTGGAATTAAAAGCGCTTCTCCTCCTCTCCCCCACCGAGGGGGCTTTTTCCTGCATCCCACGCGCATTTTGCAAGGGAGTGGGGCGTCAGCGCCAGACACGTTCCACTCTGCGCAGTCCCCCAGGCAAATGTGGCAAGTGATGGGCAGTGTGAAAGACAATGTAACACTCTGAACATTCTGAGCCATTGTGACATTTCGAATCCCGCGAGCGTGAAAGTACCAACCCACAAAGCTGCAAGCGCCGCAACAGGGATGGAAAGGGGAACCCCTCGCTCTTCCAATTCTCATGCTGCTTAAGACTTCGCATACGGCAAGCCACCGAGGCCAATTTTCTCCGTGAGAAGAGAATGCCTTCCCTCTGCTCCCCCCACCTGAACTCTCCTCCTCAAAAGGGGCGGGGCTGAGAGACAAGAGCTCCTTGAGTGCCACAGCGGGCAGTTCTTAGGGAAATTACCCTCCTCTCTGACCGTTTTGAAATAAAATAATATAATATACTAAGGGCAATTTGGGATTCATTTCACTCCAAATGCAAAGCTGGGAGATGTAGAGAATGATCAGAAAGTTGTCATTTCTATAACTGAATCTTTTTTGAATAACCAGGAAGAAGACGATCCTAAATTGTCATAGAATAGAATAGAATAGAATAGAATAGAATAGAATAGAATAGAATAGAATAGAATAGAATAGAATATAGACCAGAGCAGAATAGAGTAGGGTAGAGTAGAATAGAATATAGACCAGACCAGAGTAGAGTAGAATAGAATAGAAAAGAATTTAATTATGTTCAATTTGTAACGATGAAAATACATCCTGCATATCAGATATTTACATTACGATTCATAACAGTAGCAAAATTACAGTTATGAAGTAGCAACAAAAATAATTTTATGGTTGGGGGTCACCACAACATGAGGAACTGTATTAAAGGGTCGCGGCATTAGGAAGGTTGAGAACCACTGGTGTAGGGACTTGGCTCTGGTGGATCCAGGTCCAATACTCACCCCCCCCCTATAATTACATATATGTTGCTCTAAACCCTGGAAATGATATGTATATGTTCAACAGCAGAGAATAGTAAAATATGAATTTGGGAACAAAGGAATTGTTATTCAACCACCATCCTTCTTTTTCCACAGTTCTATCATTCTCTCATCTGTCACACACAGTGTAATCTATGCACTCACCTGTCATCAGAATTGACAACTGTATCCAAGGAAAATTTGTATTGGAAACCTGAACAACCACCTCCTTCTACCTGCAGCCTGAGAAACTCAGACCCTACTGCAATCTCCAACAGCCTCTGTCAATAAAGAAACGCAAACATTTGTTAACCATGTTTATTATCCATTTGAATTAAACTATTAATGGCTTCAAAGGAATGGTGAACACAAAAAAAACAGAATTCGGGTATAAAATGCATAGCAAAATTATGCCAGCATTTTTTTTGCCACATGTTCTATGTGCCTTATCTCTCTGAAAGTCTCACTGTAGAAACACATAATCCTTTGTTGCCACTAACTAAAATCAAGCTTAACTTGTTCCTCTGTTTTATCAGTTGAATCAAACATTTGTGATAGTTAAAACGATTAAGACAAAACGAATGACATTTATTGTAGTTTATTCAGAAATGCCAAGAGGTTTGTTTGAGAGAGCACACTAAGACAAGTGTATGGCTTATATTTATACTGTGCAATAAACATCTAGGTCAGGGGTAGGCAACCTTGGCTCTTTTATGACTCGTGGACTTCAACTCCCAGAATTCTAGGAGTTGAAGTCCACGAGTCATAAAAGAGCCAAGGTTGCCTACCCCTGATCTAGGTTATCCCTAGAAGGTTATACTTCCTCAAAGCATTCTTTGATTTCACAAAGTGTTAACAAAGTTCCTCTTTTATTTTTAAGCATGCAATACAGATAGTCCTTGACTTACAGTCATTCATTAAGTAGCCCTTCAAAGTTACAACGGCACTAAAAAAAATGACTTACGACATTTGATCGTTGCAATATCCCCATGGTCATGTGATTAAAATTCAGATGCTTGCAACTGACTCATATTTATGACGGTTAGTGTCCCAGGGCCATGTGACCACTTTTTGCAGCCTTCTAACAGGCAAAGTCAATGGAGAAGCCAGATTCTCTTAACAACCATGCTGCTCACTTAACCACTGCTAAGAAAGGTCATAAAATGGGGCAAAACTCACTTAACTATCTTGCTTAGCAACTGTGGTCGTAAGTCAAGGATTACCTGTATTATATTTAACTTTTTCGTAGCCTCTGCTAAAATAAACCTTTTGAAACTTGTATCCTTAGAGATTGTAATTAAGTAACTAAAAATTGCACAGTTACCCCAGTTACACATATTTACACACAATTTCATATAGTTATATACATAGTTTATATTGTGGCTATGCTGCACAGGCATTCCATTCAGCATCCAAAGTGGGTAAGAACACTCTAGATGTGACTTAGGAATGTATCTGTTGGTTACTCCTTATAGACTGGTGTCTCTGATGGGGTGGAGAGGGCATGGTAGCCATGTAGCTCAGGAAAATAAATATTCCTATTAAACTAAATACATTACTTTCTTGAGTTTCTGCTGGCTGCTGGCTAAGGCTGAGGAATTCTGGGAGTTGGAAGTCCACAAGTCATAAAAGGGCCAAGTTTGAAGACCCCTGCCCTAATTAAAATGCTAAGGACCAATGCCCCTGCAAAACTCCAAATAATCCTTGCTGTATTCGAATGTAAATACTGCATACTTCTAATTTGTACCCTTTGAATTGAGTCAAACATACATTTCATTTCCATCTATATTTCTCTATGACAGATTCATAAAATGGTGTACCGCATGGGCACAGCAATCAGCAGTCTGTATTGTACTCCTGGAGACACCCAATGGCTATATAGGTCTGGAGACCTCCAGGGAATCATACCTTTATGCAGCTCTCACTGAGATAGATCTGCCCATTACTAGAATAAATTTGGGTCTCTCCAGAGGCAGAGGACGCTATCCACTGTGTTCTTATCCTTGACATAAAAGCTCTGTTTTTCATGGTACAGAATGGACTTCTCATTAACTGCCAGATAGCAAGAGAACAGCTACATGGAAAAGATAAGAATGGAATGTCCTTGTTAGGTCAAAAAATAAAAATTAGACTGATAATACAAAAACAGATGACAGTACAAAAATTATGAAGAAAGGAGATAAGACAAATATAAACAAGAAGCTCCGAAACCTCAGGGTCAGCTAGCAAACAGAGACTGGAACTGCTAGAACAGTGTTTCTCAACCTTGACCATTTTAAGGCATGTGGACCTTGCTGGCTGTGGAATTCTGGGAGTTGAAGTCCACATGCCTTAAAATGGTCAAGGTTGAGAAACACTGTGCTAGAACTATGGTCTGAGTGCTAAAGTTGTAGACCCTTAAAAAGCATCAGTGACACTATTTTGATGGGTACACATCTGATAAAAACTCTGATGATAAAAAAGATGAAACATTTATTGCGATGCAAACCTCAGCCTTTTATACATCCTTTCCATAGAATTTTTAATGAGTATTTATTGTAATATAAAATACAAATGAAAATATAGATCAGAAGAAAAAAGGGGAAAGAGCACAAGAAAAAAAAGAAAAGGAAAGAAAAAGAAAACCAGTGATCTCCAACTCTTTTCAGTGCAGTAGAATACAAAATACAGTTAGAGCCCCATTTTTTTGTTTTACATTTCTAATATTTCTATAACTTTTCTATATACCTGAATCCTGACATTGGATGCAAATGTCATTTCTACTGTTCTGATGCAAAATAAATTCTTTTCTTGGATAACATTGCAAATGCTGTTAAATTGTGGGGGTTTGTATATCTTTCTGTGTGAGAAAGAAGGTACAAGGAAAGCAAATGACATGAATTTCTTGTTTGCTTGTCATCTATTGAATAGGAAAGGGAAAAGAAATTGAGGTAAGGATCCTTTCGCTTTAGGTAAAAGAAAATAACTGCCATAACTGTACTGAGGCAGGACAAGAAGCAACAGATGGAAACTAACCAAAGAGAGAAGCAACCTAGAACTAAGGAGAAATTTTTTTGACAGTTAGAACAATTAATCAGTAGAATGTGCCTCCAGAAGCAGTGAATGCTCCAATACTGGAAGTTTTTAAGAAGAGACTAGACAGCCATTTGTCTGAAATGGTATAGGGTTTCCTGCTGCTGCTGCTGCTGCTACTACTACTACTACAACTACTACTACTACTACAACAACAACTACTACTACTATTATTATTGATCATCGCACAGTCAGCCAGATGTTCAGAGTGGATTTGGCATTTTGTCTACCTATTGAGTCCTTACCAAGGACCTGGGATAGGCAGATGTGGATGTTTGATGTTATTACAGATATCGTTGTATTATTATTATTATTATTATTATTATTATTATTATTATTATTAAAATCTAAACTGCTGTGTTCAGTGATATGATGTTCAAGCAGTAGTTAAACATCAGTAGGTTTAGGAATAACTCATCAAAGGGCTATGTGTATTCCGGGCTGAATGCATTTTATGCATTTCCTTCTATGTTCTTCTTCCTATATTTATTCCACAAAGAAGGCTTTTTATAATAATAATAATTATTATTATTATTATTATTATTAATAATAATAATAATGTTGGAAGGGACCTTGGAGGTCATCTAGTCCAACCCCCTCCTCAGGCAGGAAACCCTATACCATTTCAGACAAATGGCTGTCCAGTCTCTTCTTAAAAACTTACAGTGTGGAATTGATGAACTTATTTGCTTTGTAAGTAAACTTGGAGGAAGTCATAGCTATCTTTTTTTCAACAGCTATAAAATTATTGTAACAATATCTGTGATAGGAGGACAACTTGTGGCCTATAATAATTTCATCACAAATGTAATTTTCCTGAAATAAAGTTGATGCCTATGAACATTAGAGAGAGAATTGTATACTATTGACTGAAATGAGCAGTGATTTTTTTATCTGTTCTCTCTCACTGGACAACCTCAGATACATCAAAAACCAAACAGCAATCTTCTGTTATTTCTTCTACAGGAAGTCCTTGACTTACAACTGTTTGTTTAATGACAGTTCAAAATTATAATGATACTGAAAAATGTGAGTTATGACCATTTTTCATAGTTACAACCTTTGCAGCATCCCCATGATCATGTAATCAAAGTTCAGATCCTTGGCAACTGATTCATATTTATGACAATGGCTGTGTTCCAGGATCACGTTTGTGATCTTCTGATGACCATAGTCAATGGGGAAGTCAGATTCATTTAACCAGGTTATTAATAACCAGTGATTCACTTAACTATGGCGAGAAAAGCCATAAAATGGGGCAAAACTCACTTAACAAATGTCTCATTTGACAACAGAAATTTTGGGCACAATTATGGTTATAAGTCGAGGACTACCTATAGTGTGCTGCTGTAATTATCCATATGACTTGATTTTGCTACTCTTAGCCTCAATACCATCTTCAGACAGTGAAATCTATAAGGTTAATAGTACAAAAGAATGCATGGTTTTCATCTGCTGTGTTTCTATTTTTCTTAAATCTCTTTTGTACTTCCCTGTATTATTTGATGTTTTAAAACACCATCTTCGTGAGGAAGTAATATTACAGTTCAGTGTATAGATAGTCCTCGACTTAAGACCACAATTGATCTCAAAATTTCTGTTGCTAAGCGAAACATTTGTTAAGTGAATTTTGTCCAACTTTACGATCTTTCTTGTTAGTTGTTAATGAATCTTTGCAGTTGTTAAGATAGTAACATGGTTATTAAGCGAATTGGGCTTTCCCATTGACTTTGCTTGTAAGGGGGGGGTCGCAAAAGGTGATCACATGACCCTGGGACACTGCAACAGCCATAAATGAGACAGTTGCCAAGCTTCTGAATTTTGATCACATGAACATGGGGATAATGGTCATAACTGAAAAACGGTCATAAGTCACTTTTTCAGTGCTGTTGTAACTTTCAATGGTCATTACATGAACTGTTATAAATCAAGGACTATCTGTATAGTCTTCCTGTGAGTCAGTCCTTTCAGCCATAGATTTAATTTTTTTAATGTATTTTGCCTAGAATATTGAAATTAAAAGCACAATTCATTTCACTTCACTTTAAAAACCAACAAGCATAGAAATAGATCTGAAACAAACTTTTATATAGCCAGAAAAAAATGAAATGAAAAAAAAATTGCACTGAAAGTACAATTCTATGAATGACACTATTGCTATAAAAAATATCTGCAAAACAGAAGAGGCTAACAATTTTGCATTTGGCCAAGTTAACCTAACAATGGCTTAATTTTTCAAAGCACTGAATTGGCAGTATGTAAAATAAGGAATTAACTATAATTGAGTTAATATTTTTGTCTAAAGTTACAGGAGAACTGCTATCTTAGAATCTTTCAGGTCTTACTGCATCTACATTTCGCCACATCTTAATTAATACAGAGCAGTAATTTAAAGACTCAGAACGCTGTAAAACACTTCGCTTAGTCAATTTTTGTACATAGCAGAACACACACATTGCATTATAAAAGCTTGGATCTTCAGGAAGATGTAACTAAGGAGGTCAAGCTTTATGGATTTTAGATCAATTGCTTCTATTAAGAAACCATTTCTTGCCTGAGATCCCCCTCGCCCCCAAGGTACACTTTTGAAGTGAAAAGCCAGACCAATGGGGTTCAAAAGCAGGGACAAAAATGTCTAAATCCTTCCTAGGGCTGCCTTTTGATTGCTTAAGAACGAGTTATTATGACTCACGAACTGGAAAGACTGCCTACACGATGTGAAATATTGAAAAAAAGAAGTTAACACCTCTCCCCCCACCTCCATCACATCAAGGCTGGAGGGAGTACTGTAGTTAACACATCAACTCCTCACACAAATAAAAATCCCACCTGCTCCGCCTGCAAGCGCTCAGCACCCTAAAACTACCGAGAGCAGCCAGTGCCGCCATCTTCATCATTTCTTTCACGTCGTTATTGGTGGAAACGTATCGTAAAGCTTCGTCACGCCAAACGCCAATTGGTCCGCGGGACTGAAGGGACCGCCTCGCTAGGATTGAAAATCGCGGGGGGGGGGGAAATGGAGGTGGAGTGACGTGGTCAGAAGTGAAGGCAAGGACTGTAGGGCGGAAATAATTGCAAAATACAATTTTTTTCGGCTGTTGGTAAGACGTTAACACCACAGTCTGTTTCTTTCTGTCTAGCTTTAGCCACTAATTCAATGAAGACAGTCTTTGCTGTTGCTTTGTTTTCCTTAACAATCCGTGTGATTGCTAAAAAAAAAACCCAATTTAAATCTATTCAGAACGTTTCTCTATTAAACATTTATATCAAGATTTTTGTTAATCATTTTCTTCTTTTAGGATTAATGGCAGTCTGCAAATTACTAACTATTGCAGCATTACAAATAAATAGATGTTAATAGTTCTATCAATTCAATGCAAGTTTGATTATCATCAACTGGGTCACTCCTAGGATAGTGTAACAATACAGCCTGATAATACTGCACCTCTTCACTCTGAAATAAGTTTAATGGGACTCACAGCCTAATTTCAATAGTACACACTTACCAAGAAAGGATAAGCGTATGTGCGCGTACACATTAATTTTCGATGCAAGCTTTATACAGCTTTTCTGGCTTCCATGTTTCCAACAACATGAATGATGAGTAGCTTTAACCATTATCTTCAAATCAATTTTGACTCCTGGAACTCACCTGAATAAGTCCCTGTAGTTTTCTTGGCAAACTTTTTGAGAAGTGAATTGGCATTGCCTCCTTCCTAGGACTGAAGAGAGAGCTTACCCAGAATCACCCTTCTAGCTTCACGCATAGAATAGAGTAGAGTAGAACCTACTCCTGCTCAAGCAGGAGAACCTATACCATCTCAGACAGGTGGTTCTCTAGTCTCTTCTTAAAAGTCTCCAGTGATGGAGCACCCACAATTTCTGGGGGTAAGCTGTTCCACTGGTTGATTGTCTTCACTGTCAGGAAGTTTCTCCTTAATTCCAGGTTGCTTCTCTCCTTGATCAGTTTCCAGCCATTGTTTCTATACTATGTCCACTGTGTTTTGCTAGTCTATTACTTTAGTCACTTTGTCAAAGAATGAGATGAGATTAGTTTAGCATGATCTGTTTTTAATAAATCCATGCTGGCTACTAGTTATGACTTTGTTTGCTCACCCGCTCACTGCAAAGTTTGTCTCCCAGTTGATATCTGGATAGTTGAAGTCTCCCGTTACTACTATGGTATGCTTCCTGCATACATTTGTTAACTGGTTGGCAAAGAGATCATCTATTTCTTCTGATTGGTTGGGTGGCCTGTAATATATAACTATGGTAATGTCACTTTTTTCTCTTTTATATTGACCCATATTCATTCTGGAGAGATTTTGTCTAGGATCATGTGCATTTCTGCAGATATGTAATGTTCTCTTACATATAATAGACCTGTTTCTTTTGAACAATTTGTATCCATCCATCAGTCCATTCCATTCATGGGTTTTGTCCCACCAGGTTTCTGTTAATGCCAACTATGTCATACCCTCCCTCGTATACTATTGCTTCTAGTTCGCCCTGTTTGTTCCCCAAGCTTTGGACGTTTGTATATAAGCATTTAAGACTTTTATGCCTGTCCATGGGAGTGTTTCCTGTATATCCAGATCGTTGGTTGAGTTTTTCTTGTTTTTCATCACTGCCTATTTCATTGTTTGATTTGTTTTCTTGGGATTTGTGATTGGTTTTGGATTCTAGAGATTGGTTACCCTCCCCCCCTCAGTTTTAGTTTAAAGCCCACCTGATGAGTTAGGCCAGTCTTTTTTCCAAGTATATTTTTGCCTGTTTTCATGAGGTGTAGCCCATCCCTTGCCAAGAGTCCTTTGTGTAGGCAATGCAGTCCATGATCCAGGAAACCAAAGTTTTTTTGGCGACACCAGGGCAGGACTAGAATTCATGGCTCCTGGTTTCTAGCTTGATGCCACTATGCTATACCAAACTGGCTCTCACTGTATAGAGGTACAGTAGCCCTCTTTTAAAACAGGAACATTCTAATTCTACTTTAAAAAACATGCTTACCCTGGAAGAGAACCTATAGCCTTCTTGCATTCAGGGAAATCCTCAAGATGATCTTGCTTTAATGGGCCACTGGCCTTAGAATAGCTTATAGGGTGTATTATTTGTTTTCTAATTATTTACTTATATTCTTATATTGAATATAAGAATTTTAGTTAATTACTTATTTTTAATTTTTTTTTATATATTCCATTGTTGTTTTGCTCATGTACACTGCCCAGAATCAAAGAGGTTGGTTTATAAATGCTGTTAAATAAATGAATCAATCAGTCACTGAACTTGCCATAATAAATCATAAATGGGTAAGCACAACATGCTGGGTTACAATGTGGTTGACTCAATGTTTTGGCAAACCTAGTCAGTTTTACTAATTTATAAGATAATAAATAGTTTCCTAGGCAAGTAGGTTAATTTGGTCATTTGTGAATAAGTTGATTATAGATTAAGTTCTGATACAAATTCAGCTAGTTATGACAAAAACTTTGTCACAAATTCATCCTTGGCAAGTGAACCTTAATTTTGTGCTTACATTTCTTAAGCTCAGTGCAAGCTTTCTTTATCTAGGTGAAAGGGATATGCTGAACATTTTGGATGACCCTCAAGTAATCTGGTTATCATATTTGTGAAAAAGACAGGGCAAGATGCCCATCCTTGGCAAGTGAACCTTAATTTTGTGCTTACATTTCTTAAGCTCAGTGCAAGCTTTCTTTATCTAGGTGAAAGGGATATGCTGAACATTTTGGATGACCCTCAAGTAATCTGGTTATCATATTTGTGAAAAAGACAGGGCAAGATGCCCATGCTTGTCCAAACAAAGAAGCATTTCTAACCTTGTGAATTAAGCTAAAGGTTTTCAGAAGCTAAACACTGACAGCAACGTCCAAATGACTGACTCAGGACAACCAATGCATTTTAACGGAGACACTGTGTAGGCCAAATCCATTGAAAGTAGTTCAGAAAGAAGCAAATCTACAGACAAACCACTCATTACACAAGTCTGCATCACTAGTAATTCCAGCCGTGCAACTTCAGTCCATGAGTTGCCTTTAGTTGCAGCACAGCAGACAATATTGATGTGCCTTTATTACCAGAACATTTTCCTCAAGTACCAATTTAACCTTATATAGGTAGTCTTCAACTTATGACCACAAATGAGCCCAACATTTCTGTTGTTAAATGAGACATTTGTTAAATGAATTTTGCCCCACTTTATGACCTTTCTTGCCTTAGTTGTTAAGTGAATCACTGCAGTTGATAAGTTAGTAATCCTGTTGTTAAGTGAATCTGGCTTCTCCATTGATTTTGCTTGTCAGAAGGTTGCAAAAAGTGATCACATAACCCTGAGACAAAACAACGGTCATAAATATGAATCAGTTGCCAAGCATCTGAATTTTGGTCAAATGATCATGGAGATGCTGGAAAGATCGTAACTTTGAAAAACAGTCATAAGTCCCTTTTTTCAGTGCCCTTGTAACTAAACAAACCATTGTAAGTCAAGGACTACCTGTAATTTACAGAAGGAAATTTAGTTGAATCTATGGTAGCAATAATAACAACAAATTCTAATGGCTTTTGTGAAATGATGCATGAACTCTACTTCAGGGCTTTTCAACCTTTTCATCCATTGTACCACTTTTAGGATATGGCAACATCCGAGTACCACCAGTCGCCTAGCAAGGTGTCAAAAACTTAACCAAAAAAAAAGGGGAAAAAGTGATAAAGTACAGGTAGTCCTCGACTTACAACAGTTCACTTAGTGACTGTTTGAAGTTACAATGTCACTGAAAAAAGTGCCCCCCAAGTCACAACTGAGCAAGACACCTGCCTGCTCACCCAGCCGCGCTCTTCCTCCTGTCCAAGGTTTTCATTGTTGTGCGCATTTCTGTTGAGGATTGGCAGCTGGGATGCAGAGGGGGGGTTGTTTGGTTTTTATTCCCCCTGTCTGTTGGGTGGTTGCAGCAGGTTTTGGTCACTTCACATGATCCTGGGACATTGTGACCGTCATAAATATGAATCAGTTGCCAAGCATCTGAATGTAAATCACAAGACCCTGGAGATGCTGCAACATTCCAGCTGATTGGCGCTTCTTCTGGGCTCAGCAGAAGCACCTGGATCAGCGGGTGATCCTGGTGCTTCCGCTGAGCCCTGACAGCCTGCGGCTCCAGCCATCTCTCTCTCAGGCTTGTGCGGTGCTACCACCAGTTCAGTTCATTCCCCTCCCCCGCTACCACTTTTCTAGGATGGTTGCGTACCACCTGCCAGGTGCCAATCTACCACAGGTGGTACCCGTACTACTGGTTGAAAAGCCCTGCTCTACTTCATTAGCATATAAGCGATAACATTCTTCCTGCTTGATACCACAGGTTGTCTGACAAGGCACGCATTTTTTTGCTTTTTCTCCTTACATTTATATATTTGACAGAGATTTCTACAGATGTCCTGTTCTGATGAGCCTGGAGGTTTCAGAGGGAATTTTTATATTCAAATGAAAGGGCACAACATGGCATATCTGAGCTATGCACTTTGCCTTCCCTCCCCAGCAATAAAACTGTAATTAACATGGCAGGAGGACCAGCTAAGGAGCACATCGAGATACTCTAGCTCTGTATTATATCAGTTTTGGAATGAGTTAGTGGTGTGGAGATTCATACATTGCACTTTTATTTTGGAACAGCGTAACTAAATTTCCAGTCTTTCTGAACAGAATATTCCTTCACAAAACAAATGAAGCAAAACCTGCCACTTATCTTTGCTTCACTAGTTAACTTACTGCTGTACAGTCAGTACAAAGTCGCAGGCTGCTTATACAGGTAGTCCTCGAGTAACGACCACAATTGAACTTAAAATTTGTTATATTTGTTTATGAGTTGCCCCATTTTATGACTTCTTTTGCCACAGTTGTTAAGTGAATCATTGCATTTGTTAAGTAAGCAACATGGTTAAGTGCATCTGGCTTCCCATTGACTTTGCTTGTCAGAAGGTCACAAAAGACGATCAGAGGACCCCAGGATATGTAACTGTCATAAATACAAACTAGTTGCCAACATTCTGAATTTTGATCATGTGACTATGGGGATACTGCAATGTCCTAAGTGTGAAAAAGTGGTTATTGTAAGTCACTTTTTTCAGTGCTGTTTTAACTTTGAACAGTCACTAAAAGAACTGTAAGTCGAGGACTACCTGTACTTTGCACAGCCAAGTATTTGTAGGGCTTGGTAATGCACAAAGTGTATGCTCCATTGGAATCTCCAGCATTAAGCCAAGAAGTAGTTTGCATGTTTGAATGTGTGTATGTATGTGTGTGTATCCGCCTGCAAAGTGTTCGTGCATTTCTCATTGAACTTTCATATATATATGAAAGTTCAATGAGAAGTGCACGAATACTTTGACGCGGAAATCCCACATTTGACCCAACAAGGTCAAGCTCACGGAGCCCTGATACCAAGACGCCGCGCCGCGATAACCGTGACTCTTCAGTCCTAATCAGGCCCCATCCGCCGAGGTCTAAAGCAGACTAGAGGGGAACATAGGCCGATTCCCGTCAGGTGATTGGTTGTGAAGGGGCGGGCTTGGGCTGGGCTTCTTCTCACATGACCCGGCCGCTGGAGCATATTTTTCCGCCCGCTCGGCACCGGCTTCATCGCAGTTCCTTGTTCTTCGGGTCTGCGCCACAGCGGATGAAAGGAGGAGAAATGTTGGCTGTTACCCTGCTTTTGCTTCTGGCCGTCGGCTCCGGGGTGTTGGCCGAACCCGTTAAGTTCTTTGACTGTGGTGAGTAATTCTTTTGTATTGTGACTGTTTTGGACCCTTTAACTTTCAGCACCACCCGAGAGTTGCCAACTCTTCCTCCTGCTCTTAGGGATCACATGGCATTGTGATGCTTGCCGTGGTTCCCCCGGACAGAGAACTCTGGTGGATGATCTCTGTAGGCGGCTGTGAAAGCGTGAGCGAGAAGCCTTGTGCCTAAGAGCAAAGCAAGCGCCCACCGTCACATTTTTCGGGTTTTGGCAGCCCCAGAAAGCAATAAAGAGACCAGCTCCCGAAGCGACTCTGCTCGAAGGAAGCTGGGAATCTGTGATCAAATGGTTGTTTTGGGTTCATTCTATTGTAGCAGGCGAGTTCATGAGGGAGTCCGGCTTCTTTCCATCTTTCCCCTAAAACCACTTTCACAAGTCAGTTTGCTCCAATTTAGAGCTACCTGTTGGAGGCTTCTTGTAGTCGGGAAGTGGCAGTTATTGTACCTAACAGTTAGGGTTCAGCTTTGGTGCTTGCAAACTGCGGTTAGATCAGTGTTTCTCAACCTTGACAATTTTAAGGCATGTAGACTTCAACTCCCAGAATTCCACAGCCAGCTTTGCTGGCTGTGGAATTCTGGGAGTTGAAGTCCACATGCCTTAAAATTGTCAAGGTTGAGAAACTGCGTTAGATGGTCTCTCAATTTTGTCTGCTACGTCATAAATATAGGCAAATGTCATGGTTGAGGAGTATGGAAGCTGAGAGAATAGATTGTGACAAGGATGCCATGGGTTGGTCATCTTCTTAGATTCACACTGGATATGAAAACATACTGGCCCTAAACTGTTATTATGGTTATTCTAGCTTTTGTTAATCCAGCTTTTTGGCATTGCATGATCCATTAAATCATATGGACTGCCTTGGCACATATGACTAGAGCCTGGCTTTTTGCTCTGTGGGTCATGAACACAGTGATGATTTAGCACATGGTAATTGAATGCTATGTGTGAGCCAGATCATTCTCTTCTCAGAACAGCCTCTGATGCAGCAAGGGGGGCACTGGTACAGTTAGATATGGCAAGTTGCAGTCACTGATTTTTAATTCTTATAAAATGAAATGAGGAAATGTGTACAGTGCAATATGAATGAATGGTAACTTTGTTCCCCCTTTTTTCCCTTAAGCCTGCTTCTCCCAAGTTTTAGGTTTTCTCTTCCAGAAATTACCAACTTGGAGCGAAAGTAGGAAAAAATCCAGTTCGATAGAATCCATCTAATGCAGGAAAGATCATTGATAGTATTTTTATTTATAAATCACTAATGAAGAGCTAGAAACTATTATTTTATATATCCTTTATCTTCTAAAAATATGGAGTTTTAAAACTTTATTCACCTGTTGCTCAGGCTTAATGATAATGGTAGCTCAAACATGTTTGACTTTGACATGACTTGAAATTTTCTAGCCAACATGAATGTATCTGAAGTTATACTAGAATGTAACTCAAATGTATCAGAAAAAAATTGCTCTTTGATTGTAACACTTTGAAACAGGATTATAAATAGCTAGTTTCTATGCCTTGAACTTTTTTTTCCAGCTCATATTATAGGAGCTGCAGCTGAAATTGTGAGCCCTCACTGGGTAGAGCCAAGGAACTAGCCCACAGTATGAGATTTTGTTGACTAGTGATGTTTTGACAGACATTTATAAGAAGAAAAAAGAGATATTTCATATAGAACAGCACATTTCTGATTCTAACCTATTTTTCTATTATTATTTTTTTTGTAAATTCTAGCCTTTGGCAGAATGAATAATTGCTGTTTCTTAATTATAATTCCAAAACACCCAGATCTGATTTCTGCCATGGCCATGTTATATACAATGTCTTGCATAGAGATAATATATACATGCAAGAAAATCTGATGTGCAAAGCAGATTTGCATTTTGGCTAGGATTGCTAATACAGTTGCAGGCTTTTCTTTGAGATTGGAAGTATAGTTATTTCAATGTAATTGGCCATTTGCCATCTCATTTTGTCTTCTTTGTCTACTTTTGAGAGTACTGATCTTCCAGGTCACTCAGATTCAAAACACAGCTCTCAGCCTGATAAATCTGCAACAAGCTGTGAATGAATTTTGAATGGGTTAGTGGGAGTTTTTTCTTCTGATTTTCTCCCATTAAGTCCCCTCAGGGGTGTCAAACTGCCAGCCCACAGGCCGGATGCGTCACATCAAAATTGCTCCCACCCCATTGCCAGCAATGGGAAAAAAGCCATGATACATCGCAACACATCACGTGACATCGCAGGTTTGACACCCGTACTCTAAACTGTTCCTGAACACTGAGGGGATTCTCAAAAACTGAAGGGGATTGGTGTGGAGGGTGGAAGGACATTAAGCTATTTCTTAAAGACAAAGCTATTTCATCCAGAGTTGGCTGCAATTATAAGATTTTATTTCTTTGTATCCTGCCTTTATTTTTACAAATAACTCAAGGTGACAAACATCCATCCCACCTTTGACCTCCTAGTTTTCCTCATCTGTATTGAGGTGAGTTGAGCTGAGAGAGAGCAATTAGCCCAAAGTCACCCAGCTGGCTTTCATGGTTAGGACAGAAAGTGAACTCACAATCTCCTGCTTTCTAGTCTGATGCCTTAACCACTAGACCAAACTGGGTCTCAGTTTATTCAAGTACATTTAGTACTTTAATTCTGAATAGATTTATGTACAATTTCATTGGAGGATTGTCTTATAAACACTAATAGGATGTAAACAAAAGATAATGTTCTGTTCTGAACTGGGGGAGCCTCATATCATGGATTATTGGAATGGGCTGTCCTTGAAGACTACTCAGAAAGCACAAGTAGTACAGAATGCAGTGAATGGGAAACGTTGCCATATCAAGTTTTGTCTGTGTGACCCCACTGCTTTGTGAGCTGCTCTGCTTATCTATTCGTGTTGTAGGTGCAATTCGAAGTTCTGGTTACTACCTATAATGCCCTGAATAGTACAGTGCCAGATTGTTTAATGGACTGCCTATTTGCATTTTCTGAATAGGAATTCTGTTATTCTGTCCCCAAATGGGAATATTCTAAAATTATCTGACAATTCAAATACAAACCCAGCAATTTCCTGTTTCAGTTGTATGCATAGCTGAGGCAGATAACAAAAACAGGCACTGATACATTAGTGATGCATCAGTCATATGAGGGTAAAAATCATATTCTGCAGGATACAAATAGCTGACTCACACATTCCTTCCATTTGCTATGGGTATGCTAGTATATTTAGGACACATATTTAGTCACAGTGAGTTAATCTTGATTTTCTTCCTTCTTTTATTGTTTGTGCTAAAAAGCACCATGATGGTGTTGAACAAATTATGCATACAAAAAGCATTTTGTACCATTATAACCTAAAAAAGAAAACCTGAGTGAGGCTATGTAGATGAGGGATATATAGATAAAGCAGTAGGCATGGTTTCCAGTGGTTAAATCATTGGGATCAAGCACTTTATCCTAAAAATGTCCTGTGTCCTCTTTTTTCTTTAATAATAATAATAATAATAATAGTAGTAGTAGTAGTAGTAGTAGTAGTAGTAGTAGTAAAGTTGGAAGGGACCTTGGAGGTCATCTAGTCCAACCCCCTGCTCAGGCAGGAAACCCTATACCATTTCGGACAAATGGCTGTCCAGTCTCTTCTTAAAAACTTCCAATGTTGGTGCATTTACCGCTTCTGGAGACAGGTTGTTCCACTGATTAATTGTTCTCACTGTCAGGAAGTTTTTCCTTAGTTCTAGGTTGCTTCTCTCCTTGATTAGTTTCCACCCGTTGCTTCTTGTCCTGCCTTCAGGCGCTTTGGAAAACAGCTTGACTCCCTCTTCTTTGTGGCAGCCCCTGAGATATTGGAACACTGCTATCATGTCCCCCCTCGTCCTTCTCTTCGTTAAACTAGACATACCAATTCCAGCAACCGTTCCTTATATGTTTTAGCCTCCAGTCCCCTAATCATCTTTGTTGCTCTTCTCTGTACTCTTTCTAGAGTCTCAACATCTTATAGCTGTCATTAACTTTACAGGAGAAATATGAACTCTGCACTTATGAATATTTGTTAGGGGTATCCTTAACATATGGTGGCCAAACTATTTTGACAGTAACAGTTCCTTGTAGTGGAAGAAGCTATTTGCCAGCACACCATTATTGATTTGGAGAGGGGGGCTAGCAGTGGGAATAAATTAATGCCAAAGAGCAATAGGCCATCTGGAGATTTGTGATTATATCTTTTTTCCAAGATTTGGTGATTAGTACTTATCTTAAATAATGCTTGATACTTACCATTGCCAATCTAGACAAATGGATACATAGATGGGGTATGGTAAGCCACCAGCATGTCTTGAAATGCCGAATGGCCCCAAGATTGAATGGTTTTTTAAAGGAGCAAACTTAGTACCTTAAGGTCCATGGATACTTAATGTCCACATTTCATCTCTTAAAACTCCTAAATCCCCTCCCAATGGGCCTTGCTTGTTTTGAAATGCAATTTTGGCATATTTCAACATGCTTGTATTACTTAGTTTGAGCCTTTTAAATAGATATGTGATGAAAACAGGAAAACGCTGTTTGCATGAAGCAAGATAATATTTAAGAAACTGTCCAAGAAACCTGAAGATTAATATCCTGATTTCATATCATTAATTTGTAAATACTGTATGTAAAAATCATATTTGTATAAAATCAGCATCGATAGACCTTGACTTACAACATTCATTTAATGACCATTCAAAGTTACAACAGCACTGAAAATGCTTTACAACCAGTCCACCCATTTATGCCCGTCACAGCATTTCCCTCATATCCATGTGATCAAAATGTATAGCTGCATATGAATACATAATATTTATTCTTATATGTACAGTATGGAATGACGAAGATATATGTCAAGGATGATACACTACGTTCAATGTTTTTAATTTTGTATTCAATAAAATGTATAAATTAAAATAAAAATTGGGTACTCGGCAACTGGCAGGTATTTATGATGGTTGCAGCAGCATCCTGGGGTCACATGATCACCATCTGCAACCTTCTCAATCAGCTTCCAGCAAGGAAAGTCAAAAGGATGAAGCTGGACAAGTGTAGCAAAAAAGGTCACAAAATTGGGTGAGCACACTTAACAACCATCTTGCTTAGCAATAGAAATTCTGGTCCCAGTTGTGATTGTAAGTTGAAGACTATCCTGTATTTATCTTTTTTGATTTTACTCATGGATGTCTTTGTGTGAATTTTAAATTGCTATACTTATTTGTGTTATTCTGTGACAAGAAGACAGTTACTACAATAGTATAATTTTAACAATGAACTTTATTTAAAAACATTTTTAAAAAAATAAAAACTGATTTGGGTGACAATACCCTTGCAAGGTGTGTGGATGGTTGGTGCTTTTTATTTGGAGTAATAATATGACATGAACATGGGTGAACATGCATTCTCATTAACCTTTACCTCTTGCTGGTCATGATTCGTTCTCAAATAACTAGACAGATTTCCTAAAATTACTGGATACAATTCTGAATCATTTTTATCGATTGCCTTCTGATTTTTGTTGCTTCTGCACTGCTTACGATTCTTCCTACCTTTTTAAATAATAAGCATGTCAATCATAGACAGATGACACTATACATGAATATGTAAATATTTGCAAGGCCATGTCTGTTATTGTGGAATTTGACCAATTATACTAATCTAAGTGTTGCTTCAAAATTATGTGGTTCCATTCTTTCTGCACAGGTTCCAAAGATGGAACTATTTTGGAGGTTAATATTACTCCTTGTTCTGGACTACCTTGCCTTCTCCACAAAGGAATGTCTTACAGCGTCAATGTTACATTTTCCAGTAGTAAGTATAACCTATTCATTTTGAAGTACAAGATTAATTTCCCAAACAAAGCTTTTTCAGAACGTTTTCAGCATTCAAAGTGGGGTTATTTTCATTATCCCAAATGTCCTACATACAAGTGCATTCATTTAGAATAGTTATATAAAAGCAATTTTATATGAAACAATTTCATTGAGAATCATTATTACCAATCAGCTATGTGTAGTTTTAATGGAATTCATAGACAAAAATCCATGACAACCATATATAGAACATGATTGTCAATGTTTCTTTTGATGTTGCAAACAGCTGTGATTTTTCTAGTATGTGCACAATACAAAATGATAACAACTACAGTTTTATATGCAGTGGATTTTATTTATGGAAGTGTTTTCTCTGTAGGAACCTCAGAAAAGGGAAGTAAAGCAGAAAATCCATCATCGGTGAAACTTTCTAGTATTATAAATTATAAAGTAGTTGGATTAATGGATAGGAAAGGACGCAGTCTCGACATGGAATATTGAGAACACTTCCTCATTGTGAAATGTCGTATTGTAGTCTACATTTCCTTGTCCTATTGTTATGATTAACCTCATTTTTCTTGCACAGAAATTGAAAGCCAAGGCAGCAAAGCAAAGGTGTATGGGGAAATGATGCATGTGGATATTCCTTTCCCACTTGAAGAGCCTGATGGATGCAAGAGTGGGATCAAGTGCCCTATCCATAATGGTCATACTTACAGCTACTTGAACAAGCTGCCAGTAAAGAGCGAGTACCCATCTGTGAGTATCTTAGCAGACTGATTTCTGTACTTGGAGCTACTTTTCATGATTCTTCATCTCATTTATGAAATAGGATGCTCATAATTGACCACTTGGTCCTACTTTGGATGGTTTTGCAATGGTTTTCTGCAATGGGAATATTTAATTCTACAGAGAGAGGGTTCCATTCTCCAGGGAAAGATCATTAGTTCACTTATTTGTCTAACTTTGTGAAAGTACAATTTCTAAATTATATAGATTGTGGAAGATGATTTCATACAGTGCTTCTTTCCATGAAACCTTCCCACATTTAGAATATCAGCATATTGGGAGGAAACTTCACTGGGAACAAGGAATGGTTTCTATAACATGTTCAGCTATATCTACCTTCGGCAGTCTGAAATGATACAGTCTCTGTAGTCATTTAGCTTATTATATTATGTATGTGCAATTGTGACTTCAGACCTCACAAAATAACAATCTCAGTTTTATCCCTCATAGCAAGGGATGCAAAATGTAACAGTTCTAACAAATATTCAAGGACATATATTTATTCAGAGAAAGAAATTTGCCATATTGGCGAGGGAGTTATGAGTCTGATCCCCACATTCAAACATATGAGATATGAAACCCATTTCAAGTTCAAGTTAATTTGGCATATGGCATATGGCATTTTGTAAATTTTTCCTCCAATAACCCCAAATCTTAATATCTGAAGATCAATTGTTTTCATTACTTTCCTTTTCTTTCTAGATTAAACTTCTTGTCAAGTGGGAGTTATATGATGACAAAGAAGGATTATTATTCTGCTGGTTGGTTCCGGTTCAAATTACCAGTTAAAAAAGCCATTTATCCCTTAAGAGTTACAGAGGATGGAAGGCGGAGTTTGATAAAGACAATTAAAATATTTTGCTACACCAGGCAGTTCCTCTTTATCCTATGGTATCTGTGCAATAATTGTTCTCAGAGACATAGTCTAGATCAGGGGTTCTCAACCTTGGCAACTTTAAGACTTGTGGACTTCAACTCCCAGAATTCCTCAGCCAGCAGAGCTGCCTGAAGAATTCTGGGAGTTGAAGTCCACAAGTCTTAAAGTTGCCAAGGTTGAGAACCCCTGGTCTAGATGAAGAACAAAATGGAAAGCTAGAATAAAGAGTGGGTTGGTGGATATCTTGCTGTAACTCAGGGCAATGTTTTTATAATTGAAAGAAAATCTGTTTGGAAGTTTATATTGCTTGAAAGAGAATATCTACCACAAAAATTATTTCTTCTAAAAAAAAAAAAACCCTGGCCCAGCAAAATTGATCACTGCGTTTCTATCTTTTCAGTGCCTCTTGTGGTCAGATGCTGGCTGCAAATTTCCATCTGATTTCCCCCTTCCTCTTTATATTATGACCTAAATTATTTTTTAGAAGTGAAGTTGCCATCTGGAGCCAAAACGAGACAGGATAGTCACTTTTTGTAACCAATTCTGTAGATATTATACTCTCAAATGCCAAACCAAATGACACTTGATCTCTATGCAGAAATAATTTATGTTAATCACTTTGCACTATCTTGTAAGTCATTTAAAGTTGCTATGGGGTGAATTCCTAAATACAGTCAGCTTTTGTAACTGTTTCTAATAAACCAGCATAATTAAACTTTCTCTCTTTTTTTGGCGATAATGAAATATTTGCTTATGGTAAAAACATTCCTTCGAATTGATTTTGACATCCAGTAATTACACAAACATATCCGTATGGTTCTTTTGGCAACAATATATAAATTGTTTGTATTGCCGCCTCCTGAGACATTCTTTCCATTTTTCAGTCAAGCCTACAGCCCTGGAAAATTAGATTGATCTTCCATCCAAGACTAGCCCTGCTTAGTTTTTTGGTACCAGCCACAGTTAGCTAAGTATAGTCTCCTAATACTCTAAAGAGTATCTTACATATGTGAATGATGGTGTGGCGGTGGATACTGCTGGGACTGAAAGATATACTGTCATATATAGAATGCTTTCATTTGCTCAATCTGTAAAAGTTTTTTTTTCCAAACTAGCCATCCCTCTTCTACTTGTTAAATCAACAAGAACCTATCTGGTTCTTCCCAAGAGTTTCCAGTTCTAAGCTCAGAAAGAGAAGGTAGAAACATATATGACCAACCACAGTCTATAAACCATTAGGCACAATTAAAAACATACATTTATTTAACATGTATTTTTTTTCCAATGGAAAGCTCTGCATTACTTTTTAAAACTAAAGAGCTATAACATTTCCCACTTCCCAAAGTAACATTCCAGCAATCACAGAAGGTGCAGTTGGATGTCCGTGGCTTGTGGTGAACAGAAAGCCCCAAAAGGCCAATGAAGTCCGAGCCACAATCAGACTATAAATAGTTGCTCTAACTCTGGAGGGCAAAATGTGTGCTGGGCTTGAATGTAGGTACTGTGTCTTTTGATTTGTTAATAAGGATAACTTTAAGGGAAGGTTATATAGATTCTTGGCTGGATTCAATTGGAAGCCAAATGTCTATTATTTGTGGAATGCAAATTTCCTTCAGCCGTGCTAAAAAGAGGACATAATGCATTAGTAGCTGTGAGGCGGACACAAAGCTCAGACTAGTTCTGAAAAGACTAGAGTAAGGATTATAAGTAAATTTAGGAAGCAGCATTCTATGAATGGTAAAGAAATGTAAGATGACATGGGATAAATGAGAAATTGGTACAATAAAGGGGTAAAGCCTTGTGAGAATAATTCAGGGGGCACAAATTTGTTCACCTATGATCTAAACAGAGAAACAAAAGAATACCGGTAGGAAGGAGGGAGTGTACTGCTGGTTTATCCATCACAAATTAGTAACAAGGCCAAAAATCTCTGATAAAAACGGCATGATAGTTTTTCAAATGCACATACAGTATATGAAGATTGGGCCCTGAGTGTTTACACTGGCTGAAATGGTAATTGAACAGATCCATATGTTGAGTCTTTGCTTTCTGGGAAATAAAATGTTTTAAAGCTGCTGAATTCTCTGAAACGCTTTTCCGGCTGCACAGATTGCCAATTCTTGAAGCAAATGGCTGAAAATGTTGCCTCCACTTCAACTCTTCTTTTACAGTTATGCTGCCTCTGGATTTTGTGCAGTCTCTAGAATGCAGTGAGACTCCACTAAAGCACTGTCAGGTGAGCAAGTGCAGCGATAGGAGCCCTCTGTGTTTTCACAGGCATTGCCTTTACAAAGAATCATGGAAGCATTTGCTACTTCACATTCATTGATATCTAATGAGGAAAGGGGAAAAAAAGAACACTTTTCAGATCCAACAGCACAGGACCTTTCTCACATTCCTTTTAGTTTATAAGCTCATACCTAAATTGAAAAAGTGCTGGGTAAATATAAAAGCAACTACACTAAGCTCTGGTGCCATTCACCATCCTCTACAGATGCCACTTTCTACTGGGATATAGATTCCTGGTAGGAAAGGCTGTGTTGTGCTTCCAGGGCAGGACTTGGATACAATAATCCAGGTTCCTATTTAGCAGAAAGAGCCTATACAGTCAACAAAATAATATACATTCTAAAAGTAAATAAAGTAATACTCTTTCATCTTAAAAAGGATGGACTATAGGTCATTATGATTAGGATCTAAAAATACATAAGGTTGCTGCCTGTAAACACCAAGAAAGATTTTAAACAACAGTAGGCTTGTGAAATATACCATGGCTGTTCTTTGTATCTCGTTTAAACTGAAGGTGAGTCAAAAGCTATCTGAAGTGAGCAGAATTCAAATAATCATTGTACAATACTGAGGTACTTGCTTTCTGGATTAACCTTGTATTGCATAAAAACTTTGCTATAAGGATGGAGTGAATAAAGCTCTTCTAAACTTTGAATTATGTCTTCAATAATTTGGTAAGAGCATGAACTCTCCAGCAAAACACCCTTGAGGTGTGATGGAACTGATAAATTCACCTGGATTTTACAGCAACCAATCATTTTGTGATGAGCTGACCAACCATATAGAGAAATATTTTTATCTGGTCTCAACTGGCTAGAAAAGAGGTAATAGCAATTATAAATGCTCAATAAATAACATCCTGTACTACATAAACAGCCATAATATGATTAGTTCTAGAGCTCTATGAAAATATGTCCTTAGGACTGATGGGTTGACATATTCAGGCAGTGGTGTTTATAGATAGTTTGTATAAAAGCTATTGATAGGCTATGCTTTAGGAAATTTTCAGTACTAAAGCACTGAAATCTTCTATGAGTCAGTTCTGTCTGCAAATGCACACAGCTCTTTCATTTCTGATTCATGATCACTAATGCCCAATTGTAATTCTGGTATGACCTCCCCTCTGTGGTCTGACTTATATACACCCTGATAATGTGGTTTGCTTCTCTTTTGCATAGTAACTGGCAAGCAACCCGTTAAACACCTCTTCAACAATTAAAATTAAGGTTAACAACATTTTAAAAGGATGCACAGCCCTCGTTAGTAAGGGTTTGGGGGGTCTTTGCTGTACTGTTTTTGGCAAGATCTACCATGTTTTCTTTCATGAAACTACTTACCGACACAGGCCATGAGCTTCAAATCTAACTGGAAGCCATCAACGCAATCACAAGTGTAGCCTTCTTGCACACGCACACAGCGTCCATTTTCACAATCATTAAGAATTCCACACTCTTTTACTTGTAGCCCTTCAAAGCTGCTGTACTGCTCTGAAAGGTGAGAGAGTAAAAAATAGGTATTAAAAACAAGATAGAACAGGATAATCTTGTAAAGAAAACATGCCAAAATGGTTCTTTCAAATGTATGCATATGGACCTTTGCCTTGAATCTGTGAACAACCTAACCAAAAGAGACTTTTTTCCCCATTGGCCCTCCTTTTTCAGATGGCACCTACTCTTTCATTAATCCAATTAAAAATACTTGCATATGAAAAGGATTACAAGAAGAAATCAGAGAGGCTTCCAACTATATGATCCAGCAAGTGATATAAATAATCTCTTCAGTTGAATTATCATAACTGGCTCTGTGGAATTAGCCATTAAAGAACTTCTCTTTGGATGTCAGAAGACTCTAGGTTGTGCACTTGGCTGAAACCAAGATTTTGTGTTGCATTTTTGGCCAATCTCTGGACCTGTTCTTCAAAAAGCAGGAAATGGGATTGAAGGTCAAAATGCCTACGTTTGGAGTGTAATATACTAATAGTATATACCTAAGCATATCTAAGCTATTATTTATTTTTCCCTGACATTTACCAACATGCTCAGGCACGTAGTCAGGCTGTGTCTGATCTGGGAGGATCTGTTGTCTTTGAGGTGTTGCACTATCCTCAAATGCATTGCTTTCTTCTCTGTTGGTATCAGCTGCTCCATCCTCATCCAAGAGATTCAAATAGGGCTCCAGATCTGGGATGTAAAACTCATATTGATGGCTGCCCTGATTAGACCCATATTCGTAGCTGGGCCTTTCTTGGAGTTCAGCCTCCCTTACTATACTGCACAGCTGATAAAAATCATCTAAAAAGAGAGAGCAAAGAAAAAGTTAATAAAGGAATACTTTTCATGCAATACTGCCTGAATATTGCAATTGTTGTTATAAATTATGTATCTTTAGAGATGTAGCAGAGTCGGATTTCTGGTTTTCGCTGGGTGAAGACCTTGGGGAGAGATTATCCACTCCCCGGGTCTGGAATTCCTTTGCTGGCGGGCCCATTTGGGCTAAAAATCACCCTGGAGAGGTGGCTACTGAAGGGTGAATATTTGGGGAACGGTAGCCGGCGGTAGCCGGCTCCCTGAACCCAAAACAGCCCCTGGAACCAGCAGAAGAAAGGAGGATCGCATTTATGTGAGCCCCCATTAACAGCTGATCGTCGGGAACAGAAAACAGCTGATTTTGACAGCAAGCAGCTAGTTCGGTGAGATTCTTTTCTGCTCTTTGTTGAAACGGGACTTTTGGTGGAAGTACCTATCTTTAATGAAAAGCTGGAAGCTTGAGGGGGGGGAGGAGGAGGTTTTTTCCCCCTATCCCCCCTCCCATATAGGCGGCGTTTTAAGCAACTCCATTGCTAAAGAAGAAACTTAATTAGAACTATTTTAAATTGGGCCTCTGGCTGGAGAAATTTAAAAAATTAAAGAGGATTTAGTTGGAAAGCTAACTTAATTATTTTTTTTTGCTATAATTTTTAAAACTCCATTTTTATTCAAAAAAAATACTTGGGAAAGAAGATTTAGTGCTTCCCTGGTGGTTACAAGGTTACAAGATAACATTTTCTTTTACTCTTCCCTTGGTTTCTTAAGGATTCAATAGAAACTTGGCTGAATGCCCAGACAGTTCGCCAAATGCCCATACATTTTTATCTTTGTTTGGAGCAGCGGTTCTCAACCTGTGGGTCGCAACTCTTTTGGGGGTCACAGGAGCCTTTCACAGGGGTTGCCTAAGACCATCGGAAAACACATATTTCTGATGGTCTTAAGTAGGGCTTGTCAACCGCCTTCTCTCCCCCCTCTCCGCTCCACCTCACTTGTTTGTGGAAAATATGCTGCTTGGCGGCAGTCTGCATGAACTCTACCAAATGTGCCCTGCAAGGGGCACATGAAGAGCGCAGGCGCAGAGCAAAGCCCAGTCCTCCCCAGAGACTCATTGTGCAGCAACCGGATTGACTTCTTCTTGTGCACGCAGGTCAGCAAAGGGGAGGCTGCCACAGCACCCAACTCCTGCACCCGTCAGCTGGCGACCCTCAAACTTGCACTTGTCAGCAGGGAAGTCTGGCGATGGCCACCGGTCTCCTTTGCCACTCCATCTGTCCTCAACTCCTCCTCCGCCAGTACATGTTGAGCCCGCCAGGGCTTGACAGGGATAGAGAGAGGGAAGGAGGAAGGGACTCCTCCTCTCCTAAACTTCAAAGCACGATCAGCTTCCCAAGAGTGCCACAAATCTCACAAAAGCAGGGGAGGGAGGGGAGAAGCAAAGCGGGCGAGAAAGCTCGCGGCGGGCTCGAAGGAGCACCTGTCAGTGTTGGTGATGAGAAATTCCCCACAGGGAAGGGGTGGAGAAAAGGAGCCCCCTTTGGGAGGAAACCACCACCTTCTTCTCATTGGCTTTGTGCTCTTCTGTTTCTCGGCAGCTGGGCTGCCAAGCCTCTGCTGGCTGGAACTTCCTTTCCTTCCCTCCCTCTTGATCTCTTCCTCCTTCCCTCACTCTCCCATTGTCCCTTCCTTCCTTCCTTTCTTTCCTTCGCCTCCCTCTTTGTCCCTCCTTCCCTCCCTCTCTCCCCTTGTCCCTTCCTTCTTTCCTTCCCTTTGCCTTTCTCTTTGTCCATCCTTCCCTCCCTCTTTCCCCTTGTCCCTTCCATCCTTCCTTCCTTCCCTCTTGTCCAGGATCGGGGCAAACCTCTACAGCTGATCTGCGCTTTTGCAGAGCAGCCAAGAACAGGTCAGCTGTAGCAGCTCTCCTTGGCTCCTGCCCAGCAAACTTGCTCAAGCTTTGCTAGAAAACATGCCGTTTGCTAATTTAGCAGAAGCGTGAATCAGCTGTAGCCCGGCGCTGATTCTGGGGCTTCTGCTAACTTAGCAAGCGGCTTGTTTTCTGGCGAAGCTGAGCAAGTAAGCTGGGCGGAGCTGTCCTCTGCCTCTGGCAGCCTGTCCCCCTCCCCTTGTCCCTTCCTGGGCATGGAGGAGGGGAGGAAGGAAGGGATGAAGAGGGAGGGAAGTAAGGGACAATGAGAGAGGGAAGGAAGGGAGGAACAATGGAAGGGAGGGAAGGAAGGAAGGAAGGAAGGAAGGGACTAAGAGGGAGGGGAAGGAAAGGAAGGAAAGAAGGAAGGGACAATGGGAAAGAGGAAGAGAAGGAAGAGACTAAGGGAGGTGAAGGAAAGGAAGGAAGGGACAATGGGAGAGAGGGAGGGAAGGAGGAAGAGACTAAGAAGGAGGTGAAGGAAAGGAAGGAAAGAAGGAAGGGACAATGGAAAGAGGGAGGGAAGGAGGAAAAGACTAAGGGATGTGAAGGAAAGGAAAAAAAGAAGGAAGGAAGGGACAATGGGAGAGGGAGGGAAGGAGGAAGAGACTAAGAGGGAGGTGAAGGAAAGGAAGAAAAGAAGGAAGGAAGGGACAAGGGGAGAGAAGTGAGGGAAGGAAGGCAGGCACCCACCCCAGTCCCATCCCAGAGACCCACAGATCCCCCCCACAGGCACTCTGCAACCTGAGTGATCAGCTGGCCACGCCCCCTAGCCATTGATCACGTGACCCTGGGACACTGTGAACATCATAAGTATGAATCAGTTGTCAAGCATCCAAATGTAAATCACATGACCCTGGGGATGCTGCAACAATCGTTAAGTGTGAAAAATGATCATAATTCGCTTTTTCAGTGCTGTTGTAACTTCAAACAGTCACTAAGCGAATTGTTGTAAGTCGAGGACTACCTATACTTTCCCATTTTTCCCCTTTTTTTGGTCAAGATTTTGATACCCCCCCCCCGGCCAGCTGGATGGGGGGTTGGGGGTCACCACAACATGAGGAACTGTATTAAAGGGTCACGGCATTAGGAAGGTTGAGAACCACTGGTTTAGACGTTATTGTGAGAGACTGTTCAGCTCTCTATCTGACGGCTTGGCTAGCTGAATATTTCCCATAATAAAGGAAAATACAAGGGAAGAAGGAAAATCTTGTCTTTGCTTTTTCTGGAATTAAAGTTTGATTGGATTATAATTTGGACTTTATTCATTTTTTCTGACAACTTTTAGTTTTATTTTTTGGCAGTTTAATTGAAGTCCCCTACCTTTTATTTCCTGAGAGCTGATTTGTTTGTTTTTCTTTTCTCCCCTTTTTATAGATTGACTTATTGTTGGCGTGTTTTTGTTTTTCTTCTTTGTCTCAAAAAAAATTTTTTTCTACTCTATTTTTTTGCCTATTTTTGTTCCCTTTGTGGATGGTTTTTGAGAGGTTTTTTTATTATTATTACTTCTATTCTCCCAAAGGATTTGGATTTCTTTTTCTTTTTTATATCATACTTGGCTTTGTCTTCTGGTAATAGGAGGGTCCTGGACTATAAGTGGCCATCAGGCTATTTGGTGGATTATAATTAGCCATCGGGCTTTTTAGTGGATTACAAATAAATACAATAACTAGAAGATGAGTTCTTCAAATTTAGCCAAAGGGGTGAGGAAGGGTTCCTTAGCCCCCGCTTCTATTTCGGTGAGTCCAGCTATTCAGAAATCAATTACCACTTTTCTACAACAAGACCGTCAATCTGACACTCAAGCAATCCTCCAAGCAATTTCTGCTCAATCTAAAAATATCGATGATTTGAAAAAAGATTTGGAAAAAAACTCTTGAAGACTTGAAAATCGATCTTCTTAAAATGGATCAAAAGGAAAATTTTCAACAGGCGATGCTAGACACTCAAAATAGAATGCAAAAAATAGAAGATAAAGCGGTGGTGGTTGATCAGAAAATTGAAGCATTATAAGAGGAAAATCAGAGATTGGCGCAAATGAATGTTGAATTAGAGGACAGCTTGGCTGTGATGGAGATGGATAATGCTGCACACTTTCTAAGATTCCAAAATATTGTAGAAGAGAAAGATGAGAACTTCTTGGAGTGATGAGTTAATTATTAGCGGAATTGCTTGGAATGGAAAAAGAACTAATGAAAAGAGGTTTTTAGAATGAATTTGAGCTATGCGAGAAGAAATAGAGTTCCCAGGGAGGTTCATGTAAGATTTCTTAAAATATCTATATGGGATGAGATCTTGAGAGGAACAAGAGATCAACCACTGAAATATAAAGAACTTGTAGTTCTTAAACAGATTCCAAGAAGAATAGGAGAAGCCCGAAGAGAATACCAATTTTTAACGAGGAAACTCTTTAATAGGGGAGTGAACTTTAGATGGCTGGTCCCAGAGGGATTATTAATCTTCTGGGACTCAAAAAGAGATAGAATAGATACTCCATCTCAAGCTGAGGAATTTTTTAACAACCACAGAGCCTTTTTAGAAAAAGGTGATGCCAAATCCAAGAAAACAGAAGAGACGATGGGTGCAGGAACACCAAAACAATCGGAGGAGGGAGAATAAAAAAAGACGCAAACAGAGGAAGATGTAAGACCAAAAGATCAGAGACAGATTACTTCTCCTAGAAGATTGAGATCTAGATATAATTGAAACTATGGAAGAGATTGAAATTTTTTCAATAAGCATAAATGGTCTTAACTCCCCATCAAAAAGGAGTAAAATATTTAATAGACTACAAAAATTGAAAATGGACATAATCTGTCTTCAGGAGACACATATCAAAAGACAGCATTCAAAAATTTTAGAACAACCAAAGATAGGTAAACTTTATTTTTCTTTAGCACAGCAAAAGAAAAGAGGAATAGCATTTTATATAAAAGAATCCAAAACAAATTTATCTTGACGAAGAAGGGAGAATACTAATGGTGGAAATTACATGGGATCAAAAACAAATTTTGATGGTCACAATATATGCTCCCAATGAGAAACAAGATCAGTTCTTTCAGCAATTATAGGATAAATTAGTGGAGTTAAATTATCAAAATCTTTGCATACTTGGTGACTTTAATGTAATAGTTGACGCAATACGGGATTATAAAAGCTATAAACAAGGGAAAAAAGGGGGAAATACCCTACCTAAGTCTTTTTTTTAAAGATGAAAGATGAATTGTGTATATAAGACATATGGAGAGAAATGAATCCAGAGAAAAGACAATATACATTTTATTCACATAGGCACAAATCCTGGTCAAGAATTGACATGATATGAACCTCATATGGTTTAAAGACTATGATATGAGAGGTGGAAATTGAACCCAATATTTGGGCTGATCATAATCCAATTAAAATGACTTTGAAAGGAACTAGTAAAAAATTAAGATGGCCATTGAATAAATCAATATTTTAAAAAAAGAATTTTTACAATGGGCAACGGAAGAAATGAAAATCTTTTTTCAAATAAATAAAAAAAGAAGAAACTTCTATTCAAAATCTTTGGGACACTGCAAAAGCGTATTTTAGAGACTTGACTATAACTTACCTTGCTAAAAAGAATAAAGAAAAAGGACAGACACAACTTAACTTGAAAGGACAATTTAGGAATTTAGAACTTGAGATACAAAATGATCCACAAAAGAAGAAGCTTAAGACACAAATGGAATTAATAAAACACAAACTAAATTTATTGGAGATGGAAACAAGGGTACAACAGATAAAATATTCAAAACATAATTTCTTTGAAAATGCCAATAAACCAGGAAGATGGCTTGCATATAGACTGAAAAAAGAAAGAGAAAAAAAATTGGTAAGTAATTTAAAAGGCGAAATACATTGTCATAATGACACATTGAAAAAAATTGCTAAAACTTACTATGAGACACTTTATAAGCGGAGGTAGTTTCCAAGGAGGCAATACAGGAATACCTAAGAAAAGCAAACCTTCCAAAGATACCAGAGAACATGCAACATATGTTGAACGAGAAATAACAATGATGGAAATTAGTGAGGCTAAAAAAGACAAAAAAAACCCATAAAATTCTGGGACCTGATGGTTTACCAGCAGAATTTTATGTAGCTTTACAAGATATAATAATTCAGATCAAAATGGCTTTTTGCCTAAAAGACAGAGAAAGAATAACTTAAGAATTATTTTAAATGTGTTAGAATACTATGAAAAACATCCGGGGAAACAAATGGCATTGATATTTTTGGATGCACAAAAAGCTTTTGATAATCTAAACTGGCAATTTATGTTTCATCAATTGCAAGTGATGGACTTCGGTGAAAATTTTATAAATGCAATTCAAGCAATTTACAAGGAACAATCAGCAAAGATACTTATAAATGGAGATTATACAGATAATTCTGAGATTAGGAAGGGTACAAGACAGGGATGTCCACTGTCTCCCTTGTTATTTATTCTTACGCTGGAAGTGTTGGCCAGGAATATTAGACAAGATGGGGAGATCAAAGGACTGGAGATAAAAGATCAGAAATATAAATTACAAGATTTTGCAGATGATTTGGTTTTTATTTTGGAGGAGCCTTTGGAAACAGCCACTAAATTATTGCAGAAAATAGAGGAATTTGGAAAAGTGGCTGGGTTGAAAATAAATAGAGAAAAGACTAAAGTACTTACAAGAAATTTAACAGAAAAACAGAAAGCTCAATTTGTGGAAAAAACAAATCTCCAGATAGTTAAAAAAGTTAAATACTTAGGTATTTATTTAACATCAAAATGTATAACAATAAAAGAAGATAACTATGGAAGATTATTGAATCAAATAAAAATGGATTTGGAGAAGTGGAAAAACTTTCAATTATCATTACTAGGAAGGATAGCGACTATTAAGATGAATATCCTACCCAAATTGTTATTTTTATTTCAGACGGTTCCTGTTAAACTAAGCTAGAAATTTTTTGATGACTTAAATGCAACAATAATGAGATTTATATGGCAAGGGGAAAAAGCAAGAATTAAAATTAAACTGCTACAAGAATCAAAAGACAGAGGGGGCTTTGGGCTCCCAGACTGGAGACTTTATTACCAAGCCACTATTTTGTTGTGGCTTAAAGAATGGATCACACTGAGAAATAAACAACTTCTTTACTTAGAGGGACATGATTTGCAACTGGGTTGGCATGCTTTCCTTTGGTACGAGAAAAACAAAGTACATAAATACTTCCAAACTCATGCCATAAGGAATGTATTACTTTCAGAGTGGGAGATAGTTAAAAAGAAAATTTATATGAAAATACCTGAGTGGCTTTCCACAATGGAACCATTTGTGTATCTGAATTTAATTAACTATGATAAACTTGCAGCCTATAAAGACATTTTAGATAAAGAAGGAAAACTTAAAAATAGGCAAGAACTTCAACAAACTGGCATTGATTTAACATGGTGGTCATACATGCAAATTCAAACAAGATATGAAAAAGATGTAAAAGTAATGGGATTTTACAAAGAACAGACATCACTAGATAAAATACTTTTGAAAACAGATGAAAATCTGATTAAGAAACTTTATAAATTCCTGCTAAACTGGAAGATGGAAGAAGAACAAGTGAAAGAAACAATGATAGTGTGGGCAAAGATTTTTGGTTATTCTATAGATTTAGAAGATTGGCAAAAACTATGGGACCGAAATATTAAATTTACTAAAGCAGCTGCATATAAGGAAAACTTATATAAATGTTTTATAGATGGCACATGACACCAGTTAGATTAGAGAAAATGTTTAAAAATGTATCAAATATGTGTTGGAAATGTAAACAACAACCAGGCACTTATTACCATCTCTGGTGGATATGTCCTAATGTTAAAAAAATTTGGTTTAAGATCCATATGTGGTTAGAAGAGATGATTAAAATACAGATAGAATTTAAACCAGAACTCTGTTTGTTAGGAATATTAGATTTGAATTATGGAAAAGAGAATGAGTATTTAATATTGCATGTGCTGACAGCCGCAAGAATAAAATTTGCCCAATTTTGGAAAAATGAAAATTTACCATCTGACCAGGCTATAATAACAAAAATACTTGAATGTGCAGACATGGAAAGACTGACTTTAGAAATGAAAGAGAAAGAAGACACAATTTACTTTAAAACATGGGGAAATTTTTATTATTGGTTAGAAACATGCTAGAGTGAGAAAAGGTTATGAAATTTAAAGAGATAATTGATAATTTGTATTTATATTCCATGATTATTTGTATGAACTTGTTCTTATTTCTTCTTCTTCCTCCTCTTTGTATATTTGTGATCTTAAATAATATGGTAAGCTATAATTAATATGTAGTATATTATTATTTTAAAGTGATTATAATTAATTAATATTAAGCATTATTAAATAGTGAAATGAATGAGATTTATTGACTAATTTGTTATTTACGTGATTATATGGAAAGTTTTTAATAATAGAGTAATTATTAAAATTTAATATGTAAACCCGGACTGGTAGACTTGCTGAAGTGATGTTATTTTGTGGGATTAATCCCACTTTTGTGTTATCCCTTTTCCCTGGTCTAACCTTTTTGTATGTTTCCCGTTGTCTTACCCTTTTTGACCCTATCCCCTTATTACCTTTATAAAACTCAATAAAAATATTTATTTAAAAAAAGAGAGATGTAGCAGAGTCAATTAGGGCTGAGAGTGAGGATTAGCCTATAATAGCAGCCTGGCAATGCAATGCTTTTTCCCAAGGAGCAATCTGATTATTATTATTATTATTATTATTATTATTATTATTATTATTATTATTATTATTATTGTTGTTGTTGTTGTTGTTGTTGTTGTTGTTGTTGTTTGTTTATTTATTTATTTATTAAATTTCTATGCTGCCCTATTCTGGGAACTAATAATACATGATTATTATATAAATACATTTATAAAATGTATAACATGTATATTAAATGTGTATATAATATCTGATTCCATACCTTTTATCTATCATCTATCCATCTAATCCAACTAAGTATTGTTTTTCAAAAAATCATAGGTTTGGAAGGGCCCTTGAAGGTATCCGCATATCATTTCAGACAAATAGTTGTCCAATCTTTTCTTGAAAACCTCCTGTGATTAAGCATCCACAACTCTGGGAAGAAAGCTGCTTAATAGTTATCCTCATTTCCAGGCTGGATCTTCCTCTAACAAACTTCAACTCATTGCTTCTACTCTAAGGTGCTATGGAGAATGAATAGACACTCTCTTCCCATCCTCTTTTCTGCAGCCCTTCAAGTGTTGGAAGACTGCTATCTTGTCTCCTTTCAACCTTCTCTTTATTAAGTAAATAAAAGACAATGTTGGTAGCTCAGGGCAAGCCTCTAGAATATAAATTGAAAGCAAACCCCACTCCCAACTAGCACTGATGATGGTACCAATAAAGGAGAATATTTGTAGCTCAGAGTTGAAATGAGGAATCCTTGATATTCTCTGAGGTTGTTTGTTTTCTTGCAGATGTTTTATTACCCAAACTAGATCATATCATCAGTACTAGTCCTGATGATATTATCTAGTTTGGATAATGAAACTTCTGCAAGAAAACAACCAAGCTCAGAGAACACTGAGGACCCCTCAAGCTAAATGTATTTTCATTCTTAGTCATTTTCATAGGACTTAGAGTTTAGACCCCTTATCATCTTTGTTGCTCTTCTCTGCATTCTTTCTAGGGTCTCAGCAATTTTTTTTTTGTATTGTGGTGACCAAAGCTGTATTCCAAAGGTGGCCTTAACAGTGTGGTATAAAGTGGTACTATCACTTCCCTTGATCTTGATACAAACCCTTCGTTGATGCAGCTCAGAACTGCATTGGCTTCTCTGGCAGCTGCAGCACACTACTAACTCATATTTAAACAAGACATCTAGATCCCTCTCATAGGCACTACTGTTGAGCCAGCTGCTACCTATCCTCTACTTGTGCATTTGATTTTTCATGCCTAAGTGTTGGACCTTACTTTTGTTGCCACCAAATGCATTTGTTGGATAGGCCCTTCAATGCCCTCATCTAAGTCATTTATGAAGATTTTGAAGAGCACCGGGCCCAAGACAGAACCTTGAGGAACCCCCTGCATACTTCCCTCCATGCCAATGTAGTTCCATTAAGAACCATACATTGAGTGTATGTTTATTCTGTTAGCTTTTGTTTTAATTGCTGTAAACTAATCTGAAAATCATCTGACTCAAGAATCCCTGGAAACAATAGATAAAATTAGCATTCGTAGGATTCCAGGAGTGAGAAATTGTTTGGACAGATTGAAGTAAAAAATTCTCTAGGGAAAGCCAGTTGCACTAAATATGAGAAGATCCCTAAGCAGCTTTCCTTATCTTGTGTTACTCTTGGGTTACTCCATGTGTTTTGGACTGTCTAACCCCAGCCAAAATGAACAGCTTTATCTTATATTCCATTATCTTATATTCTATTTCATACAAAGCAAACAACCTTCCCCTCATAGTGACTAATAGTGAATGCTTTAATGTAAAAACTTGGCGTGGTGAGTGGGGTGATTGGTTTGCTTAACTGAGCAAATCCAGTCCTAAACAACTTTTGGCTTGTTACTCAATGAGCCAAGGAATAAAAACAAATAACAAAGCACTGCATTAGATTTTGTTAGAGCAGTGAGAAAGGAAAACATTAACTTTTAATGTTGTGGTTGGTTTTAATATTTTAAAAGTTTAACCTTCTCCAGTGGTGGAAAGAGAAAAGATCGGATAATGTAAATCAAGTATACTCTTTATGAATTTCTCTAAATTTCTAGTTCATTGTAACTGAAAATGTGCCTGTGTCTTCAAATAAACAGATAACAGAATAACAGTTGGAAGGGACTTTGGAGGTCTTCTGGTCCAGGGCTTTTCCACCTTTTCACAGATTGTACCACTTTTAGGACATGACAATATTCAAGTACCACCAGTGCTTAGCAAGGTGTCAAAAACTTGATGACTAAAAAAAGGGGGGGGAGAGATTTTGGGTTTTACTGGTTAGTTTCATTTGTTGTTATAGAAATGGTTAGTTTATACTATTATGGAAAAATAAAAAGCTGAGATTTGAATTTAATACTTCATTCTACTTCAACCCTGGAAGTTGGAAATCAATGCTTACCCTCACTTTTCTCCCCACTGTGTCCTACTATTTGCTTTTATATTTTTGCATTTTATTCTATAATCTAATAAAATGTTACAAAGCATATTAAAAAGGGGGGAAATACCAGTTTTAATTTCTTCAATGGTGGTTCCTTTGCTGAATCACTTTCTCTTTGCACTGACAATGTATGATGAATTTATCCATATTTATTAATATGCACTACTACCTTAGTGGTCAGCTAGCTGGTCGGCCCTTCTTCCTTCCTCCCTCCCTCCCTCTCTCCCTCCCTCCCTCTTTTTCCTCCCTGCCTGCTGGTCTCTCCTTCCCCAGTTTCTTCTCCCTTGTCTCTTTTTCATCCCTTCCTGCTAGGCTCTTCTTCCACCTTCTTCTCCATCCCCTTTCCCTGATGTCTTTTTTCCCTCTCCCACCAAAACCTCCTCCTTTTATATCCTCTCCTCTCTCCTCTCTCCTCTCTCCTCTCTCCCCCCCTCCTCCTTTTCTTTTTGGTGCACCTCCAGATGATTCCTCTCTTCAAGGCTGTACTTGCCCATCTCTCTTTCTCGTCCCCTTCTCTTTCCCCCATTGTCTTTTTTTCTTCTCCCTTTCCTGACAAAACCTCCTCCTTTTATATCCTCTCCTCTCCCCACCCCTCCTCTTTTTCTCTTTGGTGCACCTCCAGCTACGCACTGATTCCAGAAGTGCCAATCACCTGGAGGCCAGCGCAGATTCTGGGGCTTCTGCTGAGCCTTGACAGCCCTGCAGAAGCAGCTTGTAGCCTTCATTCCCCTCCCCTTCTATACTTGCCTAGGATGGTCACTCCACCTTCCACATACCAAAGTACCACTGATAGTACACTTACCACCAGTTGAAAAGCCCTGTTATATCCAACCCCCTGCTCAGACAGGAAGCCCTACACAATTTCAGACAAATGGTTGTCCAATCTCTTCTTAAACACTTCCAGAGTTGGAGCATTCACAACTTCTGGAGGCAAGTTGTTCCACTGATTAATTGTTTTAACTGTCAAGAAATTTCTCCTTAGTTCTAGGTTGCTTCTCTCCTTGATTAGTTTCCATTCATTATTTCTTGTCCTGCCTTCAGATGCTTTTGGGAATAGCAATTCCTGAGATATTGGAATCATGTCGCCCCTAGTCTTTCTTTTCATTAAACTCCACTTACCCAATTCCAGCAACCGTTTTTTATATGTTTTAGCTTCCAGTCCCCTAATCATCTTTGTTGCTCTTCTCTGCACCCTTTCATGGTATAAATCCACTCATCATGTGGATTTATACCATGAATGTTAGAAGTATTGCATTGGTATGCAAGTAGCACTAGGTAAATTTAATATTAACTATACATTCTAGTGAGAGCCATTTTGGTGTAGCAGTTAAGGTATTAGGCTAGAAACTAGGAAACTGGGAGTTCTGGTCTCTGCCTTGGGCATGAAGCCAGTTAGGTGACCTTGGACTAGTCACTTTCTCTCAGTCTTAGGAAGGAGGCAATGGCAACCCACTTCTGATAAACCTTGCCAAGAAAACTGGGACTTCTCCAAGCAGTATCCAAGAATTGAAAATAATTGAATTGAAACAAAAGAAGCATTGTAGTAAGGAAGATTCATTATTGGTAACTCATTGGGGGGGAGGGTCACTATTAAGGAACAATGGCAATAAAATTCAGTAAGAACCATGAATCTGGTAGCTCATATGTCTACACAGAAATTTTTATGAGACCTAACTGGATATGCTCACTTACAGTTACTTCACAACATAGTTTTCAATGCAGTATTTACTCTCAACTGCCTCCCAGACAAGGGTAATTTTTAAACAGAGGGCCCCAGATATAGTGCCCAAATGGATATGGCGTTATTGACAAAAGTAGACATTTAAATTGGTTAAGAACAACATTATTTTTCAGTTTGAAACATATCTGTTAATGAGTTTGACACAATTCTCAAGAAGGGCCTATTCTAGAGCAAGATTTGAGTTGTTGGATACCACAGCCAAATATGGGTGCTTCCATCTCCTGCCATATCACGTGATATATGTATGTAATGCCCCATCCATCAAAGATAATGTTCATGTTCTATTTGACAAGTATATGCCTCTCTTAGATACTTAACATCCCTATTTGAAAGAACAGTCCACTGGGAACTGAATCACAGTCTGTTCTATCCTTCTGGGCTCTAATGTACACCTTGTGAATAGAACTGCTACTTTTATAGTTAAGGCAGTTGAGCTAAGAACTCATGGTATCAAACAAATCAGTGTATCATGTAAAGGTGATGTATTTATCTGAATGTTGATTCTTTCTATTTATCACACGTGTATTTTATTATGGTAAAAATTTATCCATTTTACCCCTGATTAATTCCTGCATTTTATGTTTTTTTTTTTGATATGTTCATAAGACATGTAACAGAATAACAGAGTTGGAAAGAACTTTGGAGGTCATCTATAGTCCAACCCCCTGCTTGAGCAGGAAACCCTACACCATTTCAGACAAATGGGTGTCCAGTCTCTTCTTAAAAACCTCCAGTGATGGAGCACCCACAACTTCTGAAGACAAGCCATTTCACTGGTTTATTGTTCTCATCATTTCTCCTTAGTTCTAGACAGGGGTTCTCAACCTTGGCAACTTTAAGACTTGTGGACTTCAATTCCCAGAATTCCTCAGCCAGCAAAGCTGGCTGAGGAATTCTGGGAGTTGAAGTCCACAAGTCTTAAAGTTGCCAAGGTTGAGAACCCCTGTTCTAGATTGCTTCTCTCCTTGATTAGTATCCATCCATTGGTTCTTATCTTGCCTTCTGGTGCTTTGGAAAATAGTTTGCCTCCCTCTTTGTGGCAGCCCCTCAAAAATATTGGAGCACTGCTATCATGTCACCCTTAGCCCTTCTTTTCACTAGACTAGACATACCCAATTCCTGCAACTGTTCTTCATATGTTTTAGCCTCCAGTCCCCTAATCATCTTTGTGCTCTTTTCTGTATCTTTCTGTATCTTTCCAGTGTCTCAGCATCTTTTTTATATTGTGTTGACCAAAACTGGATGAAATCAGACTAATCAATTAATAATCTAAATTAAACTATAAAGTTTAACTGTTGAAGCAAATGGTGTAGCCTCACCAGAGGACCTCGGAGGGCAGAGTGCACAATCCCGACTCCAAGCCTCTCCATAATGGCAACAGCATTCGGAATATGTTGTTTGTCGTCCCAGTAATGGTTCACTACAAACATAACTTGTTGAGACCTTCTGCCAACAAATTTCTAATTCACTGTCAGGTTCATCCAGGTTATCTGTTATTGAAAAACAAATAAATAAAAGGTTATAGAAAAGGAATAAACCAGTCTCTATGTTGTATTAAGGCCATAATACTGGCCATAATAATTATATAATCATAAAGGAGCTTCCCTCTTTCTTTCCAGAATTTTGATCTTTTGTTGCAATATTGGCTAGCTAGAAAAAGAAGCTTGAGATTTAACTATTCTGAGGGTCAATATATAGAATCATAGATGTAGCAGGGCCATATAGGTCTTGAGGCTCAGGATAGAGAAATAAATTAAAACATCCTTGGACGACAATTGTCAAGACTCTGTTCAAGCATATCTTATAAACTAATGAAGTACTTTTAGGATCCTTTTGGCAATACAGGAATTCAGGAAGAGCCTTGCTGAATCAGTCCAAGACCCATCTTAGCATGCAGACAGAAAATGGAGATATATCTTTCTTCCACCTGGTCCTCCTGCAGCTGTTATTTAGAAGTATATTGCTTCCAATTCAGATATAGCAGTGAGTTAATAATAATAGTAAAATTGGAAGGGACCTTGGAGGTCATTTAGTCCAACCCCCTGCTCAGACAGGAAATCCTATACCATATCAGACAAATGGCTGTCCAATCTCTTCTTAATGACTTCCAGTGTTGGAGCATTCACAGCTTCTGGAGGCAGGTTGTTCCACTGGTTAATTGTTCTAACTGTCAGGAAGTTTCTCCTTAGTTCTAGGTTGCTTCTCTCCTTGATTAGTTTCCATCCATTGCTTCTTGTCCTGACTTCAGGTGCTTTGGAGAATAGCTTGACTCCCTCTTCACTGTGGCAGCCTCTGAGATATCGGAACATTGCTATCATGTCCCCCCTTGTCCTTCTCTTCATTAAATAGACATACCCAATTCCAGCAATTGTTCCTTATATGCTTTAGCCTTCAGTCCCCTAATCATCTTTGTTGCTCTTCTCTGTACTCTTTCTAGAGTCTCAACCTTTTTTTTTATATCATGGTGACCAAAACTGGATGCAGTATTCCAAGTGTGGCCTTACCAAAGCATTGTAAATTGGTATCAACACTTCATGTGATCTTGATTCTATTCCTTTATTAATGCAGCCTAGCACTGTGTTGGCTTTTTTGGCAGCTGCAGCACACTGCTGGCTCATATTTAAATGATTGTCCACTAGGAATCCGAGATCCCTCTCACAGTTACTACTATTGAGCAAGATACCCCCTATACTATACCTGTACATTTGGTTTTTCTTGCCTAAATGTAGAACCTTACTTTTTTCACCATTGAATTTCATTTTGTTAGATAGCGCCCAGTGTTCAAGTCTATCCAGATCCTCCTGTATCCTAAGCCTGTCTTCTGGAGTGTTAGCTATTCCTGCCAGCTTGGTGTCACCTGCAAATTTGATGAGTTCCCCATCTATCCCCTCATCCAAATCATTGATGAAGATGTTGAATAGCACTGGGCCCAGAAGAGAGTCCTGGGGCACCCCACTACACACTTCTCTCCATGTAGATGCAGTTCCATTGAGGACTATACACTGAGTATGGCTGGTCAGCCAGCTATGAATCCATCTGGTGGTGATGCTGTCTAACCCACATTTTTCTATCTTATCAACATTAAGTTTTCAACATTAAGGTCATTTCCACACTGCTGACCTATAGTCTTCACAATAATACCCAGTCACCATGGAAGTGATATAAATCCTATCTATTTTGGCACACTGATGTTTGGATGACTCTAGAAGGCAATATAAATAATTAGTGCAGAAATTGCTTAATATCTATTGTTGGACCTATTCAATGCATGTTGATGCATGTATAGATTAACTCCAAGGTCAACTTCAGACCAACAGTCAAATAAGCAATACCCCAACCAAGAAACTGCCAAAGAGCCAGTAGTAAACAGCCCAACCAAAGAATCCCTAAGACCGCCCCTACCCACCCAGACAGGCAAGACTTCAGAATATAAACTGACAGCAAACAGCACTTCTTACTAGCACTGATGACAATATCTAGTTAGGATAATGAAACATCTGCAAGAAAGCAAGCACGCTCAGAGAGTGCCACGGACCCCTCATTATTTAATCTTTTTTTAAAACCATTCAGGTTAATGGCCATCACACCTTCTGGTACTAAGTTTACAGATTAATTATACACTTGAGATGAAGTGCATTCTTCATCTCAACCTTCTTTCAATTTACTTCATTGGATAATGCCTGGTTCTGGTGTTTTGAAAAAAATAAAGGAAAATATCTCCCTGCACACTTTCTCAATGCTATCTATGTTTTTAGATACTTGAGTCAGGTGTCATTTCCAAACATTGCCACATTCTCTAGTCTAAGCCCTTGAGCATGTGGGTCAGTTTTCTTCTGTCTTTTCCAACATTATTTTTCCTTATCCCCTTATCACAACAATCCTGTGAAGTAGATAAGGTTGATAGATGCTAATGGGCCCAAGGTCGGTCAATGAGAGACATACCGGTAGTTTTAAACTAAGTTTCCTATTTTGGTGCTTCATTTCTTTTAGAAGAATTTTTTTAATTAAAAAGAAAAGAGATTTACAGGCAGAGTAATATTAAATGAAAATTATGAAGCAACACTAAAGTGCTACATATTAAAATATCTTGTATCAATTTAAGACTTCATAACATAATTAAAATCAGACCGATATTCACAAATTAATAATAAATAATATAAATCCTAAATCAGAATGAGAAATCAATTTTTTCATTGTCTAGTAGTCCAAGAATTCTGTCCTTATTTAACAAATCAAATAAAAGTCTAGATAGTTAAACCTTATGTTAAGGGAAGCCCAACCTTCAGATGTTGTATAAATTCATATGTACAACTATAATCCATAAAGAGTTTCCAAGATGAATTAAATTCTATATCAGATTTATGAAGTTATTTCTAGAGATTGATGCATAATCCCACATCCTAATTTGCTATTTTTTATATAGGAAGTCATATGTGCTTTCTAATAAAAGACCTAAGGTATCCTGGCAGCTAGTTTCATATTGAAAGCCAACTCAATATGCTTTGCAAGAATGTATGGTTCTGTAGGGTTACTTATTTAAGCAACCAGTACTCAAGTAATATACCAATATAAAACATCTTATGTCGGTTTTCTCTAAGTGGTAAATTTAATCTTTGTCTGTCACTGGTATTCCTGTATAAATTACCATAGCACTACAGCTGGCTTTCACTGGCTTTCATGTTTTATAATGTGTTCTAATCTCATCTCTGTTTGATTTTGCCGTTTTAAACTCAAGAACAAACCTTACATTTCCAGGGTTCTATCAGAACCATGTTTATAGAGATCGTTTTATATACTATCCAGAGGAATCTCACCTGCACTGTTGGAAACGTTGACGCAGCGATTGTGGATTACATCCAGAACCAGGGGAATGCTACAGAAGCAGTGATAAGAACCAGCTGTGTTCAGACATTTGCCATTTGCACAGATCTCTTCATTTTCACACTCATCAAGATCTATGATCACAGCAGAGAATTCACTCAAACAGATGTAAAAATTAATCTTTCCCCTCACATACAGGACACTCAAATGATGTTTTCCCCGTCAAGTTAATAGTTCATATTTTGGATGGCCTCTTGCTCACCCTGGGCCATGTTTTTCAGCAAATGTATCATTCCCTACAAATGGCACAGGATGCCTTTTACAAAGGAGGTCACGTAGGTCAAACAAGCAGGAAGAGGATTCTCACCAACACATTCAAAGCGACCGGAGTAATAGAAATATCCAACATGGCAGAAGCAAGTGTATCCAGGAACTGTGTTCACACAATGTCCATTACGACAGACCTCAGAGCCAAACATTTCACATTCATTGGCATCTATGGGGGAAAAAAACTCAATAAGAGGAAGGGAGGGAGGAAGGAAGGGAGGGAGGGAGAGATTTCTAGAATGCTCTTTTCACACTAAAATCTCTGGTGGGAAACTTTTCCATTTGCAGCAAAGTTCTGCCTGTTAAAGTCAATTCTGGATAGTAAAAGAAATATGTACATACAGAAAAGCTCACTAATTTACATCACTGTGAAGTGACCTGAATTTACTGTTTGATCACTGGCATTTCTCTGAAGTTTTTATAGCTGTATCAAGGTCATAATTCAACATGAGAATTGTTTATTGTGTTATAATAATTGCTTATATCATGCATAAAGCTGATTATGGATATTAACACATGAATAAATGAAATACTTATTCTAAAATATAAGCCACCCCTCCCATTCAGTTTGAGCTTCAAATGGCTATTGGATTTGTTAAAATTAGAAGTACCTGTATAAGATGTCTGTCCAAAAATCAGTGTTCCTTCTACAGGAATATAGCCCTTCCCACTGGGACAAATATCAATATATTCTACTGCCAAAAAAATTGACAAAGAACAATTATAATTAAACCAAACACAAAAGAAGGGAAAACACATAAGAAGCACGTTACTATATCATATAACTGAGATAATCTTGATCATGATATCCCTAAGATCAGTGGTGCTATTTAGGGTAACCTTGACTCTCCTGGTAAAGAGGGGCCAAGGGAACACTTGCTGGGTGCTGAGAGGACTATTGTAGACATCAATAAGATACAGTCGCTCAGATTCATTCAGAATCTGAATCTGACTGCACAGGTCCTACGGCACTGCCTGAGGCATGGTCTTACCCGGTTACCTAAGAAGAGTCTGAATCTATTAGCCCTATGAACTGTCCAGTATCCCTGAAGCTATGCAGTTGGCTTCCTGTGTCTTAGATCCCTTTCCATCCTGGTTGATTAAAGTCTCCAGGAGATAACATGAAGAACATAAGCAGATCCCAGCTGGATCATACCCCTGGCCCATCTAGTCAATCAGTTTGTTTTCATATAGCCAACCAACTGCACAAAGAAGCCCATTAATCCCCCAGCAGATAGCCTTCAGAGCAGTTATTCTTCTATCAAGGCTAATAACCATTGATCCTCATGACTTCCGTGTATTGGTCCAACCCTTTTTTTTTGAAGCCAGCCAAGCTGGTAGCCAGCACTACATCTTGTGGTAATCAATTCCAAAGCTGAGTTACACATTTAAAAAAAAAATATTTTTGCCTGCCTTGATTCTTCCAGGATACAATTTCATTGAATGATCTGTGGCTGCAATATTTCAGGAAAGGGAACTCCTTGTTCACGTTATCCACACCATGTATAATTTTGTGTACCTCAATCATGTACCCTGTCGTACACCTCCTTTCCAGATTAAAAAAATCCAAAATGCTGCAATGTTTCCTGATAGGGGAGCTGTTCCAGCCCTTTGATTATCTTAGCTGCCCTCTTCTGACCTTTCTCTAGCCCTGTGTTATCCTTTTTGAACTGCAATGTCCAAAACTGCACACAATATTCCAGAAGTGGTGAAACCATTGATTTATATAAGAACATTAAGATTTTGACATCTCTGTATTATTTCTTATGTAGTTGGGTTTATACAATGGTGAAAGGATTTCTGCTTTTAAAGAGATGGTTATCTTCCATCTCCTTAAGAGGCCATGACTTGATTCAACAGACAAAAATCTAGACAAGTTTTATTTAGTTTCCAATCTTCCCATCTTGGGGAAGTTTGTAAAGAAAATGATCAGATTAGAACTCTAGAGGATCCTGGAAAAAGCAGATTATGTACTCTAGTCACTCAATATTCAGGCCTGACTTGGACAGCTTTATAGCTATGCTTATTTATTTTTATTTATTAATTTATTTATTTATTAATTTAATTTCTATGCCGCCCTATTCCGGAGAACTCAGGGCGGCTCACAGCATGATACAAATTACATTATATACATATAAAAAACCCTTAAGTTAAAAAAAACCCTTAAGTTAAATATATATATATTCCGGGATTCCGGAAAGGGTGAGTTCTGACTGAAGAGAGTTAAATAACTCGAAATAGCTATCTCAGAAATCCCTTATTTCTTTGTTAACAATTTTAAAAACATATATATATATTTGTGCCTGCAGATGGCTCTGGGTTGAGCTGAAACAGGCAAAGGAAAGAATGATTTCTTCCTCCCACATTTGGGTTTACAGGGTGCAATCTAAAAAAGAAACACTTGTTACACATCTTCCCTCCCTGACTACTGACAAAGCGGGAGAGAGCCTGTGGCTTAGAGGTTAAAAGCTTCTGCCTAGCATGCAGACTGCCCAGGTTCGAATCCCGGAAAGGGTGAGTTCTGACTGAAGAGAGTTAAATAACTCGAAATAGCTATCTCAGAAATCCCTTATTTCTTTGTTAACAATTTTAAAAACATATATATATATATATATTTGTGCCTGCAGATGGCTCTGGGTTGAGCTGAAACAGGCAAAGGAAAGAATGATTTCTTCCTCCCACATTTGGGTTTACAGGGTGCAATCTAAAAAAGAAACACTTGTTACACATCTTCCCTCCCTGACTACTGACAAAGCGGACTTGTCCAGGCAGTCTTTGAGAATCACACATGAATGAACAGAAGAAGAAAAAAACATATACCTATACATACATTCAGAGCAAACAAGCATTTAGGAGGTACCTTTTTTTGTTGTTCACTTGTTTATTACTTAAACAATAATGCAATATACCTGAGCCAATGACTGGGCACAGATAAGTTTCACAATTATCGCCCCAGGCTGCTCCTTCTGTGCAACAGCATTCCTCCTTTGTGGTGTTATTGGCTAAAACACTGTCACACAATGGGACATCGCTAATGTGATAATAGCATTCTTTACGCTCTGCATTATCTGGATGTAAAGATACAGGCCTTCCAGGTTCCCCTGAGATGAGATTAAAATATATAATTTATGTGACAGTGTCACATTGATAACATTCTGCTGGACAAACAGGCACACATCTGGAAATTATCTGATGAAAGCAATCTGTCAGAGCAAAGCATCCTCTAGACTTTATTACATTATTAATGTAAGTATATTTCACAAACTCCAAATAGCTTAATTGTGTTTGTCTTTCCAAATGCAAATATAACACAAATCAGCTCTGTCTGCATTATATTCTTTATCTGTAAATATGAATTTGTCTCCAAATTACAAATGATTGGTTATGGTAGAAAGGTTAGCTGATTCCCACAATACAATTTCAAAGAGTCTATGTTTTGTATTACTTTAAAATAGTCTTTAATGGCATGCTTTTTTAAAGAGTTGCAACCAATATTGTCAGCAAAGCCCCTTTTACAGTACAATTAACTCTACTTTCCCAAAATATTACATGGAGCTGGACATCATATTACTAATGCCAAATCAGGGATTACAAAAATCTCATATTAAGACCATTTATTTGAAGACTACATTTTGGAGCAGGAAGAAAACCACTCAAATGCAACCTCTATATCATTATACATTTATGTTAATTGTTAACTGTTTTCAAATCTTGCTTTCACAAATGGGATTTAATATGCTCCCAGCTTTTTTTTCTCTCTGGACCAAAAGATGATTGGTTAAATATCCCCATGGAATTATATTTAATAGACTGGTTGTATATATATAAAAAAATCAGGTTATGGTCAATGAGATCAAGCACTCTCTGATGTTGGAAAATATTAAGAATTTTAGACAATGTTTTCTACACAGTGATGATGTTACTTAGTTTGGTAATGAAATGTCTACAAGAAAACCAGCTAGGTCAGAGAGCATCATGGAGCCCACAATTCTTTCCTTTACCAGGAGTCTGAAACCTTGACAACTTTAAGACTTGTGGACTTCAGCTATGCTGGCTAAGCAATTCTGGGAGCTGAAGTCCACAAGTCTTAAAGTTGTCAAGGTTGCAGACCCCGACCCAGACCAATAATAAGAAGTTGGATTCTGCTTGCAAGAATTGTATCTTCAATTTCCATTTGCAGTATATTGTTCACTAGACCCTTACCTATGCCTGATCGGGGGCGACATTCCCCAGTTTCTGTGTCATACTCCTCATGGTCACTTGGACACAGGCACAAGAAGGCTCCTTCAACATTTTCACAAAGTGCAGTACCACACACTGCAATCATCAGCTCACATTCATTTACATCTGCAAAAATCATAATAAAGTATATCAATATGCCTGCTAAATTCAATGCTTTTTGGAGTCATCATCCCTGTTTCTTACCTAAGGAGTTAATTTCTCCATTCTGCTATAGTTCATGGGATACAACCAATAATTCTACTGGTTAGGTTCTTAGTACAGAAATACGATCCCTAGGGATAAAATAGCTGAAAAAATAGCTCGTGTATTAGATATATGAACAGGAAGAGATGATAGGACAGCCAGATATTTAAAGACTGTCAGTAAACAGTGGCCCAGTTTTGTTTTCTATGTCTGAAGAAATAGAACCTAAACCAATGAGTTCAAAATGTTAAAGAGGCAACTTCAAGAAAGCATTAGGAAGAACAATTTTGCTGAGATATCTGGCAATGAGCAAACTGTTTCAGAAAGTGGTGGATTCATATTTAAATAGGAGATCCATGACTTTCTATCAAAGTTGTACTTGTTGATTTCTTGATCAAAAAGGATTAAATTAGATGATCTCCAACATCCTTCCAACTCTAGGTTCCAGCGTTCCTCTGAACTACACTGTTTTTCTCCAAGAAACTGCCTCTTTAGCCTGGCTTTTATACAAATTCTAAAGCCTCAGATTATGCAAAAGAGACAATTAGCCAGCCCAAAAGAGGAAAAGACTCCAACACTTCTCCACCAGTAATCAGCATGCAGATCAGCATAGATTAACTCCAAGGTCACCTTCAGACCAACAATCAAGTAAGCAATACCCAATCAAGAAACTGCCACAGAGCCACAGCCCAACCAAAGACCTCCCCCACCCACCCAGACAGGCAAGACACCAGAATATAAACCAGGGGTGTCAAACTGCCGGCCCATGGGCCAGTTGTATCATGCAGAGGCTGTGCCCACCCCAGCTCCAGCAATGTGAAAAAAGTCACGATGCGTCATGACACGTCACGTGACATGGTAAGTTTGACACCCATGATATAAACAGACAGCAAACAGCACTCCTTACTAGCACTGATGATGTTACCTAGTTAGGGTAATGAAACATCTGCAAGAAAACAAGCAAGCACAAAGAGTACCAAGGATGCCTCAGATTATGCTACAATCAAAACTAGTATTTCTTTACAATAAGAGCTAGACTTAAAGATTCGTCTAGGCATTTCATTTTTTTTTTCAGTCCTATCCTTACAGTATAAGGCTTCATTCACAAAGAACTTGAGAATTGGGAAGTTGGAATTTCAAATACAATTAACAACCACAAACACACAAAAACCCAATGTTAATTTTCACACACAAACCCAATTTTAATTTTAAAGGATTTTCCTCAAGATCATAACCTTGATAAACAAGTTGGAAAGGTGCCTGAATCCTGGATAAGGAGGCATTGTGAATCTATGAAGGCTGAACGACTCTTACCAATGCAGTCATGGCTTGAAGGGGAATTTGTGTAGCCACGGTCACACAGGCAATGGAATGACCCAACAGTGTTGTCACAGAAACCATGGCTTCCACATAGGTTCTCACTGGCACATTCATCAATATCTGCATAACAGATAGATCAACCAATCAGTACACAGTCCTTTCTAAGCAAGGCAAACCTTATTTTGCTTCATTTCAGACACATGCTAGCACAGCGGTTCTCAACCTGTGGGTCGCGACCCATTTGGGGTCGAACGACCATTTCATGGGGGTCGCCAAACAACGCAGTCCACCATTTTCCCCCCTTTTTCTTAGCTGTGCTACTCCCTCTTATTCTATTGGCTTTTGAAAGCCAATAGAATAGACTCTCTTGAATAGAGTCTAATTCTATTGATTTTCAAAAGCCAATAGGAATTGCCCAGGCTGTCTCTGCCCTGCTGAGCCTGCCAAAAGTCCCAGTCTGCAAACGGTGCTGCAAGTTGTCTGCAGCGAAAGCGAGCTGTCTGGAAGTTTCCACCCCTCCCTGCTGAGCAACTACTAAAAATGTAAGTAAAAGAGGGCCAAGGGTGGGAGGTGGGAGGCCGGCGGGTGCAGGGAGGGTTGCTGGCGCGCATGGGGCCCAGCGGGTGCCTTATCTCACTTGGGCTGGGCCAGCTGGTGGCCCAGCCAATGGTCGCCCTGCGCCGTCGCTGCCCCTTGCCAGCTACGCCTCGGCTGACGCAGGGGGCAGCACCACATATGAGCGGTGCTCCTGGGCAGGGAAATACAGGTAGTCCTCGACTTACGACCAGTTGGGGGTCGCAGCATTAAAAAGGTTGAGAACCACTGTGCTAGCAAGACTCATATTGATATCTTTAATTCATATAAAAATACTATGCAGAAATGAAAAAGAATGTCATGAATGTATTTTAACATAACTTCAGTATTACCAGTATCAGAGAGTGACAATTCAGAGAGAAAAAAGAAAATATGGAGCATTAAGGAGCTGAAAGGGAAAGCATTTAGATCTGAGGTGCTGAACTTTGTGCTCTGTGTATACTTGTAAGAGAAGTAACCCAATCCAAATTCTTAAGAGCAATGTTACAGTCTCTCAACATGCACTGATTATTACTCTGGTTTTGTAATCTGACCCTCCTTCTGCAGAGGTTTATTTGAGATTCAGCTAATATTAACAGAAGGAATCTTAATATAGTTATTGTTGATAGATGTATTTTTCCTTGGAAGAAATGCGTAGTCTTGGATTTAAATTATTGCAATCTCTTTCCCCTTTCTTGATGATACCATGTCCTGAGAGAATCACTTTAGAACTTGGACTTACAGAAATATAGAAGTAATGTTCTTGTTATTATAATGGACTCTACAATACATATTTCACTTAATTTTTCAACATACCTTCTGTCTCACATAAATAAATCTAGACCTAAATATTTTGTCATCCATAGTTTTAGAGGAGAGGTTTAATAATATTCCATTCTGTTTATGCCCTTAGTTGGGCTGGGTAATCAAGACAATATCTCAAGTTTTGCTGTGCTATTATTTTATATTGATCTACAGTAATATCTAGGAAGGTTGCCAGATTTTGACTGATTGTGATTGCCATAAGTTCAATGCTGAAAAACATTTATGAATTGATTTACTGCTTCAGATATAGCTCATTTCCCACTTTATTGCCTGTTTGGTTTTCTATTGTGTTAATATCCGATTTTGCTTTTATTTGATTGTGTTATACTGGTATTTTAGTCTTTGATCGTAGGCTAAATATGGAGCAAATATCGAACTAAGAATAACATTAGGGATGGAAGTATTTACACTGTCTTCTGCCATATGAATTGGTAGCAATAAATAGGAAAAAGAAAGTTATGCATCATTTCCATCAAGCTGCTTTCATGCTATTTCATCTATGGGAGACACACCTGTTTAATAAACTGCCTAAGAGGAAGAGCAAAACAATATCCATTTTGTTAAAAGAAGAGAAAATCCCCAGACAATTGAGACCATAGTCAGATAGTATTTTTATCTCTATAATGTAAAAATGTTTCTCCTTTCTAAGGTGGAATTCTGCTCTACACAGAGTCTTCCTTGACTTTTACACACCCCAGAGTTTTCCCAACAGCACCTACCAATGCATTCACCAAATGGTGTGCGATGGAAGCCGGGAGGACATCCCATAATGCAGTGGAATGAACCCAAGGTGTTCTGGCATTGCCATATGCCACAAGCCGTAGCCCCAAATTCTTCACATTCATCCACATCTGTCATCCATGGGAAAGCATTTTCAAAATAAAGTATCAGAAGGGAAAAAAATTAATAAAAGACTTGGCAGCAGTAAGTTTTAGGGAAAAGGGGAAACATGAAAGATATCTCAAAGAGTGGGGAAACTGTGGTAGTGGAGGAAGTCTCAGAGGAGTTGAGGAAGGGAAAAGAAAAACTAGAAGTTTAGAATCAAAACAAAGTTAAATAAACTGTTGGCTAAATAGAGGGATACTTAGAAATAGAAAATATTAGAGAAGTAAGTGATAACTATGGCAACACTGAGGACAGGAAAAAAACTGTGTCACGTCTAACACTGACACCCTCATATCCACCTAGTCAAAAAACACTGGAAGGAATGTTTGGCACAGAAAAACAAAGCGTAATAGCTAATATGCAAACCATGCAGACAACACTGTTTAGTATTCAAGAAACAATGCTAAAAATGCAGAAGACAATATCCAAAAATCATGTAGAAATGAGAGGGGATATGAATAAATTGGATACTAGAATTGAGATGATTCAACAAACGATCGAGAAAAATGAAGTAAGAATCCAGACAGTAGAAGTGGGATTGGATAAAGTAGTGAAAAAAGTTGATATATTAGATACAGAAATGATGGCAACTAACAAAAAAATGGAGGAATCGATTATCCATCTAGAAATGGATAGGGCGGCATTTTACCTACGTTTTCAAAACGTAGTAGAGGAGAAGGAAGAGGATTTGGGTGCTATCATGGGGGATTTGATTGCCGAGGCCCTACAAAGGGATAAACAAAAATTTTTGATAGAGATTGATGAGGTGTATAGAATTCATACAAACTATGCCAGATGCAATAGACTTCCACGAGAAGTACATATTAGATTTGCTAAGAAAAAGGTGAGGGACATAATCTATAAAATCACAAGAGAGGATCCAATGATTTAAAAGGGTGTGGAAATACAAACTCTAAAACCGGTACCAAAGAAGATTAGAGAACAAAGAAGGGATTATAGATTCCTTAGTGCTTACTTAATTAAAAGAAATATACCATTCAGATGGCTAATCCCGGAAGGGATGTTAATATCATGGAGGGAGAGGAAGATTAAGATAGATAGCCTAGAGAAAGCACGGGAATACTATGACCAATTGGAAGGAGTGGAGGAAGAGAATAGCAGCAAGGAAGAATTGAAATCTAAAAACCAGGAAGACCAACAGCAGGAAGTAAGGGAAACAGAACGAGGGACAGAAAGCAAGGAAGAAAAAGGACAGAGGAAAGAAAGAGGAGTAGGCACAAGAACAAGACAAACACAAATAGAACAAGTAGAAAATGGAAAAGGAGATTAGGTTATTATCGATTAATATCAATGGATTAAATGCACCAGTAGTGGATGTAAGATAATGCAGTAGTGGATGTAAAAAAAGACTATATTAGTGATATGAAAAATAAAAAGAAAAGGAAAACATTACCAAAGATGTTTTTTGATTTGGCACATGAATTTAACTTATCAGATCAGTGGAGAAAGAGAAATAAAAAAATATATATACATTCTTTTCGAACCCGCATAAATCTTGGTCTCAAATAGACATGGTATGGATGAATGAAGGGGCGTTGTTTTACCTGAATGCCTTTTCTCAGCATGATGATGGAGAATCCACTGGTGGGTTGTCTCAGCCTTCTTGCTCAGATAGACTAATTGTAAAAATTGCCACACCTCCTGCAGAGCTAGACCGTCCCAGTTTTCGACCGAGGCCAAGCAACCGACGATAGTCCGACGCATTGGCTTCTTGTACCCATGACACAGGACCAGAAGGCCCTTAAAGGGTGGATGTGGATTCTCCATCATCATGTTGAGAAAAGGCATTCAGGTAAGACAACGCCCCTTCTCCAGCATGATGAGTGGAGAATCCACTGGTGGGAGATACCAAAACGCTCATGTCCCTACGGGGGGGAAGCAGTCTGGGCTTGTGTCCCACCAGATGAAATCACCTGTTGTAACACCCTTCGGCCAAACGAAGCATCCAAAGAAGCAAACTTGTCCAACCTATAGTGTCTGACGAAGGAGGATGGGGAGGACCAAGTTGCTGCCTTGCAGATTTCTTCAATGGATGCCTGCATCGACCAGGCCACTAATGCAGCTGCATTGTGAGTGGAATGGGCAGTGATGTGGCATGTGACGGGTAAGCATGGGCAATGCAAGCCCTGATCCACCTTCCAATGGTCGAAGAAGAGACCTTCTGACCCATGGAAGAGGGCTGGAAAGACACAAACAGGGCCTCAGACTTGCGAAAGGCAGACGTCCCTTTTATATAATAACGTAGGGCCCTGTGTACGTCCAGTTTATGCCACTGTCTTTCCAGTCTGTGGGATGGATTGGGGCAAAAATTTGGAAGTACTACCTCTTGAGACCTGTGAAACCAGATATTTACCTTGGGGATAAACAATGGATCTAAATGAAGGACCATCCTGTCCTCATAGAATGTGCACAGGTCTCCTCTAACAGAGAGGGCCACCAGCTCCGAAATGCAACTTGCTGATGTGACTGCAATCAAGAAGGCCTTTCATTGAAAGGAGCCACAGAGTGCAAGTCTGCATAGGTTCAAATGGTGTTGAAGTCAAGGCCTGAAGAACCTGAGACAGGTCCCAAGAGGGGTATCGACGTATCGACGTTGGCCTGGCATTAGTTGCCCCCTTGAGGAAGGTGCTTACCACTGGGTGTTGGGCTAAAGGCCCCAGATTGTCACAAGTAAGCACCGTGGATAAAGTGGCTACCTGTCTGCAGATAGTGCTAGGAGCTAACCCCTTATCCAGAGTCTCCAGCAAATATTCTATAATATTTGGAATGGTCACTGAAAGAGGCTGGAAGCTGTGTGTAGTGCACCACAGACAGAAGTTTCTTCAAGTCACATCATAAATCCTATTTGTAGAGGGGCGTCTGGAAGCTTGGACCATAGAAATCACCCTCGACGAATAGGATTGTCTGGTTAAATTCTGCCGCTCAAGTGCCAGGCGGTCAACTGGAGCCACTGGGGATTCGGGTGTTGAAGGGTCCTTTAGCTGAGGGAGATGTGTTCTGGAGGAATCTTCCATGGCAGTGAGATGGAAATTTCCACGAGGTTGGCAAACCATGTGTGTCTCGGCCAATGTGGAACAACCAAGATGGCCTTCGCCTGTTCCTGCAGCACCTTGCGGATGGTCGCCGGAATCAGGGAGAGGGGAGGGAAGGCGTACAGCAACTCCCTGGGCCACCTGCTGCAAAGAGCATCCGTTTCCTCTGCCCCTGGGGAAGGGAACCTGGTGAAGAACCTGGGCAGTTGGGAGTTGGTTGGGGAGGCAAACAGGTCCAACTGAGGTTGGCCAAATCTGTTCGAGATCTCCCTGAACAGGACTGGGTCCAGACGCCACTCTGAGTGGTCCACGGTAAACCTGCTCAGGGAATCTGCTTGTTGGTTTGTCTCCCCCAATATATGCTCGGCCTTGAGTGAGGCTAGATTGGTCTCTGCCCAAGAGTTCAAACTGTGGGCTTCGAACATAAGGGACTTGGATCCCTGCCTGTTTATGTGTGCCTTTGCTGCCACGTTGTCAGTTAACACTAAAATGTGTTGTCCCGCCACTCTGGTGGAGAAGTGGCATAGGGCCAGATGAATGGCTTTGAGTTCCAGCCAGTTTATACTGAGGCTCAGGTCCGAACAGGACCACTGACCCTGAGCCAAATGCGACTGGGGTGGGCCCCCCATCCAAACAAGCTGGCGTCTGTGGTCAAGGTGAGCCTGGCAGGCTCCTTGAAGAGGGATCCCTTGGCCATTGCTGGGGAGGTCAACCACAGGAGGGACAACAGTGTTCGGCGTGGGACCCTTACCCTCCTGTTGGAAGAGCTCATGTTCAACTTCTGGTAGGGAAGAAGGAACCATTGAAGCTCTCTGGAGTGCAACCTGGCCCGTGGAACGATCCCCATACAGGAGACCATTTTCCCTAGCAACTGTGATAGCTGAACTAGAGGAACAGCCTTCTCCATTTGGACTCGGTGTACAAGGGTCTGGATGCTGTCCCAGCGTTCCTGGGAAAGGAAAATCTCGCAAAGGTTTGAGTCTATGATTGCCCCCAGGTGGAGGAGGCGAGTTGAGGGGACAGTGTGGCTCTTTTGGAAGTTCATGGAGAATCCGTGAATCTGAAGAGTCCTGATGGTGAGTGCTAGGTCCTACTGGGCTGAACGGAAGAAACGGGACTGGATAAGGATATCATCCAGATAACATTGAACGGGCACTGGTATCATTCTCAGATGGGCAGCTAATACCGCTAATATCTTCATGAATGCCCATGGGGCCGAGGAAAGGCCAAACGGGAGCATTTTGTACTGAAAATGCCAGTGCGCATAACAAAACTGGAGGAATTTGCGGTGCTCGGGTAGGATTGGAACATGAAGATAAGCTTCCGTTAGGTCTATGGAGGACAGGAAATCCCCCCTCCTGATGCTGGCCAGAATAGACTTGAGAGACTGCAACTTGAACTGCTTGTAGGCCAAGTGGTAATTTAATCCCTTCAAGTCTAATATCACCCTCCCGAGGCCTTTGGTACCATGAAAAGAATGGAGTAGAACCCCTGTCCCTTCTGTTCTGTGGGCACTGGTTCTATGGCCTCTATCTGCAGTAAATGGGAGATGGACATTGACATGAGCCTTGTCTTGTGGTGTTCCTCGTGTTGAGGCAAGCGAGGAAGCGTTCTGGAGGTATGGATAAGAACTCCAGGGCAAGGCCGTGTCGGATGGTGTCTAGCACCCAGGAGTCTGTGGTGGTGGCCTCCCAAATGTTGGCAAATAGGGATAGCCGGCCTCCTATGGGAGACGTCTCCCTGTAGTCACTTGTTCCGTCTATATGGACGGCCTCCGGAGCCCTGAAAGGGCCGTTTGGTCTGATACTGGGACCTGGCCTGGGGTTTTGGTGGTCCTGTTGCCGATCCTGCAGAAGTGCAGATTTCGAGACCAGTCCCAGGCCGGTCTGGCACGAAAGGGCTGTCTCCAGTCCCAAGTTGGACCGCTATGGAAGGATTGCCTCCAGGAGTCCTAATGGGATCTCCGGCCTGCCCTCCTGGAGGTGTGCACAAACACCTTACATTTGTCCTTCCCTTCGACCAGGTAAGGATCGAGGACCGTGACAAAAAGGTGGCGATTGCCAGATGCCACTTGGACTTTAGGTCGACCTGCCACTGCTTGAGCCAAAGTAGGCTGCGGGCTGAGATGCTGGCTTCTATAGACTGAACAGGGTACCTGTCTGAATGAAGAGAGGCGTCCGCCACGTATTCGGATGCGGCAACCAGCTTGCCCAAGGTCTGCTGTGCTCGTACCTGGTCAGGTGGAATTAGAGCCTGTAGTTCCTGGAGCCCGATGATGGATGATCTGGCGAAGAATGATGAGGATGTCGCTGCCTTTACAGACCACGCCAAGGCTTGGCGAGACCTGTGAAGGGAAAGCTCAAACCTTGTCCTCCACTCTTAGGACCTCAGCCATGTCCCCTGGTACAGTGGGGGAAGAAAACAGAGATGTTAAAGGTGTGTCCGCGAGTGGCACCTCCAGGAGTGAATAAAAGGAAGAAGACAGATTAAAGAGTTTTTTCTCTGTTCCACTTGAAGTGAGGGGGGTACCCAGGGAGGATCACTGCTTTTGCACCATATTGTGGAAGAAGGGCAGAACGGGAATCTGTTTCTCTGCAACCATCGGCTCAGAAAACAATGGGTTCGAGTCCTAGGTGGCGGGAGGTGTCAGCTGTATCTCCTATTCACGGGCGATGTTAGCCGATGCACATGCTTTCAGGAGCAGCAACCTGAAGAGAGATTGGTCAAAGAGGCCGGTAACCAGGAAGGATCTGGAGATGCTTCCTCATCCTCAGACATCAGCATGCCAGATGTCCCGTAATCGTCCGAACCTGACCCTTCTCTCTGGGAGGATCTGTCTGAGAAGGCAGGGCCTGGAAAGGGGGCTGACTCAGTCTGTGAGAAGCTTGACAGTGGGGGCCCGGGCACTAAGGAGGGCTGTCCTCCCATAGAGGAGGCCATGTAGTGGGCGAATCTCACTTTTACAAAGAGATGGGGGGGGTAAAAAAAATGCCTCCGAAGTTCCCCTGATGTCTCATAATGCAGGCTCAAGAGCCTGACTGTCAGCACTGTAATGGTTGAAGCTGAGGAGTGTGCAGATAACAAAATGGCAGCCTTGCCAAGCTGGCCTCGCCTTGGGCTTCACAAGTTAATTCAAATTGGGAAGCTGGTAAGCGCGAAATTCCTCCCCGCAATGCCCTGGCAGGGCAACCAGAAAGGGGTCCATGGCCTCAAGCGCTCAAGCGCTCCCTTCCAAGGCCTTTTCTTGATCTGACAAGTCATTTCTGTGCCGTCCAAAATGGTGGCTGCGCCCAAATTAACATTTTGCTGACAAGACTGGCAGAGCCTGAGGGAAGGTTGTGCGGACTGATCAGCATGGCCAGAGTCCGTGGGGGAGGTTCTGACCATGCTGAAGGCTCTGTTGGTCTGGGAGCAGAAGGGGATGATTTGGCAGTCCAATGCTCCGTGCAGCCTTCCGAGAGCCAGAAAACCTCAAAAAATCAGCTGAGGGGTCCATGCGATGTCCTAGGAACGATAGAGCTCCGACGAATCTGCCGGCTAATTAATCAGCTGGGGGTCGCCTGGAACGGCGAAATCCCCCTCACCTCAAGAAGAGCCGTCCCAGCAGGCCAGGAGGCTCAGATTGGCTGAAGTGAGTACGATCTCTCCAAATATGCTAATTGGGGCAAGCAGTTCAAATCTAGTCAAATTTGGAAAAATTTGTAGAAATTTGGGAAAAATCCAATTGTTGATGTAGTGCAGCGGTTCTCAACCTGTGGGTCGCGACCTCATTTGGGATCGAACGACCATTTCACGGGGGTCGCCAAACACTGCAGTCTGCAATTTTTCCCCTTTTCTCCTCGGCCGGCGCAGGGGGCAGCACTGCACATGTGCGGGGGTAGCACGTGCATGCACGATGTGGGCTCGTCGCGCCGCGCATGCGCGATGCGGGCCATTGCGCGTGCACCACGCATGCGCAATGCGGGCCATCGCGGCGTGCATTCGTGGTGCGGGCCACCGTGCCACATGCGCGATGCGGGCCGTCACGCCGCGCATGCGCGATGTGGGTTGTCGCGCACACACCGCGCAAGGTCGGCGTCTCGGCCTGAAAAAGGTTGAGAACCGCTGATGTAGTGGAAAAAATCCAAGTGTTGATGTAGGGTTCTCAACCTAATGACTAAGCCTAGAAGGAGCCAAAATTATAGCTGGGACGGTCTAGCTCTGCAGGAGGCATGGCAACCTTTAGACTTAGTCTATCTGAGCAAGAAGGCTGAGACAACCCACCGGTGGATTCTCCACTTATCATGCTGGAGAAGAAGTAGGGCAAGACATAGAGACAATAGAAATAATGCCAAATATATGGGCCAATCACAATCCTCTAGAAATAATTTGGAAGGGGCAGAAAAAAGTAAGAAGAAGATGGATAATGAACTCTCAACTTTTGAAAGAAAAAGATTTTATAGTAAAGATTAGAAGGGAAATGGAATTTTTTTTCAAAGAGAACACAAAACAGCAATCATCAATACAAATTATTTGGGACACTGCGAAAGCATATTTAAGGGGCTTAGCAATAGCTTATATAGCAAGAAAAAACAAGGTGAAAAGGCAAATGCAAAATATACTCCAGGAAGAGATTAAAAAACTGGAATATAAATTACAAAAAGAGCCCCAGGATGAATCGATTAAAATGGGTATGGTTTTGGCTAAACACAAATTAAATGTGATAGATCAAGAGGAAAGAGCAAAAGAATTGATAACAGAAAAACAAAATTGTTTTGAACACACAAATAAACCTTGGAGGTGGCTCTCTTATAAAGTAAAAAAAGAGAAAGAGAAAAAAATTATTCAGGAACTTCATGACAAAAATGGATAAAAAGGAAGAAATAATTCAAAACTATTTTGAGTCAATATATAAAAAAGAGGAAATAGATGTGGAGAGTATTAAACAATATTTAAAGGTTAATGGTTTGCAAGAATTAAAAGAAGGACAGAGAAAAATACTGAATGGGAAAATAACAGCCCTGGAATTAAAAACTGTGGTGCAAAAACAAAAAAATAATAAAACCCTGGGGCCAGATGGCCTTCCAGGGGAAGTATACAAGACGCTTTACGAGGACTTTGAAAAGATATTAACACCTCGTATAATGATGTGTTGGACACAGCCAAATTACCAGACTCCTGGAGAGAAGCCACCATATCCCTTATCCCAAAAGAAGGCACAGACCCCAAACAGATTAAAAATTATAGGCCAATCTCGTTGTTGAACACTGATTATAAAATTTTTACTACCATAATTGCAGAAAGATTGAAACTAATATTACAGGATATAATACATCCAGATCAAAATGGTTTTTTACCTACAAGACAAATTAGAATTAATACAAGAACGGTGTTAAATGTCTTAGAATATTATGAAGCACATCCGGGGAAAAATTTTTAGATACTCAGAAAGCATTTGATAATCTCAGTTGGCAATTTATGTTCCAACAGATTAAGGATATGAAATTTGAAGGGAAATTCGAGACTACAATAAAGGCAATATACAAAACACAAAAAGCCAGTGTGATAATTAATGGCGATAATACAAAAAGCTTTGAAATTAATAAGGGGGTAAGACAGGGATGCCCAATGTCACCTCTACTTTTTATATTGACTTTAGAAGTACTATTAACTCAAATTAGAGCCAATGAAGAGATAAAAGGGGTACAGGTTAAAACTGAAAAATATAAGATACAGGCATTTGTGGACGATTTGGTCTTTTTTATTGAGGAACCAATAGAGAGAGGAAATATTTTGATGAATGAAATAGAAAAATATAGAATAGTGGCAGGATTAAAAATTAACAGAGAAAAGACCAAAATGTTAGTTAAAAACCTAACTGAAAAACAGAAAAGAAAATTAGAAGAGAATCTGGAATTGCAAATTGTAAAAAAGATCAAATATTTAGGAATTTGGCTAACTATAAGGTGTTCCTCAATAAAAGAGGATAACTATAAAAAATTGATATTACAAATGAAAAAAGATTTTGAGACCTGGGGGAAAGTACAATTATCATTATTAGGTAGGATTGTGTTGATTAAAATAAAATGTATTACCAAGATTATTATACTTATTCCAAACAGTCCCGATAAAACTAGAGAAATTTTTTTTGAGGAATTGGAAAAAATAATAAACAAATTTATTTGGGCGGGCAAAAAAGCACGGATAAACATGAAAATATTACAAGATAGTAGAAGTAGAGGTGGACTTGGGCTCCCAAAATGGGAAATTTACTATCAAGAAGCTGGACTAATCTGGATCAAGGATTGGATAAACCTAGATAATAAAAGGGTGTTAATGATCGAAGGGCATGACTTACAGGCTGGTTGGCATGCCTTACTATGGGGAAAACATAAGAAAACACACACATATTTTTATCAACATCAGATAAGAGATGCACTGATTTGGACGTGGGAAAAAGTTAAAAAAAAGACACTATAAGAAAATCCCAAATTGGACTTCACCGATGGAGGCAATGATCCACCCTAACACTCTGGATAAAAAAAAGATGATCAGATACAAAGAACTATTAGATAATCAAGGAAACCTCAAATTAAGAGAAGAATTAGAAGAACAAGGAATAACCATAGACTGGTGGCCATATTTACAGATCCAATCTAAATATAATAAGGATATGGAAGAGCATGGAATAAACCAGTCCCCACATCAATTGGATAAAATTTTAATAGGCAAGGAAGGACATTTTTTAACAAAAACTTATAAATATTTATTAGAGGTAGATTTGGAGGAAGAAATAGTGAAATGGCCAATGGTAGCGTGGCCAAGAAATGTGGGCCAAAATATAAAACTGGAAGAATGGGAAAGATTATGGAACATAAATTGCAAACTGATGCTGTCAACTGCATATAGGGAAAATCAATACAAAATGTTATATAGATGGCATTTAGCACCGGCGAGATTGGCCAAAATGTACAAAAATATGAATCCGGAATGTTGGAAATGTAAAAATAAGGAACATTTTATCACATGTGGTGGCTGTGTCCTAAAGCAAAGACCTATTGGGAACAGATTAGGAATTGGATACAGGAGATAACTAAGGTGCAAATTGAACTCAAACTGGAACTATTTCTTTTGGGTATAATAAATTTAAAGATGGAAAAACAACTCCAATACATCATTATACATATATTAACAGCAGCCCGCATAGTATATGCCCAGTGTTGGAAGGGTGAAAACATACCTACAAACGATATGATCATACATAAAATTCTAGAATGCGCGGAAATGAATAAACTTACACTAGAATTAAAAGACAAGGAGGCAACAGAATTTCATGAAATATGGAATAAATGTTACAATTGGCTAGAACAGAGAAAGAGAAAGATATTATTACTGATGTAAATAAATTATAAATAATATATATGAGATGTATAACACAGTTCTGTTAAAGGAAAAAATGTATTTTTTTCATTTTTATTTTTTTTGTTGTACAGTGAAAAGAGAATAACTAAAAATTAAAAAAAAGAAAAGAAAAAAAGAAAGATATCTCAAAGACAAAAAGATCTTGAAAAAAATGCACAAGCCCTGATGGCTAACATAGTTAACATTCAAATATCCTTAAGTAGCAATGGGCAACTCTCATGTTTGTGGTCCCAGAGCAACATAGATTGTGCTACTAAAATTCATTAAGATATTTTTGCATTTGGGGGAACACAATAACAAATTAAAAAGTGGACACCATGCCCACGAGACTGGTATACCAGCCCAGTATGATAATCTTACATCAGTAGCAATGCCCCCTATAGCCACTAGAGTCCATTAAAAAAAAGACTGCCTTGTCACCAAAGTACAGTCCTGAACCCCCAAAATTGCTTGCCTCTGTGGAGTAAGTATTGTAATTCTAAAGTTTGGCTGAACAAAAGTAATAAATTGAAAATGAAAAGAGAAATAAATAAACAATACCATTTCAGGAGAGATAGGCATTCTTAAAATAACTGTTCTGCAGGACTAGTAATGAAAGAATAACATTTTCTTGGAAGATGGAGGGCAGCTATATAGTATGAGGTTATAGTATAACTCCCTGAAACTGTTATTTTCATTAAGAAAAAATCTTGCATTGACATATAAGAGAACCTCTCTCATGCCAATAGCACCTTCAGGGGAACAACTTTTCCCAGGATCTCAGTATGGAAGCAAAGTGCTAAACTTCCACATCCCCATCAATCACTATCAGCACCATGCCAGCAGCTAACATTTGATTTTTAAAAAAAAATGTAAATATAAAATACAAAAATGCCTCCAACAATTTGCTTAGATTGATTCTGATCTATCGTCTTTTTTTTCTTCAGTGGTCAACTCTTACCTACACAGTCATCTGTTTCCTGCGAATGTTGGAAGCCAGTTTGACATAAGCAGCTGTAGGATCCTTCTGTATTGATGCATTGGCCATGCAAACACCGGGATTGATCAGCACATTCATCCACATCTGCCAAATATAATACAATATACAAGCACAATGAAAGAAGCCAGACTTTAATGTGAAATAGTATTGAAATGGGACAGCAGAAAGCTAAAGTAGGAAGGGTTGATAATATGTAATGGAGGAATTTGTCTAAATTGATTCAAATGAATTAATCTGAGCCTAATTTGGAATGGGCTAAATTAGCTAATTTGAATTCAGGCTTTCTGATTCAATGCCATAGCTTTTCCCTAGATTTGAATTGCAAATAGAAACAGAATGTAAAAACTTTATAGCAGTGGAATAAATTAATAATTGGGAATCATATATACTATCCTTGTTTCCCCTATTAACTTATACTGTCTTTGTGGCATCGTTCAGCCATCTTTGAAGTGTGCTGAACCCATCCTCATTACTGTTATTTAACATAACAATGACTGGATGAGTCTTGAAGACACTATAGGTAATTATTAGGGAAATTATTAATATTTTAAGTTAAGAAGTGGAAATTACATTTCCCATAGTTTATCATAGAAAGCTTGTCTTGGCAAAACGAAATCTAAACTGAGAATTTACCAGAATTTATAAGCCCTATCATCAACATTGTATGTTATTTAGTAATTTTTTGTAATATGGACCCACAAAAGCAAGGGCAGAGAGCAGAGTTCTGCAGTATCCTGGATTTGAAGAAGAAAAAGTAATTCAGAGCACGTCTGAATACATATATACTTTTCAGCACCTCTCTAAATCAAGCACATCTTTTCCTTAGATGACAGTGTGAGTCCTGGAAAAGTTATAGCATGTGCATTCTGAATCATCTTTCCCCCCTCAAATGCTGATTTGCTGCACACTCTTAAGAGAAAATATAGCATGGATGATATTGAATGAGAAAGCATCTTTTAAGGACCTGGGATCAGCCTGAAAAAAAAAATAAGAAAAAAGGAAACCTTCCTTGATTTCTTTCTTTGACAAGATATGTCCAAGAGAGAAGGGACAAACAAAAGATCACTATAGCTTCTAAGATCTCACCCTGGCAGCTAACTCCACCAGCAGCATTTGAGAAGCCAAGAGCACAAATGCAAAAATAAGATCCATGACTGTTTAGGCATTCGCCATTGGGACTGCAGTTGTTACTGTCCAGACACTCATTTTGATCTATAAGAAATAAAGATAATAAAGATAGTTACAGGGAATTCACTCTGAAAAGCTGCCACAGATTATTCTAATTTAATACATGTCAACTATTTAATGAACTATCTTCTCATTCAGAACAAGATTGTCTTTCTTATAAAACTTAGACTACTCACATCAAAGCTATATAAATGGGATATACTAAACAATAAGCTGACATTCAAATGAAATTAAATGAAAATGAATGAATGAAAATATCTTTCTGAGAGTCTCTTCCAGAAATCTATTGTTGGAGAGAACTCTACATATACATACATATCCTGAAGTCTAGCATGTATTTAGTTAAAATCAAGAAACAGGGGTTAGCAGCCATATAATTTAGCTTAATATGAAAACTGAACTTGCAGTCTTTTCCAGAAAAAATCCATACCTGTTTTTCCCCTTGCTTTTTAATTCTGGCAACCTAATTTAAATGAGTAGGTGGAAATCCATATGCTGATGTTTAACAAGGTGTCAGAACTTCTTGCTAATATATTTCAAAACTTCAAGACATTAACTAAGAAACCGTGGAGTATCTTTTGCCTACTCCAATTTTAAACATGTTAATTGAGTTCCAGAAATTATGGGAGAGTAAGAATCACTTGGCTTCAAGCTGCAGACCAAGGAAGGTGATGATCACTATCAGATATACAGTATGTCATTCTTTTATTCTATTACATTCAAATATGAAAAAATAAACACAAAAATATTAGTCATCCCTTATTGTTTATACTATCTTTCTATAAAAGACAAGTAGTTATCAATAATAATTATAACTTTAATTAATTCGATATATGTTACAAAAGTACAGAATTAAGAAGAACACAGAACAAATGACAAGATAACAAGAAGAAACCAAATATTACATGAGGAACAAGAAACAAGAAGTGGGAAAGGAAAGCAGAAGTTAATATTGAACTCTAATTCCTCTATTACTTGTTGTGGAAAAACCCAATGAAAAAAACACAAAACAGCAACACAGAACAATAATTCGTACTTTAAGATTTAGAGGTTTATTTTGCTACTAATTGGGAACATAGCAAACATAATAACACAACATCACTTACATTAATAACCCATTACAATGAGGTCCAATGGCATAGCAGTACCAATAAGGACAGTTATAGGCCAATGGCAAATCAATCAGGTCCAGACCCAACTCTTTATACCAATGGTTCTCAACCTTCCTAATGCCGCAACCCTTTAATACAGTTCCTCATGTTGTGGTGACCCCCAACCATAAAATTATTTTTGTTCCTACTTCATAACTATAATTTTGCTACTGTTATGAATCGTAATGTAAATATCTGATATGCAGGATGTATTTTCATTGTTACAAATTAAACATAATTAAATTCTTTTCTATTCTATTCTATTCTATTCTGTTCTGTTCTGTTCTGTTCTGTTCTGTTCTGTTCTGTTCTGTTCTATTCTGCTCTACTCTACTCTACTCTACTCTACTCTATTCCATATTGTGTATTCTATTCTCTCTTCCGTATTGTCTATTCTACTCTATTCTACTCTACTCTACTCTACTCTACTCTACTCTACTCTACTCTACTCTACTCTACTCTACTCTACTCTACTCTACTCTACTCTACTCTACTCTGGTCTCTATTCTATTCTATTCTATTCTATTCTATTCTATTCTATTCTATTCTATTCTATTCTATTCTATTCTATTCTATTCTATTCTACTCTACTCTACTCTACTCTACTCTACTCTACTCTACTCTACTCTACTCTACTCTACTCTACTCTATTCTGGTCTGGTCTATATTCTATTCTACTGTACTCTACTCTATTCTGGTCTGGTCTATATTCTATTCTATTCTACTTACTCTACTCTACTCTATTCTGGTCTGGTCTATATTCTATTCTATTCTATTCTATTCTATTCTATTCTATTCTACTCTATTCTATTCTATTCTATTCTATTCTATTCTATTCTATTCTATTCTATTCTATTCTATTCTATTCTATTCTATTCTATTCTATTCTATTCTATTCTATTCTTAGACAATTTAGGATCGTCTTCTTCCTGGTTATTCGAAAAAGATTAAGTTATAGAAATGACATCTTTCCGATCATTCTCTACATCTCCCAGCTTTGCATTTGGAGTGAAATGAATCCCAAATTGCGGTTAGTATATTTTATTATTTTATTTCAAAACGGTCAGAGAGGAGGGTAATTTCCCTAAGAACTGCCCGCTGTGGCACTCAGGGAGCTCTTGTCTCTCAACCCTGCCCCTTTCAAGGAAAAGAGTTCGGGCGGGGGGGGGAGCAGAGGGAAAGCGTTCTCTTCTCACGGAGGAAATTGGCCTCGGTGGCTTGCCGTATGTGAAGCTTTAAGCAGCGTGAGAGTTGGAAGAGCGAGGGGTTCCCCTTTCCATCCCTGCTGCGGCACTTGCAGCTTTGTGGGTTGGTACTTTCACGCTCACGGGATTCGAAACGTCACAATGGCTCAGAACGTTCAGAGTGTTACAGTGTCTCTCACGCTGCCCATCACTTGCCACATTTGCCTGGGGGACTGCACAGAGTGGAATGTGTCTGGCCCCAACGCCCCACTCCCTTGCAAAATGCACGTGGGACACAGGAAAAAGCCCCCTCGGTGGGGGAGAGGAAGAAAAGCAGTTTTAATTCCACACGTTCTTTCTTTTTTTCTCCCCCCCCTCCACCCATTTCTTGTGTGGCTTTGAATGGGCGATTATTTCTGAATTCTAGCTTTGTCCCTAGCTTTGGAAACGGCTCACTGAAGCCCAGGGGCTTGACATGAACCAGTGGGGGACAGGGAAGGAGCAGCCAGCGGCCAGCCGACGTCCGTATGCCACCCCGGGGTGCCGCCCAACTTCCGCGGACCAGCTGGGAGTTGGCGAGGCTGCCAAGCACCGCCCGGCTCCTGAGGACCAGCTGGGAGTCAGTGAGGCCGCCATGCACCGTGGCCACCTCCTTCCATTGACACGGATGCCGGGGAAGTCCCCACCACCAGATGGGCATCAGAGGCATGCCAGCCAGACGCTGGAGGGACCGCCTCTTGCTTCAGCCACCCCTCGCTCTCACTGGATGCAGGGGGAGTCCTGAAAATCAGCTGGGCGTTGGCGGCAAGTCAGCCAGACACTGGAGGAACTGCCACCCACCACGGCCGCCTCTCCCTCTTGCCGGGCATGGGGGGGAATCCCCGGAAGTCAGCTGGGCGGCGGAGATGACCGGCTGGACGTCAGGGGGTCATCTCCGCCACCCCTCCTGTGTTGCCGGTGGTCAGGGAAGGCCGCCGGTTGCCAGGGGCAGCTATGGCCTCATAGAAGAATGTGGAGTCTCAGTTCCTAAGACCATCGGAAATATGTGTTTTCCAATGGTCTTAGGCAACCCCCTGAAAAGGTTGTTCGACCCCCCCAAAGGGGTCGCAACCCACAGGTTGAGAACCGATGCTGTAGACAGATGGTCTGCTGACTTTTGCTGACTTCTGCTGACTCTCTGCTGAACATAACTTTCCATGTACAGTGGTGGGATTCAGGCAGTTCTCACCACTTCAGCAGAACCGGTAGCTAATTTTTTGTTGCCCAGGTCCAGAATGGACTTCTGGAAGTGGCATCCACATAGAGAACCGGTTGTTCTCATATTTGAATCCCACCATTGTTTATGTACATTGGAACCCGCATCCATCAGCTACTTTCAGTTTCCTATTTCTTACTGTTCCACACATTATGTTCTAAATATATTTGAAACAAGCAAGCTTAGCAAAATCATATTAAGAAAAGTACAATTGCAAACTGCAAAATTAAGCATAGCACAAACTTTGGTTCAAGACTTTGTCCATGAGGCCTAACTTAGTTTACCTGGGCCTAAACCTTGCATAGAAGAACAATAGTCAATATTTTCGTTTTCCACATTGTCAAAAGCATGTGAAAATAACTAGAATAATCCAGAATCAACCTTGCTCAACCTGATACTCTCCAGATGTGAAACTCCAGCTCCCAGAATCCCTCATCACATAGGCAATGCCCACCCTAGCAGAGAATTTTGCAAATTGAAACCTCAATGAATTTAGAGGGCATCAGTTTGGGGAAGGTTGGTTTAAATTATATAGTTAAGCACAAGTGATACAAATACAAAGGCACTTAGAAGATGCTACTATGTATTCCTCAAGATAGATTCTCCTCTTCCTTTTTGAACAGTCAGATGCAATTTTTTTTTCTGGACACTAATGAGGCTGATTTGAACAAAGGCCACATGAAACTCCCAAAATAACTCTGCCTTTTTCTTCTCTTTGTTTATGGGTGTCCTGAAAGTGATTAAATTAATGAAGAATGGGCAACTTCATCCAGATGCACTACAATGGGCTTACCTTCACATGTGGTCCCATTGAAAAGTTCAAATCCTAGCTGGCAATGACATGTGTAGGATCCTGGTGTGTTTAAGCACTCTCCTCCTAAGCAGTAAATGTTTGGGTATTCACATTCATTACTGTCTGTTCAAGGAAAGGAAGGCATGATTAATGGAAAGGAACATCAATTAGGGAAGAAAAATTCTATATAGGCACAAGCTTAGACTTTTTTGTGTTTATTTTGAATGAAAAAAGAAAGCTAACCTACAGGGTACCATTGCTAGAGTTATTAGCAGAAGAAGTTTGTGTGTTCTCATGTCCATCTCATATTAAAAGTATACTGCAAATGCTTAAGAATATAACCAAGCACATTCTATCCCTAAAGAAGTTCTGTCTATAAAATTTTCTTTTGTGTATATTTTAATGAGCTTTGATCTTCTTAAAATATATAGATCAAGTATCAAAGCATACCTGTGACTGTTCACTGTGTTATGTATTACTCATGCTAATGCCAAGTTCTTCTAGCTCAAACGTAGAAAGACATCAGCCTGAAAGGAGAATGTGACATTCTCCTGCAGGACAGTCCAATGTCTGGAGATTTTCATATCTGATAATCTTACGGTGCATATTGTTTCTCTTTGACAAGTTTTCCCCCTGACAGTTTTGGTGCATTGGCTGGGAAGGGATGAAGCTGCAAGAGGCCTTGAGTTCCACAGGAGCATCTGACCAACTCCAGGTTTGGACTTTGGCCAATCAGCTTGTGCTCCCTCTCTGTCTACCCACACTCCACTTTGGATCAGAGATAAGGCAAAGGGTCTCACCTTTGAAGAACTCCGTTAGTAAGTTAGTTAGGGAAGTTGTTGTAGTTAAGCTAGTTAGTAGCTCATCTCCTGATTTGGCTGCATGGGAAGGGCCACGACCAGACTTCCTTTGGGGCGAGCTATATTGAGTAAGATTGTCATACCCTTAGGCAAAACAGTCTGGCAAGTCCAGTGACAGTGGAAACTACCGTGGCCGGGACCCGAAAGGTAGCTGACATTCCTGGGGGCTGATCACCCCCTTGTAATATTGAGGTAGCACCTCAGGTAGAGTCATACCCTGGGGTTGGCAGTCGTCTCGTGCTTGGCAGTGGTTCTCCCTCTTGCCATTATTGACTCCATGTTGAAGTTGAAGTTATCTACTTTGGTGAGTAGATGTTTTGATGATGTGCCAGTTTAGTAATTGTACAGGTTGGTGTGACTGTTACTGTATTTGCTGTATGGAATGTAAGGCTGTTCATGGAGATTGTGCCTTATTTTAATGGCTCCTCTGGTCCTGAAAAGCATTTGTCTTCTGTGGCTTTATTTCCAGCTGGCGGCTTTCAGTTTGCGAAATAGCCTTCAGCTGGGCTTGAAAGTGTCATTTGTGAAATATTGTGGTGCAGTTGCTTTTGTTTTTTTTCTTTCTCCCTGTCATGTGGTTGCTTTTAATAGTTTGTTTTGTTATTATTATATGCCTGCTCTTGAACGGTTTTTGTTGTGGGGACTGTAAGCTCTACATCTTGTGGCACTCCTAGGACGGAGTTCAATTCCTGTTTTTGTCCGTATTTTCTTTTATTGAGTTCTGTGTTCTGTACATTGTGGGAAGGAAGAGTTCCTGGTGGCAGAAGGAATCCTTTGTGCCACACTCCCAGGGTAGACCTACTGTACATCCAGTTATCCCAATGTGTACATTTTGTCTGTTTTTTTCCAATGCTTATGGGTATGGTATCACTCATTTTGTTTCAAAGTGTTTATTGTTCTGTGTGATGTTTGAACCTTTGTCTGTGTCTATGATTATATGATATGTGATATGTGATTGCCTTCAGATTCTGTGTCAAATGCTACCTTCCTCGCAGATAAGGGTCAGGTTATTTGCTAGGTTGGTGCATTTCATGATCACTGCTATTGAGAGACTGGACCTCTTCCATAGACAAGGACTGTCTGTGTTGGCAGAGCTCAGCCTCCCTCTTTTGCCCCTGGACAATAGTCTTTCAGTTGCCCAGGTGAAAGTAAAAAATGAAAAAAAGAAAAAAATTGGGAGAAGTAAGCAAATAAATGAACAACTACATAAGAACATTGTGTGCCCTCAAGGTCTTGCAATTGATGGATGGATGCACAATTGAGAGATAACAAAATGTAATCACAAACATTTTAGCCTGAATTGAACTGGTTAGTTTCCCCCGTCCATTCACGTCTTTATAACCTTTGCTTAGGTTTTTTTCTGTTCTTTTGATTTAATTTGTGGTCTCTTTGTTCTATAATGGGATGTTCCCAGCCTAAGAGGGGGGAGATTCCTAAAAAGGGTACCCTGGCATGGTATATATATATATATGTTCATAAGGGACCTAGATTCTGTCAATACTTACAGCAATGGCATGTGTTTACTTCGCAAGAACCAAGGTCTCAGTTTCCCTTTGCTGGAACATTTGACAGAAAGAAATTTAAATTTTATGAAGTTTATTTATTTTATTTATTTATTTTGTTTGGACTTATATGCCGCTCCTCTCTGAAGACTCGGAGCGGCTTACAACATATATATAAAAAAATAATTACAATCTAAGTCCAAGCAAAAAATATTTAAAAATAAAACCCCACACATATTCATCAGTCACACAACAATCGACAATCATCCCCAGGCCTGCCGGCAAAGATAGGTTTTTAGATTCTTTCGGAAGGCCGGGAGAGTGGGAGAAACGCGGACTTCAGGAGGCAGTTGGTTCCAGAGGGCGGGCGCCACAACAGAGAAGGCCCTCCCCCTAGGGCCCGCCAGACGACATTGTTTCGCTGACGGGACCCGGAGGAGGCCGACCCTGTGCGCTCTCACCGGTCGTAGGGAAGTATGTGGCAGAAGACAGTCCCGTTGTCTTGGATGCTGTTGATGTCTTTCAAACTGGGCAATTGGTCTGCTTTTGTGGTTTGGTATACAGAAATGGAAAAGCGGTACAGGGAACAGCATTTGCAATCCTTCAAAAGTAACAAGGAAAAACTGGAAAGATCATTGATCGACCTTAAGGCCTCTGTCACAGCTGTTCAGGTTGCCCTAATGTCCATAAGAATGACTCTTTCTCAACAGACTGGACTCTCTCCACATGAGATATTAGTGAGTAGATCCATACAAACGCCAGCCTCTCCCCCAACATTCCTATATCTGAAAGACACTCATATGTTGGCCACTGCTATGTTGACCTCTTGCCAAGCTCTTCTCACATCTCTTAAAGATTGTCATTCACAGATTACAGCAGCTATGCCCAATAAACCATTACATCCCTGCCATTCATTAAAAGTTGGAGATTGGATTCTGAAAAAAGTATTTTAGGGTAAGAACTGTTTGGCTCCTCGTTGGAAGGGACCATTCCAGATTCTGTTGACCACCAACACTGCTGTGGAGTGTCACAGTCTGACCTCCTGGGTGCATGCTTCAAACTGTAGAAAGGTACTAACCCCAAATGAGGAAGTTGCACAATCTAAGCCATCCCAACCCAACAAGACAAAGATTGAAGCTTTGTCCAACAGGGGAGTAAGTGCTGATAACCTCTGCCCCCATCCAGCCAAGGTGCCTCCATCCTGGCCTGCCAGCCATTTGTTCAAGTCCGCAGCTGGCCAAGGGTCCCATCCGGCTCCTTTGGCAATGAAAAAAGAATGCATCCAGACCAGAAAACGAAAAGTTAACTATGTCAGAAAAGACAAATCTTCTGTGTTGCTTGATTGTAAATCTCCAATGATGCCCCTGATGTTGGTAAGCTTCCGAGAAAGAGACAGCAGCATTGCCTTATGTATTCCAGATATTTCACCCCTATCTGTTGATCAAGCACCCTCAAGCACTTCATTTGTACCACCTTCTATGGCCTTATTTGTACAATGCTGGAATGTGAAAATATCTGTTGATGATCCACATTTGTGTAAAATCCAACCTGTACCTCCATGAAATGCTTGCCTTGCCCAACTATTTTTCAAGCTTACTTTGTACTGACTGCCTTACTATATGACCGCAACTTGCATTATGTCATGACCCCTTTTGGTCTTAAACCCAAAGGTGTATACTTTGTAACAATGTAGTATCCTCATGAGACTATAAACTTCATGATGCTGCTTGCATATTGTCCTTCCAGTGCAAATATAATGTACGGTTTACTGTTTTACTGGTCCTAATTGTGGTGTTGTCCTGAAGGACAAGTGGGGACTGTGAAAGGAAAAATATATCAATACCTATGTCATGAGGGATCTAATTAATTAATTATATTTTAGAGTTGAACTTGCAAACTAGCAGTTGGCTTTCACTTGCTGTTGACTTTCCATAGAAAAAAAATGACTGTTTGTGATTGGCATGAATTCTTAAGCAAAATGTAATATAGAACAAGAACGTAGGGAAAAAAAGGAACTGAGCCCTGTGTATGGATGCAACACACGTAGGAACGGTAATGAGGACAATAGTGGTTAGAACAAGGATAGGAAAGAACAGAGAAGTAGCCTGGTAACCAGGACAACAGTAGAAGAACCTTGGAATCCTGATGGACTTAACTATGAGCCAGCAGTGTGCAGCAGCAACCAAAAAAGCTAATACAGTACTGGTTTGTATAAACAGAGGCATAGAATCAAGATCATGCAAAGTACTACTACCACTTTATAAAGTCCTAGTAAGACTACACCTTGAATACTGCAGCCAATTTTGGTCACCACATCACAGAAAAGATGTTGAGAGTCTGGAAAAAATTCAGAGAAGAGCAACTAAGATAATCAAAGACCTGGAGATCAAAACATACAAGGAATGGCTGCGGAACTTGGGTTTGGCCAGTCTAAAGAAAAGAAGAAATAGGAGAGACATGATAGCAGTATTCCAGTATCTGAGGGGCTGCCACAAAGAAGAGGGGGTCAGGTTGTTCACTAGAGCCCCAGAGGGAAGGACGAGAAACAATGGTTGGAGGCTGATCAAAGAGAGAAGCAACCTGGAATTAAGGAGAAACTTCCTGACAGTGAGGACAATCAACCAGTGGAACAGCTTACCCCCAGAAATTGTGGGTGCTCCATTGCTGGAATTATTTTTTAAAAGACTGGGCAATCACCTATCTGAGATGATATAGGTTCTCCTGCTTGAACAGGGGGCTGGACTAGAAGACCTCCAAGGTCCCTTCCAGCTCTATTCTATTCTATTCTATTCTATTCTATTCTATTCTATTCTATTCTATTCTATTCTATTCTATTCTATTCTATTCTATTCTAACCTAATGGTCAGTTCCAAAAATAGGGAGGTGACCTGAGGAGGGTTCCGAGAAATATGATGATGTGTTTAACAAGAAAAGGGAAATGGGAGGAAATTGGGATGGCTATTGGGTGGCACCAGAATGCTAAAGGTGGGCACAATGTTTTTTTTTAAATATTTTATTGGTTTTATAATTTTAAACAAAGAATCAAATTAAATACAACTCAATTTAAAACATTCTTTTTCAACTTTCTCCCACACAAAACAAAACATACATTCTTTTAGATGCTTACATAAAGTAACTATGGGTGTTGCTCGGCAGCAACCCCTTCACCACATCCCCCTCTTCCTTCCTCCCTCTCTCCTACTTCCCTCCTCCTCCCCTCTCTCCCTCCCTCTCTCTCCACCCTCATCTCCTCCAACCTTACTTCCCTCCACTCCTTCACTCCTAGGTGGGCACAATGTTAAAGTATAAAGCCTGCTTCAAAAATATGAGTGTTGCCACCTGGCCCAGCTGTCACACTTAAGTTGTTGAAATGTAAGTATTGAATTTGTGTGTTAAATTAAAATAAACCTCTGGAACCTAAAGTGAGAATTTTGTTGTGTTTTGTCTCTTGTTTCTCTTTAACAAGTTTTTTCCCTGACAATATCTTTTATTTTGTAGTCTCTATTTTAGTCAAAGAGAATAACCATGGAAACAAAGTATGATATTGTTGGCTATGAACAAAATGGAGCAGCATTTCTTAAATTTTCCAAAATAATCTGATTTACAACACACACACTTCTCACTATGTATGCATTAGTTTATATACATAGTAATATGAAGGATTCTTTTCTTTTTAAGGGCCACTCAAACAACTGAAAAGAAGCCAGGGTGTGTCACTGAATAAATATCTACAAGCAGTTGCAATTATTCTCAGTCACCTAATGAGTGTTCCAGTAATATACAGTACACCAAAAACATTGTTAATATGCTTCATTTCCCATTTGTCCCTATTGTTAAGGGTATGATTATATTAATGTATTTATATAATGTGACAGAAATGTATACTAGCTTCATCTACTATATAACAGGTGCATGTTGTGTAGTCATTCTTTCTTTCTGGTTTCTTTGATCTGTTTCAAGTATTAAGGTTTCCACGTTTGTCACCAGCCACACCCAGCTTGATAACTGTAAGGAAATACTTAAATCTAAAGTAGTAGCTGGAATGATAAACATTAACTTTATTGTCACTCTTAATCATGAACTAGCAATACTGTAGTCTCCTTTCAAATCCAGAGCCATCTATTAACTGTACAGTATTACTATATATAATTAAATATCTGCCAGTCCTTCCTCTCTGTTGGAAATTCTTGGATAATTTGCATTTGCAACAGGTTTGCCTCTTTTCCAGCTTAAAATGTCTTGGCATATTTTTTTAAGTGTACACCTATAATGTGGAAAATGATCGCTAATAAAATTATTACTTCTGTAGAATTCTCTTTATGATAATAAAAAAATCTCCATAATTATATAGTTGTGCAAACACTCCGGAGAATATAACATTGAAATAGGAATTAATTTATGCATATTTATAAATTCTAAATGTTTAACGGTATCACAATGTACATTTCTAATTTTTAAACAATAGAATTCTCCATATTTTACTGAAACAGCATCGTTCAGATTATAACCCTAACCCTAACCCAGGGGTAGGCAACCTTGGCTCTTTTATGATTTGTGGACTTCAACTCCCAGAATTCCTGAGCCAGCATGACCACAAATGAGCCCAAAATTTCTGTGGGTAAGTGAGGCAGTTGTTAAGTATATTGTGCCCAGTTTTACAATCTTTTTGCAACAGTTGTTAAACAAATCACTATAGTTATTAAGTAAATCACGTGGTCCTTAAGCAAATCTGGCTTCCCCCATTGACTTTGCTTGTCAGGAGCAGGCTGGGAAGGTTACAAATGGTGATCACATGATCCCAGGAAAGTGCAACTGTCATACATACACACATGCCAGTTGCCAAACATCTATATCTTGATCACATGACCATGGGATGCTGCAGTGGTATTAAGTATGAAAAACAATCATAGGCCACTTTTTTTTTACTGTCGTTGTAATTTTGAATGTTTACTAAATGAATAGTTGTAAGTCAAGGACTACCTGTATAGGTTTGTTTTTTTTAACTGCCTAGTTTTCAGATTTAGACTGGACATTTCTACATGTGTAAAACATGTGTCATTTACTGTATCAGAGAACAATTCTAGCATAGGAAGCATATAAAAGAAACAAAATGTATTGTTGGAAAAATATGTAGGCAACTATTTTATATAATTAGTTTCTATAGTCCATTTTTTCTCATTTTAACTCTTTATAGAAAAATATCATTGTATATGTGACATTCTTAACTGGGAAACTGCTGGAATTCCTATTGAGGTCAACTTCAACTTTAGTCTCCACATTTTTCTATTCCTATTTTCCAAAGCTAGTTCTTCAAAACAGCAAGCAAACATAAAAAGCAATTAATCATTGTTAATTTTCTTATTTCTAATAAACTGATTTTAATTTATCTGAATTTAGTTTTTTAGCTGGTTTTCATTGCAACTTTATTTATTTCACATTTTCTTTGTTACAGTTTTTATTTTATAGTGGCATAGTTGTTTTACTGGCATCATAACCTAATTATTCTCTCACAGAAAAGAGGATTGTGGGAGGATTTGATACTGAAAATCTAATATGGCACTTCTTGATCTCTCTGTTGTCATGGTCCATTAAATGTCTAGAACAGTGGTTCTCAACCTTCCTAATGCCGCGACGCTTTAATACAGTTCCTCATGTTGTGGTGACCCCCAACCATAAAATTATTTTCGTTGCTACTTCATAACTGTAATTTTGCTACTGTTATGAATCGTAATGTAATTATCTGATATGCAGGATGTATTTTCATTGTTACAAATTGAACATAATTAAATTCTATTCTATTCTATTCTATTCTATTCTATTCTACTCTACTCTATTCCATATTGTGTATTCTATTCTCTCTTCCATATTGTCTATTCTATTCTGCTCTACTCTACTCTACTCTACTCTACTCTACTCTACTCTACTCTACTCTACTCTACTCTACTCTACTCTACTCTGGTCTGGTCTATATTCTATTCTATTCTATTCTATTCTATTCTATTCTACTCTACTCTACTCTGCTCTGGTCTATATTCTATTCTACTCTAGTCTACTCTATTCTGCTCTGGTCTATATTCTATTCTATTCTACTTACACTACTCTACTCTACTCTACTCTACTCTATTCTGGTTTGGTCTATATTCTATTCTATTCTATTCTATTCTATTCTATTCTATTCTATTCTATTCTATTCTATTCTATTCTATTCTATTCTATTCTATTCTTAGACAATGCAGGATCAGACTCTAGAGTAGACTCTAGAAGATAGAACCATCCAACAAAAGGATTTCCACAACTACAAGTAGTCCTCAACTTACAACCACGACTGAGCCCAACATTTCTATTGCTAAGCAAGGCAGTTGTTAAGTGAGTTGCACCATTTTACAACCTTTCTTGCTGCAGTTGTTAAGTGAATCACTGCAGTTATTAAGTTAGGAACACAGTTGTTAAATGAATCTGGCTTCTCATTGACTTTGCTTGTCAAAAGATTGCTAAAAATAATCACATGACCCTGGGACACTGCAACCGTCATAAATACAGGCCAGTTGCCAAGCATCCACATTTTGATCACATGACCAATTGAAGGAAAAGCAGCAAGAGAATGGAAGAAAGGAAAAGGGTTATAAATAAAAAATCAGAACCCCTGTAACATTTTGTGGATGAAGCGAGGGGTTACGTGACTACTTTTTCATGGAAGTTTCCCAAAACAGAAGGATACGACTTTACAGCTGTCCCAGATTCCAACTATTTCATTCCCTCCTTCCAACATTTTCACCTTCCACTGAGCGTACTTGATTCTCATCTAAATGTTTTCTGACAAGTCCCTCTCTCAATGCATTTCCTTTCTGGAAATTTCTGGCAGTGGAGTATGCACTTCCCCAATTGGAGCCTCGCCTTTGGATCCTGACCAGGCGGGAGGCAGAATAAAAGGAAGCCGTTTAAAGGCAGGAGGAGGGAAAATCCCGAGGTTGGCTTGCTCCCGATTCATGACGAAAAAGGCGAAGGGAAGCTCACAATTCGGGCTGGTGGGCTGGCTTGCTGGCTTTCTTGCCCATGCCAACTCCCTTCTCTTTGCTTGCAGCCGGGCGATTCTGAGTTTAAGTGTAGCTCCTAACAATCCCGAGGAAAATCCCATGGATGGGGGTGGGGAGACTCAATTAAGGTGCTTGCAACTCCCCCACACAAGGCCAGAGACCAACCCCACGAATGGCCATCCTGGCTCATGCCCACGCAAAGCAGCAAGTCTGATCTAGATGGGGGGGGTTCAACAGAAAGGAGGCGAGTGAGTGAACAACACCTCGGATGCACCAGCCTGCGTTCTGCTGCCCACAGCAGCCCCCCTGCCTCGCAAACCATTATTCATTTTTAGCAGCTGCGGATCTGATTTTGCCAACCAAAAATAAAAAAAATACCTGGGGATTGGGGGGGGCGTGGCGGAGAGAGAGAGAGAGAGGTACCAAGTCTGTGCCTTGCTCTAAGAATGCGCTTTCCAGGGTTTTTTAAAAAAAAGATAAGATATTTTTAAAAATACAATCCAAAAGCGCTATTTAAAAAAGCAATTGCACTGAATGCATCATGGTGAGCTGGTGGAAAGAAAAGATGATCGCCGGCACTTTTATTCACAGACACCAGATTTATTTTTTCCCCAGATCATAAAATGTCCATTCCTCCCTCCAAAAGGGAGGGAATCAAAATACAAAAGGAACCCACCCCCACGGCAAAGCCCTCCGGCGTGCTGATTCCACAGCTAACAACCCTTCCCTCCCTCCCTCCCTCCCTCCTTCATTCTCCTCCTCCTCCCGCCTCACCCCCCCTTAACTCCCTGCCAGCCCGTCTCCCCTCTTCCACCGAGGCGCGAGTGACTGCATGCAAGTGCGATCTGGAGCAGCTCCGCCGGCGCCACAGATTCCCCGAGAAGATACATCACAGATGCCAATGTCTGCGCCACGGCTTCTGATTGGTGAAAAGGCTGGGAGAAGGCAGGCTGAGTCGTTGGCTCTTGCTAGCTCTACCTGAGAGACGGGGAGTTGCTCCTTTGATGCTTTAAGTCTTACCATTCTCTGTGTTGTTTTTATCCGCCTGGAGACGGATAGAGGAGCAGTCTTTCGGTTCCTAAGACCATCGGAAAGAAATGTTTTCCGATGGTCTTAGGCGACCCCTGTGAAAGGGTCATTCAACCCCCAAAGGGGTCGCGACCCACAGGTTGAGAACCGCTGGTCTAGAATATGTGGGGACCATCCAATTAAATAAACATCCCTCTCATTCCTCAAAACATAGGAGTTCACATTTTTCACTCAATAAAATGATGATGATATTTGCATTTATGTGTGAGCTCGCAACCATTCCATTTGTAAAGAACTTTTTTAAATTAAATTCTATATAAAAATGGATGGAAAATTAACCATTTTAGATAATTATTGGATGACCACTAGATGACAGCAATAAGATGCAACAAACTATAGCACTTTGCTTGCCACTGATTGATTTGCAGAGTTTTTCTCTACTGATATGGTAGCCCTTAATGTCTGGTCTTCTAATTTACAACTTTAAAAACAAAAGCAGATTAGCTTATTTAATCACAATAAATAATCACGCCCTTCTTTTTTTCATTCTCCTGACCCATTTTCTTGTTCCTCTCCAAACTGACCTAATTTAATGTAATGAATGTTATCTGCAAAGCTGTAACCAACTCATTAATTAATACATTAATCACTGCCAAATATTTCCAATCTCAATATCTTCAAGTATTTCATAATAGCCTGCCAAGACTGTGAACTGTAGCCTGGGAAAAACAGGATCAATATTCTACAAAATGCTTTCCTCCTAGGTGATGAATCTGGGAAAGGAAAAATCAATCCAGATCATAATCACTACTTCTTCCGCTTTTAAATGCACACAGGCCTAAAATAGGCCAAGTGTTTCAGTCATTCAGCCATGCAGAACAAAGTCAATATTATTACCTTCACAAGACTGTCTGTTAGATGAGAGAACATAGCCTATTTCACAAGCTTGGCAAGTGAAGGAGCCTGGTGTATTAGTGCAGATTCCCTGTGGGCAGGCCATGTGTGAATTGCATTCATCAATATCTAGGAAGGAAAAAACAAGAGTTTCACTGACATATATAGAATATGGAAGAGGAAAAGTTCAGGAAGTATCCTTATCATACATTGATCTCTCACCATCGTTCGGACAATACTCTCTCAAAAAGTGCTTTCAGAGGCTCATTTAAATTTCTTCAGAGCTTCTGAACTCACAAGAGATTATGTACCAAATCCATCCAATGTATTATTGAAAATGCTTCCAGCAGACATTTAAAAACAATATGCTACATCCAATTATTTCTTCATATCAAGTAATATTCACTATATACTGTTTATATACACAGCTTCCAATCAGTTTTCAATTAATTTCAATGATTTCTATGACCACAACAAAAGCTTGTTATTTATAAGACAGTCTATACCAGGGCTTTTCAACTGGTGGTACGCGTACCACTTGTGGTACATTAACGAGTGGCAGGTAGTACGCAGCCCTGCCTAGTCAAGTGTAGTGGGGGAGGAAAAGAGCCAGCGCAGGCAAGGACTTACTGTGAGAGAGTCCTCTGGAGCTGCAGAGTGGCTTGGGTGAGGCAAAGGCCCCAGGCTCACTTCTGGCTCACCTTCCCCCATGAGAAAGGAGGAGGGGGGGCAGAGACAGGAGAGGCTATAAAAGAAGGCCGTTTGGGTGGGAGAAGGAGAGAGAGAAAAAGCAGCAGCTTTGGGAGGAGGCGGAGTCAGCTCTAGCTGCACCAAAGGGAAAGGGAAAGGAGGAGGAGGAGGAGGAGGAGGAGGGTGTGGGGAGAGGAAAGGAGATCAAGCAGGCCAGCCATGAGCCGATCTACAACTGCTGTGGCAGCCACCTGTGCTGGCAGCAGCAAACAGGCAAGAAATGCAGTGGGGGAGGGGTCGCCATCCAAGAGGAATGAAAAAAGGCAGCAATGGCTGGAGGTGAGGCACGGAGGGAGAGAGATGGAGAGTAGAAGGATTCTTATGTGTTTTTGTGACTTTGAAGTTCTGGGATTTGTGCAATGTGGGCTTTGTATTCTTAAGGAGTGTTTGGCAATTTCTATTTGGCTGATGTCTCGTGTTAGCTTCTATTGCTCTACTATTGTTAGCTGTAAGTTTTGCTGCAAGGGATTTTGAAGTATTTTTCTCCTGAATGGATTTTGCCTGTAGCATTCCTTTACTTATGAATGGAGCCATTTGGGGAGGCTCCCTTTTCTTCCTTAAGTGCCTGCTGCCTCCTTAACTTTCCTTTCTAGCCAGTAAGCTAATTCTTAAAGGTGAATGTGCCCTTTTAAGCTAGTTCACTTAGCAGTTTGTCTTTTCTGTCTCTGGGGGCTTTTCCTTGTTTGATGAATATATGGAAGAGAGAAAATGTGAGGGGGGGTCAAATTCTTCCTTTAGAAGGAGGCGGGCATGAGAAAGAGGGAGGGAGGGAGGGAAGTCCCACCTTAGCACTTGGTCACCAGCAGCCCTGCCATTGACTTTGCTTGTCAAAAGGTTGCAAAAGGGGATCACATGACCCTGGGACACTGTGACCATCATAAATATGAATCAGTTGCCAAGCATCCAAATATAAATCACATGACCCTGGGCATGCTGCAATGGTCATAAGTGTGAAAAATGGTCATAAGTCATTTCAGTGCAATTGCAACTTTGAACAGGGTTTTTTTTTTGTCATCAAGTTTTTGACACCTTGCTAGGTGGTACTTGAATATTGCCATATCCTAAAAGTGGTACAATCGGTGAAAAGGTGGAAAGCCCTGGTCTATACAATCTTCTGGATCAGGCTAATGTATATTTTTTTAGTTAATGAGAAAGTTTTCTTTATCATCATATCAAGCCACATATATACCTTCACACGTTCTTCCATCCATTGATGCAATATAGCCATTACCACAATCCACGCAAGAAAAGGAACCTTCAGTGTTGATGCAACGCCCTCTGGGACAGATGATATAGGTTGTACATTCATCAATATCTATGTCAAACAAATAAGAGAAATAGGGAACTGAATTTTGAGTTCCAAACTTGGCAGAGCAACAACAGAACATATTTAACTTTCAACAAATGATGCTATAGGCAAAAGAACAATGTGTGCAAAGGTTATCAAGAAATAGCTATATTCCAAGTAAGGTTGTTATTAGAAACTTCATGAAGTTATCCAGAAATACGTAAAAATTGTATTAAGAGGTCTTGCATCTGGCACAATGAAGATTAAGAAATTAAAGCTTCAGTGCAGAAAGTAAAAAAAGGTGAAAAAACTTTAACTTCTTTCTAACTACTGATCAGCCTATTATAAGGTCATTGGATGATTATGAACTTTTAATTATATAGCAACATAAAATTATGAACATACAGGGATAAGGTCTTGCACAGGGACAAGAAGAGCTGTATATTGTTACAAGGTACTCATGAAGGAGAGAGAACTAGAGTTTATATTTTGACTCAGAGTAACCAGCAAAAGTTTACCTATAATTTTTCATCCTATGATATTTAGATTAGATAATCTTTGCTGCAGACCATCAGTGTTATTCCCACTTAAGCTTACTTTGATTTTCTTTTAAATTCTAGAATTTAATTTAAATTCTTTTAAATTTAAATTAAATTTTAAATTGTTTTTCTACCATTTGATCATTGACCCATTTATTGTGAACATATTATACTATGAATTGCAGTCTACCATCAGTTTCTTGTAATGGTTGATGAGTAGAGATGATTGTTGATTAAAAAAAAATCACTCCTGTATCTTTGTGGTTTATAACCTTATTCTCTTACTTAAGGTTTGTTTTCTTAACCAGAACCATCATTTACTACCAAGTTCATGTTCTGTTTCTTATCCTGTGCCACATCCTAATTTGGTGAAACTTATTTATACAGATCCATATTAAGGTTTTGCTACTTCTGTTTTCTGCCAGTGATTGTCTAATAAGGAAAACATCTGCCACTGACAGCACTGAGGCAGGAATGAGGCAAGACTGGTCACTGCTAGACTCGTTCTTGTGGCCTTCCTTCTCTCATTCTTTAAGCTGAGTAAGGTAAAACAATAACAACAACAAAAACAGGTTTTGCATAAGCAAAACCAGGGCTTTTTTTCTCATTGAACGCCCAGAACGGAGTTCCGGCACCTTTTTTGGATGGAACCTTGTAGGGTAGGCAAGGTGGGTTGTATGACATGTATGAGTTCTGGCACCCTTTTTTTTTTTTTTTTTTAGAAAAAAAGCACTGAGCAAAACATACCAGCTCCCAGATTTCTAAGGGAGGGAGCACAATTTGATCCACTAACCCACTTACCTTGTGGTAAAAACAGCAAGGGCCAGGGAATTTACCGGTAATTACTCCATTAACTGCTAGCTAAGTAGCCTAATACTTCAGGCAGAACTACTGAAGGCAATTCTAAAAGACAATCTGCACAGTGCTGCTGTGTCCAGCTCTTTAAGGAAACTTCAGAATAGAGGAGACAGGGCTGACTAGGAATTAGGGGGATCCTATCTTGTTGCTCACAGAGTCACTTTCTGTGAAATATTAATTGGACTGATTAATAAATAAATAGCAGACAGAAATACCCAAAAACAACATAACATTATGATCATAAATGGAAAAGGTCTTGCAAGGGGACAAGAACAAAGGATAACTTGCCTTTGGTTCTGTTGTCATGGGTGGTGATGCTTAACAGATTTTAAAACCCTGAGGATAAGGGGGCCACCTAATGAAGGGGAGAAATGTTACCTTGGTTTCATCTTATGTCCAAATATTGCTCACCCAGTTTCAACCTGAAGAGGTTTTGCTGCGATGACTGTAACAATTTAATTTCAACAAAATAAGCAAAAAAGCTTAATGACTTAATGGCAGGGGAAAATCAGTCTGAAGCATTTCAGCCTTGCAGCAATTAAACAAGTATGTGCAAAGTATAAAATCTAAAGTTGTTGATTTCTGACAGACTCGCTCAATACTGTTGACTTAATGATGGATTCATATAACAACTATTGGTATTAGGGTAGGAGTTGGAGATAGTACACTATGGATATGCAAGGTGATAGTTCCTGATACTTTAACTTCCAAAGATAATAAACGTGGCCAAAGCTAGCTCCTCCTCAACGTTTGCAATGAATTTCATTTAATCTTCCTAATCTGTCCAATATTTGGGGGTAAAGTGGCTTTGTTCCATTGGTTGACTGTCCTCACTGTCAGGAAGTTTCTCCTTAATTTCAGGTTGCTTCTCTTTTTGAACAGTTTCCAACCATTGTTTCTCCTCTTTTGGCAGCCCCTCAGATACTGAATACTGCTATCCTCTATTTCTTCTTTTCTTTAGACTAACCAAGCCCAAGTTCCGCAGTCATTCTTCGTATGTTTTAGCCTCCAGGCCTTTGATCATCTTGGTTGCTCTTCTCTGAATTTTTTCCACACTCTCAACATCTTTTTTGTGATGTGGTGACCAAAATTGGCTGCAGTATTCCAGATGTGGTCTTACTGGGGCTTTATAAAGCGGTACTAATAGTTTGCATGATCTTGATTCTATGCCTCTGTTTATACAACCTAGGATTGTATTAGCTTTTTTGGTTGTTGGTGCACACTGCTGGCTCATAGTTAAGAGAAAAATGTTTGACACAATCAGAGGACATTAGTGGCACATGCAGGAAAGAAGAATCAACTAAACTTTTTAGAATTGTTTCTTTAGAGGAAATGATATAGGATAGCACTGAAAAACTGAAATGTAAACCTCTTCATATCAATTTTTAATTTGTATCTTACTTTTTACTGGCGAGAGGATTATATTCAGTGAAAAGGCATATCTTTACTCTCAGGAGGTCCCATAGCCAGCCTCCACATCTTTAATTTGAAAAAAGGGGGAAAATCTCTGTCCAGTATCTTGCCTGTTTGAATCAATAAGCAGTGCTGAATTAGGCAGACATTTTTTGTAAGACAGTTTGTTTTATTATAAGTCAGCATTTTTCAGTATCGCTGTTGTTTGGAGCAGGCAAAATATTGAAATAGAAGTGCTGGAAATACTTTGAATATTCTACATTTTTTTTGGTTCTGAAGAAAACCAATTATGATTTATTTACTTCTGGAAACATCTTCAGATATACCTGATTTAAACCAATATATGTAGGTTGTAAAAGGGAAGTCAGAATATAAAGACAGCACTATTTGGTATTTTCCTTCTTTCCAGAAGAGGGCAATCTCTGTTCAGCAGATTCCCTATCAGCATTACTTCACACATTCTACTTATTTATGACTACATAAAAGTTAAATTTGAATGAACATAATAAATGGGCATGTTCTCCGTTAAAGATACAACTCATATTAAACAGCTGAGGTCAATCTGTAAGGAATGAATTTATACACGTTGAGTACTTTAAACAAGGTTTATCAAACTACTTGGCAAGAAAGATCAAAATTAGCTATGAAAGGAGAACATTTCAGAAAGCAGGGGTCTTTTGCAAACTCACCTTCACACTGTTCTTTGTGATTCAGGAAGTAGCCTATTTTGCACTCACAGTGATACGAACCAGGTATGTTGATACACTGCCCTCCATGGCACATATTGGGCTGGTCACATTCATTTAGATCTGTTAATTCACAGCAATGGCTCTTTAGCAAAAATTATCAATCCAAAGCATCATGGTTAAGTGCTTAGCTCCTTATATTATCCTCTTAATACAGTATGTTTAAACTGGAATGACCAGGGCAAATCATCATACCTTAAACACATTAATGAGAGATCTAGTTCTCTGGCAAAGTCTATAATACCAGGAAAAACAGAAGGAAAGAGAAGAGGACAACCAGCAGAAGGTAAATTAACTCAATTACAGTGGCAATGGGACAAAAATTGGGAGAACTGAAAGACCAGGTTGGCACAAATTGTCCTGAAGAAAATCTATGTCACTGACTTGATGGCATATAATCAATCAATAATTAACATTTAATCTAATTTTCATATTTCAGAATATAAATGCTGTGCTCTGATTGGCTGAGAGAATGTTCTGTTTGGGTGGGGGCTTTTTTGTGCTCGGGTTAGTCTGAGTTGCAGGGGGATTAGAGATGGTGAGCTGCGTTGCTGTTGTTTGGCTTCACGTTCGTGGTCGTGCCTCATCTTCATGGTGGGTGACAGTCTGCTTCATGTATGGATTGGACGGGTTTAAAATGACTAATGATGCAGCTGTGGTCTGGCTTCTGGTTTGTGGTCGTGCCTCATCATCGGTGTAGGTTTGGGTTTGCTTTTTGCGTGGATGTGTGGTGGTGACATCCTGTGTGGTTTTCGTGAGTGTGGGTCTGGTGTCTGCCCCCACCCAAACAGAACACTCCCCCCAGCCAATCAGAGCACTGCCAAGCCCCCAGCCAATCAGAGCACAGCCAAGCCCCTAACCAATCAAAACACACCTTCACCCAATCGGAACACAGCCAAGCTCCCACCCAATCAGTTCATACCCCCACTGGCAGTTAAAAGGAAGAAACAGCTACGATCACACATTGCTCCTAGAAGCACGAAGCCGAAAACACCAGCCTGAAGATGACGAATGGGACTTTGTCGAAACGTCGCCAAGACACTTCAAATTCTACGTGGGAGAAAACCCGAAGAACCAAAGACCTACATACAAACACCCGCAAAATATCTCTCTCTCTATATATATATATATAGTAAAGTGTCTTTTCTAGCAGAAGCTCACACGAAGTGAGGAGGTGGCAGACTCTCATCTTCAAAGGGGGGCTTTCAGGAACAAAGATGACTAGCCCCTAGCCCCGATAGTCAATGTGTTTAACAGCCCCAGGCAATCATAGCAGCAATAGTCAATGATTTCACAGCAACTGTTTGGAAACAAGTGGTGTGGGGGAAACCCCGGCTCCAGGCAACGATAGGAATATGAACGAAGGTAGTCAGCCTTCTGCAGTAACAGCTTGCCCCGCAAGGGCAACTGCCCATAATGACTATAACTTGCACAAGTAACAATAATCAAAGTTCGGATGGCCGCTAGTCTCCAAAGCAGTAACAACCAGCCTCTCCTTCTCTTCTGTTGTCGCTCACGGTCTCAGGTCTCATCGGTGTCAAAACCCCTCCCCCCTTTCCTTTATTGTTAAAATCTGAATTTAGCAACCCCAGCAACTTTCTCTCCCCTCACTCTCTCTCTTGCCTCCACTCGGGATAGCTCCCTGCGAAAGAAAGCAGTAAAATTCCACCCTCTCTCTCTCTCTCTCTCTCTCTCTCTCTCTCTCTCTCTCTCTCTCTCTCTCTCTCTCTCTCTCTCTCTCTCTCTCTCTCTCTCTCTCTCTCTCCTTCCCTCTCCTTCACAGAAAGGGATCAACTAAAACCTCAAATCCCTCTTCGATTTCACCTGGTCTCTCTCCGACAATAGCAACAGCAACCACCCCCACCCCCTTTCTACATACACACACACACACACACACACACACAGTGGGAGAGTGAGAACCTAATCAATATAATTTGATTTATGATCTGCATTAATAGAAAAGCATCGAGTTCTCAGGGTTTTTAAAGAATTAAAACTACAAACAAATTTGCCTCTATTTTCGTGTTTAAAATTTCTCTTACGTTCAAGCTTTTAAATGTAACTTTCTCTTACCTACAAATTTTTTATTATGAACATTCCCTAAAAATCATTACATAATAAAAATCTCCCTGCTCTATTTGTTACTTAGTTTTTTAAAAGACAAATGTTCCTGATAAAACATCTTTTTTAAAAAAAATAACATGCCCAGCTTATATTCAATTTTTGAAAACATTATACCTTTTCAGACACCACCTGAATATAAATATAAATTTGTGACACAAAAAATAGATCCTGAGAGACTCTACATGATGCAGCCCTCAGTGGTGCAGAATAAGGTGTTTGGTGGAACTTGCAGATCTTTTCCCATATAAATAAGTGGTGAATTTCTTTTACATTCTTTAATTTCATAGAAACATTACTCACCCTGACATGTTTGCATGTTTTGTGAAGTGAGAATGCTATACCCAGAGAAACAGATACAAGAATAAGAGCCTTCAGTGTTGACACAGTGACCCTTCCCATCACATGGATTTCTCTCACATTCATCAATATCTGAAACAAGAGGAGATAGCTAACAACATTTTGAAACTGTCCTCCATATCTGTTCTGTAGGGACAGATGAAATGAGAAATGTAGTTTGTAGAAAGCTGAACTAAAAATCACTTATTAAAATCTTATGCATAGCTTCTCGGGTTACATTCTTTATTTCCCAGTCTCTCTTTAACAACTTCTATATTTTAAACAGTTTTTCTTGTGTACTCATACTGCCACAGACTATTTCCACCAGCAAAACTAATTAAATAATTAAAATACCAATGCAATAAGTGTGACTAGGATGTTGTTGATATCCAGGATAACACAAGCAGGTATATCCTTCAGGAAAGTTCACACAAGTGCCTGGCCCGCATATATCAGGTGAAGAGGAGCATGGATTTATCTCTAAAAAAGAAAAAGAAAAATGTCATCAGGGAACAAATAAAATAGGTGTATGCTGTTGTCCTAGATCCAAGAAAAATGTAGATATTTTTAGCTTAATTAATGAAATTCATTTGTACAAGACACAGCAAAGGCTATACCTTAAAAGGGAATCAATACTACTAGTCTAAACATAAAAATGTCATGCCCTGAGTTTGCCTGGTTTATATAATTTATAAACCAAGATTTATAAAGATATATTCCTCTTCCAATAGCTTCATTCTGGATTATACCAAACTCACTGGAGAAAATTTGGAATCAGCCCAGCAATATGCAAGAGCTCAAAAAACACCCCATCTCTCAATAGACTTCAAAAATCCCACCAATCAGCCAGCTCACAAACAAACCAATACAGACAAAAGAGTATTGAGACAATCTTTGCTATGGGCTCTTTCCAAGAACGTTTTAGTGCAGAGCATAATGGCAGGAGCAGCTCTCCCAGACATTGAGACAAGTCTGAAACAACACAGCTGCTATTAACCAAGCAGTAAACATATGTCTGCCTGAGGTCACAAATCGTCCCACTCCTCCCCCAAAAATGCCCATGACTCAACTGTGTGACCTGAAATAAACGACAAGAGACACTCTATAGCAGGGGTGTCAAACTCAATTTCATTGAGGGCCGCATCAGTATTGTGGTTGCCCTCAGGGGGCCAGGTGGGTATGGCTAGGATGGGTGTGGCCTACTGGGTAGGTGTGGCCAGCTCTACATCGTTCACGTCAAGGGTGCCTGTAGGGGCCTGGGCAGGAGTGGGATAGATCTGAGGGTCTCTGGCAGAAGGGGGTGGGACAAGGGCAAGTGCCAAGGCATGGTCCACTGGAGGAGCCTCAGGCCATGCAGGGGGGAGGAGCTTATGGAGCTAAGACTGAATGCCTTTCAGCATAGATGGCCACCACAAAATTGTACATTGGCTCCTGGCTGGCCTGGGCCAGGGCCAAGGCCAAGGCAGAGGGGGTCGTTCCCTCACTGTTTCCAGGATGGCTTCGCAGGCCACATGAAACCAGGCCACATGTCTATAGCCCTCCAGCTCTGCCATTGTTCTGTAGTCAAGAAGTGTTATTTTTCTAGAAATCCTTCCCAGGTTTGCTTGAAAAGGGCTACTTGTGATATAAGCAGCACAGAAATGAGTATTCTGAACATAATCTTATTTTGTTAGAGTTATTACAATAGTTGAGGACTGAATTAGAAAGTTGCTGGCTCAACAGCATCTTAGTCATGAACTTACAAAGTCTCTCGACAAAGCCTATTTTCCATTTTAGGATCCCAACCTACAATATTGGAATAATGATTCTGAGTTGTTAGATTGTTGAAATATGGTATGTAATCTGCTTGGAATACTAATATCTTTTTTCTCCCCTCTTTCTCAATTATCCTGGGATTCGGCGTAAAGATCTGTCCATTTTCATTTCTTTCAGTGAAAATAAAAATGCTGCATGATAAGATGGTGCTTAGGGGTAATCATTAGTTTGAAGTGCATTATTTATGATTACCATATTCAATATATATATGAGAAACAATGTAAGATTTCATTAGAGTGAAAAAGCTACCAATGCTATAATCAATTTTAATATCACTGGTGAAACTTATATAAACTATTTTTTAGATCAGCATCATGAAATTCTATAGTTTGACTGTCTTGTGTGAAATGAAAAATCTCTCTTTACATATTGTAACTGAATTATGACAACCAATTTATTAGAACAGTGGTCAACATACCTGTGAATGCTGTTGCTATGTCTTATATCCACTACAAAGGATATGAGAAACAGGCAAAAACTAGAAACATATTAGACAAATACCAGCAATCAACTGGACTCTGTCGTCTTATACATATCATTCAGTCCAACTTACTGCTGAATAATTCATATAATAAGTCATCTAATCCAATGCAGCAAATCAACTCAAAACTACTTCTGCAGTAGAAATATGTATAGGATGCAGCAACCTCGCAATAGACCAACTGGGAATCTTTCAAAAAAGCTTTTCTCCAAGGGAGACAGAGAGAATTATCTTCTTGGAGACATGAATGGAGTATTAGGTCCAGTTTTAGATGAATTGTCCCAAAGGCAGAAAGAAAAACTTCCACAAAAGCCTTTCACTATATGGATGAATTGGCAATGTCAGATGCACGGAGAGTACAAAATGTAATGCCTCTTCAAAGGCTGCTGGCATCAATCACTCCAGCAATAAGATGTTCACAACTTCCCAAATCAAGGGAACCATCACCCTTGCCTCACCCCCCCCATCCAGCTGACCTATGAGCCAGGATATTTGCCTAACATACTCAGAAAAAGAGAGCATGATCTTAACAATAATCATATACACATTATGCAATATACAGTATTAGACAACATGTATTGATAAAACCTTGAAATATACATTACATACAAATGCATACTGCTTCTGGGGAAGATAGCAGACTGAAGACAGCTCTACAAAAAGCTGATCTGATCTGACATTTGCAGCCATGAATAGGGAGCCAATGAGTAGACTGGCTCCTTAGACTCTCTTGGATAAAGAGGAGATGCAAGATCATCTAAGCTAGTATTGGCAAATCTATGGCACGTGTGCCAGAGGCGGCACTCGGAGCCCTCTTTGTGGGCACGAACGCCGTCGCTCCCTCAAAGCTCTTGCCCTTGGCCCACGGATCGAGCACATTCCCATTGCGCAACTCGGTACCTACCGTGACTGCCAGCTGCTCATGCAGGTCCATTAGGCCACCGCCCAGAGCTTCAGGTCTGCCCAGCACGAAGGAGGTGAAGCGGTCGGCTAGGAAGCCCCACATAGAAGTGGTAGAGCACGCCCAGGGCCAGCAGGCAAAAAGCCACCCTGAGTGGGAAATGCTGGATCCCCATCAATGTCATGGCTGCCCAGGCCCAGCAGAGATGGGAGGGGAGGCACGCAATCCTAGCTGAGACTGGGGGGCCATGGCACCGATGGGGATCCGGCTTTCCCTGCTTGGAGTGGCCTTTGGTTTGCTGGGCGTGGGGATGCTTTACTACCTCTACTCGAGCTTGCTAGCTGGCCGTTTCGCCTCTTTTGTGCTAGGTGGGCCAGGTGCTCTGGGTGGTGGTGGCAGCCTAATGGACCTGCACAAGCTGCTGGCGGCACCGGGCCAAGGCAGGCCAGGGTGCGTCGTGTGTGCAAGGGGAACAGACTCCATGCGCGGGCCAAGGGCAAGATCTGCAAGGGGACCGAGGAGATGACCAGCAGGAACCTGCTCTCCAACTGCAAGCAAAACCAGACAGGATGGACTAGGAGCATCCGGCGGTCTGCATCATGTGCCTCCCCCCTCCTCTACTTCACCTGCTGCTGGAGGGCTGGCCCAGTATTGGCAGCAGGCTGCAGAGCTGCAGAGTGTGCCAGTCAAGGGGCCGGCAGGCTGTGGCTACTGATGGACACCGTTTACCCCCATGCACTCGCTGGCCTCTGTGTGCGGGAGCCAATGGTGTCAGGCAGCAGCCACCTCAGCCCCTGCCTCGCCTCGCCTCATCTCGCAGGATGAGCCTCCTGCCCACTGCCCCAACCACCAGAGACCCCCTGGATCTCCCCCAACCCTTCCTGGCCCCCACATGCATCCTTCCCACAAGCAACATCGAGGTGGCCACACCCACCCTGACCACACTCACCCAGTCTGCTGTGACCATGCCCACCCAGGACACTTCAATGCTGATGCAGCCCTGGCACTTTGAGATAAATAAGTGGGTTTTGGGTTGCCGTTTGGGCACTCAGTCTCTAAAAGGTTTGCCATCACTGATCTAAGCTCTTCTCCTTACATTTATTCCTTGTGAGGAGACTGCAAGACAGCAATCTCCAGTGAGTGGGAGATGAAGGAGACAAGGCAATTTGCTTTGTCAATTACTCCTATCACAAATGGAGCCTTTTTAAAGACAGTAAATTCACATTTCCCTTGAGAACAACTTTCAGAAATTGTCTATTAACTGCTTCAAAAAAGTTAGACATCAAAATGACAAGACTGGGTGAGTGTCTTCAATCCTTACTATAAGAAAATTAAGATCTATCTTTATTTTACAAATTTAAAATAAACCGTGAAAAGCAAGACAAATTTTTTTGCTATAGGAAGTTTTAAATGGATTAAGGGCTCAGAAAACATTAAAATATTGGGTTTTGAACATTAAGACTTTGCAACTAATTTTAAAGAATAAATGCAATTTTGTGGGAAAGAAAAACTAAGTTGGTAACATAACAAGACAGGTAACTTATAATCATGTTCAGATATATGTTTGAGGAACTGCACTGGGATCTGCAGTGCAACCGTTAATGAGTTATGTTAGCTACGGTATGTCTTCTTGGGAGTGGTTTGTTCCCAGAAGATGTTACAGAAAAAGATATGCAATGGAATCTACCAAGAACAATATGGATGAGAATTTGAGTAAATATTTGTCATCAATTACCAAAAAATATTGAATGAGGCTTTTAAAATTAAGAAGAAAATAAAAATGATAATCCCAGAGAGCAATTGGAAGAATTCCTTTTTGCTAGATTTATAAAAGAGGCTGCTTAAGGTTTTAAAGAAATTCCTAAGAAGGATCAATAACCATCTGAATGGATAAAAAAGCAAGATTGCCTTGTGTAAAGAAGGAACATGAGGTTGGTTTATTTGACCAAGGTTAAAAGGGAAATATTACTATTTGGAGTGGTTTTTTTGGGATTTGCTGATATCTGGACTAGAAAAACATTGTGTATTAGATATTGTTACATTAATGTGGTGTTTAAGATGTTTTCTCCTTCAGTTACTTTATATATCCTAGTTAGTATGACACAATTTAAACTAACTTGGTATTTCACTGTCTTTTTACTTAAGTAAATAAGTTTTGGGCAACTTGTCCTTTTTACAGGAAACATTTTACTTCTTTACTATGTTAAAAAATTGTTTGCATAAGAATACTGGGATTACTTTATGGTTGCTAAATATGGATTTGCTTATAGTTAAGATATGAAATGTTTATCTAGATGGTATATCTTGCTATTTAAGGAGGTTCTCTTGGTACTGTTGGCATTTGGAATGGAAAAAATGTTGTGCATTGGGCTTGTTTACATGGTGTTTAAACTTAATTTACATTAGGATACACTTTATCCCTTTTAAATGTTGTTTGGCTTACAGCAAAAGAAAACTGAGAGCCAGTTTGGTGTAGTGGTTAAGGTATCAGGCTGGAAACGGGAGACTATGAGTTCTAGTGCCACCTTAGACAGAAAGCTAGTTGGGTGACCTTGGGCTAGTCACTAGGGGTGACATGATAGCAGTGTTCCAATATCTCCCACAAAGAAGAGGGAGTCAAGCTATTCTCCAAAGTGCCTGAAGGCAGGACAAGAAGCAATGGATGTAATCAAGGAGAGAAGCAACCTGGAACTGAGGAGAAATTTCCTGACAGAACTATTAATTAGTGGAACAACCTGCCTTCAGAGGTTGTGAATGCTCCAACACTGGAAGTTTTTAAGAAGAGACTGGACAACCATTTGTCTGAAATTGTATAGGGCAGGGCTTTTCAACCTTTTCACCCATTGTACCATTTTTAGGATATGGCAATATCTGAGTACCACCAGTCACCTAGCAAGGTGTCAAAAACTTGATAACCAAAAAAAAAGAAAGGAAAAAAGTGATGAAGTACAGGTAGTCCTCGACTTACAACAGTTCGCTTAGTGATTATTGGAGGTTACAATGACACTGAAAAAAGTGCCTCCAAAGCCACAGCCGAGCAAGACACCTGCCTGCCCACCTGGTGGCGTTCTTTCTCCTCTCTGAGGTTTTCATTGTTGTGAACATTTCTGTTGAGGATTCGCAGCGGGGGTGGAGAGGAGAGGGTTGTTTGGTTTTTATTCCCCCTGTCTGCTGGGTGGTTGCAGCAGGTTTTGGTCACTTCACATGACCCTGGGACACTGTGACTGTCATAAATATGAATCAGTTACCAACCATCTGAATATAAATCACAAGACCCTGGAGATGCTGCAACATTCCAGCTGATCGGTGCTTCTCCTGGGCTCAGCAGAAGTGCCAGGATCAGTGCCGAGCTCCAGCTGGAGCCTGGCGCTGATCCTGGCACTTCCGCTGAACCCTGACAGCCTCGAAGAATTGCTGATTCTGGCACTTCCGCTGAGCCCTGACAGCCCTGCAGCTCCAGCCACCTCTCGCTCAGGCTTGTGCGGTGCTGCCACGGGTTCAGCTCATTCCCCTCCCCCGCTACCACTTTTCTAGGATGGTTGTGTACCACCTGTCAGGTGCCAATGTACCACAGGTGGTACCCTTACCACTGGTTGAAAAGCCCTAGTATAGGGCTTCCTGCCTGAGCAGAGGGTTGGACTAGAAGATCTCCAAGATCCCTTCCAACTCTATTATTATTATTGTTGTTGTTGTTATTTCTTAGCCCAAGGAAAAAAGCAGTGACAAACCACTTCTGAAAAATCTTGCCAAGAAAATTGCAGGGACTGGTCCAAACAGTCACTGAAATTTGGACACAAGTGAACAGAAGAAAGAAAACATAATATTTTGCTTACAACTAAGAGCTGAGGTGTGGAACATTGAGTTTTATATTTGCTAATTAATTTATTATTTTAAGATTCTATTTGGATTTTTTGCTGACACTTGGATTCAGAAAGTCATTATTTATTGGATTTGTCCATAGTTAAGAGATGAGTTATAGGATGAAGAGTTTTATATTTATTAATTAAGAGAAGGTGAAGGAATTATGAAATTGCAGGATCCAATTTGGATCCGTCACCAGGACCAGAGGTTTAGTTTTCCAAACTTTTGGACAAGAATCAAATATAAATTATTGCAAGATGTCAAGCAAAGAAGAGTGTCTGGGTTTACCAGATTTGAAATTGTATTTTGATGCATCCAGTTTGGTTTGGTTAAAAGAGTGGGTGAACCTCCAGAATAAGAGGCTGCTCGATTTGGAAGAACATGAATTAAGGTTTGGATGGCATGGGTATTTATGGTATGATAAAGTTAAAGTAAATGTTGATTTTAATAATCATTTTATTAGACATGCTATATTAAGACTTTGGAATAAATATAAAACAAGGGGTTTTTTTTTGGTTTTTTTTACAAAACTGCCCCTATGAGTGTCCCCCCAAGAAGCTTTTTTTAGAAAAGAAATGGTGGTGAACCCAGACTGGTGATATCAACAAATGAAGGAAACATTTAAAATAGACAAAAAAAGGCCATGGTTTTGAGTTCGCCAAAAATGAATTGGAAATCCTACTATGTGGTAGTGATGATCATATAACTGCCAAGGTCTATAAAACATTATTAAAATTGAATTTGGAAATGAACATGTAAAACACTGTATGATCCAGTGGGCAAGGAATTTTGGATATAATATGATGCTTGAACAATGGGAGAATATGTGGATAAAAGGCTTAAAATTCACATTAAATTATAACCCAAAAGAAATTTTTTACAAAATGATGTATCTCTGGTATTTAACACCAGATAAGTTATCTAGAATGTATAAAGGTGTTTCAAATGAATGTTGGAAATGTAAATGTAAAGAAGAGACTTTTATCATTTATGGCGGACATGTGATAAGGCAAATAAATATTGGAGTAGGATTCATATATTAATGGAGAAAATTCTTAAAGAGAACATAAAGACTAAACCAGAAATTTTCCTTCTGGGCCTAATGGAAAGAGAACTGGAAAAAAATTGGAACTCTGATTTTATATATGGTGACGGGAGTGAGATTGCTCTGTGCACAAAAGTGGAAGGATACCTTGATTCCTACCAGGGATGAATGGTTACAAAAGCTGATGGAATTAGCGGAGATGGTCAAATTGACTGTGCTGATAAAAGAAAAGAACATAAGTACCTTTGTTTCTAATTGGAAACCACTTCTGGACTTCGTGCTTGAGGTAGAAAAAAAATGATATCATGATTTTGGGTTTTACCAATTAGACTGATTTGCCGATACAGAATGGCTAGTGGATACTATTATAGAAATGTAAAAAATTGATATTTTATTTTAATGTCTGATTTTACTGCAACAGAGAGAGTCTGAAGTCAATCTTTTTGTTTCTCCCCCCATTTCTTCACACCCTTTTTGTTTTCCCTTTTTCTACTATTGTCCTCTACTATTTGCTTTTGTATTTTCACATTTTATGTTATAAATGAATAAAACTAAATAAAATCTGATGACAAACTTTTGGACTGGAGCCCAAGTCAGGAAACATCTCAATACGAGATGTTGTTGGACCAATATTATGTCATTCTTATCATTAGATGGCATCTTTAAACTTCATAATGCATATATAAATTAGTGTTTTTCAATTATATTTATATGAATAATGTCCATATAGCAAAATTTACTGATAACACTTTAAAAGTAATCCTGATGGATTTAGGTCTGAATAAATACATATGAAATTGTGCTGTAAAAAAGGAACTAAAAAGATAATTCTGTAAAGTTAGACAAAAATAGAGAAGATAAAATATTGTTTATTATCTTCTGCCCAGTAGGTTCAAAATTCGTCCTACTTTTCCATCAGCAATAAATATTCAGCAAATTATAGATTGTATAAATTATAGATTGTTTTTTTTCTTCACATATCAAAATAATCAACATAGCCTGACAATTACACTTTTGTCATCTCACTCATAAATACCTATTTCAGCAAATGTACTTTGCAAGTTACCTGGATCAGTATCGGTTTCTTGGGTAGCATCATCTGTATCCTATGAACAAAGCATATAAATACAGTGACTGTTCATAAAATATACGTAACTTACGTAGTCAGAGATGAATTCCAAGAAATCTAAAAATTTTCTTCTTTAGCAGTTTCCTTTTAAATATATTACTGGGTAAGCATATTTTATATGAATAAGTCCAGCTGGATATGAAATGGCACTGTGTGTGTGTGTGTGTGTGTGTGTGTGTGTGTGTGTGTGTGTGTGTGTGTAAGTTAATAAGAAATTGACCTTTACAATTCTATATCTTCATCAGATTAGGCTATTGGTGCCGCCTACCCAATGACCTTTTTGAGGGTAATGATATTATAAAGGGTAATAAAGGGTAATCTCTCTTCCTCGTCATTGGCAAGCTATAGAAAACAGATGAACAAATTGTTGCTGTTTAGGACTAAGAATCACATGAACATTAGACAGGGCTATTTGGTCCATGGTTTTTTTTAATAGTACATTTCTTTCTGGATGTTTTTTTTCTTTCTTTTCTGGTTTGCAAAACTTTGTTTTGCATTTATGAACTATTAAAAATTATCCTATTTGAGTAATACATTATTTTTCAAACTTTCTGCTAAAATATAATTTAACTACTCTCTACACTATATAAATCAATACAGTACTTTTACAAGATTTTTCTATTATTTTTAGGTTGAATATTTTACCTCCATTTGTGTAAAAATATGAATTCATAAGATAATTGTATCTGCCCTCAGTAGAAAATTATATCCTTTCAAAAATATTTATATATATATATATGTGTCAAGTGGTTATTTTTTAGATTGCACCCTGTAAACCCAAATATGGGAGGAAGAAATAATTCTTTCCTTTGCTTGTTTCAGCTCAACCCAGAGCCATCTGCAAGCACAAATATTTTAAACAATATATTTTAAACAATATATATATATATATATATATATATATATATATATATATATATATATATATATATATATATATATATATATATATATATATATATATATATATATATATATATATATATATATATATATATATATATATATATATATATATATATATATATATATATATATATATGCATTGTAGTGTGAGCCAGGATGTCATAAATAAAAAATAAACACTTGACATATATATATATATATATATATATATATATATATATATATAAAAGCATTTCTTTGAAAAGTAAGATTATTTTTTTAAATAGTGCATGCTTTATGCAGATTATCAGCATATAAACAGGAGAACCAGTATAGTATAGTGCTTAAAGTGATAAACTGGATCCAAATTCTAGTCTGCTCTTGGCCTACCACTTGCTCTTAGTTTAATCTATCTCATGGGTTGTTATTATGGAGAAAAGTAGGAGCACTGTGTGCACCATCTTGAATTACTGAATGAAAGGAAAGCAGCAAATTTAACAATAAATAAATCATCACCCAAATGTAGACTTACTAGTAATTTGTTTTAACTCACCTGTTCTTCTGGGGATTCAGCTGTAAAATGATAAAATGTTATTAGAATATAGGATGTTTTTTGCATGCCAAATATATTTGCAAGTGAGAACTGCTACCCCAGTAGTAATAAACCCATTCCCTATTCTATGTAACTTTTCAGTTTTTGAAGAGTGCTATTATTTCCCCTCAGTTATCTTGCCTGTAGGTTAAACATACTCAGATTCTTTAACTGCTCCTTTTAGAGCTTGGTTTCCAGACCAAACTCACTATACTATTCTGATAGCCCTCCTCTGAACTTGCTCCAATATATCAGATTCTTTCTGAACTATAGTGACCAGAACTGGCCATAGCATTCCAGGCTGGAATTTTGCTAGCCCAAATGGAACAACTACTTCCTATGATCTGAACTTAGTGTTCCCATTAATGTGCTGTAAGATAGAATTACCTTTTGGCTAGTGATTCATAAAGCTGGCCCATATTTATTTTGTTGTTGATGGCAACATCCAGATCCTTGTACTATTGCCAGATTTCCCTATCCTATATGAGTACTTTTTATTTTTTCCACTCAAAAGCAGAATTTTATATACCTTCCTGTTAAATATTTTCCTATTCATTTCCTCCCACTGTTCGATCCAGAATAGATCTTTTTAATCTCCACTCTCTCCTCCAAAATATTAGCCACATCTCCCAATTTTGTGCCATTGTAATCATCATCATTTGATATTCTGTCTGTCTGTAAATATGCATTGTAGTGTGAGCCAGGATGTCATAAATAAAAAAATTAAGTAAAATTTATTTTTGATTAATTAAAGGGCCTTAACTCAAAATAAATTATTCATTGAAATTAGGGCCTAAAATACAGTCTTTTGGAAAAGTTCAAATTGAATTGTGTGACATCCTCGGAGTTACCCAAAAATTAATGTGTGATGCTTACCTTTTCTTGCTGGTATGTCAGTTGGGGAAAAAATATCTATAGCACCACCATTCAAGACCTCCTGCACTTCCTTCTGTCTAATTGTCCAGTTAGACATCTGATCACTGTGTCCTCTTTGCTCCTCCGGGCTGAGTGAGGGGAGCTCATCAACGTCTGCTTTCCTCAAAGACAACCGGATGTCTGAGTTAGCATAAGTGTAGCCATGGCCTGCTGGGCAGATTTCCTTAAAAGTTTCTGTATCCAAGAAACCAAGAAAAGTAGCCAGGTACAAGATTTGATTTAAATAATACAAAAAACTTGAAGCTACAAAAAGAATATGAAATGGCTGGGATTAACAATCTCAAATAATCTATTTCAGTAGTGGGAAGTGGGTTTTTTTTTTCAGTTACAGATATAAGATGTGTGGGGACGCTTAGCTTCTCTATTAAAGGTGTCTAGCAATCAAAATATTGCAGGAGAACATATTTAGGTTATATGCACTTGGAACCAGAACTGAAAAATGGAAGTCATCAGCAGAAAGAATGTAATGTTTGCAGGACTGGATGCAACCTCCTATTAACTGATACGAGAAACTATGCCTGGTTTTTCAGTGAGAGCAGACAAGAAAACGTCATGACACAGAAATTCTCATTCTGTTCCTTTCTATGCTGCTTGGAGTCATATTGTAAGCCACTCAGAGTCATTGTATCAGTGAAATGGGTGGCATAAATATTTAATAACAAACAAGGAAACAAATAAAATTGCATAAGGATGAACAGAACCACAGGAAAGAGGAAACTCTTCCTCTAAGTAGTGTTTTATGACAGCCCTACCTGTAGCAATCTTTTTCTCTCTGTTGGCTACCAGACCAGTGCAGCTACATCTCCCATAATTCCTCATAATGGAGTTTGCTGCCCAAATGTATAGAAGGGCATCACTCTCTACATTGAGAAGTCATATATCTCTCTTTTTCCTACTTTATCATGTTATAGTAGGTTTTTGGAGCCCTAAACGCCTTTTATGTAATACCGCATATCCTCACTGACTTGAGGCAAGTTTCTCTGGATGGCAAAAAGCCAAACTTCTATGTGTACCATGCTTCTGAAACTCAGTTTTGGCAGATAACATGATGGGTATCAAAATATTTAGCGCAATCACAGGATTTAATATAACTGGACAACACTAGAAATAATATGGTTAAACAAGGAAGCCAAAGTCTTACCAGAGCCCAACAATGGGCATATCTCACAGTTTCTCCCCCATCCTTTGCCTACGCGACTACAGCAGCAGATCTGTTTGGTGATCCATTGATTAAGTGGCAGCGTACACGTTCCTCTTATCACAGAGCGATAGCACAACCCTTGTTCTGTTGAAACTGCCTTGTCCGCTGAAACAAAATTATGGATTATTTCTTCAGGTAGCAATTTTTGAATATTTGTGATTCAGGATGATCTCTGATGTTAATTTTCCCACGCTTTTCCAGATAAAAGGGTATTTTCTACACATACATGTACCACTTTGGAAACAGTAGTATCTACGTCTGAATAAACAAATTCAGAAAGTTCTTAATGTTCACAAATTTTATTTTCCTATCTTAATGTTCCTACTCAATTACAGTATTTCACTAAAACAAAAAGGGAATGCAAAGAAACGAAGGATAATTTAATGCTGCCATTCATTCCGAAGAAAAATTCATTTAAAATGTTACGTTCATCATGCTGTAAACTGAACAGTTGAATAGATTAATCTATTAATCTACGGTAGCTTTAGGATGCTGGCAAACAACTAACTTTATAGAAACAGTGTAACAATTATAAGTGAAATAATATAACAGTTTAGGCCTATACTGTATGTTTGCAACAAGAGTGCATGACTTCAGATTTTAGTTAACAAATCAGTAAGATCTTTCATTGTAAATGAACCGTCACTGCAAAATTTTCAGTGTATCAAATAATGACATTTTCAGTGTAAATTTAGCTTATTTAAATTACTAAACTACTGAATAATTTATCTTAGACTGAAAAATGTTCTGTATTTTCATATGTAATCTACTTTAAAAAAGTTTTAATGGATGGCCCTTTTTAGATGCTCAGTACTATTTTATAATACTTCATGTTTCTTATTTCCTATCATTCATATAATATTGCATTTTTATTACTACAAAGACCTACAATAGAGAAGTCTAAAGATTTTTATAACTATGTTATAAATTTATAAATTGCCTCTCCTTCATTACATCAGGCCATCATATTAAATCTGGCATAGCGGGCATGCTGTAAGTACCAAACACCATGGCGGTCTTATATCTAGTGAGTGCCAGGAGCAGGCCTTCTCTGCCATGACAACTCCTTATATAACATTCTCCCTCACCCCCCAAAGTTAGATTAACAATATTGATATATTCAATTGTCTCCATGCCCATAGTTTGTATATCTTGCTTTTAAATATATTTTGATTTTACTAATTATTTTTAATACTTATTGTATTGTAATTGTTTTTGTTTTATTGTTGTATGTCACAGATTCACTTCTTGTGAGATGGGCAAATCTACACAATAGATAGACGATAGATAGATATAGATAAGATGATAGATAGATAGATAGATAGATAGATAGATAGATAGATAGATAGATAGATAGATAGATAGATAGATAGATAGATAGATAGATAGATGATGGATGGATGGATGGATGGATGGATGGATGGATGGATGATAGATAGATAGATAGATAGATAGATAGATAGATAGATAGATAGATAGATATAGACAGACAGACAGACAGACAGACAGACAGACAGACAGACAGACAGACAGACAGACAGACAGACAGATAGATAGATAGATAGATAGATAGATAGATAGATAGATGAGGGAGACAGACAGACAGAGAGACAAAGAGACAGAGAGAGTGACAGAGAGACAGAGAGAGATCGGGTACTGATAAATTAGGACTGAAGGAAAACAAAATCATTTTTAGAATGATATACCACTTGTTCAGACTAGTGGAAAGCCTCTATTAATATTGTCATTTCTGCTTAAAGAACAAGGAAAGGCATTTGTAGTCTCATTCAGTGAGAATAATTACTACATCGTATAATTGTTTAGGATTAAACCTGTTTGCTATTATTCCATTTAAATTTATTCTGATTTAACTTTGAAACAATAACAATTTAAAAAGTTTATCTACAGAAAAACCTTACAAAAGACTTACAAATACAGTGACTGCGTGATGGGTCCAGCATAGTACCAGGCTTACAAGTACAGATGAAGCTGCCTCGGGTGTTCATGCATTCTGCATTTTTACATATGCCTTGAATTATACATTCATTAATATCTACGTAATAAGAACAAATGAAGTTAATTAGACTTCAATAATCATAAAATCATGGAATTAAAGAATTATACACTTCTAAGGACCATAAGGATCACTTTGCCCAATCCCCTACAATGTGAAAAAAAAAAGAAAGCATCCATGAAAGATATTTTTTTAAAGTTTTCTTAAAATCTCCAAATCTGAGAAACTATAATCTCCATACATATATTTTCCATGGTTGTACAGATCTCATTATCAGCATATTTTTTCTTTATATCTAAATAAAATCTAGATTAATTAATATGAATGAGTTATATAACCTGACCAATGTCCTAAGATGGCAGCTAAAACACTTCCAACAAAAAGGGAAGAAAACCCCCATTAGCTCTTCAGCATTTCGCAAACTTCTAAATCTCTAAAAGAAAGTTTGTGATAGCAAGAAAGAATGAACAGTATAGAATATGCAAATATGTTTCTTATTGGACAAAACAACTTATTCAACAAGAAGATAGATAGGATTCTAGAAAGCGCTATTTTGATTACTTGGTTGAATAAATATATTTTTGTACAACTAAAGTAATTGGAAATTGGCAAACAAATTTTAATGATAATGATGATGATAATATTCCCCACCTCCAAAGGAACAATAACTCATTATGGTGGAGGGACCTGCATGCTCTACTGATGCTAAGGGCTATGCTGAACTGGTGCAAACATATCAGACAGGTCTTAGCTGAAGAGCTAGGCTAAATCTGTTTTTGGGGGGAGGGAAACCCATTCAATATGGAGAGAATGCATAATTGAAATTTCATGCCGGATTGACTGGCACCTGGATTAACAAGTTTCATATTGGATGCTCTAGCTCCTCAGAATTTACTGAAAAATATGTGACAGGACTCAGCTCCCTCTACTAAGCAACCAGGGCTACCGGAAGGTATCAAATACAAAGAATTTGGTCAAAGGGAGAAAAAACTACTTGATTATGTAATGTTTCTATCAACTGAAACCATCAAAACATGAATATAAAAGCAAATGTACCAGCTTTGGAAAGAAGGACTTCCAGATTTAAAAATTAGTAAGCAGAGAGTTATGGATCAAAGATGTGTAATTTTAAAACACAAGTTCTTTTTAGGGCCCTGTAATCCCTTAATTCAGGATAGAGTCAGAGTGACTGGATGGAGCTGAGCATTTACTGGCCAGATGCCCATCCTGATGCCACACAGAGTTTGCAGCAGATATTTTTTCCTTCGCACCCTAGTAGAGAAATATCTGCCGTTACCGAGCATTGAAATCAATCTTCTAAATGGGAGGTGAGCACCTTCAAAACTAGGCCACCACACTGCTCTGTTCAGAACTAACAATAATAATACCCGGTACCAATTTGCAGAGTGAGCAGCAAGCAGTAGATGGTGAAGAGAGTATTGATGTTAATGAAGAACAATGAGAAGAAACTGAAGATGTGAAAGAACTACAAACACTATGGATTAATCAAGAACTAACTGGGAATATCAAAGACTGAATGAAAGAAGCTGAAAGAATATTTTGCAAAATTGTATCAAATTAACAAAAAACTTTGACTAAAACAGTGAGAAATATTAATAAAGATGTCCAAATTATTTCAACTAAATCATCGGCCCAAGCAAATCAGTTGATGTATGCCCTGGTATACCTAACCACTGAACTGCAGCTTAAAATATGAAGCAATGAAATTATTGAGAAAGGAGAACATAAATGGAAAATGCAATTGAAATTAAAGATAAAGAAAATTTGCATAAGTTTGAGCAATTTGAAGAATCTGAGGCATGGAAAATTGAAAAATAAGAAAATCAAAACTAATCTGTGTGTGAAGTACAACCTGGAGAATAAAGGAATTGCAGAAACTTTAGGACAATTGAAAGAAAGAGTCGTGGCTATTGCAGAGAAGATCAAATGAGATGACAAGTGAAAATTTAGTTCCAACAGAATTTGCTGTTTAGAGCAAATCAGTATCAGTTATATTAAACCCTTAAAACTAGGACTGAGCACCAATAATAAAAAGCCGAATGACAAAGAAGACAAAGAGACCCTAAATTTTAGAAACATTTGTGGAAAAACAATAGGAGCCACAATAAGAATGCAACATAGATCAAGCAAGTTTAAAATGCAGTGAAAGTACTTGGTATAGAATCCATTCGGATAACTGAGGAAATAGTATGAAAGCAATCAGAGAAGGGCAAAAGGTGGAATGCTCCTGTAGCAGATGAGCCATGGTTTCTGGTTAAAATCATTGACAAATCTACACTTGAGATTGGAAGACCAGAGGGATAGGGTTTCGGAAGCACCGGAAAATTAAAAATGGACAACATGAACAAACAATCAGAAGAATACTCCTAATTCAGAAGAAGGAAAATGAGCTTGGAAACTACAGACCCAGTGCTTTTTTTCTTAAAAAAAAAAAAAAAAAGTGCCGGAACTCACACACGTCATACAACCTGACTTGCCTACTCTACAAAGTTCCATCCAAAAAAGGTGCCGGAACTCCATTCTGGGCGTTCTATGAGAAAAAAAAAAGCCCTGTACAGACCCATAACCTGTTTGCCAACAACATACAAGCTGCTTATGAGCATAATTACACATCAAATCTACAACTACTTGAAAATAAATGATTTACTCCCTGTAGAACAAAAAAAGTACTTTTGGGGGGGACAAAAAGAACAAAAGAATTAAAAAAATAAAAAAAGAACAAATTGGCTTATGACTTGGATAAAGTATAAAAAGGCATTTCACGTAGCTGGATTGAGAAATGTCTGCAATATTTATATCTGTTATTTCAGAACCAATTTCTCATTTATATTTGGCCCAATCTATGAATCTTTATCCTGTCAATATAACATTTGACTCAAATACAAGGCATACAATTCAGTCTTTAATCTGCTCTCCTAAGGCTGCTTTCTCTCAAAATTTTGTTTTACCCAAACTTTTGATACAATGATTCTTTTGGATATTTGAGGTTTCTGTTGACAACTAATCAAATATACCACAGTATTGCAATATTATACTTGTTATTGGAGGAAAATATTTCAAAGACTATCAAGGGTGGATGATGGGTACAGGAAGAGAACTGTCTATCTAGGAGTCAGCCTGGAAAAACTGTATCTTCTTTGAGTTAAGGAATGAAATGCTACTGGATGGCAAAGAAAATGGAACAAGTAAATAAATCCTTTTTACTCTATGTGGTCTGGGCTAACACAAAGCTAATTAGGTGGAGGAAATAGTACAATACAAGCTGTATTGCAATAGTATGCCTTTCTATTGGGGATGATCCTCTGGGTTTTTTTCTCTCAATCAAATGGCTCTTAATGTTTAGGCATGGTCTTCAAATTGAGATTCTGACCAAGCCAGTCCTACCAGTCATGGACAGAACATTATTTAAAAGTTGCCAGAAAGTTATGTGAATACAAACATTGGAGATATAGAGTGAGATTCTGAATGTTTAAAAAATTACAATCTTATGTGCATATCCCTATCCACACAAAGTTCATATTATCTATGAGCCTCTTATATTTTTTCTTCTCTAACAAAAACATCTTTTACTCTGTCTGAATCTATTTTAGTCTCCTAAACACCTGCTAATAACTCCTGTGCTCAATTTAATTTACATATGGTTCTCAATCCATTCTGGAATCTTCCCAACTCAACCCATCCTAGCCATTTCACGAACAACCTATCTTTAGATATTTTCCTGAATCTAGTAATAAGCCAAGGATGGCTGTCTGTTAAGTGTTAGGAGATTGTTGGCCAAATGCCTTCCAGAAGCCAGTTTTCAACATGGATAAACCTTGGCAGGCTTCCCTAACAAAGACTGCTTCTGCCATTAAAATTCCCCCAACAGTATTTTTCCAGAGCATTGTAAGAAATTTAAAAGGTACTTCTGTGACAAAATTACCTAACTCAGGTAGGACATGTGCCGATGCTAGGCTAATAATCCAAGATAAAGCATTTCCATTTTGGTCATTGCTCCCTTCCTATGTAGTAGGCATTTCTTTGTTCTGACAGCAAGTGCAATGCAAGAACACATGTCGCTGGTATAGTCAATATAGAAAGACACACTAGCTGAGGAGTCTGGAAACTGTATTCCCAATACATTTGAAGAACATCAATTTGGAGAAGGCTAACAGCATGCACCCTCATAAATTGATCCTGTACCAAAGCTGTATTACTTCTCTATTCTGAAATAAACCAATCCACTTTTCAAATTGGCTCAACACCATGTTACAAAGAACAGTTATAACAAATGTTTAAAAAAAGATGCTGTGGACATGCAACGTGTGCGCTTCTTTGTTGAACAAAATAAGAACTGAAATATACTGGTCAAAAAAATAAAGGGAACACATCCTATAGGGTTTCTTATAGGATGTGTTCCCTTTATTTTTTTGAGCAGTATATATAGATTTGTGCTGAAGGAATCCTGGTCTAACTGTTGCTTCAGATTTATTTTAGTTCAGAATACTTTCTAGGTTAAAAGTTATTTGTCTTGTCAGCAGTGACAGAAGCTACCACCTTACAGTATACTTTTAGTCATAACTGGATCAATAACAATAATTTGTTATTGATAAATCTAGGAATGAAAACAGTTTTTGCTTCTTAAATTGAGAATTAAGTTACAATCTTTTCTCAGATCTAATAAGTCTGGGGAAAAAGTTGCCTCTACTTTACCAGTCTCATTAATTTTAATGAGCTAATTCCATAAAAGCAGATGTTTCTTTTTTTCAGGCTCACAGAAAGCCTGAAAGAAGCCAGATGCTGTGCTCTCACTTCAGTGAGATCCAAACTATTTATTCCAAAGCATTTTTGAAACCTGTACAGCTCAATTGTTTAGCCAGTGTAAATATAATTACTGAATTAACATGTACCAGGCCGCACTGTGACTGGCATATTTCAAGATTATGTTTTCAACGTACTTGCTTTATATACTTACAGTAGTAAAGTAAAAGGATGTTTGAACAAATTTGTTGATAAACATCTCTGAATTTTAAAATGGCCATCTGTGCATAGATTAGGCCACAACATCCCACATATTAAATGTGAGTGCAGCAAAGTATGGTTTCCTCTAATTAGCTTTTTAGTATTGTAATGTTTGCCTCACTCATGCTATAAAAAATAAACTCACTAAAAAGATATAAAATCCCATCCATTTTACTGTTTGTATTTATCAAATAATAATCCGTCCATGCAGGTTCTTTTGCCCATAGAAAGTTTGTGATTATTTTCATTCATACCATCTTCTAACATATGAAGATGTTTGCTTATTTGTTTTAATTTAATTAACTATAAATTTAATTTGCTTTTTAAAAAGTAAATTAGTCTGCTTTCATTATTTAAAACATACATCCCTCTGACACAGGTTGCTTTAATATATATTTTCCCAATGTAAGCACCTTTTAAAAAGTAACTTCCAAGCTTGCAATCATTTTTCAGTAATGCATCTGTTCAGACATACTCTTAATGGATTTTTGTTTAGTTAGTTAGAATTTATTTCATGCTAACAAATGCAGTATTGTCAAATTCAGTGTTATCTTGGTACTGCCTGCATCTGCATTAAAATACAATGGATACTGCACTGAATTTATTAACTTATGGGAAAATATTAGCCAATAGTGGTGTTAAAATGGATCTGACCACATAATTGCAATGCTTTCTTCATCACTTAGATGAAACTATTGCAATATGTTCTATGTGGGACTACTCAGAAAAAGCACTTGGTACAAAATGCACCTGTCTACATACTGGCAAGTGAGAGCCATCTGATATCTGTATTGCAAGCGTCCAGTAGATTCCAGATATAATTCAAAGTTTTTGACATTTAAAGTCCTATATAGCTTGGCTTCTAGGTACTGTACTTTCAGGACTGTCTTCTCCAAGTGGAAAAAACTTAGCTAGTATTCTTTTCCTGATGTGGGCTAATGAATTTAGATCCATAGGCACTTGGAGGTCGTGTTTCTTCACAATAGCTCCTATCTTAGGGAATAATCTTGCCCCAGAACTAGACCTGTGCCAACTTTGAAATCTGTTTAAATACTCAGTTTCCAATCTTCTCCTACTTTTACACATATACATATATGCAAAAATAGCAGTGTTTGCCTTAGGTAATAGAAAACAACACTTATTTAAAATATTTACAAGAAATATTATACTTAGAATACATCCTGTTATTATATTATTAATTACAACTTATCAAACAGCAGAGATATTTGTTTATCATTATCTATATTTCACAGTCAAAATGTTGGAAGAATTTGCATCTCTTGGACGGCAGCATTGGTTTTTATCAATAAACCAAGACCAGCTTTCATGCCCAAATGAGTTATTGATGTCAAGGCAGGGAGATTCAAAGTTGTCAAATATCAATTGTAAGACATCGATTTAACTATAGTAGATATTTCCATTCTTGTAACTAAGGAAACTACAGTGGAGGAGATATATAAATAGAGTAACAGTAATCTTGACACAAATTCTTCATGGTTACCTCAGCAAAGCCTCAGTAAACCATACACTTGACCAGTCTTGCCAAGCAGGAAAAGCTAAGTGGCACCAGGATAGGTTAGTATGTACTGTATAAACTCTAAGGCTAGGGAAGAAGGAAAAGAACAGGAAGAAGGCAATGGACACACTTCCAAAGCACAGCCAAAAAGGGAACTTCATGGTTAAGTCTGGGTAATTATTTGCAGTTGAGGATATTTTTATCTTTACCTAAATAAAAGGAGAACAGAAAGAAGTTGCTGCCTACCTTGACAGTGACTCTGATTCAGTTTCTTGTATCCTTGTGGGCATTCAATATGTCCATTTTCTACTGTCTGGTAAGCTAAATGAAGAAAAAACAAAATTGCATCATGAATGGACCATTCAGATTCCCCTTTTCACTTCTTCTTTTTCTAATGGGATACTCAATTGTATTATGTTATGTTGTGCTGTATTATATTGTTTTTATATCTCACCTTTCCTGGGAGAAAGATCATATATATGAAAACTGTTGGTATAAAAAGAATAAATGACCAAAAATAATCCAGACAGCTCTGCAGTCAAATTGATCTAACCAATCTAATTTTAACAATATTTACCACTGTACTATGTTAGTTTTCTCCTAGGCATGCATAAACATGCATCCTTCTTTTCCAGAGAATTTGTGTATAATCCATTTCATCATTTACGAGTAATTAGATACTCAAGGCACTTCCAGGACTGATCCACCCCTGAAAAAAATTGTTTCCTACACAATCTGCTAATCCAGACATTCAGACGATTGTTCATTGATTTTCAAAAAAAAATTCTTCTTTTAGACTGGAAAGCAGTACTAAGTGCTCCAGAAAAAAGATATAATGAAGGTTTCAATGAATGGAAGTTATTCAGAACGTACTGTGTTTGGGTTCTTGGTACACATGGTGAATTTTTTCAGGATTGGTTTTATTTGTTGATTCCTGAGATATTGTAACTCAGGCAGCAATTTCATTGTATTGATATCACATTATCAACTCTTTATAGTATAATATCCCTGAAAAATCATTATTCCTCCTTTTCTCCCACCTACTTCACCAATTATTACTGTAAATATTCTGTGTCATCAGATGGCACTATTGCATGATACCTGCAATACCATTTATCATAACCAATATCATTGCCATCATCTTATTATTACAACCAAACATAGGAAAAATCATATATTAGAAACAGACTATGTTTCAGAAATTAAGGGAGATGACTTTCACTGAGATATGCAGGGGGAGTATAGCACACTCACACTTACAACAGTCTGCTGTTATAGCCAACCTTAATAAAAATAGTTTTAGCCTTCCTGTTCTGGTCCACCTAACAGGGCTGACATTACGATTGTTTAGCATATTCCATTACCTATTTTCCTTGAACAACTACCAGAAAATGAGATATGACTATAACGATTTAGAGAGTAAATATTTGCCAGTGCATTTCTCCTTCAACATTACCTCACCAAAGTGCCCAGTTTTATTTTGTCAGGATGAACTTCAAATATAATTTGGATCAGCTATATATATAGTAGCTCCAACAACTATAAAGCAAAAGTATTAGTACTGTACAACTTTATACAGGTTTTTTAAAAAAGAAACTGAGCAAATGGATCAATTAAAAGTGTCACTAATTTTATATTTTAAGGTATTTATTGCCAATGAACACACCATTGTGCACTTCTAATCTAGAGCAATATTCAAATTTTACCATTACCGTGGAACTATTTCCTTTCTTAAACATATCAATTACTCAGAGTTAGTTCAGACAGAGTAAAGTCACTAAAATCATGTCAGAGTAAATCCCTGGGTGTTAAAATTCTACTTAATGGCACATAATCAATCATCTGCTGGAGTGGTTCTCAACATGGATGTGAATTAGGAAGGAGAACTAAGTCACTTAAAGTCTATAAGTCAGATGCTCTGACAAATATAGCCAGTGACCGGACTCATTGATGCAGCCAAAGGAATTAGCTTACAGAATTTTTTTCCAGAAAAAGAAAATGTGGTTTACACTAACAGGCAGCTGAAAGATCCCTGCTTGGAAGAAAGTGGAGTATCAGAATTGCCTGAAGATTTGGCTAAAAAGATGTCATCTTCCATGTCTTGATCTACTGTCAGAATTCAATTTGTTTTAAATGCCAATGATCTGCAGGTGACCAAAGACTATGTCTCCTAATGTTTTTGGACAACATTCTATTTCCCCCATATCAATTCAATGTCTTGTTATTCTGTTACATCTGCAAGCAAACAGCATGTCCTGACAGTTTTTCTTAGATAAAAGACCTGTCATACTATTGGGAGATCAGATGCATGTATGCCCTTAGAATAAAGATAGTTTTTTCTGAAACATAAATAGGAGACATGTTTTATCACAATGGATAATCAAAATGTTAAAATATTAACATTTTTAAAAAAAAAAACATTATTCACTGGAAAGTATATCATATTGACAGTGGTGGGATTCAAATATGTGAACAACTGGTTCTCTGTGTGGATGCCGCTTCCAGAAGTCCATTCCAGCTTGGGAAACAAAAAAAATAGCTACTGGTTATGCTGAAGTGGCGCGAACCAGCTGAATCCCATCACTGCATATTAGGTTTCAAGCTTCCATAAACATTTTTTAGACAATTGCACTCATCACTTATGTACCTAGAATATTAAGTTAATGAATTTGTTTTTTTTCTTTTTTAATGGTTCTTTCTTTCATCTACTGACATTTACAATGATTACAACAATCCTTTCCTTAGACTGTTCAGAGTCATTCTTTTTTACTTCCCCCAAACTGTCATGTGAATTATTTCAGATAATTAATGATCCTGCCTCTCCGGTAACAATTTGATGCTTTTTTTTCTCTCTTTCTTTTTCCTTTGCATGAGCAATTGCAATGGAAGTTCTGAGTCTAAACCAGGATCCTGCTTGGAATTTTTATGTGAATCCATTGTAAAAACAAACAATCATAAAAACATCTCTGTTTTAAAATATGAAACATTAAATAATAGAATATTATGTCAGCCCCAACAGTGTCCTTTGCAAATTTGTTGATCCTCTTGAGCTTCTCATTCATTGAAAAAAACAAAACAAGGGATCTTACTTTGTAAAAGTGCAAAATAAAATATTTGTATCACAGATACCTAGATCCAAAGCTAAATCACTTAAAGAAACTTCACAGAAAAAAATCTTTCCATTCCTGATACTATCCCCAGAAGCTTAGCAAACTCTTGTGAACAACATAACAGGTACACTATATGGCAGAACCAAAGTTCCCTGGAGAGCTCTTGATTAAAAATAGAGAATTTGGGTACATTCATTGGACATGCAGCAGGTCCCAAAAAGTCTTCCCATGTTGTTCAGGAGCATCTGGATACAATTGCCAGGGACACTGATGGTCATAGAATGAAGGAAGGAGTGGGAGACCTTCTTTTGGTGAATTCTGAGCAGTTAAATTTTCCTAGGGCAAATTCTTAGGGAATTCATCTGCAGATTATCTGGAAATACATTAACTGTACTTCTATGCAAACTCTAAACTGAGTATAAAGATTTTTTTTCTGCTAATTTTCAAAGAATCTAAGATGTTGCTTGAATGTCTGTCACTCCTCTGGATCCTTCAGCATGTTAAGTTCTCAATCAAAAGGATTGGTTTGCAAACACATTTGTTACTAGCCATACTTTTTGATATGTAAGGTATTAGGCTACATTTCTGTTACAATGCTTCAAGTACTTTATATCACTAAATGCAGCTGCATATGAAAGAATGTGGCTTGAGGGCTAAAAGAAGCCTGAACAGATTTACTGATATGAATAATGAGTACCTACAAACACTACACAGATTTACAAAGCTGCATGTTGAAGTAGCTATATGCTTGAGATCAATTTATCATATGAGGTCCAACATGGCTGCTTGGAGGATTGTTTGTCACCACTTGCCCCACCAGTTCCACCTCTCCCACTCCACCCATGCAACGGCAACCCCCCTTTAACAAATAGTATACAAAGCACATGAGGATAATGCTTTTTCTCTTTTCCTGGATGAAGCCTCATTTGAATGGCTTTCAATCATTCAGTTGAACATTTTAGCAAAAAAAGTGCCATGCTCATGCATTAAAGTGCATTAAATAAATGTTAAAAGAATCCCTGCTTTAAATTCACAACAGATTTAAAACTGTTTGAATACCTAATAACTTCATGAAAGATGATTATGTGAATATTTGAAGAAATAGAAGTTGGGATGGATTCTTTTAGAGTAGACCCCTCTGTATAATTCTTTTTCAGCGTATACTGAATAAGTTTCTTATTACATAATATCAAGAGCACCCTCAAAACATTCTCAAGTGTTTGGAATAAGTTCAATTGATTCATTCAAATAATTACACAACTGAGAATCTACTTAAGCAATTAGAATTGCTTGGTTACTCTTTTATAGAATAAAGAACAATTAGTGTAATACTTCCAACTGCACTTCACTAGTAAAGACTCATAAATTAAAGAAAGTCAATACAATAGCTGCACATTAAATACAGAGACTTTGCTAACCCTTTGTTTATAGTAGTAAAGTCTCTTTCAAACCTTTAGGGATTTCTCCAATCATGCTGGAATTTTACTTGATGAAAAAGCTCCTATACATGCATTCTTAATGAAATGCTCTACAATAAATTCCATTTCCATGAAATCAATTCTTTTTCTCATTTAAATGTGTCTTTCAAAATACTCAGCTTATGGATGCAATTTAAAATGCTGTTATTTGCCTATAAAGCCTTATGTGGCTTGGTACCTAGTTTTCTACAGGACTGCATTCTCCCAGTTTGAATCAGTCAAACCAGTTTGATTTGATAAAGATAAACTACAAGGAGTGTTCCACTTTAGGGAGGTGATAGGAGTCCAAGCACTGCTTTGCAATGACCCTATTGGTTCTTTAGAATGGCCTTCTGGTAGATTTCCAGCTGGCTTTCTATCTAATTGCCTTCCAATTGCCTCAAGACAGTTTTCCAGAAGGCATTTGGCCCTTGACCCCATCCTAGTTTGGTTATACTTCGGTTTGGTTAATTTAACTATTCTGTGCTTTTCATAGGTTCAAAGTTTATGGTTCTTTCTTTTGTGTATCTTATGTTTATTATATATTGTTTCATAAGTATCTTATATGTATACTGCTAGAAGTCCTTAAGGATTCAGTATCTGTAAACAGGGCTTTTTTTGTCATAGAACGCCCAGAACGGAGTTCCGGCACCTTTTTTGGATGTAACCTTGTAGGGTAGGCAAGGCGGATTGTGTGACGTACCGGTATGTGAGTTCCGGCACCTCTTTTTTTTTTTTTAAGAAAAAAAGCACTGTCTGTAAATATAATTCATTAATAAATAATAATGATAGCCATGCTCCATCTGACTACATATAACCTCTTTCAATTTGGCCAAAGTTGTTTTGGCTCTTCTGTTCATTGTTATCCTTTCTAGAACATTTTGGGTAACTGAAAAGTCAGCCTTTCTAATACTGTACAATAAAAATGATGCAAAAATTAAACCTGTTAAGTAGTTATCAACACAGCCAAAATAATTATCCTTCCTACTTTGGTCAAAATTGTAATATCAAAGTTTATGTTTTCAGATCTAATTTCAGGAATATAGTTGATACCATAAAACTCATTAGGCTGTGTGATATCTGTCTGTCTTTCTGTCTATGTATTCTAATCCCTATCCCTATCCCTATCTATCCCTATCCATCTTTATCACAAACAGTTGACAAGGGCATTTAATTTAACTTAGACATAACCTTCTTGTTTGCCTGTAATATATTCTCATTTGATAGCAATTGGAGAAGAAATACAGTCCCTCAAAAATGAGCATCATTACAAAACATCCCTAGCTATTGTGACTCTTGGCATATAAAGTGCAATAATAAAATACAAAGAGCAGTGCCTGATCTCAGAGACATAGCTTATGTCTGTTTTAAGTCATTAAATGGGCATCTTCTGTGCTAGGGTCCTTTTATTGTCTACAAAAGGCAGAATTCTCCCATCCATAACCATGGCCATTCCACTTTCTATGGTGTGGATCAAAGAGAGGATTGGATACTCGTATCAACCACCTGTTACAATCCTTCCCCCCAAATCTGACAAAACAAAAACTTTTTTGCATATATAACAATCCTAATCAGTCTGTCTTTCCATTTATTTTTTATTTATTACAATTCTATGCTGCCCATCTCACCAAGGTGACATTTACCAGTTGAGCTAAGTAATAGTCCAACTGGAAGGCTATGCTTCTTTGAGAATAACTAAACTATCTCCTGAAATTGTTTTACATCAGGAAAAGAAAACACAGAACCAGATTTCTATGTCTTTAGAATGGGATCTAGACTCACTCACGCCAATTGTTTGATGTATTGCTATTTCCAAAGTCTCTGCCAAGAGTTCATCTAAAGCAGGCCTATAATGCATAAAGGCTGAGTATGCAACCTTATAAGCTAATCTGTAGTCACATTTCTTAAAATGATGAGCACGTTTTTACAGTTTTCTCTTGACTAAAGACTTTGAATCAGGAAAAGAGGCATTGAGACGAAGCAACGAGTTCCAACAGTCTCCTTTATTGCAACACCAACATAACAGGTTTTTAAATGGTGCGGCCCCCTTTTATAGCCCCCCTGCACAATACCTTGCTGGCCAATCATTGCAAAGACTGGAAGCAGCCTTCCTTGTCCCGGGCATCCACATGGTCTGCTCGGGCCAATCGCTGCAGCCTGTGCCTGCCGGCTCAGGACATAACACTCTGAGCCAGGAACTAAGTCACCTAAATTAAGACTGTACTTCAGCAAGCATCAGAAAAATGAATACATTGCATATTATTTGTCGGGACTAGGAAAAAACATTAAATTCAAACAAGAATCAGTGTCCTAAAAGCATCCAGATTGCCAACTTCCTTTATCAAATGGGTTTACATTATGCATCACACTCTAATTTCATCAATGCCCTTTTCAATAGATAATTCATAGTACAAATGATCTAGTAGAGCAGGGGTGTCAAACTGGCGGCCTGCGGGCCAGACGCATCACATGGAAGCCGTGCCCACCCCATTGCCAGCAATGGCAAAATTGTCCCAATACATTGCGCAATGTCACATGACATCGTGAGTTTGACATGTCTGTAGTAGAGACTAGAGTAGCCTTACCCCAAAAATACCCTCCAGATGTGCTAGATTATATGTTGGCTGGCAATTGGGGGAATTTTGTTCCAGCACCTCTAGAGGAAATCTGGGCTAGAAATATTCTCTTTAGACCAGTGGTTCTCAACCTTCCTAATGCCGCAACCCTTTAATACAGTTCCTCATGTTGTGGTGGCCCCCAACCCCCCCCCCCATCCAGCTGGCCGGGGGTATCAAAAACTTGACCAAAAAAGAGAGGAAAAAAATGGGAAAGTATAGGTAGTCCTCGACTTACAATAATTCGCTTAGTGACTGTTTGAAGGTACAACAGCACTGAAAAAGCGAATTATGATCATTTTTCACACTTATGATTGTTGCAGCATCCCCAGGGTCATGTGATTTACATTTGGATGCTTGACAACTGATTCATACTTATGATGATGTTCACAGTGTCCCAGGGTCACGTGATCAATGGCCAGGGGGCATGGCCAGCTGATCACTCAGGTTGCAGAGTGCCTGTGGGTGGGGGGATCTGTGAGTCTCTGGGATGGGACTGGGGTGGGTGCCTGCCTGCCTTCCTTCCCTTCCTTCTCTCCCATTGTCCCTTCCTTCCTTCTTTCCTTCCTTTCCTTCACCTCATTCTTAGTCTCTTCCTCCTTCCCTCCCTCTCCCATTGTCCCTTCCTTCCTTCTTTCCTTCCTTTCCTTCACCTCCTTCTTAGTCTCTTCCTCCTTTCCTCCCTCTCTCCCATTGTCCCTTCCTTCCTTCTTTCCTTCCTTTCCTTCCCCTCCCTCTTAGTCTCTTCCTCCTTCCCTTCCTCTCTCCCTTTGTCCCTTCCTTCTTTCCTTCCTTCCTTCCTTCCCTCTTTGTCCCTTCCTTCCTTCCCTCCCTTCCATTGTTCCTTCCTTCCTTCTTTCTCTCATTGTCCCTTACTTCCCTCCCTCTTCATCCCTTCCTTCCTCCCCCCCTCCGTGCCCAGGAAGGGACAAAAGGAGGGGGATAGGCAGCCAGCGTGGCTGGTGACTTTGCTACCAGTGGCCATGGCGACATGCCAAACCTGCCTGTGCACAGGCAGAGCCAAAGGAGAGCTCCGCGCAGCTCACTTGCTTATTATTATTATTATTTATTTATTTAATTTCTATGCAGCCCTATTCCGGAGAACTCAGGGTGGCTTACAACATGATAGAAATTACAATAAAATACATAAATATAAAAACCCTTAAGTTAAAAAAGAAACCAATCATTCCACAAACATACACTGGCTAGGGGCAAGGTGTTAGCTGCCCCAGGCCTGCCAGCAAAAGTATGTTTTAAACAATTTACGAAAGGCGGAGAGGGTGGGGGCGACACGGATCTCCGGGGGAAGTTGGTTCCAGAGGGCCGGGGCCGCAACAGAGAAGGCTCTTCCCCTAGGCCCCGCCAGGCGACACTGTCTGGCTGACGGGACCTGGAGAAGGCCCACTCTGTGGGCCCTAACCGGCCGCTGGGATTCATGAGGCAGCAGACGGTCCCATAAATAACCTGGTCCGATGCCATGTAGGGCTTTATAGGTCATAACCAACACTTTGAATTGGGTTCGGAGACCAATTGGCAGCCAATGCAGCTCGCGGAGTGATGCCGAAATGTGGGCATTTCTAGGCAAGCCCAACACTGCTCGCGTGGCTGCATTCTGCATTACCTGAAGTCTCCGAACATTTTTCAAAGGTAGCCCCATGTAGAGAGCATTGCAGTAGTCGAACCTCGAGGTGATAAGGGCATGAGTGACTGTGAGAAGAGACTCCCGGTCCCAATAGGGCCGCAACTGGTGCACCAGGCGAACCTGGGCAAATGTCCTCCTCGCCACAGCCGAAAGATGATATTCCAAATTTAGCTGTGGATCGAGGAGGACGCCCAAGTTGCGGACTTTCTCCGAGGGGGTCAAAAGCTCCGCCCCCAGGCTAATGGACGGATAGATTGAAATATCTTTGGGAGGCAGAACCCATAGCCACTCCGTCTTGTCGGGGTTGAGTTTGAGCCTGTTGGCACCCATCCAAACCCTAACAGCCTCCAGACATCGGCACATCACTTCCGCTGCTTCACTGAAATGACATGGGGTGGAGATGTAAAGCTGGGTATCATCAGCATACTGATGATATCTCACCCCGTGTTGTCGGATGATCTCGCCCAGCGGTTTCATGTAGATATTAAACAGCAGAGGGGAGAGGACCGATCCCTGAGGGACCCCACAAGGGAGGAACCTAGGTGTCGACCTCTGACCCCCTGCCAACACCGACTGCGACCGACCAGTGAGGTAGGAGGTGAACCACCGCAAAACAGTGCCCCCAACCCCCAACCCCTCCAGTCGGTGCAGAAGGATGCCATGGTCAATGGTATCGAAAGCCGCTGAGAGGTCAAGTAGCACCAGGATAGTGGATAATCCCTTATCCCGGGCCCGCCAGAGATCATCCGTCAGCGCGACCAAAGCAGTTTCCGTGGAGTAGCCGAGCCTGAATCCTGACTGTTGAGGGCCCAGATAATCGGCCTCATCCAAGGACCGTTGGAGCTGGAGTGACACCACTTTCTCAACAACCTTCCCTATAAAGGGAAGATTGGAGACAGGACGGTAGTTGTTTAAAACAGCTGGGTCCAGGGAAGGCTTCTTGAGGAGGGGGCGCACAATTGCCTCCTTGCAGGGAGCCGGAAAGGACCCCTCCCTCAAAGAAGCGTTGACAATCTCCTGAACCCAGCCCCGCGTCACCTCCCTGCTGGCCGAAACCAGCCAGGAGGGGCACGGGTCCAATAAACAGGTGGCGGAGCTCACAGCTCCAATGGCCTTGTCGACTTCATCAGGTGCTACCGGGTCAAACTCCTCCCACACAACAGGATCAAGATGAGTCCCTGTCATCTCAACTAAATCATTATCAGCCGATACTGCGTTCCAATTGGGATCAAGGTCCGTCAGAATCTGGGCGATTTTATCCGCGAAAAACTTATTAAAGTCCTCAGCACTACCCTGCAAGGGTGCATCAACCCCCCTCCCCCAATTAAGGAGGGAGCGAGTTACCCTGAACAGGGCGGCTGAGCGGGATTCCGCAGATGCAATCAAGGCGGAATGATACGCGCATCTTGCCGCCTTGAGCGCCACCTGATAAGTCTTGATATAAGATCTTACAAGTGTTCGGTCAGATACGGATTTACTTTTCCTCCATCGCTTCTCTAGGCGTCTCTTCTGGCGCTTCATCCCCCTGAGTTCCTCAGTAAACCAAGGAGATCTCCTGGGTCTGCTACCACAGAGGGGTCGCAGCGGCGCAATCCGGTCAAGAGCCCCCTTCGCAGCCATATTCCAGGCCGTAACCAGGGACTCTGCCGAACTGTGAATGAGAGAATCTGGTATTTCCCCAAGCGTCCTCTGAAAACTCTCTGGATACATCAGATGTCTGGGGCGGAACCACCTAATCGGTTCTGCCTCCCTGCAGGGGAGGAGTGCAGCCTTAAAAACAAGCCGTAGCAGAAAATGATCTGACCATGACATAGGCAAAATATCTAAGCCCCTTAAATTCAGATCATTGCTCAACTGTTCTGAGAGGAATACCATGTCAGGAGTGTGTCCCCTCTCGTGAGTCGGACCCTGAACTACCTGAGTCAGGTTCATGGTTGCCATGGTGGCCATGAACTCCTGCGCCAACCTAGAGGATTCGCCGAGTGACGGAAGATTTAAGTCCCCCAAGACAATAAGCCTGGGGAACTCAACCGCCAGCCCAGCAACCTCCTCAAGTAGCGCAGGCAGGACTGTTGACACGCAGCTGGGAGGCAGGTACGCGAGCAACAAGCCCACCTGAACCCCTAGGTCCAACTTCACAAGGAGCAACTCACAATGCGCAATCTCAGAAACAGCAAGCCTGCGTAGGCTAAAGGTCTTCTTGGCTATAATAGCCACTCCTCCCCCCTTCCCTGGGGTCGTGGCTGATGCCATACCTGAAACCCGGCTGGACACATCTCAGAGAGAGGAACTCCTCCCTCCGGGCCCAGCCAGGTCTCGGTCACACATGCGAGGTCGGCCTCCTCATCCAGGAGAAGATCATGGATGAGGGGAGCTTTATTTACAACCGACCTGGCATTGAGCAGCAGCAGCCTGAGCCTAGGGTCCGGATTTCCCCCATCACCAGTACTTTGGGATGAACTCACAGGGTCGGAGCAAGGGATTGCTTTTAAACAGCGAGCTCTTGTTCCCCGGGAATGGCCTACCCTGTGGCTTAGCTTTGCAGGAAGACATGCTGCTTGCTAAGTTAGCAGAAAGTCCAGGATCAGCGCCGGGCTACAGCTGATTCGTGCTTCTGCTAAATTAGCAAGCGGCATGTTTTCTATCAAAGTTCAAGCAAGTTTGCTGGGCAGGAGCCAAGGAGAGCAGCTACAGCTGATCTGAGCTTCTGGGCTGCTCAACAGAAGCGCGAATCAGCTGTAGAGGCTTACCCTGATCCTGGACAAGAGGGAAGGAAGGAAGGACGGAAGGGACAAGGGGAAAGAGGGAAGGAAGGAGAGACAAAGAGGGAGGCGAAGGAAGGAAGGAAGGAAGGAAGGAAGGAAGGAAGGAAGGAAGGAAGGAAGGAAGGAAGGAAGGAAGGAAGGAAGGAAGGGACAAGGGGAGAGAGGGAGGGAAGGAGGGACAAAAAGGGAGGTGAAGGAAAGGAAGGAAGGAAGGAAGGAAGGAAGGAAGGAAGGAAGGAAGGAAGGAAGGAAGGAAGGAAGGAAGGAAGGAAGGAAGGAAGGAAGTTCCAGCCAGCAGAGGCTTGGCAGCCCGCCTGCCGAGGAACAGAAGAGCGCAAAGCCAAGTAGAAGAAGGTGGCAGTTTCCTCCCAAAGGGGGCTCCTTTTCTCCACCCCTTCCCTGGGTTTGTGGGGAATTTCTCGTCACCAACACTGACAGGTGCTCCTTTGAGCCCGCCCCCTTTGCTTCTCCCCCCCCCCACTTTCGTGAGGATTGTGATGCCCTTGAGAAGCCGATCGTGCTTTGAAGCTTAGGAGAGGAGGAGGAGTCCCTTCCTCCTTCCCTCTCTCCCTGTTGAGCCCCAGCAGGCTCGACATGAACAGGCGGAGGCGGCGTCAAGGACGGGAGGGGTGGGAAAGGAGACTAGCGGCCATCGCCAGACCTCCCGGCTGACAAGCGCAGGTTCGGGGGTCGCCAGCTGACGGGCACAGGAGTTGGGTGCTACGGCGGTCTCCTCTTCACTGACCTGCATGCACGAGAAGAAGTCAATCCGGTTGCTGCACAATGAGTCTCTGGGGAGGGCGGGGCCTTGCTCTGTGCCTGCGCTCTTCATGCGCCCCCTGCAGGGCACATTTGGTAGAGTTCGTGCAGACTGCCACCAAGCAGCATATTTTCCACAAACAAGTGAGGTGGAGTGGAGGGCAGGAGGGAGAGAATGCAGCTGACAAGCCCTGTCTAAGACCATCGGAAATATGTGTTTTCCGATGGTCTTAGGCGACCACTGTGAAAGGCTCATGCGACCCTCAAAAGGGTTGCCACCGACAAGTTGAGAACCTCTGCTTTAGACAGTAGTTACCTGGTTTCATTGGGCATGGAATGCATCTGCTGAGACCCCAAAAGGCTCCCACACTTCCACAGCAATCCTCATACCTTGCCAGACCAGGCAATGGATCAGCACACTAGAGATGAAAAAGTGACATTAGAATCTCATCATTCCCATATACAAAGAAGAAAGAAGATATGAAAAAAAAACCATGGCAGAGGTAGAGGAAAGACTCACAAAATTTTGAATTTAGCAGGAACTCTTGTTAAAAGATATACTCCTTAAGCAAGTAAGGTAGTGAACGAATACTGAGTTATTAGACAGTGCAATGTCCCATTAAAACATAAAATGGTCATAATGTAATTGTCCTGAATGCAGTGTATGGACTTAGCTCAGCTACAATTTGAATACAGGCAGACATTCAATATATTTGGAACAGAAGTTAGATTTATTAAGAAAAACATAAAGATAGAACAGCTTACTTTAAATTTATTTAATTTAATTTAATAAATACATGTAAATAATAAAGTTAAATAATTTTAAATAATAATCACATTTGGAAGAGAAGGAAGAAAGAAAAAGAGATGGACAGAAAGTTCTATTTGTATGTTAAACATAGACTCATTTAATTAACAATAGGCCAGGTAAGAGACAGACACACTCTTCCCTTTGCCATTTGATCATAGATGCAAAGAGATGATATAAACCCCAAGACTATAGCTAAAAAAGAAACTTGATGCTCTCAGAGCCAACTATATATTTTAAGATAGTAAATAATCTCTCAGACATGAAAATAAAAACCTATCTTTGTCTTTGTTCCTTGAAAAGACACGATATTAATATTGGGTATGAGGTATTGACCAATGGATCATGTCTTAAAAATGACATAATCAAGCAAAGCCTTTGGATAAAATAAAATAATTGTCTATTCCAAGACTGAAATATATTACCAAGTTGGATGGTACACAGTTCAGATATTGTGGGGACATATGTGTCAAAGATTTTTCATTTATTTAATGAGCCTTTTTTCCTGCCCCAAAAGGCCTCTGGATTGTAGTCGTCCCCCTTAGAAATGAGCATCTGCAATCAACAAGCCAATACTGGCATTAATCCACCACCCAAATGGCCATGTGCCCAGGGATCACATTCCGATACATTTGGCATCAGATTGAATCTGAAGACAAAAATGCTTTCCGCTCTGGTTTTTTACTCCAGTTAAATAACTATATAATAGAATAAGAACAATTTTTTCTCATATAATTGTTCAGCTCTTCTTGAAACTATCTTTAAAAATGGAGGGAGGGAGAGATGGAGGGAGGAAGAAAGAGAGAGATTATTGTTTCAATCACATGAATGTACTTTCCCAAAAAGCTACAAGGGAAATTAGCAGGAATTCCATTTTTTTCCAAGCATTTTATCTATGATCTACTTATGACAGAATAGCTTTAAAAAGGGCAACCTTTAGACCTAGATTTCTTGAATTATATTGAGTCAGACAGAGAACAATAAAGACTTGAAGAAAATGTTTGAATTCAAGATAATTGCACTTCAGGGTCTGCCTGAATCATCTTTATTTTCTTTATTAATGAAAAGAGCTGTTTGAACAATTGCAAACTGCTTCAAGATATTCACACTACTGAATCTACCAAATTAGTTTCCTACTCTGCATTCAAAATCTCCAGGGAAATAGAATGCACCTGTCTAAAACTTAGATATTTCAATGTCATGCACTATGACATTATCAAACAGGAATACAAAAAGCTGCAATGAGGATGCTCCTCAAAAGGCAGCAAAACATTACAGTCTTCTATGGTTTCTCCTTGTGACTTGAAAACAATTCAAACCACCACTTTGTGCTAATAGTAAGATGCAAATGAAAGCAATTACAGCATATCACTCTGGTTTTACATTGATGCTATACTGCAGCGGTTCTCAACCTTTTCCGGGGCTTGACCCCGGCCCGCATCGCGCAAAAAAAATGGCGGGCCTGCACCGCGCATTCGCAGTGCAACGGGGCGCATCGTGCATGCGCGGTGCAACGGCCCGCATCGCGATAGGAAAAAAAATGGCCGACCAAAAAAAATATATGGCGGACTGCGGTGCTTGGCAACCCCCGTGAAATGGTCGTTCGACCCCAAATGGGGTCGCGACCCACAGGTTGAGAACCGCTGCTATACTGCAAAAAAAAATCTAATTGGTGATCATTTCTTTTAAAAAAATGAATCAATAGATACATCTCTTCCAGACCTACAATCCAATAATTCTTCTTCTACAATAGTGTTGATGCTCTGGGTTTGTTTTTTTACAGTGATTCCTGTCTTCTCAGATGGTGAAGAGAAACCATTTCAAACCTTAACCCTTGTGGCTTTGTGCTTTAATGGTCTCCTCCCACAGTATAAAGACCTTCTTTCTGGTCTTTATACATTTGGTTAGTGGCATCTGTTTAAATAGCACCTATGTTGCCATGATACTATGATGAGTTAATCTTTATGGCATGATGGGTGACTATTATTTTAGGGACTCCTGGCAGGTTGCAGGAGGCCACAATGACCCTGAAGAAAAGAGCAAAGTAGAATTTTTAAATCCAGTTTTGTCATTTGGATTGGAGGAGTAGAGTAAAAATGGGCCATATAGCTTCTATTCCCACTCACCCGAAATGAAAAGCAGCCCCAAATCAAGCCCCTGACTTTGCTCCCTAATAACTTCCCACTCCCTTAATGCCTCCCTACCACAAACTAGCTGAAACCAGCTCTCCCCCCCCCATGCTAATGGCAATACTTATTTTTGTTTGCAAAAAACACTGCCAACAGTTAAATATTTTGCCAATAGGTTTCAGCAATGTGGTCTCTTGATCCTGTGAGAAGAGTATAAATGGATGGCTAAGGTGCTGTGTGAAGTTCTATTGGTTGCTAACTTTGCTCTATGAGGAGGATAAGGGGGAAGAGTCTATACCAGTGATAGTGAACCTTTTAGAGACCGAGTGCCCAAAAACTGCCCAGCCCCCTGCCCCGCCCCCCACCCCACCAACCTGTAGGGCCAATCACTGCCTCCACAGCCTGCCGCAGATCGCCCAGGCGGCCCAGCAGTGCCATGGTGGCCACACCCTCCGCACTCCATTCATCTGTGTGCAACGGACATGAGAGTTGAGTCTTGTCCCTGCTGCCTGGCTACCATGTACTTGGCTGTGCTGCTTCACATGGTCCGCGCCTGGGGGCGACTCTCCTCCAGGGGGGTTACTGGTGAGGAGGGGGCTGTGGGGGGAGGTGGGGCTGGGGCAACAGCACGCGTGCCCACAGAGAGGGCTCTGAGTGCCACCTCTGGCACGCGTGCCATAGGTTCACCACCACTGGTCTATACTGAGGCCAGGAGACATGCAAAGCAAACTTCCCAATGGGAAAATAGCTCCCAAAAATTCTGAAGCATTGGAGCACTCCAACACTGAAAATGAAAGATCATATTTTCAGCAATTCTACTCTGGTAAGAGAGCTACAAATAAATCAGCTCATCTACCAAGACAAAGACATGAGATTGCATAGGTTAAAGCTACATCTTGAGCACTGTGGAAGAGCTTTATGTTCATATAAAACCCAGAAAGACAGAGTTGTTCCAACCTTTCCATGTACTGTCTCCGGGTAACATTTTCCCATGAAGCTCTGGGACCTCTGTTGCTGGGTGCTTTCAATGACAATATTATTGTTTGGAGTGATGTTATTATTGTAATGAGAGGCCATTGGAAACTGGGGTATTTGTACACTTTCCACACTGTTCTCTTCTGATTGTTCTGAGTCACTCTTCACTCTAGCCACCTGATGAATCTGCACGGTGGCTTCCGGGGGATGGTTAATATGCACATTTACCAGGGAAGGGTATATTGAAGCTGAAAGAAAATATTGAAAATTATCATCGGAAACTTGACTTTTCCTTCTATTACAAGCCATCATGAAAAATTTTTAACAAGTAATTAAAATGGCTAGAATCATTCAAAGAACAATTTTAGCATCCATTCTATCCTCAGAAAACCACAGTGTTTATCAAAGTATTGATTTAACAGCTAACCAGCTTATGTAATGTATGTAATGATAGGAATGATTCAGCAGGGTCTGTGTCTCTTTAAGAGCCTTTGTATAAAGCAGGGATTCCCAACCAGGGGTGCTCGCACCCCCTGGGGTGTGAGATGATATTCCAGGGGGTGCAAAAACTTGGCTTTTCAAAATTATAGTGTATATGCATAATTCGTTGCCATTATTTTGAACTTTTGTAAGGGGTGTGAGAATATATCAGAAGCGTTCTAGGGGTGTGGGGTATAGTAAATGTTGGGAACCACTGGTATAAATGGAAGACTCTGCTGATGTGTTCCTTCTTCTTCCGTTTCCTGCTGTAACTGTGGTTTGTTGGATCCTGCTGTATTAGCTCGTGTATGTATGTTCCTGGTGTATGCTATTGTAGATCGGGGTCTTCAAACTTGGCCCTTTTATGACTGGCTGAGGAATTTTGGGAGTTGAAGTCCACAAGTCATAAAAGGGCCACATTTGAAGACCTCTGTTGTAGATAGTGTAAGATAAACCACCATTTAATATAGACCACTGTTTATTGTGTTTATTCCTGGGTTATCTCGCACAATAAGACTGTGCACGCTCTGAAAGGTTATGGGCCCAGAGAGAGGAGAAACCCAGTGAGAGTTGACCCAGAGCCAAAGGAGTTGCCTCTGTGATAAAGCAAGAAAATATTGGAGTAGGATTCTGTCAAGGTATTGATTTAACAGCTGACCAGCTTATGTAATGTAAGATACAGTATAAGATGTAATGATGGGAATGACTCAGCAGGGTTTGTGTCTCTTTAAGAGCCTTTGTATAAAGGGAAGGCTCTGCTATTGTGTTCTCCCTCTTCTGTTTCCTGCTGTAACTGTGCTTTATTGGATCCTGCTGTATTACCATGTGTATGTATATTGTTCCTGGTGTATGATATTGTAGATAGTGTAAGATAAACCTCCAATTACTATAGACCACTGTTTACTCTGTTTACTCCTGTGTTCTCACGCAATAAGACTGTGCATGCTCTGACAGTGTTTTTCAAATCAAATAGTACATGCCTCCACCTGAAAAAAACAGCAATGATCACAATAAGGCTCACAATATATAAGCAAGTGAAATAACATCTGGTTTATAATGAAGCTCAAAGGAAACAACAACAAATGGTGACTGTCATAACAGATAAATAACCATCAGGGCAACATATTGTGGTGATTACATACAGATCAACAATTCTGAGAGTTGCAACACATCTGGAAAGTGATATTCTGGAGGAGACTGCTATAAATTATAATCCATATAACTGGAACTGGGTTAGATAGAGGTTCTGATTTGCAATGCAGATGACTTATTATACAGTTATGGGTCTCCAAATTATGCTGTCATTCTGTATGAAGATAATCAGTCTAACTCCTCTGAATGCGATATGTCACTTAATTCTATGAGACACTGGTGTTCAACATCATCAGTGAAGTTTGCTTTTCCCTCTCGATTCTCCCCCTACATCTTATCCTAACAGATGAACATCCCACATGCTGTATTTAATTTAGCTTGAAGCACTTCCAGAATGCTCAGAACAAACCGTTTCAAATCTGAAACAACTGTTTTGAATTTGAAATGTCTTGTACAACCCTACTTTTTATATGCCAGACTTCTGGAATTCAGGTATTAAAGAAAAACACTGCACACAGTTATGAAAGAAAAACATTGCACACAGCCGTATGTACTTTCCAAAAAGATCTCTGTTCCAGAATTTCAGCTATGACTTAAAACAATGGTTTTGTTTGTGTGGGTGAGAAAACCATATTTTATGTGCATATATTCATAAACACTGCCAGGCAGGAGGATGGAGTGCACAGGAAAGAAAAGAGGACAGGTGCAAATAAACAATGTCTTTAACAACTCAATATTTATTTAATTATTTATCTTTTCTACATTTAAGTTACTCTGGGCAGTTTATTTTTAAATTATGGGTAATATAAAGCACAACAATGAAATGTAGAAACAAAATGAATGCTATATTGCTGTTCCCCAAACAACCAAGACCAAGAAAGCAGTGCCAGTTTTAAATAAAGAAAAGAATTTGCATTTCGACACATCTTGGCTTATTGAAATAGATGAGTTCTAAGAGATTTTTTTTTCTAGCTGGTTTAAAAATGATTAAGCACTAATGTCTCTGTACACACCCACATACATACATGCACACAAAGACACATACAAAGACATTTCCCTACTTGTAAATGGGTTACATTCCAAGCAGCTGTTCAGAGGACCATTTTGTTGGCAAGTCCAAAATTATGCTGTGTGCTGGTAGCTGACCTTTTCCCACCTTCTGGGTATGGACAGGTTTGTTTGTTTGTATCAGCAAAAGTTCACAACTGGAAAGTTTGTTGGTAACATTTGCATATGACTTTATATATTAACTTTTATACATTCTATTTCAAACATGACCAGTAAACAAGTAGAACAAAAAACAAATGTCTGCACAGCAGCAAAAGCAGAACTTAGAGCTCTGACATCAAGAATTCTAAACAGATGACCACTGACTAACATAAGAAGTGAGAAGTCATGCAATTAATACTTACCAAGTTGATTGGACAGAGGAAGGGTATACACAGAATGCTTCACAGACCTGCTTGCCAGGCTATTTGGAATTTGTTTCCTTTCTGCTTTTAAAGCTGGCAGATGACAAAACTTCCCGGTAGAGTTAGATGGGCACCAACATTCATCCCTGCCCACACAGCGCCCTCCATTTAGACATGGAATCTGGCAGAAATCTGTAAAGAAAATAAACTGAATGCATTGAGAAAAATATATGAATGTTTGTTTCAAATGCAGATGAGCCAGAAGCTGTGTTAATGGGAAGTAATAAACGTAGCCTCTGTGTCCACCACAGTATCTCCAAATTCACTCCTTCCCACCTGGATACCAGAGGAATTGAATTGCCAACCTGGCCTTATATCTAATGAGTGTGAAAAATCTTCTTATCTATGTTAGCACACTGAATTATATTGTATCTGCTGTAGAGAAGGTTATAAACATGGAATAAATACAATATAGCCAATGTTAGTTTTATTGTCCAATTTATGCACTCACTGAAATCAAAATGATAGAAATGATAGAAAGTGTAAGCTGCCCAGAGTTGTCTCGAGATGAGATAGGCAGCATATAAATAAGTAAGCAAGTAAGTAAATATAAATAAATAAATATCAAATAAAAGTCAGTTACAAAAAACCAAGCATTGGGCTCCTTTTATTCTAAGAGCCTATGTAAGATAAACTTTCCATAAACTAAGTAAGTCAGTGCAGCCTCCTGAATTCCTTACATGGGCTGGACTGCATCATGGATAGGATAGCTATGGCATGCTGGCTAAGGGAATTCTGAGAGTTGAAGTTACACTTCTTACAATTGTGGAGGTTGTGAATATAGGAATAGTGATATTCTTATAAAAAGAATAGAAGAGAGACAACAAAGGATAACTTGGACCAGTGGTTCTCAACCTTTTTCAGGTTGAGACCCCACTTGCCCCGCCCATGCGCTGTGCGACCCGTGCGGCGAAAACAAAATGGCGGACCGCGACGGGCCGATCCACGCATGCGCGGTGCACGCACGACAGCCCGAACCGCGCATGCGCGGTGTGCGCACGACAAAAAAAACAAAAAAACCCAAAAACAAAATGGCGGACCGCGGTGTCTGGCAACCCCCGCGAAACGGTCATTCGACCCCAAATGGGGTCGCGGCCCATAGGTTGAGAACCGCTGACTTAAACAGACCTATTATCTCCAAGAGGGTAGGACAGGTCTCACAGAAAGTTGTTTCTTTTCTGCTTCTGTAGATAATTGCTAACCCCCCCCCAAAATAAGGGAAAATTCATTCCAGGTTACACATTTGGGAAAACTCACAAATACGGAAACCAGATTTGGGGTCGTGGTCATGTCCACTCTGGCTATATAGGGTAGTAGTGTCTCCTTTCTCACAATTATTGTAGCAATGGCCATTGTGACATGTTTGTTTACAGATTGTTGGGGTGAACACTATTTTTATCTTCCTGATTTTTTCTGTCAGGTTAGCTCCTGCAAAAGAAAGAAAAGACATCACAGAATAAAATGTTATGTCTAAGCAACTTGTTTTGAGGACTAGCATGCAGAGTCTATTAACTCTTCTGATTATTGTATGTTATGATTCTTTCAGATTCAAACAAATTAAATATTACTTTATTATGTGGCCTGAAGTTTAAGCAATGTTTATTATTTTTCAAAAGTAAACCTGGAGAACTAAGTGTAACCTTGGCACAGCAGACAGGAATGGCTTTCATTCTTAGCTCCCTGCTGCAGTGACAAGACAACCCAAGTAGGAAAATTGGAGACATTGCTTCCTATTTAAAGTGCAGAATCCTGTTTGTTCCAAATTAGGATTATAGAAGGGGTAATATTTTTTACGTAGTATTTTTTTAAATGAACTCTCAGATTAATAAACTTTAAAAGGACGATTTTTATAGGGATCACATAGAACAAAAGTCTATATCAGACAACAGGATTTGTGGATTACATGAATGAACAGCACATGATTGAAAGATTTAATCAGATAAGAGTTCAGATAGGACCAGATAAGACACCTTAAGCATAAGTACACTTGAGAATGTACATGTTTAAAAGCTAATATATTCTTTTTCCCTTTATTTCTTTCTCTCCCCTCCCTCTTTTTATGGGCAATGAGAGGAAACCAAGAACTCTATCCTCAGAAGATACATTTTGCTATAATAATTATCTAAAATGGTAATGCCACTTTTCACATGTCTCAACAAATATGAGTAGGTTGTTCCTTTACTCCTCCAACCAAGAAAAAAGGAAGTCAAAGCCAGAACAATCAACTAAGATTAAGGGAGAGCAATGCTACAGAAAACAGTGAAGAGAAGGGAAGTCCTATTCATTGTTCAATTCAAGTTCAGATTGAGAAAGAAGAGGCTGATAGAGTGCAAGGAAGACATTACATGGAGGAGGAAAAGTATTTAAAACCTAGTCCATTCTATAGCAAGGAGAGAGAGAAAAATCCAAAATGTTTGATGGTATATTGGTGGACAGGGGTGATGGATTAATATGTTCCTGTGGAAAAATCTGTTCTTTTATAACAATTTGGAATTGGTGAAAAAGAACATTCCCTCTGAACATGTACCAAGTTTCTCCTCATTACTCATCACATTAACGTCACATATTTAAGAATGAGAAGCAAGAAGAAGTGGGGTGACTCCAGACTTGAAGAATTTAAGCTCCACAATGCTCCCTGGGTCTGTCCACCAGAACAGATTTCATTTTCCATAGGAATACCTGTTCTCCCCCAAACTTTTAGAAATTTCCAGAGTAAATGAGGGTGAAGAAGGCAAATTAGATGGATAAGGAATAGAGTTTTGTTTACATGAAAGAGAAACCTGCATGTGTGGTATTAGAAGCTGCCCTCTATAAAGTAATAATGAATTGTTCTGTAAATTGCATTTCCATCTGAGTAAAAATGGAAATAAAACACAATATATGCTTTATTTTTCAGACAGCATAATTCAGCTAAGTAAAACAGGGAAGTAATTTAGGGTAACAAGGTATAGGCAGCACTATTGTTTCAGTCTCACACATCTGAAAAAACCACTAATGATGTAAAGTCTTATTCAGTATAGAATTGCAGTGTACAGAGTGTATCTATGGTTATGATATCCCAAAATGTCTACACCCAATGTAATAAAAGTCCACTTCTCCTAAAGCCTGCATCCAGGACCTTTTCTCTGTAAAAACAAAACTAAACAAAAAGAACATGTGATTACTCAGATCTTACCCCAGGGAGACAAAACAGGTTCCCGATATACCATTTGTGGCCCAGTACTGCTCTGTTCAAATCCATTCCCATTGGGAAGTGTATTGGAAGTTAGATGATCATGATTTACAGCTGGATAGCGACGGACTGTGCGGGATGATCCAGTATATGACTGAGAGGTAACCAGGGAGCTGCTTCTGTTCTGAACCCTGTGAAGATGAAAGCTAAGTTAATATTTGTGCTGAATGATTATGTACCCATTGAAAGTCTTCCTTGTTTATGAAGTTAAAGCCTGCTTGTAGAGAGAAAGGTAAAAAAAAAGCTGAGAAAGGTAAGCCAAGAGGCTCTTTTGATATACTTTTGAGAATAACAACTCTTTGATTCTTCTCATAACTTAAATATTGCTCACACTTCCATCAAGTAACATCATTTCAAAATAAAATGAAACATTTTTGGACAAGCACCTCTCCACATATCAGAGGTTAAATAGTTAAGAAACATTTTTCCTCACTGATTATGGACACCTTATGTACTAATAAAGAAAAGGGTGTCTTCACATTTGTGATGACCAGATGTGGAATATTTTCCACTTTCATATAACTAGTGCTGACATTACAGCCAATTCAGTGACAGCTCCAAGTCTCTCCCCCCCCCGGCATTTAAATTCATTATATATATCCACTCTACTGTATTTCTGTCCCTTTTTGGATTTTTACGTTATAGTTCTAGCATTTTTACTGCATCAACATATTATTTTAATTTTATTTGTAGATTATTCTGGTATTGCAAAGTGTGTATTAAAGTGTGTATTAACTTATTGATCAAAGTCTTTTCTTTTTCTGTTGTATTATTGAATATCTCTTGGATTACAGGTAATTATTTAAAATCATAGACTAACTACCTTTATACTTCATCTTCTGAAACACAAGCAAACTTCTTAGCTAAATTACTTCTATTATCATTCCATTCTTCCTTTACATAGTTGCCTTCTGAGAACTTAGTCCCCTGGGAATACTAATTTTTTCCCTAAGAAAATGGCAGGTCACAAAAAAATTGCTAGGTAGTGAGAATGACTTTCTGTTGCTTCATTTTGAGCAATCCATAACCAGAACAGATCCCAATTTGGCATATTAACAGGCAACCATTTCAAAACTCTTTGTCAAAAGGTCTGATTACAAACAAACCACTTGAACAAAAAACAAATACTGATCACCAGTGGCAATCATGCAAGTCAAATCAAATGAATTGGCTCTGAGTATAAGAGGGTCACTACTATGTCTGTGCACGGGGTAACATATTCACAAGGAAAGTTCCATTGTTCCCCAATTCTCTCATCTGTTTCCAAACAAGAACGATCCCTTCAGAGTTGGCTCATCCTATATGAATTTGGAGTGCATTCTCATTCCTGATTTTGGCACTGATCACTATAGAAATATAGCCAAGAAAGGGCTCAGCCAAAGAAATAAAACAGAATATACAACCCATGAAAGTCATCAGTGAAAGAAGCCTTACAAAGAATGAACGCCCATTAGCAAATCTGTCTTTTTAGGATTAAAAAAAAAATATTTAGGGTGCTTGGCTTTTTGTGACAGTTGAGCCACAACATGAAGCATACCTTCTCCACTCCCAAGGCCAAGTGCTTCAATGCTTATTAATGCATGCTGTCTATCACAACAGATTCTTACAGAGCATAGTTTGTTTCGATTCAACACATGCTAAGCTTCTTTCTTTCTTAAGTTTTTCAGCTCCATTTGGTCCTGCTGGTTCCTCTTTCCTCTGGTGGAGAATAGTGGCAAGATTTCCAGAACTGCTTTGTTTCTAAGCACCTCAACTACCCTCTTATTTTTCAACATCCTAAATAAAGTAGTGGTTAGTATCGGAATTTTCAAAGAAGCCAAAACCTAATGAGATTAAGCAGGTTTTATGCAAGACACACAAGCCCCCCCCCCCAGGGAGCAAGTTACTCTACATAGTTCCCTTTTTAATGGCATCTTTATATTCATTAAGCCAAAGTTCTTTCCCTCTACATATACCTTTCAGGTATCAAATCCAGTTCTGATCTACGTCTAAAAGAATTTCAAACATGGAACTAAGGTTTGAAGAACTACTTGTAATACTACTTGGACATCATTTATTGGTAAATTACATTGATTATTTAATTAAGTAATAATTCAAATTCATTCCTCGACTTGATTTATCTGACAACATGAATCCTATGCAATGGAGTAAGTTTAATAAACTGGAATGTGATTACCGGTAGTTATTTGCTCATCCACACAGCCTCTTCCTTTTTGAAGTGTGAGCAAGCAAAACATTATATTTTTAATTAATGATAGAATTGTATATAGTTCAAATTGGACATTTATACTTTAGAGCTTCAGGACAGGCCAGAATATTTAAATTATGGTTTGGAGTTGATGTAATATCATAATCCATTCTATCACTTGTAAGCATAGTTTCCAATTTCATTCAGACTGGGAAACTATGGGAAGTAGAGGTATTCTGCTCCAAGTAGAAAATTTATAGGAGTTGAAATTCTATACTTCTGAGGGAAATACCTACATTGGGGAAATCACATGATATTCACACAATGTGCTAAACACTAACCTAGTTTCACTTCGACTTAATGTGCTGTGTGAATTCAACAAATCACCATTAAAACAAGCCATGGCATATATGAAACCCACTACTGTCAATCAGTCCTTATCAGTAGGAGTTTTCTTCTAATTTTAACTCAAACTTTCTGTTTTTAGCAGTTTCTATCCACTGTTTTATGTGTTTCATCTTCTATCTAATAGCTGCTCAGATAGCTAAAGACAATTATCATTTGTCATCTTCTATTCTCTAAGCTAAACATGTCCAATCTTTTCAAATATTCCTCAAGGAATTTGTTTCCAGATAATTTAAAAACCCTGGGATGTCACCTCTTGATATTTCTATTTCACCTATATTCCTCTTAAAAGAACAGAGAAACATATTGCCAATGTTCTCAATAAACTCAAGAAGTGGAAGTCTTCCTAGGATCAATACTGTGAGACAACAGTGCTTAAATATAAACTCTATCAGTTGCACTAAAACTTTTGTCTGGAATGTCAATAATCATTATTATATATTTTAAAAATACACAATGTATTTTAAAAATGTGTTATTCATTTCTTATTAGAATCATACTCCCAAAATGCACTGCAAAACTACACAGCATAATTTACATTACAGTATATTAAAAGCATAAACTACCAACATATCAACCTAGAAAGTTGTAACATTAAGCTTCCGGTGGCTCCGCCGGCGCTGCTGGGTCTCCTTTGTGAGACTCCGCTCTCTGGATTTGTAAAGCCGCGAAAAACAGCGCTCATCAGCTGTTTTTTCGCGGTGAAAAATCCCCTCTCCGGGCAAAGGAGAGGTGTAGAGCATCGGGAGTAAGGTTGAGCCTTCTTAGATCCCTGGAAAATAAGTTTTCAGGGATTAAGAGTGAGCTCCCTATAGCTCCGGAGAACGTTCCTTTCCAGAGACGCCTCTGTCTTCTGACAGAGAAAGACGCCGCAACCACCTCTGCTTCTTTTAAGTTCAACACTGGAGAGACTGTAAGCAGGCTGAATGAATACAGGAGTCTTAAATGGATTGCAAGTATTTTTATTGTTTCTTTTTGGCTATACATTTCTAACGTACACAATCAACATAATGCTTCAAAATGGCGCTTAACTTTCACTGCTTTCATTGTTAGGGAAAGTGCTGGATAGTGAAAGTGGATTTGTTACTTCTCACTTCCTGCTTCTTTAAGTGCAGTTAGAGAGATGGCTCTGACTGTCTGAAATTTAAAATGGAGTGGAATTTACAGTTAAATGCTGAACCTATGTTGGATTGTACTGATGAATTTTATGAAGAAAGACCTGATACACAGGGGATTTTTATTTTTACGCAAGAGTTTAAAGAGATTAATGCACTTTTGAAGGAGGCTTTTACAGAAATATTTACTATATGTACTAAATTCCTTCCTTTAAATGAAGCTGAACAACTTACTGCTGAACAATTTATATCACAATTTGAATATGGAGAAGAGTTAGAACATTCAACTGGAATCTCTCCTTCAAATGAATTACAATCCTCTGTTGAGTATTATACAATACAAGAGAAATTAGGAGATCAACAGGGAAATGAAGAGGATACTTCTGAGAATAAAGACTATAACTGGATTTTGCTTGATGAAAAGTTTATTTATGGAGAGGAAGAGGTTTTGCTTCAAGAAAAGGAATTCTATCCAGCTAAGCACCAAGAAGAGGATTTAATTCACAAAAGAGAGACATTGTTTCACCTCAAGAAGCAATTAGGCTACAAAGTGAAATGGACTTTGCTTGATGAGCAGTTTATTTATGGAGAGCAAGAGGAATTGATTCAAGAAAGGAAGATTCAGTTTCAGAAGCAATTTATTTACGGGGCTGAAGAAATAACGAAGAGAGACTTATTATTTGAAAGGGTGGCCCTGTTATGGCGGCTTGTTTGGTTAGGAAAAAAACCTAGAGTTCGTTTGAAGTAATGAAATTTAAACTTGTATGTAAGGAATTATTGGCAATTTAAAATTATGGACTGAATTGAGGACCAAGATTAGGAGTAAGATGCAAGTGAAGATGTTTAATGGTTGACACAATTAAATAGATGAAGGATGTATTTGTTTTGATGATCTGGGTTTGACATTAGATTGACTTAATGATGAGATAGATAGACTGGATAAAATTGAAGGAATGTAAGTTAGAAATGCTATAAACAGATTGTTTGTATTATGGAGGTTTATTTCTTAGATGAGAGAGCCCAGAAGTCGATTGATTAAATGAAATTTATAGAATGATAAATATTATTCTTAACAAGATGAGTTAATTGTTTAATAAGGAATTAAGCTTAATTTAAGATTATGGGTTGAATTAAAGATAAATATTATAGCTAAGGTTTTGGTGAGGATGTTTAAATGAAGATATATTAAGATATATTATGAGAAATTAAATTGATTAGAATGTAATTGATATTGCTACTATTATTATTATTATTATTTTTCTTTTTTTGAACTGAGGGATTTATTGATATTGTTATTGTTATTAATATCATCTGTTTAATTCTAATAAGATGAGGTTTTTTTTAGAATGTAATTGATATTGCTACTACTATTATTATTATTATTTTTCTTTTTTTCAACTGAGGGATTTATTGATATAGTTATTGTCATTAATATCATCTGTTTAATTTTAATAAGATGAGTTTTTTTTTTAATGGATTGTTTTGATTTAGAGAATATATATATTACATAGTTTAAAATTCTTGTTAAGATTATACAATAATTATGTTTGATGTAGTGGGGTTTTCTTTTGTTATACCCTGTAAGCATTCTGGGAAGTCGTGGGTTAGGGAGGGATTATAATTTTAGATAAGATGTTTTCTCAACTGTATTTGGGGCTGGTGGAAGAATAATTAATTATTGTTACTAAAGGGTTGTCTGGGTGGCCTTTGGTGGAGTGAAGATTGATTTAAGTGGAAGTTGATAAGAAGGGGGAATAATAGGATGGAGATAGAGAATGATGAAGGTTATTTGTTTGAGATGTTTATTTTCAGTTGAGTTATTATCATTAGATGCATTGGAAAATGTATTTATGCTTTGTTTATGGATGATTGTTTATTTTAATACTATGATTTGATATGACTAGTCTCTTTTTTCTGTTAAAATTTAAAAAAAAAAAACCAATAAAAATATTTTAAAAAAAAAGAAAGAAAGTTGTAACATTAAAATATTTTAATGAGAACTGCAACAAGAAACATAGCAGTATAGATTTAATTAAAACAAGCAAGATTTTAGCTGTTTTGAGAATTTACAAGGTTTGTAAAAAGAAAGTGAAAATTCCAGAGTTATGCACCAGTACTGAGAATGTTCTCTCTCAGATTCCCACATAATTAATTATTTTGCTGGTGCTTGTCCCTCCCCTACTTATGCTACTTATATTATTCCATTACTACTCTTTTACAGGAAGTGCTGACAGTAAAACAAGAACTTACAGTTCACTACTGGATATAATTTTTTTTGAGACCCTTTCCACAAGTAATGTAAATGACTTTACTTAAACATCCACAAGCATGAATTATAGCTGGTCCTTTCATAATAATTTTTGCAATTGGTTTCAATTTTTGTTTTAGGAAGTATAACTTAATACAGAGAACATATAAGCGCTAGATTTCAACTTCTCAGTTCAGAGCTATATGTAAAATCAATCCAACCACCTAAACAAGATTCAACACAGAAGAAGAAAAATGTCTGTGTTTTTTGTTTCACATTTCAATGAAACATTTATTCTATCAGGAACGCCAAAATAATTTTCCGATGGTTAATTTGGCTAAACATTCACAAACAGTAGAGTATGTTAGCCAAAGTTATATTGAGAAACCACTGCCTTGGTCTCCAAAGTACAAATTGTTCTTGGATTATCTTCTTCCATTGTTTATTTTACACACTGAACATAAACATAATTTTCTCCCTTTTTTTAAATGTTCCCATAAACCTTTCTTACAGTTTGCTATAGCACCTACTAAAGAACTCTAATAGCAATCAGAAAAACCTCTTTTAAACATGTACAAATAAAATAATGGTATCCAATCTAGTGATATCATCTTTTCCTGAGACAGCTATAATATATTAACTGCATAACATTCTTACCTCACCATTCACTCCTCCATGGCTGCACCTTTGAAATTCATTTTTTCCCATGATTCTGGTATTTTACTTTTGTCTAAAATATAATTAAATAATTCCAGAATCAATGGTGCTAAAAGGTCTATTAAAGTTTTATATAATTCTGATGGGATACCGTCTGGACCTGGGGATTTATTGTTTTTTTGAGCCTGTATCACGTTTTTTAGCTCTTCCAGAGTTATTTTTTTTATTTAGCATTGCTCTTTCTTTTTCTGTAACTTTTGGTAGGTCAGTTTGTTCTAAATATTCGTCAATTTTTCTTTGTTCAGTTTCTTCTTTTTTATATAAGTACCAGAATCATGGAAAGATGCGTACATTAGCTTAATACCTAAAGACTTAATTAACAAACACCAAATTCAAAATTACCGCCCAATTTCACTTTTAAATACAGATTATAAAATATTTGCAGCAATTATGGCAGCGAGATTCAAAAGAATACTGAATACATTTATCCACCCTGATCAGAATGGTTTTCTACCCAATAGACATATTAGAAGCAATATAAGAACAATACTAAATGTAATAGAATATTATGATATACATGTTGAAAAACAGGTCGCATTTATTCTGGTGGACGCAGAAAAAGCCTTCGACAAGATAAACTGGCCCTTTTTTACCACACAACTAAATAAAATGGAATTTGGAAATAAATTTATAAATCTAATTAAAGAAATATATAATCAACAATTTACCAAAATTATTATAAATTCAGAATTAACAAATAAAATTAAAATAGAAAAAGGAGTCCGACAAGGTTGTCCCCTAGCTCCATTGATATTTATCCTCGCTTTAGAAGCTTTGCTAATAAATATAAGGAGAAAGGAAGAAATTAAAGGACTAAAGATAAGAAAAGAAGAATATAAACTACAAGCATATGTGGATGATATGGCTTTTATAATTGAGGACCTCTTAGAATCAGCTTTAATTTTAATAGAGGAAATTGAAAAATTTGGTCAGGTGGCGGGTTTAAAAATTAATAAAAACAAAACTAAAATAATAACTAAAAATATGAACTCTAATCTAAATCAAGAATTAGAAAATATTTTAGAAATAAAAACAGTAAAGAAAGCCAAATATCTGGGACTAATACTTTCGGCCAAATGTAGTAAGATTAAAAAAGATAACCACGACGTAGTAATACAAAAGATAAGTGCAGATTTAGACAAATGGTCCAAACTCCAGATATCATTATTAGGGAAAATAATAATAAAAATGAATGTCCTTCCAAAGATACTGTATTTATTTCAAACAGCTCCAATTAAGCTAAATAAAGAATTTTTTGATAAATTAAACAAAACAATACATAAATTTATATGGGCTAAAAAGAAAGCAAGAATTAAGCTCAAACACTTACAAGATCACAAATCAAGAGGTGGAATGGGGCTTCCAAATTGGAAATTATATTATACAGCAGCTGCACTTGTCTGGATCAAAGATTGGATACAACTTAAAAACAGGAGAATACTAAGTTTAGAAGGTTTTAATCTTGAATTCGGCTGGCACTCTTTTTTATTTGGGACAAAAAATAAATCATATATACAATTTAAACAACACTACATAAGGAAAAATTTATTAGAAATTTGGTTCCAAATTAAAAGACAATTTTATATTAAATTACCAAGATGGCTCTCGCCAAATGAATCCATAACATATCCTAATTTATTAAACCCCAACACAATAATGACATATCACCAAATCCTAACAGAAGATAATCAATTAATTTCAACTCAAATTTTAAAAGAAAAAGGAATCATTTTAGACTGGATGCAATATTTTCAAATTAATTCAAAATATATGGAAGACCAAAAGTATGGATTTCAAAAAATGAACAATTTAGATAAAATATTATTAGGAGCGGACCAAAAACCTATTTCTAAACTATATAAAGTTTTATTATATGATGAAATGTGTGAAGAAGAAGTTAAAGGTAACATGATCGCATGGGCAAAAAATATAGGAAACACAATTTATTTGGCAGAATGGGAAAAAATCTGGAACATTAACTATAAACTTACCATCTCATCCGCCTACAAAGAGAATATACTTAAAATGTTTTATCGCTGGCATCTCCCCCCAGACCGACTGGCAAAAATGTTTCCCAATACATCCCCCAAGTGCTGGAAGTGTAAAGTCAAAATTGGGACATACTACCACCTTTGGTGGACTTGCACATCGGCCAAAAATTTTTGGAAAAAAATTAAAAAATACCTCGAACAAATTACTACCCAAACAATTCCAATGAATCCCAAACTATTTTTATTAGGAATAATAAGATATAAGATAACTAAAGAAGATAGATATTTAACAATACACATAATTACATCTGCCAGATTAGTTTATGCCCAAAATTGGAAACTTGAAAAAACCCCATCAACTCTGAATTTCATCAACAAAATAAACGAAGTAGCCGAGATGAACAAACTAACTCTCAAAATACAGAACAAAGAAGACACATTATTTTATAAGACCTGGGATAAATGGTACGAATGGCTAGAAGCAAAAAAATATTTGGAACCCTAAAAATATAAATAAAATGCAATACTAATAAATAGCATATAGATGACAATCTTATTCATCCTCTGACCTAAATATATTTAAAAACCCCTATCGACATATTTTGATAAGAATTCCGAAAATTATGACATATCACCTAAACCGAAATATGTGATAATCTCCCTTAGATAATTAAAGACAGAATAAATATATGATGTGTATATCTGTTAAATTGTATATATCTATATATATACATTAACTATGTATATCTATTCAGTTTATAAGACACAATTATTCTATACCTTGTATAAACTGCACATACCGGTAAATAAGAATCAACTAAATAGTTGATATTACTGTTAAATGTTGTTTGTATATAACTATAGATATCAACTTAAGATACAACTATAATTAATCTATACTTTATGTCTTTGTTTTATGTATTGTACATTTGTACTTTTAAAGTTTGTATATATTTAATAAAGTTTATTTTAAAAAAAAGAAATTCATTTTTTTTTAAAGTTTGGGTGATAAAATTAGGTGCCACATTATTATGACAAAGCCTAGAATTGTATGGCAGTATACAGGTAGAGCTAAAGTGAAAGGTAAACTGGCAGCACTTCCTGGATGAATTGAAATATATGTAAGAGGCAACTGACCTATCTGTTACACATGTGAGTCCGGTTACCATACTTTAATGTTAAAGAGACATGTTTTACTTGCAAATTCCTCCCAAATTAAGTTGGCATCTCCAGTTAAAAGAATTTCAGGGGAAAAGGCTGAAAAGAACTCATTCAAGCTATTATACAGAATAGCCTTCAAATCAGTTTTGACTCCTGGTGAATGCCTGGACTAGTCTCTGAAAAACTTTCAGACATGGTTTGCAGTTGCCTCCTTCTTAGGGTTGACAGAGGATGACTGACCCAAACTCCGTTGGTTTTCATGTGTAAGGCAGAACTAGAATTCAGTCTCCTGATTTCTAGCCTAGTGCCTTAACCACTACATCAGATTGGATCATGTCATGTCATGTCATGTCATCAGTTAGAGTTAACATTATTGAGTTAGATGGATCAACCACTCTAATAATATTTAAATATATTCCTGTATTATGAATAAATGTATTTGTGAAGCATGTATTTGGACAGTCAATACATTTCTGTTGTTTGGAACAGAATACTATTCAATATCAAAGTTGTCTGTGCATTAGATTTGAACATCTTTCATTCTTAGACACAATTAATTAACACATGCAAAAGAAAGGTTGTTTTTAAAGTCACAAATCACAATTATCAAACAATGATGAAATTCGAAGAATTAACTCCCACACCCAAAATGTCTAGATAGATATCCATTAAGATTGAATTTAGATCAATTTTTGTCAGGCATGAACAACCAGACTCACAAATGTAGATTTCAAACTAGCTACATTATTGTTCTATGCCAATTTCATAGGAATCTCCCCTGACTGGCAGCTTTCACCTGGGAAAGATTAGATAAGGCCCAAAGGCATTCAGATGGATCCAGACCTTACCCTCTTGTAATGAGTCCAGGCTAATTCCCCGCTTGAGTCCTCCTCCCAACTGCTCTCTCCAAAAGCTTTCTTCAATCTGGAGCTATCCAGATTTGTTGGGTTGGCTTCACCTCCCATAATTCCTAATTAATATCAGGGGAAGGGACCATCAGCGGTAGATTATAGATAGATGGGTGTGTTTCTATACCATTTTCTGATATTCTGAAGTAACTCAAACAGAGATCTCTAGAATACCATGGCACCAGGCCTAGCAAAATGAATTGGCCAAATCTTAAGTCTAGTTTAATGAAAAGAATGACTAGGGGTAACATGATAACAGTGTTACAATATCTAAGGGCCTGTCACAAAGAAGAAGGAGTCAACCTATTCTCCAGAGCACTTGAAGGGAGGGCAAGAAGCAATGGATGAAAACCAATCAAGCAGAGAACCAACCTAAAACTAAAGAGAAATTTCCTGACAGTTAGAACATTAATCATTGGAACGATTTTGCCTCCAGAAGTTGTGGGTCCTCCAACACTGGAGGTTTTTAAGAAGAATTTGGACAAGAAGAGAGTGTCTGAAATGGTATAGGGTAGTCCTCAACTTACAACAGTTCATTTAATGACCGTTCAAAGTTACAATGGCACTGAAAACAGTGACTTATGACCATTTTTCACACTTATGACTGTTGCAGCATCCCCATGGTCATGTGATCAAAATTCAGATGCTTGGCAATTGATTCACATTTATGACAGTTGCAGTATCCTGGGGCTATGGATCACCTTTTGTGACCTTCTGTCAAGCAAACTCAATTTGGAAATCAGATTCTCTTAACCACCATGCTACTAACTTAATAACTGCAGTGATTCACTTAACAAATGTGGTAAAAAAGATCGTAAAATGAGGCAAATCTCATTTAACAACTGTATCACTTAGCAACAGAATGTTTGCCCTCAATTAAGGTCATAAGACAAGGACTACCTGTATTCTGTTAAGTTTAGTTTTTTAGTACACCTCTAAATTTTAGATACAGGTGGGTCCACCCACTGTGAAATGTTTCCAAGGCCAGAGTCAAAGAACAGCGTACTGTAAGTGAGCAATCGTTCACAGCTCATGAAGTTTAATCAGACACTCATAGGAAGCTCTGAATAGTACGGTATGTCAACGAAGGTTCATTCTCCCTTCATGGAATTATTGAGAAACAAACTCTTTTTAATACTAGATAATGTACAATAATCGTGAAGTAAAACTTCAAGCTTTCTGTTATTTATTTTTAAGCCCAGACAATATAGACTAATTTAATTTAGGAGACAAAAGATGGGTATTGACTGAAATAGCTTGTGTCAAGCTTTCCATCAGGTTTGAGACAATTTCTGCTTCACTGACAGATTGTTTGATCTTTCTCATTAAAGGTTACCAAAAATTTTTAATTATCAAAGCACTAGTAATTCCATTTGGAAATATATACTCCATGGATCTGTAAATATTATTTAAAGAAAGCATGTAACCATGATAGCCTCCTGACAACCAATAGCCTAAAGTAGAGAAATAGATAGCCTGGCCCTCTTGGTTTTTTCTTCTTCAGTCTTTGAAATGGTCATTAAATGGCCTGGCAGAACATACAGAGATCACTCTTCGAGCTGACACAAGGAGTATCTCAACACACACACACACATACACACACTGGAGTTAATTGCACACATAGTCTACCAATCTATGGTAAATGAAACAGTCTCTCAATATCTTCCTGTATCTTCAAAGCCTCACTTGTCCCTTTGTATTTCAAAAGGATACATCTGATTTTGCTTAAGGGGCAATTGTTTTCCAGACACTTAAGGATTTGGGACACAAATTTTCCCTTGTGTCTTTTATTCTAGACAGTGGCTGCCCACTAAAGGAAACTCTGACGTTTTTTTAACAAGAAAGTCTTGGCCTTCCTCCTAGAATGGCCTCACATTCTACTGAGGTTTGAACAGACCACAAGAAGCTGGAACATCTACAAACTTCACAGAAAGTCACACATCAATTCAAATGGGCACAATTTCCCCCCTATTTTAATGTTCATATCATCTGTACCCTTAGTTATATGTGATCTTTTATGTAAGCCTCTATATTTTCTTCCCTGTGATCTGCTTTCCTTTTCTATCTTGCAATTAGAATATTCCACCCCTTTTACTAGCACCTTCTGTTAGTGAAATTGGATGCTGAAAGACATACTCCTAACTTCACTAATAAATTTGCATAGAGTAATAGCAAAACACATGTTTTGGATAAGTGTTCAGACAGACGGTCTTCAGGGATATCTTCTGATTTATCCTTTCCCGTTTCTAGGAATGGAGAGAATTCTATTACTATGGCTAGTTATATATTCTCCCTTTCCTAAGAAAAGTACTGAATCTCTATGACTGTAAAATTATGGAGAATTTAAGAACTATCCACCTTCTCAGAGATATTGGTGGTCTCACACCGAAAAGATGTCAAAATCTATGCATCTTCTTGTCACATCGGCTACTGTGTCAGGTCTGTAACCACTAAACCAACTAGTCTCTTACATCACTTGAATGAGAAAAAGAGATGCAATAATTTTGAACCTTGATTTCAATATAAATAGGGCCCAGTTTTGCTACAAAGCAAACAACTGAAATTCTTTAATAATGGCTTTATAACTGCTGTACAATAAACCTACTTATCTGAGAGTTTGTGGCCTTGAAATCTGATCTGATCTTATTTGAATTAGCAAAGTTACACTCTTGATATCTATCCTCAGCTGCAGTTACCTCACACTCTCAGTGACTTAATAATGTCCAGCTAGGATCCATTTCTCTTCTGAGGGATGGTAAATGCAAAATAGGAATTAAGAACTTTGTCTTTCTCATTCACCATTGTCACTTTATGTGTTACCTTTTGATCTGCAAGCAATAGATATAAACGATGTTTCATATAGAGACTTAGCACCACGAAAGGCTGTGCAAAATTGTTTGTAAACTTGTGTATTTTGCAATTCTAACCAGAAACCGCAAAAGCATTTAACTATCATCTTTTAAAATGTAATATTATGATTCATTGTGTAAAATACATCTTAAATGTTAAGATATGCTATGGAGGCAGTAAATGGGTGATTAAAAATACTTGACTTTAGCATAAATAATATTGTTTTAATATAGAATTAATAATAGTAATAATTCCTATAGAAAGAAATCTTTATATTATACTGAAAGTTTTCTAATCATATCTTGCTTCATGTAGTGTATGGAGAAGTTTTCTGAAAGATATAGGTACAGTATGCAAAAAATGAGTAGTAATCTTTATTGGGTCATTTAGAATTAAAAATTTATCTAGAATTGAGTCTAAATCCTATCACTGTGAGGGAGAAATGTGATTGCACGAGGCTATTCAGGATATTAGCCATGAGTAATGGCAAAAAATCTGCATATATAAAATGGTAATCATGTCTTGTAATGAGTTTTTGCAAGGAAAAATCATGAAGATGGGTCACATAATTGTAGGATGTTTAAGCTATAAAATCCTAATCAAATAAGTGGGCCACTGAAATGAAAATGACTGAGCAAAGGTCAACTGTAGTTTTGAAGCATATATTAACCAAGTAAATAAAGAAGAACAGAAATAAGTAGAAACTCTGGTAGCAAAAGTATAATATAACAAATCACCAGTTCCTAATAGTATCTACCCAAAAGCTTAAAAGCAAAAATATAGAAATGCTGACCTTCAGGCATATGTAATTTATTCTTCAAATCAGACTCTGTGCTAGAAGACTGGAAAATAGCCAATATGACACCAATTTTAAAAAGAGACCCAGTGGGAAATTATAGGCAGGCTGGCTTGATATTTCTTTTGGACATATTGGTGGGAACAGAGGAAAAAAGTAAGAAATATATAGATTAATAAATATTGCTGAAAGAAAAATCAGCATGGACTTTTGTACAAATAAACCCTACCTGACAAATCTTTTTTGAGAAAATACACAAAGTTCAAACATATTTGAACTTTCAGAAAGGGATTCACAGAGTTCATCACAAAGATCTTGAGTAAATTTAGCAGTCATGAAATAAGAGGGACCGTCCTTTAAAAACACAGAATGCAGATTAAAATAAATGGACAATTTTCTGCATGGAGAAATATAAGAAGTGGAGTCACTGAAGGATCTTTTGGGGGATCTATGCTTTTTAACTTGCTCATAAATTATCTTGATATAGGAAAGCATAATGAGATACAGTAGACACATTTTGTGGATTCTACCAAACATTCTGCATGATGAAAATCAAAAAGATATCCTTAAAATGGTCAAATATCACCCAAAACACATGTTGTCAGTGCTGGCACTAATCCTCATATTCTCCCTAAAAGTGACACAAATGTAACCAATAAGTTTTTTATGCCATTTCTTTAGGCCATTCCCTCATCTCATCCTTATCCAACAGCTGAAGCAGATAAAAGTTGTTCCAGATTCAAAGCAGACTTTTCCTCTTCTACCAATATCATAGATAACAGTCTACCATGCTTCATGATGGATATGGCTGAAGGTGAGAGAATCCGACTCCTACAGGTTACTTTAGACTGTTGCAGACATGCCCCCTTCCATCCAGCTAAATGTAGTCCTTGACTTATGACTACAAGTGAGCCCAAAATTTCCATTGCTAAACAAGGCAATTGTTAAGTGAGTTTTGCTCCATTTTACAACCAGTTTTACACCGCTATTAAGTGAATCATCAGGTCGTTAAGGGAATTTGGTTTCTCCCATAGACTTTGTTTGTTGGAAGCCAGCTGGGAAGGTTACAAATGGTCATCACATGAGCCCAGGACAGTCATAAATACATGCCAGTTGCCAAGTGTCCAAATTTTGATCATGTGACCATGCTGATACACAAGGGTCATAAATGTGAAAAGCAGTCCTAAGTCACGTTTTCAGTGCCATTATAACTTCAAATGGTTTTAAGTCGAGGACTACTGTATTAAACCCTTCCCCCCCAAATGTGTATCAAGATAACCCAGACCCATGGTGGCGAACCTGTGGCACACAGAGCCCTCTCTGTGGGCATGCACGCCATTGCCCCAGTCCTAAGCCTTCAGCTGGGTTTATAAAACCTTTTCGCTTTAGGCCCCACCGCCGTGTGCAAAAAAAAAAAAGGTTCAATCAATCAATTTCAACTTCTCACAGGGGAAAAAAAAGATATCGCAAAGTTGGAATTGATTGACTGAACTTTTTAGTCCCACCCAGTCTGCCGTTAACTACTGCAGCCACATCCACCAATTGGCCACACCCACCCAATGGGTCACGCCCACACGGCACCCGACAATACATAAATGGATTTTGGGTTACAGTTTGGGCACTCAGTCTCTAAAAGGTTTGCCATCACTGGCCCAGACCCTTGGCCTCGACAAAAGTGTCTGCTGAATAATTCTTGACCTGCACTTTCCAAAGTGCTTGTCAGGACCCTTTGTCTACTTTTTATATATCCAGATGAAGCACTGTTTTGAAAGAATGTTAGACTCATTTTTCTTACATTTAAAAAATGTACATCTAAAGCTATACTGGGGAGGTAATGGAATTGCATGACTGGCACTTTTTGCTGCAGGTTTTTGTTTTTTTTTTAAAGACACAATCATAAAAGCACTATTAAACCAAGTTTTAAAATCTTTTTTGCCAAACATGGAATAGGATTGAAAGAAAAAGAACAGGAGGTACCATGGGAACTGAGAGCTGTAGTTTATATATTTACTATTGATAATTTCTGATTAACCATTCAGTTTTAAATTTTACTCAAGTCCTAAAACAGATATCTATTCTCCCCACAATAATAACAGTGATAACAAAAATATCCTCACATTTTAGTAATTGTTATCTGCTTCCTTCCTAAACACTGTAAACTCACCATGCAGCAGTCATGAGTCACTGAAAGCTCTCATCTTTGACTGAGACCTAGGGAATGATAGCAGTTCATTTTATATATGACTGATTTCTTACTGTTTAGAATAAAAATGCAGAAAAAATACAGAAAAAGTACCTAGAAAAAACATTAGCAGCAGGTTTGAGGTAGTGGATTTTCTAAGGCAGTAATAGCAACACAGCTTTACTATCAATCCAACTTATATATCCTAGGCAGACATATTTCAAGAGGGATCTCTTAGTCCACGTATCTTCAGAGCTGGTGAGTGTGTGCAGATGCATCTTTCTTGTTTTCCACATTTGCTCTAGAATGGAGCTACTGTAGCTGTCCTTCCACTACATCACTGTTAAACTTACAAAAAGGGAATAATCGTTGTTGCATATAGCTGGGGTAACTTACCCATCTGCTAGCTTTTGTATGATAGATAGCTGTGGCTTTCTTTGTTCTGCACTGTTTATCCTCTTTAGAAGGGAACCTGCTGGAGACTGAAAGGCAGTTGCAAGGCCAGGAGGATGATACTCTTCTTCTGGAATTACCTCTTCGCACCTGAGACCTCTGAAGCCTGAGCGGCAAATGCAAAGCTGGGGACGGCTACAGGATCCCTTGTTCTGGCATGGAGGATCACATACAGCTAAGGAAATAAGGAGAAGAATGAATAGAAACAGACATCCCCAATGTTGTATGTCTGTATCACCCATAAGCAGCACTTATTTATCCCACTTACATGGGGTAAAACAATACAATCTAAAAAAAGTTAGTACTTTTTCAAAATGATCTGACTATATAAAAATTGCAAACAACATTGCATTTGTAAGTAACAGGTGAAGACAATTGCTTTAGATTAATCCCACTTTAAGAAAAAAACTATATTGAGATAATCTGTGTTTATGTATTTCAAAGAAATAATATTTTTCTTTGCTTCCAATAATCTTTGGTTACTGTTCCATTCAAAGAAGGCCATTTGTCCAAGATCTAACAATCCAATATAAAAATTTAATATGAAATATCAAAAGTCATTTCAAGAATTTGCATGCGCAATTCCTACTGGAGTTGTTAACCTATGGACTTAAGCATCCTTAGTTGAAAAGATTTAGCTTTTTTTGTTACCTGACATATAAATGAATGAAGAAGAAAGTTGGGATACAGCCAGTGGAACAAAAGAGTAATTAGATATATAAATGATTAGCCACTTGTTTAACAAAAGATTAAAAGGGCAAAGAATTTCTTGGTCTTTAGGCTCTGCTAAAATTTACCATCTGTTTAGAAAATACTTTTTTTTAGGATTTTAAAAGCAAAGAGCAGCATTTGAAATATCATTAAAGCAGCGTTAAATGGTTAAAAGCCCATATCTGAAATAGCAATTATACTATTCCCAGAAATATTTCTCTAATGAGAGAAAGAGGCTGCTGTTTCTGGCCTTGTCTGTTGTTTATAAGCACTGTTCTGCTTCTGGGACAGTGAGACAATCCTTCATCTTTTATTAAAGAACACTGATTCATTTTCTGGAGCGATCACATTAACAAGACAAAAGATGGTTTTGGTAAATAATGTACAATTTTGTTGTCATCGAACAGCTGAGAATGTTCTAATTCCCCCCCCCCTTTTTTTAGCACCATTAGTAGCTCATAACATAAAGTACTATGTCTAAAGCATGCTGGGGAGCAATGTCCAATAAATCAGAAACTTTGACTTCTAGTTCTGGAAGTATAACTCCTGAGTAATATTTCAGAACTGGGGATGGAGAGCAGATATTTTCACAACAAACGTTGAGGTACCTTTGAAGGTATTTTGGTATTAACCACTCAGTCTGATCATTCTTTTACTAGGCAGATCAATGGTTAAGACATCCAAGATGATCAGTATTTCATCAAATTGGAATTGGGAGATATTATTCTGATGACATATTGACTGGGAGTTTTGAGTAGTGATATCACGTAATGTCATGTAACCTCCAACAGTTATAATTTGAATGTGGGTGATAGCTTGAACTTAAGAAAAGAACCAGATAAAAGCTTACCTGATCAATCTTAAAAAACTCATTCCCATACTCTTCCATCTTAAGAAAACAGAATCTACCTGAACCATTTGAGAAAGTGGAGTGTCTAAATATTTTATCAGGATTTTCTTGGCTGATTTACTCAAAATTCTCAAAGTTATAAGTGGTTATGTTGGGGGGAAAGGCTTAAGATGTCCTAAAATGCATTACCAAAGGCCACTGTTCGATAAAGAAAACACAATACATGCAGACTGAGGAACTCAAGGCAGTTTCTGGCAACAAAAGTTCTGCCTAAATTTAAGAAACTCTTATTCAGAGATTTTATTTTACCGCTGAACTTTATTTACAGATGTTGCACCAGAGAATCTCAGCTGGCATTAAGAGAATCGACTTTGGTGGAGTGGTTTGATGACATTTTAATACATACATAACTGAGAAATACAATATGTCACATTCTTCCTTGAACAGTGGGATATTCTGCATAATCAAGTCTTTTTGTAAAAAACACACTGGGGACCTATCTCTGTAAGAATCCTTTTATCTACAAATTTACAGATTGAGAAGGTAGTTGACAGATCTATAGCGAGAGCAACACTCCCCTCCCCTAATCATTTATATTACCCAAAATCTCTTGGAAACTTTGACACTCAAATACAAACTGTCATCTTCAACTCTTGCTCCTGCTTTTCTAGAACGTTGACTATTAGCATTTTAAGATAGTTTAAATATTAAAATTTTATTTAAATTAGAGAAAATTTGAAATGAATAAAGTTGAAGATCAACTTTATGTTGGTTTGTATTTTAATACTTATTTATGAAATATAATACAAATATTTGTAAAAAATACTTTTCTTGCTCCTGCTTTCTGCACAAGTCAACTGCATAAAACAGGGGTCTTCAATCTTGGCCCTTTTATGACTTGTGGACTTCAACTCCCAGAATTCCTCAGCAGGGTGCCTGGCTGAGGAATTCTGGGAGTTGAAGTCAATAAGTCATAAAAGGGCCAGGTTTGAAGACCCCTGGCATAGAATATTGACCCATCTAGAGCAGGAACTGGCCAAGTAAAGCAGCAGAACAGAAACATCCAACTTAGCTATATACTCTAGCACAGAAACCAGCAATTTCAGTTAAGCCAAATTTTTGATCATTTGCAATGTAATAAAGTCTGTAAGTCTTGGTCTGATTTTGTAAGTTCTTCCAAAGGAAGCAACAGATATTACCTCATATTTGCTCTTAAGTATGGTTACAAATCCTTAACATATACTTTAGTAAAGCATCATAAGAAGTCTTCCTATCATGTGTGTTACAATCTGAAGATCCTAAGTTCCTCACGTTGAAACAAGTAATTTATAAATCAATACATTTTATAGTCACTTTCTCAGAATACAGTTTCCTCATTTTTCCTCCTGCTTGTGATGTTTCAGTGGCAAAGAATAATTATTATCACTACAGATACTCCTCAACTTGTAACAACTGTCATGCTTAGTCACAGAAATTTTGTGCTCAATTGTGGTTGTAAGTCAAGGACAGTGAATTCTGAAATAGCATTTCATTTAAAAAATTAATTAATTTTGCTTAGAAAACAAATCAAATTACAGATATAGGATGAGGAAAGAAATATATGACTTGGCAACAGATTAACAAAATATAAAGTAAAGCAGAAAGAAAAAGACAGTAGTTAAAATTTAAAAATATCACAGTAGAATTAACAGACTTATTAAAAAGGTCTAAGAACAAATCAATACTCCAACAAGTATTGTATATACTAAGGTAAACAAAAATAATTTGGCCTACAGGTAGTCCTTGATAAACAAAATGAAGACCAGAATTTCAGTTATTAAGCAAGACATCATGTGACCACTTCATTCAATGATTGCAATCCCAGCATTTCCAATGCAGATCATTAAACAATCTTCCAGGTTGATAAGAAGATGGAATCCCAAGTGAAGAGTGTACAGGTACCTCAAGAGGGTGGAGGAAGTCCTTCGAGGCCCAGTGCAGGCTGTGTGTGAGTTGGAGGGTAGGACAGAGTTTTGTAAAGCTGCCATGGCCTGAGATGCTTCAACCTGCTCTGTACCCTGCTAGGACCCAGGAGGCTTCAGCCTGCTCCCTCACCAGGCCTGAGAGGCTTTGGTATGCTCACTGTGTGATCTGGAAAAGGAAACTTCTGAAGCACCAAGAGAATGGAGCCTGTTTTTAAAATGGGGTGAGACGGCCTCAGTAAAAAGGCTCTGCCTTGCATAGGATGGTTGCACCTGTTAATAGCTGGAGAAGAATGCTGAAGTTAAGAGGGATGCTCAGAAAAGTTAGAAATAAGCAACCATTTAGAAACTCCAGCTCATACCATGCTTTCTTTCTGGTACTTATATTTTAGCTACTTCTCTCCTTTCTTCTATTTTATGAATCTATTCCCTGAAGTCATATATTGAGAGAACTACCTGTGAAAGGGATGCCTAATCAGCTAAGCATTTTCTGAAATGATTTCATAGGAACCTATACACCAAGCGCCTGAACCTACTTTTTTATTCATTATAAGGAGCTGTGTCCATTTTCCCCATGTAGGTAATCTTCAATTATCCTCTGGCAGCTCGGTTGTCATTGGAAGCAATTGTTAAGTGAGAAATCACATAACCACGACTGTGCTTTCCTTTTCCCCACTCTTCCTCCCTTTGGAATACTTCCAAGAGGGCAGGAATAGCAATAGCACTTAGACTTATATACCACTTGCTTTACAGCTCTCTCTAAGCGGTTTACAGAGTCAGCATATTGCCCCCATTGAATAGAGGGTCCTCATTTTACTGACCTCAGAAGGATGGAAGGCTGCTTGAGCCAGGGAGAATCGAACTGCTGAATTGATGGCAGTCAGCAGAATTAGCCTGCAATACTGTAGTTTAACCACTGCACCATCACGCTCTATATAGAACAGGGGTCTTCAAACTTGGCCCTTTTATGACTTGTGGACTTCAACTCCCACAATTCCTCAGCCAATCACACTGGTAGAGTGGTAGGGAAGGGAACTAGGGGATTAGCCATATTGGATCTAATCCTCACTAACAGAGATGAAATGATAGAAAGTGTTGAAGCCATAGGAACCTTGGGAGGAAATGATCATGCAATATTGGAATTCAACATTATGGAAGCACAAGCAATAGAACACAGTCAAACTAGAGTCTTGGACTTCAAGAGAGCTAATTTCAATAAACTTAGAGAGGGTTTGGGAAGGATTCCATGGATGAGAATCCTCCAGGAGAAAACAACTCAAGAAGCTTGAGAAATTTTGAAAAGTGAGATAATAAAGGCCCAGTCTAGCACAATACCAATAAAGAGGAAAAATAACAGCTCTCAAAAGAAACCAGTATGGCTACATAAAGAACTCTCTGATCAATTGAAAGATAAAAAGGACAAGTATAGAAAGTGGAAAGAGGGACACATAACTAAGTCAGAATATCAGCAAATAGCCCAAGCCTGCAAAGACGAAGTGAGGAAAGCTAAGGCTCAAAATGAACTAAGGCTTGCAGCAAAAGTCAAAAATAACAAAAAAAAGCTTCTTTCAACATGTAAAGAACAAGAAAAAAGTGAAGGAAACAATTGGTCCATTAGTGGGTGAAAGTGGCAAGAAGGTGACAAGCAACAGGGAGAAAGCAGAACTATCTAACTCCTTTTTTGCATCTGTCTTTACACAAAGGGAAAAAACAGACCAACCTATCAAAAATAGTGCCATAAAAAACAAAATAGAAATACAAGTTAAGATAGGCAAGAAAATGGTAAGTGAACACCTGTCCAGCCTAGATGAATTCAAATCACCGGGACCAGAAGGATTACACCCCAAGGTTGTTAAGGAACTGGCAGATGTGATCTCAGAACCACTGAACTATATTTTTCAAAGATCCTGGAGCACTGGGGAACTACCAGAGGACTGGAAAAGAGCTGCTGTAGTTCCCATCTTCAAAAAAAGAAACAAAAAGGACCCAGGAAATTACAGACCTATCAGCCTGACCTCAATACCTGGGAAGATTCTGGAAAAGATAATCAAACAACAAATCAGCGAACACCTACAGGCAAACAAAGTCATTACTAAAAGCCAACACGGATTTGTCAAAAACAGATCATGCCAGACAAATCTTATTTCATTCTTTGACCAAGTGACAAAATTAGTGGACCAGAGGAATGCTGTGGATATAATTTACTTAGACTTCAGTAAGGCATTTGACAAAGTAGACCACAACCTACTACTTGATAAGGTAGAAAAATGCAGGTTAGACAGCATCACCAGATGGATCCGTAGCTGGCTGACCGGCCGTACTCAGCATGTGGTCCTCAATGGAACCACATCTACATGGAGGGAAGTGTGTAGTGGGGTGCCCCAGGGCTCTGTTCTGAGCCCAGTGTTCTTCAACATCTTCATCAATGATCTGGACGAGGGGATAGATGAGGAACTCATCAAATTTGCAGACGACACCAAGCTGGCAGGAATAGCTAACACTCCAGAAGACAGGCTTAGGATACAGGAAGATCTGGACAGACTTGAACACTGGGTGCTATCTAACAAAATGAAATTCAATGGTGAAAAAAGTAAGGTTCTACATTTAGGCAAGAAAAACCAAATGTACAGGTATAGTATAGGGGGTACCTTGCTCAATAGTAGTAACTGTGAGAGGGATCTCGGATTCCTAGTGGACAATCATTTAAATATGAGCCAGCAGTGTGCTGCAGCTGCCAAAAAAGCCAACACAGTACTAGGCTGCATTAACAGAGGGATAGAATCAAGATCACATGAAGTATTAATACCACTTTACAATGCCTTGGTAAGGCCACACTTGGAATACTGCATCCAGTTTTGGTCACCACAATGTAAAGAAGATGTTGAGACTCTAGAAAGAGTACAGAGAAGAGCAACAAAGATGATTAGGGGACTGGAGGCTAAAACATATAAGGAACGGTTGCTGGAATTGGGTATGTCTAGTTTAATGAAGAGAAGGACGAGGGAGGACATGATAGCAGTGTTCCAATATCTCAGGGGCTACCACAAAGAAGAGGGAGTCAAGCTATTTTCCAAAGTGCCTGAAGGCAGGACAAGAAGCAACGGGTGGAAACTAACCAAAGAGAGAAGCAACCTAGAACTAAGGAGAAACTTCCTGACAGTTAGAACAATTAACCAGTGGAACAACCTGCCTCCAGAAGCGGTGAATGCTCCAACACTGGAAGTTTTTAAGAAGAAACTGGACAGCCATTTGTCCGAAATGGTATAGGGTTTCCTGCCTGAGCAGGGGGTTGGACTAGATGACCTCCAAGGTCCCTTCCAACTTTATCATTATTATTATTATCATTATCATCATCATCATCATTATTATTATTATTATGTCATAAAAGGGCCAAGTTTGAAGACCCCTGATATAAAGAGTACCTGCTGGTGCGCCTGCTTGTAACTGACAGAACTCATCAGTTTCATACTTTCCTTTTCCTTTGCTTTCTAACCACTCCCCTACCCTTTGGAAGGCTCACCAGGGTACTGAGATAATTAGCAAGAAGAGAATTAATGTTTGTTGGAAAGGAAGGGATTACAAGAGACTAAACAGGCATACAATGGGGAATATACATCAAAAGGAATTTGGTGGCACCAGCAGCCCAAAGTACACTACAGAAAGAGCTTGTGTGCCCACTTGGTGTCTTTTAATTCCTTTCCCTCCAATCTCTCTGTTCTGGGAGGGGAGGGGAGAGAAAAAACCAGGTCAGGCATAAGAGACTTTGCCTACAGAGATTGGTTGAGGTTTTACTTCTCCCCCCTCTCCACTCATTTAAGCAATCTCTTGTTCTATGGGGAGGGAAAGGGGAGGAGGAAAAAAGTTTCAGCCATGAGTATTCATGGCTCATTCATGTGGTTCTGGACGTAAAACTAAAAAGTTTCCAAATGGTAGTTACTGCCAGCAACCAAGTAAGCCAAAATCAGGAAGAACTGCTAACAATCTTTTAACTTCTTACCAAGAGGATGAATCACAGCAAGTCAGAGTTATAACACTGAGAGAGAGAAAAATAGCTGGAAAATTGCCTTTTCTATTTTCCTAGGCCAATCTACCCCACCCCCACCCCAAGAAGTCAGCTCTAATCCTGGAAGTCCTTGACTGAACTTATACATTTTTTAATGGTGATTCTTCTCAACCCATTGAAGTAGTATGAATCTTGCAATGGATCTTCACAATTAGTTAATATACCATCAAAGCTGTGAGAGGTTGTCAGATTTTGTTGGTTCAATTCATTGCCCACCTTTCTATTCAAACACTCAAAATCTCCAAGGATTTAGCCAGAAAAAGGTCACTGGAATTAATGGTAATCCCGGACATATAGTTTACATAGAGCAGCGGTTCTCAACCTATGGGTCGCGACCCCATTTGGGGTCGAACAACCATTTCACGGGGGTCGCCAAATGCCGCAGTCCACCATTTTTTTCTGCCATTTTTTTTCATTTTTTTCGGCAGGCGCAGGGGCAGCACCGTGCATGTGCGGGGTAGCACCGTGCATGCATGATGCGGGCCGTCGCGCCCGCATCATGCATGCGTGATGCGGCTGTTGCGCGCGCGTCACGCATGCGTGATGCGGGCTGTTGTGCCGCGCATGCGCGGTTCGGGCCATCGCACCACGCATGCGCAGTTTGGGTCATCGCGCGTGCACCGTGCATGCGCGGTTCGGGCCGTCGCGCCGTGCATGCGCAGTGCAGGGCGGGGTCGCGCTGCGCATACGCGGCGCAGGGCGGGGTCTCGTCCTGAAAAAGGTTGAAAACCGCTGACATAGAGGAATAAAGATACAAATATACAGCTGAGTATAAGATATAGAGCTTATACAGTAAGAAGTCCCAACAGATTTCTAACCCTCTTTAGAATTCCTGGGGAACCCACAGCAACTTAGAAACAGTTCCTTTCCCCCATTTCCAGCACTCATAGGCTTCATTCACTATTCCCTTGGCACTTGAAGGAAAGGAGAGATCCCTGTTTAACACAGGACTGCCTCACTCCCATTCCAAAAGGTCTGTGTAAAAAAGATTCTGGACATCAACTGTCTTCAGGGACCCTTCAGTCTGATCCCATCAGCAGTCATCAGCTGCTGCTTTATTAGCTCCTGCCAGAACCATTAGCAAAGAGTATTGACATGAACAATTGCACTCACTGCTATCTTTTTCTCTAAAGAATTACTGAATCTAGAGAGACCCCAGGATGTTTGATTATTTAAAATGTAAGCCATTTGTGCTAGACAAATATTATACCAGAAGACATATTTTGCAATGCTATCAATGTATCACATACTTAGTTTGTATCAACAGGAATTATTTTGGAATGAGACTTTCAAATAATTTTCTAGTTTAATCACCCACTGCTATAAGTCATTAATGAGGCAATGATAGCTTCTTTCATTTTTTCAATTCATTTTCCATTCTATTTCAATTTCACATTAGTTGAAGCATTTGCTTTAAGGTCAAGTGAAAGTTTATCTACAAATCATTATAATTCTATAGACATTTTGCACAAACCCCTTTCCCGTATATGGCATAGTATACTTTGCACATTTATTACCCCCAGATACATGTAATATTTCTGTATGCACTATTTGTTCAAAGAACCACATAACAAATTTCACTTCAATTCCTATACATTTGAAAAATAGGAGTTTAGTCAGTTTCCCAAAAATTACAGTATTCTCTCTTTTCCTTAAAGCAGCATGCCAGGCACTGCCCTGGTGCGAAATCTCAAACCTTAATAGCTAATTATAAAGGATCAATCAATAACAATTTCCAATCTTACTATGGTTCCCCCAATCCTCTGTACTGCCTATAACTTGTTTCCTAATCTCCTGAGAATAACATTCAAGAGCAGCCTTGCCAGGGAGGATAAGAGCCCATTCTCCCACCTTAATTCTTGCACTCCTACTTGTAAAAGGTGGAATTGGCAATTTTCTGGCATAAGCTTTGGCACATCCAGGTTAACAGCAGGACTTGAGCAAGTGGAAGACTTTAATCAGCCAAGATTTTGAGAAGCAAGAACTAGGAAGAAACACAGTTCAAAAAAGATTATGAAAAGACAAAAGAAGGAAGAACAATGAGATCATAAAAACAAGGAAAAGGAATATAGTTAAGTGTTAAGAGGCTCTTATTACTTCAAGCAGCAAGCATAGCCCTCACTATAGTTCATTCAATAGTTAAAAATAGACAAGAGTCGAAAGAGCCCCATTATAGTCTAAGTTACTGTACTTCCTTCTTCCTGTGTTGCTTAGGTCCAAATTGGAAAAGTACAAAGCAATATTTCCATTAAACCATGGAAAAGGCAGAGAAATGAAGTGCCACAATTAATCATTACAATTATAAGAAGAATTCACTTTATATTGTATTGACAAAAGAGAATCAACTTTAAAATACTTTCATTTTAGTATACAATCCAAATTCTAATCTAGCCATATTTCTGCTATGTTTGAGCTAGGGAGCCTGGCAGCTGCTGTAATACTTCAAAGAGTTTATATTTAAGGTGTCTTGGGAACCAGCTGGAGCGTTTTAAGAATATTTATGCAACTTTATAAATTCAGTAAAAACAATACAATTGTTATTTGTACTATATATGTGGAATAAATAATATTTCAAAGTCTATATTACAGCAACACTTTGATTAAGCCAGCTCAAATTCTCCAAATAGCATGCAAGCTTTTCAGTTATTCAGAACATATCTGCAACTTTGTCTCACATCTCATTTTAAGATCATGATGAAAATCATTACTTCAGGCTTTGATACTAACAGTTCTCTGTGTCATTTTAATGTTTTGTTGAACATGATGCCTGATCTAGAATTTTTGTAGAACGTTAAAAGTTCGTTACACTATTTATGAATTTTAATTTGGTCAAATAAAAATATTGACAGTGGACTGAATAAATGGGATTGATTTGTCATGAAATAAAAAGAATAACAGAGTTGGAAGGTAACTTGGAGATCTTCTAGTCCAACCCCCTACTCAGGCAGAACACCCTATACCATTTCAGACAAATGGTTGTCCTATCTCTTCTTAAAAACTTCCGGTATTGGAGCATTCACAACTTTTGGAGGCAAGTTGTTCCACTGGTTAATTATTCTGTCAGGAAGTTTCTCCTTAGTTCTAGGTTGCTTCTCTCCTTGATTAGTTTCAATCCGTTGCGTCTTGTCTTGCCCTCTGGTGCTTTGGGAGATAGTTTGGCTCCCTCTTCTTTGTGGCAACTCCTTAGATATTGGAACACTGCTATCATGTCACCCCAGTCCTTCTTTTTATTAAACTAGACCAGGCATGTCAAACTCGTGACATCACTTGACGTTGCACAACATATCGCAACTTTTTCCCCATTGCCGGCATGTCTCTACATTGTTCTACATTGGATACAGAAGGATCTTGACAGATTTGAAGATACAGAAGGATCTTGCCAGACTTGAACATTATGCCCTGTCTAACAAAATGAACTTCAATGGTTCTACATTTAGGCACAAGGCGCAGTTTCGACGTGATGCATCCGGCCCGCGAGCCGGCAGTTTGTCATGCCTGAACTAGACATACCAATTCCAGCGACTGTTCTTTATATGTTTTAGCCTTCAGTCCCCTCATCATCCATATTGCTCTTCTCTGTACTCTTTCTAGAGTCTCAACATCATTTCATTGTGACAACCAAAACTGGATGCAGTACTCCAAGTGTGGTCTTTCCAAGGCATTATAAAGTGATATTAACACTTCACGTGATCTTGATTCTGTCCATCTGTTAATGCAGCCTAGAACTGTGTTGGCTTTTTTGGCAGCTGCAGCACGCTGCTGGCTCATATTTAAGTGATTGTCCATTAGGACTCCAAGATCTCTCTCACAGTTACTACTATTGAGCCAGGTACTATACTATACCTGTGCCTAAATGTAGAACCATTGAAGTTCATTTTGTTAGACAGGGCACAATGTTCAAGTCTGGCAAGATCCTTCTGTATCCAATGTAGAACAATGTAGAGACATGCATGATGGTGATGTATCAAAGAGTAGAACTGAAATAGTGATTAGTGATTGGACTTGATGATATTCTTAAGAGAAGAAGAAATGTTTAAAGAACAAAAGCTGTTGTACACATAACTGTCTGTAAAAGATATGGAATCAATATATCTGCAAAGGGAGTATAATGGGCAGAAGGAATATCCTTCAGGAATAGAAGGAAGAGCTGCTACCAAGACAATGATCAGATGAAGGAAACTCAAGTCCAGGGCAGAACTGCAACCTCAGATAAGACCCCATCAAATTCTCATGAATATATATAAAATTAAATTTAAATATATTTTTCTTTGCCCTCACCTCCTGCTTTTAATTTCTTTTGTTCATTACATCTCATTATTTTTCTGCACTTTGCACCTTACAGCTTCCCCTGCTAAGGAGCATGATGGTACATATTTTATAATAAACATAGTAGCCAAATCTACAGACAACTACTACTCATAAGAATATACCTGAGGATCCCAAATAATACAAGTAAAATTTATATTTACAGGTAATTAACTGATATTTCTGAGCGGAAAGGAAAGGTAATACAAAAACTCCAGAAGCCTCAACCTGGACTGGCATATTACACTGCAGAGAACTATGGCCTTTACAAGCAGCAAGTGCTGACTAGAAACACTAGAGAAATCAAGTGCTTCTTTAACTGTTCCACTGTGATTTAGAGGACTGCTGAGTGTGGAAACTTAAAAGCATGAGTGGATGCAGAGATTAGAACAATGAACTAATAATGGACAAGTTGCTCTGATTTGCAGTGTAATTAACTGATCCCCAATTCTACTCCATATGGTTAATGATTTCATCAGCATTTCCTTATGGGCCTATTTCCCTGCAAATCACTCCACACTTTTCCCTTCCTGATTAATCTAGCAGGAGTAAATGGCCTAGCAGGAGGTTCTAGTTTACAAGATCCCATGTTTAAAGCTTAAAAAGGAATAGGTGAAGTGATAACCTAAGAGTGGGAAAAGGTTCCATAGAGAGAGTCTAATGGAAGCTACAAAGTGGAGATATGTAGCACCATTCAGCTTTAGAGTAAGCCCTCTAGACTGAACCTCTTTAAAAGATCAATTCTTGGAAAGTAATTGCCTGACAAGTAAAAAAAAAAAGTTTTGTTTTATCCCTTGAGTGTGGATTGACTCGTGAAAAATGGTTTATCATATTGCTGCTTCACTATTTTAACTGATTTTAATGTGATAATTGTTAATTGTCCACTTGTCCTGGAGCTAATCAGAATCATATCTTTATTGAAAACTGTTGATATGACTGCATCCTTCTTCACATAAACTGTATTATATTCTTCCCATTGACAGTCTCTGTGATTTGAAATTCCTGTAAGCAGGGAACTACAAAAATCTAGACAGTAGCTGTATTCACATACTGGTAATCTTTATTTTACTACTGAATAATAGAATAACAGAGTTGGAAGGTACCTTGGAGGTCATCTAGTCCTACCCCCTGCTCAGGCAGGAAACTCTATGCCAGGGGTTCTCAACCTTGGCAACTTTAAGACTTGTGGACTTCAACTCCCAGAATTCCTCAGCCAGCTTTGCTGGCTAAGGAATTTTGGGAGTTGAAGTCCACAAGTCTTAAAGTTGCCAAGGTTGAGAACCCCTGCTCTATACCATTTCAGACAAATGGTTGTCCTATCTCTTCTTAAAAACTTCCAGTGTTGGGGCATTCATAACTTCAGCAGGCAAGTCATTCCACTGATTAATTGTTCTGCAGGAAATTTCTCCTTAGTTCTAGGTTGCTTTTTCATGAGGCAACTGGTCTTTCTTTTTTCTCCTTGAAGACATTTCACTTCTCATCCAAGAAGCTTCCTCAGCTCGGACTGGATGATGGGGAATGGAAGGATTTATATTCCTTGCAGAGAGCTGGTCATTTGCATTTTTAGAGATTTGTTGATGCAGCCGGAGACTTATGTGGGTCATCAGGGTCACCTGAGTAGTGCAAATGGGTGTGGAGCCTTCTTGGAACTCTTGAAAGGACTGTATTGTAGGCTGAAGATAGTTGGTGTTGTATCCCTCTCCATCTGTTCAATTTTGACATAGATGGCCTCTTTGATCCTTCTTTCAAACTAGCGGTCCTCTCTGTCCAAAATGTGGACTTTGCTGTCTTCGAAAGAGTGGCCTTTGTATTTTAAATGCAGATGGACTACTGAGTCTTGTCCTGATGGGTTTGTTCTCCTATGTTATGCCAAACATTTATGAAGTGGTTGTTTTTTTTTCCCCAATGTACAGATCTGCACATGGCTCACTGCATTGTACTGCATATACCATGTTGCTCAGCTTGTATCTGGGTGTTTTATCCTGCCATAGTATATTCTTGGATTTGAAGTGTGCACGTATGTTGTGTTGGCTGAAGATCCTGCAATGTATGGAATGACTACATTATTTCGTTTATTGTTTTCTTCTTTGTCTGTTATGGAGGAGCTCCTGCTGAGTCTTTTTTGGGATTTGATGAAGGCCCACTTGGGATAGCCACAAGTTCTCAGGGTTTCCTTGATGTGTTTTAGTCAGAGAGGCTTATCTATGTCAAAACTGAACAGCCCTCTCTCAACAGAGGAGGAGGAATATGACATCATCTATCTCTAGTCTAAACATAGTCCTTTCACCTACTCAGGTGACCCAGATGGCATCAACGAATCTCTAAAAGAAAAAAGAAAGTCCAGTTGCCATGTGAAAAGGCACCTTTGGGACAGCCATGACCTGGATGACTGAGAATCTCCATAGACATTTAGTTCTAGATTGCTTCTCTCCTTGATCATCCATTGCGTCTTGTGCTGCCTTCAGGTGCTTTGGAGGATAGCTTGACTCCCTCTTCTTTGTGGCAACCCCTGAGATATTGGAACATTGCTATCATGTCACCCCTCGTCCTTCTCTTCTTTAAACTAGACATACCTAATTCCAGTAACCATTCCTTATATGTTTTAGCCCCCAGTCTTCTGGTTGCTGAATGACTGGTTGCTTACCGACTGGTTGAGGTTACAACCTACCTGAAAAAGGAGGCATGACCACACTTCAGGCACTCAGCAGCACAGCTGCATTTACAGCCATTTGCAGCATCCTGCAGTCACGTCTTATGATGATTTTGCTGAAAACCAGCACTTCCAATTTTCAACAAAACCATGCCCATAGTGAACTACTGGTTCGCTTAATGACCACTGTAAAAACATCATACAATGGTTTTACGACTGTTATACAACCATAATGGGCAGACCCCATTATGGTCATAATTTGAGGACTACTTGTACTTAAGTTGATTAGAAAGATACTTGTGTTCATACAATGGAACAGAATCTAAACTGATCAAAAAGGATCAGATTTATTCAGCAAAAAAAAAGAACTAAATATAAAAGTCAAACTATGCTCTGGATTGCTGCTGCTAGATTTTTTAACTCATCTGCTTAAGTACATTGTGCAAACATAGCCAAGTATCATTACTGAATTCCATTTTGTACTAATTCTTGCCTGAGAATCATGCTTAGCATCCTTACATTGATTATCCTACTTTCGGTTTTCAACTCCATCAGCTTCACGAAATGAAGCAAAATTTTTATTGCTAACACTATTCTAATATTTAGATAGATGTTGTCAATTACCTTCCAAACAGACAATGTCAAAGCAGATATGATAAAAACCATTTTATGTGTCACATGACAAATTCTATCTACATTAGCATAGAAACTAGCATGGAAACTCCAAATATATTTGGCTTGCAAAAACTACTGCCTTCTTTCCTCAGCCCCGTCCTTTGTCTCTGCATTCAGTGATATCAGTTTAGACCACTAACCCCTTGAAACAGGAATTTTTATTTTGCATCTTGTATATATTATGCAGTAGGTATAATTTCATATGCAATTTTGATAACAGCAGTTCTAACAATTTTATACTCACGTTTAATACATCGATTTGTTCTAGGAGCCGTGGTCCACCCTGAGCAGCATTGTCCCCCGCAGACATTTGGTCTAAATAGTTACAAATGGCAAGATTAATAACCTGAAACTTCCTGAAATCAAACCAAACCATTCAGCTAAGGTTATTTTTGAAAACTATTTTCTGCATTGAATCAGGGAGTCAATTCAAATGCTAAAATCAACAGGATCCTTTGGATTGATTTGGATTATTCCAGCAATTTGTGCCTGTGTAAAGAATTATTTTTTTTCTGAATCCAAATTGATTTTATTTTCTGAATCAAATCATAATTTGGAATTCTATTATAAATTTGAATTGGCATTTGCATAATTAGTACATCCCACAAATTAATTTCCCAAAGGTCCCTCTACTACCCTGCTGGTAACATTGTTTGGCCAGAGATTTTGCTTCAAGTGGATATGTTAGTAAAGGTACATGCTTTCTTTTATGGCATGCCAACTTCCAATTTGTTTTATTAAAAGAATAAACTAAAGATAAAATTTGCTGTTTCCCTAGATGGGGAGGAGAACACTTTGCACTTCCGAAGGAAAGGAAAGGTCTAAATCAAATGTATTATTACCCTCAATTTTAAAAAAAAATTATTAAAATGCTGCAGTTTGAAAACTCTGTCAAGCTGCAATGTTTTGTCTCGCAATGCACATGCATTGAGATTAACAGTCCCAGTTTTTTTTCTCTTTCAGATTTGATGCTTATAAATCCTTCCCTGTATTTTACAACTGTGGGTGACCCATAGTTTGAGAAATGCTGCACTAAGTCAAAACTAATCAAATTTTGGCTTAGCCCAATGCATGAATTCAGCATTTTTCTCCTTTGACGCATGTTGGCATGACCATACCATAAAGCAGTGTTTTCCAGCCCCATGCTGGCTGGGGATTTCTGAGAGTTGAAGTCTGTCTATCTTAAAATTGCTATAGCTATCTTTCATACCAGACAAGACACAGAGCTTGGACTGAGAGACAGTGGCTGGCTCCAAATTTCTCCAGTAAGTTTCCATGCCTAAGACCAAACTAAAAGCTAAGTCTGTCCAGCATATTGACCACTATACCACACTAATTGACCATAGCCTTCTATTCCTCATGTTGGATTTGCTAACTTGATTACAAAGGAAGAAAACACTTCTCATTCTAGCTCAGATTGCTGGCATAATCTGACGGATTTCCATAAGCAGCACCACTCACCCTGCCCAGAAAACAGACCTAGCTGTAAACCACTGAGAGACATTGGCAGTACATCAAGTGAAATAAAAATAAAAACCCCTGAGTAAAGAAGTCAACTCCTGCTGACTTCATGCTAGAGATTTTATGTTCCAAAGGGAATAAATTCCAGAACTTTGGCAAATTTACTAACCCCTCATTCTCCTTGAAAGGAAAACTACATTGCTAACACCTGGTTATTCTCTTTAGTGTTAAACACACTTATAGGTTGGGTTTTCACTGTAAGATTTTACCTTAGAACAGTATTTTCATAATTGGCTGACTGGTCATATGTTTTTTCTGAATTAAAACTGAAAGCACACAAAGCTGACAATAGTTCAAGATTTTTAAAGTAATAAAAGATAAAAGTAGCGTGTATAAAAGGAAGTCATGCTCCGTGTAACTCCTATTTCAAATAAGGAATAGAGATTCATACAGAGAAATAACAATTTAACAAATCTTAACACAGTTGGAGAAAGAGAATACATGTATTTTATATGTATGCCAAAGATAAGCGCCATGCCCATTGCAGTTATACCTATAATTATTTGAATTCTAGCTATAAATGTAGCAGCTCCAGAGTAAAGGCAAACTATTACATTTAAACCTTTTATTAGGATGAAGTCTGAAATTTAGCTCTCCTAAATTTATTATTCCAGTTATACTTGCCTTTCTACTCAATTTATAGCCCTCACTAATGAATAAACCCCCAAAATACAAGCATATGTCCAAATAAAGTGTTTTTTTTCATTTATAAAGTACATATTCATATAAATCTTCAAAAACATTAGGTGGTTTTCCAAAATGCACATTATACATGAAACAGCTCCAAAAGAGTTCAGAATTAGACAACTATGTGGTCTGGGCTACTATTAACTAGAAGAAAAGGAAAAGTCCATTTTCCTGCGGGTGGTAAGCAAAGGACTTTTCCATTTCTGGTGGAGAATTTTAACAGTATGTTGAAATCCAGGGAAAACTAAAGGGACCACTGGTTTTCCTCTACACCAACCCTCTGAGCATCTGGTTGCAGTTAAATAATTTTCTCAACATTTGAGTGACTTGAACAGTGTGTGGTTTTTGCTGCCTCAGAAAGAATGCAAAATAAATTCCTGCTGCTTTGAGGATCACCACATGTTTAAAGCTTAAAGAAGGGTGATGCTCCTAGAAGAAGTTAACAAGCTGAACTGCCTTTGTGGCATGTTTAGCTCTGAATGTCTGCTTAGCAGTACAGATGCCAAGACAGAAAAGTTCCACCTGGTTCCAATTGTTCTTCCAAAGTGGGGAGTGAAACAGCTCCTACCCACCTGTGCTTTTCCTGATGAAACAGCTTCCTAGTCCTTTTGGGAAGGGAGAAGAGGGTTAGTTCCATTTTTTAAAAATACTTAAAAAGTAGGCTTCGACAAAAAGAAGTGGATGAAGAGCTATGGCCCTCTGGCAGCCTTTACTGTACATTGATTTAGGTTGATTGAACAGATGACCCAATTTTGCATATTGGTAAATATGGCTAGTTTGGCCCACAAAGTGGACAATTGATTTCTGACTATACCTCATGTAAACTGATGTACAGGTAAGAAACAAGGATTATCAGATGTACAATTAAAGAGCCTTGAAGACAGCTGAGGAGCATTTGTAAAGTTGACATTGGCCAGATTCATATGTTGCATATATTGTGCTGTTTGTTTGATTCTGGCTTTGTATAATAGATAAACCAAACAATGCAGTTTGTAAATGTCAGTTTATAGCTTAGTATCATATATGAAATTATCACTGTGGTTTAACAAACCAAGATTAAACATATCAAGATTAGTGCAATAACATAGTTTGTAATGAGTATGGTGCAGAAAAAAGTTGAATTCCTCCTCCCTACATAGGTTCTATCCTCTTCTATGTAGCTATTATTTTTAAAATAAAAATAATTTGGTCCAATTAGCTTTTCCAAATATGAATGGAACAGTCAGATGACTCAAATTGATGTGTATGTGGTTCCCATCTTCAAAAAAGGGGGGGAAAACAGACCCAGGAAACTACAGAGCAATCAGCCTAACATCAATACCTGGGAAGATACTGGAAAAAATAATTAAAAAACATCTGTGAATATCTAGAAACAAATAAAGTTATAATTAGTAGCCAGCACAGATTTGTTAAAAACAGATCATGCCAAGCCAATCTTATTTCATTATTTGACAAAGTGACTAAATTAGTAGACCAGCAAAATGCTATAGACATAGTATACTTAGACTTCAGCAAGGCACTTGACAAAGTAGACTACAACCTACTTCTTAGTAAGCTAGAAAAATGTGGGATAGACAGCATCATCACCAGATGGATTTGTAACTGGCTGACAAACATTACTCAATGAATAGTCCTTAATGGTACTACCGTACATCTACATGGAGGAAAGTAAGCAGTGGGGTACCACAGGGTTCTGTCTAAGGCTCAGTACTCTTCAATATCTTAATAAATGACTTAGATGAGGGAATAGAAGGAAACTCATCAAATTTGCAGATGACGCTAAGCTGGCAGGAGTAGCCAACACCCCAGAAGACAAGCTCAGAAAAGATCTCCAAAAAGATCTTGACAGACTTGAACAATGGGTCCTATCTAACAAAATGATATTTAATGTGGAGAAAAGCAAGGTTTTACACCTGGGCAGAAAAAGCCAAAGGTATAAGTACAGATTAGGTGAAACCTGTCTCAAAAACAATAATTGTGAGAGGGAGTCCTAGTGGACAATCACTTAAACATGAGTCAGCATGTGCAGCAGCAGCCAAAAAAAATCATACAAGCCTTGGTTGTATAAACAGAGGCATAGAATCAAAATCACATGAATTACTAGTACTGGGTGCATCGTCATTCAAGGTTTTTAAGAAGAGACTGGACAGCCACTTGTCTGAAATGATAGGGTCTCCTGCTTGAGCAGGGGGCTGGACTAGAAGATCTCCAAGGTCCCTTCCAGCTCTATTTTGATTCTGATTCTGAAATTAAGACTGATTATAAGTGTAATGATTAAAGATACTGAGGTTTTTGCCCTGTCTTAGGTATGAATGCCAATGGAATGACTTTGGGTCGGTCCCTTTCAAGCCTAGCAAGAGGGCAATGGTAAACCATTTCCAAAACATTTGCAAGGTTATCAGTGCTGTTTAAATGGTAAGCTGTCCTAATAAAGATATAAATTCTTTACAGATTTGCAGGAGAGCTAGATAACTTTTGTATGGACTTTTCAAAACAAATATGAAAAAGTGAGAAATGGGACAGAACTGAAATTGATAGTTTCTTCCTTCCATAATTCTCAGATTATATGTAAGGCAGAAAGGCATAGCCACTTCTTGCAATGGACATTAAAGTGGTTCACCTTCCTTCATTCAAATGCTCTTTCAGGATTTATTTGAGCATCCTTGGATCCATCAATCCAGGATCCTCATTTGGTGAAATATGTGATAAATAAATTTGAGTCTATATTTTCTTTCCCACATTTGTCTTTAAATTAAATGAAAATTGTTTTTTTTAAACCTCCATGTAGTAAAACCCAAGGTTTCTAAAAACATCTGTTAAACCATATGAGGTTCATACCCAAGCAAAATGTCAGTAACACATTACATCTACATCAAAACATCTCCATAAGGAAATAGTTTTCACTGACAGACCACATTTCCCCCTCAGATGTACTGAATGGACCCCAGTGAAAAGAGCTTTGCTTTGATCTTTCTGGTTACATTTGTGTTTCTCAACCTTGGCAATTTTAAGATGTGTGGACTTCAATTACCAGAATCCTCAAGCCAGCCATATCTTCAAGTTGCCAAGGTTGAGAAACATTGGGTGAGATAATCCAATAGATTCTTTGAAACTTTGCATCCTAGACTATCATGATGGCATTAATATTAATTAGTACTAAATGAGGACATTTGTGCTTATTGTCTAAATGAATGTGTATGTGTTTTTTCTAAAAAAAAATCTTATTTTCAAAAAAGCTTTTTAAATTTTCACCTGATTTATTGTTAATCTCTCCATAATTTATAAACTTTAAGTAAAGCTACCACATCTGGGCAACAAAACTTTGTTTTTGGACATTTACTTCTTGGTAGAGTTAACTCTTAAATTAGGTCCCTTGACTTCAAATTATGTTTTTTAAAAATATTTAAAATAGTGAATTGGATAGCTGTATTCAACAAAACTCTCTGTACTCTACAGAGAATGTAGGCTTGTTTACTTATTCATGTATCATGTTTATTTATTGTGCATTTTTAAAAAAACTAGACTTGGAAGAAGCCTTGCATGAAATTAAGCGGTAGTGGCTATTACCTAAAAAAATGTTCTTGATCCTTGTAATCCAATTTGGGGGAGACTGGGCTATAAGTGATTTTTTTAATTTAGTTTAGCCGATTTTGTGAGCATAATTATTTTGGTTTGTAAATCACAGTTTATGGTAAGCATGATCTGTAAATCTAGCCAATTGTGGTTTATTTAACAAACCATTATTAAAATAAACCCTGGTTTAGTGTGATGTGTGAATTCAGTAACAGAACTATGGGGAAGAAAGACTAGAAATCTATATCAAGAACAGAAGGTGGGGGAAATCTCCTGTCCTCCCCATCCTAAAAAAGAGGGCAAATCCATAACACTAACATAAGAGAGACAAAAGCACTAATATATCACATAGCCAGCCTCCTGCCTGTATGTCTAGCAAGCCAAAAGGAAAAGTGGTGGTATACCTACACATCCATTCATGCTAGGCAACACATGAGACTGTGGTTTATTTGAACAACAAACCATGGTTACTAACACTTTCACATTCTTTTTAAACTTAACTCATAGCCAGACATGGCCATTCCACTAAACACAGCACAGGGTGTCTTAGCTTACCACTGCAAACCACAATGCAATTATTATAACCCATGGAATTTCTCTCTGGTTTTTGGAAGTACTCATTATGCCAAATTTACATAAAGTAACCAATAGAAAATAAGATTTGGGTTGGTGGGCAGCTAACAGCAAGTGGAGAATCATTGGGCCTGTCATAGCTAAATTGTGGGTGCAGTATGGAGCATTCTTGTATACCTCACATTTATTTTTTATTTATTTTGTTTATACCTGCCATTATTTTTTTAATAAACAATTCAAGGCGGCAACCATATCTAATATTCTCTCTTCCTCCTATTTTCCCCACAACAACAACCCTGTGAGGTGAGTTACACTGAGAATATATGATTAGTCCAAGGTCATCCAGCTGACTTTCATGGCTAAGATGAAACTACAACTCACAGTCTCCCAGTTTAATTTGTATTTTAGGTCCCAAATTAGTTGCAAAAGTGGATAACAGCTTAAACTTAAATCACTTAGATTCTGATACAGCAGATGGCTTGCAGAGACCTCAGCAGTGGAATTCTTGACTTGTTATTATGTGAAGTAAATTGGCATTTTTTAGGTTGCATTTGCACCTGGATGATTCTGAATTAACTGATAAGCTCTAAAATCAGAATATAAGTGCAAAGCTGACATGGAGATAAGCAAAGAGCACTCAGATCTCCCAAGTTATATGACAACTGGAGAATGTTGGTTACACTTACCCTGCCATTCGGCCTCTGGCAGTCTGCATCTGCACTTGTGGGGCTGTCCGTGGTCGTGGTCCATTCTGGACAAGGTTCACCGATGGTGTTCTCTGCTGTGGAATCCAGTTTGGACCTCTACTCAGAGCACCAGTGTTCATTCTAGGATTGCTGCTCTGAGACCTCACATTGGTGAGAGATGGGAGTTTGTGGACTGTGGGAGCTGAGTATTGTTTCTGAAGTTCCCTCCCTGCTGGGTTTCTCATCCGGGCATTAGCCGCAGCATTTGTCTGAGGAGTTACAGGAACATGTTCCAATGTAGAAGAAGAACCATGTACCCGGAACAAACTGTGCACCTTAGTTCTTGGCCCAAACCTGCCTTGGTTCTGCTGAAATCTTAGCTGTGTCATCTCCCTGTTCCTGGCATCTGTCCTGAAAGAAGGATATTGATCCAGTCGCCCAGCAAGGTCTCTCTGACCGTCCACAACCCCCATAAAAAGTGCTATAGTTAATGGGAGAAAACTGTTCCAGGAACGTCTCATGATTTCCATCCAAGAGAAAAAGTAGACTCTTGTCAGATTAATAGGGTCATACACCAAATACAATTGGACTTCGGAAAAAAGTCCTCCCAGCTAAATCCCTCTGGTACATTTCAGAGCCAATCACATGTTTAGGTACATCCAAAAGAGGCTTCAGTAATAACCTGCTGTCTAGATGGAAAAGGAAGGCTCAAAGGAGCAACAGCACAGGTCTTCCTGAACCAGAAGCAACTGTTCCCTGCCTTAGAATTCTCCTCAGTGGCTGTCAGAGTGTGCGTGTGGTATTATTCTTTCCAGACAACTCCAAGGCACCTTCTCCTTTGCCTCTTGCATTGGCCGGCTCTGGATAGGATGGGCAATTTTATTTTTGGAAACCTCCCCCTTTTGAGTCTTTTTGATACTGACATCGTCCCTCTTCAGAGGACACGCTCAGTACCCCCCCCTTTACAAAACACATTCCAGCAACACCCACTTTGGCACAGGGAAACAAATTACAAGAGAGAACTATTAACTCTTGAGCAACCAGAGAGGCCCATTCACAGCCTGTGCAAAAAGTTGGTAATGCTTTTGTTTCTTTCTCCCTCCACCCCTTTCTTTTACACACACTGCCCAAACTCAACAGAAGCACATGCTCAAATTTTTTGCACAACTTTAACCAAGCAGAAGTGAAACAGATGCAGACACAAATAGATACATGATGCATGTGAAACAAGTAATCGTCTCTCTACTCTGACTTGATGTCAACCACTACATATATTAGATTTAGTGCAGAAAAAGGGATTGTGCAAGCCAAAGTCCAGGCTATTATATTCTACATTTTCAGGAAGAAACCAAAAGAATTCTTGATGCACTTACACAAGGACTGAGCAATAAAATAAGGTTTGGCTACCATTATCTTAATCATATGGTTTGACTTGATTCTTTCCCTTAAAACCAAGAATAGGCACAAAGGTTATAGAATGAAATCTGCTTGTTATTACAGTCAGAGAAGGAGCTGGATCTTACTTATTGGCATATATATTTATTTATACTTTTAAATATGATATGCTAACCAACATAAAAAATGTAAATGACATGGATAACTCCCAAGGCAAATTGTTTCATAGTTTAGACCTTGAAAAATAGAATTGGTTCATCTATGGCAGGATCTTTCAGCTGTGATTGACTTACCATCTTAATAAGCCTTTCCTGGAAAAGTCTATTTTGACCAATCTTATTCATGCAATAATTTGTAATCAATTTATTGTAATGCGTTCAACTAGGGCAGGGGTCGTCATACTTGGCCCTTTTATGACTTGTGGACTTTAACTCCCAGAATTCCTCAGCCAGGCACGCTGGCTGAGGAATTCTGCGAGTTGAAGTCCACAAGTCATAAAAGGGCCAAGTTTGAAGACCCCTGTACTAGGGGATGCCATTAAAAAACAAAAATCTGGAAACTGCAGTCAGTCCATAATGTGGCAGCCAGGCTTCTGATTAGGATTAACCAGCAGATGCATATAACACTTGTCCTCACAAAACAGCATGGGTTGCCCATTAATTTTCAGATTTTCAGATTAAATTCAAGGTGCTTGCTTGGGTATGGAAATAGCTCAGTCTCTGATTATCTGAAGGAGTTTCGTCCAAAGTAGGCTGATTATAAGCTGCAATAGCCTGCATGGGTACAGTTTTTTGGCACATATATAGGTGGAAATAGAGCTTGCTGGTTTTTGTTGGTGGAAGAAACTAGAACAGCTCTTCAACTCCTTCAGATCTGTTATTTGGTATTTAATGTTTCAGTTTCTCTCCCTGTGCACCAGCCTAACCAACACAAACTTTTCCTACAACTTCTACCAAATTCTGATGCAAGGATTTGGCATTATAACCTTTGTTAAGAGTCCATCTTGCTTCTATTCATGATCAACTATCATTTGTATATTTATCAATACATGACCAGTATGATACTGTACTGTGAAGACATTGAGCTAGAACAGGAGAAATCCAACTGTAAATACAGATTTCGTTATGGATGCCTTGGAGACTTATGCAATATTTGAATGACATGATTAGTTACAATTGGAATAATCATGGTTCTCTGAATTAAATCATTATTCACATAACACATTAAACTAACACCTAATTGCATAACCAGCAGCTCCTAACTGCATACCCAACAGAAGGTTTCAAAACAGGCAAGATGATGGTTGCAGCATCACACTCAAACCTGCCCCTTTTGTCCATCAATGTCACATGTACAAAGGGCAGAGCTTAAATTACAGTGTTGCATCTGCATCTTACCTAATTTGGCCCTTCTCAATGCAGATGTTGCTGTTTGCGGCTTGGGTTAGCACAAACTAGAAAATATCTTTGGGAAATTTGTGGTTCAATGTATTGGACAAACAGTTTGCCCAAAAGAGTTATGAGGATAAACTCTATTGAGGGGGTTGTTATACAAGGAGTAATTTTCACGTGTAAGCTATTATTTAAAGGAATTATTGAGAATTTTGTATTGATTTTGGCTTTGCATTTGGAAGAATATGGCAGATGATGAATATTAGTTCAGGCTTCAATGAAGCATGAAAATGTATAGACTAAAATTGTTTATAACTTATTTATATCTTGTTATAAACAAGGTCATCCAAATTGTTTATGCAATTAATGGTACAGTTTTGTTTACTTAAATAAGAAACAGGTTGAGAACAAGATGATATATTTAAAAATATCAGATGGACTAAAAAAAGACAACCAGCCTGATAACTCAAGAATAGATTTTCTTGGAGATGGGCAAAGGTTATATCAGTCCAGATAGAGCAATAGATATATCAAAATTCAGAAGGACAAAATAAGACCAATATATCAATCTTCTTAGTGGTGAAAGGTCATCAAACTCTGCCAGACTGGCCAAAGGCTACCTCGGCTGCTGGGGAAGGGTATAACTGCACCGCATCACTCAGTATTATGGAGAAGATTTATTTCTGGATACAAGATAATATGTTTGCAATAGTGGCGAATATCTGTAGCTTGGATGTAGGATGAGAGTGGAGGTTCATTCTCTGAGCTTGTGGGTTGGTTTCTGAACATTTCATTACCAGACTAGGTAACTTTTTCAATGGAATTTAGGGAAATTCCTAAATTCCACTGAAGATGTTACCAAGCCTGGTAGTGAAATGTTCGGAAACCAACCCACAAGATAACATGCATTGGGCTGCCCAAGCTAAGCTTGCTGAAGGAAAAATCTCCAAAGAACCAACTGCCTAATGAATTGCTTATCCTGGTAGTTGTGGCAGATGGACAGCACACTCTATAGATGTGTCTAAATTCAATAGGCCTTCCCCAATTTTTGTTAATTATCATTTGTCTGAAATTATATAGGGTCTCCTGCTTGAGCAGGGTTTGGACTAGAAGGTCTCCAACATCACTTCCAACTCTGTTATTCTGTTATTTAAAAAGAAACAGGATTGAGATCTTATTTCAGTTACTTAGCATGTTTAGTATTAGAAGTCAGGATTTGCCAATGTAACCACCTCCCTCAGTTATTTCAGACAATTTTTTTTCTACTACAAAATGTTTACATTTGAGCAAAATTATCCTCCCAAGTGGTATTGCTTTATTTCTTGGAAACTCAAAATTGTTTATAAAGACAATTAAACTTCAGATAAGTCAAAACTAGACCCATTTAGTTCTTTCAGCTAATCTCACAATGTAAAAATTTCAGAAAGAGGAAAGATACAGTTTCTGGAAAATATAAGAAAAGAATGCAGCGAAGCCACTTATAAATAAATGTAAATGTTTGATAAAAACTTCTCCAATGCCCTGAATATATTGATAATATCTATAGCTCGGGCCTATTGCATAATCATTTTCAACCAACAAATTGTTCCCTTCATGGTGCAGAATAAAAGAGGGATCACCTAGTGTCCCACTTTCCATCTTTATGTATGTATGTATGTATGTATTGTATGTATGTATATGTACAGTATGCATGTATGTATTAAGGCTGAAGCAACTAAAGGTCACTTATTTGGGGACTGTCGATGCTGTCTTTACATAAGCACAGGCACATGATTCATTTCTTTTCATCTGAAAGTCTTGAATCAATCTTCTTAATCCACGTTGCCAAGTCGCTTTTGGTGTAGTTGAAATTATAGGGATATTAAATCGCACATACAACCCCCCTTCTTTCCACTTAATTGTGTACAACAATGAAAATTAAAATATTATTAGAATAATTTCTAGTTTCCTGAAGGTGTCAGTACAATTTATACATCTTCAAGTTTACTTGCAAGAACTCCTTTAGATTAAAAATCCCTGTATGAACAGATTCTTACAGTAAGAGGGAACTTTGATTATGTTTGTGACAAACAAAATGTGTCAAAAGTGTACCAGTGCTGTTCCTATTATTGGCAGGGAATGCTTCATGTGGCACAGATCACACAAAGGCTACATTACTAAAAAGCATTTTGTGAAAGATCCAAGTAAACAACAGCATGATGCCAGCAGATGTCCATATCCAGGGTCTTCTGAAATTATATTTTCTACATTAATGAAACTAAGAGAAATAAGTATTCGTGAATTCATGCTCAAAACAAAAAACAAAACTCAAAACAAAAACAATGTTCAAAACAAAAAAGTCTACTTAGAATACATGGTTTTTAAACCGTATTCATACACTGCCTGGCAAAAGCATTATTTTTGGTTTGATCTGAATGGTAATCTCTTAAAATACAATTCTGAGTAGCAAACATCAAAAAATAACATCGATAAAAAATCATCAACAAAACTGAAACACATCACTAAATTCTATAAAGTGTTTGCATTTTGAGTCGAACTCTAAAAGAATGATTGATTTGACTGTTTAGGGCAGGGGTAGGCAACCTTGGCTCTGGGAGTTGAAGTCCACGAGTCATAAAAGAGCCAAGGTTGCCTACCCCTGGTTTAGGGTGAAAGATTGAGATAATTAGTTAAAGATGATAGGAGCTTCTGAGTGTGGAATAAAGCACTTTTTTGGGTACAGTCAGTAATGGATCTTGAGGAAAAATGAAGAAAAACAAATAACTTAAAGAAACAAGAAAAAAGTAGAAGGACTGCAGGAAGAGTACATTTGAGTCCTGTATAAAAATGCACTAGAAGATAGATAAAACTCCCAAAATAATGAATGGAAAGTGGATATAAGAAAAGAATGTGGGAAGAGGGAAAGGGGTGAAAAGCACTATGTTGCAAGCTAGAACAGGAATGGAACTAGTTACATTAATGAGAAATGTCAAAAAGAATGCGATGGATTAATTGATTAGGTACAGTATGTCTAAGAAAATTAGCTGAATTCTGACTGAAACAATAATAAAGGTGACATTAAGCCAAACATGGGTTGTACAGTCAGTGGTGGGATTCAGATATGTGAACAACCAGTTCTCTGTGTGGATGCCTCTTCCGGAAGTCCATTCTAGGCCTGGGCAACAAATTAGCTACTGGTTCTGCCAAAGTGGTGCAAATTGGCTGAATCCCACCATTGTGTACAGTGCAATTTTATGTTATGTGAATTTAGAATTTAGTGTACCTCTGGCATGAAGGTGGAGTTGAAGTTTGATTAGTAAATTTGATAGGAGTGTAAACTGGAAGTAAAGAAAGCATGAGAAAGATGAAATGCATGATAAAATATCATACAATGCTGGGACAATTATTGTGATTGCCTAAGTCTATATAAACCATGTCTTGTCTCCAAACCAGGCAGTTTTCCTGAAATCCTTAAATCTTTGCTTTTAGCCTTGCCTTTTGAACCTCAGCTGCTATTAAGAAATTTTAGCTTATCTTGAGCTCAGACTGAAACTTGAAATCTGGCTCTGCTTTCTGACTTTAGTGTTGAATGTCTCTACCTATTATTGACTTTGGACCATTAATAATTCAGTCTGGAAAGCAGAGGAGTAGAGTCAAGCTATGAATTTCATATTTTCCCATAATGCAGGCACTGTTATTGTGAATTATGCAATAAAGAACTTTGTTCTTACAGAGTAACATACAATTATGTGGAATAAATTCCACAGACTGTGAAGGGATATCCTCAGTTGGATTGAATAAAAAAACAAGAGAGTCTGCAACAAGTATGTATTCATGTACACTGAAATGCATACATGCATTCTGAAGTATCCAATGAACTTTGAATAACTAACAGTTTCTCCAAATTAAATCATGAAACAATTTTATGTGGGGGAAGAACCGGGAAAATCCACAATATATGCCTGTCACATGGGAGCAAACTAAACTTTTCAACATTTGTATGTCATATTATACAATTGAATTATTCTCATAACAATAAGTAAAAGGGGAGAAATTAAACATATTCTAGACATTCAAATTTCTAAATAGTTCTTCAATGGAAACTCCCAGCAGTTAAATACAGGTTCAAATATAGAAAGAGAGATAAATTCTTCAGAATATTATATAATTTCTAGAGAATAAGTGTCCTTACAATCTTATACTATTGAGTATTCTGCGGTCATAAAAGCTCACTTTTACTGTACTTTGATTAATATACAAACCATTGCTATATAATTCAGAAAACATGATTGTTCTGTTTCCAGGTAAAAGGCATTGAGATGAGCAGCAGTAACAAACAGTCTTGTGTTTATTCCATTCACAACAGAACCAAAAACAGAATGGCGCGGATTGGTCTTATACCCTTTTGCAGGGACAGTATCAGCCAATCAATGCAAGGCATTTCTCCCACCTTGCGCATGCGCACAAGGTGGGAGACAACCTGTCTGGTCCCGGGCATTCACGTGGTCTGCCCGGGCCTCTCTGCAGCCTCCTGCACCTGCTGAGTGACTCAGCAGGCCCAGGACATAATAATGATCAATTGTAAAAACAAATGAATCCTATAGAACACAATTACTGTGTGAAACTAATTGGAAGCTACTATAACATGCAGTGCATAATATCAACCATGTGGTACTTCCAGTACTCAAACTTTTAATTAATTGAACCCATCTTTTTTTTTAAAAAAAATGCAGATCTGTTCAATAGACATGAAAATGATATAATTTTTAATATAATTGCTTATAAAAATGCAAGTAGCCAATTTCATCTTTTCATTTGGCACAGAAAGTAACATATGTTAAGATGAACTCTTTTAAGAACAAATCATATATCCAGTGTAGAAATATTGTTTTTATCTTATATATAAATTCAATTAATTTCATTCATTAATTAAAATATATATGATAAGTCAACTAAAATGCTTTTAGTTTTCCTAACTTATTCCCAAATGAGGACCCACCAGCTATGTATAATAATAATAATAATAATAATAATAATAATAATAATAATAATAATAATAATAATAATAATAATAATAATAATAATAATAATAATAATAATAAAGCTGGAAGGCACCTTGGAGGTCATCATGTTTTACTTGTATTATTGTTGTGAGCTGCCCTGGGTCTGAGGAGAAGGGCGGCATATAAGTCTGAACAAATAAATCAATAAAATAAATAAATCTAGTCCAACCTCTTGCTCAGGCAGGAAACCCTATACCATTTTGGACAAGTGGCTGTCCAGTCTCTTCTTAAAAACTTCCAGTATTGGAGCATTCACCGCTTCTGGAGGCAGGTTGTTCCCCTGGTTAATTGTTCTAACTGTCAGGAAGTTTCTCCTTAGTTCTAGGTTGCTTCTCTCCTTGATTAGTTTCCATCTATTGCTTCTTGTCCTGCCTTCAAGCGCTTTGGAAAATAGCTTCATTCCCTCTTCTTTGTGGCAGCCCCTGAGATATTGGAACACTGCTATCATGCCCCCCCTCATCCTTCTCTTCATTAAACTAGACATACCCAATTCCAGCAGCCGTTCCTTATATGTTTTAGCCTCCAGTCCCCTAATCATCTTTGTTGCTCTTCTCTGTACTCTTTCTAGAGACTCAACCTCTTTTTTACATCGTGGTGACCAAAACTGGATGCAGTATTCCAAGTGTGGCCTTACCGAGGCATGATAGAATGGTATTAGTATTTTGCATGATTTTGATTCTATCCCTCTGTTAATGCAGCCTAGCACTGTGTTGGCTTTTTTGGCAGCTGCAGCACACTGCTGGCTCATATTTAGGTGATTGTCCACTAGGACTCCGAGATCCCTCTCCCAGTTACTACGATTGAGCAAGGTACCCCCTATACTATACCTGTATATATTCAATCACTATAGGACAGCGGTCCCCAACCTTTGCTGTTTGGCAGCCCAGCAGACTGGCACACATACACACATGCAGCTCGATTTGTGTGAGCATCGGGCTGGTGCGTACGTACATGTGCACACAGCTCGACTTGTGCAGGTTGAGTTGCACTCATGTGTGTGCACACCCACCACAGCCCACCACTCGCACAAGTCAAGCTCTGTGCATATGCGTGTGCGCAGGCCTGCTGCTTGCGCGGCCCAGTTCCAATTAGAACATGGCTCTGTAGTGGGCCGTGGCCCAGGGGTTCGGGCCCCCTGCTATAGGAGATGGAGAGGCTTTCTTCAGGGGAGAGAGGCTAATAAAAAAATGTAATGGTATGTGAGAAAGACCTTGGGAAAGGGAACGAAGAGATGTTACCTACAGAACTGTCAGATAAGATAGGGCATAACTTGCAGATGCATAATGGGAAGAGAAAAAGGCTCAGAAGAGACCTTCCTCACTTTTCTGGATGTAAAGAAGATGACAGCAGATTTGTGCTTTCAGACTTACAAGATTCTCTTACATAAAGTAACTACTGGGAAAATAGGAGATGCTGCAAGAACGACCAATTTTGGGCAGTCAAAAGCATTACAGTTCAAGACTCCAGTTGTTGATTTAGCTGTTTGATTTTTGTCTAATTTTCTGTGTACAAACATGCAGCCCAAACAATCATTATTTTAATTCTGTCCATTGGATAACATTTTTAAACAGATAAAGAAATTGTTTCCTGACCATCAACCCCTCAGGGTAAACAGAGACAGGGTTATCCCATTTCTTGGTTTGGCACTTTGTCTCTTCTTTAATCTATTTTACCAGCCAATTGAATCAGCAAACTAATCTTAATCCCTTCTGGTCAATTTCACAATGTCTAGAGAAAACTGTCCAGCTGATTTTTCCTGTTTTTAAAAGTAGCATGCACTTTCCCCAAGTGAAATTGATCACACCACACCACAACTTTGAAACACATTGTACTTGGCAGCACATGGAAGCCACAATTACCCTTAAGAACTATCATAAACAATGTCAAGGAAAAATAACTTCATTTTTAGGGGGAAATAGCATCAGAAAAATGAATTGAGGAGAATGAGACCATTTGCACAGCATGGGATATTCAAAATAAGAATTCATTATTTAGTAGAAATGCAAAAGCTTCAGAAATAATTTATTAATTATGTACCATCAAGTCATTGTTTATAGAACTTTTCCATGACAATATATTCCTAATCTGTTCTTTTAAGTCTCCCATAGATACTCCTATTGCCATTATAACTGAGTCCATCGTCCTTGCTGTTGGTTCTTTTCTTTCCTTCCACCTTTTGCAGCATTAGACCCTTTTCCACAGAGCTACATCTTCAGATAATGTGTTCAAAGTAGGATAATTTGAGCATGGTTATTAGTGCTTCAAGTGAGAACTCTGGGTTCATTTGTGTGTTTGATCCATGTGTTTGTTTTCTTGGCTGTCCAGGATATTCCCAGGAGCTCTTTGATCAAGAAACAAAGAATGCACATTATTCAATTGTTTTTAAGCGAATGTATTTTTTTCTTGTTTTCCTGATACAATTTAAACAAAAAGAGTACCTAATTAAAACCTAAATCTGTACATGTTCTAAAGATGAGCTCACCAGTTATAGCAGTGGTGGCGAACCTATGGCACGGGTGCCAGAGGCAGATCTCAGAGCCCTCTCTGTGGGCACGTGCGCCGTCGCCCCAGTCCTAGACCTTCAGCTGGGTTTTATAAAACCTTTTCGCTTTAGGCCTCCACCGCTGTGTGCAAAAAAAAAGGTTCAATCAATCAGTCAATTTCAACTTCTCGCAGGGAAAAAAAAGATCTTGCAAAGTTGGAATTGATTGATTGAACTTTTTAGTCCCACCCAATCTGCCATTACCACCGCAGCCACGCCCACCCAATGGGCCACACCCCCCAATTGGCCACACCCACCCAGCACTCAACGATGCATAAGTGGTTTTGGGTTACAGTTTGGCCACAGTCTCTAAAAGGTTCGCCATCACTGAGCTATAGGAATTTTTAATTTCATCAATAAATAGAATGTGGGATAATTTGGGGTTTTACCAATTAGACTGATTTGCCAATACAGACATGGCTAGTGCATACTATTATAGAAATATAAAAAGTTGAGATTTGATTTTACTTGAAACAGAAAGAGTCGGAAATTAATGCCTTTTGTTTCTTCCCCTCCCTTTCTTCACACCTTTTTTATTTTCCCTTTTTCTACTGTTGTCCCCTACTATTTGCTTTCGTATTTTCACATTTTATGTTATAAATGAATAAAACTAATAAAGAGAGGGAGAAAAAGTAAATAAAATGTGGGGAGAGTTATAACTTATCCTATTTTGCTTTATATTCTCTTAAACTGTGTGTCTGATTGTCCTCTCCTCACACCCAGTCAGCTATTACAAGAAACCAAAGTGAGAAAACTATTAAAGCAATGGGGTGTGGAGTGCTAACATAAAAAGGTTCATTCCTATTTTACTGCAAACAAATCTTCAATTTTTCACATATTTACTTATGTAGTTAATTGATATAACACTAACTACCAAAGTTACAATAAATATTTACAATAAAGGCAAATGTAAAATCAAAACATTAAAACACTTAAAGGAACTATTAAGACAGTGAACCCAGTAGAACATTTGAAATCTGACTGAATAATTAGAAATTAAAAGCCTGAGCAAAAATATGTTTTTTTTAAAAAGCTAATAAAAAAATATGAGACCCATTACCTTTATAGGGTGTTCAGTAGAACATTTGAAATCTGACTGAATAATTAGAAATTAAAAGCCTGAGCAAAAATATGTTTTTTTAAAAAGCTAATAAAAAAATATGAGACCCATTACCTTTATAGGGTGTTCATTTTAAAGAACTGAACGACAAAGGAAGATTTGTCCTGAATCATCACTATACAACTTCATACTGTCTATAGGTGAACCTGTTAGACTCTGCTCTGTTGATCTGATGAGCATCACAAAACTTTCCTGCAGATCTTCACACTGCACTCACTCTGGTCTAACGGCCACACAGTTACTCTGCTTACCAACAGCCAAAACAACCACAGAGCCACTCAGAAACACTGATCTGCACATGTGGACATTTTGAAATGCTGGTTTTGAAAGAGCAACTTCTTGTTATCTTTTATTTGAGGGGGACAGCCTGTCTTTTCATGGAGAGGCTTTTTGACTTGCCACATTTCCCAGCCCCTGGGATATCCTTGTACTGTCATGTGAAGGAGATCAGAATCCCAGCCTGCCTCTCCTTCTCATCATTTTTATTTCTCACCTTCCTCACACTTCTGTTTATCTCCATACCATCCTGCCATGCTATAAAAAGTTTTAAGAAGCATTAAATTCCATTTTCCTTCTCACTTCTTTTCTCTTGTTTTCTCTTTGAATCCCTCTTCTCAAATAAATGTGCTTCAATTCTCAGTACCATCAAATAAACAGGATTCACCCCAGGTGACAATGGAAGAAAATTCTTACATGTTTGGTTGACAAGTGTTGTTTGAGTTGTCTAGAATAGACTTATGAATGCTGGTCAAGGATAAACACAATCAGACTAAGACTTACTACTATTCAGTTCCCCCAACAAAACAAGCTTAGAAGTGACAGGTCTTTCAGATGAAAATAGCATACAAGAATTTATGTGAGATCAGCCTTTTGCTAATCACATGACATTCTAACCAGTTTGCAATTATGACCATTTTCAATATATCCTTATGCCAGTGGTACAGTATTTATGGCAGTATTCCTAACCATGGGACACTTGAAGATGTGTAGACTTTAATTCCCAGAATGCTGGTCAAGGATAAACACAATCAGACTAAGACTTACTACTATTCAGTTCCCCCAACAAAACAAGCTTAGAAGTGACAGGTCTTTCAGATGAAAATAGCATACAAGAATTTATGTGAGATCAGCCTTTTGCTAATCACATGACATTCTAACCAGTTTGCAATTATGACCATTTTCAATATATCCTTATGCCAGTGGTACAGTATTTATGGCAGTATTCCTAACCATGGGACACTTGAAGATGTGTAGACTTTAATTCCCAGAATTCCCCAGAGAATATGCTGGCTGGGCAATTCTAGGAGTTGACATCTGCACATGAAAATGGAGAAGGATGTTTGTTTAATCAGAAACCTGATGGAGCAGGATGAGATAGTTACTGGAAAAAAGAAAGCAGTGATTAATTAACAGTTCTGTATTCAGCTATAGGACAGAAAGTGTAAATCCTTTTGGCTGGTATTCTTAGCAAACATGTTAGATCTGCGAACATGTGATATATCAGTGCTCATAGCTTTCTAATCATTCTAAAAATATTCAAACGAGTTGAGGTCAATTTTGTTTGCACTTTAAACTGAATTTAAGAGTTGGAAGATACAAATGGCCATATGGAACTGTTCTTATTTTTCCTGTCACACTAACAGAGAGAGGGAATAAGTGGCTTTGTAGATTGAACTAGCTCTAGACTTTTTGTCATGTGAATGAGCCATTTTTTTTTACTTGTCATCATCTCATCTTTTAGGGCCAGCACATGTATTACAATTTTTTTTTAAAAAAATTAAACCAGTGTCCAGGGATTTTATATATTATGAGTCAACTGAAATCTGGCATTTAGATATATGGTATATAAATAAATAAGCAAGCATAGCATTTGGCTCCCAAATGTGTCTCTTGGCCCCATATTTGTTAGGCTAATTAGCATCTTTTCTTTCAAATGACAAGTTCAGAATTCACATATGCTTATTCCCCCTTTCTCTCTCCCTCACTGAGCTCATCTCCTAATATATTGCAGATGAATGCATCCCAAGGACTTGGGAACTGTCTGTTGCAAGAAAGCCTCTGATCCAGAAGGACATTTCTTGATGGACTGAAGCTTCATAGATCTGGGGTTACTTTTGATTCTGGAGAGACACCAATGATATTGGACAGATGATGCATTCAGAATATATTTACTTTGTAGGGTCTTTCTTGTCTCAGCTTTGCTTTTCATAATGTGAAGGCCACAAAGTTTGAGTTTTTGAGAACTTGTTTTATCCTATCTGTAGCTCACGTTTTCTTTTTTTACACTCAGGCTTTACATGTGATCATAGCTAACTAGAAATATGAGTCCTCCAGAACTCTTTCTCAGGATTCTCTCCAACATTCTTATTGCTGTCCAAATAAGACATGCCTATAAAATAAAGTGTGCCATGTCCTTGGAAAAACAATGCCTGCAACTATACCATGTTGAAGCAGTATGACTGACTTTGAACTGTTCTGGCTCCTAATGGTGGGTGAAAAAAATCTCTTGATGATTACCTGCAATAAAATCCCTATTATTGTGGAAAATTCTGAACTACCTTATGTCAGTGGTGTTCATTCATTAATGAGAACAAGATGTGGCTGTCACAAATTACTGCCTTGCCACCCAAAGGAGGAGATATGTTGTCTCATTAGATAAGACAATTAGCTTGACCTGTCTTCCATCACCTTGGGTACCATCAGAGTGGTATGATAGTATGACTATTTTAAAAAATCTGAATAGAGACTCATAACCTGTTGGGTGTAGGGGGAAAGGTGCCAGGGTATAAACCAGGGTACCAGGGTATAAACCAGGGTACAATGAGTCCTAGAAATAGATCAATATTTTGTGTTACGTTCATCTTCACTGGCACAGTGGCAGTTCTTCATTTTTCCTTTCCTTCCCTTCCCTTCCCTTCCCTTCCCTTCCCTTTCCTTTCCTTTCCTTCCCTTCCCTTCCCTTCCCTTTCCTTTCCTTTCCTTTCCTTTCCTTTCCTTCCCTTCCCTTTCCTTTCCTTTCCTTTCCTTTGCACAGTGAGAAAAGCTCCTTAAAGGCACAATACAATACACACAAGGCATTCAAAAACATAACACATATTCAAACTATTCAGTCCTTCCCACTGCCTCATTAAGTCACAACTGCCTTGCCAAAAAAAAAAAAAATACTTCAGTTTCTTCTCCTTCTCCTTTTGGCTCTGTCCAAGTCCTTTTGAATTTCTTTGTAGTTGGTGCTGCCAAAATCTTGTCTGCTCTGGTTCTATATCAGTTAAGTCAGTCATTGTCCACTCCCAGCTGACATGCCACACTGGCTTCTCCTCTTCCTCTCAGTCTTGGTCCTCCCCCAGCAACACATATTGGACAATCCTCACTGATAAAACATCCTAATCTAAATCCAAATCCTTTCCATTATAACCCCAGCCCGCATGCTTTCCTATGCTTTCTTCCTTTTATTTCTCGTAAGAAGTTCCTCTATCTTTCCCTTAACTTGAATGCTTTGTCTCTTAGCTCCCTTTTTCAGCAATCTGTTACTCACACTGTAAAGCTTTGACTTCTTATACTCTTTTTATCTCTTGAAACTGCCCCTCCTAGGTTAACCATTTTTATTTTATTTTTCTCTCCTTTTCCCGTTCATCACTTTCAGACTAATTTTTGTTTTTCTTCTTTCTCCCCCATGTCTTGCCTGATGTCTTGCACCCACAGCTTTATAAAACCTTCTGAAATTTACTTCTTTCAAATTGAGGGGACAAGTTGATTGAAGGCTTCACATGGTCTGCCAACAGCTCACTTATTTCTTTCTAAAATATACTTACCTCTAGCTCCTCCTAATTCACTTCAGTATCCAAAGATTTGGTTTCTTCTATTCCTGATTCCTTTCACTTACAGACCTGTAAGACCACACTTAGCACCCGTTAAGTTCTTTGCTTCTCATGGAAAAATCTCCTGCCAATTTACATCACCTTTATATATTTTCAAGTTTTCTGATGTTCTGATGTTTGTAGTTGTTGATTTATATGTTTCCCTGGGTCCTATAGAAATGGGTGGTATATAGTGCCGTGTAATAAATAAATCTGTAGACAATGAGGGAAATAGATTTACCTCATTATGCACCTTTTTTTTGCAAAATAAGAATCTCAGTCCCTTCATAAATGTGAAAGGCGACTAAGTGAGACTTCAATGCACTATCTCTGACTATGTAGAATTGCACCAACATAAGATTAAAAAAACATTAATATTTAGAGTTCTGGGACAGGTTTAATAATACATATACCATTGCTGGAATGTAGGAACCCTCAAGATCCTATATCTTATCCCAGCCTGGAATCCTTCACCTGTTTTAAAAGAAAGATGTAAATAAACAGATAAATAATGTTAAGGCACTTAAAACACTACTTTAAGAATGACAATCCACTTGAGGTATGGCAGGAACAAGATAAAAGCTGAGTCAAGATTCAAATTGCAAGTATGTACATCTGCAGTGCTAATTGGAACCCCATGTAAGGGAAGAGATTAACAAACTACTTTAAATCTCTGATTATCCAAATTCTAGCACTCTTATTCCATTCTTCTCCAATTTGACCTCTTGCAAATATTTTGGGTTACATGCCCCAGAAATTTGGCCATGTTGGGAATTATAGTTGATTTTCCACTACCACTACCACCTAAAAAAAGAGAAGGGTGTGTGTGCAAGAAATAGAAAACTTGTCAGTTTGACATCCATATTGGCATGTTCCTTGAACAAATTATTAAATAGTATGTTGGTGAACAGTGGGATAGGAATGCAACAATTAGCAAAAACCAGCATGGGTTTGTAACAAACAAGTCATGCCAGAGTAATTTTATTTCATTAAAAAAAATGAATGAATGACTTAATAGATCAGGGGATGCTGTGGAAATGACAAAGAATGTTCATTATATTCTCATTAATAATGCAGATATGGATTAGATGGATTCATAATTAGCTGAAATGACCAGACCGAGAGAATGCTCATAAATGACTCCATAACAGCATAGTTAGCAGCAATGAGTAGAGTCCCAAGGACTTTGTCCTAGATTCTGAACTAGTCAACATTTTTATTCATGATCTGGTTACTAGATTTGCAGATGGACAAAATAAGGAGTTCTGGCTAATACTTTATACAAGAAAGAAAAGGTTAGAACTTTGTTGTGCCTTTTTAATGATGATGGTTTTGATGTTAGGTGTTCATTTCAAATCCTGGGAGATTATGGAACCCCAAAACTTGAAGGACTCTATTCTTGATACTGTGTTGTCTAATATAGCAAGAGGTGGTAGAATAGATGGCTCCTCCTAAAATCCACTCTCATCTCTACAGTTTTAAACATGTTCAACTCCAGATTGTTGCAGCTGCAGTACAGGACCAGTTGTTCAACCTCCCATCTATATGCAGACTCACCACCATCTCGAATGAGACTAATGACTGTTGTATCATCTGTAAACTTCAGTACTTTAACAGAGGGATCCTCAGAGATGTAAATGGTATAGAGAGAAAAGAGTAATGGAGAGAATACACAGCCCTTGAGTGTCATGTGTGATAATTGTTTGGGTATTCCATGTGATTTCCCCAAACTTCACCTGTTGCTTTCTATCTGTCAAAAAGCTTATAAAGTCCATATATCTACAAGTATGGATAGGCACAACTAGCTGAATCAGCTTAAAGAATTTCTAGAATGATGATATTGAATGCTGAACTGAAGTCCACAAAAAGGACCCTTGCATAATCCCTGGGAATTCAAGATGTTGCAAGATGTAGTGCAGTGCCATATTAATAGAATCATCTGCCAATCTATTTTCACAGTAGGCAAATTGCAAGGGGTCGAGCCGCGGATCCATGATGATTTTCAGGTGAGCCAGCAGTAACCTTTCAAAGGTATTCATAACTACAGATGTCAGAGCAACTGATCTGTAGTCATTCCATTCTTCGATGCAAGGTTTCTTGGGCACCAGGATGATGTTAGCATTTGAAGCAGAAAGGGACATAATGATTTATTAAAGATGTGGGTGAAGATATGGGCCAATTGATCAGTATAGACTTTCAAGCAAGAAAAAGTTACTCCATCTGGACCTGATGCTTTTCCAACCTTTTGTTTATGAAATAGACTTCACACATCTTTTTCTAGGATCACCAATGGTTGGGGAGCTAGAGGGATGAGGCAATAAGCAAATATACAGGAAGATAGATAGCATGGATGTTGATGCTGGGGATGGAGCCAGCCAGGATAAGTCTGATTTACCCTCCATGTGTTTAGTTAATACAGTATAATATGAAGATTTTTCTGAACATAACAATTTTCATAAGAATCCAGTCCTACATTATGGCCATTAAATAGAATGAGGTGAAGGTTTATGCAAAAGTTTTTCTTTTGTCAATGGGATGATGGTCTAAGCAAGAACAATGAATTCTGCTCTTCCCTGGCACTATTTTTGGCTCTTCTACCAGCAAAATGATGTTAGGTGTTCATTTCAAATCCTGGGAGATTACGGAACCCCCAAAACTTGAAGGACTCTATTCTTGATACTGTGTAGCTGTGTAGCCATCTGACTATTTTCTCCACTGTCTTGCTTAGGTATATCCCCCACATGCAGTGCTGTTGTTCTAGCTAGGAATCTCTCCGCTGGGCCAGCATTGTTGGTCGTGTTAATTCGATGTCCTTTCCTAGAGTTTGTAAGTCTGGTCTGCTCCTCCGTGCATCCAAGACAGTGGGGAGAATAGTCAGGTGGCGACATCAAATGACAATGCTCTGCAAGACGAACATTCTAGGTGGGTGGGGCATGTGGGGAGAGGCAGAGCAGTAAAATTCAAACAGATGTTGGTTAGCACAGCAGAAACAAGATTGCTGCAGCCTATTGTAGGTGCGCGGGGGATGGACAGACTATGATACTCTCATTGTCTAAATATTAAGCTTCCTAAAGACTATAAGAATGAGTGTTCCCAGATCCTGGCTTATACTTTGACAACGTCAGCAGCTGCTGACGAAAGCTTAGTTCTTAATAAAAGTTTTAATCTTGGAGATCAACATTTTTAGTAGTTTTTTCTATTATGAATATACCCAGGACTCGCATTGTGTGTGTGTGTGTGTGTGTGTGTGTGTGTGTGTGTATGATGTCACCACCACACATCCACGCAAAAAGCAAACCCAAACCCACACTGATAATGAGGCACGACCACAAACCAGAAGCCAGACCACAGCTGCATCATTAGCCACTTTAAACCCCTCCAATCCATACATGAAGCAAACTGACACCCACCATGAAGATGAGGCACAACCACGAACGTGAAGCCAAACAGCTATGCAGCTCACCATCTCTATTCACCCTGCAACTCAGACTAACCTGAGCACAACAAAGCCCCCACCCAAACAGAACACTCCCCAGCCAATCAGAGCACAGCCAACCCCCCATCCAATCAGAGCACAGCCAAGCCCCTAACCAATCAGAACACACCTCCACCCAATCAGAATACAGCCAAGCTCCCAGCCAATCAGTTCAAACCCCCACTGGCAGTTAAAAGGAAGAAACAGCCACGATCACACATTGCTCCTAGAAGCACGAAGCCGAAAGCACCAGCCTGAAAATGACGAATGGGACTTTGTCAAAACGTTGCCAAGACACTTCAAATTCTACGTGGGAGAAAACTATATATATATAGTAAAAACAAACAAATACGAACACCAGGAGATATCAAACTAAAAATCATTTAATAAAATGCTGAGCTTTTGTCGGTCAGCACTACCGACATCATCAGAGCATAAGAGTAGGTCAATGGGAGTCCCTTTTTATAATACTGGCTGGTTTTGCATACGGCTCCTGGACCTGGTCATTGGTCCATCCAACAATCCTAATTGTTTAATTCCTAGGGGGCGCGCATTGGCTGGTTCTCTTAATGTTTTTCAAAGCTGCAATTCTGTTGTTCACTTCTCTTCCTCCAATCTCCCCCTTTGTACGCACACCGTTGTCTATTATCCCACCACTGGTTCCCAAAGTTGCCGTTCTCTTTCCCCCCCTTTTTTGGCCACTCGCTTCCTTCATATGTGTCCAGTTGTTTGCTTCCACTTTATTGAGTCTCGAGCTTGCTGCTCTTTCCTCCCCCCTTTTTCTTTCGATTGTCCTTCTCATGCTTCTCATGTAATCATCCGCTGTGTCCCCATTGGTTTTTGGAGTCGCTGTTCTCTCCTCCCCCCCTTTTTTAGTGTTCGCTTTGTTCGTATCCCTCCAACCATCACATTGTGTCAAATGTTCCAGCTCATTCCCTCTCCTCACCCAGAATCGCAAGGTGTATCAACAAATACATTTGGTTGCAAGGTTCTAGTTACTGATGCAGCTCTGTACTACTAAACTATTCAATGGCATTATAGAAAATGGGAGAGGTCAACAAATCTGAAGCAAAATACTAAAAATGTAGACAAAATTACTGCACATGCAAGGAATAACCAAAAGAAGTAATGGAGAAAATTTTATAATTTGGGGAATTTGGAGTTAGTAACCATCTATAGGAATGTTTTTTTATTAATTGTTTTATTTAACTGGTGTAAGAGAATTTAACTGACTATAATTACCAAGAAAGAAGAAGAAAACAAAAGCTGCCTCTCATCAGACATTGGGACTGCAGACCTAGCCCTACCATGTTCAAAAAGTGTCATGTTACCGGTAGTTTCTCCTATATTGATAATTGACAGTCATTCACAACTTTAGAAAAGTGGACACTGTAATGTGGAGAATACCTACATCCATCTCTGTCTAATAAGGGGATTAATCTCCTTTAAAAAAAGATTCTCCAGCTTAGGTTGTAATGTGTATCTAAAGGATTTAACAATGTGTTGAATTTGCAGTTCTATTGCATTATGCAGACTTTCTTTCAAAGCTTCCCCCAGGCACGCTAGTTTGCTAGTTGAGATTAAAGATCAAAGTGACAGTGGGCTAAGCCTCGGCCATATGCAGAATAATTCCTGGATCTTCATAGAAGGAGTTGGAAATCTGCAGGCCAGAAAAATATAAATTACACAGACATTTGCTTAAAGCACAAAGATAAATACAGAATTTCAAGGTGGTCCCTTTTTTTGACAGAGTGGACTGTTATATAATCCACTGGTGAACTAAAGTAATCTTTTACATACTTCCAGATGCTCTGGGATGAGAAAAAAGTTTACCAAATTATTAGAAGATGATGTGTATGTATTTAAATCATCCTGCACTTCCTGCCTAAGCAATCTGGCAATAATATTTTGCAAGTATATGGATACTGAAATCATCCAGGGGAGAAAATAAAACAAATGTCAAGGAATGCTACTGGTGATATTGGCTTACCTCTCTGTATTATAGAGAAACAATATTCTCTGACTTTATTTGGAAGCAGTGTTGGTTTCATCAGAGATCCTGTCCCATTTCCTAAGGTTCTGATTTATTTCAAATAGTTTTTCTACAGATTTCTCCTGGCTGTTTTATCAGCAAAAATAGCGATTTCCAAGGTTATATGAGATGCATTGTTTAGGATTGGAGATGAGGGGGTCCTCTGGTGGGTAAAGAAGACTACAAAGAAGAAAATGGTACAATGAGTCCCCAGGAGACAATGTAGCAAACCATGGGGCTGGGTAAGGACAAAGCAGCCTTCTCTGCTGGAAAGAATATTGTACTGGGATAAATGTTTGTCTGCCACGGAAAACCCTGGAAACAATCCACCCTAAAGAGGTTATGAGAGGAATGTTGAACTCCTGGGATCTTTTGTATGGACCTTCTTTTTTCCTGAACACTTTTTTTTTCTTCGTGGCCCCAAAAACAACACTCCTCCAGGCTTCCAAAGGAGTTCAATCTCCCTATGCTGCTGGGAAAGGGGAGGCCATATTTAACACAATAGAATTCTACACAATGCAAGATTCTAATTCCCTTTCATGAACAGAAGGAAAGGTCTGACCCCCAACAACAAGAGGGAACAAAATGATGATGGTCACTATAGCTTCATTGACCAGAGAAGTCCCATAGGTGAATCCATTCTATCAGGAACTGACAAAGACATTAAGGAGATAACAGTTGGGCCTGATGGGAAAGTATTCTAGAAGAGCCTCACAAAACTAAGGACTGATATTCAATCCCATGGCTTGTACTGAAACATAATGAAGTCTGAATCAAGACCAACTTTGATTGGTGTGACAAAATAAGATAAACACTGATGTATTTCACTGATAAACATATATGATCTGTATTGTGTTTTAACATGGCTATTGAACTTTGCCTATAGAACTGAAGCCATTTGGTAGATCTGTGAAAGATATAGTTTTTTTTTTAATGCAAAGACTCTGGGGTTTTTATAAAAAGCTTTATATGCAAACTATTACTGCCCACTTTTTCATGCCTTATTTTAATGTATATCTATTACTTAACAATTAATTTAATATTGATAAAAAAACTAAAACACCCTATCATGGCAACTATAAATAGCATAGTGGGAGCCCATGGGAGTGAGGAGACAGACTGAAGCACAAAGCACATAGTGCTGTGTTGCAACACTGCCATTTTCACTACACACCTTCTATTCACTACACATCTTCCCAGAATACATATGATTGTTTCATTACCCAGTCTATGTAATATAATCAGTAACTAGCATTGATGATGTTAGCATTGGATAATGAAATGTCTGCAAGAAAACTATCAAGCTTAGAGAGTACCAAGGACCCCTTATTTCAACACAGAGCTACAAATGTTCTCCTTTATTGGTGTGCATATGATTAGTGGAGTTGGAGTGAAACAGTACATCCTGGAAGAGCTACATCATTTTTATTATCCTGCAGAAAGGAAAGGAGAACTAAAGATTGCAAAGTGCACAGAATAATGTATATATAGGCAATATTCATAGATAATAAACTAGGATTTTAAAGGCATGGCTTATGAGGTTATGCATACTTCAAGAATGATTTGGAAGCAATGCTTCAGACTTTGTGCCAGCAGAGCATCTCTCTGCTATTCAGTAAAGCAGCCCAACATTTTTCATGATCTGGCATAAGCCTGAAAATAAGATATCACTGTTTTAAGAATTAAATTAATCTGAATGACTGAATCTCTTGAAGCACCATTAAATAAGCAAGCAAAGATGCTTCTCGTAAAATGCTAAGCATAGACGGGAAGTTAATAATGCCAGGCTTAGTCAAAAACAATCAAATTGCATTGTAGCTTAGTGTTATATGTGTCATTGGCTCAAGTGAATAGAGAGGCAAATCATATAAAAACTTTACCAATGTGGTGGATATAATGTAATTTAATACACTGGTTTCTCTATTCTGAGAACTTAAGAGAAGGTGAACTTATGTCCAATTGTGATACATTCTATATACCCCTGTCTGAAATTCCACTGAGCACCAAGATCTGGATAGCTCCTTAATCTGATGTACTTTATATAGTGCTCCATAACCCTGATAGAGGGTAGGAAACCCATAGAAAAAATATTTGGATATATATGTGTGTGGAGAGGGAAGGGGAGAGAGAGAGAGAGAGAGAGAGGGAGGGAGGGAGGGAGGGAGGGAGGGAGGGAGGGAGAGAGAGAGAGAGAGAGAGAGAGAGAGAGAGAGAGAGAGAGAGAGAGAGAGAGAGAGAGAGAGAGAGAGAGAGAGAGAGAGAGAGAGAGAGAGAGAGAGAGAGTCTTAAAGAGGATGAAACTGGTCACATACTGCTTCCTGATAGCTAATCTAATGGCTTTGTAGTTGCAAAACCGTTATTATTACTATTAAAGAGTTATTCTTACAATTATACCACAGCACCGCATAGCATAGTAAAATTAGTTTTCCTTGTGGACTCTAGAAGAGTTACTTCAGGAGCTCAATCCCCACAACTCCCAGTCTTCCCAATAGGAAAAATTATACTTTTTCCAGCTTTATATTTTCCCTTTGGATGGCTCTCATGTAATTTTCATCTCCTGCAATTTCTCTGGTTTCAATTACCTTTGAAATACTGATGCCAATTCAAACATGGCATAATCCTGACTGTTCTTTCAATATAAGTTCTGGCGTTTCAGATATAATTTAGCAGATGTACTGCTGGAGTGGGGCTATCTGATCTGGACTGCAAAGATAAGCTCTTGTGAAAATAGTGAGTTAAATTCTAACAATACTCCATACTTAAGAAGTCCCTAAATGAATTTCAAATCATGTCTGCTGAGTTCAGAATCTGACCTCATTTCTTTCTTGCTCAGTTGGAGAATAGTTTTTTAAGCAAACATTTTGCAACAGTGAAATTCTGTGGAGCTTGTGGATACTGTTTTCATACTGGAGGGCACTTTTGCTTTATTGCCCATCTTGAAATTCCACCATGTTGTTAAAGTGAAATATTGGCTTGATTTAACAGGAGACCATAAGTGCCCAGTTGCTTGGAGTTTTGATTTCTGCTTCTTTCCTTTTGGGTGGATAATGGGCAAGGAAATGCCTTGATTACAATGCAGTGAAAAAGATTATGCCTCCCATAATTTCATCAACTGCTGCATCTCACTACTATGGCCAGGGGCCTTAGATAAAAAGATTGGTTAGGTACTTGATGGCATGATGTGAAGTTTTCAGTATAGCAGGAATTAGTTGCCATATGTTTTACCAGATTGCAAGCAGGACACTGAGTAATGTTTTGTTATGCTCCTATTGACCAGCTGAGCAATTGACCGGCTCATTGGTTTTATGGAGACATCAAGGAAGTAGATTTGTTCTGCAAGTATGTCTACATTGAGATTGATGATGGAGTGAAAGTTGTTGAAGTCATACTGGAACCTGATGAAAGAGTCATTTCCATCTGTCTAGGTGATAAAAATGTCATAATCTGAGAGGCTTTAGGGAGTGAGAATTAAGAAAAGTGTTGTTCTGGGTCAACCATGAAGATGCTGGCACGTTTAGGAGCTGTACATATTATTTCCAAAAAGTGAAATAATGTTGCTTATTATCATCACCACCACATATAATCCCCTCTGCCCCCTGCGATCACAAACTTAAGACCACAAACTTAATTCTTAATTATGAACTATGCTATAAAAATTCAATCTAATAAAAGGCATGCATGATCCATCTGATATATATGATATATCAATGCAAAGCCCAATTATGTTTTGCAGGCAATATAAGGATGAGGTGAAATGTCATGCAACTAAGTGCCAATAATTCACATCTTTTAAAACAAGCAATAGGCCTATGTGCTCCCCTAATGGTGAGCAGGAATGAATAAAGCATTAACGGGGCACTGAGGGCATAAAATTCTCCAGTCCTATCTGAGTAGAGTGCCAAAGTCACAAATGAGAGCACTGGGAAGAATTGTGTGAGGTATGTGATGCTTGTTTTCCATCATATATGTGAGAAAGAGCTAGAAGAGATGCATTTACAGTACAGTGAAACCTTACTTTTATGAATTAATTGGAGGGAGTCCATTATTAAAGAATGTTCATTAAATTGTAGAGTATATAATTGCAGCAATTTTATACCATTAGCATGACAGTGTCACTAACATAATTATGCAAAGGTACATTGATGCAAATGACATCTTTTGTGAAAAAATAATGCAAATTACATTTATGTGATGTTACATTACCTATAGTGACATACATTTCAGCAGGATTCAGTTCTCTGTAGGTGAAGTCCCATTACTGGCTTCTTAGTTGTAAATACCCAAAATCCAGACCAAAACACTTTTTAAACCTCTACCATAATTACTCTTTATTTATAAATATAACCTAGAAAGTGAAGGACATGTGATTCTTGCCACGAGTGTTACTATCACAGCTATCTTACATTTAACAGCAAGTTCTGTCTAGTGACCTTGGAGCAAAGAACTACTAGAACCAAATGCTGGTGCAACTGTAAGAACTAGGATTATAATGGCGAAAATTGCTGCACAAAGTTACCTACATAGCCAGATGTCTTGACCACAGAGAGTAATGGGATTACATGGATATCATTATGATTTAATAGGTCTCTTATTATATTCTCTTTTTATCAACAGATCTACTAAACAAGCCAAAAGATTTAGATTTTCATGATGGATGACTAAAACATATTTTGTGTGTTTCTGTATACATATATACACGTTTATTAAAACATATATAATTTCCCAGTGAAGTCAAAACAAAATCAGTTTTACTGGAGGCCTGTTAATTTATTTATTGTTATAAGCTATTCCAAGGACCTGTCAATTTTTCAAGCAGTGGGCATACTTGTATAGTTTTGTACTATGTAGTAAGTGTCAAAAAAAAAAGCTTTAACATTTGAATTAACAAATTATCAAAACATTACAGGAATTTTGTATGAAATGTAATTTATTGTCTATTTTTAAAGACTTAAAACTTTTGCAATTTAGCAAATTAAGAAATTTCCTCTTTTTAACTGCCAGGTTAACTAGCATAAAGCACTGAAAAATTAAAGTGCTTAATTTTTTGGATCAACGGCATTTAAGGATAAGAAATTGCACAGGCTAAACAATGAACATAACATAATGACTTTTGAAATTTATAATTAAGAGGAACTACTCAAATCTAATCATCATTTCTTAGAACATTAACACTTTTTAAGCAAAATATCTTTACATGAACAGATGTCTTTGAGAGAAATATTGAATAAAAATATTTATCTCCCATTTCTTCATAAGAGAAGTGTGTGTGTGTTCACATATCAATTTCCATATCACATTTTTATTTGGTTTTGTTCTTCATTTTCCTTCTACTGTATTTGCTTCGCTAATCTTCAATGTGTTTTTATTTTTGCAAGAATATATCCACATCTCTCAAGAGCTCATTTTCTTCCTTTTTTAATTTGTTTTCAGTGGTGATCAGGCGTCATCTAGTGGCTATATGAATGCCATAGCATCCACAGACACTATATTCTGTCCCCATGTTATTCCCATTTGTATCATCAAAGAAGGTTTATGTGAAAGTAGCTAACTGAAAATGTTATCTTTCCAAGCCAGTGTACTGCTTAGTCAGGTCTGTCTGTCTGTTCGTCTAATTATCTACAGTATCTAACTATCAAATTTATTTGCTGCCCATCTCACGGTTCAGCTCACTGTCTTATCTTGAGTGGTTTACATCAAGATAAAACAAATGTTCAATGATTGTAAATGTGAAAATGAATTAAAATTACAAAAATTAAAACAAGCTAAAAAACAAGGATTTGGAGGGGAGAGGTGGGGTGCTTTCTCTTTTAGTTTACCAACCCTCTCCAGTTAGCAGCTTCTCCTTCAGGACCCCATGCCACTTGGCATACTCAGGTTTTAAGTTTTTTCCTGAAGGCTAAAAGAGAGGGGAGATCTTACCTCCCAGGCAAGATGTTCCAAAGAGTTGGAACAGTGACAGATAAGGCTCTTCTCCTGGACCCCACCAGTCCAAATTCCATGGCTGATAGGTTCCAAAGTAAGCAATATGTAGGAAAACCTTACAATATTCACTTTGCTTGAGCTAATTCCAGCTCAAGAAACGTTGCTAATATCTGCAGTCTATCTGATAGAGATTCCAGCTAATTAAACAGCCTACTTATCCAGTATCTGTGAAATGTCTTTATAGACCATGTGTTTGTGTGTGTATGTAATACACACAATATGTCAATCAAGTAGCAGAAGAAAAACAGCAATAACAGTTTTGTGCAGGCATTAATGTTCAGCATATTTGATGATTAATTATTACCTGTGATGCTGAAGTCAGAGAAGTAAATTTATACTTAATTATATACTGGTTGGATTGACATTTTGGTCTTAGCCTTACGTAACGTAGTCTGATTTTTGGCTAAGTAGGATCTATGAACCCTGCCACGAATTGTTAAGCAAACCGTCTTAACACAATCTGTGATTCTAGCAACAAGAAAGATAATTGGTAAAACTTTTAAAATTCATATTCCTAACTGGCCCAGTTCTAAAAGTGTCCCATCACTAATCACAACTAGGTCTATTTTTTTATTATCATTTCTGTTGGGAAGAAAATTGTTTACTTTAACTGCTAGATCAGCAATTTTGATATTTTTTCAGGGAATACTGAAGTTCACTGAAAGCTGCTTACGCTCAAGGAAAACAATAATGGCAGGCAAGTATTTCCAATATATAACTTCCTACAACTACCAATCTTTCTATCAGTATTTAACAACTGAGGTATACTGAGCAATGGAGTTTAGTCTGTTTCTATGAATCAGTGATAAGAATAGTATTCCAAATAAACAAAACCAGGGTTTTAAAACATGCTCCACTACCTTCCTCAATATTCAAGGATTCAGCAGTACAGGTAATCCTTAGATTATGGTCACTCATTCAGCCATTGTTCAAAGTTACAATAGCACTGGACAACGACAACGGAGATTTATGACTTGTCCTTAAAGCTCTAGCCATTGAAGCACTCCTGCAGTCACAGTTGTGATACAGGTGCTTGGCAACTGGTTTGCAGTTACACCATTTGCAGTGTCTGGCAATTACAGAATCATCATTTATGACCTTCCCTGTTGATTTCCCACAAACAAAGTTAGCACAGAAGCTGACAGGAAAGTTTGTAAATTACTCCTGTAAGTCACTCCCTCTACTTTTTCTACCAAGGAGTCCTTCTATGGAGTATATGATGCCAGGGATCTCATACTCCATAGCACCCTCCTGATTGTCCACACTGCCTAGTGCCCACCTGCCTATGACCCTGGAATCCCTGCCAGTCTGCCCATGCTTCATGGTGCCTCTATGGCACCCACCAACCCCTCCCCTCCATTCTCCATACATCTCCCCACTCCTTTCCTGGGACTCCTAGCTCTTCCCAGTTAACAACCTGCATAGCCCTGGGGTTACAATGGCAACTAGAACTGCTGGGATTGCTGTGGCTAAACAATGTGATTATACAATAGCGTGCTTTACAACTGCCTTGCACAGCCACGGAAATTCCAGCCCCAATTGTTGTTGTAACCTGAGACTACCTTTAGATAAATCAACGTAAAACATAAGCCTATTTGAATATTGCTTTTTAGTGATGAATGCAATGGTGGCATAATTTTTTCCCCTGAAAGTAACTTTTGTTCTGCAGATTGCCATTGTAGAAGAGCACTGAGCTGTATTAAAAGATGTTGCAAAAACAAACACCAACTCTTAAGTAAAGGCTGAATTCAAACTCAAGAGTTCCAGGAGTTGTGCGATACATATATCCTACGGAAACAGTGTAGATGTTTAGGCTTACTGCAAGCTCAAATATAACCAGCCAAGAAACATGCAACCATGTCAATCCTTAGTCCAAGTTAAAATTATAACTCTTTGAAAAACTCATGACCTGGCCAGACTTTCTTGAACTGTTTTGTCTGAAATTTAAATTTGCAAAATGAAATGAGCTCTTTATAGGCTTTATTGTGTAATCCTACCTACCAATGAGGAGCAACAGTATAAACTGTTTCCTTATATGAGCATTATAATAAAACATAATCCCACAAGTATGTGGGCAGCAATATCACTTAATATGTTCCAGTTTAGATTTATCATAACCTCAGCTGCCTTTGAAATATCAGACGCCACACTAGCAACAACAAAATCAACTTTGCCCATGACTTTGACAAATGCACAAAATTGGCAGTTCCTCTTACACCTCTCACTATCTTCTCTGTGATTGGTTTTAGATGATATTTTCCCTAAATTAATTTAAAAGATGGCTTAACAAAACCTGCAAAGCATTTTACCACTCAGTGGTGCCATTTTCATAATAGAAATTGTAACAATATTTTGTTAGGCAAGTCCTTCATTTTTTATCCTACATATTAGTGTAATTTAGAACATTATCTAGAACTATGAAATAAGATTCTGTAACCCAAAGGGAAAAGCTTCAACTTTATTCTTCTAAATGGTGCTTTCCTACATTGAACGAAGAAGGGCTTGTAAGGGGAAAAATTTAAAACCCACTTTGTAACACAGCACGTCAGTAGCCACTCATAAGGAAAAAGTAATTAAATAGTTATCGTGGGATGGCAAAAGTTCCTCACTATGTCTTGATCTGACACAGACACTCCTCATTGGCAGAGTACTGTAGGGAAGAAAATTGTTCCAAGTAGCCCAACCATCTGTAACTGATTTAGTAGTTAGCAATGAGGAACAAAACCTCAGAGAGGTCACCAAAGCTTCCTGAGTCATAACAGGATGTCTTTTTTCCACTGCTTTATTAAGTCCAAGACATGTGTTTAATTGTCTTTTATGGTTATCTTCTTTAGGAGTGAATTCTACTTACATTTACTGTACTTTCATCCTAATCTTAAATTACAGAGATATGTAGCATTGATCTTCAGAATTAGTTTACACTGCTTGCTAGATTTCAATATTCCACAGGCATCCACATGGAGGGCCAAAAAGTCAAGATGATGGAAGCTCCCATTTTTTTACATTTATTACACTCACTTTGCTCCACTAAGTTAGACTGTGGAATGTTGTTTAAACAACAACTTGGAGATTCATTTTACTTTTAGAAGGCATGTGCTTAGTTGTGCTTTAAACAGAGAAAACATATACGTATATATACACATATGAATGTTGGTAAGATGACTCCTGAAATATTATTATACATCTTCTTGGATAATAGAGACTTCTAGGGTCAAGCAACTACACACAAGCTCTGTTCAAATGTAATCCTAAAGCTCTTCTTTAGCATACTGCATAATCCAAAGCAAAGTTCACACAATTTCTGCTCAGTCCTTGGCACAACTGGTGGTCAAAGATTTCTAGCTATTTTCAGTTTCTATAATCATACTTTAGTTTCTTTTGTACTCTAACTTGTGCATGAATTCTTTTCCACTGTATTAAAATAAGGCTGTTTTGCTGATTAATCAGAAGCTGTCTTCCTTCTTGTTTTGCTCATCAATCAGAAGCTGTTAAAATGAAGAGTATGTATCAAAGTTCAAGCCAAACATTAAACTGTGTTTAGCTTTCTAAAATTTATCACTGTATGTTGAAGATGAAAAGCAAATGATATTAAAACCTTAACCCTAACCACACTCACTCATATTTGGATACAGTCACAATCTTTTAAAATAAAATCAAGAGAAATACTTACTCTTTCCACCTGTTTCCCTGTGGAAATGGCATGGATGTTTGAACAGCCAAGTTTGAATTGCAATAGTAAATGTTTGGAAAAACTGTATAAACTTTGAATGGATCAAGCATCCAGTGCCACATCTTTTTGCTGTGGTTTAAATAAAATAGCCTCGGCAACCTTCAAAGTTACCATAAATGTTAACTTTATGATAAAATTTATGATTCCTTTTTTTTTTACTGTATGAGCAAGAAAACATAATATATTATGTCTATGCAAGGCATTTATCAGAGTTGCTTCACAGAGCAGAGCATGTTTGTGGAACTACATCTTCAAAGCAATAAAGCTATCCTGTCATCATATACATGTATATCCCCAGACAATTACAGTCACTGAGATATGCGAATGCATACACATGGAGAGAGCAGGGAACAACTTTTGAAACAGCCAAACAAGTCTTCTGACAGCTCTAATTCTTCAACCACAATCTGTAAGGGAGAGAGCTGGTTTGATGTAATAGTTATGGCATCAGGCAGCAATTCCTATGACACCAAGCCAATAGGGTGACTTAGAGCCACTCTCTCTCAGGCCTAGGAAGGGGCAATGACAATGCATTTCCAAAAAAAATTACCAAGGAAACTGCAGGGAGTCAACACTAACTTGAAGACACAAGAAAAAAAAAAACACACCACCTTGTACAAGTCTCTTAAGGAAGCATTTGAAGATGAGAATCACAATTCATGTTTATAATCTTAAATACTGGGATGAATAGAAGCTATTTTAGATTATTGAGACTTTTGCTTGCACCACTTTAATCAAGCAATCATTTTAAAGTATTGATCCTCCCCCTAGTGGTTATACTGCTGTCCGTAGGTCTTCCATCAAAGCTGGCAATAAAATACCTTCTGGAATTACCACAGAACTTTTACTGTAAAAAAACTTAATAGGATGAAAGCTGCTCCACAATCATTACATAATGATTCTCATTATTCTATACTCCCAATTCAGTCTGTAGAGCAAATGGTACTGTAATATTACAGGTAGTCCTCATTTAGCAACCACAATTGGGATTGATAACTCATTCATTAAGCAAAACAGTTGCTAAATGAAACGTGACTGTGCTTATGATTTTATTTCAGTTTTCCTTTATGACCTGCAAAGATCATAAATACAAGGATTGGTTGTAAAATTACTTTTTTATCGCAGTTGCAACTGCAAATGATTGCTAAATGAGGCAATTACTAAACAAAGATTACCTATAACACATTACATTTGTTTTTATTCAAGGGACTAATTTTTGTGTTAAGTAAGCAGCCCATATGAATGCTTGTTGTTACTTTCAAATAGGCCGTATTAGCTATTGTTGGACTCCCAATAGTTTTATCTGTAACTGGGTTAACATCATTCCAAGCACCTACCAAAAGGGCACAAAACAATTTACTATCTTAAATTTTCTACGATTCTTCATCAGACCAGACAAAGAAAATGACAAGCAAAACTTAGGCCATGAGCTTTATCCATGAAATGGAAAGACAGCCTCAAGATAGAGATTGTAGCCTACCTGCCCCTGTTTTTGAGAGATATTATTGGCACTGGATTATACCTGGTATTTAATAACAAAAGTGATAGCCAATGCCTTTTTCCAAATAGTGAGGACACAATGCCATTTTCATTCTGCTTCCTCTTGGAAATAGATAGTGGATTTTTGTCCTTAGGATCCAACATGGAAATAATTTTAATATAATTTTAATAAATGTTGTTTTGAATTGAAGCATAAATAGCAATAGTAGCAAGAACTTTTATTAATGCCAATTATTGGTTTGGTTTTTATGAGTATTCATTTTATCGTGTTTACTGTAAATTACCTAGAATCTTATGATCAGGCAGCAGACACATGTTGGTAAATGAAATAAACAAAAAGTATACCACTATTATTACTCAAAAATGATAGAATGTTTTTTACATCAAATGCAGTCCCAAAATAAATAGAACTCATTTTTCACTATAAAAAAATTAACTGCATTTTAAATTACCTAAACCACAGGTATCAAACTCGATTGTGTCACATGACTTATTGTGATGTTTTTTGCCTTTATGGAGCCGGGGTGGATGTGGCCTGCACATGACCCATCTGGCCAATTGACGGCCAGATGGACCACCCCTGGACACATATTCATAATTAAAGCACATTGTAATCTCTGTAGTTACGATCCTAAGGATATGAGATAGTAGCAATTCATCTCTAATCATAAAAGTAACTTTATCATAATGACAGCAAATTATCCAGTAAATGTTGGGATAATGCCAATTAATATGAAATCCACTAAATGATACTTAGATTAGTGTCAGGCAAGGCACACATTTTTAGAAGGGGTGACAAATGCATGGCTGACTGTTACTTTACTTGTGAAGTTTTGAACTGCATTACAGCAGTAAGCAAATCAAAGTATGAATGAAGAAATACCTGAGAAAGTATCTTCCCTACCCACCCATTCCATCATATCCCACTTCACTATTTAAAGCATCCTGTCTTAGAAACAGCGAGAGACAAATCATATTTCAAATATTTTATTTATTGTACAAACTATTTACATGAGAGGCTAACATAATCTTGCTGAATCCTACCTGAAACTGGCCACTGGGAACTAGCCCTGACCAAGCTAAAGTAAAAGGTCTTGATATTAAAGCATGCAAGATAGTCTTATATGTAGGGTATCCTATGGTATCCAATCCAAGAGACAGAGATCTATAGGAGCCTACACCACAAACTAAATCTCTATCCCTGGAATTATTCCATATTGGGTGAAACAAACAAGGACCAAAGAAACATTAAAACTTATTCAACACTCACATATGTGTGCATACACACTAGAAATTGGTTTACAGCTCAGCCTGCATCATGACACACACAAAAAACTGGAGTATTATGACAGGTTTAGGAAAAAATAAGCAGCAAGGGTTTATGAAAATGCACTGAAATTATAAAGTACTGGGAGAAACTTGACCCTGTTAACTAAGGGAATGCTGAGATGCACAAAGAGTATATTATTAGCTAAGAACAAGGGGCATCTACACTATTTTGACTCTGCTTACGTAAAAAGAAAATCCTTGGCTTCTGCAGAGGCAAGAAGTGCCAAATACATTTATTAATAGAGTGGTTTCAAACAGAAGGTGTCTGCTGAATATCCAGCCACTCAGTCCTCAGTTTAAAAAAAAACTGAGCTCTACAGAAGAAACAAAGGGATTCCTGAGGAAGATGTAGCAGAGCCAGCCTTCAGCCATGCCTGGGATTGCCCTTGGAAGGTCATGGAGCAAAAGAAAACACTGGAACAGCATCAAGAAACACCCCACCCTCTAAACCATCACCTGGCTGAGCTGTGCAGCATAGGCTTTGTTTGGTCCCCCGGATGAGCCGTGGGCAATGAATGTTTCAAGGCATTTACAAGCCTTAATTCCACTGTTCAAAGAATTTATTCCTAATACAATCAAGATGGTACCTATTTGCTTTAAGCACTTGCTTAAAGGAGAAAAAAAATGGCTGCCAATGGGAAAAAATACAGTGTTGGTCTCTAAAAATGCTCCCTCCACCCCCAAGGAAGAGATCCCTGAATTGTTTCAATACTCAGTATTCCAACAGTTTTGGCAAAATAATGGCTTGAACTTCTTTATAAATGTGGTACACATTCAAACTAAGAAAAAGTTAACAGTATTCAATGAGGCAGATTTGCAAATTGTCTTCTTTCTTATAATTTGCAAATGACTCAAATGATGATGGAGAAGTAAACCACAATATTAAGTAATATCATAAGATATACCCATTCTTCTCCAGAAAATTAGAGCCTCAGTGTGTAGCAGAATGACTTATTTTAGCTGGTAATAACATTATAATCTCTAGTCATTGATATCTGTCTCCTCTGACCAGAATAAATGCACTTTAGGTGCCAACAAAATACTCGGCTTTATTATCCAATCAGAGTTTGGTTTTGTTGACAAAAATTGGTTAAGTTACCAGCCGGAATCCCTGAATTCCCACTCATTATTGCCAAGGAAATGGGAGTGCTAAAAGTGTTGCAACTGCAAAATACTCATGAATAACATAGGATAATTCACACTGTTGTCCCCTTCTAGTTCAAACAGTAGTGCACTGTGTTGCCTTGCAAGCCCATTTCCTCCATGTCAATAATAAACACATTCAATACCATCTCCTAAAAATATCATGGAATGCTTCTGATGCAGAACATAGGAAAGAAAAATGCTGGAATAACTGCCTTCTTTAACTACTCTCTGCCTGACTCAAGACACAGAAATAAAATTTTTGCTACCATTGCCTGAACAGAGGTTGCTAACAAGTGGCTCCCCAGAGTTTCTCAATTCAAACTCTCCTGAGCCTTAATTTCCACAATCAATTAGTGAGAATCCACGGGAAAGATTGCAGCATCTGGAAGGCCACAATATTCTCTAACTTCACTGGCAAAAATCAGTGGAAACCCTTCCATCCTTTTACCAGCTCCTCTTCCACCTACTGGGGGGAGGACCAAAATCACTGTCAAGGATTAGCACTTGTGCTCCAGTAATAGAATTCTTGTTCACTAACCAGAACAAGAAGTGACAGCATGCAATGCAAGGTGGTTAAGAAAATTAAAAGCTTTCCTGTAACATCCAAGTAAAAGAGGATTGCTTACATGAAAACCTAGACCAATGCATGGGAAGGTATGAAGGGCTCCCAAACTCATCTAGTCATCTCCCCAAGGTAATGAGTTATATAACTATCCTAGTCTTCTCCTGTACCAAGCTGCAACATTGGTTTGCGTGGTTCCTCCCTTCAGAAATCCCAGACACATCATACCCATGAAATACAACTCCAGTCTCACTCCATAGGTGAACCCCTATACATAACAGGTACCATGCTGAGAAGAGAGTGATCAGCATAAGACTCTGAACTGTTCCAATTCACATGATGCCTTTCTCTGTTCTCTACTGCCTTTCGGATGGGCGAGAGAAGGATCTGTGAAGTAAGACTGAGCCTTGCCCTGAAGAATTAAGGAAGGTAGTGGGTTCCTCCAGTAGGTGTCAGAGCATACCAAAGCCCTCACAGCCCTCACTGATGGCCAGCTGCAGCATCTTGTGCACGTCTTCATAAGAATCATAAGTTGGGAGGCACAGCTGGTTAAAACTGAAAGAAAGAATACAGCTTATAGTATAGAATGTGAAACATCAAAACCTATGCTTTCAGTATTTCCTATGCACAAAAATAGATATTTAACTACAATACACCACTGCAAATCTCTAGAAACAATAAAAAACTTCTGATTATCAGAATGAAGCTTGCTACAGATAACAAAGAATATCTTAGATAAGATACACACCAGGTATGGGCTGTAGGAAGTGTACTGTGTGTTGGAGCTGCAATAATTTGGAAAGATGGACAAAGTGCAGCAAATCCTCCAGGAGGCAGCTGAGAAGAACCAGTGGTAAATTGCAGCAGTCTAGCCAGTTCCTCTTGTGTAAAACTAGACACTACTGTCCAAAACCAGCGCATTACCTGGAAGGTTCAGGGAAACAAGAAGAATGCCAAATTATTAAGTGAGGAGATGGGCACGTTATTAAATTTACAGCAAAATAAGCACCCCAGGTTCCATGGACAGCCAATTCTGAAGATGATTTAACAAGTGAATTAAGATGTCATACACACAGAGATACATACAAATAAATTTAAATTACAAAGAAAGTACAATGTTTAAAGAACATTTTTAGGTTTACACACAAAGAAGAAATCTATAGAAAATTCAGCCACACAGCTTATTGTTTAATAATTATGTTTTTAATTATACCTCCCCTAATTTATGAAGTATTTTTCTCTTTTTCATAGAATATCAACATTGCTATTATCATCACTGAGATGGAGGAAGGAATTCACGCTACCTTCTCTCGGAAGTGCCACGAACCACCCACTACCACAGCGTGTGCTTTGAAATCACAGACGTTGATATCCCCTGTGCCGCACATCAGCAACTGGAAGAAAAGTAAACATCATTTTCTAAAAACAAAAAAACCCACAAAAACCCTTCTGATGTTTTTCTTTCAAACCACACATCATTCAGTGAACTTTAAATGCTCAAAATTAAGACTAGGGATATTTAATAGCAAACTCAGATGTTGAATTGCCTACATAATTATAGCCAAACAACATCAACCAATGAATAACACAGAAGGTCAGCATTTTCACAAGTATTTGTAATTTGCAAAATATTCCTTTACAAAAATCTTTTTTTTAAAGAATATATAAGGACCAAGCTTAATAATCTCATTTACTTCCTTACTGTATTTTTTTCTGCTAAATTTCAACAGCACAAATTTTCAAAGTGTGGGGTGGAGGGCAAATGGCTATAAGCAGGGAAAGATTTTCTACTTGTGAATTAAAGCACAAAGAATGATTCAATTTTCCAGCCAGGAAATTACTCAGATGTCACAGAAATATATATAAAACTCTGTACTTTCCAAACCACAGTAGATTTTCTGCCATAAAGCACTAAGCATATGGCAATTTAAATAAATGTTTAAGTTATCTTCAAGGGCAGGGTTTACAATTTTTTGCAAGTTGTAAAACCTGCACCCTTACCATTAAGCATTAGAAAAAATAATTTAAAAGCCCCTGGCTCCATTTGAGTGAGGTGTTTGTTTTTTTTAAAACTCGTGGCCTTTCAGTAACCCAGTGTTCTATGGAATACAATTTCAAACACCTGAATGAAAATAACAGTATCAAACAATAAAAAATAATATTGGTTAAGTCATATATTTTATACAAACAAGACAATCATTCATAAATGGGATTCCAGCACCAACTATTCTACTGTCTCATATTTAACTGAGAATATGTTCCTGTTAATGACAAAGTCCAATTTCTCACCTCAAGTTCATTTTCATCAAAAATAGCCAAGAGGTTTTCAGGAACCAATTCATTGAGACCTAAAAGAGAGTAACATAATAGATAAACAACCACAACAACTCGCACAGGGCATTAAAACCCAGATCAAACTTTCTTTTTTCTTTTCTTTTAAACAAATGATTATTTTGGAGGAAATAACAAAGAAATAAAAAAAGCAAAGCAAAGCAAAGCAAAACAAATCAAAGAACACATTTTGTGCATTACCTTTCAAAAAATGCTCCATTTCTTCTCTAACTTGATTGGCTAATCGATACTGCGCAAGCAGATTCAGGTACAATATTTTATTCTCATTGGTCACTAGCATTTGAGCACCCCCAGTTAACAGCTCAACTATCTGGAAAAAATAAAGAGAGAATGTCTGGTGGGTGAAAAAAAATACGTATGTTTCATATTATATCCTTTCCCCACTCTAAATGGGAGACAACTAAATTATATCTTTTCTTGTTTGTTTGCTTGTTTGCTTGTTTGTTAAATTTATTTATTGTTGATCTCACCATGGGGCTACTCTAGGCCAGCAGTCCCCAACCTTTTGGGTACCAGGGATCGGTTCCATGGAGAGAGGTTTTTCCATGGACCAGAGGGAGTGTGGTTTCGCATGCTGCCCGCATCCCACGGATGGGGCTTCTCTTGTTTGCGCAGCCTGGTTTTTGGCATGCCACGGACCGGTGCCGGTCCATGGGCCGGGGGTTGGGGACCCCTGCTCTAGGCGGTTTACAAAAATAAAAACAGAGAAATGAAAAGAAGTGTAAACATAGTGAAGTAATGGAACAGTAGAATAAACAAAGAAAAAGAAAGCAATGGTACAGCAATATGAGAATAAAAGATCAACAGCTTATCAACGACTGATTTCTCACCTTCTCAAGCTGTCCAGCTCTGTTGTATTTTTCCTCAGCAAAAACTAACTCCATTTCATTCACATCATTATTCAGAATAAAGCAAACTTTAGATTTATAGAATTCTGGGTCATCTGTCTCAAAATACTGAAAGAAAAACAAAATGGAAAGGACAAGGTAGTAAATAAACTTAAGACACAGTGCAAAATCTTGATCTCTCCTTTATTTTCTAAAAGAAAATCAAATGATTAAGAGTGGTTTTTACCTTGTAGTGCATTCTTAATCCTATGATCTGAGCCAAGAACGATCTTGTGAATCGAGCTTTCACCAGTTGCTTATAAGCTCCTCCCAGAGATGACTCATAAAGACACTTTCCAACCAAGCGCCCTGCAAATTCATATATCTTCAGTCTTAGATAAGAAGGTCGATTAGGATTGGGGTGTACCTACAAACAAGAAAGCTCACAATCAGAATGACAATCAATAGAGCAGGGATGGACAATTAAGTTTCCCAAAGAGCTACATAAGAATCTAGAAATGTTATGCGGGGCTGCCCCCACTGCCCCCAGTCACCGCTGCCAAGGCCAGACAGGAACAGTTGAAGGGGCAGATGTGGCTTCTGGGCCATAAAATGCCCATGTCCGAACTAGACTTAGAACTTGGAGAAGCATGCAACTGTTTGGTCATAAGCCACTGAACAACAACAACAAAAAAGACAAATACACTATTTCCACTATGATAAATAGAAAGATACCCACCAGTGCTTGATTATTATCACTGAAGCGAGTAAATAGTTCGTTGGTTGTGTCAAACAAAACTTTACAAATCAGTTCAAACCACTCTCTACGAGGACCTCCCCAATCCAAGGCTGCAAGGGAAAAAAATTAGTTAGATCTTAGGGGAACCTAGGCATTCAAGAATACAGTGATCAAAGAAAAATATATTTCTAAACATGATGTCTTTTATTACACAGTGCTCAACTGTAATATGATGCTCCAAATTTCTATTACTGTGGACGTCTACAATTAGTTTTTATTTATTAAGCTTATAACTGTTCTTTTCATTGAAATAAATAAAATTTTAAAACCAAATTCATTTCAAAAAGAAACAAATAACACTTGTCAAATTAAAACCTATTTCAGCAACAAGTCAGTTGAGTCACCAAACATGTTTTAGTAATATATTTTTTTCATGCAGGAAGAAGGGCAATAGAGCTGGTCTATCCTCCCATGGCAGAGAGTTTCCAAGACTGGGAAAGCCAATATGAAATCTTCTCTTGTGTTTCTCAGAGAGTGTGGCATGAAAAGAATAATATTCTATATCCTCCACATTCAATGAATGCAGCAATTGGATTTAAGAAATTGGATGATTGTTTTATTCGGCATCATACTTTAGATTAGCAATTTTTTATGTATCCAAATATTGTCTATGGAAATTCTCACTCAACCAGGTCATGGTTGTACCAAAGATGACAACTGAAGAAACCTCTTGGATGAGAAGCAAAATGCTTCCAAGGAACAAACCAAGAAAGTCCAGTTACCTTTTGAAAAAGCACCTTTGGGATACCCAAATATTGTTTTATTTGTAAAATAAGAATTGTTTATATTGGAGAATACACTCAAAAATGTTTGATAGATGTAAAGAAATCTATAGATATTTTGGCTTTTGCTCAGTCATTCAGGCCCTAGTCATCTCATGGCTAGACTACTGTAATGTGCTCTACATGGGGCTATTCTTGAAGAGCATGTAGAAGCTACAGCTGGTGCAGAATGCAGTGGGGTGGGCAGTTCTTGGGGCTCAAAGAATGGCCCATGTAACACCACTGCTCTGCAAGTTGCACTGACTACCAGTCTACTTCTGGGTGCAATCCAAGGTGTTGGTAATCACCTTTAAGGCTCTTCATGGCATGGGTCCAGGCTACTTGAGGAACCATCTCATCACACTGGGATTGGCCTGTCCCACCCATGCCAGCAGAGGAGGCAAGTTGTGGCCCTGTCGGCCTGATTTTTCTGGCTAGCAGGGTCCAGGAGAAGCGCCTTCTCTGCTATTGCTCCTGCCCTGTGGGACATTTTGCCCACAGTGTCAGGCCAGTTCCAACCCTCCTGACCATTTGTACGAGCCTAAAGAACTGGCTCTGCCAGTTAGCTTGGGGCCCCAATGGGGAAGCATCACAATGGAGATACTTGATCAATTAACAACAGATCCCATCTTCTCCTCCCCACTCTGCCCCTGTCCTTCCCATCTGTAACTGTGGTAAGATGAGCAGCCAATAAATATTAAGTTATTTAAAAATAAATAAATAATAATAATAAAAATAAAATAAATGAATGCATTGCAGGAAGCCAAAACAGACAGATTTTAACTTTGCTTTCTTCAATATAATAGCAAATTAACACACCTTCTTCATCCTGAAAAGTCACTTCAAAATTTTTACTCCAATCAGAAACAGAAAAATTCCGTGTGGCTTTCAGAGACTATGAATAAAATAAAATCAAGACATATCATGAAATCTGATATTTAATCTATAAATACTGTCAATGTATGGACTTTCTCCAAAAATTTCTATCTTTTATCTATAGGAGGATTGGATCTACCTGATCTGAAATTGCACTTTGCAGCCTGCTGTGTGGTTTGGTTGAAGGAATGCATGCTGCTGAAAATAACAAGGCTTTTGGAGATAAAAGGGCACATCTTGAGATTTGGGTGTCATGGACAGTTATGGTATAATAATGTCAAAGTTAATGTGGACTTTATGTTAGATGTACCATTTTAAGAATATAGAATAGATACAATCCAGGTTGGGTCCGAAAACAACTTTGTGGTTCTCAGCTCAAAATGCATTTTATAGACAAGAAATAATAGGCAAACACAAATGGCTAATTTATTCTGAGATACAGGGGGAACACAAAATAAAATCAAGAGAACAATTGGAGGCAGAGGAATATAGTTGCAAATGGATTTTTTTATTTATAGTTATCAGAAAAAATTAAAATAAGACAACAGAGTTTTGTGATAATGAACAATGTAAGACTGATCTTGAAACAGAATTGTGTATAGAATTTGTGTAAAACAGAAAAAAAATAAACATAAACTTATAAGTTTTCATGATTAGATAGATTATAGAAAGCAGAGCCATGAACTTTAGAAAAAGAGGTAAATTCATAATTGAACTTATAACTGTTGTAAAGAAAAATGAAATTCACTTCTTTGTATCTTTTTTCTTTTCTAGTTTTCTTTTATTTTTCTTTCTTTCTTACACTTTTATCTCTTTGATTTTTTTTTCTTTCTTCTTCCTTACTTTCTATTAGTTTCTATTAGTTTTTACCTTTATTTTTAAAACTTTTAAATAATTATATATTTTAAAAAGAATTTGTACCCTAAATAGTAATATATTTTAAATTATATATTGCTGTTATTCCTTCTCTAGACTAAGTATTTTCCAAAACTTCTACATTAGACATACTCACTGAATCCAGAAGATTAAGGCGGCTGACTTTCAGAGAAATCTTGCAATGAGGTTTCTTCATATGCACCTGACGTAATTCCCTCTGGAAGAAGTTCACTTTGTCTTGAAAAGTCTCTGAGCCTCCTAAAACGAATAGGCCCAGAATCATATCTGGAACTTTTCAAAGTCCTCGTGAACATTTTTAGCGCAAGACAGAGATTTCTCGGCCATAAGAATCTCAAAGCAGCAATTATGCTTCATCTCTGAACTATATTAACAGATAACCTATGGCAGATCATACATAATGTATTTAATTGATTTATATAGCTGCCCATCGGAAATAAATGACTGCAAACACCTCACAACATTAAAACAATTAAAACATATACAAATATTAAAATAAAACATAATTGAAAGAGTTTATTTTTCAAAAGATTCATTATATAAGAGCAAATCATGACAAAAATAGCCCTAAGCACTATCTTATAGAATAAGGAAATAAAATTTCTATTTATTAACATTTTCTGTCCCATTTTTTCCTCTTTCCCCATCTGATTTTTTATGCACACGAACATACATTCACACACATAAGTTCTGCATATTAGAGCACTGTTTATATTCCCCATTCTGGAACCACGAGATTTTTATAAATGCAGAGAAGAGATAAATAATCTCTCCAAATAAAGAAATATCAGAATGGGATTAGAAAGCTTAGATGGTATGCAGAAAGATATATAGTTGGTCTATAATTATACATGTCTTAGTTAAAGCATTCTACTCATCTTTTCACACTGATGAATTAATGTCACGCCAAGTTTCACCTTACAAAGTGCTTTGCAGCAAGATGGGCAGCAAATGAAAGAATGAATGAATGAATGAATAGTACAAAATCTATCAGTGGCACAAATGCTTATGATTCATTACACATCAAGAAGTATAGCCTTCTACTCTGACTCCTTTTACCTATATTTTTATGCAGAGAACGTATAAAAGTAGCCGCCAAGATGTTCCTCTCTTTGCAGCTCAACTCCACAGGAGGCTGAATCCCATCATCCACCACCAATGTCAGCAATTTGTGTACAGGATCAGGCCCATGATAAGAAAACTAACACCAAGAAATGGGGGAGGGGGATGGAAGAAGGAACCATCATTCACCAGAAAGCACAGCACATGAAGCAAATGCAGTTAGCAGTGTTTGTGCATATTCCCTTGCCCCACCCCTTGTTCTGGACTGGCTAGCAAAAAAAAGTGATTTATAAATTCCACTTCCCACAGAATGAACCTGTTTGCTCAGGGAAGAAAGAGAAAGTTACAAGGAGAATGAAGTTGAATGACAGGGTGCAGGATGCAGTACAAGACAATACCACAGCAAGTTCCCCAGAATAATCTAAAATGCCATCTAAAAATCTCATTTAGGCTTGCAAATGAAATAAACTATTTGAATCCCCTCATGCCACAAACTTTCTCAAAACAAAACATGCCCCACCACCTAGCAAGGTGTTCCACAAACTCACTTTGGTGCCAGGACATACTCGGAAAGTAAAAAGACGCCAAGGAATAATCTTCAAGTAGAATTCCTTCACTGAGAATTGCTTTGAGGCAAAGAAAACAGAAATCGTATTTTCATGAATACATTATTCTGAAAAGATGTCAACAATGAACAAGTCCATTCTTTTTTTTAATGTAAAAAAGTAATCTAAAATAGGCTTTAGTCACAACTCAGATTTGTAACTAATATAGATATGAGCCACGACAACATGAATATTTCTGTCACCTTGTAGAAAAACTCTGTAGCACAATACACCTGTCCTCATAACAACCACACTGAGACAATTCTAGAAGATTACTGCTAATTAGAAACATAACAAACAAACAGTGACAATGAGAATCGTGTAAATGTAGTTATTGTCTGAATGGAAGACTGATAAAGAAGCATTCTTACTTTGGGTGAAACGTAGCAATAAACTTTTTTTGGTTTCTTCACTTTTTCAGGGGTCGGGCTATCAGAAGGAGAGTCTTCATCCTCATCCTCAGTAGCAGTGGAAAGTTGTCGCTGAAAGGAGCCCAAAGGCAGGGGTGGAAGATGCCACTGGGTGTTGGTATAGCTACTAGCATTATACAGGTAGGCTTCAAAGTAGATACTGACCCCTGAGGTAGAAACATTACGCTCTACGATGTTCTTTTCATCCTCTGCAAGATGGACAGGTGTAAAGTGTAACACAGGCAAAGCTCAGAATGGAAACACAAGTTATGAAGCTGGGTTTTCAAAAAGGTTGTGGATCTAAAATATTATTTTGCAGTGCATATGTTTTATTGTTAATGAATAAGGATATTTCACAGAGAGCCAGTTTAGTCTACAGTAGCGGTTAAGGGATCAGGCTAGAAATCAGGAGACCATGAGTTCTAGTCCTGCCTTTGGCACAAAGCCACCTGAGTAACCATGGGCCAATCTTTCTCTTGGAACCTTAGGAAGGAAGAAGCAAAGCACTTCTGAAAATCTTGCAAAAAATGGCACTTTTTTGAGTGGATTGGTTTTAATGTGGGTTGAGTTACAGGCTGTGCCCACTACTTCTGACTCTTCCAGTCATTTTCTGTTTCAAATCTTGCCACTCCATGACGAAAGGGGGAGGAGTAAACATCCAGGAACAACTAAGGAACACTGCAAATATTTGCAAGCCCAAATATATTACCTTAAATTTCAGATGCATGTCTAAACAGTGCTATACTGATATCAATGGAAAATGTGTGTACATTTTCAGTATTTTGGAAGATGGATTCAGAGAAGCAGAAGAGGTAAATGAGATGGAAATTCCTCAAACCCACTGCTTTTCTACTATAGATTTTTTTTAACCAGCAAACTATAAACTATGTGTTGGAGTGATTCATTTATAATTTGCCAAATTTTCTTCAGACTTCATATGCTAAGACTGCATATCAACTATGAATTCCAAAACACTTTACTTATTCAAGGAATGCAAGCAACAAAGTCTATAACGTTTTATTTTAAATATCTTTCTTTATCATTAACAATTTCAAAAAACTAGCAAGGAAAAAATGACAATGCAATTTTCAGTTTCAGTTGCTTGGAAGGCCTTATTTTTATGATAGGACACAAGATAATCAGAAGCCAAAAGGCAGAATACAAGGATTAGATTTGAGAAACCTAGGTTTTTAACCACAGTATGAAGTGCACAATGTTGTTTTGAAGATTATATACCAGGCTGAAGTTCTGCAAGAGCTACACAATGTATAAAACACTATTCACTTACCACTGAGAACAATTATGTCAAACTCTCCATTACTAATAGGCTGGTTTTGGTAAGAGATGCAGGCACGGAAGCAACCCCTACGCAGTAGGGTGAGTCTCAGGAAAACTTGACAAGTCTGTTGATTGGACATCACAGACTTTTCAAACAAAACATCAAAAGGCTCTTCTTCCTGAGGTCCAAGCTAGACAAAATAAATATGGGTTAGGAGGCATTGGTATGCTCTGAAGTTTTATGGGAGAAGACATACAGAGCCCACTTACTTCATGGATCAAGAGGCTGTAATTGTGCTCATCTATCAATGATACTGAGTTGCTAGTAGGGTTATCATATTCATCTCTGGGAACTATTTGCAAAGTGTGTGGCTGCCCACATGTCAGCACCAGAGTGGAGAAATGGCATGCAATTTTGGTTTTTGAGGGAACTACCATCCCTGAAATAAGAAACACATTGCACAAATCCCTTATAAAATTACAGTATTTGCAAAGATGTATTGAGGTATAGAAATAGGATTGATACTAAATGAAGCAACCAGTGTTGACTAACAAACAAAAACAAACATTTCTACACCCCAAAATGACTAGAGTGAAGAAATCACTATTTCTGGGTTATGGTAATAGGCACAGAGTCAACCCAACATTTCATGGAGTAACACATATGATAGAACTAATTTCACATTTACATAGCTTAAAAACAGATTATTTGAATGTGGCAGAATTTTTCATTTCCTTGGATAAAATTATTCATGGTGATATGCACCATAAATATTTAAGGACAGAATATGTACCAGGAGACCAAATGTGTAAATTATTAATTCCAGACAACTATAGCGAGTACTATGACTCAGGTTATAGTTAAGTTTGCTTCTGAACTCTTCCCAGTGGATTGTGTTCATTCCATCTTTTTAATTTACAAGGAATCAGATACGTTGACAGGAAAAATATAGTGGTGAAAACCACAACATGAATCTCTGTAGAGTCGTTGGTGCTCCCTGAGCTTGTTTTATTGCAGACATCTCATTACCCAACTAGGTAACATCATCAGTGATGGGAGTGGAGTTTGCTCTCTGTTTATATAGTAATGGCTTGTCCTATCGGTGTTGGTGGTTCCTCGAAAACGATGTTGGTGGTTCTTTGTTAGCTTGGTTGTCTGAGTTGGTAATTCCTTGATTGGGATATTGTTTACTGCTTGATTGTTGGTCCAGTTTAATTTTGTTTATTTTTACTTATTTATTACATTTATATGTGCCCATATCATTCAGAGGCGACTCTGGACAGCTTAAAAACATAAAAACTAGTAGACATTAAAATAATAAAACAATAAATAACAAGAAGTAGAGTTAAAAGATGGGGAGGAGAGGAGCACAAAGTATACAGTCTTGGTGATAATTTCTGCTTATCTGGGTGTTGATTGCTGGCAACAATTGCTGTTTTGTTTGTTTGGTCTGTTTAAAATAAACAGAAAGCAAATCCCATTCTCTTCTATCACTAATGATAACTAGTTGGGTAACAAAATATCTTCAAGAAGGAACCAAGTATGGAGAGCATCAAGGACCCCACAGCTCAATCCTGAGCTACAAATATTCTCTTCTATTGGTAATAGGAATCTCAATGAACACAAGTTAAGAACTCATTTTAGGGTTGTTCTATGAGTATGATGGTAGCAGCAAAGAACTATTGCTCAGTCTTCTAATATAATTAGCTTATTATTTCCCATAGGCGTGGAATATATTATACTTTCGTCAAAGGGAAAATATTAAGAAATCTTGAATTATGTGCATCAGTTGGATTGTCCCACATAAGGTCATTAATCAGGATAAACATGTTATTATCAAAATAGCATATTTATCCTGATTAATGACCTCATGCAGGACAAAATGGAGCGCAGAGCTATTACATTTTTTTTCTAGAAAGTGGATTAGTAAAACAGATAAACAAAATTTGTCATTTTTATGATTCCACCATACTAAAAAAAATAGGGCTTTTTCCTAAGTAGGTATTCTATATTTCAGTGTGTCCATTAATTACATTTTACCATAAATTAATGCTTTAATCCCAAAGCTAGTAAAGATGTAATCTGCTGAGCATCATCCAATATAGCCATGGCACTAAATAAGTATGGACGACCAACATTAGGGTATATTATCCCCAACTATTTGTTTTTGCTTTAAGCAAAAACTTACCTGGTTGAAATACTTTGTAGTATGGACTATACGCAATATTCAAGCCTCCAAGTTTTACACTTATCTCATACCGCCCAGCTCTGCGCACAGTGAATGCCACCTTTACCACACTGGAACTGGGTTCTTGAAGCACTTCCTGGGTGACAGGAATATCTATTGCTAATTCCACATGGCAGATGTGAACTCGCAGTCCAACAGGATGATGAGCAGCGAAAGGCTGGCCATTCTTATAAAACAACTGTATGGGAATTAAGAAGCCAAGTGAATAGCAGACTGCAAAGACATTAAGTTCTTACATTAGCCATTAAAAGATGCAGTAAATTAAAATCATCTTGCTGACATCATGAGTAGTGGTGAAAATCTTTGCTTCAATATACATACATATACGTAAGATAAATTAATAAAGAATAAAAAAAGAAATATTCTTACAAGGGTTTAATAATGTCTAAATTCAGCACGCACAACTCTGTAACCAAATCTGTGGTTAAAGACATTTGCAGCACAGAGAATGTTCAATACATATAATGATATAAAAAAAAAGAGGTGCAAGAGAAAAAGGAGAAATAAATCACCCTTATTAGGGGCTTTTTTTTTAGTTTTGTTTTGTTGTTGTTCAGTTGCTAACTCATATCTGACTTTTCACAACCATGCCAGGTCTCCTTATCCTTCACTGTCTCCTGGAATTTGCTCAAATTCATGTTTTTAGCTCTGATTGCCTGGATTTTTTTATTCTGCGCTTTCTTAAATTGTCATAGAAATGAAAATTTCCTCTTACATGCACTCGGAAGGCCATACTACGTCCCACCTCACAGGGATCCTTCCAATCCCAGAAGACTTTACAAGAGCGGGGGTCCAAGTAATTGCCTCGCACATAGTCATAAATGGTACGTTCTCCTCTGCGTTCCCGGTCCTCATGCTGGAGGAAGCTGACTACACGTGCGGCAAGCTCAAAGAGGAACTTAATGGTGAAAAAGAAAGCTACCACAGATATCACTGTGATCCCACCTGCCAAACAGAAAATAGATAGTAATTATGGGATCCAATAAAACTCTTAAAATCCATCACCTTGGCTATTTCGTATTACAAGTAATCCTCAACTTACAACACTTCATTTAGTGACTGTTTGAAGTTACAACAGCACTGAAAAAGTGACTGATGACCATTTTTCATACTTAAGATGATTGCACCATACCCATGCTCAAATTATCAAAATTCAGACAACTGACTCATATTTATGATGGTTGCAGTGTCCCTGGGTTATATGTTCACTTTTTGTGGCCCTCTGACAAACAAAGACAATGGGGAAGCAGTATTAAAACCATGTTACTAACTTAACTGCAGTAATTCACTTAACAACTTTGGCAAGAAAGGTTGTAAAATGGGGCAAAATGGGGCAAAATTCACTTAACAGTGTCGCAAAGCAACAGAAATTTTGCGCTCAGTTGAGGTGTTATGCTGGCTGAGGAATTCTGGGAGTTGAAGTCCACAAGTCTTAAAGTTGCCAAGGTTGAGAACCCCTGTGTTATAGTAACTTTAGATGAGAATTTACAATATTTAACCTTGAAGTAAAAATTTTATAGGGAATCGTTTCAATTAACAGGACTAAAATAAAAATCAAATCTTCTGAGATATTAAAGTTCTAGATTATCCATTTTTTTATTCTATTATTAGATTTTTATTACATCTTTATTTAATTATGTATAAAGAAGATAACTCAAATGGTTAACATATATAATACTCCTGCCTCCTGTTTTACCCACCACAAGCAGCTGGCTTTCATGCCTATAGCAGGCCTAGCATTCCCAATGAGACTTTAACCACTACACCAAACTGGCTCAAGAAATAGAATTGAATAGGCTCAATCGTGTTAGCAAAACAGATACCGTACCATTCACAAAACTACAAGTAGTTCTTGACCTATTGCCACAATTAGCAACATGGAATTTTGGTCATTAAGTAAGTCTTCAAGTGACCAATTTAACAATCATTTTTTACTGCAATTGTTAGGCAAATCATGTGGCCATTAAGCAAATTAAGCCATGCAGTCATTAAGCAAATCCGACTTCCCCAATTGACTTTACTTGTTAGAAGCCAGTTGAGAAGTTCACAACTTCTTATGATCATAGTCACAACAATCATTTGACTACAAACTGGAAATACTGTAAACATGAGCCAGTTGTCAAGCACCCAAATTGCGATCATGTGGCTATGGGGTGGGGTGGGGTTGTGCAATGGTCATGACTTAGAGGATGGGTCATAAGTCACTTTTTTCAAGGCTGTTATAACTTTAAACAGTCATTAAACAAATGGCCATAAATTGAGGGCTACTTGTAAGTTAAAAGAATGAAATCTTGAAAGGCTCATTGTAGATTCTATGAATAGATTGGCTTCCCTTACCAATAATGTAAAACATTAGGACCTTTCAATGAGACACACAGCCGAGGATTACAGCTGCATCTAGAAAGAAAAAAACAGATCTAAGTCAAAGCAAAAAAATCTAGGTGGATTTACAAAATGTTTAGTCTCCCCAAAACACAATAAGCATTCTTTGATTCTTTAACTTGCATTTTTTTTAAAAAGAAAAGAAACAAGGTGAGGTCAGTTGTAGTTTTTGGAAATACAAGAAGTTAATAGTTTTAAGGGTTAAAAAACTGACTACCAGCAATAATCCCCGAGAACTCTTTTAGTTAATTATTTATTGTTTTTATATACTACACTTTTCCAAGAAATGGCATCATGATCCTCCTGTCCTAGAATATTAATATTTACTATGCAGAAATGTCTGCCAGGTAGCTGAAGATTGTCAATAAATCAGATCTAAGAAAGAAGGGAACCCCACGATATACATATGTAGAAGAGACCTCTTCCCTTAACAGATTAAGGGAAGGCACCAAATTAAGATTTTAATTCTTATGAAGGTCATTATGGGGAAGGCAATATTAGATATCCGAGTTCTGGATATTCGGTAGAATACAAAATGTTTCACAAGCAACATCTTGATAAAACATAGACTAGCAGAAGAAGCGTTGGACTTACCTGAACGCATTTTCTCAGCATGGGGGGATGGAGAATCCACCTATGGGTTGTATCAGCTTGCTACCCAATCAGAGACTAGGTCCGAAATTTAGCTCCGCCTCCTGGCTTCCTTCCCCAGTTTTTGACAGGCGAAGCTCCTCATCAGGTCAGACCGTGTAGCTCCATTTCAGTGTCCTGTAAGAGAATTCCTGCCTAGACTAATTAGAGGAGGGCGTGGATTCTCCATCCCCCCATGCTGAGAAAATGCGTTCAGGTAAGTCCAACGCTTCTTCTCCAGCATGGGTGGATTCCGAATCCACCTATGGGACGTACCCAAGCCCTCATAAGTCCCCTTGGGTGGGAGTCTAGGCTGACTCTTACTAGGACTCAACTATCTGCTGCAGGGCTCTCCTGCCAAACGAACCCTCAGCTGCAGCAAATTGGTCAATCTTATAGTTCCTAACAAAGGAGGACGGAGAGGCCCATGTGGCCGCTCTGCAAATTTCCTCCAGCGGTGCCTGCGTGCGCCAAGCTGCCAATGTGGCCGCACTCCTTGTGGAGTGGGCCGTGATGTTGCTTGGTACCTGCAGGTCCAATGATTCATAGGCCTTGGCTATGCATGCCGTGATCCACCTCCCAATGGTCGAGGAGGATACCTTCAGACCCTTGGAAGACGGATGATAGGAGACGAATAGCGCCTCCGATCTCCTGAAAGTTGCTGTTCTATTAACGTAGTGACGCAGAGCCCTGCGCACGTCTAATGTGTGCCACTGTCTCTCCAGACGGTGCGTGGGGTTCGGACAGAAGTCCGGGAGAATCAGTTCCTGGGACCTATGGAACCATGTGTTGACCTTAGGGATGAAGGTTGGGTCAAGTCGCAGAGTCACCCTGCCCTCTGCAAACGTGAGAAGGTCCGGTCGAACCGACAGGGCCCCCAACTCGGAAATCCGTCTTGCCGAGGTGATCGCCACAAGGAAGGCCACCTTCAGCGTCAGGAAACGGGGTGAGCTGGTTCCCAGTGGTTCGAACGGAGTCTCAGTTAGCGCCTATAACACCTTGTGTAAATCCCAGGATGGGAAACGGTGGACTGCGGGGGGCCGTCTCGTGGCGGCCCCTTTTAGGAAGGCGCTCACCGCTGGGTGTTGTGACAGGGTTCCCCGGTCTTCACAGACCAGGACCGTCTATAGGGCTGCTACCTGTCTACGGATGGTGTTGGTCGCTAGACCCCTGTTCATGCCCTCCCACAGATACTGGAGGATGTCAGGAATGGTGACTGCCAGGGGGTTTAACCCCTGCCCGCTGCACCAGGAGGAAAAAATTCCTCCAGGTGGCGTCATATATCCTATTGGTGGAGGGTCGACGGGCATCCTGGATGACCGAGATGACCTCCTCTGAGAAGGCTTGCCTACTCAGACCCTCCCGCTCAAGTGCCAGGCGGCTAGTTGGAGCCATTGTGGATCTGGATGTTGGAGTTTCCCTTGGCTCAGAGATACCTGGCTCGGAGGAAGTCTCCACACTGGCGAGAGCGATAGATCTACCAGGTCTGCGAACCATGGACGTCTCGGCCAGTAAGGAGCAATTAGTATTACCTCCGCCTGTTCTAGAATCAGCTTGCGGATTGTCGCCTGTATTAAGGGTGGAGGAGGGAAGGCGTACAGTAGCCCCTGGGGACACCTGCATCTGAGCGCGTCCGTCCCGTCCGCTCCCCACGTCTGGAACCTGGAAAAGAAACGCTGAGTTTGAGTGTTTGCTGGAGACGCGAAGAGGTCCAGGCAAGGCCGGCCGAACCTGTCCGAGATTGCCTCTAACAATTCCGGGGCGAGCCTCCACTCCGCGTGATCTACCGTAGTTCTGCTGAGGGAGTCCGCCTGCTGGTTTGCCTCCCCCGATATGTGTTCTGCCCTGAGCGAGGCCAGATGCTGTTCTGCCCAAAGGCCCAGCTCCCTGGCCTCCCGCATGAGGGCCGCTGACCTGGTCCCGCCCTGCTTGTTTACGTGTGCTTTTGCTGTTACATTGTCCGTCAGGACTAGCACGTGATTCCCTGCCAAGTGAGGTGAGAATTTGCGCAGGGCCAGGTGTATGGCTCTTAGTTCGAGCCAATTGATCCTGTGGCGTAGGTCCTCCGTGCTCCACCTCCCTTGGGCTATCTTGTCCGTGGAGTGGGGCCCCCACCCGAACAGGCTTGCGTTGGTCGTGACTGTGATCCTGTCTGGTTCCCTGAGCGGGGTGCCCCTTCTTAGGGCGCCTGACCTCCACCATCTGAGGGATGCTATGACCTGGGGTGGAACCCTGACCCTCTTGAGCGAAGCGCTCTGGTTCTGCCTTTGGTAAGGGAGCAGAAGCCATTGGAGACTTCTGGAGTGGAGCCTTGCCCACGGAACAATTCCCAGGCATGAAATCATCTTTCCCAGGAGCTGAGAGAGCTATACTATGGAGACCGCCCTTCTCTGTGTTACCAGAAGCGCGAGCTTCCTCAGGCTCTCCCGCCACTCCTGTGAAAGATAAACCATGCCCTGTTCTGAGTCTATGATGGCCCCCAGATGTAGGAGCCTCCTTGATGGTGTGAGCTGGCTTTTCTTGTGGTTTACTGAGAAGCCATGAGTCTGGAGGGTGTCTATGGTGATCCGAATGTCTGTCAGGGCTGCCTGGTGAGAGCCCGACAGGATTAGGATGTCGTCCAAAAAGCATTGGACTCTTACCGGTATCATGCGTAGATGTGCTCCCAATGCTGCCAGGATCTTCGTGAACACTCTTGGTGCCGAGGACAGGCCGAATGGTAGGGCCCTGTACTGGTAGTGTCGGTTCCTGTAACAGAATCTGAGGAACCTTCTGTGTTCCAACCTTATCGGGATGTGGAGATAGGCCTCTGTGAGGTCTATGGATGACAGCAGATCCCCTCTCCGAATGCTGGCCAGGATGGACCTGAGGGACTGCATCTTGAACTTCCTGTACACTACATGGTGATTGAGACGTTTGAGATCCAGAATGGCCCTCCAATCCCCGGATGACTTTGGTACCAGGAAGAGGATGGAGTAAAACCCCCTTCCCTCCTGCCCTGGAGGAACCGGCTCTATCGCCCTTATTTCCTCCAGGTGCTTTATGGCCTGATTTAGAAGGCCCGCCTTGGCTTTGTTGCGTGACAACGGGCACCTTATGAAGTGATCCGGAGGAATAGAGTAAAATTCTATCGCTAGGCCCTGGGCCACTGTCTCTCTGACCCAGGCATCCGTCGTGGTCGTCTGCCATGCCTCGCTGAATAACGCCGGACGACCCCCGATGGGACTGCCCCAGGCGTCACTTGAAGCGTCTGTAGGGCCGGCCTCCCCCCCTTTAAAGGGGCGTTTGGAAGGTTGGCTCCTGCCAGAGGCTGGACGGTCCTGACCGCGCTCCTGTCTGTATGGGAAGGTGCGCGGAGTTCTGGGCCCCTCCCAGGACCGTCCCCCTTGAAAGGGCTGTCTCCATTCCCCGCTCCCGTTCTGGCGGGGAGCCTGTCTACGGAAATCCTGGCCTGCCCTGTCTGTCTTTTTTGAGGGGTGTGCTAACACCTTTCTCTTGGTCTTGTCCTCAATCACGTAAGGATCCAGGATCGCTCCAAATAGCTTTGATCCCGAATACTTAGATGTGGCCAGGTGCCATTTTGACTTTAGGTCTGTCTTCCAATTTTTAAGCCATGTGAGTCTCCTCACTGCTACTGTACCTGCGATGGCTCTGGCCACGTATCGTGAAGCAAACATTGTGGCGTCCGCCGTGAACTCCGCTGTCATGCGCAGCTTGGTCAGCGTCTGCTGTATGCGCACCTGTTCTGCCGGAACGCTTGCCTGGAGTTCCTGCAGCCACCTAATTGCTGCCCTGGAGAACACAGATGCCATGGACGAGGCCCTAATGGCCTAGGCCGCTGAGTGGTGTACTCTGCGGAGGGAGAGTTCTACCTTCTTCTCCTCCGCCCTCATTGCCTCTGACATGTCCCCTGGGATGGCTGAGGAGGAAAAAAGAGAGATTAGTGGAGCGTCCACCTGTGGTACCTCTATAAGAGAAGCCAGAGGACTGCATACATTAAACATCTTCTTTTCCATACCATTTGGTGCAGGAATAGCACCCAGGTTTGTCCACTGGGACCTTACCGATGACCTAAAAACCTTTGTACAAGGAACCTGTATGACCTCCGACACAGGTGAGGACATCAGGGGGTCCTTAGCGTCCTCCTCCTCTGAGGACGGTGGTCTGGTCTCTCTCGTCTTCGCTGGCAGGTCGAGTGCGGAGCATATTTTTAGCAAAAGGGAGGTGAAAAGGGTGTGGTCAAATAGACCTGAAACCTGAGTCGTTTGTTGCTCTGTCTCCTCATTCTCTGACAGAGGGGCTCCCTCTTCTTCCCCTTCCTCCAGCTCCACGTCTGCCACCTGTGAAGAGGCTTCAGAAACATCAGAGTCATGGAACACTACCTTGTCCCCCCCCCCGGTGAGCATGCCTCCGTGATGAGGGGGCCCTCTGAGGAGGCGACTCACTCCTCGAGGGCCGGAGGTGTTCCAGGGCTTCCTGTAAAATGGAATGAAGCTGGGATGACCACTTACCAGAACTCGTTCGTTTCCTACCTCTACGTCCAGTCTCCTGACTGGTGGTGGATTCCGAGTGTGCTGGAGATGACGGCACCGAGATGGGAGACAACTCTCCTTCCGTCTCCTCCCTTGGAAGCCATTCCCTGGGGGTGGATTCCGAGGAGCCAAAGCCACTTGGAGTCTCCATGAGAGCCAGATCTGTTCTCTCTGTTCCGCTGGCTCTGCTCCTCTGGGCCTTGGCAAACTCTTTCTCCAAGGCCTGGTGCCTCCTCATGGCCTGCCGCTCAGCAGCCTTTGAAGGCTCGGTCAGATGCTTCGTCTTGGCCTTCTTCTTGCCCCCCCCCTGGTTCTTCCGGTCTGCGAGGCGGCGACGGGGGAGGCGCTGAGCCTTGGGCCGAAGTGCCATCTGCCATGGCCATGCTGTGACTAGGGCCTTGTCCCGGTAGTTGGCAGGCCCGGCAGGGGTCGGCAGCGCTAGAGGGAGTGTGTCCCTACTCTTGCTCGACCGTGGTGTGGGCGCGGCCCGTAGTTTCTCCCACGGATCCTTCTGGCTTGGCCGTCCCCTCTGGCGTTGTTGGTAAGCTCACAATGCCCACACACGCCTCCGATCACACACTCTCTCCGACCACCGGCCTCAATTAATCATTATGTTCTTAAGCCGGTGAATCCTTTCACCTCTGCCGGCCGGTGTTTGCCTGTCTCCCTAGGCCCAGGCCCAACGGGAGGAAACAAAAGGCTTCCCCGCCCTCTTTCTTGCAAGGTTTTTTCGCGCCCTAGCGACGAAACCCAATCAGGTGGCGGGGACTGTCTGGCGACGCCCCCTTTGCAAGATGGCGATTCACGCCAGTAGCCGGGACCTCCCCCTTTCCAAAATGGCCACCGCGCCAATTTTTTGGTCGGAGCTCTGCGCTCCCGACCACGCGGTGGATGCCTTCTACCGGCCCCGGTCTACCCACTTAACTACGGACGGCTCCCGCCTCCTTTCACCGACCCCGGTGAACCGGCGGCCTCCTCCCCACCTTCAAGAAACCCCACTTGCGGTTAGTCGTAGCGGTCCCCTGCTAATCTGCGGCGATCTGTCGACGACCTCCGGCGACGTCCTCTTCCTCGACGCCTGCAGCCCGGTGGGGTTCCTGTCCGCTTCCCGGGCTCAGTCGGGGGTCCGGGGATGTCCTTCTGCGACTCCCCGTTCCTCTCCCAAGGCCCAGGGCCTTGGGCGGTCGCCCTCGCGCTCCCGCCGGGGAGGAGGAAGGATTGGGCCGAAAAACGCCCGAGTCACCACAAAAAAGGTAACTTAAAAAATCCAATCTTCCTAAATTTCGTTTATCCAATTTATATCTAACCAAAAAAACCTTTAGAAAATATACTTTACCAGTCCTACTTAAGCCAAAAAACTTTCTTTCTACGGAGCTACCGAGAAGAGCTGTTCTTGGGCTTCAGACTAGGAAAAAACTGGGGAAGGAAGCCAGGAGGCGGAGCTAAATTTCGGACCTAGTCTCTGATTGGGTAGCAGGCTGATACAACCGATAGGTGGATTCGGAATCCACCCATGCTGGAGAATACTGTAGATTTCAGCACCCAAAAATGCTGAATGAAAATGCTTTCATCTTCCTCATATAAAGGAAGGCTCTGGTATTTATTTATTTGTTTGTTTGTTTATTCATTTATAAACCATGTACCCCATCCTCACCCAGAGAATATTTAAATCTTCAAGATACTAAAGCAAAGCATAGATGCCAGCAAATCCCATGGCAATAGGAATCTAACTACTTGCTATCAAGAGAACAGGGTTCAGATGTGTCAATTCAGGGGACAGTGAGACTTGCCAATACATTTTATAAGCATAATATCTTACAATAATGCCACCTAGTAACAGTAACACCTTCTATTATGTTGCAAATCTGTACTGGACCTATTCCTATTCTCTTTACCAAGCCTTACTTCACAGACTGTACAAGCATGTTCCACATCCCTCCAACTAATTGAAAGAATTACCTTTATTCAAACTCCCATGTCCAGAAAGTCAAAGTGGGAGTGCACATTCCTTTGCACCTTTATTCAGGACAGACACCAGGCAATATCCATAGGATCCTGGAAATTACAATAGGAGCTCAGAGCCAGGGAATCAAATATAGCAATGAAGTGAATCATCTCAAGAAGTGGCACTCTGCATTATCAGACCATGAAGCTCTCAGATCATTTTCCTGAAATGAAAACAAGGAGTTGCAATCATTATGTATATTACATATGATTTTTTTAAAACTATAGAAGAAATTGGATTTTAAAAAATGGTCATTCTTTAATTCTTAAACTGAGAGAGCCAAAGACCAAGCATAATATCAATGAGAAAAAAGGCATTATGATCATACAGAAGGAGTATAAAATAAAGCAGATTCTCCCTTGACTCTTATTTATAAGTGATTAATAATAAATTTATAAATAATAAATAAATTAGCCTCACAGTATTTTGAGTGGAGCAACTAAAAAAGTTAAAAAGTCCAACAAAAGGCTACAGCAAACCACTTCAGACCTATTACCAAGAAACCTACAAGTAAATCAAGCTTCACCTGAAGGAGGCATGCTCACAGATGTATCGGAACTGAACAGGGAGAGAAAGGCAGTTGTGTTATGCACACTCCATGCAAATAAAATGAATGGTATGGTTCTTCTCCAAGCCATCAGCAAAGGACTCATCACTTTACTAACAATTTAGCATATAAAATAATGCAAGGCAGAAGAAACCTTAATTAATTAAATAAATAAATAAATAAATAAACCTGTGGTTCCTTCTAAACAGCATTCAGAATACAGGTAATCCTCGACTAATGACCGAGTTCACAATTTGATCATAAGTCGTGATGGTTATAAGGCAGGTCACCCACATGATCGTACCCAATTTTACAACCTTTTTGGTGGCAGTCATTAAGCAAACAAGAGTCACCTTGAGGCAAGATGGGTGACAATCAAATCAAATCAAATCAACCAATCAAACAAACAAACAAACAATAACACTACAATCATAAAGGGAATGCCATAGCAAACAAATCCATTTTTCACTGTTAGGCAGTTTTTGTTGAAAATTGGAAGTAACCACTGGTTTCCTGCAAAAACAGTGTAAAATGCAGCACATGACCACTGGTTATTGCAAATGGCCATAAAGTTGCCAAGCACCCAAAATGTGGTCACATATGGGGTACAGGGAGGGGTATCTGGATATCAGAACTTTGAATCTGGGTCATAAATCCCTTTTTAGGGTCCATTATAACTTTGACTGGTTGCCTAGGAACTGATCATGAGTTAAGGACTAGCTGAAATCAACTGTCTTCAATATGCTTCAAAAATTCCTACTCCAAACCTAGTGAAATAATTCTTGCTGATTCTAGTTTATATATATATATCTCAAGAATTTCAATTAATAATCGAATATTATCTAATCCTTGTTGTTTTCTATAATACTTTGGACTCTTACATAAGAGTCATATGCTAAAGTTTGCACAATAAACAAAATTTTCCAAAATTGGAATTTATTTTTTTTAAGTGTTCTAATCCTCCAAACAATATATGTTCAATACCACTAAATAGGATAAGCATAAGGTCAGGAGGTTTGTCCTGTTCTCAAAGATTTCACAATATTATTATAAAAAAAATCCTGTCATACATAATCTTTAGAAGAGCTCTTTGATTTAAAAATGTTAATTTCTGTGCTCTTTCTCAATTTAATACAGTTGGAAAAATACTGATTTGTCAAAACAGAGTTATTACATGTTTTTCCCTAAGCATCCTCAATATAAAAATGATACTTAGTTCTTGCTGTTTCAATAGAAAGGCCAATAATTTATCTAGTTAAAAAAGAAAAAGAAAGTAAGTCCAGAGATTAGATTCCGATATCTCTCCAAGAAAGAATGATCAAATATAGGCAAGTTATTCCAGTTTGCCTGGAAGTTTTTTATGTCTGTACACACAATCAAGGAAGCTAATAAAATGCTTGAGTCATTAGAAACAGAATACATTAAACAATAATTCAGGATAGGCAGAAGATCAAAAATTAGATGATTGCAACTGTTATTTCATAAGTTTAACTGACAACTGACATTATGGATCCAATCATAATATAAACAAACTGAACATTCCATTCAATAGAGAGAGAGAAATATTTACTATATGTAGGAAAAAACCTGATGCATTGATATTCATAATACAACAGCTAAGAATCTACAGGCTTTAGATACTCAAACTAAATTGGAATCAGCACTGTGATGCAAAAGCTTAAACAACAGTTTAAGGCTGCATCAACAAAAACACAATGTTCACAAAAGATAATAATTAAATTGCAAGAAACAAAATAGAATGTTATCAAGAGACCAAAGGTCAGGCCTGTCATGCCATGCTTCAATTTCCTGCTACCTCAGTCGTAAACATTCCTATTTCTTTCTCTTTGAAAGTTATCAGAAACTAATAAAAAGGTTTATTTTTACATGAATCATTCTGAGATGACATTGCCCAGATCAATGAATTGCCCAAATTCATTTCAAACCTGACAAACAAAAATGTAGGTTTAATTCACATAGCACAAAATTCACAGAAAGAGATTATTTAGGCCATCAAATCTAATACCTTGGTCAGTGCAGGAATTCAAAATGAAATATCGACAATAGATAGTTTCTCAGCCTTCTTTTAAACATAACCAATGAAGGGGAAGCAGGTTAATTTTCTGAGTAATAGTTTCTGCTGTGAAATTGATTTTACTGTTAGGAAGTTTATTCCAACTTTCAATTAGAATTTTTCTTGTTAAAAAGTATCTTTTGGGTCATACACTCTGGAATGACAGCAAATAGATCCTTTAAAGGTTACAATAATTGGAAGCTTCTATTGATACAATATTTACAATCAAATTCTACAAATGAAAAGTGTGAAATAATTCAGATGTTTTCTTCTACACACCCACTTTCTAGCTGACAACACAATACTTTTTTCAATATTAAGAGTTTTTCACAATTTTTGATAAACCTCTCAGTGAATATTTATTTTATATTACCACCTGCCTATTAGTAGCAAGCAGTCTTACTCAAGGCAAAGTTTCTCTACCATGCAGAGAATGCTGAAATCACAAGCATACTCTGATATATGCTATTCCACCATATTTCACCAGATATCCCAGTTGCATCTTTCTATTGAGTTTGTACAGTGATTATAACATTGATGCAGATTCCCTGTTAAAAATATTTCTGAACAGAAAATGCAGGTTGCAAGCAGTCTGTAAATAAAGTGAGATTACGTCACAATAATGCAAGTGGTTCTAGGTCAAATCTGAACACCAAAATAGAAAAATACTATTAGATACATAAAGTAACTAAAATACAAAATTAAACATTTGTTCATATACTAACCAAGCCCCTTGTGGTATAGGCAATTAATAGTTCTTAAGTGAACAGTTGGATAAACATAATCAGAGTTCTGCTGAATTTTCAAAATAGATCCAAAACTACCTGCTGCAACTATCACTTCACCTGTCATACTACTGCTTATAAAATATGAAATACTAGGAATGTTTTCATTAATCAGTATTTATTATAATAACTTTACTTCAGCCTGTGTTTTAGAGCCACCTTAGTAATTTGCCTTTTTTAAAAAAAAAGTGGGGTAGTTTTTAAATGGATAAAAAAAATGTAACCCTACTTAAAATCAATTATTTATTTAAAACCAATTATTATTTAGTACAAGTAACTAAGTGGACTATTTAGTACAAGTAACCAAATATTGCAAGACTAACTTTACAAGTAAGAACAAATTATTATATGTATCTAAAAAATTACTTTATGAAGTAATATCTGACAAGGACCAAGCTGATACCTACATTATACAAGAATATAATAAATGAAAGTAAATTATAAGAAATCAATTGGAAATGATCCAATAGACTATCTAACTTCCTGCAATTTGTATGCTAATTTTTCCCTGAATTTCACAAAAACAAGACCAATGTAGGACAAATTCTATATGGCAAGTCATAATATATTTCATACAATGAAATACCACCTTCATAAACATCCAATAGTAAGTTAGCTTGTTGACATTCCATATAATACTTTGAAGAGGGAGAAATCCTGTAACAGAACTTTTAGTTCAGTTTTTTTCCACTCACATACTAAGAAGTAAAACCGTTTTCATTACTAGCCTGACATGCAGGGCAATTTTGACACTATCCAAATTAGAACTGCACACCGCTTTCCGGAACAATGAAAAATATGTCACTGCATAAAGCTTGCAGACCACAAGACAAAACTAATAACAGCAGTACAATGAAACTGTATTAAAAACTAAAGCAACACCTAGCACGCCTATTTGCAAAACACAAAACATAATTTTCCAAATCAAATAATGAAAAATATTAACTGGCCTTTCGGGACAAATTTTAAAAAATGGTAAAAAAATGGAAAGTGATGGGAGGATTGTAAACCAAGGGGAAATTATGAACTGATAAATTTAAGGACACTTCTGCTTTCCAGTTCCTACTTTCCTAACACACGAGCGAGAGAGGATATTTATAATTATAAAACATTGTAGCAACACACCGCTTTTCCCTCTTCTCCCGGACGGAGGGAGGGAGGGAGGGAGTACACTCGTGCGAGGGGAAGAAAAGAAAGCGAAAAAACCAAATACTCCAGAGTCAAATTTCCTTCTTCTTCCCGGCTGGTTAGAGAGAGAGTTTGGAAACAAACGACCCAACTGGGAGGATTCCCATCCGAGATCCCTGCAGCCTCTTTTAACTCTGCGTGCGGTCGGTCCTACCACCTGTTGCTTCCAGCAATCCTATTGCCTGCACTAACGAAAGCAAAAAGCCAGAGGCTACCGGTTTCTGCCAGGAGGGCAGGATTTTCTTAACGGACCGCCCTCTTCCTGCTGCAGCTACTTCCCTCTTCCTTCCGTCCCCGTACCAGGTCCTCCTGTCTTTCGCTTTCCCCTGAAGGGGAACAGGGTGGAAGCCGAAGTAAAAAAAAATGCAAACAGTCGGTCTCGATTCCGACGCTCCCTTAGCAAAACGGACCCAGGCTGCTCTAGCCTCCATTTGACGGCAATGACCGGAAGTGATGTATTAAAAGCGGGACACGTGTGCCGCGCGGAGGAAGTAGCGGTAGAAAAGTTTAGTGGTGTTGCCCACAGCTGCTGCATCGTGGGAAGTGGGAGATGGTGAGTACCGATCTTGGATTTTAGAGCTATAACAGGCAGAGCTGTAGTCTTAATGGATGGCTGGACATATGCGTGATCTTCATGTAGTGTCTCCGTTGGAAATGGTACACCAAAGCAGTTCTATTATTTTTTGTATTAGATTCCTACAGCTCGCTATTACATTATGTGGCTTGGTGTGAACTCAGCTCCCCATCTCAGTATTATATTTTAGGGAGGCTCATTAGCGCTGAGAAGAAATGGGAATAAAAGAAATAAATGTGTATATAAAAATAGGTTTCGTAAAATTATCATGAGCAACGTTCACCAACGCTGATCTCACCAGCCATAGTGGAGAGTACAAGAAAGTTGCACTCGGTCATTGTAATCAGTTAGTTTCCAAAGCATGAACATAAAGCTGGGATATACTGGCCATATCCTGCCAAGATTGATTGACATAATGTCTTTACTGTTAATAGAGAGTAGTATGGGTACAACTAAGAATGGTAATCTAGTCTTCACTTTTTATCATACTTAAAATAATCATGCAAAACCTTCAGTTGACCAAAACCATGATGAGTGGGAGAGATCAATATTTATTGGCCGTTCTGATGACAAACATGGAATATTATCGTTTCTAATGAAACACCAATATGTGGAAAAGTGCACAAATTAATGAATGGAAGGAAGAAAATAGATCTGACACTTAGAACAGACATGTCAAACACAACGCCCGGGGGCCAGATGTGGCCCAAGAAGTGGTTTCATGTGGCCCGCGAAGCCATCCTGGAAACAATGAGGGAACGGCCCCCTCTGCCTTGACCTTGGCCCAGGCCGGCCGGGAGCCAATGTACAATTTTGTGGTGGCCATCTATGCTGAAACGCATTCAGTCTTAGCTCCACAGCGAGGATGCTAGGGAGGTGTCACCCTTTGTGAGGAATGAAGAAATGCACCATCGCCTGGAAGTGGCCAGCAAATGGCCTTCGCCTACTTCACCTATCTGACTTGATGGGCTCCGGGGGAGGGGTTACGGCAGGCAGCGGGGTTCTCTCCTCACAGCGCCGAGAGGCTGAGCTGGGCAGCGCAAATCCAGAAAGAACCACGAGACCGCCCAGCTCCCAGCCTGCCCAGTTTCGGCAGGCAGTGGGGCACTCTCCTCACAGCGCCAAGAGCTTTGCCAGGTGGCGTGAATCTGATGAGCAGTGCAATGCTACCTAGCCCCCAGTCTGCCCAGTTTCAGCAGGCAGCAAGGGGCAAAGTTGACAAGGTTCGCACTGCCCGGCTCAACCTCTTGTCGCTGTGAGGAGAGTGCCCTGCTGCCTGCAGAAACCAGGCAGGCTGGGAGCTGGGTGGCATTACGCAGATAATGTTGACTCTCACACTGCTCATGGCATCCCCTCTTCCAGAGCCCACCAAGCCAGATATGTTAAGTAGGTGAGGGCCATGTGCTGACTACTTCCAGATGATGGTGCATTTCTTCATTCCTCATGAAGGGTGACACCTCCCCAGCTGCGTTTCTTGCCTGTTTTTCTCACTCCCTCATCTCAAATATTTCCCCACCACTCTGTACTTAGGAAGGAAAGAAGGAAAGGAGAGGAAGGGTCTGAGGGAACTCCTGCCTTAGTCCTGCCCTGCTGCCCTTTCACTATCCCCTTGCTCCTCCTGGCCTATCCTGGGGGTCTCCCATCCTATTGCTAAGGAAGCTTTGGATACAAAGCCGGGTCTACTCCCATGGAGAGGGAATGGGCCTCCCTCTGACTTTGCCCTCATACATATCATGAGCAACCTGGCTAAGGAGAGCAGCAGCCTTGAGAAGAAGATAAGTGCAGCTGGGCGCCCCCTTGGGTAAGTGGGTCTGGGCTTGGTGCTGCAGGTGCTCTAGGGCCAGGCTGGGCGTCTGACCTCTGCTGCCCAGGGCTCCGGGCAGCCCGCACCACCATCCAGCCCCCCCTCGCATAGCCTGAGAGGAACAGTGAGACTCCTCCAGTGGACCATGCCTTGGCACTTGCCCTGGTCCAATCCCCTTCTGCCAGAGATCCTCAAATCTGTCCCACTCCTGCCCAGGCCTCCACAGGCATCCTTGACGTGAACGATGTAGAGCTGGCCATGCCCACCCAGTAGGCCACAGCCACCCAGTAGGCCACAGCCACTCCATCCATGCCCACCCAGTAGGCTGCACTCACCCTCGCCACACCCATCCGGCCCACCGAGGGCAACTGCAATGCTGATGCGGCCCTAAATGAAATTAAGTTTGACACCCTTGACTTAGAATATAGAATAGAAATAGAAATAATAAGAATAGTAGAATAGAATAGAATTCTTTATTGGCCAAGTGTGGTTGGTCACACAAGGAATTCGTCTCCGGTGTATAAGCTCTCATAAAAGTAATACCGATAATCATGATCACATACAACATGAAATACATTCATCATAAATCATAACATGCAACACTTAGTGATAGTCATAGAGTACTAGCTAAGTAAAAAAACATAAATCGTACAAGCAGCAAAGTTATAGTCATAAGATAAGGATAGGTCAGTCATGGCAAACCTTTTAGAGATCGAGTGCCCAAAAACTGGCCCTGCCCCCGCTCCACCCCCTGCCATGCCCCTGCTCCGCCCCCACACCATCCCCCACCCTGCCTTCCCGCAGGGCCACTCACCGCCTCCAGGGCCCGCCACAGATCACCCAGGCAGCCCAGCAGCGCCATGGCAGCCACACCCTCTGCCCGCACCCCGCAGCATCAACTGCACGATGGGGTGTGAAGGCAGAGTCTTGTCTACACTGCCTGGCTGCCATATCCTTGGCTGCGCTGCTCTGCATGGGCCACGCTCAGGGGTGACTCCTCCAGGAGGGCTGCTGGTGAGGGGGTCGTGGGGGGAGGCGAAGCTGGGGCAATGGCACGTGTGCCCACAGAAAGGGCTCCAAGTGCCGCCTCTGGCACGGGTGCCATAGGTTCGCCACCACTGGGATAGGTAATAGGAAACATGAGGTGTACCATAGTAATACAGCTATCTTTGCCTATTATTTCTTGCCTTAAATGCTTCTTATGCTAAGAGGAATAAAAATATTTTCAGGCATAGCTTAGGTTTCTCAATGTGACACAGCTAATAAAATGATTTTTAAAATGCACATTAATTTCAGCTTTATCATGAAAAGTATCCATGCCATCCAAACATCAGGTTGTAGTCTTCTAACTCTAAAAATCTCTTGTTTCTCAACTATACCCATTCTTTTACCAAACCAAACCACAAATACAATTTCAACCTTCCTCTTTCCTTTGCATCTTGTAACACTTTATATTTAACTGTTGGTTTTTCCTCTTGCCATACAAACAGATACATTGTTTGAATTGCATATCAGTTGTCAAAACAAGTACTGTTTGAAACAAATTACATTCTAGCAAGCATTCATTTTTATCACAGAAATCCTGCCTAAAAGTGACAGTTTTAATTTCTCCCATCTTATTGTGTCTTTAATTTCCATGTCTTAAAATAAAATAACATTTTGAAATAACATAATTCCTATTTGTCATAATAGCACTCATGTTGTACTCTGTCAATCTTAAAACCATTTTGAATACTATTTCAAAAGAATTCATTTATTATGAAATTGAAGAATGGAATGAGAATCCACATTTAATCTTCTGGGTAAAAGCTTTGTATTGTCAGTAGTGAGGACTTTTTATCATTTCTTCACAATATTAATTTATCATTAACTTTTCCTTTCTAGGGGAAACAGAAGAAAGCAAGGAAATATGCTGCCATGAAACGCATGATCAGCCTTCGTGATCAGCGCATGTGAGTTTTTTGTTATCACTTAATGGTGACAATTGTTGAAGCATTTAATACAAAATGCTCAAAGTTTTATACTAATTATATGTATGCTTCTATTTCTTCCCAAACTTTGCCTCTGAGTAATTCAGTTAATTTTTAAAAATCTTATGTATTTATAAATCTTTTAATATTTTAGTAAAGAGAAAGACAGAGCGAAACCTAAAGAAAAGAAGAAAGAAGATCTCAGTGCAATCAAGGAGACAGAAGTGTGAGTACAAAATGATTACTACCTTTATTGACTGATCAAAGAGGTTTTAAGAGATATATTAAGATCTAAGTTCAAACAATTTTCTGTGCAATTTTGGCAGTAATACAGTATTTCAAACTCATTAGTATACTTTAAAGCAGAGATCCCCAACCCCTGGTCCATGGAGTAGCAGCAGTCCGTGTCATGCCAGCAACTGGGCTGAGCAAACAAGCAAAGCCCCATCCGTGGGATGCAGGCAGCATGCAAAACCACACCCCCATCTGGTCCACAGAAAAACCTCTCTTCATGGAATTGGTCCCTGTTGCCCAAAAAGTTGGGGACCACTGTTTTAAAGAATTCGTGATACATTGCTTAGATCTAGCATAACATTCTTTCACATAAAGGACTACGCTGCAAGATTAATTGGTCTAATTCCCATTCCAATGCATGAACCATTCATACAACTCTCTATAGATCATAGATCAATGTATGTAATAATTTAGTTCATACAATGAATTGGGGTACCCTATAGCTAAGAACTATATTATAATTTAGTCATAGTTAAGAACTAAATGAGACCCAGTTCGGTGTAATGATTAATTCAGCAAGCTAGAATCTGGAAGACCAAGAGTTTTAATCTCACCTCAGGCAGCTGATTGACCTTGGGCCAGTCATTTTCTCTCAGCCCTAGGAAGGAAGCAATGACAAACTTCTAAAAAACCTCCGAAGAAAATTGCAGGGATTCCAGATAGTCTGTGAGAATTTGACAGAAAAAGAAAAGAAACCACCACCAATGAAATACGCTGTCCAAAGCAAACAGTGCAGTGTATCAAGCCTTGCAAAGTATTAGAAATAGCAAATAGATATTGTTAAGTAAAAGTGCTTAAAAATAGATAGGTTGGGATGGTTTGAGCAGCCATCCATATTGTGCATTGTAAGAAAAAAATATTCTTTCATCATTCTTTCAAGTGAGATCTAAATGGTGAGCTAGATGACCCTGAAGGAGCTAGGATGGCATTGCAGCAGAGGTTGGCCAGACAGCAAATTCTGGTCAGAAAAGTCCCTCTAAACAAGGAGAGACCATGAGATCAGGAGACAGCTACTTCTTGTGAGGAGACCACAGAAATCGTGGCTTTTGTGATTGACTTACGAGTCAAGTGGCTGGGAGTCATGGATTTCATATAAGTACAATCTGGGCTGTGATGAACATAAAGGTTGCAAAACCCTTACCTTTTTTAATCACCATAAGTAGTCGTAGACTTATGACTACAATTGGGACCGGAATTTCTGTTGCCAAGTGATGTGGTTGTTAGGCGAAACATCATGTGACCACAGTGAAGAAAACTAGAGACCACATTCTGTAGCATTTTAATACTACATTGAAGTCTGATATTGTACAGTAATTGTGCTTAAAAAAACATCCAATTACAATACTGCAATGATAGATAATGTGAACATGCAAAAAAACCATTTGATCAATATTACTCTTTGGTTTACCCTAATAGGGTATTTGTTTTATATGAAAAAGTAATAAAATCAGTGTTTCTCTTTTTCAGCCCCAAATATCCTTCATGTTTATTCTTCCAATATAACACACAACTAGGACCTCCGTATTATATCTTAGTAGATACCAATTTTATTAATTTTTCCATTAAAGCCAAATTGGATCTAGTACAATCAATGATGGATTGCCTCTATGCCAAATGTAAGTACCCAGATCTATATCATTTGTTAAGATTTACATTGTTTTTTACTAGTAGTTTTATATTTATATTAATATTTGCAAATATTTCCATGTTTCCTAAAATAATTAGACTTGAGTATTATAAAATATCCTGATTTTTTTTAAAAAAAAAAGAGGGCAGCCAACTAGCAAGATGTTATAATTAAAATAATTAGTTATTTTTAATTGGTAAACAGAACTGGTAAATAGCTGGTAAACAGAACTGTTTTGTTATTCATTCAATCCTGATTCTTCATGATAATGGATATTATTTTCCCAGGACTATACAGCAGAGGTCCCCAATCTTTTGGGCACCAGGGACCGGTTCTGTGGAGAAGTTTTTTCACAGATTGGAGGGTGTGTGGTTTTGTGTGCTGCCTGCATCCCGCAGAAGGGGCTTTGTTTGTGCGGACCGGTTGCTGGTATGCTGTGGACCGGTACTGGTCCATGGACCGGGGGTTGGGGACCCCTGCTGTATAGTATGTATGTAATTGCTTCTTTCAGTTCTTGTAAGCTCAAGCTTCTGTCATCACTGATCTCATCTAGCCACCATATATTTTCTACCCTTTTGCCAATTACCTTTGATTTTTCCAAGTGCAGGAACTTCTTTGGTCCCTCTTGCTCTTGAATTATTTACTCCAAATATTTAAATTTTAGATTATTTATTGGTGTTGTCAGTGAACAGACTGGTTTTAGATTATATGTTTAATATTCATCTTGTAGTGCATATTCTCAATAATTTTCTCCATGCCCTGAACCCTTTTCTTCATTTAGCATTTCTGATTGGAGCTTTCATAATCATATACTGCAACTGGGAATCAAATGTAATTCTTTTGTCTATATCTCTCATAGCAGAGAGTTGTTTTATTTAATGGCTGCATTTCTGGAATGTTTGGCATCTAGGGAGATAAAATTCTGTTCTATTTCTTCAATTCTTTCTTAATGTTTACCTACTTGCAGTTGGTTGGCATTATCTCTTGACATATTTTTTTTTAATAATAAGCAAACCAACTTCTTACATTCATATTCACCAAGAGATTACTTAAGAGATCCTTGTTTCCAGTCATTAGCATATCTGAGATAGTTGTATTTGCCCAGAATTTTTTATTTGTGTTCTCTATATTAAATCACATGTACATTTTACAAGATTTTTGTAATCATAATAGGGAGCTTCAACAAAAGAAATGTCTATTAGAAATTTTGAGCTTTCAGATAAAATTTAAGATGTCTGGACTTTTCTAGCATTAAGAATGACTATTTTAAAAGGTTCTTTTAAAAGTTAAATATAAATACATAATGTGGTTTGTAAGGCTTTTTTATGCTCTTTTGTCTCTAGACTGTACTATTTGAATGTTTATATATCATTTAAGTATCAGTTTTTTCTATCTAATTATACTGAATTGTATAGTTGTATACAATGGAGGATAGTATTATCAAATTAACAATTCAAGCACTACTAACAAACAGTTACTAATAAAATTAATAAAAAGTTTTCATTTTTAACCTAATTCTATAATAGTTATAGTTATAAATAGTTATAAATCCCTCATTTATCTGTGTACTTTTCTTTATTGCTATTTTTTATGTTTGGGTCTGTATATATATCTTTTCTCTTTTCCTTTTCATTAAAATGCTTACTGAAAGTATTATAAAAACAATAAACTATACATAGGAGTTTGACTGCATCATATGTAAAATTTTGTTTCAGTACTAGATAGTTATAACATGTACATTTCTGCAGGCATTCCTTGTATCACAGATTGTGTCATGGCTGAAATTGAGAAACTGGGACAGAAGTATCGTGTAGCTTTAAGGTAATAGTGTAATAATTTGGCTCTGTTCTTTGATATAATTTATCTAAAGTAAAAATATGAAGAATAAAGATTCATAATTTGTTTAGAATATAAATCCTATACTCCATTATGTTTTAATATTTTTTCCATCACTTTCTTTTCCCATGGATTCCAACATCAGAAAGTTCTTAAAGAGAATAAGCCAAGGGAGTAGATCTTCCTAAATTCCTGTAGTAAAGAGGCTCAATTCTGCTTTCAGCTACACTTGAAATATTCATGCCTTTGGAAAAAGTTCTCCCAATTTTTTTCTGGTGCAAAGAGAAACGGGAGAGCATTCAAAATATTCAGAATAATCGAGTTGGAAGGGACCTTGGAGGTCTTCTAGTCCAACCCCCTGCTCAGGCAAGAAACCCTATACCATTTCAAACAAATAGTTGTCCAATCTTTTCTTTAAAACTTCCAATGTTGGGGCATTCACAGCTTCTGGAGGCAGGTTGTTCCACTGGTTAATTGTTCTGTCAGGAAATTTCTCCTTAGTTCTAGGTTGCTTCTCTCTTTGGTTAGTTTCCATCCATTGCTACTTGTTCTGCCTTCAGGTGTTTTGGATAATAGCTTGACTTCCTCTTCTTTGTGGCAGCCCCTGAGATATTGGAACACTGCTGTCATGTCACCCCTCATCCTTCTCTTCATTAAACTAGACATACCCAATTCCAGCAACCATATGTTTTAGCCTCCAGTCCCCTAATCATCTTTGTTGCTCTTTTCTGCACTCTTTCTAGAGTTTCAACATCTTTTTTACATCGTGGTGACCAAAACTGGATGCCGTATTCCAAATATTTACCAAGGCATTGTAAAGTGGTATTAACACGTGATTTTGATTCTATCCCTGTTAATGCAGCCTAACACCACATTGGCTTTTTTGGCAGCTATAGTACACTGCTGGCTCATATTTAAGTGATTGTCCACTAGGACTCGAAGAACAGTTACTACTACTGAGCTAGGTACCACCTATACTATACCTGTGCATTTGGTTTTTCTTGCCTAAATGTAGAACCTTGCTTTTTTCACCATTGAATTTCATTTTGTTAGATAGCGCCCAGTGTTCAAGTCTGTCAAGATCCTTCTGTATCTTAAGCCCGTCTTCTCGAGTGTTGGCTATTCCTGCCAGCTTGGTGCCATCTGCAAATTTGATGAGTTCCCCTTCTTTAAATTGGAAGAAAATAGGACTGTGCTTTTCTTGAAAATAAATGGCAGAGAGGTGCTGTGCTTATATGAATTCTAAAGCACTTTTTCCTAATTATTTTCAAAGCATGCACTCTCTTCATAGAAAAGTATCTTGAATGTCTCCTGAGAAAACGGGCAGCAATAAGTTTCCATCTTCAAATTATATAATACTAAACCAGAAATTGGCATTTTCCCCCTTAATTATTTCCTTAAGTCTTCCAGGACCCCAGGAGATATGGCAAAAAGTTGGAAGCCTTTTTCTTAGTTTGGCACTATTGGGTTACAGAAAATAGATGAATTAAGCTTTTGTATACCTTGTTCATGAACCTCAGGATTTATCAGAAGAAAATAATCAAATTATATTCCTCAGAATTCCTATTTTCCTGATGAATGTATAGCAGCAAAGAGCCCATTTAATTAAAGACAAAAATGTGATTTTTTTTTTTTACAAAGTTTTGTTTTTCATAAAAACTATTCTATTTTTTTCTAACTCTACAGGATAGCAAAAGATCCACGATTTGAGCGCTTGCCTTGTACTCACAAAGGAACCTATGCAGATGACTGCTTGGTACAGAGGGTCACCCAGGTATTTCCTGTTCTATGAACTTCTCTTGCTACTCTGTTGACAGAAGAGCTCTTTCATTTGTTTTCGTTACAATCTTTTTCTTTGCCATCAGATATATTTTGCAGACCTAAAAGGTAAAAGGTCTTTTGCATTTTCATTGTTATAGGGAATATAGGAATATAGAACTGTTAAGGGAAATGTCACAACTTGAGAGACAGGAAATGACAAGAGAAATGGGGGGAGAAAAGAGCTGGGAGTTGTTTAAAATATATAAATGGGCGGAATTCCCCCCCCCAAAAAAATACCCTACCCAAATTGTTTTCCTCATGCCAAGCAGTTTTCACAAAAATAGAAAGAAAATTCCTGGGCAATCTAATTGCCCTGGCTTGCAAAGCAACTTGGCAAAGAAAGAAAGCGAGAGTCAGATTTTAAAAACATAAATCTTGACCTTCTAGAGGGGCGTTATATGTTTAAATATTTTCTTGAATAAGATTAAAAGAATGAAAGACTTTTAGATATAATTAGACTTTTACAATGAAACATATGATTTAGAATTAAGATAGCATTTTTTTCTTTTTTCTTTTGATATGGGAAATATGAAGATAGAAGGAGGATCGATTTGAATAAAACTTTCAGCTATATAAATGTAATTAATATTGAGGAAATTATAATCAATGTATTTCAAATACTGATGGAAAATCAAACTTTAACAAGAGTACGAAAAACAGTATATTAATGAATTGACATTATTGACTTATGAATTGATATTATTTTTATTTGTATATTAGTAAAATATGATGAAGATGCTTATATCTAACTTTGTATACGTTAAAAGTACCAAAAATTGTAATAGTGTAATGAAGGGAAAATGGAAAAAAATATGAAGAAAAAAGGAGGATCAGAGAAAAAATACTGGATTGTGTAATATTGAACAGATTTATATTGAAAAAGTTAATGTTAAATATTTGAACTCAGACAACATGTTGTTTACTAAGCACTAAAGACTGTAATTTTTTAAAAATTAATAAAACTTTTATTAAAAATATAATTTGTTTTCATTACAGTGTACCCAAGAGAAGTTAATATTCAATTGGGTATTGACTTTAGTTAATATTTCACATATCAGAGAAGGCCATGTGACATACAAATAGTTTAAATAATTCATCGTAGATCTTGAAGTTTGCTTAAAAAATGAAAATTACTTAATTTGGTATTCTTTTAACCAGATTGTCTCTTTTTCCTATAGCACAAGTGTTACATAGTGGCTACTGTAGACAGAGACCTGAAGCGAAGAATACGAAAGATCCCAGGAGTCCCAATAATGTATATATCTAATCACAGGTATGTCAGAAAGCATTATCTGCCCAAATAAAATGTAGTTTATGATGTTGCTTTATAATAATTTGAACTTTCAAGAGCATGTGTATATTTATGTAACATACACACACACACACACAAAGACATTTGTAGACAGTGAATCAATGTAAAGCAAACTGCAAACTCAAAGATATGGTTATGCACAGGATAACTTCTCTACGATCGGTGAGAGCGCACAGGGTTGGCCTCCTCCGGGTCCCGTCAGCGAAACAATGTCGTCTGGTGGGCCCTAGGGGGAGGGCTTTCTCTGTTGTGGCGCCCGCCCTCTGGAACCAACTGCCTCCTGAAGTCCGCGTTTCTCCGACTCTCCCGGCCTTCTGGAAAAATCTAAAAACTCATCTTTGCCAGCAGGCCTGGGGATGATTGTGGTTGATTGTTGAATTGAATGTGTGTTTTATTGTTTTTTTTAGATATCGTTGTTTGGGGTTTTTTTATTGTAATTTTATTGTTATATATATGTTGTTAGCAGCTCCGAGTCCCCGGAGAGGAGCGGCATACAAACCCAAATAAATAAATAAATAAATAAATAAATTACTTGTGTACATTAACTTTATGGTCCAACTGCATACACAGCCCCTTATGTCAGAAACATTCTGCTTAGATGACATAAAACTAGAAGTTAAATAATAATCAAAGTCACAATATAATTACATTTGTACATTAACTTAGAAAACTATGAAACTAGCCCATGTACACACACATACACACTGATCATTTCATGCCCTTATTTTATATTTCTATATTACTAATTTAAATAAATGTATGTTCATATATTTATTAAATTTGTATGCTGCCTGATTCACAGTAACTCAGGATATCTGATGGCATAGAATAAGCAATAATATATAATACTCTTTTATCATTTGTAATTTTTCCTGCAAATTTAGTAATATGCTGCTTCTTCCACTTGCTTAGCCTGAATGTGCAGTACCTTGAACTGCTGTTCTTAATTGCATAATGATAATAAGTGCTTCTAAGATTCTAAATTTGTACTGGCTTAGTACATCAAGGAAAATATAGTGGACTTCATAATTTTTCCATTTTTCTCTTTAATTTTAGGTATAACATTGAGCGGATGCCTGATGATTATGGAGCTCCTCGATTTTAAATATGATAGAAAAAGTGCTATGTTGAATTCCAGAACACTGAGCCAGTTATAATGTACTTCCAATCCGGGTTTATTTCTTATGGTGCTTGGAATTTGAACTAATTAATTAGACAAGTCTCTTCCAGATAAAATGGACATTCTGTTCCATACTCTGGGATCTAGAATAAACATTACTTGTAAATAAGCTTCTGAGAATTTCTTCTTTACTGTTAAGAAATTTTCTCATGATACAGCCATTTTACAAATGTTTAATATTCATATATGAACTGTGAAGTGAGTGTTTCAACAGGATTGATGCAGAAAATCAGACACTTGCTTAAAATTATCAAAACACTCAATATTTTGAAATTTGTACAAAGAAACCTCTGATTATTTAATATAAGTGGAACATTAGAAACGTTGATCCTGGCATTAATTCTAACCGTCATGAAGAAGCCAATTTAATCTGTATAAAAAAATAAAAATTTTCAAACCTAAGATGGTTGTGTTCAACACAGGAAGCTTCTAAAGAAAAAAGCTTTTAAAAGTGACACTTTGAAATATTATAGAAATATAAAATAATTACAGGGGCATTTATCCTATAACAAAGTGTTTATATTTTAGAAAATCTTAAATGATAATATAAAATTGTGCAGATAATTAATGGAGCCACTTTTTTTTCATTCATAATACTAAATACCAGGATAATTGAATAAAACTGAACGGTTTAGATTTCGTTTAAGAATATGTTTCTGTGATGAAAATAGAAGACAAAAGGGGGGATAAATGGAATTAAATTGTAGTTGCTAAAGAAAGCAGTTTTGTTACAAGATGCATGCAAAAGCAATTAAAGAATTTTTTTCTCTGAAAACCATCTTCAGTATTTCAAAACTATGGATTAAAGATGACTTCTCACATCATATTCTTTTTTCACATTACAAGGTGTTGGAAACGTGATTAAAACACCAACAAAATTGGATTGGTAAGAAAAAGAGTTTATTCTGCAGAAAATAGAAAAGCGGTTTGCAAAGCGCGGTGGATCCTGGTGAGAGACTTCAACAGGAAGTTCTAAACCCAGAAACCACACCAAAATATTCAAACACATAACATATACACCCCTATTGCGACGCCCCCCATCCCCTCCCCTTAGGTCCCATTTGAAAGGACTTCCCTCTCTCATCCTTTTGTCTTGTTAAGTGTGTCTTCTAGCCAAGCCTGAAATCTAGTGCCTATGCGTGCAAGGCTTGGCTATTGTCTAATCTTTCTATTGTTAATCAATTGTGACCCTTTTAACTTCTCCGTTTCTCACAAATCCACCCTCTCTATTTTTTATACTAATTTAAAAATAAAATTTTTCTTTAAATGGTTTTAAACTTTCCCAGATCTCCTCAGCATCCTCAAAGTCAAGTATTGTAGCATGTCCAGTCACCTTGTTTAACATCAGCATTCATATGGGGCTAGCTCTTGCTTGGGGCAGAGAGATAGATTTGGGGCCAGGTTTGGTTTAAAAAAAATCCTTTTGAGGAAAAATATATTTTTCTGCCTTTTTAATATTTCCTTCTCTAGGCTAACTTCCTTCAATATCCCCGCTTTGTGCCTTAAATGTGAGAATGTCACATTTATTGGCACAACATTAAAATTAATCTGGTCAGGGAGACTTGGTAGGCAAGCTTTTAAACCGTTAAGCCAAAAAAAAATTAAAACATTAATGGAGGCAGCAGAAAAAGATCCCTTTAGTGGTTCCCAAAAGGGGAGCTTGCACCCATAAAGTTCTAAAAGTCAGGGCAAAAATTTTGTTAGGTGGAAAAGAAATTTATAGTGTCCAATATTCTGTGCCAATCATTTTCAAATGTTGGATGTCACCTTTAGCTTCCAGTCAGGTTTGCATACCTCCCAAAAGTCTTCACAGCCATGGTTTTCCTTAGTACATGACCACTGGCTGCCCATTTTCAAGGGTTGTTTCCTGCCTTAGCTCTTAGTTCAGTGCATCCAGGTTTGTAATGTCCAATTGAGGTTAGCCAATATGCTAGGCTATTAAATTTTTCTTTAAATTGCACATAATGTGCTCTAGGAATTCCAATCTGAGCCTACCAGTGCAAGATATTCAGGGCTGAGGTTTGGGGATCTTTCCTGTTGCTTCCTTAGTTAGGGCATAAGAATTGCAAATCACCTGAGGGGGCCTAGTTCCCTCCCCCTTGGAATTTTCAGGAAGTTGGGCTTGCAAAGGGTGGTGCAATAGAGCAAAAAACAGGGGGGGGGACTTTACTAAAGGTAGGTGGAGGGGATAGACTCTGAATGGTGTGAATGGGGAGTGTGTGTGTGTGCAACTATTTCTACAAAACAGCCAATACAAACATTCTGGATAAATTTTCCCTCCCACCAGATAGAAGTCCAAGGTGTTCAGTACTTGTTCTGCCAACTATTCCCAAATGCCATCTCTCCATTAATACATTCAACTGGCTTGTTACAATACAAATGGGGCAAGAAAGAAAAGTTTACAGTGGGTTTCCACCCCACCCCACCCCCCCACACACATAGTCTAATTTTCTCTTGTGAGGCTTCACGTGGCACCAGTGGCTCCAGGACTCCTTCCTTCTGCAGCTCTCACAGGCATCTGGGAAATGGTAGGACTTGGGAAGATGTTCCACTCAGATTGCATGGTGGCTTTTTAGTGGATGGCTGGATTCAAAACCCAATTCCAAGGCTCAAATGGATGGAGGCAGCATCTGGGTCTGTGTGTTCTGCTTCCAAAGGTTTGGGGGAGGATTGCAGGGCTGAAAGATACAAGAACAAGGTCTCCCCCCACTTTCTGGGTGGACTCTCCCAGGAGAGGCAGACAAAGGGTATGGAGAACAAAGGGCAAGAAAGAAATTAGAAGGGGGTAGCTTGCAGGCAGTTTGAAATAGTCCGAGCCTGCAAAGATGAGGTGAAGAAAGCTAAGGTTCAAAATGAACTAAGGCTTGTGACCACAGTCAAAAATAATAAAAAGCAAACTTACAAAAACAGTACCATAAAAAAATAGATTAGAGGCACAAGTTAAGTTAGGCAAGAAAATGGTGAGCAAGCACTTATCCAGCCTAGAAGAGTTCAATTCACCAAGACCAGATGGATTACAACCCAAAGTTCTCAAGGAACTGGCAGATGTGATCTCAGAACCACTGAACTATATTTTTCCAAAACCCTGGAGCACTAAGGAACTACCAGAGGACTGGAAAACGGCTGGTGTAGTTTCCCTCTTTCTTTCTTCCATTGAAATGGGATACTGTTTCTGCCTAATTATCTCGTTGGGTTCTTTCAAGTGGATTTTTAAGGGGGGGGAATCTAACCCCCCTCTGTTCCCCTCCCTCACCCAGACAGATGGGTTGATCTTATCCTCCTCCTCCTGGGTCAGTTTTCTCATGAATGCTTCAGGCTTGAGTTCTAATTTTAATTGTAATGCCATCAGAGCATCTCGCCCTAATAGGTTTACTCCAGCCTCAGGAATATATAACATTTCAATATTAATTTTCTGTCCCCCATCTTTTACTTTAATTTCTAGGGGATTGATTTTGGGGACTTGAAATCCTTCCCCCTTCACCCCAGGAACTCTGATCACTTGCCCACTTAATTTCATTTCCGGAGTTAATACAGAAACGGAGGTTCGGGCTGCTCCTGTATCTATTAGAAATGCTAATTCTTCGTTGCTGGGTTCCACTAATAAATTTATCAAGGGCTCTCCGTGGGATTTTCCCTAATATTGATCATCATCCTCCATTAACTTGTACACTTGCGTTTCTCTCTGTTGCACGGGACAATCTTTCTTAAAATGTCCGGGCTGGCCACACCCAAAGCATTGCCTTATGCGTTCCTCCTGGCCCGTGCCGTTCCTACTTCCCTCTATCCTTCCCCTGAATCCCTGATTCTGACTTCTCCTGTTCCAATTTGCCTTCCCCCATCCTCGTCCTCCTTCCCGAGCTCCAGGGGGTGGGGGTTCTTGCTGCTTTATTACCTCCTGAACTGTAGCTACCATCATTCTCCCTTTCTGCTTTACTTTCTCCGCGTCCCTCTGGACATACACTTTCTGAGCTTCTTTTAATAGGTCATCTATAGGCTTGGTAGTCCAATTATCCAGTCTTTGCAATTTCTTTGAAATATCTGGCCAAGCCTTAGTCACGAACTGGATCCTAACGAGCGGCACATTTGCTGCGTCGTCAGGGTCCATTCCTGAATACCTTCTCATGGTGTCCTTTAATCTTTGTAAGAAGGCAGCGGGGGATTCCTCTTTTTCTTGCTCAAGGCTTAGAGCTTTTGTCATATTTTGTGCTTTTGGGACTGCCTCCTTTATTCCCTTTATAATTATGTTCCTCATATCCTCCATATTTGTCCGATGTGCCTGATTGTTATTATCCCAATCGGGTCTGGTCTCACGCTGGGAATTTTATCCTCCCCCTTTATGTTGTTATTAGCCTCTCTTCTGCCGAGAACAACGTGTTTTGTATAGCCATTAACTCATCCCATGTGTAAATGTTTGGTCCTAATAAATTGTCTAACTGTTCCGCTGCTCCCAAAGGGTCCTCTATCATATTTTTCATTTCTTTCTTAAAAGATCTCACTTCAGATGCTCGGAGTGGATCCTGTACAAAACTTATTATTGGCTGGCCCTGGGTATTTATTCCGTTCGGAACCTCTCTCAAGGGAAACATTGTATCCCTTTCCTCTACGGGTTTGAACGGAAAGTCTTCTATGTCTTTTTTACATTGTTCCAATTCTTTCCTCAGGGCTTTATACTGATTAACCTTTTGTCTTATTTGGGGGCTCCCTGGGGGGGATGGCACACCGGGTGGAGCCTGGGCTATGTTAATCGGACCCGGACTATAGGGGGGGTAAATACTTTCTCTTTTCATCTGCTTCCTCTTCTTCATCTACTAAGAAGACACGAGAGGGGGGGATTTTTTCTGATATATTGGCCCATTTGCCTGGATTCCAGACCAGGGCATAATCTAGTTCATTATCTAGGGATTCACAAGCCTTAGTTCTAACATAATCATATAAGTTTTGGCAAGTGAAATAATCGTTAGTTCCTAATCGGGGCCACTCAATTTTCTCATCCTCCCACCATACGAAGCAGCACAAATTTACCATGTCTTCTTTTGTTAAATTTAACTTAGTAATCAGTTTGTTATATGGTGGTTTCCTCCAGTTTTCTAACAGTTTTCCTAATGGACTGTGGGGATCTGTTTTTAGTTTTGGATTTTTCCTAACCTTTTTCACACACTTCCTCCCCTGGGACCCTCCTGAATTACCCATGGTTGGTTTACCACACAATTTTGTTGTCCTTACCAATCTAATGAGACCACAGTTAGCTTCACCAAGCCTCTTTCTCCGTTTATTCAGGAGTTCCCTCACTCCGCCTTGCCAGTCCTAACCCTCGGGACATCCACAGCTTGTGTATGTCTTGCCAGTCCTGTGGACCCTCGGGGCGTCTTACACACACCTCTCATAGATTTCAGACTCAAACTGTGCTACCCAACCGCCCCGGACTGCCTAGGTTTTATTCCTTGGTTTACCCCAAGTTTTACTCACCTAGGTTCGTGCACGAAGTTGCCCAGTCCTTGTCCTGGTAATTCTCTGGTCCCCTCTCCTTTCTTACCAATCACTATTTGGTCCGTGGGCCTGGCTCTGTTTTGCTTCCTCGACCTGCTTTTGCGACTGCAACTTTGGACCATTGAAGTCAATGGGGCATGCCTTCCTCAGTTGACCTCGCCTTCCAAAGATGCAGGAACAGATGCCCAAGGCCCCACAGTTTGGGCAGCCAATTTGTTGGAAACATGATTAAAACACCAACAAAATTGGATTGGTAAGAAAAAGAGTTTATTCTGCAGAAAATAGAAAAGCGGTTTGCAAAGCGCGGTGGATCCTGGTGAGAGACTTCAACAGGAAGTTCTAAACCCAGAGACCACACCAAAATATTCAAACACATAACATTATATACACCCCTATTGCGACGCGCGCCCCCCCCGTCCCCTCCCCTTAGGTCCCATTTGAGAGGACTTCCCTCTCTCATCCTTTTGTCTTGTTAAGTGTGTCTTCTAGCCAAGCCTCCTGAAATCTAGTGCCTATGTGCAAGGCTTGGCTATTGTCTAATCTTTCTATTGTTAATCAATTGTGACCGTTTTATTTTTAAACTTCTCCGTTTCTCACAAAGGTATCTATAATTATTTTTTCCTTCCTCAGCTCTCTTAGCAAGAGATGGAACATTACATGATGGAATCTAAAATTAAAGATAGCTGCCAGAAAACTGTCTCCAAACTAAATTAATGGTCTTAAATGATGTCATCAATCTATTGAATTTTGAGCTATGCCAGATTCCAGAAGATTTCCCAGGATTTCTGCTTAATAATTCTGTAGGTGATTTGCAGTGTCTTCCAACAACCACCAATGTTTTGAGATACTGTACAATTGGAGGAAAAAGTTGCAAAATACCAAAATAGTTTTTGATAAGTTACTGAAAATTTCTGCCTCAGCATGAAATAAACAGCCAAGTAGTAGTAAACCTGACTTAAATTGGGAAAAAAGAGAAGACAATATTTTCCACTCTGGTGACCTCCACTCCATATCTAACTCAAGATTATGCCAAGAAATTGGACTTAATTGTCCTGCTGAAATGGAAAGCATCTTTGCCTGTAAATTTAGCAGCAAGCAAAGAACAATTTAGGATCTTTGTTAAATAAGCATGTACTGCATCCAGTATCGGTGTGTATGGTAAGAACCATAACCAAGAAATGCTAGAATATTCACTGAGGGATTAGGCTACTATTTAGCAACTAGAGAACAAGAGGCCGGACTACGTGCACCCTTAATCCAAGCAGGCTCTTGCATTCTTTATTTTAGTCAGCATTTTACAGAACAAGTTTTTAACATGCTTATAATCTCGTTGGGGAAATGTAAAGGCATGCCTCAGACCTGAAAAAGTTCATATGAAGCGTTTATTATTTCAGCGAAATTAAAATTACTCGGGTTCTTTTGCGATAAAATCCCGCCTCAATGCATTTGGCCGGAAATCAATCACAAGCACCAATGCCGTGCTTTCATCATTCCCTTAGCTGAGTGCTGAGCCGGAAACACTCTTGCTTAAAGGAAGTTACATCTCTATGATTCGAGGGCGTTAGGCATTTTGGTACGCAGGCGCGGAGGAACGCGCGCACTCCGTCGCTATTGCGGCCTGCGGAGGCCTACGAGTTTCCCAGCCGACGCCTTCGGAGACCCGTTTCTCGGCTCAATGTTCCCGACGTGGGGTCTGTATGGGGCAACCCCAGGGCCCTATCCTCCGCCCCCTACGATGCTGTTGCCGCCGCCACCTTTACCGGGCGTGCTGCCTACCTCCATGCCGCCGCCTCAGGCCCCGGTAGTCCCGCCGCCTGTTTTAGGTAGTTACGCGACCAGTTCGGCGAATACCGCCGCTACCGGCACCGGGGGATTTCTGAGTCTACGGGAACAGCACCTGGTCCAGCTGCAGCAGCTCCAGCAAATGCACCAGAAGCAGTTGCAATCGGTGTTGTTGGGTGGGGGGCCTCCACCCGCCGCGCCTCCCCCGAATATGCCACCGCCTCTGCCCAGTTCCTCTATCGCCAGTATTTCCTGGCAGCAGCCGGTGCCCATAGGGCCGCCGCCCGCGCGCAGCTATCAGAAACAATTCAAACACCGCGATTCCCTTCCTCCGCCTTTGCCTCGGGAATCACAGTTCCGAAATCTCCCGATGCCGCCGCTTTCGTCTACAGATGAGGTTGCCGAGTCACCGCAGCCCCGCAATGAGTGGGAGCCCCTGGCTCCTTCGGCCAGTCCTTGCATGGATATGGACATGGATCTGTCTTCACCGCCACAATCACCCTCCCAGTCTTTCGTGCCCCAGTTAGAAGCTGATCCCTATGTACCCCCACCTCAGCCTCTGCCAGCACAGAGTCAGATCCCACCACCACAGCCTTACCAGTCCCACTTGCCCTTGTCTCAGGCAGTTCCCAAGGCATTTTCAGACCCATCTTCAGCTGTTTCTCAGTCTTACCCAACCCAGTCCCAAACTTATCAACCCAACTCCCAGTCATCCTCCCAGCTGGGCCCGCCTATTGCAACATCAGCCACCAAGCCTGAATCCCACTTCACTTCATCCCAGATTACTCAGACCACTTCTGAACCACCAGAATTAAGACTGAGCAGTGGCCCAGAGAAAGAGTGTGAGCAACAGCAAAGCAGCTCACATGCAGATCTATCCACAATGACCTCCCAGGTAAGGATGAAGTAACAATTGCAATTTGTCTCTGGACTACAAAAGCTTTTTTCTTATTCAATTAAGTGTTCTAACTATGAAATGTGTATATATAGTAGTAGGACAAAATGTTAGTGACTTTTATTATAAATGGGAAGAAGGCATTCAGTGCTTAAATGATACTCCATAAACTTTCATATGCTATTTGTGGAGTTCTTGGTGCACCCTACCTTGCTTGTTTTACTTGCAAACATTTAATTATCCATCTAGATAAAATCAGGGCTTTAGGGGCACTAATTATTACAGTGCTGTGATGTCACTGATCAGTGCACTACAATCAAGGCACTGGTAAAACATCTGCAAGTAACAACCAAACTTGGAAACCACCAAGAACTCAACTCTGAGGTACATATATTCTCTTCTTTTGGTTATACTATTTGCTCAGTGGTTACTGAGACCTTTTCAATAGCATGGCCTCAATTTTGGAATAACCTATAATAATGATAGCTGACATAATCTGTACAATGAATACCTCAGACTTTATTTTTATCCTGCCTATTATTTTTGTAAATAATTCAAGGCAGCAAGCATGCCTAATACTCCTTCTTCCTCCCAGTTTCCCCCGCAATAACAACTCTGTGAAGTGGGTTAGCCTGAGAGAGTATCTGGCCCAAAGTTGCCCTGCGGCTTTCATGCCTAACGCAGAATTAGAACCAGTGAAGGAGAATATTTGTAGCTCAGAGTTGAAATGAATGGTCCTTAGTGCTCTCTGAGCTTGCTTGTTTTCTTGTAGATGTTTCATTATCCTAATTAGGTAACATCAGTGCTAGTGATGATGTTACCTAGTTAGGTTAATGAAAATCTGTAAGAAAACAAGCTCAAAGAGCAGAATTAGAACTCACAATCTCCTGGTTTCAAGCCTGATGGCTTAACTACTAGCCCAAACTTATTTTTTATTAAAAAATGTGGCATGCTATGTGCTGAATGCTATTTTAATAAATAAAATATCCATAATATTTCTTTTAAAGCAACACTATACAAATAATTACAAAATAGTAAACTAAAGAATTCAGGGCATGAAGAAAAGGAAATACAGTTTAACATAGTTTATACAGATAAGATTCAATACATCTCTATTCTATACTTGCAAACCATCCTATCTTCTAATAGGTTGATGAACTGCTGCATACTTTGCCTTTTTATTTTTAAATATCTGACTTCTGAGGGTTCATCAGTTCCATCCAAGCACAAGTTCCAGGACTTTCTTGATCACTCTTCCTTCATATATTTATTTTGCAATTTTCTCCTCTTTCATTCTCTCGCTTTCATCCAAAATGTTTCAATATATTTATTTTGTACTTGCCACTCTGATATTCAATCCATGTTTTATTGAACACTCATTAATTCTTGACCCTATTTTTTCTTTGTTTAGTACACATACCTCTTAAGTAGCTATTTGGCTGCAGTCAACTTACATTGATGTTTCTTCACATATATCCAATTCTTGCTTCTATGTCACAAAGTGGCAGAACCATACAACTGTACATAGCTATTTAGCTTTGTTTGACAAATGTTTATCCTCTACAACAGATTATTTACTTTTCATTTCCTTTACACCATTTCCATGTCTCAAATGCCTCCTGCATTTTCAACATTGAGTAAGCATTCTACCAAAGTATATAATTTACTCCATTTTCTATGTCACACAAAATTGCCTTGGTCTTTAATACATTAATTTGCAGCTCTGTGTTATTTGTATATCATCTAGTCCAGGGGTAGGCAACCTTGGCTCTTTTATGACTCGTGAGAATCTGGTGGTCAGTTCAGCCAAGGCCTCTGTTAAACATGAATTTATTCTCTATTTTACAATAGATACTGTAGCTTTCTTCAGATTCTAGGATATTTTGTTTCTCTATGAAAATACTATACTTCTCCTACTTATTGTAGGAACAACAGCAATATTGGTATCAACAGCATTTACTTACTCTTCAGCAAAGGGCAAAAGCACATGCATTGGGACAGCAACAGTCACCTGTTGTTAATGATGCCCCTGAACAGAGAAAAGAAGAAAGAGAAATACCTGTTTCTAGTGGCCTTTCTGAACTTAGTTTGAAGTATGAACCCATGTTACCACATCCAAATGATGGAGAGCCTCCTGGGTCATCTGTTGAACATAAGGTATGCTATTCAAAGAAGTGTCACTATATATACTGTTTATTGATAAAGATTTCTCTCTTTCAGATATTTAAATGTATTTGTTATTTATGGAAACATGGTTAGTAAATCTTGGGGGTCAAAAGGTACAGCAGGAGTGGACAACTGACAGTGCCAGTCTTCTCCTTTGGGCTTCCTTGAACCTGCCCTGAGATTTATGGTAACATTTTTCATAAATAAGAGACATTGAACAGAAAACTACAATCTGAGTCCTATAATAATCTCAACAGAGTTTAAAAATAATATTAAGTCTGTAAAACTCCCCCTCCCAAATCAAGAGAAAGGCCTATCTTTGCATCAGTCCCCATCATTTCTGTTCTCATCATGATACATTACATATTATTGGAAATGACCTAGGTTAAGCAACAACAAAATGATACATTTGTGGATGACACCTAGGGTGTAACTAACATTAGTCTTTCTTCGATTTTTAAAATCTTTTTAATCCTGGTGTTCCCTTTTATTTAGAATTCTAATCACTGATTGAAATAAATTATGACTGATTCCTTCTACTCTAGCTAAACATTAAACCTCCAGAAGATCCTGAAGAAAGCTTGAGATTACAGCAGCTACAGGAAGCAGCAACACAATGGCAGCAGCATCCACAACAAAGAGTGGGTTTCCAGTATCAAAGAATAATGCAAAAGCATTCACAGTTGCAACAAATTTTACAACGCTATCAACAGATTATACAGCAGCCGTCATATTTGTCAGTAAGTTGTTTAAAACAATATCATTTTACTTACTTCCGACTGAGTAAAATAGTTGTTGGCTTTTGTTTTTGTCCCTTAGTGTTGACTCCTGGCAACTGTCTGAAAAGTACCTAGCAGTTTTCTTGACAACATTTCAAAGGTGCCACTGCCTGCTTTCTAAGGCTGAAAGAGAATGACTGGCCCAACGTCACCCATCTGGCTTTGTGCCTAAGGCAGTACTCACAGTCGCTCGGTTTCTAGTCTGATGCCTCAGTCACTATACCAAATTGGTTCTTGAGTGAAATTGTTATTATATTTTAATTATGAAATACAGAATAATAGTTATTTACTTATTCTTCATAGTTTTTTTTTCCCTGTGTCTAGGTAGACAAAATTTGTCACCCCTCGGGTGTCTTGGATCTTGGTTCACATAATCCCACACCAATAGGGTTATTTCAGGCTGAAATGGATGGGAGTTGAATTTTGGTACTTTTTATATTAGAGAATGCTGACAACATTTTTGCCTAACAGTGAAATGTTATGTTCTTGTTCTTATTCTAGAAACTATACATCAATCTTAGAAGTAGCACTACTGATACTAATACCATTCACTTCCTAAGGAAAAGTAAATTAAAAACACTTTTTACTAGAAAATAGTAATAAATTGTTGATTAAACTAATTAATGAAATTGTAGAAAGTATGAAATGTTATTTAAGTTTAAAATGATTTGCTGATACATTACGATAACTGAGAGTACAGATCCTGGACTTTTTTTAAAAAATCCAAACACACATTAACTTCATTATTGCTTTCTTTTCCTGACAGACAGCAACAGTAGAGGTGCAGCTACAGCATTATGAGACTCAGAATAAGCAATTCCAACCACTTTACAAAGAGTGGGAACGTGAATTTCAGCAGTGGCAGGACCAACTTCAGGCCTATCCTCACAAAGACCAGCTTCATGAGTGTGAGAAACAGTGGAAAATGTGGCAGGGGCAAATGAAAGCCACTTACACTCACCTTCAAGAGAAGGTGAAGTCTTTTCAAAACCTGAATACTCAGTGTCCCGGGAATACGCTTCCATTTTCTCCATACTCTCAAACAGTGCAAAGTAGCCTGCCTGTTTTACCTGCAGCTACACTTCCTCCATTAACTACTGGGTTTTCTGCTGGCCCAGGGGCATCTGACACGACTGTTGCAAAAGAACCTGGACCTAAGAGCGCCCAAACCCCAGAAACAAGACCAACTCTGTTTCCCACTTCTAATTCTTTTTCTTTTAAAGTTAGTGAATCACTTTCCAGTTCTCAGGTGACAGAAGGGATCAGGGCAGCTCTTCTTCCTACTCCTTCATCTGGTTCTTTCACGTCCAAAACAGAAGATTCTTCTACCACTTCCCAGAGCACGGAGACAACAAGGCCAACTTTGTTTCCTGCTCCTACCTCTTTTACATTTAAAGTTACAGAGTCAGTGCCCTCTTCTCAAAATACAGAAACTGCTAGACCAGCTCTTCTTCCTACCCCTACTACTACTACATTTACATACAAAGCAACTGACTCTCCTGCTACTTCCCAGACCATGGAGGCAACAACCAGACCAGCTTTGCTTCCTACCCCTACCCATACTTCCTTTCCTTTTAAAAATAGTGATTCATCGGTCATCCCGCAGGCAACTGAAACAGCTAGGCCAGCTTTGCTTCCTACTCCTACTTCTGCATCTGCTTTTTCATTTAAGGTTAATGATTCAAATGCAGCTACCCAAGTCAGTGAAACCACCAGACCAGCCCTTCTTCCTACCCCTTCCTCTGCTTCTTTTTCTTGCATTGATACACCAGCCTCTTTGCCTTATCATTCAAACATGACAGCATCTGCTAGCTCTTCAGACCAAGGTGATTCTTATGCTCCTCTGGCCAAACAGGCAGCGGCATTTGGGTCAGCCTCATCTGACCATGCTTCTGTAAAAGTGAAATCAGATTCTACAGTAGCTTCCTCATCTGTGTCCACCACTACTATCACTACCACCACTGCTTATCAGAACAGATCCTTGAAGCCAGCTGGGTTTTCTGATACCCCCAGGGCACCGTACTATGAAGGTCCCAAGGGCCCAAGGTAGGTATTCTTTTTGTTTTATTTTCACTTGGAAAATCCTATATTATATACATTTAGAGATGTGATATCTTTATAGAGATAAGAATATGCTTGTCTGATAATCAGATTGGCAGATCTGATTATGTTAACTATTGTACATCCCCCAAGTCACTTCCCATGAGATGGGTTGCTATATACCGTAATTTAATAAATAAATAGTTATTGGCATATTCCCACATTGCCAAACTATGCTTTACATAGATTTATTTATTTATTTTATTTCTTGAACTTATATGCCACCCTTCTCCTAGGACCCAGGGCGGCTTACAAACAATAATAGATACACTTTAGACATTCCTAAATAATTTAGGAAACTATTCTTCCTTCTGATAATAAAGGATGCTTCTTGAAACAGGGCTCTGAAGTCAGGAGTACGCTTTAAAAGTTGTCTGTCAACAACTTAGCAGCCAAAATGGTTTCATAAACAATCCAAAAGAAAGAATCCCAAATAATGCGGAAGAAAAGCAGAAATTATACAGCCAGATAGCTCATATTTACACTTAGGGAAGACCCCAGGGTATTCCGATATTCCTCAACTTACAACCTCAGTTTCTGTTGCTAGGTGAGACATTAGTTAAGTGAGTTTTGTCCCATTTTATGATCTTTTTGCCACAGTTGTTAAGTGAATTTACTGCAGTTGTTAATAGCATGTTTGTTAAGTGAATCTGGCTTCCCCTGACTTTGCTTGTCTGAAGGTCACAAAAAGTGATCATATGACCATGGGAATGCAGCAACGGTTGTAAATGTGAAAAATGGTCATAACTCATTTTTTCAATGACATAACTTTGAACAGTCACTAAACAAGCTGTTGTAAATCAAGAACTACCTGTATAGAAGGAAGAGTACATAAATTCACAACGGTAACTGTAGAATTGAAGCTGATGTATTATATCAGATGCTCCAAAGTATCTCGCAGCTGGAGTATTGACAAACCAAATATAAAGCCTATCTCAGAAACAACTCCAGCAATATTTGTTACAAATTCACTCTTATTTAAATTAGGGCCAGAATCATTTGATAATCAGAAATACTTTGTAATCATTTCAAGTACTCTCTTGTTTCATTACAGTAAAGGGATTTGTACAAGTTTTGTTTGTATTTAAATTTGATGCCTTTAAGTATTTTGCCATTTTATCTGACTTGAAGTTGAATTTTGCACTGAAAGAAGGAATACAGAATAAATAATGCATAAAATAATATTTTTACAAATGTTCATTCAAATACCAAATCCCTGGAGTGATCATTCCATTCATGTGCCACAAATTATATCTTTAATATATTTTTATCTTATCTCCATTGTCAAGTGCAGTGTAGTGTAGTGTAAATCGTGTACTACATAGATAAGATTTATAATATACTACTAGATCAGTGGTTCTCAACCTTTCTGAGGTTGAGACCCCACTTGCCCCACCCATGCGCGCCGTGACCCCAACCTGGGGTGCGCGCACGCAAAATTTTTTTTAAAAAAAATCCAAAACAAAACAAAATGGCGGCTGCGACGGGTGGATCTGCGCATGCGTGGATCGGCCCGTCGCACGCGCCACGCATGCGCGCATCCGCCCGCCGCGGGCCGCCATTTTTTTTTAAAAAAAAAATTAAAAAAAACAAAAAAAACAAAATGGCGGCCACGACGGGCGGATCTGCGCATGTGGGATCGGCCCGTCGCACGCGCCACGCATGCGCACATCCGCCTGTCGCGGGCCGCCATTTTTTTTTATTTTTTTTAAAAAATTTTTTAAAAAAACAAAAACAAAATGGCGGCCACGACGGGCGGATCTGCGCCTGCGCGGATTGGCCCGTCGCACACGCCACGCATGCGCGGATCCGCCCGTTGTGGTCCGCCATTTTGTTTTTATTTTATTTTATTTTTTTAATTTTTTTTTAATTTTTTTTCCCGGCGCGACGGGCGGATTTGAGTGTGCGCGGCGCGCGCGCGCCAAAAAAATAAAAAAAAATTTAAAAAAATTAAATTTTTTTTAAAAAAATTTAAAAAATAAAAAACAAAAAAACAAAATGGCGGCCGGCGGTGCCCGGCGACCCCCGCGAAATGGTCTCGCGACCCCAAATGGGGTCACGACCCCAAGGTTGAGAACCACTGTACTAGATTAACATTATGACAAGGATGAAAAATGTTTGATGAAAAATCAATTAGGAATTCCCAATGAAAAATATTTAAAAATCTTTATCTGGAAACATAATAAAATATGCCTATTTCCTAGTATAATACGTTAGTGCTCAAGTTGACATAGAGACAATGTTAATATAAAATGCTAGGCCAGAACAAAAAACCCTTTTCAATTAGAAAAACATATCAGACTATGGGCCTGACACAGAGCAGCTCTAACCAGAGCAAGATTTTGAGTTTCTGGATTCTATGTAAAATACAGGCAGTTTCATCAAGTACCTTATTCAGAGAATGTGTGTGTGTGTGTGAGAGAGAGAGAGAGGACATTACTCATATCTTCTTTTATTTAAAACTATATGCTTTTGTCAGAGCACAACTTTTAAAGTCATTAATTGACAGGACAGCTCATTGGGACCCATCAATCTTACCTTCTCCAAGATACAAACATGTAGGAAGTAGAAAGAAGACTAGGCTTATAGCTAGCTGAAGCCATCCAACTGAGAACTTCCTAACTTGATCTGAAAGGAATCAACTGCCCAGGAGATTATCTTATCTGATTTTTTAATTGCTGTAGTTATCATATTTTATTCAATACAGTTACTTTAATCAATAAACAAATTTTAAATTTTATATTTATTCCTCTGACTAGGAGAATTGTTTTATAGAAAAGTCTCACCAAAGCTGTTAATTGAATAAAACATTCTGTCTAATTCCACAGATTCGATGAACCCGGGGGAAGAGGCGTTGAATCTCCAAGGCAACAAGGTCCTCATTTTCAGGGCCAACACTTAGAAGATCCAAGGGCAAGACTTCAAAATCAACATATAGATGGATCTTCAGAAAAACGGACAATTCCTCGAGGGCCAGCAGCAGCATTTTACGCTCCTTTGGGAACATCACACATGCCGTCTTCTCAAGCAAGTGGACCAAGGGGGCAGGGACCCAGACCTCCTTTGGGACAACAGAACCTTCAAGGAGAAAATAAAGAACTATTTACTGATACTGTCAATAAATCTAAATTTATCTCCGATGTAAAAGTTTCTGGCCCAGTTCAGCCAGATAAGGATCTGCCTAATGTACACCAAAATACATCCAAAAAGAAGGCCAGAGAAGGAGTGTCAGTGTCAGAAATAAAGAAACCAAGTGCCATGGATTCTGGATTACAAGCAGAAGCATCCAAAACTTCTTGCACTTCCACAAGTCTGCATCAGTCCAATATTCCTCCAGCACCAGGAGGGAAGAAAACATCACTGCCATCACCAATCATAAAAAAAAAAGATTTAAACTCTGCAGAAAATAAATTGGTTTCTCCAGACAATAAACAGAGTAAGGAATCATCTAAAGTAGAAAACAGGGAGAAGGGACAGATGAAACCAGGAGATAACCAGGGAATAGGGCCAGCTGCCAGAGGCAGAGGCCAGTACAGAATGGAAGATACTAGAGGCAGAGGACAGGGTCAATTAGAAGATATGAGAGGAAGGGGAATAGCAAATAGAGGGAGAGGTCAATCAAGGGATGTTGTTGGTAGAGAGAGAAGCAGCGGGCTAGGAACCCATGACAAACTTCCAGAAGGTCAGTTAGGCAACTGGGAATCTGGAATGAGTAGACAGGGAGATAACCAGGAAAGAGTATTGGGCAGGCAATCAAATAGCCAAGAAAGAGGATTACCGGCGCCTCGGATAGGCAGCAGGGAAAGAATCCAAGCAAATAGTCAGGAAAGAGGTACAATCAGGCCTCCCAGCAGTCAGGAGAGAGGACTGGACTGGCAAATTGGAAGCAGGGAGAGAGGCCCGGGTCGACAACCTACTAATCGAGAGAGGGACACAGATAGACAAGGTAATGGTCGGGAAAGAAAACCCATTAGAAGGCCTACCAGGTGGGACCAGGACCCACACAGATGTGATACAGGACTTGGAGAAAACACTGAAAATTTACTGCCATTTTGTGAAGAACCACCAAGGCCTCCGTGGAGTTATGGAGAGGGAAGCATAGAAGAAAGTCGTTCATTTGACTACAGAGATATTCCTCCTTTAGAACACAGACGATTGGATGATTGGGAAAGAGATAGATATTGGCACGATCGAGACCAGAGGTATGATGATTCCCTTGATCCATATGAGAGAGCGGAGGAGGTGCCACAGCATCATCCCTTACCCCCTCTTTCGCCACTTCCCCCTCTTCCTCCTTTACCTCCTTTGGTGGATCGAGAACCACTTTGGGATGATTGGGAAAGGCCATTGAGTAGAGACAGAGAGGGAGACAGGGATCTTGACAGGATCAGAAGACCCTTGGATGTGTATGATCGTGAATTGGAAAGAGACTGGGACAGGGATTATATCAGACCATCGGGGGACAGAGATGCATTGAATTGTGATATGGACATACCACCTCTACCTCCTTTGCCACCTCTGCCGCCACTTCCTCCCATAGATAGATATCATGAGGACAGATGGTTAGAAGAGAGAGAGAGAGATTTCTACAACAGAAATTCTAGAGACAGAGGGGCGATTAGAATTCGTGAATATCCAGAAAGACATGATACATGGAGAGAACAGTCTGATTTCCCTCCCGACAGAGGAGACTGGGAAAGAGAAAGGTTTTCAGAGAGGTGGTATCTTGATGAAATGGATAGATTTATATTGGATCCACCACCCATGCTGCCACGCTCATCTGAATTGTTGGATGAAGAGTCAGATTTAGCTTCTGAGCAGTCATTAGGAGGAGTAATGGTTCTTAGTCAAAGGCAACATGAAATAATCTTGAAGGCTGCCCAAGAACTAAAGATGCTACGGTGAGTTGATTTTTTTTTTCTTGTCTATTTTAGAATAATTATTCTTTCCTTAGTCTTCTGTTCATATAAATTACCCTTACCAAGTGCTTTTAAAAATATAGTTAGGCATCAACTATACATTTTTAATCACTTTAAATGAAAAGGCATTTTATGCTAGTTGAAATAACTGCTTTAAATAGTATACAATATCTCTTAAGCTAAAGGGGTTTTTTTTTTTTAATTTGGACCCTCCATTAAATATATAAGCACAAAAAGTAAATGATAGAAGAGTCAAATAACATAGCAGGTGATATTTTTTTAATTGTGATGATGAAGAAAGAATCCTATAGTGTAATCTCAAATAGAATTGAGTGAGTGAAGGGCATAAGAAAACAAAAGCTCTGGAAAATTTACAGAATCATTCATATAGGTTTCCTTTACGAATGCAGTTCCATCACCCAACTCCATTTGAGAAGTAAGTTGAGATAATTCTGAGAAGGCTACCAATTAATAATTCTTCCAAGAGAGTTTTATCTCACACCTGTGAATTATATCTTTAGATCCAGTACCTTAAAATATTTGTGCAGAAAATTAACAAGCTATAGAAGTCTGCTTTTGCTTTGTTTAATTTAAACTACTCCTGCTTAAGTGTATAATTATGTAAGTATGTCAATACATCATCCTATCCTATTTTGAATAGATGGTATAATATACTTTTAGAGCTGTTGTGGGGGCAAGTGAGTCACATTTAAGGATTCCAGGTTCAGTTTTTGGCATCTGTTCTTTTTAACTTATTGCCTGATAGGGCCATAAATCTGAAGGTGGAAGGTCTCCTGGAGGCGGCATTCCAGTGTTAAACTAAAAGTGTGTACGTTTGTATCCTTAAAAAGACCATTTACGACAAACAATATACTTTTCTGATTATAGGGAACAAAAAGAACATATGCAGAAGATGAATGAATTTGTTCCTGACACTCAAATGTCTGAACTCCCATTGCAAGAAATGTCTAGGTCACAAAGTGCATCTGCTAGGAAAGATAACTTTCAGGTAAATTAAAATATTGCTTATAAATGGCTTTCAGATAGACTGTATGTTTTAAAAAGTATTTATAGTTTGGTTTTCCTATAAAAAAAATCCTCAAGATAATTTGCAAAGTGTCCTAAATCATCATAAAATGTAGCAAAATACAAGTATGTACACCCACACCTCATTTAGCAACCAGGTTCCATTTCGACAACCAGGTCATTAAGCAGAATGGTTGCTAACAGAATATGTGACTAAGATAGACACACCGCAAGGATCACTGGATGTTACCATCTTATTCAGATTAAGTTCTGTCATACAACTACAACAAGCAATATTCTACTTGTCAGCATTTGTTGTCAAGAGTACAAAATTTGGTCATACACGTATGTCTTGGTTGGAAAATGGGTGTTTTATTGCTGTCATATATGCAAATGGTCACTAACCAAGGTAGTTGTTAAATGAAGGGGTATAACAACAGATCAAAGCATGAAATCTGAATGGCCTTATATGTTTAACTGAAACCATTTTTTATGATTTGCCTGAAGCAATAAAACCCTTGACCATAATGCTGAGACATAGGAAGATAACTATGGACCACTGAGACTATTGTTGCTAATAAAAGGATTTTATGTATATATGCATATTTATATAGCCACCCAAGTTACAAATTACAAAACACAAAACATCTAATAAATATAAACACCAAATACAAAACAACTAAGGCTAACTCAAAATCATATTAACATTTATTTATCCTGCTTATCATTTTTATAAATAACTCGAGGCCAATACACCTAACACTTCTTCCTCCTCTTATTTACCCTTTGAGGTAAGTGGGGCTGAGAGAACACAATTGACCCAAGATCATTCAGCTGGTTTTCATGCCTAAGGCAGAACTAGAACTCATAGGTTTCCTGGTGCCTTAACCACTACACCAAATTGGCTCCCAAACAAGCATCCCCCAAACCATTTCAAGATGGATTGATCTGATATTCTGGCTCAGTGTTCACAGAAAACCCAGGTGTTCATGGCCTTACAGAAGACCAGCACATGCCCATTTGAATTTCAGAGATATGCTGTTCCAAAAGAGGTGCATGTTTGATTTTGTTTTATTTTTGTGCCTTCAAGTTGGTCTTGACTGTTGGTATCAGTATAGTAGGTCAAACCATTTTGGAAGGGGTTTGCCATGGCCTTCTTCCTAGGTATGAGAGCGAGTGACTGACCCAAAGTCAACTAACTAGTTACATGTCTAAGGCAAGACTGGAACTTACAGCCTGCAAGTTATTAATCCAGTCCCTTTATATTTGCTAGTTTAGATGTTTATAAATAATAACATTTTTAAAATATGTCCTAATTTATATTTGTTTTGTACCGTTTTTAACACTGAATGTACACATTTTAGAAAAAGATCAAGGCATATAGTTGTATAGCATTGGTTCCCTATATATGTTCTATCATGCTTAACAAAAGCTTCATGTAGCCTTCTCCAAAATTATAGTTATGCTGGCTGGGAATGAAGGAAAAAAATTTAGCATGCAAGCGGCCATCATTTAGCCTAGTGAGATTGCAATCATGGCTGATGATAACGTTGATATAACAATTATTTTACAATTTTTATTTTCAATTTTCCCATTATCCAGGCCTCTTCTGAAATGCAAGGTAAAATGACAGCAGAGGAACAACCTATTAAGCCTTCTCCAGCAGTAATTATAAAGCCTCCTGTCTTGTTTCGGAAACCTGGTCCAACCATTAAGCCACCTCCTGTAAAATCTTCTCCAGTGACAAGACCCCCTGTTTCACCTGCAAAGATTCCTATCCCAACAGGGAAACCATCTGTTCCACCAATTCCCATTTCAACTGCAGCAACAGCTCAGGTTTCAGTTCCCATGGTAAAGACATCAACTGGTATGACTCAAGAACGTTGGGATGAGGACTGTTTTCAGGGACTTTGGGACAGTAGTGAGGATAAAGGGTTGAAATCAGAATATGACTTATCTACATCGGATTCTTCATTGCCTTCATCAATATCTCTTCTGCCTAGTATGGCACCCCCTACCAAACCACCAATTATTCATCAGACTGTTGACTATGGACATGGACACAGCCATGGTCAAGGTAAATGCTGCTAATGTTTTGATTACTACTTAATAAAACATTTAAGGAGCTTTCTAAAGAAGCCTGTCCTGGGGTCTCTTGATGTTGGATAACTATTGCCTTTCCAGTCTCACCTTTAGGGGGAAAGTTGTAGAGGAGGTTGTGGGATAACAACTACAAATACTGTGAAAGAAGCAGATTTAGACCTCAGGCCTGACAAGGGGACTAAAATCACATCAGTATTCCTCATGAATGACCTGTACTGAGATTTGAAAGAAGGGAATATGTCTGTGCTTGCTCTGCTAAATCTCTTAGTGGCCTTTGATAATATTGACCAGTGTATTTTTCTGGATTGCCTGTGAGGGCTGGAGATCAGAGTCACTATATAGTGGTGAATGAGCTTCTATGTGAGCAAGCAATTGCAGTTAATGTTTGAAAGCAAAGAAAATTCCATTATGCCATAATACTCAACCCTTTCTCTGTCCTGTTTAATATCTACATGAAGCCACTGGGAAAATCCACCAGTTTGAAGTGAGATATCAGCATGAGTCGGCCTTCTCCAGGTCCCGTCAGCCAGACAGTGTTGCCTGGCGGGGCCTAGGGGAAGGGCCTTCTCTGTTGCGGCCCCGGCCCTCTGGAGTCAACTCCCCCCGGAGATCCGTATCACCCCCACCCTCTCCGCCTTTCGTAAACTACTAAAGACCCATCTCTGCCGACGGGCCTGGGGCGGTTGACATCTTGCCCCTAGCCAGTGTATGTTTGTGTGTACGTTTGCTGAATGAATGGTTTCTTAATTTAGGGGTTCCCTTTTTTATATATGTATTTTTTATATATGTATTATGTAGTTTTTTATATTGGATTTCTATTTATGCTGTGAGCCGCCCTGAGTTCCCGGAATAGGGCGGCATAGAAATTTGATAAAAAAAATAAATAAATAAAAAATGTTGATCAGTTCATCCAGGCCAAGTTAGGAATGTGGTGGAAGTCTAGAGCCAGTATCTGGAAACTGTAAGGGTCTTTAATTATTATCAATTTGTATTTAACAGATATAACCATCAGTAAAAGTGAACAACAAATTCCTTACGGGGAGCGAATAACTCTGCGTCCAGAACCTCATGAAAGGCAACCCTTTTCAAAAGGTGGATTTATTTTTTGTTGTCACAGAAATATCTCTTTGAGAAAAAAGAAATCTGTTTGGTATTTGATAGCTTTATTTTTAAGATGAACTGCATTTTTCTCTTTGTGGTATATACTTTAAATGCTTTGGAATATTTTAAATAATTTATAATGGGCATAAAATTGGCATATGAAAGGAAGTATAGGTAATCCTCGATTATAATAGTTTGAAATTACAATGGCACTGAAAAAAGTAATTTTTCACACTTAAAACCATTGCAACATCCTTGTGGTCACATGATCAAAATTCAGATGCTTGGCAATTGACTCGTATTTATGACAGTTGCAGTGTCCCGGGGTCATGTGATCATTTTTTGTAACCTTTTGACAAGCAAAGTCAATGGGGAAAAGCCACATTTGACTGTGGTGATTCACTTAACAACCTTGGCAAGAAAAGTTGCAAAATGGGACAAAATTCACCTATCAAATGTCTCACTTAGCAACAGAAATGTTAGGCTCAATTGGGGTCATACGTCGAGGACTACCTGTAGTAGGTTCAACTTTCCCTAATGTGATCCTTTTGCTTGCAATTTAGTTCAGCTCAAAAATTTCTTTATTATAATATTCTAGTCCTAAAATTATTTTGACTTCTTATTTCCAGAACACTTAGGCCAGCGGGATCGATGCACCAAGGAGAGAGAGAATTATTTTGAACGACAAAATAATACCAATCCTGACCACAGGGATTTCAGGAGGGAACGAGAACCGTATAGAGACCGGATTTCTGGAGATCATGATCGGGAACGATTTGACAAAGAACGATACCCACGAGAAGACAGGTATGTGAAACCGTAATACCTAAATAAGAAAATATGCCTTCATAATGATTATTGAAACCTTTATATAGTCAGTTTTCTGTATAAATAAAAATCATGTTATAAATAAGGATAAAATCCTATTCTGGGATGGATGGATGGATTGAAATTCCTTTTATTCTTAATTGTGGGGCAACACATATCATGATGCCATTTTGATAGACTTAAGTTTTCCTCTGTTGCTATTTTGCTAATTTGTTTCTCTTGCATTTTTTGCTAATTATTTATAGTTATACTAAACCTCTCATCGGGCATGTTGTGGTATTAGATTAATAAAGATGTCATTCTGGACCAGTTCAGAGGTTGCCTGTTTATATCATGCCTGATCTGAAGCAAAATTTATGCCTCACAGGAAAATACGGAAAAACACTGAAAAACAAAAGTCATTGTAGTTTATTTTTCAACAGAATCAGATGAAGCTTTCAGGAAAAAGTGGCATTTTTGAGAGCATGTTAAGCATGGAGCAAGGGACCCTAAATTCATTTGTTTTCATTTGTCTTTAGTAAAATTTCTATACCTTAGTTATTTTGGGAGTGGATTCTGTAACTAAAGTCACCTCTTGGCAAGATGGGCATTATACATTTAATAAATAAATAAACATTTGCTAGATAATTGCTTTGGGGACAGATCATAATTTCAAATTAATTGAGGGTAATATATAGATTTTTTTTTCTTTTAAAGGATCTTTGCATGTAGAGGACACATAATTTTAAGAAATTAACTTCTAATAGATAATGTTCACTAATTGGTAGGAGATCAACCAGGTTTTTGCCCTCTTCCCTAAAATCACTGTAGGATATACTATACAGATGTGCTATTTACAGTGGTCCTACTAAATACATATATTAATTGCATGCAGTAGCAGTAACGAATGAGGAAATTGGAGACTCTCTTCCACATTTTTAGATAATTTGTGTAATATGCCGAGCATTCATTCTGGACACTGGCTTTATTGTCAGTTTGGGGGGTTTATTGCTGTTTAGTGAGCCACCCTAAGTGTTGGCACATAAAATGAGCATAAAGTCGTTTAAATAAATAAATAAATTCACATGAGTACTTTCTCCATTTGACAGGCCATCTCCTTCAAGAAATCAGTCTTACCGTGACAAAGATCATTCAGTCTCAAGAAGGGGAGGATTTGAAAGACAGTCATATGAGCGGAAGCCTGAGCGTCCTCCTTATGATCATGGGCCTTCCATGTTTGGAGGTATAATTCCAAATAATTGAGTATTGGAATAGAAAATTAGCGAGTTAGAATGAGGCTAGAAATGTAAATTCGATTGATATTACTTAACAAATACAGTTGAAAAGACCAATTGCAAGGGAGGGATATCCATTACTCCCAGATATCTGTTAAATTGCAAATTACATCATTTACAATAATTGACAAACTGTTGTTGAACATATCTATTATTGGGAAGACAGTATCTAGACAGAAGTATGATTTTTTGTTTCTGAAGTTCAGTAAATGACACTCTGCTAGAGAGAGGTTCCCTGAAGATGGGCTCCAGCATGAGTCCAAAAGCTCAGAAGAATAAACCTCTAGTCCCGGTTACTAACCCAGATTGGATCCTGCAGTATTATCCTGGGACACATATTCACCTTCATTTGTGAAATGAAGTCTGTTAAAGTAAGGTTTCAAGGTCTATTTAAATTATTTAATTTTCTAATTAAAAAGTAATTGTAAGAATAATTATATAAATTATATGTATCAGTATCATATAATAGAGTATCTGGAAACTCCCATTGATGCAGAATGCAGCTGGATCAATACACATAACACCTCTGCTCCACAAGGTGCCCGTTTGCTTATAGGTCCAATTCATGGTGGCTGGTTTTGACCTTTTAAGCCCTTCATGGTATAGGACTGGGTTATCTGAGGGATCTCCTGTCTCCTTATATCAGCTTGACAGATAGATGGATGGATGGATGAGTATACATTTAGATATTAGTAAACCAGTAATGTGCTGTATAGAATTCTGACTTAACTTGTGAATAAGCAAAAGGTTCGTGCACATTGCTCAGTTTCACTTGAGTTTACCTCAACTAAGGCTGCAAACAAACTTGCGTAGCTCTGTCTGGCTTTCTTAGAATTATGCACAAACATGAACATCAATAGGCATTGATGTCTACAAGAAAGGACCTATATAAATAGACTGGCAGGTTAGGCTTATCCTATATATTATTGACTGCTTAAAATTTTTAATGGATTCTCATGGAAGACACTGGTCATCAATACAATGCCTGCATTCATTATGGCACAGATGATGCCTTCCCATAATAATCATTACAGAATTTGCAGAGTTAATAAATTTATTTTTTGTAACATTAAAAATGACAACTATCGAGAAGGCAAAAAACTCAGAATTTCACAATCTTGCACTAATTGAGCCATTATTTATATGTTTATATTCATTTTTATACCTGTAATCAAGACAATCTATAGTATTTTGGAGAATTACTGACATAGATCATTCATGGTAAATTAATGATTCAGCCTGTGCAGGCAGAGATGAATCTGATGTTAAAGCAGCAGTGGTGAAATGCCCCATAGCAGAATTTATCCTTTTCCCCATGAAATCCATTCATATGCTCATATATCAGTCTTCTAATCTTAGGTAGCTACCATATAATGAGCATGAAGCTACTAAAATGACGTTTTAAAGAGATACAATAGAGATATGAAAATCAAGATTTCCTTCCTTTCTTGTTTTATAGTGCTATCTTCTGGTTGCTTATATTTGCAGTGGTAGAATCATTAGGAAGAAAATGTCAGATTATTTGACAAAACTTATTATTCTGTCCAGATATTTATATCTTACTTTTTTCCCTCTTCTCTTTCATGGAAATTTGATTAAAGGTGATCGGAGAAATTACGCTGAGGATAGAATTCCCATTTCTGCTCCAACAATACCACGACAACCGCCACCTGCCCCACGTGTAGAGAGAAAACCAGAATCAAAAAATGTGGATGACATATTGAAACAGCCTGGACGGGAAAGTAGACCAGAACGGGTAAGTACTATGACTCTGGGTTTCTAATATGAGGTAATAATTATGTGTAAGGAATTTCATATTTTTGTTAATATTTATGAAACAATACTTTTTGAAGCATTCATGGCTTCCTTCAAAAGTCTTTGGTGCATGCCTAAGTCCATAATTGTACAATTATATTGTCATAGAATTTTCTCAGCAGATGGTTTTTTTATATGAAGAATTAAATTATTGAATCTTGTATACTTAGCTATCAGGAAGGATTACAATTAGAGCAAAAGGTTGGTGTGAAGAAAGAGCAGTTTGTGCACGTGGACTCCTACATTTGCCAATAGTTTTCCAGCAGTATCTTGATTTCCAAAGATATTTTCCTTTTTCATTCTGTAACCTCTTGTCCAAATAATTTTCTCATTCTCTGTTTAAACTATAATTACTACAAAGTAGTATTATCCTAGTAATCAGAATTACTTAGGTCATAACTGGTTTCCTCCAGTATTATTTTGATCCTAGACTCTGGTGGGAGAAAAATGTGAATGGTGAGTGAGTTATAGCATGCCAAATTTGAAATCTAGTCCACTACTGCTACAAATATGGTTGTCATATTTCATTTTCTGAATCTTTACTGATCTGCAAAGATTTTGAGCTCGTTCAGTAACCGTTCAAAGTTACTGAATGAGGGGGACTTAACAAACATTCTTCATAGTTGCAGCTGTTGCAGCATCCCCACGGTCACATAACTGTTATTCTGGTGGCAACCAATTCACAATTACAATGGTCACTCCATCCCATGTCACGTAATCACCATTTGCAATTTTCACTGCCATTTTTCAAAAAGCAGAGTCAGTGTGGTTGCAAATGGCAATTACATGGCTGCATGACACTAACTGCACAAGATTCACTTCATGATAAGCAATTGGGACTGCCACATCTGCCATTTTATGACAGTGTAGTTGCATGACACCACACTTTACGATGGTGTTGCTTACTGCCAAAATTGGTTGTCCCAGTTACAATTAAGTGAGGACTAGCTATAGCTTGCCAGTCTATAGTCATAAAAATTACTTGGTCTGCTGAATCCTCATTGTTCAGCTTAATAAGCATGCATTATTTCATGTTTGTGGTTTCTGTTTTAGATCGTCATAATCATGCGAGGATTGCCAGGCAGTGGAAAGACTCACGTTGCTAAGCTCATCAGGGTAAGTGGATAATTGTTTTCTTTGTCTTCAGTTTGTACTGAAGAATAGAGTTGAATTGTATGTTGTTCCAGTCACTTGTTGTATCTCTTTTCTCCCACAGTTTCATTTCTTTATCTACCCACAGGACAAAGGGAAGTCATTTTTTATGGGCATTCTGGACTTTGCACCATACATATTATTTAAGATTACGTTGTGTAACTTTCTTATCCTATCGTAGATAACAACCAGGTTAATTGAACTGGATATGGAAATAGAATGTTTTCTTAGAAATTGGATGAAAATTTAGCTTTGATGTTATATATTTCAGGATTTTTCTTTATTTTTTCTTTGTAGGATAAAGAAGTTGAATGTGGAGGAGCTGCACCCAGAGTACTCAGTCTGGATGATTATTTTATCACTGAAATAGAAAAAGAAGAGAGGGATCCAGACACAAAGAAAAGAGTAAAAAAGAAGGTATTCTTAAAGTATATTCCAATTGTTAATTATTGTAACTAATTAAAAATGAAAACTGTCGGTCAACAGCCAAGAAGCTATCCTAATCTACACACTATTTCAGAAAAAATTAGATTATGATCTGGGAGTGCAGAGTTGACAACTTTTCCAATTGAACAAATCTTTGATTATGTGTCACTAAATTAATGTCTGTTACTCTACAATTTAATCTGTATTTTCTGGATTAAGAAATTAGTTTCTTTAGAATCAAATGGGTTTTAGAAGATTTGGACAATTTTCCTGTCAGAACAGTTTGTATTCTTCATAGTTCCCTGATTACTTTCGGGATGTAAAAGTCTTTGATTATCAGTTATTGTTTATAGATATTTTATTGATGGGTCATTAGTTTTTTGCCTCAGATATAACTCATGCAAGATAGAGAAAAATATGCAACAAGCAGTTTGCTGTTTGAATGCAGTTTAAAATTCTGCAAAATTCTGTTTTGATATCACAAAGCAAATATAGCAGGTTTAAACATTGAGAAGTTGGAAGAGTCCATGAGGATCATTTGAAACTTCTGTAATGTTCAGAAATACCAATTAAACTGGAAAGATTCTGAACCTGTGTTTGGAATTACTGATAGTTTAGACAAAATTAAATAAGCAAAATGTAAATCCAGGAAAAATAAGTAAAAGGATAGGATACCTTGAGTACCTTGGATTCTCTTTAAATGATCAACTTAATAGCACAGCAGTTCTCCTGGACCAGGCTGTGTCATTAAATCAACAGCATTGTTTGTGGCTAGATAAATGGTCAGATATGTTTTTATTCGTTTCCTGATAAGATGTGGACTTAGATATAATATGTATTGATTGAACTATTATACTATGTTCTAAGCCAATGGACGATTTCAACTTGTATAGAATATCACTGTAACTATGCTTAATTAATATGATGGATTTAGTGCAGTGATGAATTTGAGATATTGTCTCAAATTCTCTGCGACAAAAAAGTTGGAATATGTCCAAAAGAACCTTGGTTAAAGCAGAGATAGTTAATGCAACACTCTCCAGATTTTTGAATTTCAGCTCCCATCCTAACCTCCGATTCCTAATTGTCAGCAATATTGATTCTCATTTATTAGAGCAAGTGATAGTAGCATTTTCTGGCATTGGTGGACAATTCTGATCTTTTTAAGTTTGACTGTCAGAGTGGACTTGTAATACTGAGAAATTTGCTGGGGGAAATAAGAAGAGAACAAGCCTGTTAATTTTCCTTGACTTGCCAGCATCTTTCAGTACTAAGAACCATAGTAGCCTTCTGTATAACCTTAAGAAATGGAAATTAGGGTGAATTGTGTCCCACTACTTCAATACATGTCAAATGTCTTTGTTATTGATCTCCTACCCAGCATTTGTGCCATAGGCTTAATAAGGGACCATCTTACCCCATGATGTTTAGGAATCTGCATAAAACTGATGCATGGATTTATCCATGTTTGTAATTAATTGAATGCCAATAACATGCCCTATGTCATTCCTTTTCATTTCAATTTCATAAATTTTATCAGTTATTCATTCCTAATGTAGGACAGCAATAGATAGATTTAAGTTATTCAGGAAAAAAGTTTTGTTCTTTGCCTAACATTTCCTTTTTCTGGATCAGGTTTTGGAATATGAATATGAAGCTGATATGGAAGAGATCTATCGTGCCAGCTTGTTTAAAACTTTCAAGAAGACTTTGGATGATGGATTTTTCCCCTTCATCATTCTTGATGCCATCAATGATAGAGTACGGCAATTTGAGCAATTCTGGAGCGCTGCAAAAACAAAAGGATTTGAGGTAAGCATCCCTAGATAATTTCTGTAATTATTAATACTTCTAAAACAAACTTCCACTGGTTTGGAATCATAAACATTAATATTTTGTAAGATAGGCAATAATAGCAGATTTAGGTTTAGGTACATAGTGAGGGGAAAAATTATTTCATCCCCTGCTGATTTTGTACGTTTGCCTACTGACAAAGAAATGATCAGTCTATAATTTTAATGGCAGGTTTATTTTAACAGTGAGAGAGAATAACAGCAAAAAAACCCAGAAAAATGCATTTCAAAAAAGTTATAAATTGATTTGCATTTGAGTGAGTGAAATAAGTATTTGATCCCCTATCAATCAGCAAGATTTCTACCTGCCAGATGTCTTTTATACAGGTAACGAGCTGAGATTAGGAGCACTCTCTTAAAGGGAGTGCTCGTAATCTCAGCTTGTTACCTGTATAAAGGACACCAGTCCACAGAAGCAATCAATCAGATTCCAAACTCTCCACCATGGCCAAGACCAAAGAGCTGTCAGGGACAAGATTGTAAACCTACACAAGACGAATGGGCTACAAGACTATCGCCAAGCAGCTTGCTGAGAAGGTAACAATAGTTAGTGTGATTATTTGCAAATGGAAGAAACACAAAATAACTGTCAATCTCCCTCAGTCTGGAGCTCCATTCAAGATCTCACCTTGTAAAGTTTCAGTGGTCATGAGCATGGTGAGGAATCAGCCCAGAACTACATGGGAGGATCTTGCCAATGATCTCAAGGCAGCTGGGACCATAGTCATCAAGAAAACAATTGGTAACACGCTACGCCATGAAGGACTGAAATTCTGTAGCACCCCCAGGGTCCCCCTGTTCAAGAAAGCACATGTACAAGCCTGTGTGAAGTTTGCCAATAAACATCTGAATGATTCAGAGGACAACTAGGTGAAAGTGCTGTGGTCAGATGAGACCACAATCAAGCTCTTTGGCATCAACTCAACTTGCCATGGTTGGAGGAGGAGAAATGTGGCCTATAACCCCAAGAACACCATCCCCACAATCAAACATGGAGGTAGAAACATTATGCTTTGGGGGTGCTTTTCTGCTAAGGGTACAGGAAGATTTCACTGCATCAAAGGGACGATGGACGGTGCCATGTACCGTCAAATCTTGGGTGAGAACCTCCTTCCCTCAGCCAGGGCATTGAAAATGGGTTGTGGATGGGTATTCTAGCATGACAATGAAGCAAAGGACTGGCTCTAGAAGAAGCACATTAAGGCCCTGGAATGGCCTAGCCAGTCTCCATACTTTAATCCAATAGAAAATCTGTAGAGGGAGCTTCAAACTTGGGATTTATTTTATCAATGGCTAGAGAAAAGAATAAAGGATTAGGAATTAAATTTGTATTAGTAAATGTAAAACTGACAACACATTTGTTGAACAAGTACTATTGAATCTATGAAAAAATCAATAAAAAATTTATTAAAAAAAATCTGTAGAGGGAGCTGAAGATTCAAGTTGCCAAACATCTGCTTTGAAACCTTAATGACTTGGAGAGGATCTGCAAAGAGGAGTGGGACAAAACCCTCCTGAGATGTGTGCAAACATGGTGGCCAACTACAAGAAACATCTGACCTCTGTGATTGCCAACAAGTGTTTTGCCACCAAGTACTAAGTCATGTTTTGCAAAAGGGCAAATACTTATTTCACTCATTCAAATGCAAATCAATTTATAACTTTTTTGAAATGCATTTTTCTGGATTTTTTTGCTGTTATTCTGTCTCTCACTGTTAAAATAAACCCGCCATTAAAATTACACTGATCATTCCTTTGTCAGTGGACAAACGTATAAAATCAGTAGGGGATCAAATAATTTTTTCCCTCACTATAAGTCATTGTAGGACAGTGATGGTGAACCTTTTAGAGACCAAGTGCCCAAACTGCAACCCAAAACCCACTTATGTATCGTCGGGTGCCGGGTGGGCGTGGCCCATTGGGTGGGCGTGGCTGCAGTGGTAATGGCAGACTGGGTGGGAGATTCCAACTTTACGAGAACTTATTTTCCCTGCGAGAAGCTGAAATTGATTGATTGAACCTTTTTTTTTTTTTTTGCACACGACGGCGGAGGCCTAAAGTGAAAAGGTTTTATAAAACCCAGCTAAAGGCCTAGGACTGGGGCGACGGCATGCGTGCCCACAGAGAGGGCTCTGCGGGCCACCTGTGGCACGTATGCCATAGGTTTGCCACCACGGTTGTAGGATATCACATTAGATGCAGTAAATGTTGAACTGATGAAGAAACAACTTAGCGATAGCATTTGTGTTTTGTGTGTAAAGGGATTTGGGTTCATTCCTCTATATTTCTGGGATAAATACTTATTTGAAACCTTGACAAGCTTTTGTCAATCTATGCACTCCAGATCTTTGGGTGAAGGTGGCCTTGAACGGTATGCAAGAGATCACAATTCAAACAGCATTTTTTTTGCCATATACATACTGTATATATGGTGTGGGTATGTCCATGGGTTTGAAGAAGACATGCTATGCTACTGTTCATTTGTGGAAACAGGTGGATCTGTGGTCCCAGTCTGGAAGTGCAGCGTCTAACACAATGGGGGGGCATTAATAGTCCATTGTAGTAACTAGGTGTTGTTCTGTTCAAAGTTTTCTATCAGTTTTTGGCAGCACCTGTTTTCAAAGCTGATAGAGGTTTCATAGCATAGTGTTTTCTAGCACATTCAGTCAGCAGCTGCAGCTTCTGGTTTCCTTGGCATAAGTTCAATAAACTTAGGGTTGCGAAGGATTCCATGGATGAGAATCGTGAAGGGGAAAACAACTCAAGAACCTCGGGAAATTTTGAAAAGTGAGATAATAAAAGCCCAGTTTAGCACAATACCAACAAAGAGGAAAAAATAACATTTCTCAAAATAAACCAGCATGGCTGCATAAAGAACTCTCTGATAAATTGAAAGATAAAAAGGACAAGTATAGAAAGTAGAAAGAGGGACACATAACTAAGTCAGAATATCAGCAAATAGCCCGAGCCTGCAAAGATGAAGTGAGGAAAGTTACGGCTCAAAATGAACTGAGGCTTGCAACCAAAGTCAAAAATAACAAAAAAAGCTTCTTTCAACATGTAAAAAACAAGAAAAAAGTGAAGAAACGATTAGTGGGTGAAAGTGGCAAGAAGGTGACAAGCAACAGGGAGAAAGCAGAACTATTTAACTCGTTTTTCGCATCTCTCTTTACACAAAGGAAAAAAACAGATCAACCTATCAAAAATAGTGCCATAAAAAACAGAATAGAAACACAAGTTAAGATAGGCAAGAAAATGGTAAGTGAACACCTGTCCAGCCTAGACGAGTTCAAATCACCAGGACCAGATGGTTCTCAAGGAACTGGCAGATGTGATTTCAGAACCATTGAACTATATTTTTCAAAGATCCTGGAGCACTGGGGAACTACCAGAGGACTGGAAAAGAGCTGATGTAGTTCCCATTTTCAAAAAAGGGGAAAAAATGGATCCAGGAAATTACAGACCTATCAGCCTGACCTCAATATCTGGGAAGATTCTGGAAAAGATAATCAAACAACGAATCAGTGAACACCTACAGGCAAACAAAGTCATTACTAAAAGCTAGCACGGGTTTGTCAAAAACAGATCATGCCAGACAAATCTTATTTCATTCTTTGACCAAGTGACAAAATTAGTGGACCAGTGGAATGCTGTGGGTATCATTTACTTGGACTTCAGTAAGGCATTTGACAAAGTAGATCACAACCTACTACTTGATAAGATAGAAAAATGTCGGTTAGACAGCATCACCACCAGATGGATCCCATAGCTGGCTGAGCGGCCATACTCAGCGTGTGGTCCTCAATGGAACCGCAATCAACATGGAGGGAAGTGTGTAGTGGGGTGCCCCAGGGCTCTGTTCTGGGCCCAGTGCTCTTCAACATCATCAACGATTTGGACGAGGGGATAGATGGGGAACTCATCAAATTTGCAGACGACACCAAGCTGGCAGGAATAGCCAACACTTCAAAAGACAGGCTTAGGATACAGGAGGATCTGGACAGACGTGAACACTGGGCGCTATCTAATAAAATGAAATTCAATGGTGAAAAAAGTAAGGTTCTACATTTAGGCAAGAAAAACCAAATGTACAGGTATAGTATAAGGGGTACCTTGCTCAATAGTAATTGTGAGAGGGATCTCGGAGTCCTAGTGGATAATCATCTAAATATGAGCCAGCAGTGTGCTGCAGCTGCCAAAAAAGCCAACACAGTGCTAGGCTGCAGTAACAGAGGGGTAGAATCAAGATCATGCGAAATACTAATACCATTCTATAATGCCTTGGTAAGGCCACACTTGGAATACTGCATCCAGTTTTGGTCACCACAATGTAAAAAAGATGTTGAGACTCTAGAAAGAGTACAGAGAAGAGCAACAAAGATGATTAGGGGACTGGAGGCTAAAACATATAAGGAATGTTTGCTGGAATTGGGTATATCTAGTTCACGGGTCGGCAACCCGCGGCTTTGGAGCCACGTGCGGCTCTTTCAGCCATCTCCTGCGGCTCCCTGTCCTCAGCCACCATGTGCAGTCTGAAAAAAAAAAGTGGGACTAAGAAATTTCAACCAATCAATTCAAGCTTCTCATGAAGTTTGAATTGATTGGTTGAACTTCTTTGGCTTGTGGGACTGCCCACAAACCTCTTTCCTTCTTCGTACTGCACGTGGTGGCTGGGAGGATTGCTGGAAAGGTGACCCTGGTAAGGAGCCACAGGTAGCCGTGTCCCTGGTAAGGAGCCGCGGGTGGCCGTGTCCCTGGTAAGGAGTTGCAGGTGGCTGGTCTCGGGGTGCCTCTTCCCTGCCCAGCGGGTCTCCCCTCGCCCTGCTTCGCCGCCGCCTCTGTTAGGGTCTCTGGGGGTCTTTCGGCACTTGCCCTCTCTGGCTGCGTCTTTCAGCCGTCTCACGGGCAACAGATTCCCCCGCGGCGCCTGCCCGGCCCTTTACCCACTGCTGTGTGGTCCTCTTGGCCATCCTCCCGCTGCCGCTGATGCCAGTCGTGCTGAGCAAGCCCAAAGAGGCGGTGAGCGGGCAGCCGCGCCCCTTCGCCGTCCCGCCGCCGCCCTCAGTGCTGGAGAAAGAGACCTTGGGCTGTGAGGGTGGCGGGTCCGGCGTTGGGTCGGGACCCCCCCCTTGTCCCCGGACCAGCATTCCCTGTCCATGGTGCACCCGGCCTTGGCACCCTCCTCTTGCGGTGGCGAAGTGGCTGAGGACGCGGTGGGGGTGGCAGCTGGGCCGGAGTTGGCAGGGACCCCCGACGATGCTGCAGTGGCCGCTGGAGCCGCTGCCTCCCGTCCTGCTCCCCCTTCCCGCCCGTTCGGCTGAGGATGTGGTGGGGGGGCGGCCGAGCCACGCCGCCACCACCAGAGCCACTGCCTCCCGTCCTGCTCCCCCTCCTTGTCTGTTTGGCTGAGGGCGCGGTGGGCAGGCCGCACTGCCACCACTGGAGCCTCTGCCTCCCGTCCTGCTCCCCCTCCTTGTCTGTTTGGCTGAGGGCGCGGCGGGCAGGCCGCACTGCCACCACTGGAGCCTCTGCCTCCCGTCCTGCTCCCCCTCCCCGCCTATTCAGCTGAGGACGCGGCTGGGGCAGCGACGGCTTCCTCGCCCTGCTCCTCCCCTTTCTCCTACCAACGGGTGGCTCGGGCAGGTGCCGGGGCAAGAGGGGTGCCCGGGGGGAGCAGTCAGGGCGGCGGAGGGGCTGGCAGGGGCCGGTCAGGCACAGCAGCCGCAGCATTGCGGCCAGGGCCAGCAGCCCACATGGCACCAGCCCCCGCCACGACTACATCAGATGGGCAGAGGGCGAGGCCGGGCAGTGTGGAGTCCTGGCTGCGGCAGCGGCTTCCTCGCCGTCATCCTCCCCTTCCTCCTGCTACCTACGGGCCGTCCATGGGCAGCCAAGCCGGCCATGCATCTCCCCGAGCCTGCTCATCTCCAGCACCAGCGGCACCATCTGGTGCTGTTTACACGGCCATTCGTCCGCATGACTGAGATAGGCAGTGCCGCCCTGCTCCGCTCTCATTTCCCCAGACCAGAATTGGGGCCGCTGCCTATCTCAGTCACGTGGACAAACGGTCGTGTAAACAGCACCAGATGGCTCCACCGCCACTGCTGGAGATGAGCTTGAAGGAGAGGCCACCTGCTCCCACCTCCTGCGGAGCAGAACTGCTGCTTCCTCGCCCTCCCAGCAAAAGAACCCCTGAGAGGTGGAAGACGTCCTTTCTCCCACTTTCCGCTTCTCATCCTCTCTTTTTCGAGCACCCCTCCCAGAGCGAGCCAGAAGCCTCAACTCCAGCCTCCCGCAGCAGGCTGATATAGGTGAGCCCGCAGCTCCTTCTCCCCATCGGCCTCCTCTTCCGCTCCCTGGGAACCTTCGCCCCAAAAGGCGGAAAGAAGAAAGTCCCAGAGAGGGTGGGGTGGGGTGGGGGGAGAGCAGTCTTTTTCTAGGGGAGGAGAAGCCAGGACGGAGCTGGACGGGGGGGGCAGAGCCGGTGCAAGTCTCACCTTAGGCTCCACTCTTTAAATCAAGCCTCCTGTTCTGTGCACATGCACGCACATTATGCGGCTCCCAGTTTTTTCTTTTGTGAGGAAAACGAGTCCAAGTGGCTCTTTCAGTGTTTCAGCTTGCCGACCCCTGGTCTAGTTTAATTAAGAGAAGGACGAGGGGGGACATGATAGGAGTGTTCCAATATCTCAGGGGCTGCCACAAAGAATAGGGAGTCAAGCTATTTTCCAAAGCACCTGAAGGCAGGACAAGAAACAACAGGTGGAAACTAATCAAGGAGAGAAGCAACCTAGAACTAAGGAGAAATTTCCTGACAGTTATAACAATTAACCAGTGGAACAACCGGCCTCCAGAAGCAGTGAATACTCCAACACTGGAAGTTTTTGAGAAGAAACTGGACAGCCATTTGTCCAAAATGGTATAGGGTTACCTGCCTGAGCAGGGGGTTGGACTTGATGACCTCCAAGGTCCCTTCCAACTTTGTTGTTGTTGTTGTTGTTATAAGGTTTCTTTCGTAGTAACACTGCAGAGCTTGAATGTTCAACCTCAAGGTCTCTTCCCAGATTCCAATCAAATATAGAGCAATTGGCAAGGCACACAATGGTCATCCATTCTGATGACATGTCCCAGACATGGATTCTGATAATCATAGACTTTTTTTTTTGTAAATGTATTTTATTAGATTTTTATATGGGTAGGGAAAGATGGGGTCGGGAGGGGTACAGGGAAACCGGGATAAAGGGGGCCGGGTGTGGATGGTAGCAATAGATATGTGATTCAGCGAACAAGCTGTCGTCCGGGTCTTCATATTGAATATTATTATTTATATAATACTAAACATTTATAAAAGTAAATCGGTATAGTTACAACAAACTTTTGGTAAAGCAGTAATATTCCTTTAAATAATTAGCATAGTTAATAACATAGCAACTATTTCTAAACATCAAGCTTAATACTTAATATAATAAATCTCTAATATCTCTTCTTATTCTAACGTGTTTCAACCCACTGATAAAATTTTCCCCAGGTTTTACAGAAGATTGAATCCTCTTTCTCCTTCATCTCTAACGTTAATCTGTCCATTTCTGCACAATCTAGAATTTTCAAAATTATAGTCTGATTTGATGGTAGGTTTTTATTTTTCCAAAACTGGGCGAAAACTATTCTTGCAGCTGTCAATACATGTAGTATTAAATAATCATTTTCTTTACCATAGTTAGGTCTTAATATACCTAACAAGAACAGTTCTGGTTTAAATTATCTGAATTTTCATCATCTTTACTAACCATCTATGAATCTTAGACCATGTCCACCAGGCGTGATAATAAGTACCCGGTTTTTGCTTACATTTCCAGCATGTATCTGATAAATTTTTAAACATTTTCGCTAAACGAACTGGTGTCATATGCCACCTATAAAAAATTTTATATAAGTTTTCTTTATATGTTACTGCTTTAGTAAGTTTAATATTTTTATCCCACAATTTTTGCCAATCTTCTAATTCTATAGAATATTCAAAAGTTTTTCGCCCATACTATCATTGTCTTTTACTTGTTCTTCTTCCATTTTCCACTTTAATAAGTATTTATAAAGTTTCTTAATCAAATGTTCATCTGTTGTTAAAAGTATTTTATCAAGTGGAGTCAGCTCTTTGTAAAATCCCATTGTTTTTATGTCTTTTTCATATCTTGATAATCATAGACTTAATGCTGGTGGATTCTGTGTGATCCAAGACCTCCAGGATGGACACACAGTTCCTAAGATGGAGCAGAGAGTGCCATGTGAAATTTCTCCAGTTTAATGTGCCTTTGATATGGAGTCCAGGATTCACATCCATATAAGAGGGGAGGAATAACCTGTAGACTTTCAGCTTTGTGGAGATAGGGATGTGTATTGATTGAACACTCTAGTATGCAGTCACCCTAGTGCAGGGGTAGGCAACCTTGGCTCTTTTATGACTCGTGGACTTCAACTCCCAGAATTCCTGAGCCAGCCATGCTGGCTCAGGAATTCTGGGAGTTGAAGTCCACGAGTCATAAAAGAGCCAAGGTTGCCTACCCCTGCCCTAGTGCCTAGCTGACTTTGCTGATCTTGAAGTCAATTTCTTTGTCAAAAGACCCATCACTGGAGATGATTCTTCCCAAGTAATTTGAAGCTGTTTACATTTATCAGCTGGGTGTCAGTAACAGTAATTTTTGGTTCTGTAAACTTGGTATTTGGTATGGGCTGGTAAAGTATTTCAGTCTTGTTCAGGCTGATAGGCCAAAGAGCATAGCAACATTTGAAAATGCGTTCAGCATCAAACTGTAAATTATTATTCTTGTGCACCAGGAGTGCACAATCATTAGCAAAAAGGATTTCTTAAATGACTGAATGGAGGTACTACAGTCTCTAATCTTCCTTTTTAGGGAAGGTTGTTGAGAAGATGGTTGGTACAGGCTGCTCTAGATGAAGCACATTATCTAACACTTTTCAGGCTGGGGCACAGTATTGAAATGACACTGAATGTACTCATAACTACTGCTTAAGGAGCAGGTGGGAACCGTGTCTAGGGAGGCCTTTTTATACATTAATCTTATATGCCAATTGCATCCTTTCCTGGTCCAGGAGACCTTACTCATAGTCACTGATGCAGAATGCAGCAGTGCATACAGCATGGGCACCCCTAGGTTCATCCATATTACACTTCTGTTGTGTGAGCAGCACTGGTTCCAAGTTTTCTTCTGGTTGTAATTCAAGGTGTTGGTTATAGCCTTTAAAGCCTTATATGACATGGGATCAGATCATCTATAGAACCACTTCTCACTGAGGGTATTTGCCCTTCCCATCAGAGTAGATAGCATAAGCATGCTCCAGGTTAAACACTGCCACTTTGCGGGTTCTTGTAGGTGTACCTTTCCATTGCTACCCCTGCTTTATGGAATGCCATCCTTCTTGAAATTTAATAGTCTCCAACCTGTTTAACCTTACAGAGAGCACTTAAGATCTGTCTCTTTCCCCAGACTCTGGGCTAGGGTGAGGTCAGAGCAGGATGAGAATTCTGTGAGTTGCCTCAAAAGGGAGGGTTTGGGTACCAGATTTTTCTGTTTCAGGTTTTATTGTGTGTGTTTTTTTACTTCTGTCATGGGTCATATGTTTCAAATACATTCCCTCTTTTTCACGTATCTTAGGTTTACTTAGCTGAAATAACTGCAGATAACCAGACTTGTTGCAAGAGAAATGTCCATGGACGCAAGCTCAAAGAAATCAATAAGGTAACTTTGTAAATGGATTTCCCCAACATTACAGTACTAAAAATTTTGTATGCTGGCGGAAGTGGGGGAACAAGCTTGGTTTAAGAATTTTAAAATGATCTTGTTTTTATTGAATTTATTTTAGAAGTCAGTTTTTCTGTTGAGTGTCCTTCTTTTGCTTCTCCATCATCTGCAGCAGATTTTATTTGGAAGTATTTATTAATATAGCACAAATTAAGCTATAACTAAGCTGTCACCAGCATTTTTAATCTGAAAACATAGGACTAGATCTCTCTCTTACTTAATTATACTAAACAAGCTGTATCCAGATAGCATTTATTCCTACTCAAAGATTGTGTGTACTATATAAACATTGAAGAATTTTTTTTTAGTTTTTATTTTTCATTTTCAGATGGCTGATCATTGGGAGACAGCACCCCGTCATATGATACGTTTAGATATTCGCTCTTTATTACAAGATGCTGCTATTGAAGAGGTGAGATTTGCGAACTAGTAACTTATGCAAATTAGTAAAGAAAATCTATGTATTATACTTAGAAAGGTAGAAATTGTGTTTTAATATGCAGTGATTATAGATTGAGTTATTATTTAATAAGATAAGCTACTAAAATTAGAAGTTTTGAAGGTACGTAATTCTCTTAAGTGATAGACTTCATTCTTATGGGCATATACATTATGTTACCTAAAAATGAATTTTCTGAATAAACATAATAAAATACAAATCAGTTCAACCCCAAAACTATGTATTGTGTCTAAAGATCCATCTTTGGTGAAATCTTCATAAGTGGTGTGTTACTATAGCAAAGCATAAGATGGCCATTAACCAGTGAATAGCATCTAATGGTAACTATTCACTGGCGGAATGTGATTCATTCATGTTGACAGTGCATATCTTTTTTGGAGGTAATCCTAGGACCTGAGCAAAAGTCTTGATTGCAATAATCTCATATATAACCTAACAATTCTATTCATGTTGATCCTCTTTCAAAAAAAAATGTAAGATTTGGCAGTATAATAAGATTCTCCAGCATGATCGATGGAGAATCCATGAATGGGTTAACCTTGTCTTCCTGCCCTTTAAGACTAAGTCAGTCAATCTTTGTCATGTGTCTCTCCTGGACTAGGAGTCCCCCAGTCATGACTTAGTCTTCGCTCGAGAGAGACGTGGTAAAGCTTGGCTCTTAGTCTTAGGCAGAAGCAGGATCAGGTTGTATTGTTTTTTTGTTTCTCCCCCATTCCCTTCGCTGCGCTGTGAACAGCGCGGTGCTAAACTGTTCGGTTCTTCAACAGACTTTGCAGGCTTCAAAGGAAGCCTCAAGCCTCTTTCTTTTTTGGCACAGTTCGTTGCAGGCACCATTTTGAGCGCCACGTGGGACACTTCACTGTCCTTTTTCCTTTTCTGCACTCAGTTTGGGGCGTATTGACTCCACCTGCTTATTTGTGCTTGCAGCGCTCATTTCAGAGCATTTGGAACGGTTTTGAATTACTTGATATTCAGGCTTCGGCTGAAGCTCTAGGTCTTTCTTTCATTTTCGGCAGCAACGGCCGCCATTTTGGGCGCCGCTCGCATTTTTCAGCTGCAGGAGGAAACCCTTACTACTTAACAGGCTCGGTTAGCTCAGTCATCCAGGGGGAAAAGAGGCTTCGGTATTTTGGCCCACAACACGCTCCTTCCACCTCGACTGCCCAAGGGGTCTGATCTCCGGAAGGGGACTCAGGTCAATTTTATTTTTCCAGAGCAGAACAGGTGGAGATGATTCCCTTCAGCGAGGGACCTAGCCTTCAAATGGCTTCATCTGCGACGAAGGTCGCATCTCTGAGCCAGAGGCCACATTTATGCCCACAGTGGCAGGACTTCGGCCCTCAGAAGCTCAGGGGGCATTGTCACCAGAGCAATTGCAGGTCCTGATTTCTCAGGCTGTCACCCAGGGCATAGTCTCGACACTTCAGCAGAGATCCAGGCCCGTGTCTGTAATGTCAAAGGCCCCATCTTATCTTTCCCAGGTGGAAGCAGCCGGATTTCAGGGGTCGATTTCTCCTTCCTGGTCTTCCAAGAGCAGAATGTCGTTCACAGAGGAGCACGAACAGATGGACCAACCGCTGTCGGAAGATGAGGACCTGTCCCCTGATCCTCCTCCTTTCGTGGGTCTCTTTAATCCGGCTCTCTTTAAGTCCCTGCTTCACAAGGCCAGTAATACAGCTAAGATTGGCTCTGAACAGGTCCCTCAGGCTGGGCCCTCCATCAGCAAGGACACCAATACAGTGTTCTCAGAACCCACCTTTACTCAACAGCACGTTCCCTGTCCCCCCTTTTTACTTAACACAGTCCAGAGACAATGGGAAACGCCTGGCACCTTCCCCTCCCTGGGGGGGATAGATAAGCTGTTTAACGTGGATCCAGCACTATCAGAGGTGCTAGATGTCCCTGTTGTGGATGAACCTTTAACTCCACTGTTCTCTTCCTCCACGGTGTCAGGAGATATGGCAGAGGCCTTGAAGGCTGAGGACAAGAAAGCAGAACTTAACTTCTACGGAACACACCAAGCCTCGGCATGGGCGGTAAGAGCGGCTACATCCACCTCTTTCTTCGCCAGAACCTCACTTCTCTGGTTTCGCCAGCTGCAGGCTAAAGTCCCGCCAGAAGAGGTACGGATGCACCAAGATTTGAATAAATTAGTGGCTACTTCAGAATATATGGCAGACGCATCACTACACGCCGCCAGTTTTTCATCTCGAGCAATAGCTTCCAATGTCACCGCTCGAAGACTCTTGTGGCTCAAACAGCGGCGAGCAGATGTCAGGTCCAAGTGGCGTTTAGCTGCTGCCCCTTACTACGGCAGACAGCTATTTGGAGAAGCCCTAAATCCTTATCTAATAGAAAATAAGGATAAACAGACTTCCGGTTCCACATCGCAGCATGTGCAGACGTGTGTAGAGACTCCTCTCTTCGCTGGCTGCTTTCCCTCTGCCTGTAGACCATTAATCGGGTCAAAAAGTCACCCTGGAGGTGCGACTACTGTTGAGGAGGCCCTCGTTGACTGTGGAAGGGCGACAGCTCCTTCCGGGGTCCGAGATTGCTCCTTAGGGCCGACAGTAACCGAAAGTCAGAAGAACATCTAAGTGTAAAGAACCGCCGTGGTTGATCCGGCTGAGACTTTTTTTTCCTCTTAGCCCTTTTCTCTTTTTTGTTTCCTGTAAAAAGCATTTTTGGAATTATTTCTCTTCCTTGAGAGAGCAGCATTTGTCAGTGTGGGAAGAGAAGCTTTGAAAATGGAATGAAAATTAATTTTAATTGGCTATTTTTTATTTCTATTTACTTTGGGGCCTTGAAAAAATTCTTATTATTGAATTTTATTACTGGATTTAGTTTATATGAGAAGAATATTATTTTTTCCTGATTTTGTCAACATCATTTTTGGTGTCTGGGAAGAAATTTTATAGTCTACTGAGGACACCCTGTGGAGAAATTTAAAATTGCAACTGTTTTTTTTCTGTTTGATGCTGAAGTTGGTTTTGACTTTCAGATCATCATGAAAGGAAAAAGACAGAAGAATTCAACAGCTGTTAAATCTGTGGGGGTGGACAATGGCTAAATGTTATTAAACACAGCCTCCACCAAAAGATAACAGGACTGTCTCTAGTTACTATGGAAATGGAGAAACCCTATTCACAACTCAGCTGTAAACTTACATTGGAAAAAATCTATGAAGCCACTGAGCAAATATGTGTTCAAATAAAAGAGATTACTGCAGAAATAAAAAACAGAAACTCTACTTTGAACTTACAAACTGACCCTCAGACTTCATTTGACTATTCTACAGATCAAAAAACAACAGAAGATGAATTAATCAACACTAAAGAAAATTCTATGTCAGGGGTTCTCAACCTTGACAACTTTAAGACTTGTGGACTTCAACTCCCAGAATTCCTCAGCCAACTTTGCTGGCTGAGGAATTCTGGGAGTTGAAGTCTACAAGTCTTAAAGTTGCCAAGGTTGAGAACCCCTGTTCTATGTCATTCTATATATAACCTATTGAGACACTCCTGATGACCAAAAAATGACTTTAACTAAACCATATACAATTGCAAAACTAAGAGAAATGGACATGCAAATACAACTGATTGAGAACTATGACAATTTTGATAACCAACTACTAACCACAAAATTGGACATAATTGAGTGTCTTACTCAGCAGAATCAGATGAACTTTTAAAACAATGAGATCTACAAAGGAGTCAGGTTTCTAAAGCAAAGGAGGGGACATTTTTTCTTGACTCAAATGATATCACGAGGAATAAAGAGAGATTTATTTGTTGATATAGAGGCTCTGTTATGGAAACCTGCTTGGCACAAAAAGAAAGCTAGAATAAGACTTAAGAGTGTGACCTAAAATTGTATGCAATAGGTTAAAAAGGCTTTTTAGACACGGATTGACTTAAGGTTCAAGATTGGTAAATAAGGCGTTAGAGATCTTGATTGAATAAAGATTAATTAAATATGTGAACTTAGTAAGAAGATGTCTTTTCTGTATTAATATGTTTGTTGTGGATATAACAATTATTTGGATCGGATTTAAATTTACTGAGTAGATTAGAAATGTATTTTTGGAGTAATCTTGTTTTTAGGAAGGATAGCTGTTTTGTTTTGGAAGGAGAATAAGGGATTTCTGATAAAAGAAATGATATTAATGGGTTACTAGATTAAAAAATAGAATACTTGTAGAAAATACAAGAACGTTATGGTTGAAATAATATGTGTATTTTAGAGATAAGGATTATGTCAAGGAAAAACGGAAAGGAGGAACACCTGAAGTGTTAATAATATGTTTATCTAAACCAAATTGGAATATGGTAATTGTAAATAGTAATGCTTAAAACAGGATTTGGATTTATACAGATGAAATGTTGACTGTTCTGATTGATTGAATTTTTATTGAAAAAATATATTAATTTGAATATATTATGTTATTTCAGGGAAATAGAGAGGGAGTTTTTAATGATTTAATCTGAGGTATATATGTATGATTTTGTTTTTGGATAATTGATTACCCCGTCACCACGTTGTTTCTCAAGCATCTTGTTGTAAAACTAAAAAATCAATAAAACTTGTTTTAAAAAAAAAGAAAATAAGGATAAACGCAAAGTCATGTCCCATCTTTTCAGAAGGGCAGATAGGAGGTCTACCCACTATGCCCGCAGGCAGGCCTTTCGTTCAGGATCAGGGTCGGAGTTCACCATTCCCGTTCCTTTCCTCCCAGACCAGACCGTCAATTCGACAGATCTGGTAATAGGGACAGACCTAGACAGCTGTTTCAGACCAAGCAGCCCTTTCGAGGTGTGGGAGGCCGTCCCTTCAGACGGTCCAAGTCAGTGGTTCTTAACCTTTTTGAACAAATCGCCCCCTTGAGCCAATGAGGAAGTTGTCGTCGCCCCCTCCTCCAACATAATCTCTCAATCACAACATAGGAAATCTTCAATTTATACACTTTTTTTGTTTTCTTTAAAATTGTCATCAGGACATATGAAAATAATTTATTTCCAGTCTTTTTCCCGTATCTCAACTGTGTGAAAAATTTTGGTGCCACCTGTCACTTTATTCCCAAACTTCGTGATACATGTATTTCATTATTATCTTATTTATTCAAGACACTTAAATGTAATGACCACTGAAAACAAAATTCAATTGAAAAAAAGTGAAATGCCCGAAAAGAAAAACAGTAACATTTAATGATTGAATTACAAGTGAAATTTTAAGATGCAAAAAGAAATATAAAAAGGGCATAAGAACAAACCGCAATGCAGGAACTAAGAATTTCAAGATGAAAACTCTGAAACTAAATTAAGATTTGAGGAAAGTATATATAGTCACGCACATTGTAAAAAGGATTAAAAAGATACAAAGAAAATATATCGAAGCTGAAAAAGTACAATACAAAGAGACACACAAAACAGCATGCAATGTTTCGAAAGAAGCGCTGCCCCCTCCATCACTGCCCATTCTGGCCAATGGCGCACCATTGTATGGGTAGAGCAAGAGTAAGCAACCCAAAACACTCTAAGAGCCACTTGGACCCGTTTCCCACCGAAAACAAAACACTGGGAGCCACAAAACCCTTTTGACATCTAAAATGAAGATAATACTGCATATATCCTTTTTTACCTTTATTATATATATATTTTTATATATATAATATATATATATTATATATCTTCAGTGTTATCTTCATTTTAGATGTCAAAAGGGTCTCCCTCCCTCCCTCCCTCTTTTTGCCCTTGGTCTGCCAGTCCTCTTCTCCCACTCAGTATGTGTGTGTGAGAGAGAAGGAGAGAGAAGCGCTTGCTCTTCCTCTCTCTCTCTTCTCTTTCCCCTCTTCCTCTCTCTTTCCTCTCCCTCCCTCCCCCCTTCTTTCTCCAGATGAGGAGACAGAGAGAACGAAAGGCAGAGGGCACTGAAGGGGCGGGGAGGGGCAGGAGGCAGCAGAAGACCCTATCGCCGCTGGAGCCACCCAGCTCCGCTGCCCACTAGACCTGCGGCGACTCCCCGGCTCACGGTCACGTTGGCAGGCCCTCCTATGTGCCACTGGTGTCCCCGGGCTCAAGTCAGGAACACATGGCATCTGCGGAATGCCCCACCCGTCAGCTGCATTGCTAAGCCTCCTCTTGCACCGCCGGTATCCCTGTGCTTAAGTCGCGGGTCATCCGCAGAACGTCCCCCCATCAACTGTGTCGCCAAACCTCCCGCGCTGCCGACATCCTCTGTCAGAACTAAGGCAATGATCCACCTGCCAGGACCAACGCTGGAGCTTCCCGTGCTGCCGGTAGGTCCGTCGTGCTAGAGGAGCTGGGGCTGCTCCGCACTAGGCGGCGCTCCCGGCGATCCATGACCCACCAGTGTCGCCCAGGGAGCGATGCCCCTGCTGGCCCAGCCAAGACTGCCACCTGGGGGGGGGCAGCAGGAGGAAAATGGGGAGGAGAAGGAGGGCAAGGAAGCCGGCGCCAGGCCCCAGGGGGAGGCGCTCCTGTGGGTCTGGCCGGGGCTCTTCTGCTGCTGGTTGGAAAATGCCTTCCCCCTCCCTTTCTCTCCCCCCCATCTTCTGTTCACCTCACATTCTTCGCCGACAAAGCAGCCGGGACTCCGGCGTGCCTTCCCGGCCAGCTGGGCCAACGGCCCTGCAGCTGGGAATCGCAGGGGCTACTCTCTCTCAGGGCCGTGGCTTGCGGGAAGGCTGGCCCGCTCAGCTGAGGCTCTGGCGGGCTGCTCCTAGCGGGGATCCCGGGGCTTTCCCGCACAGTTCCCCGGCCATGTGCACCTCGGACGGGGCCAGCCAGGGAAAGGGACTTCCTGGCTGCGCTTCTCCAAGGGGGCGGGGCACCTGGGCACAGGGCCAATCGGGAGCCCTGCGAGGGGATAAATTGGCATGAGAGAGAGAAGCACAAGTGCCCCTCTCTGTCTCTCTGCAAATGGCGGAGGAGGCTTGGAGCCACAGGGGAAGGCTCAAAACTCTCCAAAACTTCTCACTCCATCGCCCCCATATTGCCCCCTTTTCGTTCCTTTGCCCCGCGTTGCCCCTTTTCGTTCCATCGCTTCCCTGAAAAATGAAATCGCCCCCTAGGGGGGCGATATCGCCCAGGTTAAGAACCACTGGTACAAGTGACTGCAGGGAGGCTTCTCCCATAGGTGGCAGGTTGGCTCTCTTCACACACAAATGGGAGGCCACCACCACGGACCTCTGAGTCCTCAACATCATCAGATTCGGCCTATCTCTGGAATTCATATCCAACCCCCCGAGGAATTTCGTCTCTTGCCCATTGTCCCAAAATCCGGTCAAAAAAGGCCTCACGAAGGAGGCCATTCGACATCTCTTGGAGATATGGGCCATACAGCTGGTACCAGCAGGGCAAAAGGGACGGGGGTTCTATTACATTTTGTTTGTGATTCCCAAGACCTCGGGAGGATGGAGGGCAATCCTCAATTTAAAGGGATTGAATATTCACTTGGCATACAAGAAATTCAAGATGCAAACGCTCCAGTCCATTTTGGCCGGCATCAGAAAAGGGGACCTCCTGACGTCCATCGACCTCACGGAAGAATACCTACATATTCCCATCCTTCCCGGGCACCAGAAATTTCTCAGGTTCTGCTATGCAGGCCATCACTTTCAATACAGGACCCTACCCTTCGGCGCCGTCTTTCAAGGCTGAAGAGACCAAGGCGTTGCAATCTGGTTTCATAAGGGAGGCGATCCATTTCCTTGATCATTCTTGTTGCCCTTTTTTGCACCTTTTCCAGTTCCATTATATCCTTCTTGAGGTGCGGTGACCAGAACTGTACACAGTACTCCAAGTGTGGTCTCACCATCGATTTGTACAGAGACAATACAACACTTGCTGACTTATTTTCGATTCCCTTCCTAATCATGCCAAGCATGGAATTTGCTTTTTTTTACTGCTGCTGCGCATTGGGTTGACATCTTCATCGAGCTGTCCACCAAGACCCCAAGATCCCTTTCTTGGGTTGTCTCAGAAAGTTTGGTCCCCATCAGTTGGTAAGTATAATTGGGGTTCTTTGCCCCGATGTGCATAACTTTGCACTTGTTTAGGTTAAAATGCATTTGCCACTTTGTTGCCCACTCACACAATTTCGAGAGATCCTTCTGGAGCTCCCGACAATCAGTTTTACTTTCACAACCCGGAACAATTTAGTGTCATCAGCAAACTTGGCTACCTCACTATTAACTTCTACATCCAGATCATTGATGAATAAATTAAAAAGTAAAGGCCCCAAAACTGAACCTTGGGGTACACCACTTCTCACTTCTTTCCATCCGGAGAATTGTCCATTTATTCCCACCCTTTGCTTCCTACAATTTAGTCAGTTACCAATCCAGGACAAGACCTGTCCTCTAATTCCGTGGCTGGAGAGCTTTTTTAGGAGCCTTTGGTGAGGGACTTTGTCAAAAGGCTTTTGAAAGTCAAGATATACAATATCAACTGGGGCCCCTTTATCTATGTATTTATTTACACCCTCAAAGAATTCTAACAAGTTAGTAAGACATGATTTGCCTTTGCAGAAACCATGTTGATTTTCTTTCAGCAATGCCTGTTTTTCTATGTGCCCTGTAATTTTATCTTCAATAATGGTTTCCATCAGTTTGCCTGGAACTGAGGTTAGACTGACTGGTCTATAGTTTCCTGGATCACCTCTGGATCCTTTCTTGAAGATCGGGGTTATATTTGCTTCCCTCCAATCCTCCGGTACAGTGCCTGATCTTAGAGAAAGATTGTATATTTTAGCTAGAAGTTCAGCAATTTCACACTTGAGTTCCTTGAAAATTCTAGGGTGGATGCCATCTGGACCCGGCAATTTGTTGACGTTTAGTTTAGAAAGGCATGCAAGAACATCTTCCTTGTTTATCTCTATCAGGTTTAATTCTTCTATTTCCCTCCCTGGGAAAACTAATTCAGGAAACCAGATTGCAACGCCTTGGTCTCTTCAGCCTTGAAAAACGGTGTTTAAGGGGTGACTTGATCGAAGTGTATAAAATCATGCATGGGATAGAAAATGTGGATAGAGAAAAATTCTTTTCTCTATCACACAATACCAGGACAAGGGGGCACTCCCTAAAGCTTATAGCTAAGAAAGTGAGGACAAATAAAGGGAAATATTTCTTCACCCAGAGGGTCGTTGATTTATGGAATTCACTTCCTGAAGGGGTCGTGACAGCTGTCAGCCTTGACAGCTTCAAGGCAGGACTAGATAGATTCATGGATGCAAAGTGTATTGGTGGTTAGAACATAAGAACATAAGAAGAGCCATGCTGAATCAGGCCAAAGCCCATCGAGTCCAGCATTCTGTGTCACACAGTGGCCCACCAAATGTACATGGGGATCTTGAGCAGAAAGAGAAGGCAAAACCCTCCCTTTCCCTTGACCCCCAAACAAATGGTACTCAAGGGAATCCTGCCTGCCTCAACCAACATAGAGGCGGCACATGGACATCCGTTTTCATAACCACCGATACATTTTGCATCCATGAATCTATCTAGCCCTGCCTTGAAGCTGTCAAGGCTGACAGCTGTCACGACCCCTTCAGGAAGTGAATTCCATAAATCAACGACCCTCTGGGTGAAGAAATATTTCCCTTTATTTGTCCTCACTTTCTTAGCTATAAGCTTTAGGGAGTGTCCCCTTGTCTTGGTATTGTGTGATAGAGAAAAGAATTTTTCTCTATCCACATTTTCTATCCCATGCATGATTTTATACACTTCGATCAAGTCACCCCTTAAACGCCGTCTTTCAAGGCTGAAGAGACCAAGGCGTTGCAATCTGGTTTCATAAGGGAGGCGCTCCATTTCCTTGATCATTCTTGTTGCCCTTTTTTGCACCTTTTCCAGTTCCATTATATCCTTCTTGAGGTGCGGTGACCAGAACTGTACACAGTACTCCAAGTGTGGTCTCACCATCGATTTGTACAGAGGCAATACAACACTTGCTGACTTATTTTCGATTCCCTTCCTAATCATACCAAGCATGGAATTTGCTTTTTTTACTGCTGCTGCGCATTGGGTTGACATCTTCATCGAGCTGTCCACCAAAACCCCAAGATCCCTTTCTTGGGTTGTCTCAGAAAGTTTGGTCCCCATCAGTTGGTAAGTATAATTGGGGTTCTTTGCCCCGATGTGCATAACTTTGCACTTGTTTAGGTTAAAATGCATTTGCCACTTTGTTGCCCACTCACACAATTTCGAGAGATCCTTCTGGAGCTCCCGACAATCAGTTTCACTTTTCACAACCCGGAACAATTTAGTGTCATCAGCAAACTTGGCTACCTCACTATTAACTTCTACATCCAGATCATTGATGAATAAATTAAAAAGTAAAGGCCCCAAAACTGAACCTTGGGGTACACCACTTCTCACTTCTTTCCATCCGGAGAATTGTCCATTTATTCCCACCCTTTGCTTCCTACAATTTAGCCAGTTACCAATCCAGGACAAGACCTGTCCTCTAATTCCGTGGCTGGAGAGCTTTTTTATGAGCCTTTGGTGAGGGACTTTGTCAAAAGCCTTTTGAAATTCAAGATATACAATATCAACTGGGGCCCCTTTATCTATGTATTTATTTACACCCTCAAAGAATTCTAACAAGTTAGTAAGACATGATTTGCCTTTGCAGAAACCATGTTGATTTTCTTTCAGCAATGCCTGTTTTTCTATGTGCCCTGTAATTTTATCTTTAATAATGGTTTCCATCAGTTTGCCTGGAACTGAGGTTAGACTGACTGGTCTATAGTTTCCTGGATCACCTCTGGATCCTTTCTTGAAGATCGGGGTTATATTTGCTTCCCTCCAATCCTCCGGTACAGTGCCTGATCTTAGAGAAAGATTGTATATTTTAGCTAGAAGTTCAGCAATTTCACACTTGAGTTCCTTGAGAATTCTGGGGTGGATGCCATCTGGACCCGGCGATTTGTTGACGTTTAGTTTAGAAAGGCATGCAAGAACATCTTCCTTGTTTATCTCTATCAGGTTTAATTCTTCTATTTCCCTCCCTGGGAAAACTAATTCAGTGGCAGGCAAATGTTCTCTATCCTCCTCGGTGAAAACGGAGGCAAAGAAGTCATTTAGCCTCTCAGCAATCTCCTTGTCTTCTCTGATTATCCCCTTCTGACCATTGTTATCAAGTGGCCCAACTGATTTTCTGGTTGGGTTCCTGCTTCTGATGTACTTAAAAAAGGTTTTGTTATTATTTTTAATATTCTTGGCTATATGCTCCTCAAAGTCTCTCTTGGCTTTCATGACTATCGCCTTGCATTTGGTCTGCCAGAGTTTGTGATCCCTCCTGTTCTCCTCGGTAGGAAGAGCCTTCCATTTCTTAAATGAGTTTTTCTTCTTTCCAATAACCTCCTTTACCTCATTCGCAAGCCATACTGGTATCCTCTTGGACTTTCCAATCCTCTTTCTTCTTTTAGGAATGCATTTTATTTGAGCCTGCTGTAATGTATTTTTAAACAGTTTCCAAGCATTTTGGAGGGATTTCACTTTTTTTACTGTTCCTTTTAGTTTCTTCTTTACTATTTTCCTCATTTTGTCAAAATTCCCTCTGTGAAAGTTTAAGGTCTCTGTGTTAGTTTTCACTGACAATTTGCTATCCATGGTTAAGTTGAAGGTTATTGTGTTGTGATCGCTGGTTCCTATGGGCTCGGTTACAAGGACATCATGAACCAAATCCTGTGCGTTAGTTAGAACCAAGTCCAGGATCCCCTTTCCCCTGGTAGGTTCCATGACCATCTGCTCAAGGGAATAATCGGCTAACATGTCGAGGAACCTTGTCTCTCTTTCATGTGTAGAACAAGAATTTACCCAATCTATTTGGGGATAGTTGAAGTCCCCCATTATGACTACCCTATTTCTTTTTGAGGCCTCCTTAAATTCATTTTCCAAATAGCAATCTGCCTCTGGAGTTTGGTTGGGAGGGCGATAGCAGATCCCTAACGTCAGATTAGTTTCCTGTCCTGGGATTTTTATCCACAATGTTTCTGTGGGTGAGTTTGAATTTTCTTGAATTTCGAGTTCATGAGATTCTAACTCCTCATTTATGTACAAGGCCACGCCACCACCATTTCTCCCTCTCCTGTCCATCCTATACAATTTGTAACCTGGAATCCTTGTGTCCCATTGGTTTTCATCTGTCCACCAGGTTTCTGTTATGCCGATAATATCAATATTATTTTCCTTCACCAAGCATTCCAATTCCCCTATTTTTGCTCGAATGCTTCTAGCATTTGTGTACAGACCTTTATATGTAATTTTCTGGTGCACTGGTTATTAAAACAGATGTCCATGTGCCGCCTCTATGTTGGTTGAGGCAGGCAGGATTCCCTTGAGTACCATTTGTTTGGGGGTCAAGGGAAAGGGAGGGTTTTGCCTTCTCTTTCTGCTCAAGATCCCCATGTACATTTGGTGGGCCACGGTGTGACACAGAATGCTGGACTCGATGGGCTTTAGCCTGATTCAGCATGGCTCTTCTTATGTTCTTATGTTCTTATATCATCGGCCCCCAGGGTGTTCACAAAGGTCCTGGCAGCGCATTTGAGATCCGTTCCAGTGCGTATCCAGTGTTACCTGGACGACATCTTCATTCAATCCTCCTCGGCTCAGTCGGACCTGGCATTTTCTGTGAAGACCCTCTAAGCCCACGGATTTCCAGAAGAGCCAGACAGTTCCCTCCACCCACCTCCTTCATCTGGATGCGGTAATAGATACAAGGAAATGCGAGGTCTACCTATCTGAGGAACGTGAGGACAGCATCCAAGCCCTGGTCGTCCAGGTCCAAAGGGAGCGTGTAGTCACCCTGCCTATGCTTTCCCAATTATTAAGATGATTTCCTGTATAGCAATAGTGCCTTCGGCCAGACTACACTCCAGGAACCTGCAATGGTTCTTGCTTCCGTTCCAGAGACTGGGCACCAGGTCCTCCAACCAAAGGGTAAAGGTTCCGTCTCAGACCCTAAGATCCCTCCAGTGGTGGATGTCCCCAGTGGTAGCCAGGGGGACCTTGTTCAAGGAACCCACCCAGCTCATCCTGACTTCGGCTGAGGAGCGTACGTACAGTCACGGTTGGCTCAGGGCTGGTGGTCCCGGTCAGACCTGAAGCACAACATAAACTGGTTGGAGCTCAGAGCTATACATTTGGCTCTACGCCACTTCCGCAGCACAGTGGCCAGACAACACGGACAACGTGGCAACAAAAGCCTATGTAAACCGGCAAGGGGATACTCATTCCAGGTTCCTTATGGCGAAGGCTCAGTTTTTGGGAACCTGGGCAGAGACCAACCTCTCCTACCTCAGGGCCGAGCACATCTCGAGAGAGGCGAATCAGCAGGTAGATTTCTTGAATAGAGCGACAATGGATCACTCCGAGTGGCGCCTGCATCCAGCTCTCTTCAGAGAGATATCAGAGAGGTTCAGTCATCCAGTACTGGACTTGTTCGCTACTCCGGCGAATTCCCAGCTCCCGAGGTTCTTCTCCCGGTTCCCGTCTCCAGGGGCAGAAAGGGCAGATGCCCTACACAGCCCATGGCCTGGAAATCTCCTGTATGCGTTTCTTCCTCTCCCTCTGATCCAGGAAGTTATCTAAAAGATACTGCAGGAACGGGCAGAGGTGGTACTTATTGCTCCACACTGGCCAAGACGGCCGTGGTTTGCCAACCTCGTGAGTCTTTCAATTTCTCCTCCATGGACAATGCCTCAGGATCAAATCTCCCTCAGCCAAGGGATTCTGTAACATCCAGAGCCACAGTGGCTTCAGTTAACCACCTGGCACTTGAACGACGGTTCCTGACACAAGAGTCCTACTTGTCAGACATAATTACTATGATTCAGGCCTCGCGGAGGCCTACAACAAACAGAATTTATGACTCCACATGGAAAAAATTCTGTAACTGATGCGCAAAGCAACAGTTAGACCTCTCTGCAATTACCATTCCGAGGATTTTGGATTATTTATTGGAGGGACTCAGGAAGGGCTTAGTGCCCAACACAATCCTCAGACAAGTGGCTGCTCTGTCCACAGTGCTTACATATTGCATATGGCAATTCAGAGCCCTTGACTCAGCATCCTATGGTGCATTCCTTTGTCAAGGGAGCAATCAACACTAAACCTCCCGTGGTTATTTATTTATTTATTTATTTATTTATTTATTTATTCGATTTCTATGCCGCCCTATTCCGGAGAACTCAGGGCGGCTCACAACACAGTAGAAATCAACATAAAAATACATATAAATATAAAACCTCTTAATTTTTTTAAAAAAAACCCAATCATTCAGCATACACACAGACATACACTGGCTTGGGGCAAGATGTTAACTACCCCAGGCCTGCCGGCAGAGGTGTGTTTTGAGTAATTTACGAAAGGCGGAGAGGGTGGGGGCGACACGGATCTCCGTGGGAAGTTGGTTCCAGAGGGCTGGGGCCGCAACAGAGAAGGCTCTTCCCCTAGGCCCTGCCAGGCGACACTGTCTGGCTGACGGGACCTGGAGAAGGCCGACTCTGTGGGCCCTAACTGGCCGCTGGGATTCATGGGGCAGCAGACGGTCCCGTAAGTAACCTGGTCCGATGCCATGTAGGGCTTTATAGGTGATAACCAACACTTTGAATTGGGTTCGGAGACCAATTGGCAGCCAATGCAGCTCGCGGAGTGATGCCGAAATGTGGGCATTTCTGGGCAAGCCCAACACTGCTCGCGTGGCTGCATTCTGCATTACCTGAAGTCTCCGGACATTTTTCAAAGGTAGCCCCATGTAGAGAGCATTGCAGTAGGTTCACAGCTATCCCTCTTGGGATCTGTCCAGGGTCTTACAGGCCCTCACTTCAGCTCCATTTGAGCCCGTCAGAACCTTCACTCTACAGTTCTTGACACTTAAGGTCACCTTTCTGGTAGCCGTTACATCGGCTAGGCGCATTTCTGAACTGGCAGTTCTTTCTATCAGAGATGACTTATGCATCTTTCATGCTGACAGGGTGGTCCTTTGATTGGATCCCTCCTTCGTTCCCAAAATCAATTCATTGTTTCACAGGGCGCAGGAAGTAGTGCTGCCAGATTTTTGCCCTCAGCCGTCTCACAACCTGGAACATAAATGGCACACCTTGGACGTTCGCAGAGTCTTACGTCACTACATTAAGCAAACCGCGTCCTTTCGCAAGTCGGAAGCTCTCTTCGTTTCATTCAAGCCCTCTTCAATGGGGCAGAAAGTGACTGCCTCCACCATCAGCAGATAGATTAGGGCTTGCATAGCAGGGGTGTACCAGTCACAATCCCTGCCAGTTCCAAGTCGTATCACTGTACACTCCACTCACAGTGCTGCAACTTCAGCGGCGTGAGCGACACAGGCGTCAGTTGAAGACATATGTAAGGCGGCAATGTGGTCCTCGCCTTCTCCTTTCGTGAGGCATTATAAACTAGATAAGTTTGCCTCTGTGAACGCCTCATTTGGCAGGAGAGTGCTACAGCAAGTAGTACCAGAGAGTGGGACACAGGCCCAGACTGCTTCCCTCCCATAGGGACAGTGAGGCTTTGGTATGTCCCATTAGTGGATTCTCCATTGATCATGCTGGAGAAGAGGCATTGTCTTACTTGAACGCCTTTTCTCAGCATGACAATGGAGAATCCACCCCCATAGGGTCCGTCAGGTCTTGTGTCAGAGGTTTTTGAGTCACCATGTTGAAATGTCGTCAACAGCTGCGCCTTCGTCGTTACTGGGGGACTCCTAGTCCAGGAGAAAGGCGTGGCAAAGATTGACTGACTTAGTCTTAAAGGGCAGGAAGACAAGGTTAACCCATTTGTGGATTCTCCATCGTCATGCTGAGAAAAGGCATTCAGGTAAGACAATGCCTCTTTTAAATCTAGAATAGCTCGGTAGAAAATAGAAATGTTACCTGTGAAGTATGTAACTATTTAAGTGAATTCTCAGAAAGGTTTTGTGTGTTAATTTATATTTATAGTCTCTGATGCTATTCTTTTATACCGTACGTAGCTAAGGCCAAAATAGGTTTCCAATAATACAATCCTGCTTATATATTGACTTAGGTGGAGATGGAAGACTTTGATGCAAATATTGAAGACCAAAAAGAAGAAAACAGAAAAGATGCAGAAGAAGAAGAGAGTGAACTGGTAGGAATGCCCCAGCAACATTTTTCTTTAGTATAATCCATAACAGAGTTTGTACTTGCTAGAATTCAGTTTGCTTTCTCACCACCACATTCCCTGCTAATTCTATCATTTTAAGAGCACTGAGTTGAATATATAAATTAATATTTAATAATTCCTTTGGATTATTTAAATCTTGAGTACTAGGAATCAACATTCTGTCTTCTATTAATGGAAGTTACAAACTTACACAAGCTAAAAGTTAATGAAAAGTCAATTTTCAGATGCAATAGAGAGATTCACATTTGGATACCCAGTATAGAAGACAGTTAAATTGTTTGTTTCATTAGCCATTTTTGTAAGAACTACATGTAACTAATCTTTGTTACATATCAGGATATCTCTTACACATAAACATAAACTTGTGTGCTCAGAAATAAATTCCATTATGTTATTCAGAGGAATTTATGCACACAGTGTTAAGCTTTTAAGCAATTTGCATAGAATACTTATTCATAGGAAAAGAGCAAAGGGCTAATTAATTCTTTCTAAAGTTGGGCAGCAATTCACATTCAAAGGGAAAAGAGCAATTGTGTGGGTGCTTGTCTTATACCTGACAGTTGCTTCTTTAAAAAGCTGCACCTTCCCTGGGCTTGAATAGCTGCCACATGCAATCCCAGCCAAAAATGTGCTTGATTGAAGGATGTGAAATGTAAATCACTTTTTCATCTTTGAGTCTAGATCAGTGCACAGTCCTGCACGAAACAGCTCATTCCATCAACTGAAATTCCAGTTTCAATTCAGCTTTTGGCTGAAGGGCAGGACTCCTTTGACAATACGAGGCAAAGCTATAATCATAAATATCGTATCAGGGGATAGAAATTTGTGTATTTCTTTCCTCTTAAAAGCATGGACTTACTGGGTAAAATAGGAAGGGATACACTGGAACACAATACTTCCACCCATTCTAAATTACTAGATTTCATCCTTGTACTCTTTCTGGCATCCTGTTTTGGCCTGAAGACTAAGAATGTAGTTGTTTTTTTTTATTTATTATATTTACCTACTGCTACACTTGAAAATCCAAGTGACTCTCAGCACTTCTATTTTGTTGAAGCTACACCATTTCTACTTTGGGGGAATATGTTTCATCTTGCTTGAAGTTCAGTAAATGTTTTCAGAAAGGGGAAAAAATTGCACCAATACAAGCCACAAATGCTTCTTGGAAGGGTATAAATAAGGGTATTTAGGTATACCTGAATACAGTTTTCTATATGGCTCATGTTAGCTGTTGTGATAAACTGAAGAAATATATGGCTAAAACGTCTAACCAAATCCAACAGCAGCCAACTACTAGAGAGAAAGTTCGATAAATACTTACGGAGTGGGGAAGAAGGGAAATTCTGATCAACATGCAATTTTTACAACCTCAAGGAATTCTAGAAGATCCAAGCCTACTTGATCAACAAATTGGCAGTCCTTAACATTGATGCCCTTCTGTCTGAAAAAGTGGATAATTGCTATTGAGGTGTAGGTTTACTACAGCTTTTCAACCATATATGGGAGTTCACAACCAACATTTATCCTTTAATAGAGTGCAACTGGATTGTGCTTGAGAATTAGCTACTAATCCATAAGGTAGGTTTGTTCTCCCTCTTTCAACCAAGTCAAGCAAAAAGTTGCTGAAGGTTTTTTATGCTGTTACTTATTTGTTGGATAAAAGAACTTTCAAGGAAATTTTAACACCTCCTCTGTCCATTCACAATACATATTTGTTTGATATTTCTAGATTTTACTTTTTGAACCAGTTCTCCAGGAAAATAAAGAGTATACTGTCTGACATTGACTGAAATGGTAATAGTTGGATCCTTCCAGGATACCCAACTGAATTGTTAGATGGTTCATCAAAGGCATCAAGAAATAATTAATGAATCCCTATTATGGAAACATGTTTCTTTGTCTATTGTCAACATGAAACATTTTTATCCAAGACACTCTGAAGTCCAAATAGATGTTTTCAGTTGCCCTCCTTGTACTTATTTGTACTGATAACATTTTATGAGGATGTGACCAACTGGAGCGATTCTGTTGTTTCATGTTGACTGCATAAATTTCTCTCCTCTCACTACTTCATTTGTGTGTTTCCATATGTGTACATGTTTATGTGTACATATACATACAGATATAACAGTTTTGAATGAATCCCCCCTTCCCCCCGAGCAGCTAAAGAATTCATTTGGATGTTATGAGATAAGCCGTTTGGCAGATGAGCAGCATTAGCTGGAAATGACAAAATATTTCTCAAATGTAATCAATTTCTCATTGATAACATTTGGTCTCAAAGCATCTACCAGTAGAAAATAATCCAATGTATTGATTGTTCTAGGAAATTAAAGTCTGAAAAAAATTACTAAGAAAAAAAAGGAAAGTTAACTATGTATCTTTTACCTTTTGTATTATCAAGGTGCTTCTCATACACATACACAAGGAAACACAACATTCTTATTTTTTTGCAATATAGCTGGACATAATCTTTTTCAGAAGCCTGCTACTGACTTGGTTTTATGATTTGCTCTTATTTTGAAATTAATTTTTTGAAAAGATAACAACATTTAAAATAATTTCTGCAAATAAAATGAATTTGTAATCATTTTTGTAGAACACTACCAACATAATCTGTCACCATTTTAACAACTAAACTATGAAGGATGCATAGTGAATGCCCAATTCTTTGTAGATTGCTTATTTATATTACATACTGTTTCCACATTATTGAACCACCTCTTTTTATTTAGGTACTTTCATGTTAAAAGCTAATGTGTTATTATATTTTGCTCTTTATCCTACTACAAAATCTTTGCACCAAGATGGTGCTTATTAGATAAAACCTTTAGTGACAGGGAACTTGAAATTTTGAAAATGGAGGTGAATGCAAAAGGTTCAGATAATATATTCCAACTCTACACACCTAGATGTATGATTTTGAATGTTCTAGATTCAGATTTTGCTGTTTACCTTAGAAATCAAAAACCTTTCATATAAATTACTCTGGACCCAGACTTAGATTTATACAGTTCCTTGCAATCAGATTGATTGAGAAAACATGTAGATCCTTCTCATATCTAGTGTCATGTTGTCTCTCTCAGAGCACTGGGATGTTACATAGCATTTCCTATTAATTCTTGCATGAATATTCACTACAAAGAGTAGATATCCTGGAGGAAAGCAGGTATTAAAAACCCAAATATGCATAGCATTATTGAAAATAATTTTTTGCGGAAGTTTACCAGCATATAGAATCAATGAATTTCTGAAGTGTTTGAGAACTATTTGATGATCCAATGAAGAACAGAATGACAACTTGTCTAGATTGCTCCTGAAATATATTCAGCTTATTAAATGGATGGTCAGATAATACCGGTAAGCTTGATAGCAAAATATCTACACTTACAACTTTGCTAAAGAAAGAACAGCTTGGATTAACCTTTTCTCCATGGAAAGAACAATAATAAATCAAGCTAACTGGAAATACAGTTTTCATAACTTCTTATTCAGATAGTTTTCGTTAAAGTTTGGGAGTTTTCATTGCTATTATTGGAACCATTTTTTTTATTTTATAGCAACTTTGTTATCAAACATAGCTTCTATTAATATTCCAATCTCCTGAGAAAGTGAATTTTATAGGGTGATTTTCCTCCATAATCACTGAGGCCTGAGTCTTTCTAAATCAAGCAGAAGATGGAGAACATTTGTGCAGTAGATTGCTTCAGACATAGTGTATGCCTGAAAGGATTGTCCATTTCTGAACAAAGTTACAGTTGCTGTACATCCAATAGTTGGCTGTTCTACCTTTTGAAATAAAATAGAATCTATACTGATTATAAGATTCTTTTCTGGTTATATGGAAAGAGACCCATGGTCTCAACTTAGATCACTAAATTTCCCAAAGCACAATTTTTTATGCTATCAATTCTTCTCTTTCGTTTCTTTTTAAAGCATCATGGATTGCTAAAAGTTTTGATTTCAGAAATTAAAGCCTTTTCTCCAGAATTCTGATGATCTGCTCCCAAAATGGGCAGAAATTTTATTGTGAAAGGAGTTTAAAACTATTTCTTCTGAATGGACAGAAGAGATATCCATCTTCACAGGCAATTTCTCTTTAGCTGCCTGGATTTTTTTGTAATAAATACTTTTTTTCTTCATAAATATTATGACTACATCATTGGGAAAACTGCTGGATCACACCAACATCTTTAACCTACTATCTTGGTTTCTATAGTAGTCAAGAAAATGCTATGGAAAGCCTGTAGCACATCCCCTCTGATCACTGCTGTGTTTCAGTCACTGATCAGAAAAAATGCAGTCTCTGATTCTGGAAATGGCTACTAATAGCTATGTCTATATGTTCCTTGAATTCCTGTCACCCATGAACGTATCATATTCTCTTAAAGCCTTCAAGATTAGTAATCATCATTCAGGTAAATGAAATTTAAAGATAAGTAATATTAGTTTTTTAATTACATAGTGCTTCTTTTAATTGGACCAATGATACAACTGTTTTTATTCTGAAGCTTTCTACGTTTCAAGTTCTTAACGTTTTTATGTTGGAATCATGTATTTGCCGGCCTGAGAGTGGATGCTAATTTTATTCCTTCCAAATTGTATTGTTTCTTTTTAGAAGACAAAAATGATCAAGAAGACCAAATAAAGAAAAGGCAGAACTGTAGTTGCAACACAGATGGGAAAAATAAACACTTTCCTATACTGTTTTTCCATTGTCTGCTTTTCATCAAAAATTTCCAACATTGAATTTTTCTTTCCAAGTTTATTCTTCCAAATGAATGTATTCTTATCAAAAATAATTGTTTTTCTTGGAGTAAATAGTGTACATATAAATAACTAAATAACTAAGTTACCAACATATACACCCATCTCCAAAGTACATTATAGAACAAATGTTATTGTTATGAAATAACACAGCTATTTCAGTCGATTCTTCAGAAACCAGAATGGTAATTGCCTATGGAATTGTACATAAGAAGAAAAATAAATAAATGGACAGTACAATCATTCCACCCTAAAGTGCCAGGATTTTAACTACCATCTGAGAATTAAGTATTGTGATATTCTATACTGCTGCTACCCGTAGTAAACATATCCCGTTTCTCTTAGACAACTGCCAAATTTCAGATACTGACAGCAAAAAGAACATAATCTGGTGGTATGTGTACAGGATGGCAAGAATCGGCCTTTGGATCTGAAGCAGAAACCAACAAATAACCAGTGCAAATTAATCAATTTGCTGGGCCAACAACTTTTTCCTCAGCCTTTCCAGACAATTGTCAATAGCAGCTTGTTAAAGAAATGGAATATGGAAGTTCGTAGAACATAAGCATACAGTTCCAGAAAACAATGTTGCTAAAGTCTCAGCCGCTAAAAAGTGTTCATGCTTCCTGCAGTTAAAAGTGGCTTCAGATCAAGCAGTGCCTAAGAGCTGCAGTCTACATTCCAAATAATGGCACTATTTCTAAATCAGGCAGCCTATCAAACAGCAATATTTCTATACAAATTATAAAAATGGTACTTTAAATCAATTTGAACCAAGAGTTGTATTGAATAAAATGTATTAAACAATGACTGAGGTATTGGGTTATAATTCTACTATTAGTCCTAAATCCTAATTTAATTAGGAAACAAGTACATGTCCCTGGTTGGATGAGGAATCCTGCACACACATGTGCCCCCTTGCTCTATTGGTTTTCCATCCAAATACCAGAGTTCGGTGAACAAAAAAAGGTGAAATATGCCATCAGCTGTTCAGAAGGAAAAGCAAAATTTGGATCTAATCTCTAAATAGCTGATGAGTGAAATTTCATCTTTGAAAACGTGGGTCGCTTGTGGTATCCTGCCTGATTGATATCTACTCTGCTGGGTCAGACTCTGAAGTTCATGTGTTATATATTTTTGATAACTAAAAATGTGAGATTTCCATTAATAAATGCTTTCTGTCATTTCTAGTGGTTTTAACTTTTTTTCAATCAGTTCTTGTATTCAGTAATACATGATTTTTGTGATTAAGTTCTTTTCTGATTCTTAAAAATACATATTGAGGGCTGAACTAAAATGTAGAAACCCATGCTAATAAAAAAGAAGCAATTTTAGAATACTTTTTTAAACATTTGTGGAAGAGTCCCTAAAAATAAAACTCAAACAATTGTCAGAGATGCTTATATGAAGTCTTCATCCCACACTGTTCCCATATAAAAAGATGATCTGTGAAGATACTATTATAAAATACTATGTGGAAATCCCTGATGCACATATATGAATTCTGATCACGCAACACTGAGAAATATGTCATACCTTATTATTGTGAGATACTTCCTGTTGTGAAATTATTGTAAGATACACTGTTATTGTGAGAAACACTCTTCTACTGGATGCAGAGTGGCTATGAATATTTTTCATATTGCAGCGTTTTACAATTTCAAATCAAGTTTACAGTTCAGATTGAGTATCTTAAGAAAATGTTTGCAGTATAATTCTGTTGCAGGATGAAATATGTTATATGCTTTCTGTACCCCTCTCTAATCCTTCGAGCTTCTCTCTGTATATGATTTAGGGTTACATTCCGAAAAGCAAATGGGAGATGGATACTTCTGAAGCAAAATTAGGTGGGTATTTAATTTATTTTATTAACAAAAAATCCTCATATTCACACAATATGATCACATGCTTGAGAAAAATATACTGAATTTGACATTTTTGATGATACAGCTGCCTCGAGGCAGTGTAATATCCTATAATAATCAGATTTTTAAAATTTAGTTACTTGAGAATACTTTCGTGATGCAGTTTCTTATATATTAATATTCAAATAAATGAGTGGTGAGTAAAAGGGATTAATTGTAGTGGCTTAGTATTTCCTACAGAGCTGACCAGCTTTATGTATGCCATTCTTTAGACCATTATATCTATATGTTAAACTCTGATTAGACTAACATTATTTTTCAACATTATGCCTTGGTTTGGCATTATTGGGGTTAGCACATATGGGTATCATTTCAAAGCATAATTAATCTTTTATAACATTGTTATGTGTGCGTACATTCTGTAATTTAATGGAGCTCCAGTGCTTCTCAGAGAAAAGAAGCAGAAAGATGAGATTTTATATCCTTTCTTATTTTCATTTAAGCCATTTGCTATGTTCTTTTCTTGGAAGCCATTGCTTTAAAACTATTATTTGACCAGTGTAAGTATGTTCTTTTGTATTTTAAAAGTACTATCTTAAATAGTTACAGCCATTGAGTTATAGCATTTGAAGAGTAGAAATTTTTTAGTAGAAATAATAATATATCAGATTAAAAAGGAAGATAGTTTGAACACCGAAATGTATCTTTATCAGCACTTTGTGTTCTGGTATATCCATGGCAAGAATAAAATAATAATAATGTGGCTGTCCCAGTTTGATGCTTTTAAATGTGTCTGGACTACAGCTGGTCATAATGATGAACAATGTCATATGAAGAGACATCAAGGAATTTTTGATATACTATAGTTTCTGTAACATACTGAGTTAACTCAATGGTAAATGTATCTTACTAGTCCTGGAGGTTTTATAGGACAATATATCAATAAGTATTCCCTTTCAAGTGCTTTGATTTTCAGAGGATAATAACATTCAAGGCAAATACAGCATTAGGAAGGATTCATTAAATGCTCGCTTTTAATATAGATCTGTTTGTTTAATGTTTTTACACACTTTTTCACTATAGGGAACAACTTGAAGAAATCTGAAGGATTGGTATAAGATTATACATATATAAGGTTTTTTTACAGATCTGTTCTTTTAGTGAACAATTAAAATGTCAAAAAGAATTCCACCATCATGCCTTTCTAATATATGACTTGTGCTCAGCAGTTGAAAAAGATTTGATTAAAGCAAGTATGCATTCACTGAATATAGAATTTACTATGAAGCCAATGGCTTAATATCATGATTTTGTATCTTTTATACCATATAAATTAATAATTTGATTAATTCATCAGATAGTTATTAAATGACTATAGAAAAGTACACACATTTTGCCACAATTAAGGATTTGTTCAATATTTAACATATTGTTGATTTAATTTTCTATATCCATGTATACCATCTTAAATTCTTTGCATGTTTATTCAGATCATTCTATTCCCCCCCCCCCCAATCCTGGAGGCTACATTATCTTCCTGTTGCATGACTTAGTTTCCTAATAATGCCGTTATCTGTAAGTTTTTCCTTCTAAGATAAATTCAATATTTTAAGCAAAGGAGGCAAAGGGTCCGGGGGCATTGTATAAGATATAAAAATGAGAAACCTTAACGTAACTTGATCCAATAAAATACATTAAAATAGCAAAGAATTAGTAATATGGCTTTCTACCATATTATGGAAACATTCCTTGCTAGCTCTGTGATGTATGCTACATATGGTGAATCTCTGAGTGTTCGTGCATCATAAGAGTTTACTTCATGCATTCATGTGACATGGTTTATTTTCATGGATTGTTCTAAATGGACATATAATCTCATAAGAACTGATGTCACTTTTTGCAATAATATTTTTAAAATAAAAAGTCCTGAAATGATTTAAAATATTTCTATTTCACTTCATGTTGTGTTTGTAATAGCTTTACCATATAATCAAAATGAACAATAAATAGTTCAGCGCCAAAATAAAACTATGGGAAAAATAAAACCATTTTAACCTGTAGGAGCTTTAGTGAAAACAAGCAGTAAAAAACTCCCAACAAAAGCTGTAGCAAAGAAGGCTACCTATGATTGCAATCCATCTCACAAGGATGTATGAATGGAGCTATTAAACAATTTAAAATCCTTGTCCTGAGCTTGCCTATTTATAATTGGAAGCTATTGAATATAATAAAGTTATTTAAACAATGCAAAGATGATTGTTACAGTAGATTACATTTTTGATGCTACACTCTGAATTAATTTAAATTACTGAATAGGATCTTAATGTAGCCCCAAATAAACCAAATCATTTTAGTCCAGTGTCTGTATTGCCATGGTGTGAAGACCTCCCAAGAAGGCTACCTTTGGTGTATCAGCTGAAGTTGATTTAAAGAAATGAGCTATGAAAAGTATATAGCTTATTTATAGCAGTTTGTAATAACACACACACATGCAGGGGATCTGATCAATTAAAGGTTGTTAAACTACTCAAACCATCCTTTTATATTTTGGCAACCAATGTGCTGCAGTCTTAGCTGACTATTGAGTTTGATGTTGGATGGCACATAAATAAAATATATAATCCATAAATTTAAGAAAAACTATAGTAACAATGAGAATGAGCTGTGCCTTCACTTTTGATATAATCTGACAATTGTTACATACTTGTTAACTTCTGCTTACTGATTTTCTTCCAGCTTATCAAATCTAAACACCTGGTTCAGAACATCTGCAGTCTTTCTAAACTTAATGAAAAGACAGCAGAAAGGTTTTGGGTGGGGGTTTTCTTTGTGTTATGGCAGGAGTGTCAAACTGCTGGCCCACGGGCCAGATGCGTCATGTCGAAACTGCGCTCACCCCATTGCCGGCAATGGAAAAAAGTCATACATCGCGACATGTCATGTGATGTGAGTTTGACACCCCTGTTTTACGGTATACTAATAAGCATCTACTGTAGATTTCCTGTTGACATTAGTAATGTCAAGTAGATTTTAAGTACTATCAGGCAAATGAAATTTTGTATAAATCTAAAGCATGTACAATATGTAGTGGAGCAAAGCAGCAATCCTCCAACACAATCTTTTGGAACCAATTGGTCATATTGAATTGTAGATACAGAAACCTCCAGTTTCCATTGGAGATGGAGAATGTAAACATGTACTCTGGTCAGTATTATTAAAAACTGATGAAAGGTACAAAAATACTCCCACATCTTCTTAGTTACATAACTTGACCATAGTCAGACAATACAGTGATAATGTTCATTTTCCACAGTTCTTCTGAAATTCAAATGCTGTTGCTCCCAATGCTAACAAAATCGATAAAATGTCACTAAGTATTAGCTTCCTCATTCTAAAAACATATTTCAGATGTTATTTGTTTCAAATATTACCTGTAACATAATACAGCATGTTATATTAGTGTCTCCTCCTATATATTTCCAACTTTTTGCTTATAAAGGAATAATATGTGAATTAAAATGTCTAGAGCTGCTGTTAATTCTTTGGATCACTTACCTCATAATAATTCCTTTCATGCATCAATCTTGCCATTATTGCAGTAGTAAATCAAACTTAATGGAAATAGACACAATTCTACTCATATAATTTGGTATCTTAGAACTTTGTTCCTTAGAATTTCTTTGTTTTCTAGCTGAATATTGCATAAACTATTTTTGTATCCATTGAACACAAGAATTATCTTTCCATGTGGACCAGATGTGCCTATTAACAATTTGTGGTTGCAGCAGTAAAAAGCAAGGCTTTTATATACTTTTATACTTGCCTTCCCATTCAACTTTTCCTTCCTGAATCTGTTCTTAAAGGCAAGAAGAATTAGCAAATAGAACCACACACAATATACACATACCTAATTAATAATATTTTTGGCTTGTGTACAGGATTTTTTGGATTGTGATCTGAGTTTGTGGCAGTTTCTTTATAGTTATAATATAAATCACATATAACCTGAAATGTACATATCACTATATGTCTTCATGGTTTTTACACATTATTTCATGCTGCTCATAATCTATCTCTTAAATGAAATTGGTTTTAGTAAGACAATTTGTGAATAATGTTCAATAGATTTCAGTACATTTTACTATGACAGAGAAACTAAAGACCTTAAACCAGATTATTTTTTTCTGTTAACAGCTAAATTAAACACAGGCAGAAAATGTTTAATTGGCTGTTTAGAAAAAACCTTACACTATGTTTAATAGCCCACTTATTGCAATTTTGCAAAACCTTTAAGTTCTTCCACTAAAAATAACAAAAACATATACATTATTAGGAGAGAGATAATTCTGATATAGAGAAATGTAATACGTTAATTTTCACATCAGTGCCACTTTTCTGCCTGTTTTGTTAAGAAATAAGTATGTAAGTTATTTAAAACTCCATTCAGAAAATAGCATAATATGGAATTTGCTATTTGTAATAGTCTATGATAATCATTTAAAAATTAAAACGTTCCATTTTGCATTTAAATACAGGTGTATTTATAATAATAAATGTAAATGAGAAAAACAGTTGTTTTGTGTAAGAAAAACACCAGTTTTACTTATATGTGCTTGCATGTAGCCTGTAGAAATGGCTTCTTAGTAATAAGATTGAAAGATAACTGTTTAGAAAAATGTGTTGATCCATACCAAATAATTATTACAACCACATATTTCAACTTTATATCAGCTACTGAAACAAAGGCAAAAAACTCTGATCTGCTTTTGGATTTAATTCCTCCTTAGCTGGTATTCTGCATTACATTCAAGTTCTTTGTCTGGTGATTGTTCTGAAATAATGTTTCATTATTTATGGAACATCTCATGCATCTTCCATAGTTTTGGCTTAAAATATAGAATGGAACTTCTAAACTGGTCATCAGAAGAGGTTGAAGTGTCACCATTGTACATGGATTCTGTTAGCTATTCGAGGCAAGAAGTAATTTCTCTTACACATATGCATGTTCATATTTTTGCACACAAAAGACTGAATTTCAAAAGGGTAGAATTCGGGTGCTCCATTTTGAATTTATGCCACTCACGAAGACATCCACTAATTGGCTTTCACCACTATATATTGTCAATGATCTGTTTAAGAAAATCTCCCCTGTATTGTGTTTATGTATACAAAATTTTATTTAACCGTAAGGCTATGTGTTTGTTCTCAGACAAATTGGATGGGTTGCGAACTGGTACTAAGAGGAAGCGTGACTGGGAAGCAATTGCCAGCAGAATGGAAGATTACCTTCAGCTTCCAGATGATTATGATAGTCGTGCTTCTGAACCTGGGAAAAAAAGGGTAATATTATTTTTGTTTAACATACCCCAGCTGCACTGAGCTTCAGGAAAGCTCTTAAAACCTGGCCATTCTGATAGGATAAATAGTTATATGAGGCTATTCCCTCTTGCAGTAGTGATATGTTTTTTAATGGAATGCTATCGCTAAAAAGTATATTAGATAGATTGTGTTAGTATATGATCCTTTTCTATCTGGAGAGAACAACCTTTCAGTATACTTAACATTGTTATGTTAGGTGGAGTCATGTTACATATGGATGGAGTTGGTGAGACCATTTTTTTTCAGCATTGAACTGCCTGTTGGAAATTTTACAGTTTTATGTGTTTGTTATCTGAAAATGGCAATAACCATTCAGTAGTTATGGTTAGTGGGGACTCCAAGAGCTGTGAAAGTGACTGTGGGCTGACCACTTTAGACCAACACAACCTTGTTTTTCAGTAGAATACATATTCCTCTACCATCCAAACTAAATGCAACTGGATCAAGACAAGGGAGCATTGTGTTGTTGTCTCAGCAATTGAGAGTGGTCTGATTACTTTGTCAATATCTCCTTCTTGAAATAGTTTTCATCTTTTTATCAAGGGGTATGCAAAAATTGCTTAGATTGCAATAAAAGAAATCTTTATGAGGTTTTCCTGCTTTTGACTGTCCATCCCACCAACAAATTTTGTAGCTTGCCAAGTCAGTGGAATAAGATTCACTGACATATCTTTTTCCCCTCATTACTTCAATGTTTTGTTTCTGAGTTTCACTGTAATCTAATTAGTATAGTTTTTATAAATAAATAATATGGATGAAAGAAAGTTGAACTTGTATCCCAAGTGCTTAGAGTAAACTTTGAAATCAGACTGGTTATGATATGATATTGGTGATACATGGTCATGATATGATATTGGTAATATATATCTAGAATGAAGCTGAATATAACAACATTTAACTTCAGCAACCAAAGAAGACAGTATCAAAACTCCAGTGATAAAAAAATTAGCAACATTCCCATATATTCAGAAAACAGATGCATATTTGGTGCTTCTGAAGAAGGCACCAGTATCCTCAGAGCTTGTTAGAGGAATTCTAAAGGTGTGTGGAACAGTCACACCAAACTCTAAGGGAATAAATAGCTCCTTGTCCAATAAGAAACTGGATTTAAAATATAAGTTAGCAAGATCTGAAAAATAAAAATGAAACTCTTTGAAAAAAATCAATTTTTCATCCATTTTTCCAAGTAGGAAGGTTTGTGAAAGAGGGCAAGATTAAAAAGAATATTCTTATCCTTTTTCTCTTTATAAGTGTCATCTTCATCCAAATGCTTGATTTTTAAAATCACAAAATTAAAACATGGGTAAGACTTAAATTTTGTTCACCTCTAAATACACTAGGAAGCTCAAGTGAAGTGATGGCTAATCACTTTTCTTAATCGTCTAAAATCTCTGCAGGGGTAAAATTGTATCGGGGATTTATGCATGCTGCTTCTCTTTCCTAAAATTACTGTTACCCAAGCAGTGTATCTTTTTCTTACAGGTAAGGTGGGCAGACCTCGAAGAAAAAAAGGATGCAGACAGAAAGAGGGCCATTGGTTTTGTTGTGGGACAAACAGACTGGGAGAAAATCACAGATGAAAGTGGTCATTTTGCTGAGAAAGCCCTCAATCGCACCAAATACATCTGAATCAGTTGGCACATGGAAGAGGTCTTCCTTTCAGGTTAGAGCTGAACTTTCTATGTCTTCATATGTATTTGAGAATGAGCTAAAGAGCACGTAGGGGATGGATCCGGATGTTACTTTAATCATTTGGTTAAAGTCAGTTGCCTAATCTCAGACTATATGCAGTTTGGAGGAACAAGAATAGCACAGTTCAAAAATTGGGGAAATCCTGGTTTACTCTCAGCTATGATTACTTTTCCCAGGCCTATATACTGGCTCATCATCTAACCTTTTTGTTTTTCTCTACAGGCTGTTTGCTTTGGTGAGAGATGTACACAAGGTGGTATGGAACATGTCATTGCCCATCTATAGAGCTTTGTGATTCTTTCCTTTTGAATTTTTTATTTCATTGTGTTCCTTGCCTATTAACTGGCGATATCCAGGATCCCCAAGTTATATAAAATCCTCTTGCATCTCAATGTGAAAAATTTTTATGTTAAAATTGGTAGTCTTAGCTTTTATGTGTACAGTAGAATTGCAAGACAGTACTGAAGCCATTTCCTCTGCTGTACCCTGACAGAATGTCAGCATTACTTTGTATTGTTGCTTTGTGCTATTGTCATTTTATACTGTACAAACTTGGTAGTTTATTGTACTAGGAAACAGAACAATAAACTTTCATTATGAACCTAATAATGTGGTTGACCATATATTACGTTGGCTATTATCTCTGGATTTGATTTTTAAAACAAGAACTTCTCTAAATAGCGTGTTGGAGATTGGCAAGGAGAAGATAAGTAAATGAAATGAGGATGGGCCCAAAATGTTTCTGATCTTTAAAGTGCCCTATTTCCTTATACACAAATCAAAGCATTTTTATTCTCCACACAGCTTTATTCTTTACACACTCATCAATGCATTGGCTTAAAGCCATCTCAGCTGTCAAAAAAATGAGAACTTTAATTCATATTTGAGTGAAAATAATCTGTCGCCAAATAATTTGATTAAGCAACTTTCGGAATGGTATATATCCTACAGGGTGGGTTGATATATTGCTTTTTATTCTTTGCCAATGTTTTTGTTTTGGATTGTAGGTCTGACATTGTTTTATGGTTTCAATTGTGCATCACCCAGTATGTGACAAGAGGAGTATCCATTTAAATTGAAATAAATAAGATATGCATATCTCATGTATTTCCTGTGCTTATTAATTAACAAATGCAATTAACTTTTTTGTCCTAGTTTCTCTTCATAGGCATGTTATTATTGATGTGTTTTTCCTCTGTTCCTCTTTAGTACTTAAGGAATAGCTGCTCCTAAAATGCATTTATTTACATGACTTTATCCAGTTTAATTAAATATGTATAATTAGAAGCTATTGATATATCTGAATATATAGAATGTTAGGAGACAGCAAAAACATTCATTTCCATAATTTATCTTTATGCCACACAGTAACTTTTAATATTGGTAAGTTATTTTTGAATCTTCATCTCACAGAAATTATGAACACATTAGACGTTTTTTATGATTGCCTTGTAATATTAGAATTACACTCTATTTGGTGCTAAATAAAACACATCATCATTTTACTGTAGAATTTAACTTTTCTAATCACATTTTTCAAAATAAGGATGGTAGTTTTTATTCCTTTACACAGGATATTCAATAAATATATTTCTAACAATTATGAACAATTTACTTAATTAAAACTGGTGTAAATGTTACAAAAACAATTTTTAATAATAACAAAATTAACGATCAAAAAGCTTTGCTGCCGTAATGTCCTGTTTTAACTGTGTTACAATTTAAGGAGAATATCATTTCTTTTTCAAACATTCGCTTGCTTAACAGACTGATGAACAGACATGTATATGAATACACATGTATAAACTTTATTTCAATTACTTTGCCATCAAGTGGAAATTAAAAATGAGTAATTTTTGTGCTGAATAATAATCACATAAAAGCATTACATTGAATATTCATATCATTTCAAACTACACTTTTTAACAGATGCACATTTCTCGTTCATTTTGGTACTACTACAGATGTATATGTGAAACAGCCCGAGACTAAAAACATAACCTCAGTTTTTTTATATTTGTGAAGCATCTTTCCAAATCTATTTAATTTTATACTTGTATTTTCTGTTCGTGTTGAGTACATTTATGTTAAACTGGAATGTATTTGGAAGCTAAGAATTATGAAAAATGCACTATAGTTCTCCTTTCTATATCTATTATAATATTTTCCTTTTTATACCAATACATGCAAAGTGTGTAAAGTAAGGAAAATAATTAAAAATCCATTAGGGACAAAGGAGAAAAGGAATAGCATTTAACTTTCACTACCTACAACGGTAACTATGCAATGCACATTATGGAAAATATGTTCCAACGTATTATGGAAAAAAATTATCCCTTGGTCTTTAAATCTGTATCCTCCGCCAATAACCTGAACTATTAATTCTTGTTGCTTTGAATATTTCATATTCTTTTCAGTTAATCAAGTAATTTTTATTAGATTTAAATTGTATATTTATACTGCATAAAAAATAGGAGTTCTGTTATGGGGTGCTAATTAGTACTACATAAATTATAGGTACAAGAATAATTTATACTATCTTTTTATTCTGATAACTGAAATACGGTAGCAATGTTTTAACTAATTAGGTTAGGGGAGAGGAATGGATCCAGTGCAAGCATTTTCCTATGTACAGAATTGGTTCTGTATTAATGAAGTTGTGCATTAGACTCTTAGTGAAGCCTGAAGAGCCTGAAAAGTAATAGAACGGATCCAACAGTTATTTGTACTATTCCACAAAATTGGACAAACATTTATCACTATTAAAATAGGAATAGCTTCAGCTTTGTAAAGTTTTGCTGGACACTGGATGATAGGTTCTCAATGTAACGATATGGAAATGTAACCTGATAGTGATGGTTTTCGTTGGAACGTTAATTTATTTACAAATATTTGTATGTCACAGCATATTTTCATGATTCTGGACTACTTACAAAAAACAATAAAATATCTACAGCTGTTACTTGCTAGCTACAGTGATCTCTACACTAGTCTAATGCTGGCAAGAGTGGTAAGTTCTAAAGAGGCTGAGAACTTTCTCTAGGAAACTGCTCATTCTCCAGCATGTAGGGAATGTAGAATCCATGAATGGGTTGTTATAGTCTTCTAGCCCAATCAGACCAAACAATCAAAGTTGCCACGCCCCTACAGGTTCTGACCATGCCCCAGTTTCGTTTGGTCAGCCCTGAAGAGACGTGAGAATTTGGCTCCCAATTTAGATTGAGAAAGGTAATTATTGCCATTCGTGGATTCTTCTACCTTTCCTTTTGGGGGGGGAATAGTTCAGCTCTGGGCTCAGAGCTGCACTAGTTTCTTCCTTTCTTTTTTCTCTTCCCATTTAATCGCCCTGATAGGCAAAGCCCTTACCGGCAGCCAGCTGATCGTCGCGATCGCTGCTTGCACAAAGCACAGCGATTCCAACCCCCCCCACACACAATCACCTCAACACGCCTATTATCGTTTTCCCTGCTTGTTTCTTCCCTTAGGGGAACTTGAGTCCCTTGTTTCTGTGTTGATAAGATCCTCGCGGTTGCCATTTTTACTCCCTACTCGTGATCCTTACTTTGTCCTTGGTCAGTGTTAATTCTTAAAATTGCTCACAATTTAGGGGGTGTTCTTTCTTGGATCTTCTCTGCAGGCTCCATTTGCCAGAAAAAGCTGGGTTTTTTCCTCTACAGAACTAACAGGCTAGTGCGGATCGTCGCAGCCGCCATTTTGAGCCTCTGCACAATCGCAATCTCTTTTAAAAAAAAGGCTTGATTATCCGATTTATGTTCCTGTGAGCCCACTTTACTTGCCCCTTTCGAGGAATAACCTCATGTGGGGGGAACAGGGCCTCCTGTTGTCCCCCCTACTGGTCAGATATTCTTGTTTTTCCTTGGCTTCCCTCTTTTTTCTTCCTGGCAAGACGCCATTTTGAATACCTCGTGGTTAGCAGGAAACTACTTTGGGTCGTTACTCCAGCGTTCCTTTTACAATTCTACTGGTATTATCTGTTAAACCTGATCCAATAAGGCTTTGCTTGTCTGTTCTCTATAAGCATCAGAGGACAATATATTGGGCTTCAAGTTGCCTTGCCTGGTCCGCTGTCTGCACCTGGTGGACTGGCAGTCACTGTCCGAGCCGCCACTAAGTGAGGCACGGGGGTTCTAAAAAAAACTAAACAAAATATACATCTACATAGATATTCAACATTAATTGACTTTAACGTAAGATTGGCCCGGTTGACTTGATATCAGAAGCGGACCTGAACAATTGAAGGGGAGAGGACAGCTCCCTGGGTAGAGTGCGGCTTATATCGCACAGGTGACTCCGCGCTTGACGGCAGGCCGGACCTCACAGACCCCTGTGTAGGCCTGTACCACCTAGGTGGGCTGCTGCCTTATCTCCTGCAGACCAGGAAGGATCCAGGGATCTGGTGAAAATCTGTTTTTTTCAATATGGCGGATAACACAGTTCCACAGGCTTCCACCTCCAGTGGAAATGCAAAACAGAAGTCACCCAATCAGGATGCACCCGCAAAGGCCAAGGTCAAGCAGACCTCTAAGATGGCTGACAAGCAAGCAGATAGCAGACATAGGGTGATGGAACAACAATTTTCCAAAGCTCAACAACGGGCAGTGGAGACACAACCTGTCTCCGCTTCTCCTATTGCATCCACATCAGGGGACCATCGTCCTCTCCCTTTTCCATGGGCTTGGTCACCAGAACAGACTCTGGATCAGAGTTCCTTGCTTGGATACGATCGGGACCATCTGTCTCTTTTTTATCAAGATTTGAGATTACAGATACAAGATCCACTTCAGGTTACTGAACCTGGGCCGTCCTCCGTGACATGTGAGTCTCGGGAGGGGTTTCTACAGGTCCCTCTCCTCAAATTCCATCGGCTTCCTTCACTCTGATGGCGGCGGGTCTTCAGGCCCCTGAACATTCTTCTTTCACTGCCCAGCTCCAGGCCATGTTTTCACAGGCAGTGGCACAGGCAATGGCAGCTTCAAGGAGGGCCATTCCAGCCCCAAGGCCATCAAGACCCCCTATGTCTGCGGAAACAACACATCCCAGAGAGTATGTGGTCTCAGATCATGGTTCTCCACCTCAGTCTGAGGGGAGTGAGATATCAGAATATTCCACGCAGATCCCCGAAGAAGGCATGTGGTCAGACAAGGAAGACACTCAGATGGAGACCACTCCTATGGTAGGGATGTTTAATCCAAATTCCTTTCATTCTCTTTTGTGCAAGGCTTACATCACTGATAAGATTGAACCGGTGAAACCACAAATGGCCGATCAGGACTCTGGACAGAGTTCTGACCCGCTGTTCTTAGAACCGGTCACAAAGAACCTACAGATTCCTTGTCCCCCCATGTTTTTAAAATCCATTCAGGATCAATGGGGATCTCCTGGAACCTTCTCTGCTCTTGGGGGAATAGACCATAAGCTTTTGGACACGATCCCTTCCTTCAATGATGTCATTGAAGTTCCGGGAGTAGATGAGGCTCTCGCTCCCATTCTGTCAGACACCAAAATTTCAGGAGATATGTCAGAGGCACTCAAGGCCGAGGACAAGAAATCTGAGATTTCTCTCCGCAGGACTCATCAGGCATCAGCATGGGCTATAAGAGCCTCAACGTCTAACTCCTTTTTCGCCAGAATCTCGCTAATCTGGCTCCGGGAATTGCAGGCTAGGATATCCCCAGACGAGGTAAGGGTGCACCAAGATGTCATTAAGTTGAGGGCCGCGCTGGAATACTTGGCGGATGTGTCTCTGCAAGCGGCCAAGTATTTGGCTCGAGCCATAGCTTCCAACGTGGCCACACGTCGGTTGTTCTGGCTTAAAAATTGGAAGGCCGACACCAGACACAAATGGAGAGTGGCGGCGGCACCATATCACAAGGGCCACCTTTTTGGGGAGGCTCTCACTCCCTACCTGATTGAGAATAAGGAAAAGCTGAAAGTACTATTTCACATTGCCAAAAGACGGGCAGACGCTTTTCACCATATAATCGGCGTCAGTCATTTAAGTCTGACTCAGACCGAACTTCCTGGAGCGGGTATCGGCCCTTTCAAGTGGGGCTGGACTGCTCCTCGGACCGGTCCGGCTACAGCAGCGGTTCTCAACCTGTGGGTCGCGACCCCATTTGGGGTCGAACGACTGTTTCACGGGGGTCGCCAAACACGGCAGTCCGCAATTTTTTCCCCCCATTTTTCCCCATTTCCCCTCAGCCGTCGAACGTGCGCCGCGCATGCGTGATTCGGCCCATTGCGCCGTGCATGCGCGGTTTGGGCCATCGCACACGCACCACGCATGCGCGATTTGGCCCGTCGCGTCACGCATGCGTGGTTCGGCCCGTCGTGCACACGCCACGCATGCGCGGTTTGGCCCCTTGTGCCACGCATGCACGGTTCAGGCTGTCGCACCGCGCATGCTTGGCACAGGTCGGGGTCACGCCGCACATGGGTGGCGCAGGTGGGGTCTCGGGCCTGAAAAAGGTTGAGAACCGCTGGGCTACAGAGACAAGCCGAAGCCACAATTCCAGGCTAAACGGCCCTTTTGTGGCAGAGGAGGTCGTCCTTTCCGAAAGTCAAAGTGACTTGGGGAGGATTCCCCCCATAGGCGGAAGGCTGGCATTTCCACAAATGGGAAAGCATCACCACGGACACCTGGGTTCTCACCACCATCAGAGACAGTCTGTCTCTGGAATTCCTAACCCCCCCCTCGGCGCTTTATCTCCTGCTCCCTATTGCAAAATCCCGTAAAAAAAGGTCTCATCATCTGCTAAGCATAGAGGCAATAGAGCGGGTACCTTCAGATCAGTGGGGACTAGGTTTTTACTCCATCCTATTCGTGGTGCCAAAAGCCTTGGGAGGATGGAGGGCGATACTCGATCTCAAGGCCCTAAATTCCTTCCTAGTTTACCACAAATTCAACATGCAAACTCTTCTTTCCATCTTAGGCAGAATTCGGCTGGGGGACTTTCTCACATCCATAGATCTGACAGAAGTTTACCTACACATTCCCATACATCCGGGTCACAGATGGTTTCTCAGATTCATGTATTCCAACCATCACTATCAGTACAAGGCCTTGCCATTCGGCCACTCATCAGCTCCGAGGGTTTTCACCAAAATCCTAGCGGTCCTCGCTGCCCAGCTCAGGTTAGTGCCAGTACGCGTTCAGTGCTACTTGGACGATATCCTAATACAATTGTCCTCGGTACTGAACACTCGATCAGACATGACACTGACGATCAGGATGCTCCAGGATCATGGCTTTATGATCAACTTCCAAAAGAGCCATTTAACCCCAATAAACCGGTTGCTCCATCTGGGCGCAATAATAGATACCAGCCAGTGCCAAGTCATCCTGTCTCAAGAGTATCAGGTCAGTATTCGCACGATGGTCACCAAGGTGCGCAAGCAAAAAAGAGTGACCCTATTTCTGCTATCACAACTGTTGGGAAAACTGATCTCATGCATTTCCATAGTGCCTTGGGCCAGGCTTCACATGAGGCAACTACAGTGATTTCTGCTCCCCTACCAGAAACAAGGTGTGGCCTGTTTTCCACAGAAGGTCCGAGTCCCAGCTCTGACACTAACGTCCCTTCTCTGGTGGTTGTCCCCGGCATTGTACAAGGGGTCCCTGTTCGAGAACCAACTCGAGTAACCCTGACCATGGATGCCAGTCTGTTTGGATGGGGGGCACATTTACACCCTCAATTCGCCCAGGGACAATGGTCTCAACGGGATCTCAAGAAAAACATAAATTGGTTAGAACTCAGAGCCATACACCTGGCACTTCGCCATTTCCACAGAAAGGTGGCAGGCCGCCACATGCTAGTTCTGACAGACAACATGGCAGCAAAGGCCCATGTCAACAGACAGGGAGGCACTCGATCTCAGACCTTAATGTCCGAAGCCCAGCGTCTGGGGTCATGGGCAGAACGGAATCTGTTGTCCCTAAAGGCGGAACACATATCGGGTGGAGAACCGCCAGGCAGATTTTCTGAGTCGATCTACGATAGATCATTCGGAGTGGCATCTGCATCCTCGTCTTTTCCGGGAGATTACTCACCATTTTGGTCAACTTCCTCGGTTTCTCTCTTGGTACCCATCTCAGGGTTTGGAGGGAGCAGACGCCCTCTGCAGTCCTTGGCCGGCGGGCCTTCTATATGCATTCCCACCTCTTCCCTTGATCCCGGCCGTCATCAGGAAGATGTTACAGGAATGAGCGGAGCTAATCTTTGTGGCCCCGTATTGGCTGAGGCGTCCATGGTTCGTGGATCTCGTGAACCTCGCTGTTGCTCTCCATTGGCAAATTCCTCCAGAGAGGATAATTCTAACGCAAGGGGCCATATGGCACCCGGATCCGCAGTGGCTGCAACTAGCCGTCTGGCATCTGAACGCAAGTTCCTAATGCGAGGATCTTACTCTTCAAGAGTAACTTGAATCTATGATCCAAGTTTCTAGATGGCCGGTGACGAACCGGATTTATGATGCCACTTGGAAAAACTTCTGTGAGTGGTGTACCCATAAAGGTTTGTCTATATCTTCCGTCACTATTCCAGTGATTCTGGAATATCTCATGGATGGAGTGGATAAGGGTTTAGCAGCCAACACCTTGCGTAGGCAGGTGGCCGCTCTTGCTACAGTGTTCACCTGTGCCAACTCCACTCCATTGTCCCATCATCCCAAAGTTCAGTCCTTTTTGAAAGGAGTCTCCAACACCAGACCTCCGGTAGTACACAGGTACCCCTCTTGGGAACTACCTCGAGTTCTACAGGCACTCACAAGATCTCCCTTTGAACCCATCAGGTCTTGTCCTCTTCGCATTTTGTCCCATAAGGTGGCCTTCCTGGTGGCTATCACGTCGGCGAGGCGCGTGTCAGAGCTGGCTGCTCTTTCAGTTAGGGAAGACATTCCACCAGGACAGAGTGTGCTGAGGTTAGATCCCTCATTCATTCCCAAGGTGAATACACTGTTTCACCAGGCTCAGGAAATTGTACTACTAAACTTTTGTCCCAATCCTTCTCACACACTAGAGAAGCAGTGGCATTCCCTAGATGTACGGAGGCTCTGCATCATTCCCTTAAGAGGGCAGCTCCTTTTCGCAAATCAGAGGCATTATTTGTCTCTTTCCACGCAGCCTCCAAGGGGCAGAAGGTTTCCTCCTCTACTATAGCCAGGTGGATCAAGGTCTGTATCACTCAATCTTACCAGGCTTGCTCTTTACCTGCCCCTAGTCATCTGACACCACATTCTACTCGTAGCGCTTCCACGTCAGCAGCATGGCACACTCAGGCGTCCATAGACGACATCTGTAAGGCAGCTACGTGGTTGTCCCCTTCACCATTCATTCGCCACTACAAGCTTGACATGTTTGCCTCCACAGAGGCCACTTTTGGCCGTCGGGTTTTACAACAAGTGGTCCATTTCAGTGCCGACACTTAACCAACCTGCATCCCACCCGTGGGATCATGGGGGCTTTGGTATGTCCCATTCGTGGATTGTACATTCCCTACATGCTGGAGAAGGGGCGTTGTCTTACCTGAAGGCCTTTTTTCAGCATGAGGAATGTAGAATCCACCCCCTCCCTGGTTATTATTTATTTTATTTTTATTTATTTATTTTGTTCAGACTTATATGCCGCCCTTCTCCTCAGACCCAGGGCGTCTCACAACAATAATACAAGTAAAAAACAAAACATAGGATCAATTAAAATTTCTACTTAAAATACTATATAAAACCAAAATAATTTATAACGCTCATACCACACACAATCACAATCAAAGGCTCAGGGGCAGAGTGCAGCTCACACGCCCCAAACCTGTCTGCATAAATGTGTCTTTAATAGTTTCCTGAAACATAGGAGGGAGGAAGCAGTACGAACCTCTGAGGGAAGCTGGTTCCAGAGGGCTGGGGCAGCAACGGAGAAGGCCCTAGCCCTAGGCCCCGCCAGATGGCATTGTCTGACAGATGGGACCCGTAGGAGGCCAACCCTATGTATCCTAACTGGTCGCTGGGATTCATGCGGCAGAAGACGGTCCCGCAAGTATCCTGGCCCATTGCCATAAAGGGCTTTATAGGTCATAACCAACACTTTGAATTGTGTTCGGAAACCAATTGGTAGCCAATGCAGCTCATGAAGGGCTGGAGTGATATGAGCATGTCTTGGAAGACCCAAGACAGCTCGCGCGGCCGCATTCTGGACCACCTGTAGTCTCCGGACATTCTTCAAAGGTTGCCCCATGTAGAGAGCATTACAGTAGTCGAATCTTGAGGTGACAAGGGCATGAGTGACTGTGAGGAGTGACTCCCGGTCCAAGTAGGGCCGCAACTGACGCACCAGGCGAACCTGGGAGAATGCCCCCCTCGCCACAGCTGAAAAATGGTGTTCTAGACTTAGCTGTGAATCGAGGAGGACACCCAAGTTGCGAACCCTCTCCGAGGGGGACAAAACTTCTCCCCCCAGGGTAATGGACGGACAGTTAGAATTGTCCTTGGGAGGCAGAACCCAAAGCCACTCCGTCTTGTCGGGATTGAGTCTGAGCCTGTTGGCACCCATCCAGACCTCAACAGCCTCCAGCCACCGGTTCATCACTTCCACTGCTTCACTGTAATGACGCGGGGTAGAGATATAAAGCTGAGTATCATCAGCATATTGATGATAACTCACCCCGTGTCGACGGATGATCTGACCCAACGGCTTCATGTAGATGTTAAAAAGCAGAGATGAGAGAACAGACCCCTGAGGGACTCCACATGGAAGAGACCTCGGAGCCGATCTCTGACCTCCTGCGAACATCGACTGCGACCGGCCAGACAGGTAGGAGGTGAACCACCGCAAAACAGTGCCCCGCACTCCAAGCCTCTCCAACCAGCGCAGAAGGATACCATGGTTGATGGTATCGAATACCACTGAGAGGTCAAGAAGCACCAGGATAGTGGAATAACCTCTATCCCGGGCCTGCCAGAGATCATCAGTCAGCGCGACCAAAGTAGTTTCTGTGCTGTAACCGGACCTGAACCCAGACTGCTGAGGGCCCAGATAATCAGTTTCATTCAAGGACCGTTGGAGTTGGAGTGCCACCACCTTCTCAACAACCTTCCCTAAAAAGGGAAGGTTGGAGACTGGACGATAATTATTTAAAACTGCCAGGTCCAGGGACGGCTTCTTGAGGGGGCGCACAAGTGCCTCCTTTAAGGGAGCCGGAAAGGACCCCTCCCTCAATGAAGCGTTAGCAACAGCCTGGACCCAGCTCCGTGTCACCTCCCTGCTAGCCGAAACCAGCCAGGAGGGGCACGGGTCCAGTAAACAGGTGGCCGAACTTACAGCTCCAATGGCCTTGTCCATGTCCTCAGGAGTTACCAGGTCAAACTCCTCCCATTCAACAGGACTAAGACGGGCCTCTGTCATCTCGACTGACTCATTGTAAGCCGACACTGCATTCCAATTGGAGTCCAAGTCAGCCCGGATCTGAGCGACCTTGTCTGCGAAAAAGCTATTAAATTCTTTGGCATTGCCCTGCAAAGGTTCCTCCCTCCTCCCCGTATCAAGGAGGGAGCGAGTCACCCTAAACAGGGCAGCCGGACGAGATTCCGCAGACGCGATCAATGCGGAAAGATACTGAGATCTTGCTGTAGTGATCGCTTCCAAATAGGTCTTGATATAAGCTCTCAATTTGGTTCGATCAGATTCGGATCTGCTTTCCCTCCATTGCTTCTCTAAACATCTCTTCTGGCGCTTCATCCCCCTGAGTTCCTCGGTAAACCAAGGAGATCTCCTGGGTCTGCTATCACAGAGAGGTCGCAATGGCGCAACTGTGTACGAGCGAATCCGGCAATTCCCCAAGCGCCCTTTGAAAGCCAATAGGGTCCATCAGGCGTCTGGGGCGGAACCATTTAATCGGTTCCGGCTCCCTGCGAGAGAGGATTGGTGTCGTAAACTCAAGCCGCAGCAGAAAATGATCTGTCCATGACATGGGCAACACTTCTAAGCCCCTTAATTTCAGATCATATCTCAACTGTTCCGAGAGAAAAACCAGGTCAGATGTGTGTCCCCTCTCATGGGTTGGGCCCTCGATTACTTGTGTCAGGTCCATGGTTGCCATGGAGGCCGTGAACTCCCGCGCCAACCCAGAGGACTCACCGAGTGATGGCACATTGAAGTCCCCCAAGACAATAAGTCTGGGGAACTCAATTGCCAACCCGGCTACCTCCTTGAGTAGCGTGGGCAGGGCTGTAGAAACGCAGCTGGGAGGCAGGTACGTAAGCAACAGACCCACCTGTACACCTAGGTCCAACCTCATAAGGAGGGACTCACAACCTGATATCTCAGTAGCAGCGAGTCTGCGCAGACCGAGTGTCTCCGTAGCTATAATCGCCACTCCTCCCCCCTTCCCTGTGGTCGCGGCTGATGCCATACCTGAAACCCAGCTGGGCACATCTCAGAGAGAGGAACTCCTCCCTATGGGGTCAGCCAGGTCTCAGTCACACATGCCAGGTTGGCCTTCTCCTCTAGAATCAAGTGCCGGATGAGGAGAGCTTTATTTACCATCGACCTGGCATTGAGCAGCAGCAGCCTGAGTCCAGGGTCCAGATTTCGCTCATTACCAGTACCCCGGGAGTGGTTCAAGGGGCCGGAACAAGAGATTGCTTTCAGGCAGCGAGACCTTGTTCCCCGAGAGCGGCCTACGCCAGGCCTCCCGTCATATCTGCCTCTTCCCTATAAGACTGGTATAGACTGGCCCTCTGATCCCTCAGAGCAAGGCTCCTCCACGTCACTAGCTTCCACAGATGCAGACAGGTCGGCCCTTCCATTTATCATACTACAATCCCTCTCCACACAACCACCCATCCATTCAACCCGATTCACTCCACAATCAATCAATCCCCCCCACATCATTCATAACATCCAGAAAAAATAAAATTAAAACAATATTAAACACATTGAATTATTTAAAATTTAAACAGATAAAAAGTTAAAAAGCAATTTAAAAACATAATACTAAAAACGGGCGTGCTGCCACAATAAATTATAGCTATGCCTGTACTAGACCCTCCTAAGGTAAAACCTGTGGTAGGTTTTGAGCTAAAAAGTCCAGAACCAAAACCCACAGGAGGAGTACTAGTTATACTAACAATAGTTGTGGAACCCAACGTCCCAAAGTTAAGGCCTTCAAATAAGTTCAACATAATGGCGGCAGCGACGGAAGGCCTCGCCCGCAGGGTCTTACAGTTTAGCGGGAGGCACCCAGCCGATGGAGCAGGCCCGATAGCCATGATAGCTAAGGCTTCCTCCCGTTAGCCACAATAACTGGGGCTTCTGACGGGCGTCTTTCTTCCTTTTCCTTCTTCCTTTCTCCGTTACTTCTTGGTCCAGGCAGGGGGAGGGGAGATCTCTCAGGCGGCAGCGAGGGTCCTACGTTCTTCCAGTCACTCTCCACTCTCTCAGACAGCAAACCTTACAAGCCTGCAACGGCCGAAGCTTCACCGCTGTTACTCCCGCGTTCCAGTAATCCGGGGTTGGTGTTGGCGAAGGCTTCCTCCAAGCTTCCCTCAGCTCTGGTCGCCGGGAGAAGGAGGAGAGGAGAGAAGTGCCGTCAGCATCGAAGCTGGCTTGTTCCAAATTAATGGCAGCTTGCTTCGTTCCCCAAACTGCCAGCGATGATTTGCTATTTGCTATTTCCCCAGCTGAATAAAATGTTCTGCTATGGCTGGCTGTACTCTGCAGGGAAGACTGACAGCGTGATGGGGATGTTACCTCCGGAAGGGGGTTGCTTCGCTTCCCGGCTTGAAGGCGAGAAAAACCTCCAGCTAAAAAAAACCTCCAGCGGAGGGAGGGGAAAGGAAGACGGCAGCCCAACCCAGGAGAACCCAGCTCGCTTCCCAAGCGGGGGTGGGTGGGAAGGAAGGAAGACTTGTCGAACCGGCGTCGCCTTGCCCGCTCCTTCGGTCCAAGGGAGGCGAACGGGGGCCAGCCATGCAGTTTTCATTATTAGCAGGTTAGTGTCAGCATTTCGGGAGCCTTCACGTCACACAATCATTAGCTTCGCCCTTTCGAAACTGGGGCATGGTCAGACCCTGTAGGGGCGTGGCAACTTTGATTGTTTGGTTTGATTGGGCTAGAAGACTATAACAACCCATTCATGGATTCTACATTCCTCATGCTGAGAAAAGGCGTTCAGGTAAGACAACGCCCCTTCTTGTAGAAAAATGGGACCTTTAAAACTGGATACAGCAAATTACTAAGAGTTAAGAACAAATTGGGATTCTTCCACAGAAGTGAAGTGGAAAATAGGGAAGCGTTCATTGGGGGCTGCTTAAGACATTTCTGGAGATTGAAAGAGAAGTAACTCAGGCAGCATTTAAAGAATGTTTACAACCTTTGGGATGTATGTTTTGGATCTACAGAGTGGAAAAACCTCAGGATTCCATCTGCAAGAAAGGAAAATATCTGTTTTTGTTGGACATCCTTTAAAAATCAGTAGCAAAAATAAATTGAATAATTGTTACAACAAACTCTGCTAGATTAAAGTAATTAATTAGTCCACAGATGAACTGCACAACAGCCTGTCTTCTTTGAATCAGAAGGTCTGCCTATATAAAGCAGCTAATTAGAGGAGCACCAAATGTGAATTAAATTATTTGAAACTCGGAGGCAAAAAAAAAACATTTGTACAGATGAAAGAAGTTGGAGATTAAAAAGAACTGGAGCTACTAATCAAGCCCTTTGTTGTGACAAAAATCTATTATGTAATTAGATGGAGTTATTTTTTTTCAACTATACAGGCATAAAGCAAATTTTACAAGCATGAACATAGACATTTTGCACTTTGTCCAAGGGGTCTTCAAAGGCAACCCCATGAAGTGCATATTGTAGTAATTCAGTCATGTGATGATAAGGGCATGAATGACCATTGCCAGATCCTCCCACTTTAGATAGAGCTGCAACTGGTCCCCGGCTAATTCTTGGCAGCAGTCTCAACAAGCTCCTCTGGCAGAAGCCATGATTCTTGGAGGATCCAAAGTTGCAGATCTGCTTGAGGAGATATACCCTATCCTCAATTACAACTGGAATAAATAGAGAAATCTTCTGAACAAATAGTAACTACATCTTCCTAAAGTGAACAGCAGCCTGCATTCATCTAAGTCCTAACAACTCCAAACTCCCAATCAAGACTTCAACAGCATCTTAAACTGGGTGGAGATGTAAAACACACTGTTAATACCTCACTGATGTCTAATGGTTTTATATGGATAGTGAAAAGCAAAGAGAATTTGGGGGCACCCCACCAGTAAATGCTCGAAATGCACACTCAGGAAGCAGGGCAATTAATCTTAACAGTGTCTCCAACTCCCAATCCTCATAGGGAGACCTGAAGAATATGATCAATGGCGTCAGATGCTACTGAGAAGTCTTGTAAGACCAGAAGAAGCACCTGCCTCATTTTAGGTCACAAAGGACATCCACCAGGCTAGAGCAAATACTGTTATTTCTATCCCAAGTTAAGTTGTGATCAGACTGAAAGCTGTTTGGTTAATCCTCTTCATCTGGGCACTGTACAAATGGATAGATTTTTCGCCACTTTATTTCCCAAAGGGAAATCAGGAGACCGTATGATAATTTCCCAACAGAGCTGGAGCCAGGGAAGCTGTTGAGAAAGAGGCATATCACTACTGCTTTCAAAGTGGCTGTCCTCATTCCCTACCTCCTGGACTCAGCTACTCAGCTTCCTCTCCACTACCAATACCATCACCTGAAGGAGCCAGGAGGAACATGGATTTAACTTGCAAGAGGCAATGGTCACCTAATTAGAGTCTACAACTAAAAGGCAGTTTGTTTACTTATAACATTTATAAAGCTGCCCATCTTATATCAAATTTTGGCAGTTCCCAAACAGCAATTAAATAATGTAATAATAAAACAATATAATTATAAATATATTAAAACCATAAACATTAAAAACATTGTACCAAAGTTGAACTTCTGACATACAGTTCTTTGTAATAACTTTTCATCCACCTCGGCCTATTCAAGAGGAAAAGCCAAGTGTTCAGTGCTTTTTGGAGGGTAGAGGCCTGCTGAGCCTCAGGGGAGAGCAGGGACTGCTACAGAAAAGGTTCCATTTCAGAGTGCAGGACATTCCTCAGGCAGCACTTCAGACTCCACAAAGAGACAAAAACTATGGTAAAGAAGAGCACCCTTTATCAGCAAAGTGTTGTCACCACTCACAACAGCTGGAAGTAGTTTTTTCTGATCATCTTTCCCCAACAGGAATTGAGCACCAATAAACAGCACCTCTGGATGGCAACAGATTGATTCAATAACAGCAGAGAAAAAGAAAAATTTGCTGCTTTTATCACCATTGTGTAGGTTCATACATGAGCTCATAGCTGTGCTTAATCAGTATTTGTTTATTTTCCTCCACAAGTAATCCAGATGTTACTGTAATTTCATCTCTCGGGTGCTCAGTGAATCAAGACATTCTCTGACCAATAGAAGATTGGTCAGCAAAGGACTTCCGGTTTTGCACCCGTAGCACATGGCCATACGAAAGCAGACCTCTACTCCCCACAGCTAGTTTCATCCTGCCAGGGGGACCCTAGATAGGTCCGAAGTCACCCGAAGAGGTGACCATGAAGGAGGGGCGCCCCATTGATCATGAAGCAACAGTAATCGCTTTGTTTGATCCAGGGAAGCCCTCCGAACCCGACAGGAGAAAGGCTAGTGTGAGATCAGCGGATCAGCGTCTAGCCCAAGCTACTTGCAGCCGAAGTCCCAGAGCACAAACCTGGACATTGGTGAACAGCATGCTTGGAATTGGTGAGAGTACTGATCTTCTTTCTTCTATCTACTAACTGAATCCTTGAGAAAGATCCCCAAAGCAAAGAAACCTTTGGAAGTGAAGGGAGGGGACTATATCCCCATTCCCTTATAGATGGAAGTGGCAAATTAATATTGAGGAAAGAGATATACTAAAATTTGGTTTAAAATACTACAGTCTGGGCAAATCTAGGAACTAAGAAACTGTCAAGATTATACCCTAAAGAGTTTCTGATGGAATTATAAAAATGTACAACAAAAATAACTTTTTGATTGAAAAAAAACTGAAAAAAGAAATAACTGCTGACATCTAGTGGATAGATGTCATAGAACATTAACAATAAGGACTCAGAAACTGGTAGAATGTCTAGAAATAAAGAAAAAGCTGTTCCTTTGAATTGCAAATAAATTTGAAAACAGCTGGGAACAAAGGAAGAGCCAGCTATAAGATTAAAAAGTGTCTGAAAGGGGGAAAAAACACTTGGACTGTTGCTTAAATCTAAGAACTGTTTATGGAAAAGAAAAACCTTGGCTTTCTGCTAATCTTTTAGAGGAGAATTTACAGGAAGGATTTAAAGTGGCTTAACACACTGAGCTGTAATTTTGACTGACTGATAAATTGACTTTTGAATTAAAACATTGATGAAAGATTAATTGAAGGGTGGAGACAACATGGACATCACATACGTATCAAAAAATGACAGGATGCTACATTCAATATTTTCTCCTGAAGGACTTAGCCTGGAAAAACAAGAGTCTCCAGAAGTAATATTTCAAGGCAAGATAAATACTTTCCAGGAGGAAATATAGGTAGTGTTAGGACAAATACAAATGACAATAGACTCAAACCATGAGGAAATTCAGAACAACTTTGATGATTTAAATAAGCATATTTCCAATCTAAATCTACAATTAAAAAACACCCAGGAAATAACAATGAATGAACAAATAAATCAGATAACAGACTAAAAATTAGAAGAATATGATCAAACTGATGAAATAACAAATGAAAAGAATTACAATTTAACACAAACAGGAAAAAAATCTACAAGGTTCTAATACAACAAGAAAAATGGAATGGATTATAGAATTACCAGAAGAACCATCAAAGTTTGGGAGACAGAAAGTATTTATCTTACTTACTTCATCTTTTATATTCCCAATAAGATTTGTAAAAACACAGGAACTGCTGGGTAAGCGGATTACATCAACTTGGAAAACTACTCGGCAAAAGAAGAAGATCAGAGATAGATACAAGAGATTTGACTTGCCTTACCAGATGGACTATTACGTGAACAAATATTTGTTTGAATATGGCTAAGACAACTTTGAACATAAAGGGGCCCTATAACAAGAGAGATAAGAGATTTTAGTAATATAATATGTTCCATAATATATGAAATGTAAAAATAGTAGGTTGATGTAACTTTTATTAATATAAGTGAAATATAAACTGATTAAAAAGGATGTTATACCTAGAGACTATAAGATAGATAAAAAGTATAGTATTTTTATAATGCATGACATAAAATATTGGGATGATGTACTTAAATGGGAAAATTGGGACAGATGATTAACATATGAAGAAACTATGACTGATAAGAATTGGGTTGAATATAAAGGAAATAAACCATAAACAAAAATTACAAAAATAGGATGCATGCTGAACTAATGAGATGATGATTATAAAAATAATATAAGTTGAAAAAAATGTCATACATAGAGATTATTACTATTTGTATCAATATAAAAAATGCCTATATATTGAAAATATTAAGAATTATATTTGGTTAAGGTTGAAGAAGGAGAATATAAATGGGAGAAGAGAAGATCAAAGAAATATATAATTAATTAATATATTAACTATGGAATTATCAAAATTAATCATTATTGATTGTTAATTAATTATTATTGCCCTTTTTTTCTTGTTAAAATATAAACCAAGAACACGCTGTACACCAGGTATTGGAGATTGTTATAGTTAAAAACCAATAAAATATTTATTAAAAAAAAAAGATTGGTCAGCAATAATCATGTAAAATGTGTCTATTTCCAGTGCTCAACAGAACTGCCTGTCAGATTGCTACAGAAATTCCCAAGTGTTCTGTAGGATTCATCTCACTTCACTGGGCACCAGGAGCTGGCTATTTTAATGGGTCGCACCACCCTGCAAAAATAGTGGACAGCAACATATCTTATCTAGATCTAGAAGTGATGTACATGATAAAAGACTGAATATAGCATCTAAGAAAAGGCCATACTTGTTTTGGAGGACTCACATTGGCATGAAGGACAGTATTGGCAAGGAGTTTACTTTTTACTGTAGTAAACGTCAAGGGAAGACTAAAAATCAACCTAGCACCAAGTTGCAGGTGTTCCAGAAAGGCAGTTGCTGGAATTGGTATGTCTAGTTTAATGAAGAGAAGGACAAGGAGGGACATGATAGCAGTGTTCCAATATCTCAGGGGCTGCCACAAAGAAGAGGGATGAAGCTATTTTCCAAAGCGCCTGAAGGCAAGACAAGAAGCAACGGATGGAAACTAATCAAGGAGAGAAGCAACCTAGAACTAAGGAGAAACTTCCTGACAATTAGAACAATTAACCAGTGGAACAACCTGTCTCCAAAAGCAGTGTATGCTCCAACACTGGAGGTTTTTAAGAAGAGACTGGACAGCCATTTGTCTGAAATGGTATAGGGTTTCCTGCCTGAGCAGGGGGTTGGACTAGATGACCTCCAAGGTCCCTTCCAACTTATTATTATTATTATTATTATTATTATTATTATTATTATTATTATTATTATTATTATTATTATTGTGATCCCTGCTCCTCTTATCCAATTTCAACACAGGTATTCATAACCCATTGGGTGTAGGCAGGAAGAGTTTTTTTCTAGGTAAAAAAGATCACTGCATTACCCTGTCATCCCAAAAGGACATAACATTTGACGGGGGTTTGTTCTCTAGTTATATTTGACTTAGGGGGGGAAAGAACTCAAAACTAAGAAAACTGTTTAAAAGAAAACTCAAAAAGAAGGTGAAAGGGGCGAGAAAGAAAAGCCTGCAAATAACCACTCTTTGTAATTCATCTCTGGGCAAGGAAAGGAGACAAGTGCTCCACACACTGCTCCTTATGAGGAGACTGCAAAACAACAGCAGTCTCTGGCAGGCTTACAGCTCTAAGGAAATGAGGGAATATCCACCTTTTTGCTCAAGCCATGGTGAGGGCTTTTATTTTTTTAATATGTTGTATTGATTTTTAACATAATGACCTTAATATTTGGTAAACAGCGTGTTGTCTGGGTTAGTATTTTAAAAACAATAATTAATTTCTATAATTCTATAGTCCATATAATGACTTTACTTGATTTTCTTTTCTTCCAATAATATTCTCTTTTGCCAACCATAAATTAATACAGTTCTTATTATTTGAATAAATGACAAATATAGACATTTTTCTCATGTTTCTGCAAATAATAACCACATCAATATAAAGCTTATTTTCTAATTGATCACCTTGATTAGCTCATCATAGATCCTGTTTACAGAATTCTTATTTAAATTCGTTTTCCCCACAATATTCAAAGCATTCTTACTGGTTAAGATTTTCTTGAAATTAGTTACACTTAAGTATTTTCTCTCATAAAAAGCCATCCCAACATTTTTACATTTCTGCTATCTTAAAAAAAGGGGGGGAAGGAAACAGAGAAAACATTTCTTTTATATAAACCACCCCAACATTTTTATATTTCTCATGTCAAAAAACAAAACACAAAGGAAAAAAGAAAGAAAAAATACTATGTTATTTGAGGGGTTCATCCCTCTTGAATTAATCTTCATTTATATCCAAAATCTTTATACTTTTTTAACCATATTCAAGCAGATGTTTAATTTTTAAATATTCCCTCTGGTAAATCCCATCATCTAATTTCTTAATTATCACTTTAGCCTTTTTTTTTTTGCCAAACATCTTTCCTGATCAAAGAATCTTTGTTTCGCTGAATCAAAGAATCTTTCCATAATCTTAAAAATGTTGTTGCAGGTACAAAAGGCAAAACAGGTAAGACGTTTTTATAGGAAGGTTGCCCCCTCATATTCATTGAGAATCTTTTCCTTTCTTTCTTTCTTGATTTTATTTATCATTTTTTGTCTCTCAAATTCTCATAGTTCTCCTGGCACAATCCATTTTGTGAACTCCTTTTTCTTGTCCTCAAACTTATTTCATAATCTTAGAGTATAGATTACCTTTTCCATGTCCAATATTTCCTGTAAGTTTTTTTTCATCTGGGTTAAATCATACTTTCTTCAATTGTTAAGTTCAATCTTGAAATCTCTCTCCTCTATCTCGTATTCAGTTGTCTGTTTTTTCTGCTTACTCTCTGTTTTTATTTTCTGAGAATGTTTGTGTTGCAAAGTTAAATTGGAGATGTGTTCATTTATATTTTCAAAGTTATTTTTAATTTCCTCATGGTTTGAGATCATTGTTGTTTGGATTAATTGCAACATAGCATAGATCTCCTTCTGGAAAGTATTTGTTTTTTCTTGGTATATTCTTTCTGTAGATCTCTGGTTTTTCTATGATAGCTAAAAATCAGGGTTTTCCTTTCTCTGCAGCTTTAGATCATAGTTAAGTTGGTATTTTTAATCCAGAAAGGTCAATTCTTTTTTTTAGAGTTTATAATTCTCACTTTGTAGATAGCCCAAAATGTTTTCTTTCTTTTTTGTCACAGCTCTTCTCTGTTATTAAGACATTGAAGATCACCCAAAACAAGTTATCTTTTCCTGGGCTTTGCCAGTCCCTGTAATAAAGCATCCACCACTAGATGTCAGCACCAGTCAGTAATAGACAATTGTTTACTTCTATTTTCATGATTTAAAAGATTAACAGATCTTAACAGAGTCTACCGATTTCAAATCTATCCAAATTAAGTCTTATATTCACTTCATTTCAGTATATTTCTGTTCCCCCTGAAAAGTTTAACTTGCCACTTCCATCTGTAGGAGAGTGGGGCAAAGTTCCCTCCCTTCTCAGTTTCGAAGGCTTTTTGCTTCTTGGGTTTTTTCTTTTTTTCTTTTTCCAGGAAATCAATTTTCAAATAGAAGAGAGAAAATCACTGTTCTTACCCAGTTCCAAACATGTTGTTTACAGTCAGCTTAAAATATTGCTTTTGGGTTTCGACTGCTTGTAGCTTGGGGTAGATTCTGATGTTAAGTTAGCCTTTCTCCTACTGGTTTCTGGAAGGCTTTTCCAAAACCAATCAGATTGACTGCCGTCTCTGCGCAATCAGCAGGACTTCCTTCTTTGTTGCCTCTACAGGGCAACTTCAGGCCTATTTAGAATCCCCTAGCAGGCAGAAATCGGCCATAGGGTGCGGAGCCCCGTGATCCCTCAGCTGCTGTGCTGCTGGGCAAAACCGGAAGCCTCCATGGTGATGGCTTTTAAAAGGACACTGAACTTGCATGCTTTCTTTTCTAATCACTTTTGGAAAATCATGTTGTAGATTTGAAGGGACTAAAGATCAAGATTATTAAAAGTAAAATTATTATAAAAAAAAAGAAGATCCACAAAAATATAGGCCTGTTAGCTTAACATCCATTTAGGTAGTGGAAAATGCTTTAAAGATAAAATTGGCAAACAATAGGTGACACTGGCTTTGCTCAAGAATACTCAATATGACTACATTAAAAGAAGATCTTGTCAAACTAATCTACTAGAGTCTCTTTATGTTAATAATTGTGGTAAGAGTATGCGATTAAACCTACTTTGTTTAGATTTTTCAACTAATAACCTTAACAGCCATGGAATAAAAAGGCAGATCTTCTTCTGGATGAGCAAGTGGCTAAAGCACAGAAAATGAGGAGTAAATGGACAGTTTTCAGAATGGAAGGATATAACTAGCAAGGTCACCCAGAGTTCTGTCCTAGGACTGGTCCTTTTAAATGTATTTATAAATGAACTGGAATCAGGTATGAGTGGTGCTATAGTCAAGTTGCAGATAACATCAAATTCTTCAGAGGTAAAAGCAATCACAGACAGTATTATTAAGCTCCCAAGAAATTGCAATGCATTTAGGGCAATGGACATCAACATGGCAGATGTCATTCAACATGAGCAAGTGTAAAGTGATGCACATTGGAGCCAAAAATCCTAACCACTAATGCAGTCAGAGCTAACAGTGACTGATGAAGAAAGAAACTTGGAGTGACAGGAAAACAGTTCAATGAAAGTGACAATATAATGTAAAAAAGACAACAGCATGTTGGGGATATTAAGAAATGGTATTGGAAATAGAGATGCAAGGGACTTCCGGTGGCTCCGCAGGCGTCGCCACAGCCTCCTTTGGAGGCTCCGTTCCCTGGGTTTTGTAAAGCCGCAAAACCGAACATCAGCTGTTTTTTGCGGTGAAAAATCCCCCCTTCGGGCGAAGAAGGGGTGAAGAGCATCGGGCGCGGGTTGAGCTCCTCTTAAAACCCCCTGAAAAAGCTTTCAGGGGGAAAGAGTGAGAGCTCCCCAGGCGCCTGAAGACGCTCCTGCCCAGGGACGCTTCTGTCTGCAGACAGAAAAAGACGCCGCGACCACTCCTGCTTAAATAGATATTTAAGAGAGACCTATATGCAGGCGGAATGAATACAGGAGTAATTTTGGGTGAAGTAATTCTCATATTTTATTTTTGATTACATTTATTTTTACAATCCACATAAAAGTATCCAAGATGGCGATCGCTTTCACTGCAAAGGGAAAGTGATCGAAGTGAAAGTGTTCTTTTTTTCTTCTTCTTCTTCTTAGAACAAAGCCAGAGCGATCGCTTTAAAATCTAAAATGGAGCTGAACTTACATTTAAATTTTAAACCTACTTTGGAATGCATTCATGAATTTAAAGAAGAAATACTCGCAATAATGAAAGAGTTTACTACAGAATTAATAGCCAGATTCTCTCTTTCAAATAAAATTGACTCTCAACCGACTGCTGACTATTCTATAAAACAAACCATACAAGAAGAGGACTTAACTGAGAATAAAGAGAAACTGATTTTGCTTGATAAGCAGCTTATCTATGGAGTTGAGGACCAGGAAACTTCACAAGAAGAGGATCTAACTGAGAATAAAGAGAAATTGATTTTGCTTGATGAGCAGCTTATCTATGGTGTTGAGGACCAGGAAAAGCAAAGACAGAGATTTGAAATGTTACTGCAACGAAATTTTATGGCTAAGAGAAACAGAGGACTAATGCAAAGGCTAAGATGGTTTATATGGACTCAAATGATATTGCAAGCAATAAAGAGAGACTTATTATTTGGAAGGGAAGCTTTGTTATGGAAGTCTACCTGGCAGAAGAAGAAGCCCAGAATTCGACTGAAGAAGTGAAATTTAAAATTTTATGTAAGGAATTAAGGGCAATTTAAAATTATGGACTGATTTAAGGACTAAGATTATGAGCAAGATGTAAGAGAGGATGATTACGGAAGATATATATTAAATTGACTAAGAATGTACTTTTTGAATTGGTTTTAAAACTCTACAAACTTTAATTAAATTCTGATTTGCAAGAAGATAACCTATTGGCCAAAAGCTAATAGTTGACTACAGAGGACTAAAGCAAAGGCCAAGATGGTTTATTTGAATTCAAATAATATTGCAAGTAATAAAGAGAGACTTATTACCTGGAAGGGAAGCTTTGTTATGGAAATTCACCTGGCAGAAGAAGAAGCCCAGAATACGACTGAAAGAAGTAAAATTTAAAATTTTATGTGATGAATCAAAGGCAAAGAATTATGGACTGACTTAAGGACTAAGATTATGAGCAAGATGTACGAGAGGGTGATTAATGGAAGATATATATCAAATTGATTAAGAATGTATTTTTTGAATTGATGGGTTTACTGATATGAAAATTATTATTTTTAATAAGATGATTTGTTTGTTTGATGTCCAATGGATTGAACTGTAAAGAAGTGAAATTTAAAATTTTGTTATGGAAATTTACCTGGCAGAAGAAGAAGCCCAGAATACGACTGAAAGAAGTGAAATATTGATGGGTTTACTGACATGAAAATTATTATTTTTAATAAGATGATTTGTTTGTTTGACGTTTAATGGATTGAACTGTAAAGAAGTGAAATTTAAAATTTTATGTAATGAATTATAGCTAATTTAGAATTATGGATTGATTTTAAGATTAAGATTATGAGTAAGATGTAAGAGAAATGGGTGATTAATGGAAGATATATATTAAATTGACTAAGAAGGTATTTTTTTAATTGATGGGTTTATTGATATGAAAATTATTATTTTTAACAAGATTATTTGTTTGTTTGATGTGTAAGATGTAAGAGAAATGGGTGATTAATGGAAGGTATATATTAAATTGATTAAGAAAGTATTTTTGAATTGATGGGTTTATCGATATGAAATTATTATTTTCAACAAGATGATTTGTTTGTTTGATGTTCAATGGATTGAAATGATTTAAGGTTTGATATTAGATTGATTGTTGGATGGATTAGATATGTAGGATAGATTGATATTTTATTTTAAATAAGGGATATTTGTATAAGAAGAAATAAATAAGTTTTAGGATAAAATTAAGGAATTAGAATACTCGATTTGACAAGGTTGAATAAATTTAAGTTAGAATTGGATTAAAGAGACTGTATTTAGCATATAGTTTTAAATTGTTGTTAGGATTATATAATAACTTTGTTTGACGTACTGGGTTTTCTTTTGTTTTACCCTGTACTCATTTTGGGAAGTCGGGGGGGTAGGATAGGGGATTATAATATTGATTGAAATATGTATACATGTTTTGTTTTTGGATGTTTGTTTATTTTAATACCATGGTGTGCCTTGAGCAGTTTTCTTTTTTCTGTAAAAATTAAAAAACCAATAAAATTTATTACAAAAAAAAGGAAATAGAGATGCAAGTATTTTTTTTCCCATTCAATCATGTCCAATTCTTGGAGATTGCCTGAAAAACCTGCAATTTTCTTGGCAAGATTTTTCAGAAATGCCTTGCCATTACCTCCTTCCTTCAGCTAAGAGAAAGTGAGTGGGTGGTGCTTACATAAATCAATGGGGTAACCATATAAGGAATATTGTGGGCAACTAAGAGCAGCTTCCCTATGAAGAAAGGTTGCAACATTTGCAACTTTTTAGTCTAGAAAGGAGGTGGATGAGCATAGTCACAGTTGAGGTGTACAAAATTATTCATGACATGGATAAAGTGGACAAGGAAAAACCCTACCCCTAAACCTTTCCAAAATACTAGAATCTGAGTTCACACCACAAACTGAATCCTGGAAATATCAAAATGTACAAAAGAAAATATTTTTTTACATAAAGTGTAATTTAACTTTGAAATTCGCTACCACCAGATCACATCAACATCAGGTGGTGTTGGCTGCCAGCTCGGCATGCATTTGCTTGGCTTATTTATTGTTTTATTGTTTTATTTATTTTATATTATTTTTATTTTTTATATTGATTTCTATATAAATGACTCTGGCTGGCTCATAACTCAGAAATACTGTATATATTACAATAAAATCTTTAAAACATTTTAAAACAATAAAAACAGTAAAAACCATTAAAACACTAAAAAAATATTAAAACATCTAATTCAAGTACATTTGATTAACTGTAGCTGCCCAGCTCTAATTGACTCTTGAAAAATAGAAATTGATCAATTCATGAAAGCCATGGGGAACAATAGCTAAGTCTTGATGGCAGTGTGAGTGCCTCTGAAGGCCATCTACCTGGAGACTTGTAAGCTTCCTTGTGTATTTGTTGGACCACTGTGAGTTTGCTGGACTAGATGGGTCAAGGGTCTGATCCAGCAATGCACTATTTACTTCCTTGTGTTCTTTCCATCCCAGGCACAGAGACCCTGTTCACAGGCAAGATTTTCTTATGATCATTGCTAACCTCCTCTGTACTCCAAGAGTGAAGGCTTTGAAAGACTCAGAAGAGCAAATCTTCAAAAGAACAAGTTATCCAACCAGGTTTTGGCAAAACAAACAAGGTTCATTCATTTATCCACTATTAGATCATAGATGAACATGGTTTTAAAAATGGAGTTGGCAGTTACCATTACTAGTTTAAAATCAAAATCTAGTAATCCAGCATTGTGTTTGCTTTCATATTTTGAATTTAATGTTCACCACCAAGTTTGTCAGGAGTGGGACAGGATGTAAGAAAACTAAAGTATGAGTTTGAATATTTTGACATAAGACAAAGGAAAAAAACCTATTATTTTAAGTTACTTTGCAACTTCCCAATTGAAGAAAAATTTTGCTAGTTGGCTACAGTTATATGGTCTTTTTACTTTTACATGAGCAATTGAAGGTAGGAATTTATCTCACTGTGCCTTGCTTCTTGACACCGCATATACCGGTAGATCTCCATTGCTAAATGTATCAAATATGAAGATATTTTGCATTATTAGTCCATGCTTATGATGACTCCTAGTAGAAATATAGATGTCAACAAGATCTTTGTTTGTGATACATTCCTTGTTTATTTATAATGAACCTATGTACCTAATAAGATTATTAAATGTACTTAGAAAATTGACTATTATAGAATTTTTTAAATGCAGAGAAATAAAGTGTTATTATTTAGTAGTACACCTCTAAGGCTTTGCAAAGAATCTTAAGATGTATTTCTTCACTTTTCCCTAATACCTTGGAAAGTTATATCAGAGTGGAGCTGAAATCCTGCATGCGTTTCCTGTCATTCATTCTCTGATGGCAGAGTGTAAAAACACTTTCAGCATACTCCTAAGTAGAAATTTATATGTTATTCTTAAATAATGTCTTAGAGTGCCTCTGTTGACTATTATACATCTTCAAGTAATCTCTAAGACATTAAAAAAAATAGAGGGAATACTAAAAAGTAAGAATGTTGGCTGATACTTGAGTATGATATGGAAATTCTCCAGACTATGAAAGTAACCAATGTGAAAAGCATGTTGTATGTTCCACCAGCCATGAGAAATATATCTTTGAAATGTTTTATAACCTTAAGAGTTAATGTACTTCCACATGCTACTGATTCCACTCCTTAGTTCCTCCAGAATCTTTAGAATCTGGTATGCAGCTGCTTTTGTGTGGTTACTTTGGTCAGGGCTTTTTTTCTCATAGAACGCACAGAACGGAGTTCCAGCACCTTTTTTGGATGGAACCTTATAGGGTAGGCAAGGCGGGTTGTATGACATGTGTGAGTTCCGGCACCTTTTTTTTTTTTTTTTAGAAAAAAAGCACTGCCTTTGGTCCTCCAACTTCTGAATGCTGAAAGTAGGCAGGGGACTCCATGGATCAATCTGTGTTCCTTCTCTCCTGCCTTCCAGCCAACAAATGCAAAAATAATCATTTACTCATATTCTGCATCTTACGATACAACAGCTCCTGAATGAAAAATGGAAGTGGAAAATAATGACTTTCCTCACATCCATATTTTTAGTATATACTGTATGCATTTGGTAAGTATATACTGTATGCATTTGGTAAGTATATACTGTATGCATTTGGTAAGTAAAATGTAACGTTCTGGTATGAGGATTTATACTCTCACTTGAGGGATTACTACTACTACTATTATTATTATTATTATTATTATTATTATTTATTTAACTTCTATGCCGCCCTATTCTGGAGAACTCAGGGCGGCTCACAACATGATAGAAATCACAGTAAAATACATGAATATAAAAACCCCTAAGTTAAAAAAGAAAAACCAATCATTCCACAAACATACACACAAACATACACTGGCTAGGGGCAAGGTGTTAGCTGCCCCAGGCCTGCCGGCAAAAGTATGTTTTAAGCAATTTACGATTAATCTATTAAGTTCATTTTTATATTTGTTTATTATATTTCATAATTTATATTTATATTTTATATTATTGTCATGCTTATATTTATTAATTTTTATCTGCTTTATTCATTCATTCTAGCTCTGTATGGTTGCATGTGAGAAAGAGAATGAAGTCCTCCAATGAATGTTATTATTTTGTACTGGGAGTAAAACTGAATCAGGTGGATCATCTACTGATTCTCACAAACTTTCTCTCTAGAGAACAATACATTTTCAAGGATGTTCACAAGACTTTTAATTCCACTGCAGCCATTTAGAAATCCCCTATCACAGTACTGTTCTAAAGGTAAGAAGTATTCTTCTCTCCTAAGACTTGGTCACTCTATTCCATTTTATGCATATTAATTTTTTTCTATCATGGAACTTGGTTCTACTACAAAAGAACAGACATTTTTCAATTAATGCAAATTTAACAAACCTTTTTTTCCCCTTTATAATTTTCAAGTTATGAAATGATTGTATATCCTGTACAAAATGCTTTAGGCAGGTCTGTTGAAATATCAAACGTATCTGAAACATGTAACCCTTGTGCTTCATTTATTAATCCTCTTTATATTCCTAATCACAATTCAAGAAGCCTGTTTTAATCTATTCTGTTCTAATGGCTTAGCTCCAAGATACTTAAGACATTTCTATCTTCTTATGCTTTACACATTTCCAAGTGGCTACAGATAGGGTGATATACAGTGTGGTGCTTAGTACGTTCTAGAACCATTATTATTATTTTTATATCTAGTCTGTATGGCTAGATGAAAGTACTGTAGCTTCTTTAAACTGCTTCCATGGTATGCTTTATTTTGGTCACTAGAGACATGGTGATGCACTTTGGTGAAGTAATAGATTTTCTTTTTAGTTTCAGATACTCCTTTAAAAGTACTGTACTGCCTTTAATTGTTTGGTTGTTTTTAATGTTTTATGGCTATTTTTTAATTATTTGGATACAGTTTATGCTTTAAATGTAAGCCGCCCAGTCAATATATAAATTAAATAAATAAAAATAAAAATCATATAGTTCAGGAAAAGATAAAATGTGTGTTTTTTCACATGCCAAAAAATGTAATATGTAATGACATTCCAGTATTATATATATTGTATATGGTATTAATATTTGTAGAATATAAAACTGCCTGGAGTATGGAGTATTTCATCATCCATGTAATTTTACTTCGAACCTTGTTCAAACCTAGAATTCTAATTTATAGTGACAACACTATTTATAGTGACAACACAGTTACTTCCAACCAAAATGAGATAATGCTGATATTTGAAAAGCTTTAAGTCCATGTTACAATAAGTGAAAATACCATACTATTTCATCCATTCTCTCCAAAAGTGCTGCTAGTAAAATCCCTGTACAAGCAAAATCCATGTGGAATGTACGTTGTAGCTCTGAAAATAACTGATCTCAAAATGCTGACATTACAGGTAAGTCCTGAAATGTCCATGCATGTAGCGTCTATCAGCTAAAGCAATTAGGCTTTCTAAAAATCAGCTGAGACCAATACATGCCTCGTCTGCCATAATGAATTATTTGCAAGCTTTGAAAATCCATCCTTGTACAGAATGACTAGATCAAATAATTGGGTCCTAAGCCCATTCCCAACAGTTAAAATTCAGAACATATTTGCTAAAGGGTCATACTTCAGTATTACAACAATTACTTTGCATGCATAAATTGAAAAATAGGAATTTCTTAATGTATTATTGAAATGAAAAATGTTTAAGTGAACCATATTGATTTTGCTTTATTTCCTTGAGTTAACGATATCCCAACTGTTATTTTTTTTAAAAAAATAGTTTATAAATTACTAATTTATTGTGCGATGCATTTTTTTTCTTCCTGAAAGCAACTGATTATATTTAGAGTATTTAAAAAATTAATATCTGGTTCACTCAACGTCTTTAAAAATAAAAATGAATGTTGCAAAACTTTCATCAAAGGGAAGTTAGATTTTTTTCCTACAATTCCATTTGTTTGTATTACGAATTCAGAAAGCTTTGATTGTTGCATAAAACTTGGCAAAGCAACAGGGAAAAAGGGGAGAACATTATATAAAGAATCCTTTGCAACATCTGATATGGGGTAACTGCAAGTGGAATGCGACAACTTGGCACAGCCAGCTCACCACCACCAACTCTACCAGCTTACTACCCCCAAGTCACTGCAGGACAACTCCGCATGGCCAACTCACCACAGGGGACTGGAGGGAGAGCAGGTGGGTGAGGAAGCTGGTGAGCAGAGCGCAGAGCGATGGTGGCAGCTGGGGGCTTCCCATTTTCACACACACACATATACCGCTGCTGCTGAACTCCAGGCTGAAGAGGCCAGGGATGGCAGCAGTGGTGGGTGGAGCAAATTTTCACAACCCCTGCCACCGCCGCACCAAGCTCTGGGCCAAAGAGGCTGGGGGATAGCAGCAGCTGTGGAATGTGTGAAAATGGGATGCCCTACTCACTTCTCCCCACCACTTCCTGTTTGGCCCAGAGCTTGGAGGCAACAGTGATGGGGATTGTTTAAAATGAGAAAACCCCAGGCGCCCCTCTGCACTCTGCCCATCCACTCACCCACCTACCCTCCCAGCTCTCCCTCCTACTGTCCATAGCAAGTTATCCCCATGGCAAGTTGGCAGTGTGAAGTTGTCTTGTGGCAACTTGGAAGCAGTGAGTTGGCGGTGGTGAGCTGCACGTGCGAAGCTGGCCTTGGCGAGTTGTCCTAGATCCACCTGCAAGATGGTTGTTAAGACCTGTAGTTCTGCAGTATTTACCTGGAGGGATGTTGTCTTTTTTTATGCACACAAGGAAATTGATAGTTTTTTTAATGAAGTAATTTGTGTTACATTTAAAAGCTTCTTACTGAATTGTATATTAACACTGTATTTCTCTGGAACTCAGTGAAGAATTCCTGACTATACCTGCAGTCATCTGAGAACTGGAGACTAGGATCACAAGAATGCAAGTAGACCCCCACTACAATGTTCTTCGTGTGCTTTTTTAAATCTAGTAAAATTTTATAAGAATATATGTTAGGTAAGCATTCATTATATAAAAAGAATAAAAAGATTTGAAATATATTTGTTGTTTTGTATAAACCAGGCATGGTTAGTGGTTATGGGATTTATTTTCTGAAATTAACGACAAACAACTATTCCGTAACAATGCAGAGTCTTCTAATGTTGGCAGCATGCGAAGAGAAGACAATTTCCATTTGGTACATATTAAGACAATATAAATTAAATTTGGTTCAAAAAGTCAGATCTGCTTTGGGTATCCAGTTTGTCAAATCAGACCAATTTGATTCCAATTTCCAAACTGAATCAGAACAAACATGCCCAAAGGGACCCAACAACATCCTCACTGAGTTGAGATGCTGCTGCTCATCTTTGAACTAGCAGCAAAACTTGGCTGCTGGCAAAAAATTTGTTGTCTGCATTGCCAATCTCTCCGTTGCCTGTCGCCAGACTAAGCAAGAAGGTGTGACGCAAAGCCTATTTCGCATTCTGTAAAGCTACCTTTGGAATAGCATCAGAATAAACCCTACTAAATAAATAAATAAACATTTTAACACTGATATAATTAAGAGAGGTTTAATTCTATCTCATTCGCACCATAGGTTATCACTTAGCTAAACCCTAGATCAGGGGTAGGCAACCTGGGCTCTTTTATGACTCGTGGACTTCAACTCCCAGAATTCCTGAAGTCCACCAGTCATAAAAGAGCCAAGGTTGCCTACCCCTGCCCTAGATTAATTGGTGGCATGTTATTCAGACTGATTCTTTGCTTCAGAAAGAAGCAACTTCTAATCAAAACACTGAATCAAATTTTTGAGCAGCCTGTTCTTGTTATTTCTGTCTCCTCTATGAAATCTGAACCATTTCGTTACCCAACATTTGTGACAACTATTGGAGACCTGACTGCATAAAGAATGGCAGAGCAAACCCATAAATGGAGCAGGCATCTGCCAGGAACTGCTAATTTGTGCCATTGTTAGATGCAAATGGGGAAAGACCTGAATTCTTTCACATAGAAAGTAAGATAGCTTCATGACAACACGGTCCAGGCATTAAAGAGAACACAATTTTGAAGCAAACTAGTAGCCCAGCAAACTGCAAATTAATTCATAATCTAAATAGAGTAAGCAGGAGAGGATTGGGAGAAATCCTAATTTAGGCAGGCAATAGTTGCAGAACACTAGATCTTATTCAAGCACCAGTGCATAAATAAGCCAGAGCAAATCGAGTAACTGATACTACACAGCAAAAACAGCGCTATACAGCCTATAGTGGGTATAAAATAGATGTCAGCTTTGTTTAAATGCTTTGGCGTAACTGACAGATCCTGTAATATAAAAGACATAATTACAGGTATCCTCGACTTACGGCCACAACTGAGCCCAAAATTTGTTGCTAAGTGAAACATTTGCTAAGTGAATTTTGCCCCATTTTTCAACTTTTCTTGCCACAGGTTCAGTGAATCACTGCGATTATTAAGTTAGTAACATGGTTGTTAAGTGAATCTGGCTTCCCCATTGATTGCATGAGCCTGGGACACTGCAACAGTCATAAATGAGTCAGTTGCCAAGCATTCAAATTTTGGTCACGTGACCATGGTGATGCTGCAACGGTTGTATGAAAAAGAGTCATAAGCCATAAGTCACTTTTTTCAGTGCTGTTATAATTTTGAATGGTCACTAAATGAACTGTTGTAAGTTGGGGACTATCTATATAGGTTAACACGAATCAAGTTGGCCTATGTCCAGCTGGGAGGATTTTAGATTTTTCACCAATGACATTTCAGCTTGTCCCTAGAAAAACATAAAAAGCACTTTACATCTTCTTGTCCAATTACAGAAATCCTGTCTACAACAAGTACCAATATTCAAATGTGCATTAAGTTTTTAAAAATATGTATGAAAAATCAATGCAAAGATCGAGTTGAGCTTTGTGAAAATGTGACAATGAAAAGTTATTTGCTCTGGCTTCTAAAGGACCTGCATACCTAATTCCTATGGAAGAGTAAGCAAAGAAAATATACCCACAGAAATCAAGCCAGTTGTAATGCAGTATTTGTTCCTTTACAAATTATGATTTCATGGAACGTGGGACATTCAACCAGTATAAAACATTGAGCCTGATACTCCATTGCCTACACGGCTTAAGAATAAAGTGCGGAACTGTATTTCAATTTTGTTATTCTTGTATTCTTTCCTAATAGCTTGGGACACTGCTGTTTGCTTTGTTCATACTTCAATGGATTAAACTATTGCAAAAATAATAATAATAATCTAGGACAGGGCTTTTCAACCTTTTCACCCATTTTACCACTTTTAGGATATGGCAATATCCGAGTACCACCAGTCGCCTAGCAAGGTGTCAAAAACTTGATGACCAAAAAAAAGAAAGAAAGAAAAAAGTGATAAAGTACAGGTAGTCCTCGACTTACAACAGTTTGCTTAGTGACTGTTCGAAGTTACAATGGCACTGAAAAAAGTGCCCCCCAAGCCACAGCCAAGCAAGACACCTGCCTGCCCATCCGGTGGCGCTCTTCCTCCTGTCTGAGGTTTTCATTGTTGTGAGCATTTCTGTTGAGGATTGGCAGCGGGGGTGGGGTGGTGTTTGGTTTTTATTCCCCCCCATCTGCTGGGTGGTTGCAGCAGGGTTTGGTCACTTCAAATGACCCTGGGACACAGTGACCATCATAAATATGAATCAGTTGCCAAGCATCTGAATGTAAATCACAAGACCCTGGATATGCTGCAACATTCCAGCTGATTGGTGCTTCTTCAGGGCTCAGCAGAAGCACCAGGATCAGCACCGAGCTCCAGTTGGAGCCTGGCACTGATCCTGGTGCTTCCACTGAGCCCTGACAGCCCTGCAGCTCCAGCCATCTCTCGCTCAGGCTTGTGCAGTACTGCCACCGGTTCAGCTCATTCCCCTCCCCCACTACCACTATCTTTTCTAGGATGGTCACGTACCACCTGCCAGGTGGCAATGTACCACAGGTGGTACCCGTACCACTGGTTGAAAAGCCCTGATCTAGGAGACATGCTTCTGTCTCTGAATCGTATTAAATTTTGACAACTTGTCAAATTTTACTATATGGTGCTACACCCTATTCCAGTGATGGCGAACCTATGGCACGCATGCCAGAGGCGGCACTCAGAGTCCTCTCGGTGGGCACACCTGCCGCCGTTGCCAGCTCGCGCAGGTCCATTAGGCCACTGCTGGTACCCAGAGTGGCAGCCCCACCCAGCACAAAGGAGGCGAAGCAGCTGGCTAGCAAGCTCAAGTAGAGGTGGTAGAGCACACCATGTGCTCGCTGGCATCTGTGTGCGGGGGCTGATGGTGTCAGGCAGCCCTGCCCCTGCCTCGCCTTGTCCCGCAGCAATGGCAACCCCACCCCACCCCCTTCCTTACCCCGCAGGATGAACCTCCTGGTCACTGCCCTACCCACCAGAGACCCTCTGGATCTCCCCCCATCCTGCCAAGCCCCCACAGGTGTCCCCCCACGAGCAACATCAAGGTGGCCACGTCCATCCCGCCAGGCCCACTCAGTCTGCCATCACCACCACAGTCACTCCCACCCAGTGGGCCAGACCCCCTGCCCCCCCCAGGGCACCACAATGTTGATGCAGTCCTGGCACTTTGCAATAAATAATTGGGTTTTGGGTTGCGGTTTGGGCACTCAGTCTCTAAAAGGTTCACCATCACTGCCCTATTCCCTAATATATTAGCTATATCAAGAGGAATTTCCTTTCTTCTGCTGCCAGAAAAACGAATTTTCCACCATTCCTTACATTTTTTTTAAAATCAAATTTATTTTCCAGTAATAGAAGGTCCACTAAATCTAAGACTTCAACCCTCCGTTTCACTTCATGCAGCTGAAATGGACTTGAGATAGCTTATATACACATTTGAGTGCATCAGTAAAACGCTTCAGTTCTGATCTACAAATACTTTTTGTCTCATGAACTAAAATTTGACCACTATTTAAATTATAGTTCAGATACTAGACTACAGTTTCAGGCAAGAATTAATAGTACAAGAAAACTGATTGAATTTGACTCAGGCAAATGTGTCTGGATTCATTTGGGTCAGAACTCGGTAAATTCAGAGTGTGCACCCATCTTCCAATGGTAGAAGAGAAAATACAGCTAAGCAACACTGTGTATAACAAGTCTTGAATTTTAGAACAGAAGCCACCACTGTTAAAAGACTTTCATCACACACCTTACACATTCTGCAGTTCCTAGTAGTAGCAACAATCCTATCTCACAGTCCTACTTCAAAAGCTCATCAATAATACAGTATTGTCAATTTTTACATTCTTCTTCTTTACCCAATCCTTTTATCTGGCAACACATTCACAAAGCATTTTAGCATCTAGCATGGCTGTGATGCAAAACCTCTTTCAAATATTTAGTTTTTGTCACAACAAAGAAGAGCTTAAGACATAGTATGGGCTCCCGCTCATAGCAGAAAAAAATATATTAGCCAAACAAAACAAACCTTTTATTCTCATTTTGTTGAGAGTTCGCAAAGGGCTATTTAATCTGAAAATCAAAATAAGCTCTAAAGTTCTCAAATGTCTTCTCAAGCCTTTTTTTTTTTTAGAAAATTACACCAGGTTAAGTAATCTATGCCCAAGGTCAGACCGAAGACCATTTTCCCAAGATAGGTAGAATTCTCTGTAGGTGTTAGTTTTATAGAAGCCAGAACTGAACAGAGTATTAACCTTACTTCTTCTTCATCCTCACAGAATTTAAAATCCCAAGATTTATAGATGGGAAAGAGCCATTACCTGTAGCTAAATGTAGTACTTTAAATACTGTATTTAGCACAGATTTCAAACATGGTGCTATCCATTAACATTAACACAGCTTTATAGTGTGTGTCTATAATCAGATCCCCAGTATGTACAGATTGTCACAGAATAACGTGGTTATTTTAGCAGTTAACAACCGATATACAAATAGTTAATAAACTTAAATATACAGCTTTCTGAGGAAATTGGTTAATTACTTGGACACGTAATTTGAACACCTTCTAAATCTGCGGACTCGTAGAATTGTTGCTGTACCCTCCTTTGGAATTCATCCGTTCCTGAATATGCCCAACTGATGGGGGGTTGCTGGCCATCTCTTTTGCTCCAAAATGAGTGATATGAACAAAGTTCTTTGGTTCTCCTATCATTCTTCTGTCCAATCTTGATCTCCAATGCAACAGCTAAAACAAACCAGGAACTCTGTCATTATAACACACAATAACAGCTTAACCACAATGCTTCTCTAAACTTTAACTTTCTTAAAACCCATTCCTTACATTTATTATCCTTTCTGGGACAAATAGAACAGAGGTCCCCAACCTTTTGAGCACCAGGGACCGGTTCCGTGGAGAGAGATTTTTCTGTGGACTGGAGGGGGCCTGGTTTCGTGTGCTGCCTGCATCCCACGGATGGGGCTTTGCTTGTTTGCGTTGACCAGTTTCTGGCTGATGAGAGACACCCCCTTGACCCCAATAAAAGATATAATTTAATCAAACAAGAAATACATTGGCCAATACATAAAAATCCCAATGCAAAGAAAAGCAATCTGATCTAGCTAAAACAGCCATAGGCAGACAAAACACCTAAGGTGCCAGCTACAAAGTATCAGCCTAAACAAACATTTAAGATAAGTTTAACTGCAGGAATGTGAGACCGGCTATCAGCAATTTAAATTAACAAGATTAGAACAGGGACACAGAAAATACATAACAATAATAATGAAACACGTCAGATTCTTTCCTGAGACAGAGATTAACCTTCTCCTGGGCAAGATCGGATAAAGAAATAAGCCCATCAATAGACACCTCTCCATGAATCAGGAACGACCATTTGAAAACCCAGAAACTCCACGAATCAGAAATGAGTTTTGAAAACCAAGGAAAGGTATAAAAACACACACACAGACTTGGAGACCACTCTTTCTAGCCAGCCAGAAAACTTGGTTTCTTGCCATTAAACATTAACATTTTGGTTTCTTGCTATTAAAGGCTTTTTTCCAGCAGCTCTGCTTCAATTCAATTATTTCTTCAAAGCACTGATCCTTGCAGGGGCCTTTTCCTCTCCACACAGGCTGGGGGTTGGGGATCCCGGAAATAGAATGTCAGCCCTGTGCTTTCAAATGTTTTCTACAAACCTCAAGCTCCAATTTCATTCATCAACAGATTGGTACCTGATAAGCATTATTGAGATAATGAAATATTTTCACTATTCAAGAAATTAGTCTAGGATAAAATTTATTTAGTTTCTTGTAGCCACTTCCCTGCATTTCCACTGTTTGAAGATACCAACAGTTTCTTTAAGAACATTTTCTTAATATACCCTTTGTCTCACACCGAGCCAAAGCTGAGGCCACCCACTTCATGATAAATTTACCTACCGTAATATATCTAATCTGGCTTGATAAATATAATTAAATAAGAACATAAGAAGAGCCATGCTGAATCAGGCCAAAGCCCATCGAGTCCAGCATTCTGTGTCACACAGTGGCCCACCAATTGTACATGGGGATCTTGAGCAGAAAGAGAAGGCAAAACCCTCCCTTTCCCTTGACCCCCAACAAATGGTACTCAAGGGAATCCTGCCTGCCTCAACCAACATAGAGGCGGCACATGGACATCCGTTTTAATAACCACCAATACACTTTGCATCCATGAATCTATCTAGCCCTGCCTTGAAGCTGTCAAGGCTGACAGCTGTCACGACTCCTTCTGGAAGTGAATTCCATAAACCAACGACCCTCTGGGTGAAGAAATATTTTCCTTTATTTGTCCTCACTTTCTTACCTATGAGCTTTAGGGAGTGCCCCCTTGTCCTAGTATTGTGTGATAGAGAAAAGAATTTTTCTCTATCCACCTTTTCTATCCCATGCATGATTTTATACACTTCGATCAAGTCACCCCTTAAACGCCATCTTTCAAGGCTGAAGAGACCAAGGCATTGCAATCTGGTTTCATAAGGGAGGCGCTCCATTTCCTTGATCATTCTTGTTGCCCTTTTTTGCACCTTTTCCAGTTCCATTATATCCTTTTTGAGGTGCGGGGACCAGAACTGTACACAGTACTCCAAGTGTGGTCTCATACAGAGGCAATACAACACTTGCTGATTTATTTTCGATTCCCTTCCTAATCATGCCAAGCATGGAATTTGCTTTTTTTACTGCTGCTGTGCATTGGGTTGACATCTTCATCGAGCTGTCCACCAAAACCCCAAGATCCCTTTCTTGGGTTGTCTCAGAAAGTTTGGTCCCCATCAGTTGGTAAGTATAATTGGGGTTCTTTGCCCCGATGTGCATAACTTTGCACTTGTTTAGGTTAAAATGCATTTGCCACTTTGTTGCCCACTCACACAATTTCGAGAGATCCTTCTGGAGCTCCCGACAGTTTCACTTTTCACTACCCAGAACAATTTAGTGTCATCAGCAAACTTTGCTACCTCACTATTAACTTCTACATCCAGATCATTGATGAATAAATTAAAAAGTAAAGGTCCCAAAACTGAACCTTGGGGTACACCACTTCTCACTTCTTTCCATCCAGAGAATTGTCCATTTATTGCCACCCTTTGCTTCCTACAATTTAGCCAGTTACCAATCCAGGACAAGACCTGTCCTCTAATTCCGTGGCTGGAGAGCTTTTTTAGGAACCTTTGGTGAGGGACTTTGTCAAAAGCCTTTTGAAAGTCAAGATATACAATATCAACTGGGGCCCCTTTATCTATGTATTTATTTACACCCTCAAAGAATTCTAACAAGTTAGTAAGACATGATTTGCCTTTGCAGAAACCATGTTGATTTTCTTTCAGCAATGCCTGTTTTTCTATGTGTCCTGTAATTTTACCTTCAATAATGGTTTCCATCAGTTTGCCTGGAACTGAGGTTAAACTGACTGGTCTATAGTTTCCTGGATCACCTCTGGATCCTTTCTTGAAGATTGGTGTTATATTTGCCTCCCTCCAATCCTCCGGTACAGTGCCTGATCTTAGAGAAAGATTATATATTTTAGCTAGAAGTTCAGCAATTTCACACTTGAGTTCCTTGAGAATTCTAGGGTGGATGCCATCTGGACCCAGCGATTTGTTGACGTTTAGTTTAGAAAGGCATGAAAGAACATCTTCCAGTTTTAATTCTTCTATTTCCCTCCCTGGGAAAACTAATTCAGTGGCAGCCAAATGCTCTCTATCCTCCTCAGTGAAAATGGAGGCAAAGAAGTCATTTAGCCTCTCAGCAATCTCCTTGTCTTCTCTGATTATTCCCTTCTGACCATGTTTTGTCTCAACACACTTGTAGCACTTTAGTGATTTATAACACTTTGCTGGTATCTTGGGTGTTGATGGAATATGTATCCACCATCACAAAGAATGTGGCCCAACCCTTCTGGCTTTCAAGAAGAAAACGAAGAATTACTTCTCAAGCAGGTTCCGAGTTACTTTTATGTGTGGTCCTGATAAGCACCAGTAACAGTGCAACACATCTGATTTATTTTTTCCAGCAGAGTTACTGTTTTAAAAGTTGGTTTTGTGATAGGTTCAAACCTTTAAAAGTCACCCAGAATATTTGACAAGTGGGCAGCCATAGAAATCCATTAAATAAATGATGTGCAAGGCCTGGGAACACCTCAGCTCCTATTGACTGCTTTCAACAGCAGCCAATACATCCCGATGGGTGACTTTGCCTAGGGAGCAGATGTCGAAATACTTAAATAAATAAATAAATACCCCAACTGACTGGAATTCCTCCCAGATTAGCAAAGAGGTGGCTAGCCAGTTTCACTCCACCTCCTGCTGCCCATGCTTGACATAAGAAAAGCGGGAGAAATTCCCAAGGATTCAAATGCACAAGGCCTGCTCCCCCAAGCTCTTCTGTGAGGAGTCGCTGGTAACCTACAAGGTGCGAAGTAATAAAGCAATCTCACAAAACAAGGGAGTTAATACCTATCCTTGCACATTCCATAGGCCAGAATTCGAAATGCACAGGCAGAAGCCGTATTTTGGGGAACACTGGAACACGGTACATCCGCTCAAAAGGGAAAATGCTTTATTAAATAGCTGCACCCCGAGTCGACATTTCAGGACTAGAGCAGGGTCCTCTGTAGCCTTCAATTCCACCCCTTCCCAGGGGGAGATGGAATAATTGCAACTGCTTTCCTCCGAGGCCAGGCACTTCCACCCATCTCACCGGCTCCAAGGAACTTTTTTCCTCGCCTTAACTGAGCAACAGGGCAGTCAGTACCCGGTTAACTAAGGGCAGGAAGGGTGGCACCGTTAAAACGAGCGAAGCCTAGATGAAAATCAGCAAAGGAGACGACCGAACAGACGGCAAGATTCCGAGGCTGCGGTTGCGCACTAGCAGAATCTCCGGCAACGCCTCCGCAGAAAGCCGGGCGAGCGAGGCACCGCCCAGCCCACACCATCCACGCGGCAAAGGGCCGAGAAAGAGGAGGAGCTCCGCGGGCCGTATGCAGATAAGGCGCCGGCGCCGGGCATTATGGGGAAGCGGTAAGCGCGTCGCACGGAGGGTCGCGAGTGTTGCGTGCCCCTCACGGCCTCGTCTCACGACTCTCAGGATGCTACCGTGTGTAAAAAGCGTGGTCGGGAGGACTCGAGCGACGTACTATGGGCCACTATGACCTGTAGTGAGTGAGGCGATCGTGGGAGCGCGTCCCGGCGCCAAGCAAAGCATACTTACCTGGCAGGGGAGACACCTTGATCACGAAGGAGGTTTTCCCAGGGTGAGGCTCATCCATTGCACTTCGGGTGTGCTGACCCCTGCGATTTCCCCAAATGCGGGAAACTCGACTGCATAATTTGTGGTAGTGGGGGACTGCGTTCGCGCTTTCCCCTGATTATTTGGTCTAAAAATAGAAAAACGGATTTCAAGTTCCATGAGACTTTTAAAAATTGTGTCTGAATTTTAAACAGGGCTTGCTGGAGCATAGTTGTTACAGGGGGTTTCAACTGGAACGTTTTCGCGTTTGAAATTTACCTTGTTGTATCTGTATTTTTCATATACAAACCTTCATAAACGCTGGCCTCTTCAGTGGATGCAAATGACGGACTGATAATGCTATCCATTCAGTTGTGTGTCTGAGGCAACTGGACGTACTGTTTTTTCTTTTGCTTCTCAGCCAAGAAGCTTCTTCAGCAACTCCATAGATAAAGCCAAGGAGTTTTGGAGCAAACTTAAATTAATTTCCGAACTCAGTGAGGAGATGGAGATGGATAAGTCTTTGGAAACACACCAGCTTCGAAAAACAGACATTGCAGAGATGACTGAGGTGTCTACACAGGAGTCTGATGATTCATTTAAAGATGGAAAGTAAATTCATTACATGGAATATCAATGGGGCTAATGCCTCATCTAAGCGTAAAAAAGTATTTCATCATTTGAGAAAACTTAATGCTGAAATAATCTGTCTTTAAGAAACATATATTAAAAAACAAGACGACAAAAACCTAATAAATAAAAGACTAGGGGAGGAATTTGTATCTGCTGTGGAAAAAAAAGATAAATGGAGTGCTTTTATATATAAAACCCCAATATAAACCTAGGCTGCTTTTATCAGATGAATACGGTATGTTTGTAATAGTGGAAATTGAATTTAATGGAATAAAATCAATAGTGATTGGTCTATATTGCCAAATGAGTGAAAAAGCAATATTTTTTGAGTATCTTATGGACCAATCCTTGCTTTTTTCATATGAAAAAAGGGTCGGGATGCCACGATGGTAAAGAACTACAGACCAATCTCATTATTAAATAAGGATTATAGACTATTTGCTGCAATTTTGGCAGACTAAAGAAAGTTTTACAGGTATATATATTCACGATGACCAAGCCGGCTTTCTGCCAAAAAGACAGTTAAGGAATAACATGAGAACGGTTTTAAATATTAGTGAATATTTACAGTACCATAACAAACAACAGGTAGCTTTAATATTCCTAGCTGCTAAGAAGGCCTTTGACATCTTAAATTGGGTCTTTATGTTTAAAATTCTGCAAGAAATGGACTTTGGAGGGAATTTTATTCAAGGGGTCAAAAAAGGTGCCGGAACTCCGTTCTGGACATTCTATGAGAAAAAAAAGCTCTGGTCCTAACGGAATTTACAGAACCCTTGGCACAATGAGCTAGCTACCTTTAGAAAACTAATGTTTTAAAAAGAAGGTCATGATGTGTATTATTAAATAGCATCTACATTAATACCTTGTGGCACTCTTTCAAGAAAAAATGTATTCTTATTATATAGATGTCTGTCATATTCGTGTCTTCATTTCATTCTCAGGCCACGAGTGAGACAACCTTAAGTCCTCCTTGATTGTACCAGGGTTAAAATATTATTTCCCTCCTAATTCTGACAAAGCTCAAGCCTGAAGTTATGTAACATCTATTAAGATACTAAGGAGGGAAATCAGATGACTGGCAGGATTGGAAAAGGCAGCACTAGAGGCATGAAATGGATATGTAATGGTGACAGCGGATTTCATGCTGATATAAAAAAAATACTTACTGACTCAAAATGGGTGACTAGAATTTTACCTCAACTGCGGGAAAATACCTTTTGCTTTTACAGTTTCCTTTGTCTGCGTCTCATTTCTGGCTCATGTCTTCTTAACTGGAAGAGCTGGTAAGAGTATGTCATCTCCTAGAGATTAGTAGTCCTTGCCTAATTACTCTAATTGGGATCACATGACCGTCCTGCTGAGTGATGGCAGTTCTGGCAGTCCCAGTTGTGGTCATTAAAAGAATCATCTGCAGTTATTAATTAAGACATCATGACCATGATTTCAGACTTTCTGCTTGCGTCCCCATTGACTTGTGGGAAAGCAACTGGGAAGGTGCAAGTGGCAGTCAAGGGACACTGTGACAGTTGTAAGTGCGAGGACTGATCAAAAGTTACCTTTTTAAGCAGTGTCTTAACTTCAGTCACTAAACGAATGGCTGTTAAGTGAGTACAATGTGTACTTAAGTTCTCCACTGACAAAGAATATCAAAATAAGCAGTTTTCATAACGAGGGAAACATATGTCCGATTCTTTGCGATTCCATGGCATAGCATGTCAGCCCCCTCTGTCCTCTACTGCCTCCCGGAATTTGCTCAAATTCATGTTATTGCATTGATGACACTATCCAAGCATCTCATCCTCTGCCATCCCTTTCTCTTTTTGTCCTCAATTTTTCCAACACCAGGGTGTTTTCCTATGAGTCCTCTCCTCTTATTAGGTGGCCAAAGTATTTGAGCTTTAGCTTCAGTATTTGTCCTTCCAAAGAACAGTCAGGGTTGATTTTCTTTAGGAATCTGAAGAAGGAAATGGCAACCCACTCTAGTGCCCTTGCCAAGAAAACTCCATGGACAGTAGCATCCTTAAGTTTCTATAAATCAAAGCGATCTATAGTATACAGTTAATGCAGTATTACCGGTAGTATCAATGTATTTCAAATGTATTTTTAGGAGCGTGAGAGCAGGACAGCAATCTAAACTGAGCTGATGATACAGGAGAAGGCCTTTGTAAACCTCCCCCCTCCCTTTTTTCCACACTGGAAACTGAGCAGTGAAAAGAATCAGAATGGAGACAGATTAGGCTTTTCATAAATCTTATCAAGCTACAGTATTGCTAAATATGATCTTGCTGAAGGTGAGCCACAGTGTAGGTGTGATGCTGAAACGTTCCCTTTTGCTAGATTTGTGTGAGCAAGCATATATAAGGTTGGAAATTATATCTGGGGTTTTTTTTTGATAAAAAACAAAAGAACTTAAGACTTGATGCATATGATTTAATGTAATCATATAATGAATAGTTTTTTAAACTTATATACTGCCCATCTCTCAATAACCCTGGCAGCTCGCAACAATCGGACAAAAATTGTTACAAATTACAATAAAAAACAAAAAGAAAAAAGACAAGCATGATGAATTGAAGGGTTCCACCTTCCCTTGCCAAAAGAAAAGTCAGGATGAAAGGGTGAAAAGTCAGGTCTTCGTGGCTCTTCTAAAGAACAGGAGGAGGGAGCAGCTGGATCTCGGGGAGAACCTTGTTCCGTAAGGCAGGTGCTACTTCAGAGGAGGCATACTTCCAGGATCCTGAAAAATGACATTATTTAATTGAATGAACCCAAAGATATCAAGGATCACATCAGCCAGGTAGATATGGCAGATGGACAGGTGTTCCCTCAGGTAACCAGGCCCTATGCCAATTGCCCATTTCCCAAAAGGATAAGAACATAGGAAGCTGTTTTGTATCAGGTCACACTATCTGCCTATCCAGTGCTGTATTATTTAATTGAACAATAGTTTTCTGCAGTGTCAGTTGTTCCCTACATTAAAACTATCACATAGTACTTCATTTAGATTGTTTGTGCGTTTGAAGTTTGTGCATTTTGCTTCTCCTGGTTCAAATTCTCATCCTGACAGAGACAACTGGCTGACAGTAATGACACTCATGTTTTCTTAATTAAACTTACTTCATAGGGTTGTTATGAGAATAAAGAACTATATTTTGAGTTCCTTGGGAAAATAAATTAAAATGTAATAAATCAATAATCTTCTTGCTGGAGCTTTGCCTAGTTGCATTTTATTATGAGTTAGCCGAATCAAAAAAAAAATGTAACAGACCAGCATTTTTATATTGTAAATTTAACATAGGTTCCATTGTGAAACAAGGAAAGATTATAACGGCACTAGAAATACTGGATTTACAGTTATATCTAACTGTGAATAACTGGGCATAAGATTTATGTAGAGTGCAATTGGTCAACAGATCAAATCACCTCAGTCAATCCAAACTGAGGATTGGATAAGAAGATTAGAAAGAGTTAACACGGTAACTCTCACGGGCTCCCATTGGAAATCAGCAACCAACTATATTGTTTTACTTCTTAGCATAATCAGTAAAAATGATAATTTAGCAGGGAGCCCGTGAGACATTGAAAACTCAAAGGAGGACGCCAAGACTTCGAGGCTAGAACAGGGACACAGAAAATACATAACAATAATAATGAAACACGTCAGATTCTTTCCTGAGACAGAGATTAATCTTCTCCTGGGCAAGATCGGATAAAGAAATAAGCCCATCAATAGACACCTCTCCATGAATCAGAAACGACCGTTTGAAAACCCAGAAACTCCACGAATCAGAAATGAGTTTTGAAAACCAAGGAAAGGTATAAAAAACACACACAGACTTGGAGACCACTCTTTCTAGCCAGCCAGAAAACTTGGTTTCTTGCCATTAAACATTAACATTTTGGTTTCTTGCTATTAAAGGCTTCTTTCCAGCAGCTCTGCTTCAATTCAATTATTTCTTCAAAGCACTGATCCTTGCGTCCCGACTGGAAGAATCCCCAAGGGAGGGGCCTTTTCCTCTCCACACAGGCTGGGGGTCGGGGATCCCGGAAATAGAATGTCAGCCCTGTGCTTTCAAATGTTTTCTACAAACCTCAAGCTCCAATTTCATTCATCAACAGATTGGTACCTGATAGGCATTATTGAGATAATGAAATATTTTCACTATTCAAGAAATTAGTCTAGGATAAAATTTATTTAGTTTCTTGTAGCCACTTCCCTGCATTTCCGCTGTTTGAAGATACCAACAGTTTCTTTAAGAACATTTTCTTAATATACCCTTTGTCTCACACCGAGCCAAAGCTGAGGCCACCCACTTCATGATAAATATACCTACCGTAATATATCTAATCTGGCTTGATAAATATAATTAAAATAAGTAACATGTTTTGTCTCAACACACTTGTAGCACTTTAGTGATTTATAACACTTTGCTGGTATCTTGGGTGTTGATGGAATATGTATCCACCATCACAAAGAATGTGGCCCAACCCTTCTGGCTTTCAAGAAGAAAATGAAGAATTACTTCTCAAGCAGGTTCCGAGTTACTTTTATGTGTGGTCCTGATAAGCACCAGTAACAGTGCAACACATCTGATTTATTTTTTCCAGCAGAGTTACTGTTTTAAAAGTTGGTTTTGTGATAGGTTCAAACCTTTAAAAGTCACCCAGAATATTTGACAAGTGGGCAGCCATAGAAATCCACTAAATAAATGATGTGCAAGGCCTGGGAACACCTCAGCTCCTATTGACTGCTTTCAACAGCAGCCAATACATCCCGATGGGTGACTTTGCCTAGGGAGCAGATGTCGAAATACTTAAATAAATAAATACCCCAACTGACTGGAATTCCTCCCAGATTAGCAAAGAGGTGGCTAGCCAGTTTCACTCCACCTCCTGCTGCCCATGCTTGACATAAGAAAAGCGGGAGAAATTCCCAAGGATTCAAATGCACAAGGCCTGCTCCCCCAAGCTCTTCTGTGAGGAGTCGCTGGTAACCTACAAGGTGCGAAGTAATAAAGCAATCTCACAAAACAAGGGAGTTAATACCTATCCTTGCACATTCCATAGGCCAGAATTCGAAATGCACAGGCAGAAGCCGTATTTTGGGGAACACTGGAACACGGTACATCCGCTCAAAAGGGAAAATGCTTTATTAAATAGCTGCACCCCGAGTCGACATTTCAGGACTAGAGCAGGGTCCTCTGTAGCCTTCAATTCCACCCCTTCCCAGGGGGAGATGGAATAATTGCAACTGCTTTCCTCCGAGGCCAGGCACTTCCACCCATCACACCGGCTCCAAGGAACTTTTTTCCTCGCCTTAACTGAGCAACAGGGTAGTCAGTACCCGGTTAACTAAGGCAGGAAGGGCGGCACCGTTAAAACGAGCGAAGCCTAGGTGAAAATCAGCAAAGGAGACGACCGAACAGACGGCAAGATTCCGAGGCTGCGGTTGCGCACTAGCAGAATCTCCGGCAACGCCTCCGCAGAAAGCCGGGCGAGCGAGGCACCGCCCAGCCCACACCATCCACGCGGCAAAGGGCCGAGAAAGAGGAGGAGCTCCGCGGGCCGTATGCAGATAAGGCGCCGGCGCCGGGCATTATGGGGAAGAGGTAAGCGCGTCGCACGGAGGGTCGCGAGTGTTGCGTGCCCCTCACGGCCTCGTCTCACGTATTCTCAGGAAGCTGCCGTGTGTAAAAAGCGTGGTCGGGAGGACTCGAGCGACGTATTATGGGCCAGTATGACCTGTAGTGAGTGAGGCGATCGTGGGAGCGCGTCCCGGCGCCAAGCAAAGCATACTTACCTGGCAGGGGAGACACCTTGATCACGAAGGAGGTTTTCCCAGGGTGAGGCTCATCCATTGCACTTCGGGTGTGCTGACCCCTGCGATTTCCCCAAATGCGGGAAACTCGACTGCATAATTTGTGGTAGTGGGGGACTGCGTTCGCGCTTTCCCCTGATTATTGGGTCTAAAAATAGAAAAATGATATTCAGTGTTACGGGACTTTTAAAAATTGTGTCTGAAATTTAAACAGGCCTTACTGGAGCATAGTTGTTACAGGGGTTTTCTACTGTAACGTTTTCGCGTTTGAAATTTACCTTGTTGTATCTGTATTTTTCATATACAAACCTTCATAAACGCTGGCCTCTTCAGTGGATGCAAAATGACGGACTGATAATGCTATCCATTCAGTCGTGTGTCTGAGGCAACTGGACTTACTGTTTTTTCTTTTGCTTCTCAGCCAAGAAGCTTCTTCAGCTCTGAATGGATGGATGGTGGTCAAATGGCAGGAGTTATACGCCTTTCGTTGGGATCCCTTTCGTTGGGATAAGCTTGAGGGGGTGACACATACCATGAACAAAGATTTCAACTGAACTCCATAGATAAAGCCAAGGAGTTTTGGAGCAAACCTAAATTAATTTCCGAACTCAGTGAGGAGATGGAGATGGATAAGTCTTTGGAAACACACCAGCTTCGAAAAACAGACATTGAAGAGATGACTGAGGTGTCTACACAGGAGTCTGATGATTCATTTAAAGATGGAAAGTAAATTCATTACATGGAATATCAATGGGGCTAATGCCTCATCTAAGCGTAAAAAAGTATTTCATCATTTGAGAAAACTTAATGCTGAAATAATCTGTCTTCAAGAAACATATATTAAAAAACAAGACAATGCCCAATTTAAAACTGTACTACCACGCAGCGACATTGGTGGCGTTGAGCGACTGGGTTAATATGATGAATGAAAGAATACTGAATGTCGAAGGGCATGGCCTTCTATTCGGCTGGCACGCATATTTGGTGTACGACAAAAAGGCGGACAAGAACTTCAAGGAGAACCCACTACGAATCCCGTTGTTGTGGGTCTGGAGGAAATATAAATACCTTCTACACGATGAGATCCCCATCTGGACGATCCCCGGACACGCAATAGGGGACATAAACATATCCCAAGGGCAGGATGTGGTGCCCTACAGTAAACTAGTACTGGAAGAAGAAAACGGGTTCTCTTTAAAGCCACCAACAACGCTAGCAGAGGAAGGAATAGGAGGTACCTGGCTATCATATCTGCAACTGCAGTCTAGGTGGCAAAAAGACAGGAAGAAGGGCTTATCCTGGACTGATGAGAATTTAATTAAACAGATTAGAGAGCAGGGGACCATGCACATCAAACGAGTGTACAGCGTTCTGATAGACATAGACTCTGAATCTGTGCTAGTCAAGAACTGTATGGTAAAGTGGGAAAGAGACTTTGGGCATCCTATCGCAATGGAAATGTGGGAGGACATCTTGGTGAGAAATGTAGTATTTACGAAAGCGCAACAACTAAGGGAAAACTTCTACAAGATGTTTTACAGATGGCATTTAGACCCGAAAAAACTATCATACATCTATCGAGACACCCAGCCTAAATGTTGGAGGTGTGGTAGTGAGGAGGCTACATATTTTCATATATGGTGGACATGCAGAAAAATTAAAGCCTTCTGGAGGAAGATATGGTGGACACTCCAAACCATTTTCAAAAAGCGTATTGAATTTCTACCTCAGGTTTTTTTGCTAGGGATCATAAAAGATTCCATTACCTCAGAGACGACCTTATTTCTGAACTTGATCACAGCAGCCAGACTGTTGGTGGGACAATACTGGAAGAATCCAGACATACCACCTATAGAAGAATGGACTTTGAAAGTAATAAATTTGGTGGAAATGGCAAAAATATCGGCATACTTGAAAGATCACTCAAATGAACAATATTTGACTGACTGGAAACAGTGGATAGACTATATACAAGAGAAACACCAATCAAATAAAATGTACCTGGCGTATAGTTGAGGCTGGACGCGAGGAGTGAAGAATGTTCACCAAACCAGACGTTTACAAAGACTAATACCTGTTGTTGTATGTTATGTTCTATGATGATTGCTTCTTAATATGATCTTATGTTTAATGTTGATTACTTTAATATTGAAAAAGCAGACTGAATTTTTACCCCAGGTTATTGAATTTCTACCTCAGGATCTTTAGTTAGGGATTATAAGAGATTGCAATACTACTGAGATGAATATGGTTCTGAATCTGGTCACAGCAAATGGATTGCGGGTGGGACAATACTGGAGGAAGCCAGAAACACCGCATTATGAGGTTAGGACTCTGAAAGTAATACAATTGGCAGAAATGGAGAAAAAATTTAGACGCATTTGAAGTTGAGGCTTGAAGTGAGGAGTGAAGAATGTTTACCAAGTCAGATGTTTACAAAGATTAATACTTAGTGTTGTATTACAGGTTTTACGATGACTGCTTCATAATATGATTTTATACTTAGTATTGTATTACAGGTTTTACGAGGACTGCTTCTTAATATGATCTTATGTTTAATGTCGATTGTTTTAATAAAAAAAACTCTATTGATACTAAAATAAAAAAACAACAAGACGACAAATACCTAATAAATAAAAGACTAGGGGAGGAATTTGTATCTGCTGTGGAAAAAAAGATAAATGGAGTGGTTTTATATATAAAACCCCAATATAAACCTAGGCTGCTTTTATCAGATGAATGCGGTATGTTTGTAATAGTGGAAATTGAATTTAATGGAATAAAATCAATAGTGATTGGTCTATATTGCCAAATGAGTGAAAAAGCAATATTTTTTGAGTATCTTATGGACCAACCCTTGCTTTTTTCATATGAATATTGGCTTATGCTGGGGGATTGGAATGGAGTGTGATTTCGCCACTTTGGAACAGAACATCTACTAAAGGGATCAAACCATCCCAAGGCAAACTACCAAAGTCATTTTTTGAGGTGATGGACAATTTAACGCCAGGGAGGTATAAAAATGGCTCTGCAAGAGAATATACCTTTTTTTCAGAAAGGCACAAATCTTTCTCAAGGATCGATATGATATAGACCTCTAGAAACGTAGCAAATAGAATTCTGAAAGTTGACATCCTACCTAAAACTTTTCTGACCAAAACCCAGTTGTTTGTCCTTAGAAAAAAGTTTGAGTTATAGATGGAGATTGAATGAATCTATTTTACAAAGGAGACAACTGTAAAGGACTGTAAAAAGAAATTACATGAATATTTTGATAATTTAGGTAAAGGGACAGATCTAATAATGGTTTGGGAATTTAAGTAAGGCAGTTATGAGGGGTATTTTATACAACACAATTAGAGAAGAAAAAATCTTTGGAAAAGACCCAGAAGATACTCGTATGCAATCAGAAAGAAAGAAATTGATCTGCAAAAGTCACCTACGGACCCTAAAATTCTGCACCAAAATTAACTTACTACGCCAACAACTGTCTACGTTAACAGTCCAAGAAATAGAAACAAAACTGAGTTATGTGAAGCAAAGACATTTTAAGTTTGCAAATAAAACAGGGAGATGGTTGGCATATAGATTAAGAAAGGAGAGGAAAAAGAGAATGAAACAAAATTGTGAAGGTAATAAAGTAATAGCTGATGACCACAATTACTTTTCACAATTCCTACTCTAATTTGTATAGGATGCAGGAGTTAGGTTAAAAATAAATGAATATTTGCTTAGACAAAATTTGCTGAAACTTTTACAGGCTCAGAGACAATTTATGAATTTGAAATATCAGAGCCCCTGCCCCAAATGGACTTACAAGTCAATATTATTGTTTTGAAGATGGACGTCAGCCATTAAAGGATGTAATGAATGTTATATTATGGGGGGAGTGGGGGAAAATACCCCCAACGTGGTCAGAAGCTAATATGTTACTTCCGAAGGAGGGTCGGGATGCCACGACGGTAAAGAACTACAGACCAATCTCATTATTAAATAAGGATTATAGACTATTTGCTGCAATTTTGGCAGACTAAAGAAAGTCACGATGACCAAGCCGGCTTTCTGCCAAAAAGACAGTTAAGGAAAAACGTGAGAACGGTTTTAAATATTAGTGAATATTTACAGTACCATAACAAACAACAGGCAGCTTTAATATTCCTAGCTGCTAAGAAGGCCTTTGACATCTTAAATTGGGTCTTTATGTTTAAAGTTCTGCAAGAAATGGACTTTGGAGGGAATTTTATTCAAGGGGTCAAAGCTATTTATAGATTACAGCAAGCAAAAAGTGTGATTAATGGCAATCTAACTAACTCATGTGAAATTCGGAAGGGTACAAGACAAGAATGTCCACTGTCTCCATTGTTGTTTATCCTGGTGCTGGAAGTCTTGAATAAAGATATCAGACAAGACGAGAAAATAAAAGGCATAAATGTTAAGAAGGAAGTTTATAAATTGAGGACCTTTGCTGATGATTTTGTGGTATTTCTGCAAGACCCAAAAAATTATATAGAACACTTGATGAGGAAATTGAGTTTGGGTCCTTGGCCAGTTTTAAAATTAATAAGCAGAAAACATCAATGTTGATTAAGAATATAACCACAGAGGATGGTGATATATTGACTAAAAAGTCTAGTTTTAGAGTTGAGAAAAAAGTGAGTTATTAAGATGGGACAAATTGCATTTATCATTACTGTGTAGAATTTCTGTGATTAAGATGAATGTTTTACCAAAGATGCTCTTCCTGTTTCAAACATTACCAATACGTGCAACTGAAACTCCGTTTAAACAAAGGCAGAGGGATATCTCTAAGTTTATATGGTTCTCTAAGTTTATATGGTTTATAAGGTTCTCTACGAAGGTGCCTCTTTGAGTTCCCCCCAAGAGCCCTTTTTTAGAAAAGAGATGGTGATGAGGCCAAAATGGTGGACCTATGGTAAAATAATATCTTTTAATCTGGGTGAGCCTACCCTCAAATCCGAGCAGGAGCTAGAATCAGGTCATGTTTGCCATTGGTTTACATATATGCAATTGAAAGATTTAAGTTAGATAAGAATCATGGGTTTAATTTTGTTAAAAATGTATTGGGAAAGCCTCCTGTGCTATAGTGATGAACATAGTATTGCTAAAGTTTATAAAATGTTATTGAATTTAAATCTGGAAAATGGACAAGTAAAACATTGTATGATTCAGTGGGCAAGGAATTTTGGGTATAATATAATGCTTGAACAATGGGAAAATATGCGGGATAAAGGATTGAAATTTACATTAAATTATAATCTAAAAGAAAATTTTTACAAGATGATGTACCATTGGTACTTAACACCAGACAAGTTTTGTGTGCTGTTGCTGATCTTGGAAACAACTCTCAGATCTCTTGTTCGGTGTTGTGATTTCTGCTTGAAAACCCTGAAACTCTGACCATTGGACTGGCTGACAAACTTGATTGTCTCGGAGTTGCGGAAGCAAAGAATTTAGTGCCGTTCAGCAGACGGGTAAGCCCCGAGCTGCAAGCAACCGAGAGACAAGATGCCTTTTCCCATTCCCTCAGTGGCTGCATAGCGGCGCTTCGGAGACCCAGTCAACGGTCTTCCTCCCCCTCCTCCCGCATCCAACTCGCTCTTCAGAAGGACAAGCGAGAGCCAATCGCAGAGCAGGAGAAGGCTTCCCGGTACATGCAAATAAGTATTCCCGCAGAGCATTGTGGGAACAGCCCAAACGGGAGTTCGCCTCCGCTGACGATACGGCGGAGTCTTCGGAAACCTGATCTGCGCAGGAATGAATGTTTACAGGCATGGGGGATAAAGTCCGGCTGAACAGTGCGGGGCACTGTGATATACAATGAGTGGAGCAGAGATGGGAGCGCGTCCCGGCGCCAAGCAAAGCATACTTACCTGGCAGGGGAGACACCTTGATCACGAAGGAGGTTTTCCCAGGGTGAGGCTCATCCATTGCACTTCGGGTGTGCTGACCCCTGCGATTTCCCCAAATGCGGGAAACTCGACTGCATAATTTGTGGTAGTGGGGGACTGCGTTCGCGCTTTCCCCTGATTTTCTTTGTTAAAAATAGATTGAATGTTTTCTTTACATCAATTATTTATTTGAAAGTTATTGCATATCATAATCTAAAAACAGTTCACAGTACCGTAGTACCAAGACTGCTTAAAAAGAATAAAATTACATAAAATATTTTAACATTTTTTTTGCATAAGACTGCTTGTCTGCCACCCGCAAATCTCTTAACTGTGACCAACTCATCCCCAATGTTTATCTGTAAACTCCAACTCATCCCCAATGTTTATCTGTAAACTCCAGCATTGCAATGTTTCCCAATAGAAACTTGTCAGTGAAATAAATAAGTCTACTTTTTAACAAGAAAAATCAGGAAAGTGCCAATGCACTTTCACAAATTATGCAGTTGAGTTTCCCACATTTGGGGAAGTTGCAGGGGTCAGCACACCCAGAGTGCAATGATGAACCTCACCCTGGGAAAACCTCCTTTGTGATCAAGATATCTCCTGTCAGGTAAGTATGCTTTGTTTGGCGCTACAACATGCTCCCACGATGGCTCCACTCACTCCAGGTCACAGTGGCCCATAGTAGGTCGCCCAAGTCCTGTTCACACTTTTTACACATGGTAAGTTGCTGAGAACACTGTGAGGGAAGGTTGTGGGGGGCACATACAACACTCACGACCAACCATGCACCGTGCTTACCACTTCCCCACAATGCCTGGTGCCAGTGCCTTATGTGCATACAGCCCATGGAGCTCCTCTTTCTTGGTCCTTGGCCATGTGGACAGTGTGGGCTGGGCGGTGCCTTTTACCCCTTGAATAAAATTCCCTCCAAAGTCCATTTCTTGCAGAACTTTAAACATAAAGACTCAATTCGTAGAGAACCTTATAAACTTAGAGAACCATATAAACTTAGAGATATCCCTCTGCCTTTGTTTAAACGGAGTTTCAGTTGCAAGTATTGGTAATGTTTGAAACAAGAAGAGCATCTTTGGTAAACCATTCATCTTAATCACAGAAATTCTACACAGTAATGATAAATGCAATTTGTCCCATCTTAATAATTCACTTTTTTCTCAACTCTAAAACTAGACTTTTTAGTCAATATATCACCATCCTCTGTGGTTATATTCTTAATCAACATTGATGTTTTCTGCTTATTAATTTTAAAACTGGCCAAGGACCCAAACTCAATTTCCTCATCAAGTGTTCTATATAATTTTTTGGGTCTTGCAGAAATACCACAAAATCATCAGCAAAGGTCCTCAATTTATAAACTTCCTTCTTAACATTTATGCCTTTTATTTTCTCGTCTTGTCTGATATCTTTATTCAAGAATTCCAGCACCAGGATAAACAACAATGGAGACAGTGGACATTCTTGTCTTGTACCCTTCCAAATTTCACATGAGTTAGTTAGATTGCCATTAATCACACTTTTTGCTTGCTGTAATGTATAAATAGCGTTGACCCCTTGAATAAAATTCCCTCCAAAGGCCATTTCTTGCAGAACTTTAAACATAAAGACCCAATTTAAGATGTCAAAGGCCTTCTTAGCAGCTAGGAATATTAAAGCTGCCTGTTGTTTGTTATGGTACTGTAAATATTCACTAATATTTAAAACCGTTCTCACGTTATTCCTTAACTGTCTTTTTGGCAGAAAGCCGGCTTGGTCATCGTGAATATATATACCTGTAAAACTTTCTTTAGTCTGCCAAAATTGCAGCAAATAGTCTATAATCCTTATTTAATAATGAGATTGGTCTGTAGTTCTTTACCGTCGTGGCATCCCGACCCTCCTTCGGAAGTAACATATTAGCTTCTGACCATGTTGGGGGTATTTTTCCCCACTCCCCCCGTAATATAACATTCATTACATCCTTTAATGGCTGACGTTCATCTTCAAAATAATAATATTGACTTGTAAGTCCATTTGGGCCAGGGGCTTTGCCTGATTTCATTTTTCTTATAGCCTCTGAAATTTCAAATTCATAAATTGTCTCTGAGCCTGTAAAAGTTTCAGCAAATTTTGTCTAAGCAAATATTCATTTATTTTTAACCTAACTCCTGCATCCTATACAAATTAGAGTAGGAATTGTGAAAAGTAATTATGGTCATCAGCTATTACTTTATTACCTTCACAATTTTGTTTCGTTCTCTTTTTCCTCTCCTTTCTTAATCTATATGCCAACCATCTCCCTGTTTTATTTGCAAACTTAAAATGTCTTTGCTTCACATAACTCAGTTTTGTTTCTATTTCTTGGACTGTTAACGTAGACAGTTGTTGGCGTAGTAAGTTAATTTTGGTGCAGAATTTTAGGGTCCGTAGGTGACTTTTGCAGATCAATTTCTTTCTTTCTGATTGCATACGAGTATCTTCTGGGTCTTTTCCAAAGATTTTTTCTTCTCTAATTGTGTTGTATAAAATACCCCTCATAACTGCCTTACTTAAATTCCCAAACCATTATTAGATCTGTCCCTTTACCTAAATTATCAAAATATTCATGTAATTTCTTTTTACAGTCCTTTACAGTTGTCTCCTTTTGTAAAATAGATTCATTCAATCTCCATCTATAACTCAAACTTTTTTCTAAGGACAAACAACTGGGTTTTGGTCAGAAAAAGTTTTAGGTAGGATGTCAACTTTCAGAATTCTATTTGCTACGTTTCTAGAGGTCTATATCATATCGATCCTTGAGAAAGATTTGTGCCTTTCTGAAAAAAAGGTATATTCTCTTGCAGAGCCATTTTTATACCTCCCTGGCGTTAAATTGTCCATCACCTCAAAAAATGACTTTGGTAGTTTGCCTTGGGGTGGTTGGTTTGATCCCTTTAGTAGATGTTCTGTTCCAAAGTGGCGAAATCACACTCCATTCCAATCCCCCAGCATAAGCCAATATTCATATGAAAAAAGCAAGGGTTGGTCCATAAGATACTCAAAAAATATTGCTTTTTCACTCATTTGGCACATATAGACCAATCACTATTGATTTTATTCCATTAAATTCAATTTCCACTATTACAAACATACCACATTCATCTGATAAAAGCAGCCTAGGTTTATATTGGGGTTTTATATATAAAACCACTCCATTTATCTTTTTTTCCACAGCAGATACAAATTCCTCCCCTAGTCTTTTATTTATTAGGTATTTGTCGTCTTGTTTTTTAATATATGTTTCTTGAAGACAGATTATTTCAGCATTAAGTTTTCTCAAATGATGAAATACTTTTTTACGCTTAGATGAGGCATTAGCCCCATTGATATTCCATGTAATGAATTTACTTTCCATCTTTAAATGAATCACCAGACTCCTGTGTAGACACCTCAGTCATCTCTTCAATGTCTGTTTTTCGAAGCTGGTGTGTTTCCAAAGACTTATCCATCTCCATCTCCTCACTGAGTTCGGAAATTAATTTAGGTTTGCTCCAAAACTCCTTGGCTTTATCTATGGAGTTCAGTTGAAATCTTTGTTCATGGTATGTGTCACCCCCTCAAGCTTATCCCAACGAAAGGGATTCATCCATTCAGAGCTGAAGAAGCTTCTTGGCTGAGAAGCAAAAGAAAAAACAGTACGTCCAGTTGCCTCAGACACACGACTGAATGGATAGCATTATCAGTCCGTCATTTGCATCCACTGAAGAGGCCAGCGTTTATGAAGGTTTGTATATGAAAAATACAGATACAACAAGGTAAATTTCAAACGCGAAAACGTTCCAGTTGAAACCCCCTGTAACAACTATGCTCCAGCAAGCCCTGTTTAAAATTCACAGACACAATTTTTAAAAGTCTCATGGCACTTGAAATCCGTTTTTCTATTTTTAGACCAAATAATCAGGGGAAAGCGCGAACGCAGTCCCCCACTACCACAAATTATGCAGTCGAGTTTCCCGCATTTGGGGAAATCGCAGGGGTCAGCACACCCGAAGTGCAATGGATGAGCCTCACCCTGGGAAAACCTCCTTCGTGATCAAGGTGTCTCCCCTGCCAGGTAAGTATGCTTTGCTTGGCGCCGGGACGCGCTCCCACGATCGCCTCACTCACTACAGGTCATAGTGGCCCGTAGTACGTCGCCAGAGTCCTCCCGACCACGCTTTATACACACGGCAGCTTCCTGAGAATAACGCGAGAGGAGGCCGTGGGGGGCACGCAACACTCGCGACCCTCCTTGCGACGCGCTTACCGCTTCCCCATAATGCCCGGCGCCGGCGCCTTATCTGCATACGGCCCGCGGAGCTCCTCCTCTTTCTCGGCCCTTTGCCGCGTGGATGGTGTGGGCTGGGCGGTGCCTCGCTCGCCCGGCTTTCTGCGGAGGCGTTGCCGGAGATTCTGCTAGTGCGCAACCGCAGCCTCGGAATCTTGCCGTCTGTTCGGTCGTCTCCTTTGCAGATTTTCACCTAGGCTTCGCTCGTTTTAACGGTGCCGCCCTTCCTGCCTTAGTTAACCGGGTACTGACTGCCCTGTTGCTCAGTTAAGGCGAGGAAAAAAGTTTCTTGGAGCCGGTGTGATGGGTGGAAGTGCCTGGCCTCGGAGGAAAGCAGTTGCAATTATTCCATCTCCCCCTGGGAAGGGGTGGAATTGAAGGCTACAGAGGACCCTGCTCTAGTCCTGAAATGTCGACTTGGGGTGCAGCTATTTAATAAACCATTTTCCCTTTTGAGCGGATGTACCGTGTTCCAGTGTTCCCCAAAATACGGCTTCTGCCTGTGCATTTCGAATTCTGGCCTATGGAATGTGCAAGGATAGGTATTAACTCCCTTGTTTTGTGAGATTGCTTTATTACTTCGCACCTTGTAGGTTACCAGCGACTCCTCACAGAAGAGCTTGGGGGAGCAGGCCTTGTGCATTTGAATCCTTGGGAATTTCTCCCGCTTTTCTTATGTCAAGCATGGGCAGCAGGAGGTGGAGTGAAACTGGCTAGCCACCTCTTTGCTAATCTGGGAGGAATTCCAGTCAGTTGGGGTATTTATTTATTTAAGTATTTCGACATCTGCTCCCTAGGCAAAGTCACCCATCAGGATGTATTGGCTGCTGTTGAAAGCAGTCAATAGGAGCTGAGGTGTTCCCAGGCCTTGCACATCATTTATTTAGTGGATTTCTATGGCTGCCCACTTGTCAAATATTCTGGGTGACTTTTAAGGGTTTGAACCTATCACAAAACCAACTTTTAAAACAGTAACTCTGCTGGAAAAAATAAATCAGATGTGTTGCACTGTTACTGGTGCTTATCAGGACCACACATAAAAGTAACTCGGAACCTGCTTGAGAAGTAATTCTTCATTTTCTTCTTGAAAGCCAGAAGGGTTGGGCCACATTCTTTGTGATGGTGGATACATATTCCATCAACACCCAAGATACCAGCAAAGTGTTATAAATCACTAAAGTGCTATAAGTGTGTTGAGACAAAACATGTTACTTATTTTAATTATATTTATCAAGCCAGATTAGATATATTACTGTAGGTATATTTATCATGAAGTGGGTGGCCTCAGCTTTGGCTCGGTGTGAGACAAAGGGTATATTAAGAAAATGTTCTTAAAGAAACTGTTGGTATCTTCAAACAGCGGAAATGCAGGGAAGTGGCTACAAGAAACTAAATAAATTTTATCCTAAACTAATTTCTTGAATAGTGAAAATATTTCATTATCTCAATAATGCTTATCAGGTACCAATCTGTTGATGAATGAAATTGGAGCTTGAGGTTTGTAGAAAACATTTGAAAGCACAGGGCTGACATTCTATTTCCGGGATCCCTGACCCCCAGCCTGTGTGGAGAGGAAAAGGCCCCTCCCTTGGGGATTCTTCCAGTCGGGACGCAAGGATCAGTGCTTTGAAGAAATAATTGAATTGAAGCAGAGCTGCTGGAAAGAAGCCTTTAATAGCAAGAAACCAAAATGTTAATGTTTAATGGCAAGAAACCAAGTTTTCTGGCTGGCTAGAAAGAGTGGTCTCCAAGTCTGTGTGTGTTTTTTATACCTTTCCTTGGTTTTCAAAACTCATTTCTGATTCGTGGAGTTTCTGGGTTTTCAAATGGTCGTTTCTGATTCATGGAGAGGTGTCTATTGATGGGCTTATTTCTTTATCCCATCTTGCCCAGGAGAAGGTTAATCTCTGTCTCAGGAAAGAATCTGACGTGTTTCATTATTATTGTTATGTATTTTCTGTGTCCCTGTTCTAGCCTCGGAGTCTTGGCGTCCTCCTTTGAGTTTTCAATGTCTCACGGGCTCCCTGCTAAATTATCATTTTTACTGATTATGCTAAGAAGTAAAACAATATAGTTGGTTGCTGATTTCCAATGGGAGCCCGTGAGAGTTACCGTGTTAACTCTTTCTAATCTTCTTATCCAATCCTCAGTTTGGATTGACTGAGGTGATTTGATCTGTTGACCAATTGCACTCTACATAAATCTTATGCCCAGTTATTCACAGTTAGATATAACTGTAAATCCAGTATTTCTAGTGCCGTTATAATCTTTCCTTGTTTCACAATGGAACCTATGTTAAATTTACAATATAAAAATGCTGGTCTGTTACATTTTTTTTTGATTCGGCTAACTCATAATAAAATGCAACTAGGCAAAGGTCCAGCAAGAAGATTATTGATTTATTACATTTTAATTTATTTTCCCAAGGAACTCAAAATATAGTTCTTTATTCTCATAACAACCCTATGAAGTAAGTTTAATTAAGAAAACATGAGTGTCATTACTGTCAGCCAGTTGTCTCTGTCAGGATGAGAATTTGAACCAGGAGAAGCAAAATGCACAAACTTCAAATGCACAAACAATCTAAATGAAGTACTATGTGATAGTTTTAATGTAGGGAACAACTGACACTGCAGAAAACTATTGTTCAATTAAATAATACAGCACTGGATAGGCAGATAGTGTGACCTGATACAAAACAGGTTCCTATGTTCTTATCCTTTTGGGAAATGGGCAATTGGCATAGGGCCTGGTTACCTGAGGGAACACCTGTCCATCTGCCATATCTACCTGGCTGATGTGATCCTTGATATCTTTGGGTTCATTCAATTAAATAATGTCATTTTTCAGGATCCTGGAAGTATGCCTCCTCTGAAGTAGCACCTGCCTTACGGAACAAGGTTCTCCCCGAGATCCAGCTGCTCCCTCCTCCTGTTCTTTAGAAGAGCCACGAAGACCTGACTTTTCACTCTTTCATCCTGACTTTTCTTTTGGCAAGGGAAGGTGGAACCCTTCAATTCATCATGCTTGTCTTTTTTCTTTTTGTTTTTTATTGTAATTTGTAACAATTTTTGTCCGATTGTTGCGAGCTGCCAGGGTTAATGAGAGATGGGCAGTATATAAGTTTAAAAAACTATTCATTATATGATTACATTAAATCATATGCATCAAGTCTTAAGTTCTTTTGTTTTTTATTAAAAAACCCCAGATATAATTTCCAACCTTATATATGCTTGCTCACACAAATCTAGCAAAAGGGAACCTTTCAGCATCACACCTACACTGTGACTCACCTTCAGCAAGATCATATTTAGCAATACTGTAGCTTGATAAGATTTATGAAAAGCCTCCATTCTGATTCTTTTCACTGCTCAGTTTCCAGTGTGGAAAAAAGGGAGGGGGGAGGTTTACAAAGGCCTTCTCCTGTATCATCAGCTCAGTTTAGATTGCTGTCCTGCTCTCACGCTCCTAAAAATACATTTGAAATACATTGATACTAATACTGCATTAACTGTATACTATAGATCGCTTTGATTTATAGAAACTTAAGGATGCTACTGTCCATGGAGTTTTCTTGGCAAGGGCACTAGAGTGGGTTGCCATTTCCTTCTTCAGATTCCTAAAGAAAATCAACCCTGACTCTTCTTTGGAAGGACAAATACTGAAGCTAAAGCTCAAATACTTTGGCCACCTAATAAGAGGAGAGGACTCATAGGAAAACACCCTGGTGTTGGAAAAATTGAGGACAAAAAGAGAAAGGGATGGCAGAGGATGAGATGCTTGGATAGTGTCATCAATGCAATAACATGAATTTGAGCAAATTCCGGGAGGCAGTAGAGGACAGAGGGGGCTGACATGCTATGCCATGGAATCGCAAAGAATCGGACATATGTTTCCCTCGTTATGAAAACTGCTTATTTTGATATTCTTTCTCAGTGGAGAACTTAAGTACATATTGTACTCACTTAACAGCCATTCGTTTAGTGACTGAAGTTAAGACACTGCTCAAAAAGGTAACTTTTGATCAGTCCTCGCACTTACAACTGTCACAGTGTCCCATGACTGCCACTTGCACCTTCCCAGTTGCTTTCCCACAAGTCAATGGGGACGCAAGCAGAAAGTCTGAAATCATGGTCATGATGTCTTAATTAATAACTGCAGATGATTCTTTTAATGACCACAACTGGGACTGCCAGAACTGCCATCACTCAGCAGGACGGTCACGTGATCCCAATTAGAGTAATTAGGCAAGGACTACTAATCTCTAGGAGATGACATACTCTTACCAGCTCTTCCAGTTAAGAAGACATGAGCCAGAAATGAGACGCAGACAAAGGAAACTGTAAAAGCAAAAGGTATTTTCCCGCAGTTGAGGTAAAATTCTAGTCACCCATTTTGAGTCAGTAAGTATTTTTTTTATATCAGCATGAAATCCACTGTCACCATTACATATCCATTTCATGCCTCTAGTGCTGCCTTTTCCAATCCTGCCAGTCATCTGATTTCCCTCCTTAGTATCTTAATAGATGTTACATAACTTCAGGCTTGAGCTTTGTCAGAATTAGGAGGGAAATAATATTTTAACCCTGGTACAATCAAGGAGGACTTAAGGTTGTCTCACTCGTGGGCTGAGAATGAAATGAAGACACGAATATGACAGACATCAATATAATAAGAATACATTTTTTCTTGAAAGAGTGCCACAAGGTATTTTTTTTTAAAACCCCACAGGTTTATTTTAATTCTACTGTACTGCTACAATACTCAAACAATAATTCAAATTAAATATAGTAATATTTATCCTACTTTACACATGACATATTGAAATTAGTATTACTGGACCCAAAAATATTATTTGCACTCCTAAGATGAAGTTATGTTTAATATTCACTTCCAATCAGGTAAAACCTTCCTAAGTTCTGCAATTCATGCCATTCAACTGTTTAAATTCTTCATCATTAAAAAGTTCATAAAACTGGGAAACATAACTTGGCCAGAATACAAAATACTGTATTAATATTAATAGGTGTTGGCCCCAAAAAAGAGTACAAAGAAACAAGAATGAGATCCTCAATTCCCCTCCCAACCCCACACAGTTCAGAAGAATCTGGCAATTCATGTTAATATTGAAAGCTTCGTTTGGTCTGAATGTCATCAAGAATTTGCTGCAACTCTTCATCTTCAAACCGACCCTCTAAGCTGGGAATTAAAGCTTTGGCTTCTTCAGCTGTTTCAGGACCCAGATTAGCTAAACATGCTAGTTCAAATTTATGGAGTTTCTTCTGGAGCAATAAGCTGCGGACACTAGCAATTGTCTCCCGGTTTTTGATGCGGCTGAAGCGACCTGTATAATTCAAAGTTTTCATAAATAGTTCAGAAAGTTCTTGTTCGTCTTCCACACTCTCATTCTGCTGTTTCCGATGTTCCAGAAGCATGTGCACTTCTGAATTTAAAAGAGTTTCAGCAGTTTCAAATTTGCCATCGTTTCATCCGGCCCCCGAACACCAAAGAGTGCCACAAGGTATTAATGTAGATGCTATTTAATAATACACATCATGACCTTCTTTTTAAAACATTAGTTTTCTAAAGGTAGCTAGCTCATTGTGCCAAGGGTTCTGTAAATTCCGTTAGGACCAGAGCTTTTTTTTCTCACAGAATGCCCAGAACGGAGTTCCGGCACCTTTTTTGGATGGAACCTTGTAGGGTAGGCAAGGCAGGTTGTATGACGTGTGTGAGTTCCGGCACCTTTTTTTTTTTTAATAGAAAAAAAGCACTGGTTAGGACCATTGAAGAAAATTAGAGCATGCCTAAATTCCATTCAGATTGAGACAACAGAGTATTTTATGGGTATATATTCTGAGAAAAAAAAGAAACAAAACTTAAATGGATGTATTAGATAACTGTACAGAAGTATTACCTTGTAAATATTTAATTCAATGGATTTCAAGGAAATGCATCGTATTTATCATTTATTGGCCCATACTATTGACTGATCATGCTATAGCTTGGCTCAGTGTTCTCTTTCAAAGGAGATTTAGTAGGATTGTAGAAAACAATCCTTGATGAAACAATATTGCCTACGAGGGCTTCAGTGCAGCTTGCCTTCTCTGCATGGCACCTGACTTACGAAACAGCCTCTACCCAGAGATACCAATGGCCCCAGCCTAATTGGCCTTCAGAAAAGTAACGAAGACTTGGATTTTCTCCCAGGCACTGGATCCAGGATGGATCCAATGGTGGAGTAAATGGAGATGGTTAAACGATTGCAAGTTTTATTGGGGCCCCATGATCTTTTTTTAGTGTACAGTACTATATTCTGTTGCTGCACGGTGTTCCTTTTTGGTAGACGGGCAGCTATATCAGTTTGCTTAATAAATATGTTTGTTTAATAAATAAGTAATAAAACACAAAACTCAGGGATACAGCAGAAAAGGTTTCTGCAGTCACATGATGTCCCTTTCATATATTTATAAAATATTACTGATTGTGCCTTCTCTGTTGATTCAGATTTCAACTGCTGTGTTAGTATGCAGTCAAAACTTACACAGCAGTGAATGTAGAATCAAGCCACATGCCATGACCACTGTACATTAATCTTGGGTGAATTCCTTAGGGCAGTTAGAGGATTTAAATACATCTGGAATCTCACTATCAAGCTTGGAAATTATTTTGTAAATTGGTTTTTTCCAGGAAGGATCCAAATCCCGCCCTGCTCTGACAGCAGTAAAGAATTCCTGAAGGGTCAGACTGGCAACATCCAAGAAACCATCAGGAACCTGTAAAGATAGAATGAAAAGTTTAGGAAAAGTTTATTAATTTGACACCTGTATGGTCAATGATCAGCCTCATTTTAGCTAAGCTATTGCACTGCAGTGTTTGACAGAAACTGCCTATGCTCCCCAAGATATCATTAATTTTATACCATAGCTGATAGGTTGTCAATTCTTGGTCCTAATTCCTTCTACCTCTAACCATTTATGGTTTGATATCAGAACAGGATCATGCCAAGCAGCGACTCATCCTTGCAGACATTCTTATTTAATTATTCCGTTATGTACTGTTCTGTATCTCTTCTCTAAATAACTTGGTATGTTCACAATCTAAAAACATAATATAAAAATCCATCCTCGGACTAACAAAAATACACTTAGTCTTAAGCTCCTCCTTAACAAAATATGACAAAGAATCCAGTATGCATTTAGGGCTGTGCATTCGACAGTAGCAGAACAATCACAGAGAAGACTGTAAAGCGTGAACAATTGCTCTAGTACTTACACGCCACATGATGTGGCTATAATTTAAGCAGCTACTGTTACATCATTAAATCTATTTGGAATAAGAAACATCTGTTACTCTTATTAGATAATTCAGTTAGTATTTCAACCCTTTAAGTCTCTATATCGTAGGATCAGAATGTAATCAGTGTCAGTTTTTCAAGATGCAGCTGTGATACCGCTTCCTCAATTACAGATTCTCAGTGAATAATAATTGTAAGCTACGGTGACCTCTGTGGTATTCTGATTTGAAGAGATTGTGGATGGTGCTTTTTTCTATACTATTCAAATATAGTCTCACCTCAAAATCATTCCCTTTGTTGTAATGGACATTAAGGATCCGGAAGAGCTCAGAGTCCCTGGTAACAATAAGATCACTGAGTTCTGTAATACCTTCCAAGAGAGCTTGCCTTGCAAATTTTTCCATCTGGATGTAATAAAACTCACGGAAATTGCTGAACCACTTGATGAGCTGGGAGGTGATACAGCGAGTAAACTGTTAAAAAGAGCAGTTAACATGGCATTATATGCTAACTTCTGTTTTCTCTGGACACTAGGTTGTATTATATCTGTGTATGTGCTTCCTGAAATGAAAACATTCCCTCTAGGTCAGGGGTTCTCAACCTTGGCAACTTTATGACTTGTGAACTTCAATTCCCAGAATTCCTCAGCCTGGCTGAGGAATTCTGGGAGTTGAAGTCCACGAGTCTTAAAGTTGCCAAGGTTGAGAACCCCTGCTCTAGGTAGTCCTTGCATAATGAAGTAATTTGGCCTGGAATCTCCATCACTAAGAAACACAGTAGAAAAGGGTAATGTCACGTGATCATGTATTTACTGACAGAAATTCCAGCACTTCAACTTGCCGTTATTAAGCTAATCACTCTGGATTGTTAAGTAAGGGCATCAGGGGCCACCACTTGAAACTTTCTGCTGGCTTCCCCATTGACTTTGCTTATAGAAAGCCGAGAGAGATGGATGCAGAGGGTGATCACACGACCACAGGCTGCTGCAATGTCATAATCATGAGCCAATTGCAATCACATGAACTCAGGGATATGGCAACAGCCAGAACTTCAAGGAGATCATTAGTACCACTTGTTCAGTGCGGATATAGGTTCAAATAGTTTCTGAACAAGTGGTCATTAAGCAAAGGCCACGTGTACAATGTAAATCTGCAAGTATTTTGTACACACCTGGACATAATATGATTGGTACTGAAGTTTTGCATCATCTTTGCTTACCTTTCCAATTTTCACAAGCATCCGTGCTAAGGGGGATGTTGGAAAATCTGTTATATGTTAGCAATGAAATACATAAAGTTAAGCTTACCTGTATATCTAGAAAATAAGACTTCAGCAGGGAAGATGTGGGATAGCGTGAGAAGAAGAACATCAGTTTAGCCTTTTTCAGATGGCCTGGGGTCAAAGCTTCTTGGATTTAAACTGGCGTCAAGGAAAACATTATTTGCCCAACATGGGGCTATACAGCTATCTGGATTCATAGGAGAGGATATGTAGCACCTATTGGGAATGCCTTATATTAAAAACAACTTTTTCTGCCATTACAAATCAGCTGCAGATGTCTCCTAGGCAAGCCCAACAAAACTTTTTTTTTTTTGCTTTGAAGTGTTTTCAGGAGCAGATGCTATTTGAAAGCACAGGTGTGCCCCAAATTCTACTGTGCTCCTCAAATCAGATACTCTGCACAATCCCATTAATGCTAAATGCTGTCCTCATGAGATTCCTTTCTATTGATGTATTCTATATCAATACAATAGCAATGTTATCAGGCGGGACTTTGAGGGAAAAAATCTAGGATCTGTCTTGGAAGACATGTGGAGAAATACAGACTAGCATCTAAAGCAGCGGTTCTCAACCTGTGGGTCGCGACCCCATTTGGGGTCGAACGACCATTTCACGGGGGTCGCCAAGCACCGCAGTCCGCCATTTTTTTTATTTATTTTTTTGGTCAGCCATTTTTTTTGGGTCGGCCATTTTTTTCCCTATCGCGATGCGGGCCGTCGCGCCACGCATGCGCGATGCGCCCCGTCGCACCAGGCATGCGCGGTGCGGGCCCGCCATTTATTTTTTTTTGCTATGCGGGCCGGGGTCGAGCCCCGGAAAAGGTTGAGAACCGCTGATCTAAAGGGTGATATCTCTGCCAGAATATAAAGATGCCCAATAGTGCCACTATAATGGAAATATTGTGTCTTAATCCCATGCAATGGAGACTAGCAACAGAGACCTATTTTTGATTTTATGCTTCATCCGATTGATGAAAGTAGAAATCAGTTAACTCATTGCCATAAAAGTAGCCTGGAGTATAATCCAGTATCGTATAACATTTCTACCTGCAGTGGCAGCTTTCGTTTTAAGTAGGCATTTAAATTCATTTTACAGAATAAATGGAAATAGCACAGTTCATGCTTTACAGCAACGTAATAGCATTCAAACATGTTTCTTATAAGTAATGCACTATTAACTTGTTTGGCGAGTGGCAACTAAAGGGATATGGCTACAGGCAGAAATAAACTTTTCAAAATGTTTTTGGAGGTTCCAAAGGGAACAATGTCTTAAGTCTTGCCTTTTGTCCCTTACCCCTTGGCAAAAATAGGCAGAATCTTTTATATGCAGTGTCACTTTTTAAAGGAGGATAAAATGCAACAAATAAAGCCCTCATTTCATTCAAAGTGTCAGGAAAGATTGACTCTGACCACTTCAGAAAGGTTTGGAGAATATTACATAGGTGTTAATGAGTTGCATGCAAGTTGTATCCCATATCCTAAATGGTGATAGTGCTTTACCCCACCCTATGCAAAGAGGTTTTAAAGACCCCTAAAGGATATATTTCTTGCTGAGAAATACACTCCATCCACCATGGCATGCATTTCAGCAAACATTGAGTTTGTAGAAGGAAGAGAAGCCAAATTTCCCAGGGAAGGTGGATGTTGTTGTTTCATGCCTGATGACTTCAGTTTGATTGGTTGCCATGGCACTTCTAAAGACTCAGGAGATACCATTCTTGGAGGAGGACTGTCCCAATGGCCTTTTTGACCACAGAATAGCATTTGACTAAGAATGGCATTTTTTTGAACTTCAGAGGTCCAGATCAAGGGGTAATTCTCTGGCGCCTGGCAAGGTTTTCTCTCCATTTTTGTTTGGGTGGAATGAATAGGAAAGCCTGGAGATTTTTCTGCGATTAATGATATAGGACCTTTAGGAGAAGAAATCTTAGGAAGCCATTTACTGGGTATACATCTTCCAACAGCTGTCCCTATGGAATTATTGGGCAGCTGAGATTGAAGGCTCAATGATTTAGGCAAAATCTTTTTCAAAACTGAATCTACAGCATGTGTCATTACCTGTGTTAATTCTTGCCTTAATATTTCTGAAAGTGTTTTCTCCTCCAAATTCTGAATGCCTATATCTTCTTTCTCTGACAGCACAAGCTCTCTTATTCTGGGTGTGCTGTTCCATAAATAATCTTTATGTTGATCACAACACAACACTTGACTGTTGGTGTCTATCTTTCCACCATACATCTTCAACAAGCCCATAGTTCTCTCTATACTTTCTTGGATTAGATTAGAATCATTTTCCTCATCATGTTGAAGAAGGCTCTCTCCAAGTTGCTTCAACTGATGTTGCAAAGCATGGAGCTGTTTTTTCAGCTGAAGGAATTCTTCTGCTGACATGCTGCTTCTAGGAGGTCTTGTTAGGGAAATTCCTGGCAGACTTTGCTGTTGAGGAAGTTTCTGCTTTCTCTTGTTTTGCCTATAGCTTTCCTTTCCTTTCTCAAAATTTTGGTGATGCTGTTCTTCCAGAGTACCAGACACTATTGGGTTTGACATGATATTCATTCCCTGGATAATATTTTCCACTCTAGCCTTCTTAGCTTCTAGTTGTTCATTATGGGACTGATTTGTGTTACCAAAGCCATAGGCAGGCAATGGACTCATGGCATTAGCTTTCCTAGAAGATGGGTGTTCAGTTTTCTGTGAGGAGGGGAGAAGAAAGCTTACATCTAGCTCACTATTTACTTCTGGCTGATTAAGAAGATGTGATATTATAGATCCATAATGAGGGCGAAAAGAATAATTTCCTTCAATACAAAACTCTCCTTTTTGTCCATCTACACATACAGAACTAGGAATATAATTATATTGATTAGCAATACTATTCACATTCATCTCTCTTTCTTCTTTCAGGACAAAGAATTGATAGCCGGTAAAACAGTGACAATTAGAGCGGAAAATACAACTTTTGATTTTGAGAGCACAGGTGCCTTGTGAATAAAAAAACTTTGTTTTTATACTTTAATTAGCCAGGAATCTGGAGCAGAAAAAGAAAGATTAAAATATATTATCTAGTATGTAAATGCACATATGATTAACTGTCAGTGTACAAACTATCAGGTCTGAGGACTCTACAGTTAAAATACTGCAAGAAAAACAGAGCAGGCTAATCTACGTGTTTGTAGATTAAATGTTACACCTTGTCCAAGTTAGTATGTTTAAAGCATTCCTAAAGAGAGACTTGCAGATGAATATGAAGAAAACAGTCTTTGCTAACAGGTTCACAGTGTAATGGTGATTGAATTATCACTATATCAATTTATTTTCTTGGATATATCCCTAGTATTTTGAATTTATCAAGATTTCTGGACATCTTGGACATGGGATCTGGTAAAAAAGTATAATTCAAGTAGTCCTCAACTTAATAGCCACAACACAGCCTAAATTTTCTCTTGTTAAGCCAGGCAGTTGTCAAGTGAGTTTTACCCCATTTTACAACCTTTTTTGCCACAGTTGTTAAGTGAATCACCAGTTATTAAATTAGTAACATGCTTGTTCAGTGAATCTGGCTTCCCCATTGACTTTGCTTGTTAGAAGCCAGCTGAGAAGGTTGCAGACTGTGATTACATGAGTCCATCTGTCACAAATACATGCCAGTTGCCAAGTGCCTGAATGTTGATCACGTGACAGGGGGATGCTGCAACAATCCTAAGTTGAAAAACGGCCAGAAGTTACTTTTTTCAATGAAGTTTGTAACTTCTTTGAGGACTACCTGTACAACATTGGAAACAGATGTGCAAAAATGGATTGTTGATATTTACTATTTGCATTAGTTGTTATTATTATTATTTCTCTGTCCTTTTTGTGTTTTGATTAGTTTTCGACAAATAGGATAGGAAGAAAACATGATCATTTGGGGGGGGAACTGTTAGTAATTTTGCAAGTTTTTCCCTCCTTTTTGTGGGGTAAAGTTGATATTATCTTGCATTATTCACATGTATATTTCTTTTCTGTTAATGAATTTGAAACACTAATAAAGTAAACATAAACTCTTCATGAGTTAGTTTAAAATAGATTACCGGTGTGGTCAGTACTCAGATGGAAGACTACTAGAGAATACCAAGAGTGTAAGCTACATTGAGAACTGAAAAACATCCAGAAGAAAGCATAGCTATTCGTGGCTATATTGATATTACCAGAAATCAAGCTTGACTACCTTTATCTCTCCCTGCCCAATATGCTGAAGCTGAATTAATAGCATACTGATCACTCATGTAGATTATTAGCACAAATGCAATATGTGCACAGTAAGGAATGTCAGCCAGTAACTCAGTAATGTTTTCTTTGCACTAAGCGAAAATCTCCATAGCATCAACATATACTATAATAAAGGCATCCCTCTTGAGAGTATAACATAGGAATTACTGTAGCCCAGTGCCATGTCTAGAAATGGGCAGATCTTGTATACCAACATAGATTAACAATAAGTGGTCATAGATACTGGGGTCAGCAAGGTATCCAGATATCAAATAATTTCTCTAATTTCAAGTCCAAGAAATATTAGATCCAAATGCCTTTATTTTATCAGGTTTAAAAGTTCATTTTATTGGACCTTATCTACATCTAGGTTGTATATTGACTTTTCTGTTCCAAAAGTCACAAAAAATATTATTGGCTCTCATCAGTATTATGATGACATTTTGTGACACTTGAAAGTATTCTAAAATGAAAAAGTACTTTTTTTCTGTAATCTGTATGTATCTGCTACTCCCTTTAAGTACTTTTTCTGTAAAACACTGTAGTCTCGTTGCTGAATTGGATTCCAAGAATGTGATTACTTTGGAATATGACATACATTAATTCAGTCTCTTAATTTGTGCTCATTGGCTATATTAATTTTAGGAATTATTACTTGCACTCTCATACCTTGCTTTACTCCTCTGAATGAAGACAAATATGTAGGTACCTAACAGTGAACCCTTTTCCAGTTTAATATTCTCTCCAAATATCTGGTGATAAGGTTTTGAGTCACATCGAATAAGATGCTACCAATGATCAAAGGTAACCTTGATCAAAGTTATAAAAATAATACAAAGAAAATAAATTTACAAGAAAAAACAACAAAAAGGCACATTTGCAAATATATAAAGTCAAACTTATAAGGGGGAAAAATACAACACCTCTCCACCAATAGACTACCTGATATTGATGCCTTTTCTTCGGTTCCCAGACATAAAACACTCACCTTGGCTGCCTTGTCCTTTCAAAGCATCTGAAGCTTGCTGTTAAATGAGAAAGGGGCAGAGCTGTCAATAAAGACCTTCCGTTATCACTGTATCAGAGTCATAGATAGGGAGTGAGGGAAATCAAGAACAGCCAACCAGTTTGATGAGCCTATGAATATGCAAAAGGAATCCATGTCTTCTATTGCATTTTCCCAGTACACAGGAAGGCTTGAGATGCTATACTTCTGAAGAGAGTGCTAGAAGCAATGATAGCATAGCATAGCATAGCATAGTGTTGGGCCACTGGATAAATAATATTATGGGTTAAGAATCATTGTTCCTAGGATGCTTGTGGATATTTTGTGACAAACAGATGCATAGAAAAATGAAGGTTTCTGTGGGAAAGTGTTATTATTTCCCATGCCCTAATAATAAACTATACTCTGAATGAGAGTACTGTTACTGATAACAAACAATTGCACTGACTTTGGCTGCTATTCCACACAACTACTTCTCTATTGCTGATTATGTCAACAATGAATGCATTGCAGATTTTCACCTGCTTCTTCATGGCTCTGTTTTATACTGTTTACATGACTTTGGTGTGGTGGGATGTCATTTTGGCTATTTCCAATACTAGCTATAGTCACTTGCTACCAGCACCATCAGAGGCATCCGTGGGGGGGGGGTTGGGTTTGAAAAGTCAAAATGTCAGCCACAACCATGCAGTCAATGCTCTAATCCATTTTGGTGGAACACATGCTAAAAAGAAGTGGGTTTACAACTGCACGGGTGTCCTTTAACTGTCTTGTATGCCCTTTCCTCTGCAGGTGTCAGCCAGGCTTATTTCTGGACACACTATAGTGCTCTTTCAGAATTCAGGCGAAACAAGCGACAACACAGCCTGTTCGGAGAGCCACCTAAGCACACCGCTCCTCCTCCCACCCCACTTTAAGAACAGTCGGCTCTTTTTCCTCCGTTGGCGGGTGATGCTCGGTGGGAAAGGAAAGGAAATGGTAATCAAAATGCTAATGACCGCCCGTCTCAGCCTCATGCCTAGGGCACAACAGTGATCGGTACCGAGAGCAGAGAGGATTGTATGCTATCCGTTCTGCTGCTGGCTCGCGGGCTGGAGGTTTCGGTCCTACCGGTATTTCCTCCCCATAGACGCCTATGTAGACCCACACGCCATAAGCTCTGAGGTTTGGATTAAATGTGTTGCTCCTTTTCGGTTATGGTCCGTATAAGAAGCGGCTTGTTTCACGATGTCATCTGGTTTAAAAACAGGCTTCCTTCCTTGTTTCTCGCAGGCGGCTTTCCCTCCGCTTTCAGAGAAAAATGACTTTCCTTATACTTGCAGGGGTTCTCAACCTTGGCAACTTTAAGACTTGTGGACTTCAACTCCCAGAATTCCTCAGCCAGCTTTGCTGGCTGAGGAATTCTGGGAGTTGAAGTCCACAAGTCTTAAAGTTGCCAAGGTTGAGAACCCCTGCATAGATTAGTTACACACCGCTTAAGGACCAACTCTACCCTTAAGGCGCCTATCTCCAAAGCCACTCCTCTTTCTACTCAGCTAGTTCTAGGACGATCCAGCCTATCCACGCTCCCTCTCTGGTTCGGTTTGCCTCAATTGGTACGTCCCGCTTAATTCGCCCCCTACCGTTGGCCACTGTTGGTCGGTCCCAACTCGCATCCGGCCTCCGCCGGGCCTGGTTCCGGCGTGCGCCTTGGAATTCATCCTTTTGCCGTTATTGCCGCCGCGATGTTGTTAGTTTCTCTAGTCCGGGCTCGTTGCTTCACCCGGGTGTTCGGCCGTTCGCTCTGTGCCGTTCAGCAGGTAGCTCGCGGGCCAGAATGGCAGGCTGGCAGAGGAGGGGTCGGTGCTTGGGAGCCAAGGGGCTGAGATGGGGGAGCGGCCTCAAGGGCACTGGGGAAGGGGCGGGGGGGGCAGCAGAGAGGGAGAGGTCTTTCTTGCTCCCTTTTTAGCCGGTGCTTGGTTATAAGTGCGAGGAATAGCGGCTTATTTTCTAAGGAGCCTCCCTGCAGATCCACGCCCAGCTGGGGCAAGGACACGGCGTCTCGCCAGTTCGAGGCAAACCACTTTGAACGGGGCGAAGTCCTGTTTGAAAGGGGCGAACTGGGATTGGAAATTCTTGGGACTTCGCAAGGAAACTTGCCGGGCACGAAGGTGGCTCTGAAGGTTGAAATACGGCGAGATTCCTCTTGGCTCAGAACGTGCGAGAGAAACGGGGTTTTAATAAAGAATTCTAGTCATTTGACCCCCAGTTGCCCTTATAGCACGGATCTCTGCAGCTTTAGTTGGCGAACATCTCCATATCCAAAACGCCCTTCCTTCCCCTATGTTCCTCCACAGCAACCCTGTGAGGTGGGTTGAGCTGAGAGAGTGCGTGTGACTGGCCTAAGGTCACCCAGCTGTCTTTCATCTTTATTTTAATTTTAATCTCCCTGTATAAAGCAAATTTAAATATTTTCAGATATGCATAATGAGGTTCTCTTTAGTGATGGTTATCAATATTTTCACTCCTCCAGATGATTCTGTTACACCAAGACTGTACTGTGTACCCTTTGAAGGAGGTTTAGAAATACAAAATATAAATAACGATGCCTTTCAGGTATATTTCCAAATGGATTCACAAAGCTCTGTAAGGCTAGCATGCTGCTCATTAGCAGCCACCCCATAAAGTACAATTGTTGTCTAGTCTCTAGTGTATTTTCTTCATTATTCTACAATACAACAGTGTATTTTGAGAAGTGATAGGAAATATATTTATTAGGATGTAGCCCGTTTCTTCACTAGAAGAAACTTAGTATATTTTCATACAGCCCATATTGAGGTACCATTTCTCGATACCATTACAGTGTGTAAGAACAAGGATGATTAAATTATAACAGACCCTCTAAGTCATTACTGTACATGAAGAATGATTTGTGTGTCTAGAAAGAACTTAAAAGTTGTTTTAAATAGTAAATGGGAATACTTGTGAGGATTGGTCAGATTCTCCTAGGGCTTTGTGAAAGAATGAAAGGGAGCCTATTGGATAAACTTTTTAATTATATGTTGTTTAGGGGGACATTTATGATTTCTTTTTTGCATTTTGTAGTTTTTTCCTTAATTGTAAGTTTCCCAGGGACATTGGCAGTTGTGCAGCCTAGATCAGGGCTTTTCAACCTTTTCACCCATTGTACCACTTTTAGGATATGGCAATATCCGAGTACCACCAGTCGCCTAGCAAGGTGTCAAAAACTTGATGACCAAAAAAAAAAAAAGGAAAAAAGTGATAAAGTACAGGTAGTCCTTGACTTACAACAGTTCACTTAGTGACTGTTTGAAGTTACAATGGCACTGAAAAAAGTGCCCCCCAAGGCATAGCCGAGCAAGACACCTGCCTGCCCTCTCGGCGCTCTCATTCCCCTCCCCCACTACCACTTTTCTAGGATGGTCGCGTACCACCTGCCAGGTGTCAATGTACCACAGGTGGTACCCTTACCACTGGTTGAAAAGCCCTGGCCTAGATATTTTATAAATATATTAGATAATTTTTATATGTACTATATACTATATTTAAAAAAGAAGGCATCTGCAAGGCTAAATGTAATGTTCTAGAGCACGGGGGTCAAACTCGCTGCATCACGTGACGTGTCATGACGTATCACAGCTTTTTTGCATTGCTGGAGGTGGGGTGGGTGCGGCCTCTACATGATGCAACCGCCCCTTGGGCCGGCAGTTTGACACCCCTGTTCTAGAGGGGAAACTAAGATATGAACAATTATGAATTATTACAAAATGAAAAATGGAACACATTCAAATTGTGGATTTGCATTATTAAGTAAAATGAGAAACAAATATTTTGGCATCAATAAAAGATGGAAAGCATATAGGATGCAGTGATGAAATATATAGAGTTCTTCCAAAACAGCTTTGTGCATTATTTATCTTTTGAAACTTGACTAGTGAGTTGGCTATAGGATCATTGAGTTTTCTACAAGTAGAAGAAAAAAAAAAGGAAAGTACAGAATATGCTAGAATGCAGCTACCGGTATAATATATAGAGAGCTTAGATGGATATAGTTGTCATCTACATTTAGGTTTATATAGATCTATCATCTTAAAGAAAGTCTGCGTAGTCACTAGGCATAGACAATGTGTTGATGGCACATAATCCATGGATTTGTTTTCTCAAACTTCATGAATGTGTGGATAGTATCTTCTGCAAGTGAGGAAGACTATGAAGAGTATGATAAAATGGCTTAGCAGAAAATGGGAATGTTGTGGATATCATATTTCACCAAAACTTTTGACAATGTTCATATGACATTTTCATTAACAAGTTCTTAAAGTGTAGTTTGCATAGCACTACAGTAAAGATAGTTGTGAATGGCTGACCCCACTCATAAAAGTCGACAGTAATGATTCTGTGCCGAGTTGAAAAACTAATGGAGTTCTGTAGAGATTTTCCTAGGGGCAGTATTACTCCATTTTTAATGGATCAGCTGGATATCAGTTTTGATAAGTGGATGACACACAAAAAAAGGAAATCTATCCAACACTCAGGAAGTTAGAACAAAATTGTAAACGAATCGGTTTGGGTTAGAAGGAGCAGTGTCCTCCTAGTAGGAGAAATACAGGGTATTATATTTAGAGAGAAAATATATAGAGCAGGTGTACAAGATGAAGGATTTATTGTTTGGGAGCATTAGATCAGAGAGGACTTGAGTGTGGTCATTAACATGAACATGAACTTGCAATTCTGGACTGCATCAGAAAAAGCATTGTATCAAAGATATAAAGTTCTTATTTCCTTCTGTTCTGCATTGGTAAGACCCTACTCGGAGTACTATGTAAGATTCTACATCAGTGGTTCTCAACCTTTTTCAGGTTGAGACCCCACTTGCCCTGCCCATGCGCGCCGCGACCCTAACAAAAAAAACAAAATGGCGGACCGCGACGGGCGGATCCGCGCATGCGCGGCGCGCACGTGATGGGCTGACCCGTGCATGCGTGGCGCGCGCGCCAAAAATAAATAAATAAATAAATAAAAATTTAAAAAACAAAATGGCGGACAGCAACGGGTGGATCCGCGCATGCACAGCGTGCGCACGCGACGGGCTGATCTGCGCATGCGCGGTGCGTGCACGCTGAAAATTTTTTTAAAATTTTTTTTAAAAAATTAAAAAAAAAATGGCGGACCGCGACGGGCGGATCCGTGCATGCGCGGTGCGCGTGCGACGGGCCGATCCGCGCATGCGCGGCGCGTGCGTGCCAAAAAAAAATCCAAAAAAATATAAATAAATAAAAATTCAAAAAAACAAAACAAAATGGCGGACCGCAGTGTCCGGCGACCCCCGTGAAACAGTCGTTCTACCCCAAATGGGGTCGCGACCCATAGGTTGAGAACCACTGTTCTACATTGACAGGTTAGAATAAATTAAAAGAGCAGGACAAAGATGATAAAGGGACTTGAGGACATGTCATATGAGGACAAGCTGAAGAAACTCAGGATGTTCAACTTGGAGAAGAGATTATGAGGAGAGATGGCCATGGTGTTCAGGTACAGGTAGTCCTCAACTTACAACCATTTATTTAATGATCATTCGAAGTTTAAAGCATCGAAAAAAGTGAGTTATGACTGTTCTTCAGACTTACGATCATTGTAGCGCCCCCATGGTCACATGACCGAAATTCAGACATTTGGCAACTGGCATGTATTTATGATGGTTGTAGTGTCTCAGGATCATGTGATCACCTTTTGTGACCCCCTGACAAGAAAAGTCATTGGAGCCAGATTCACTGAACAACTATGACAAGAAAGGTCGTAAAAATGGAGCAAAACTCACTTAACAGCTGTCTTGCTTAACAACAGAAATTTTGGGGCTCAATTGTGGTTGTACGTTGGGGATACCTGTACATAAAAGAAGTTGCCATAGGGAAGAAACCTAGGGACTTTTTTCATTTTTTTTTTTATACAAAGAAAATCTTCCTTATGATAAGATCTATACTACAGTAGAACAGCCTGTCTGTGGAAGTTGTGGTCCTCCATCTCAGCATGTTTTAAAAAGAGGTTTAATGGCCACCACTTGAGGGTGCTTTAATTGGTTTTTCTACACACAAAAAGACATTCCAGTAGAAATTCCATTGTTACTTGTTAGAAATTTATTTGTTTTAAAGTTAATGAGAAATGATCAGTTTGGCTGGAATTCTTGTGGGTATATTGAGAAGGAAAGAATAATATTCTTACCCAATTAGCAACAGCACTTAGACTTATATACCACTCCATAGCACTTTACAGCACTCTGAGCAGTTTACAATGTCAGCCTATTGCCCCCAACAATCAGGGTCCCATTTTACTGACCTCAGAAGGATGGAAGGCTGAGTCAGCCTTGAGCCAGTCAGAATTGAACTCCAGGCTGTGGGCAGAGTTAGCCTGCAATACTGCACTCTAACCACTGTGCCACCACAGCTCCTCCTATAACTAATTAATTTAGTTATAGTTCGTTCTGCTTTTGTATTAACTATTCCACATTTCATTTTAACTGTTTTAAATGGACCATTTTTAAACTGGAAATCTATGCCATGAAATAAAAAATGATGAGAGTATGTTAATAATGGATGCTAAAATTGTTAGTTGAAAACAAATGTTTATAAACTTTGTAAGTTTATGTACAGTAGCTCAGGAATCACCCACCCCTGGGCCATGGCCTATACTGGGCCGTGGCTATTTGGAATTGGACTATGTGAGTGAGTGGCTGGCTGGATGAACCATTTAAGAACTAAGTTACTAGAATGCCATTTTCCCAACTTCCTGGTTGGGGCAGGGCAGATGGACACAATTCCAAACAAAGTACATTTTTATTTTCAAAGAAAGCTAGTGATTCCTATATGGAGTCCTGAACCATTTTTTAGAGAGAAAGATATTGTTGGTAGGTGAGATTTTTCACTTTAGCATACAAACTTCTTAATACTTCTTTTTTAAAACTTAAATATTCAAATAAAAAAGAATATATTTGAGGGCACACTGGAGCCTGGAGCAGTATCCTGGCTGTGTATCTGACAATTCAGGTTTAACATATGGGAACGCAGATGGTTGAAGTCTGTTCAGTAACCTATGGCCGAGTAAAACATGGTATAACAAGTAATGTGAACATAATCAAAGAATCATAATCTTACATCTTAAAATAATTTGTGTCAATGATTGTTTAAATCCAAGAATTGCAATTCTGCCATATAGAGCAGCCTTATATAGAAGCTTAAAAGTCATGTCATATGACAGTGTAGTACAGACATTGTCAAACTCGTGACGTCACGTGACGTTGCGCAACGTATCGGAGCTTTTTCGCCATTGTCGGCAATGGGATGGGCGCGGCTTTGGTATGATGAAACTGGCCCGTGGGCCGGCAGTTTGACACCCCTGGTGTAGTATCTTATTTCCCATTCTAAACCATTAAATGTTTTGACCATGTTTTGTTGACTAACAACAAGAGTGACACAGCACTAAGTCCTAAACTGTAGTTTGCAAAATACAATTTCTGTTAAATTATAGATAAAAAGATACGTTTCTTTTGCATGTTGTGTGAACTAGGTCAATATTGCAGTTATTCATTCTATGTTGCATGGAATAAATCTTACTGAATTCTGTGAGATTTCAGGCATGTCAAATTATTCCTAACTTCTCTTTGCATTGGTGATTTCTATTATTTTTTTTCCTTTGGCAGGGAAACTGTCCACAGGCAAAGCGTTGGCTCTCTGGTGAGTTTTATGTAGGATTGGGCATATCATAACGCTGTAACAGGAAAAATCTAATCAAAACTTTGCTATAGACTACAATAAGAAATAAAATATGTTTTAATAAGATGGCTATTAAAATAATATGAAAAAAAACCTCTCCGTGTGTTGGTAGAGCAGCCAGAGAACAGTTATATAGAATAAATAGCTAGTTCAATCAATGAGCAAACCCTTGTACAGAGTTAGAGTAATATAAACAAGGAATAACATAAAAGTAGCTGGGGTTGTTTTTTTTTGCAAGTCCTGATAATTTCAGTATGAAATAAAGGATGTTTCTGCTTAAGATCTATGAATTGGGTTTTCTCCCACGTAGAATTTGAAGTGTCTTGGCGACGTTTCGACGAAGTCTCATTCGTCATCTTCAGGCTGGTGCTTTTGGCTTCTGCTTCTAGGAGCAATGTGTGGTCGTAGCTGTTTCTTCCTTTTAACTGCCAGTGGGGGTTTGAACTGATTGGCTGGGAGCTTGGCTATGTTCTGATTGGGTGGAGGTGTGTTCTGATTGGTTAGGGGCTTGGCTGTGCTCTGATTGGCTGGGGGGTTGGCTGTGTTCTGATTGGCTGGGGGAATGTTCTGTTTGGGTGGGGGCTTTGTTGTGCTGGAGGGGTTTAAAGTGGCCAATGATGCAGCTGTGGTCTGGCTCCTGGTCTGTGGTCGTGCCTCATCATCGGTGTGGGTTTGGGTTTGCTTTTTGCGTGGATGTGTGGTGCTGGCATCCTGTGTGGTTCTGGTGTCATTCTTTGTGTTAGGGATTTGCCTGTCAATAAGGGCGGGTTCCCAAATGGCTGGTAGGCGGGAGGTATCATCTCGTTTGTTCATGCTGTGAGGGCGTTTTTCTATCCCAGCCAATCAGTTCAAACCCCCACTGGCAGTTAAAAGGAAGAAACATATATATATAAAAAAGAAAACAGCTGTCAGGTATTTCTGATTCATTTGGTTGAGATTGTGTTCAAGATACTTCATCTAAAAAGCACCTTTTCCAATTATGTATTAATCATTTTTACTATATTTAATTTTTAACTAAGTCAAATCAAATTTAGTGTTTATCCTTGTTCTATTCACAATTTTTTGGAAAGCATTGCTAAATCCTGCAAAAGCACATGTGGGCTAATAAATTTTGGCATAACTTGCTGAGTGTAAGTATTCATAGGTTCACTACTACTTGAGCAACAAGTTAGTTTGAATCAGTGCTTGGTTTGTAGGTATTTGGAGCCTCCTGTTATTTTTTTGGGTAATTTAATAAATTAATCATAACCAATACCTTCCAATAAAAAAAATTCTGGGCCACTTTATTGTAAACCTGGTTAGTATTGAAAACTCATATGATAGTCTGTTTCAGCAATAGCAAAGTCTTGTGGGCACTTAAGAATTTAGTGAATTTACTTTGATAAAAACTACTAAGGGCAAGAGTCCATTTTATCAGAGACATGAGATGATATCCTGGGATGGATGGAGTCATTGTTTGGTAGAGAGATCATATATAGTAGCTTAGTAGGGAAGTAGAAACACTGATGATACTAACAGTGGTCATTTACAAGCCAGTTGTTGATAGCAAATTATTGCATTAATGAGCTGACTTGTGCAGTGTGATTGTTAAAAATAGAAACCTAGAAACATCATTGTGCCTTTAAAGCTACCTTAATAGTCAAGGCTATTAATTGAATAGAGTGATTCTGTAGCATTTTATTATTTTCATTACATAGTCTGGATAGCATCAGTATATTCTTTATTTCTTAAGAAACATTAACTTTATCTCTTTGGTCAACTTTTAATATCGGACTGGTTTTACAGAAATACATTAATTGTTGAGTGTGAACAACTATAGTGTTTTTCTAGTGACAATCAACTGTTGTCCTTTCTGATTTCTATGTCATTTAAATCTCCTTGTCTTTGCTATACAGGACTGTACTAAGTGACTTGGTAACCTGATACTTAGTTAAAGTGCTTTCTGCTTTACAGGGATTTCTCGATGTCAGGCTCTGGTGTATGCTAACAGCAGGAAGCATTTGTAAGTACCGGTATCTGACTTACGAAGTCAGCAAATGAATTGGCACAACCTAATTGCTACTGAACTAATTGTTAATTAGATTATACTTGCAGAGAGGTTTTGGTATACTTTCGTTGAAAATACCTTATGCCAGAGCAAATCAGATGTTGAGCCAAGAATAGCAGAATTTTTAAGCTATTTGCATATTTGAATCAGGTTATTATCTGTGTATACAATTTATCATGTTATACTATCTACCCTCCTGTTTCCAAAACTTAAAAAAAAAAATACTTTTGAGATTTCTGAATGTGGAATTCTACACTTGGTCTGCAGTGTAAATACAGAATCCCTAAATGCTATTATTTATGGTCTAATGTGCAGTCTGTTAAATCATAGCTGCATTTCGTCTGCCCCTGTGGGAAAAGGCTGGATCTCTGGAGTTGCAGTGAGCAGCTCCATCTTGCCAGGATTCGATTTAATACTATTTTTCCTCATCCAGCCAATTATCAAATGTGAGCTGATATTCAAGGGAGCCACATCTTTATTAGAAGATGTTGTAGAGAAAAAGATGGTGTCATCAATATGTTGATAATACCCAGTTTCAGCTATAGGGATTAAGGCTTTCTATGATCCTATACTAAATAATTCGTGTGTGTGTGTGTGTGTGTGTGTACACGTGCACACATGTATACATAGACACAGAGGTGAATTTTAGTCACAGGCCATCCCTTCCTGAAATGCTTCAGGATCTATGCTTGCAGGTACATGAATCAGTGAGCAAGTTAAAAATAGTGGTGGGGCTACTGATTGAAAGTCAAGCCAATCAAGACAGCAGATACAAATATGTACTATTTGTACACTGATATTGCTTTTCTTGCTCTGCAGGCTAAATGGTTCTCGTGTCTTCACTATCCGTTATTTCAGAACTTCAAAAGTATGCAGTAAGTAAGCCAGAGGCCTGCAGGCAGCGGAACATTTGATCTACATGCCAATTTTCTTCCTGCTAAAATCATGTAACCTTGTTCCCTAATTTAGTTTACATCTTTCCTACATTTAAGTAAGGCTTAATGTATGTTTTATGCCACGGATCATTGGACTTTGGCATAATGGAACATTTCTGCATTTTTCTTGTTCAAGCAGTATTTTTAATAAACTCATCAATGCATGACTGTTATCCAGAACAGTATAAACTAAGTAGACACCTGACTTGAGAAATGTATGGTTTGTCCTTTTAGTATTTTATTTTGATCAGTCTGGATAAATACTGACTAATTTTATTGGATGGCCAACCAATTTCAGTTTTATGGGTGAGAAAAAATAATTATCCAAAAACAGATGGGTGGAACTGATATTCAAGAGAGAAGTGGCCTCAATAGAAGTTATATGGTAGCCTTCCCCAACCTAGACCCCCTCTATATATGAAAAACTTATTTCCCAGAATTATTAATAGCCATGCTGGTTGTGGAATGCTAGAAGGTGGTCTACACATTTGATGAGAACTGATAATATGGAATTATTTTAAATTATGGCACTTTTTCTTTATGATTAGCATTTTCTCTAAATTGTATTTATCCATCGCTCCCGAGGACTGAAATGCCAAAATGTGAAGCATTTTACTACATTGCATCTTTCACAGGGGAGGAAGTTGTCACAGTGAACACACCAGCATTTGCAGAATCTGTCACAGAGGGAGATGTCAGGTGGGAAAAAGGTAAGAGGATTTTTTTTCCTTTAGTTGCTCTAATCGTCTCCCCATCCCATCATACGTTTTTCATAGCCCGTTAAGAAAATATGTTAAATATTCATGTAATTAAAAATGTTCTGAATACTTTTATTATGTAGGTGAAGATTGATCAGACCTGTTACTAGTTCAGTTGCTTACAAAATGAAGTATGCCTTTTTAACCTGTGTTGATGTTTTAAGTCTACCTTAAGGAGATGTGTATAAAAATTAGGGAAGGAAATGCCACAACACAACTCCTTGTTTATGTCCTGTTCTTTTCATTTTTTTAGCTGTTGGGGATACTGTAGTAGAAGATGAAGTGGTATGTGAGATTGAAACCGACAAGGTAATTTTTTAATTTAGTAATCAAATTTATATAGCCACCATCTCACTAAAAGCAACTCTAAATGTTTTGTCATCTTATTCATGATAATGATTATCACCAGAGACAAAGAGAACATTTGAGTCCAGGGAAGAAATGTTTTGAATTTATGAAATCTATTGGCCTTAATCAAGGTCGTAAGAACCCCTAGCTGCAGATCTGTACTATTTACTCAGATTGATTAAATTTTGATGCCAGGTGGCTCCAGCTGATTCTAGACAGTTCACAACAATGAGAATAACATAAAAATAACAATGCAAAAAATTAACAGAAATAAGTACAAATATAGCTACAAAATAATTACAAGATGGCAAACCAGTTAATAAAGCAAAACAAAGAATATTATGTACAGAAGAATCTCATCCACCCTACCCCAAGGCTTGAGTAAATAGCCAATTTTTCAAGTCTTCCAGAACATTATCAAGATGGGAGCCATATGGATGTTAAGGGAGGAACTTCATTCCAGATAGCAGGCATTGCTACAGAGAAATCAGGTTTTCTGAGTCCCAAAATATGACATTGTTTAATTCAGGAACCCTAGGGTGTACCCACTCTGTCAGACATACCAGACAAGGTGCTTCTTCAGTTAACAGGCTTTGTGCATAGAAAACAGCATCAGTTGCATCATGCTTCTTGTGTTAATCACATTTAATACTCTCCTTCCCATCAAAGAATTAAAAACAGTATATATAGTTCTTCCCCCATTTTTAAAAGTCAGAGTTGAATCAAGATTTGTTTAATGGCCTCTGCCGTTCTAGTTTGGTGCTTTATCCATTGGAGCGTTCCAATCTTGCAAAATAGTCCTTCCACACAATTTTATTTTTCAAGCTTTCTTTATTTCAACAATTAACCTTTTTTAGTATCTGGAAGCTATATTGGTGCTGCTATTTCTAAACCAGAGGCCCTCAACTTATGGGCCGCAGCCCATTACCAGCCCTGGCCTCTTGGCCACTGGGCTGCGTGGGGCTGGCCAGTCCGCGCACGCATCTGCACATGCCCCGTGCACCCGTGCTAGCCGAGCCGCAAGTCTCTGGCCAGCACTAGCCGAGCCATGAGCTGCGAGCCTCTTGCCGGGATAGCCAAGCCGCAAGCCTCTCATTGCTGCTAGCCGAGCCCTGAGCCTCTTGCCACAGGGCCAAGACATACACCGACGCTAGCAGCCCCATTTGCGGAGCGCACATGCTCACGGCCCCCTTTGGCGCACACTCACATAGTCACATTTGCGTGTGTGCATATGCATGCATAAAGGTGCCTGCCCCTCCCTTTCCCACCGGGCTGCCCACCCAGAAAAGGTTGGGGACTCCTGTTCTAAACAACTAGAATTCAAACCTTTTCCCTGATAAGTTGCAAAGTTTTATCAGTACATCATGAACTGCTTTCTGCAAACTCCTATATTATGCTATTCCGAGTAGAAGGCAGTAAACTAAATTTAATAATGTAACTTTTGAATATAAAGAGCATTCTTAGCTTTCAGTTAGGAATGTTATGTTCTTTACTTTTCTTGGATTTTCTGCACCAGAATGAAAGTTGATTCTTAAACATTAAATCACTGATTTCTTTCAGGAATTTAATGAATATGCAAAGAAATATTTTAAATGACAGTAAAATTCAGCAAGTTGATTTCTAGAATGTTGATCAGGTTGTGATATTTGCATGGAACTGAGTTTGTTTTCATTATTTTTGTTGAGGTATTCTATGAATGTAGCATTCAGCTCTCTTCAAGACCAGACTTTTGTTTGTTTATCTCCCTTTTACATTCAGCAGCTATTTATTTTTTCTACATAGACATCTGTGCAGGTTCCGGCTCCAGCCGCTGGTGTAATTGAAGTTCTACTTGTCCCCGATGGAGGAAAAGTAGAAGGAGGAACACCTTTATTTAAACTCAGGAAAACTGGAGGTAAATGTGGATCGTATGATTGAAAGTTGTTTACATGGGTGACTTAGATTAGTTACTATTCATTTTACATCATTATATAATTGCAATATAAATTAAAAGATATATATATATGTGAAGGATATACCTAGAGCAGCGGTTCTCAACCTATGGGTCGCGACCGTTTCGCGGGGGTCGCCGGACACCGCGGTCCGCCATTTTGTTTTTTTGTTTTTGTTTTGTTTTTTTCGTCGCGCGCGTGCCGCACATGCGCGGATCGGGCTGTCGCGCGCGCGCCGTGCATGCGCGGATCGGGCCGCCGCAGTCCGCCATTTTGTTGGGTTTGTTTTTTTGTCGCGCGCGCGCGCCGCACATACACAGTTCGGGCCGTCGCACGCACGCCGTGCATGCGCGGATCGGCCTGTCGTGGTCCGCCATTTTGTTTTGTTTTTTTTTTGTCGCGCACACGCCACGCATGCGCGGATCGGCTTGTCGCGGTCCGCCATTTTGGTTTTGTTTTTTTTTGTCGCGCGCCGCGCTTGCGCGGTTCGGGCCGTCGCGTGCGCGCCACGCATGTGCAGATCGGCCTGTCGCGGTCCGCCATTTTGGTTTTTTTCCCGTCACGTGCCGCGCATGCGCGGATCGGCCCGTCGCGGTCCGCCGTTTTGTTTTGTTTTTTCCGTCGTGCGAGCTCCACGCATGCGCAGATCGGCCCGTCGCGGTCCGCCATTTTGTTTTTCTTTTTGTTTTTTCGTTGCGCTGCGCATGGGCGGGGCAAGTGGGGTCTCAACCTGAAAAAGGTTGAGAACCACTGACCTAGAGAGAAGCTTCCTGAGGATGGAGGCTCCGGCACGAGTCTGAAAGCTTGGAAGACAGAAACTCTGGTCTCAATGACTGACTCAGATTGGATCCTGCAACATTATCCTGGGACACGTATATTCGCCTTCATTCATATATACATGAAGTTCAAATTGGATTAAATCACATAAATTAGGTTGTTTTTCATCCTTATGGCATCGGTTTTTCATATTAATGCATTGTAAACCTTTATGGCAAGTATAGGGAATTGATTGTAAAGTTTGTTCAAAGGACAAAAAAATATGCACTTTTTTATTGGGTAAAATGTGGAATGCTCAACTCACCAGCAAGGAAAGGGCAGCTTTTTCCCCCTAATAAAAACTGCCATAGATGAGAAGTCTGAATTTCAGGTGAAGAACTGATCATAACTACTTTCTGAAATGACCAAAAATGAAGATTGCATGTTCTCTGCCATAAATTGAAACATGGAAATAAAGCAAAGAAAATAAACGTGAAATTATTACTATCTTCTTGCATTGATGAACAATTTGGAATATGGTCTATAGCAGGGTTCCCCAACCTTTCTGGTTTGGTGACCCGGTGGGAAAGGAAGGGGCAGGTATCTTTATGTGCGCATGCGCACACACGCAGATATGGCCGCAAGCACATGCAGGCGAACGGGCAAGTGCAGGCACACTGCAAATGGGGTTGCTAGCGCTGGCAATAGCCTTGTGGCTCAGCGAGTGCCGGCACAAGAGGGGGTAAGTGCACACACATGTGCGTGCGCACTGGCCGGCCACTCACACGGCCCAGTGGCCAAGAGGCCATGGCCTAGTAGTGGGCCACGGTGGATTCTGGCGGAATCAAGAAATAGATCCTATTTTGAATAGCTATTTTATTACATTGCTTACTCTATTGAGTATATAAGCTAGATATAATAAAGCCCATAATTAGATCTGATCCTGTATAGACCATAGGCTGGGGGTTATGGGCTTTGTTATATCTAGCTTATATACTCAGTAGAGTAAGCAATGTAATAAAATAGCTATTCAAAATAGGATCTCTTTCTTGATTCCGCCAGATAGCTAATGCTAGGGATATGGCTTCAGATGGTAATTTCATGGATCAAGATTTGCATCATTAGGAATAGATGATTTTAGGGCTTTAGAGTCCTGAAAACTACTTAATAGAAATACTGTAGTTCTCTCACAGATTTTTGCTGCTTAAGCATATACCTTCCACATCGCCGTGCCGTGCCAGTAGTTTATGAGTGCCATAGAGAACCTTCAGACTGTATTTATGTGACCCAAAAAACATTTTTGCTAGAACTGTTTGCTTGGGAAAAATATGCTTCTATTATCCATATATGTAATACTTTTTCTTTTACTAAGCTGCACCTGCCAAAGCCAAGCCAGCAACAGCCCCTGCAGCAGAGCCTGTGGCTCCTGCAGCACCACCATCTCCAGCTCCTGTAGCACCTCCCTCTGAAGCACCAATTCCCACTACAATGCCTCCAGTGCCCCCAGTGTCAGCACTCCCTGTTGATGCTAAACCAGGTGAGATTACAACATTCTTGTTCCTGCTTTCCCATCTATGTAATAGAGGGACCCCGGAACTTAAGATTGTGAAATGATACATAGTTAGAGGCTTTATCTACACACTGAGGCTTTCATTTACATTCAGAGCATTGGTGTCAACTCATTTTATTCAAGGAAATGATCCCTGCTTGCTTAATCCCCTGACATTCTACTTTTCCATTCACTTCCAGTGTCTGCAATAAAGCCAACTGCAGTGCCAACAGCTTCTCCTGCTGTGGAACCTGGGACTGGCAAAGGTGCCAGATTGGAACAAAGGGTACTTGGAGGTTTCTCAGTCTGGTGGGATATGATGTGAATACTCATTTCTGTAAGGAATTGTAGTATGATAGCATTGAGGCAGAACAAAAAATATTTTCAAAAGAGCCTCATCAAAGGCTGTAACAAAGTAACAGTAAAGAGTTAAGGGCAATGGCTGAACCTAAGAAAGTTCTTCATTCATGAATGTTCTTACTCAGTGGTCTCTAAAACAGATGGTTAATACAGGTAGTTATCGATTTACCACAGGCCACTTATGACTGAACTCCCCAAAACTACTCATGACCCAGATTCGAATGTTATGTCTGGGAAGGGCAGCTGTGTGACCACATTTTGGTTTTGTGGCAACCAGCCCACATGTACAGTTGTTTGCAGCTCCTCCCTCCCCATCATGTGAATGCAATTTATTAAGTTTTTTTCTGGAAATTGGTATTTACTTCCAGTTTCTGGAAAATAAAGTTCAATAAGAAGCAATGGGTTTGCTTAATGATCTTGGCACATGCTTTACAACCATGTTCGCTTAATGACTACCTCAAAAAAGGACATGTGATGACCTGCTTCATCATGACTTATGACCGTAAACTGCCAGGCTCAATTACGGTCATAAGTCGCAATTATCTGTAGTGGAAATTGCAAACCGCTTTCGCAAGTGTGAATGTTTGAAATTTACCTTCTTAAAATCTATCCTGCTAGCTTTCTTGAGATTCCAGAGATAAACTCCTATGTCGTACAACTTCTTTTCATAGCAGTTTGACTTCTGATGCCTTGTAATATCATTTGTTTTTATTGTGTCTCACTTGGGCAATTATTTCAGGCTAAAAATGACTTTTGATTAAGTTTTGGATTCACTGCTGAAGATAACCCATTATGTGTAGATAAATTATTCTGAGGTGTTCATCAGGAAGAGAGAGAGAAAGGGTATGCTTTTAATTTGTTCAGGATCTTCACTATTTTTCTATGATTTATTTCTGTCTTCAGGTAAAGATGAATAGAATGCGTCAACGCATTGCTCAGCGGCTGAAAGAGGCTCAGAATACATGTGCCATGCTGACAACTTTCAATGAAATTGACATGAGGTAGGACTTTGCTCTCATTCAGCATAAGAATGACTTCCGTGTTTAAGAATCTTCAATCTGATTCTCCTTATATTTGGGCGCTTCGTTTTTAAAGCTGTATTAATGTTAAAGCCGATTATTTTGGTTAGCTTTTGAGAAAAAGTGATACCACATGATATTGATAGAAACTACACGGAACATGTTGTTAAATATGCATCTCTTGCTGACAAAAATATCTGATCTTGTTATTGCCCTCTATTAAAAATTCAGAAATCCTGCATTGATAATAACCTTATTTCAGATTTTTGGTAGCTGTCTCATTTGAGAATGTTTCTCTTCCAAGCAGGAATCCCAAGCAAAACAACATTCTTTTTTTTTTGCAGGCTTTATTAAGATGCAATAATACAAAAATTCCAGTAAAAGAATTATTTTCTATTTAGAACCAGAATATCTATTTGTATATTAGGATGGAGATTTTCTGAGTTTTTCACTGACAACCTTGTGGTAGAGCAGCAGAGGAGAGAGATTTCTTCTCTTGGTATGGGTCTGTGGCTGTGAGTAATTTACATAATCTTTGCTTGAGTTCTTACCATTTTTATATATTGTCTGCTTATCTCTAGTTAGTTAACTGTTGTTGAGTTGAGATGCTTACAGGAAGAATTCAATTAGTTTAGAAGTTGGGGAGCACTCATTGAAGTTTAATGTTGGTATTTGAGGTGGGGGAGCCAACAGTGTTCAAGCCAAGTGCTTGGGTGGCCCAAGCTCTAATGGATTTGAGGAGGGGGAAGCTTATGTTTCAGTGCATTAGGGAAATGATGCCCAAATCAAATTGCCCCATGAAATCTTATCCCCCTTTTTAAAGCAAAACATGTAAATATTTTGTGCTTAGAATATTAAGGTTGGCAAAATAGTCCTGATTGGAAAGGAAGTGATGCAGCTTATCTCCTATTAGAGACTAATGGAAGTGTCACTTTACTCTGGCCTTGTGCTCTTGTTGCAATCAGTAATATGTTTTGCATTGATTGCCGACTGGCGGTATGCCACAGAGCTGGCTTGCAAGGGTTGAGACTGAGGCCTTTTGCTTCCCCACTCGAGGTCAGTGTCGGCCGTGAAACCTGCTCTTGATGGCTTCCTCTTTTCAGCCACCACTTCATACCTGCAGATCTTGTATCTTGGGAGGCAGTAATGTCTTTGGACAGTAACCCTAGCTCTAAATGAGATTTGGCAAAGAAAAAATAAACAGACAAAACCCAGAGGGACATTTCTGTTGGCTAAAAACTGCCTCTCTAAAGCCATATTGTCTAGGAGATTGATGATGAAGATTGAAACTTCAATATCTATCTAGAATTATATGACACAATTATTCAGTTTAATTTGTGTGGCTGGCTTCTCTTCCAGTAAGTAAACAAGGGAAATTACGGTTTTCTGTTCTGATTAAAGATGCTTTCAAAGTGCCATTATATTGGAGACTTTGAAAGGCCCTACTCCCATACTCGGGTAGTTTGCTTTAAGTCTGGCCAAAGAAATGTGAAAATGCTACTTCTTTTTTTAGATCCTCTTTTTTAAAAATAAACATATGAGTTTGTCTATGCTAGATAGACCAAGTCTATATAAAAATACAAAATTCTTTATCTTATTCTAATATACGGTATCTTATACTGAAGTTTCTTTGTACACAGCTGGAATCAATCTTTCCAGGAGAGTGATTGACTTGGTATTGTATCTTCAGCCTTGGACATTCTCTTATCTTCTTTGCTATCAAAGAAACTTTGCTGAAAGTTTCAGGGATTGAACATAGGATTGCCTTCATGCTGTAACTTCATGATAAACATACTGTACCAATAAGCTGTTGCTTCCTCATTTTTGTTCCACAATTGATTCAGATGTTTATTCATAGCATGCATGCATTTGTTCCTGTCATGCTGTTCTTTTCTGTGGAAAGCAGCATTAGGCAAGATGCATAAAGGGAGTAAGAAAGAGCAAGCCAAAAAAATTAAAGGCACAAAGGAAAAAAGATAAGTCAAATCTTGTTTATATGAACATAATTCACTTTATCTCATCATCCCCTTTATATCCTTGCAAACTCGCCTTTTTGCCACCATGACCCAAAAGCATTTCCTGTGCTACCTTTTGTTTTTAAAACTTCTCTCTTTTTGAGGATCTTGTCAGTCACAACTTTTTCAATCTTCCCTTTCCTCTAAACCAGGGGTTCTCAACCTTGGCAACTTTAAGACTTGTGGACTTCAACTCCCAGAACTCCTCAGCCAGCAAAGCTGGCTGAGGAATTCTGGGAGTTGAAGTCCACAAGTCTTAAACTTGCCAAGGTTGAGAACCCCTGCTCTAGACCCATTCACTTTTTTGTATATTTGTTTTTGTGATTTATGATCCTAAATTGAATAACCATGAGAAATTAGAGTGCACTTTCCTTGTGTGGGAGCAGATTCTGACTGAATCAGTATGTATGGATTGTAGTAAGTTATTATGGTTGAAAGACTCAATGGGAAATAGGATGAAGTGTAAACGTTACTGAACGTATTATATTAAGGAGTAGAAAAAAATATTAAACTGTAAATATTTAACATTATTAATACTTTTCAATCTTTTCTAAGTAACTTAGTAGCTGCATCCTTATTTTGGTAACATTAGATATTTGGCTATTGCAAGACAGCAAAAGCTGCATGATTGGTATTATTTTTTAATAAAGGCATTAGGAGTTCTTGGGAGGCCTCCATATTAAATTTAAAAACCAAGAGAACATGTTTCAATGAACTTTACATCCATTACATCCCAGAGTTCTGAAAGAGCTGACAGATATTATCTCAGAACCATTTTATCATATCTTTAAAAAATCTTGGAGCACTGGGGAACTACCTGAGGATTGGAAAAGAGCTGATGTGGTTCCCATCTTCAAAAAAGGAAAAAAAAAAACAGACCCAGGAAACTACAGACCAATCAGCCTGACATCAATACCTGGGAAGATATTGGAAAAAATAATAAAAAAACAGATCTGTGGACATCTAGAAACAAAGTTATAACTGGTAGCCAGCACGGGTTTGTTAATAACCAATCTTATTTCATTCTTTGACAAAGTAACTAAATTAGTAGACCAGCCAAATGCTGTGGATATAATATATTTAGACTTCAGCAAGGCACTTGACAAAGTAGTCCACAACCTACTTCTTGGTAAGCTAGAAAAATGTGGGATTGACAGCATTGCCACCAAATGGATGTGTAACTGGCTGACAAACCGTATTCAATGAATAGTCCTTAATGGTACTACATCTACATGGAGGGAAATAATTAGTGGGGTACTACAAGGTTCTGTCTTAGGCCCAGTACTCTTCAATATCTTCATAAATGACTTAGATAAAGGAATAGAACAGCGGTTCTCAACCTGTGGGTCGCGACCCCATTTGGGGTCAAACGATCATTTCACGGGGGTCGCCAAACACCGCAGTCCGCCATTTTTTTTTGGTTGGCCATTTTTTTTGGTCGGCCATTTTTCCCCCTTTGCGATGCGGGCCGTCGCGCCGCGCATACGCGGTGCGGGCCCGCCATTTTTTTTTATTTTGGTCAGCCATTTTTTTTTGGTCGGCCATTTTTTGGGGAGGGTCGGCCATTTTTTCCCCTTTGCGATGCGGGCCGTCGTGCCGCGCATGCACAATGCGGGCCCGCCATTTTTTTAAAATTTTGGTCAGCCATTTTTTTGGGGGGTCGGCCATTTTTTCCCCCTTTGCGATGCGGGCCGTCCCGCCGCGCATGCGCGATGCGCCAAGCATGCGCGATGCCGGCCGGGGTCGAGCCCCGGGAAAGGTTGAGAACCGCTGGAATAGAAGATCTCATCAAATTTGAGGATGACATCAAGCTGGCAGGAATAGCCAACACCTCAGAAGAAAAGCTCAGAATCCAAAAAAATCTTGACAGACTTGAAGAATGGGGCCTATCTAACAAAGTGATATTTAATGTTGAGAAAAGCACGGTTTTACACCTGGGCCGGGAAAATCAAAGGTACAAGTACAGATTAGGCGAAACCTGGCTTAAAAATAGTAACTATGAGAGAGCCCTTGGAGTCCTAGTGGTCGATCCCTTAAACATGAGTCAGCAGTGTGTGGCAGAAGCCCAAAAAGTTAATATAATCCTTGGTTGTATAAACAGAGGCATAGAATACTTCACATGAAGTATTAGTACCACTTTATAAAGCAGGCCACATCTGGAATACTGCATCCACTTTTGATCACCACATTACAAAAAAAATGTTGAGACTTTGGAAAAAGTGCAAAGAAGAGCAATTAAGATGAATAAAGTCCTGGAGACTAAAACATATGAAGAACGGTTGCAGGATTTGGGAATGGCCAGTCTAGAGAAAAAAAGAACTAAGGGGGACATGATAGCAGTATTCCAGTATTTGAGGGGCTGCCACAAGGAGGAGGGGGTCAATTTATTTTCCAAAGCTCCAGAAGGCAAGACAAGAAACAACGGATGGAAACTAATGAAGGAGACAAGCAACCTGGAATTAAGGAGAAACTTCCTAACAGTGAAGACAATTATCCAGTGGAACAGCTTGCCTTCAGATGTTGTGGGTGCTTCATCACTCGAGATTTTTAAGAAGAGACTGGACAACTACTTGTCTGAAATGATATAGGGATTCCTGCTTGAGCAGGGGCTGGACTAGAAGATCTCCAAGGTCGCTTCCAGCTTTATTCTGATTGATTGAATCTACTACATTATTGCAAGAATTAAGTCTTTATACCATAGATGGCGAATCTTTTAGAGACCGAGTGCCCCATCCCCGTTCTGCCCACCGCTCCGCCCCCCACTCCACCCACCCGCAGGGCCACTCACCACAGATCGCCCAGGCAGCCTTGCAGCACCATGGTGGCCATGCCCTCTGCCCACACCCTGCAGCATCATCTGCACGTGATGGGGCACAAGGGCAGAGTCTTGCTCCTGCTGCTCGGCTGCCATGTGCTTGGCTGCGCTGCTCTGTGTGGGCTGTGCCTGGGGGAGCCTCTCCTCCAGGCAGGCTGCTGGTGAGGAGGGGGTTGCGGGGGGAGGTGGGGCTGGGGCAATGGCACGCGTGCCCACAGAGGGCTCCGAGTGCCACCTCTGGCACGCATGCTATAGGTTCGCCACCACTGCTTTATACAGTATGACTACCTCAGGGGTGTCAAACTGCCAGTCTGCGGGCTGCTTGTATCATGCGGAGGCCGCACCCACTCCAGTTCCGGAAATACAAAAAACGTTGCGATATGTCGCAACACATCACATGACACGGCGAGTTTGACACCCATGATTCCAAGACATTTAATCAAGCCTTAGTAAAACAATCCCGTATTTACTGTGGTTAAGGTTATTAAATAAAAACCCATTTGGAAGGCATAGTTATTACTGATGCTGAAGTTTTGTAACAAAATTTGACCTATTACTTTCTGAACAGTGATTTATTTATCAAAGCAGATTACATTGATTTGTTGTTTATTATATTTAAAAAGTTCATTAATTATGATAGTTCATTCTTGAAAAGAAAGCTGAATTATTGTGTCCTCGAACATTAACATTAGTTTGGATATATTGGTAGTAGTTTTACGAATCCAGAAGCTATTGAAAATCTTGATATCCATTAAAGCATTTTTTTTTTAATTTGGAAAATACACCATTCAGTCTGAGCTTTGGATAAGCATTGTTGATAATAATGTCACTTCTTGTGTGAGGCTTTTGTATTTGCATTAAAAAAAACGTACATGGCATGTTTGAGATGCAGTTCAGTAAATAACTAGACATCAGGTGAAATGTACTGCAGATTTGAAAATCTTTTGTAAAATTTGTGGTAAATATTCTTATGGTATTTGCAGTAACATCCAGGAAATGAGAGCCCGGCACAGGGACAGCTTCCTGAAGAAGCACAATATGAAATTAGGTTTTATGTCTGCCTTTGTGAAAGCTGCAGCCTTTGCTTTGCAAGAGCAGCCTGTTGTGAATGCAGGTAAGAAGCCAGCGCTTATATTTCTGAGTAGAAGACAGACCAAATATATATGGAGCTGGGATTAGCCCACTTCATAATTAAATCTTTTGCTGCTAAGAAAGTCTACTGTGTTACTGATTGTGCCACCTGGACTTGTTAGGTAAAAATCCCTGTGCTGAAACAAACCCTTTCCCAGCAAAAGAGTAATCTAAGTGGGGATGAAAAAGACCTTCTGATTTGTATCTGGGGGCTTTCGTCAATAATAATGATGATGGTTTTATTAGGAAATGATCCTCTGAGAGGATCCTCTGAGAAAATCCTAACTTACTTTTCCACTATGATTTGCAGAAACATATTTTTTCACTATGATTTGCAGATTTGGTTTCCTATCTTGCCTCTATTTCAGGGGTTCTCAACCTTGGCAACTTTAAGACTTGGGGACTTCAACTCTCAGAATTCTGGGAGTTGAAGTCCCCAAGTCTTAAAGTTGCCAAGGTGGAGAACCCCTGCGTCTATTTGTCTTTTCTGTAAGGCTTGGCTTCTAGCTTGAAAGTCAACTTTGGAAAAGAGACAGGAATTTCTCTCACTTGTACTATAGTAATAATATAGTCAACAAGACCTTTTTTTTGCAGCCCCTTTTCAATAACTGGAATGGGAAGACTACTGAGGGCCCCAACAAAAGGGCAAGATGTATGATAATAAGCGTGTATTTTTTAAATTTCTTCTGCTCTTTCTTCCAATCTCCAAACTGCTGCACAGTTGTCTTCTAAGCTCTCTAGCAAGTACCAAAGGCTTAGAAGAGGGACAGAGGTTTCTCTCATATGGCTGATGATTTGAATAAGGTAAGAAATAATGGATGCCAACAGGCTCCGCCCTGCTATTCCTTACTTTATTCAAACATTGTTTAAATAAGACAAAAATGTATGCTCTATCTTATCAAAGGGCTTGGAAAAAATTGTGAAGCAGTTTGAAAGAAGGCAGCAGGATACATTTCAGCTACAATTTATTTTCCAAACTGGAATAAAATTCTTTTATGTGTTGCCTCAAGTTCTCTGTTTTGAGACTTGGGATAGTATGAAAGATGGAAGAAAATTTGTTTAAATCATAAAACTTTTTCAGATTTTATAAGACTTTTTTACAAATTAACTGCGAGAAGCTCAACACATTGTGTGACTACATGGGCTCCCCCTTGTAGATGTTTTTGGTAACAACACAGAATGGTTTAACCTGCCTTTTTCCAGGATGCATTTTCAACTTCCCAGTCCAGTTTCAACTTATCTACACTCCTAGGATTAGAGTTTTATTCTGATCTTTGCTATTTTCTGAATTTCATAATGCAAATTAGAAATCGGCATTAAAAATAGGATATATTTGTAACACACACACACACACACACACACACACACACACACACACACACACACAGGATCTGCAACAGTAGGGATACTACTGGTAGTATGTCCATACTATATCCCTTGCTATCTATCTGGCTGCTTGTTTTTTTTAAAGATATTTTGAAAACAACACAGAAAGATGGTATGTAGCAAAAGTAACTATATTTAAGAGCACTATAACATACTGTCAAAATTTCAATTATATTCATTGGCCCCAAAAGATTATCTGGCATACACAGACAAAATATGTTACAGAAAGTATGTACAGTGCAAAAATATGTTACAGAAAGTATGTACAGTGTGCTAAGAAAAATATACGCAGGAATATATATATATATACATTTTTCCAAGTCTTTGATAAGCAATGCAGAAATGGGATGAACTAAAATTCAACTGAAAAAAATTAGAATGGGTAAAATTAAAATTCACAGATATGTCTTTCAAGTATTTCAAGTAAAATGAAGCAGCTAATTTGCAGCAAATAGGAAGGTACTAGATAGGCCTTGATACTCACTAATGTGTAGTTCTTCTAAGTCAAGTCTTGATTGTTGGTGTTGCTCTGTGTAACTCCTACTTTCCTTTTTCAACTTAGTGATTGATGATACAACCAAAGAAATGGTATACAGAGAATATGTGGATATCAGTGTTGCAGTGGCAACTCCTAGGGTAGGTATTATGGAGACAATTTCACCTGGCCAGTTGATTACTCAAATTTATGAAAAGGGGTTGCTGGGGTTAGAAATAAGCCAAGACTGGTTTTATGACATGGAAGCTGAGCCTATTGATGTTGTCTTACTCTGCAGTGATAGATGAAGGAGGGTTACTTCTGTCCAAAACCTGCATAGTAGTTTTGGGACAAAACTCCATGGTAGTAGGAATTATTTCTACTTAATCTTAAATTTAATCCTAGGTAGAATAACAGTCCTTGTCTCCTGCATTTGTTTCCTTTTTTTTCTTTCAGAGACAAGTAAGTTGAGTTGAGTTCATTTTCATTTTTCTGCTTCTAAAGATGAACTAGGAGCTCTGAAGGTTTGTGGGGTGTTTTTTTGAAGTCCCACAGTCCTAATGCTACTAGATCACTGGGCATCTAAATACCTGTTTCATACAATATGTATGTATATACAACAGTTAGCCAGAATTCTAATTTGTTATAGTTTGGCACTCTGATTGATTACTCTCCACTTAGCTCCTTCTCTCTGGGTTAACAAGTCCGAATATCCAGTGTGCATTTCATAATAAATCCAATCCATGGGACAATTGTTCAAGTCCATGACTCATTTGTTGCTGGGAGCAGTCTAATAGTATATGCCAGCATGTTGTTCATTCATGGTACAGTGAGGGGGAAAATTATTTGATCCCCTGCTGATTTTGTACATTTTCCCACTGACAAAGAAATTATTAGTCTATAATTTGAATGGTAAGTTTATTTTAACAGTGAGAAACAGAATAACAACAAAAAATCCAGAAAAATGCATTTCAAAAAAGTTATAAATTGATTTGCATTTGAATGTGTGAAATAAGTATTTGATCCTCTATCAATCAGCAAGATTTCTGGCTCCCAGGTGTCTTTTATACAGGTAACCATCAGAGATTAAGAGCACTTTCTTAAAGGGAGTGCTCCTAATCTCAGCTTGTTACGAGTATAAAAGACATCTGTCCATAGAAGCAATCAATCAGATTCCAAATTCTCCACCATGGCCAAGACCAAAGAGCTGTCCAAGGATGTCAGGGACAAGATTATAGAACTACACAAGGTTGGAATGGGTTACAAGGTGACAACAGTGCGATTATTCATAAATGGAAGAAACACAAAATAACTGTCAATCTTCCTCGATCTGGGCTCCATGCAAGATCTCACCCTGTGGAGTTTCAGTGATCATGAGAATGGTGAGGAATCAGCCCAGAACTACATAGGAGGATCTTGTCAATGATCTCAAGGCAGCTGGGACCATAGTCACCAAGAAAACAATTGGTAACACACTATACCATGAAGGACTGAAATCCTGCAGCGCCCGTAAGGTCCCCCTGCTCAAGAAAGCACGTGTACAGGCCCATGTGAAGTTTGCCAATGAACATCTGAATGATTCAGAGGACAACTGGGTGAAAGTGTTGTGGTCAGATGAGACCAAAATGAGAGCTCTTTGGCATCAACTCAACTCACCGTGTTTGGATGAGGAGGAATGCTGCCTATGACCCCAAGAACACCATCCCCACCGTCAAACATGGAGGTGGAAACATTATGCTTTGGGGGAATTTTTCTGCTAAGGGGACAACTTCACCGCATCAAAGGGACGATGGGTGGGGCCATGTACCATCAAATCATGGGCGAGAACCTCCTTCCCTCAGCCAGGGCATTGAAAATGGGTCATGGATGGATACTCCAGCATCATAATGACCCAAAACACACAGCCAAGGCAACAAAGGAGTGGCTCAAGAAGAAGCACATTAAGTTCCTGGAGTGGCCTAGCCAGTCTCCAGAACTTAATTCCATAGAAAATCTGTAGAGGGAGCTGAAGGTTTGAGCTGCCAAACGTCAGCCTCGAAACCTTAATGACTTGGAGAGGATCTGCAAAGAGGAGTGGGACAAAATCCCTCCTGAGATGTGCGCAAACCTAGTGGCCAACTACAAGAAACATCTGACCTCTGTGATTGCCAACAAGGGTTTTGCCACCAAGTACTAAGTCATGTTTTGCGAAGGAGTCAAATACTTATTTTACTTATTAAAATGCAAATCAATTTATAACTTTTTTGAAATGCACTTTTCTGGATTTTTTTTGTTGTTATTCTGTCTCTCACTGTTACAATAAACCTACCATTAAAATTATAGACTGATCAGTGGGCAAATGTACAAAATCAGCAGGGGATCAAATAATTTTTCCCCTCACTGTATAAGCTACAGTTCTGCCTTCCTTTTACACATAAATGTAGCCATGGTCTAACACAGTGATGGCGAACCTTTTCGAGTGCCCAAAAACTGGCCATGCCCCTGCTCCACCCCCGCCCCACCCCTATCCTGCCTGCCCACAGGGCCACTTACCACCTCCAGGGACCACCGCAGATCACCCAGGCAGCCCAGCAGTGCCATGTTGGCCACGCCCTCTGCCTAGGCCCCAGAGTATCAACTGTGCGCGATGGGGCGTGAGGGCAGAGTCTTGTCTACGCTGCCTGGTTGCCATGTCCTTGGGTACGCTGCTCCGCATGGGCCACGCTCGGGGGTGACTCTTCTCCAGGGGGCTGCTGGTGAGGAGGGGGTCGCAGGGGGAGGCAAGCCTGGGGCAATGGCACGTGTGCCCACAGAGAGGGCTCCAAGTGCCACCTCTGGCACCCGTGCCATAGGTTCGCCACCACTGGTCTAACATGACAAATATTCAATGTTAAATTCAAAATATTAAACATATCCTACTAGCAAAATGAATGAACTGTTATAGTTTGAGATCATTTTAGAAAAGCTATTTGACTCAATGAATCAAAAAGGTCCTTAATTAGTTTTTTCTATATATTTTTTGAAATGTTACTAATATTGGTTATTCAGTGTTTTTTATTTCCTATAGGGTCTAGTGGTCCCTGTCATCAGAAATGTAGAAACGATGAATTTTGCTGACATTGAGCGTGCAATAAATGAGCTGGGAGAGAAGGTAATTACTCTGAAGGGATCTTCAAAAGAGACAGTATAATCCACATGTTGTTTTAGAAATAAAAAATAGAATATAGCTTGCAGAAATTAAAAGTAACAATCAAAATTCACATTCAGCAAGTTGAAGACAAGGCAAACGGTATCTGGATATTCTCCACTTTCATACTTTAAATTAACAGTTTAATATAAGACATTCCTCCATTGTTAACTGATCCAATATACATCTGGGTAGTTCAGCATTTTGTTTTAAAGATTAGTCAGAAAGATGCCTTCAGAAAGTCTACTAGTGTGGAGAACATTTTTTTCTTCCTACCTAGTATAAAACTGATTTGTTTGTTTGTTAGTTTATTTATTTCCCACCTTCATTAATTCTTTTATAAACAATTCAAGGTGATTAGCTCCTTCTTCCTCTCATTTTCACCATAACAACCACCCTGGGTTTCATAGTTAAGGCCAGAGTAGATCTCCTGGTCTGGTTTCTAGCCTGGTGCCAAACTGATCCTGCCAGACCATTTTAAAATTATACCCAGGAACAGATAAATAATTTTCTTCCAGATAGTAGAACCATGTGTTCTTTTTTTTTTTTTTACATATCCAGAAAGGTTTTATCAGTGTTGTCGCAGAATAGGTTAATCCTTATCATTCTTAATAATATGTTTATATGCTCTGTACTAGGAAAAATCATGTCCTGCAAATCAGCCCTCTGCTCAGTGCAGGATCCGCCCATAGCATCTCTCATAGATGATCATCAAGTGTTGATAACTTGGGGAAAGAAATCTCACTACTTCATATGGCACCCCATTCCATTGGCTGACAGTTTACATAGTTAGGAAGTTCTTCTCGATATCTAGTTCTTTTTTTTTTAATTTTTAATTTTTTTCACCATGCACCATACACCAAAAACAAACTATACATATATAAAAAAAAATCTTTTCTTTTAACAGAACCATGCTATACATTCTAACTATTCTATTACATCTTATTTACATTCAATCATTATATCTTTTTCTTTCTCTGTTCTAGCCAAATGTAACACTTATTCCAAATTTCATAAAATTCTGACACCTCCTTGTCTTTTAATTCTAGCGTGAGTTTTTTCTGCGCATTCCAAAATGTTATAAATAACCATATCATCTGTGGGTACATTTTCATTTTTCCAGCATTGGGCATATGCTATGCGAGCTGCAGTCAATATATATATATATAATGATTGTTGGAATAGTTTTTTAATCTTTGAATTTATTATACCCAATAAAAATAATTCCGGTTTAAAATCCATTTTTATCTCCGTTATCTCCTGTATCCAATCTCTTATTCGTTCCCAATACTTCTTTGCTTTGGGGCACAGCCACCACATGTGGAAGAATGTTCCTTCTCTAATTCTACATTTCCAACACTTCGGATCTATGTTTTTATGCATTTTGGCCAATCGAGATCTAGTTCTAACCCACTGGATCTGATCATGAAACTAAAGATTGCTAAATTTCCTCTCAATCTTCTGATCGATATGCTGAATGTGCCCTGACCCTTTTAACTATTCCTCATTCAGCTTAGCTTGCAGAATCTTAGTAGGGGTCTTCCAAACTTACTCTAATTTGGTACTATCCATTTTTGAACTAAACACTGTATTTCAACTGCGCTTTGACCAGGGCAGAAGAGAATGGAGCATTTATTTCCTGTGATCTGGGCTATATGCTTTTGCTAATGCATCCCAAGATATCATGTGTCCTTGTAGATTATTATGCTGGCTCATTTTTAACTTACAGACTACAAGGACACCATTTTTTTCCCACACTGTACTTCTGCTGAGCCTGGTCTCCCTTCCTATACTTGTGGTTTCCTTTTTCATACATTTGCAGAACTTTATATTCCTTTGTTAAATTGTATTAATTTTGGTGTCTTGCTTAAGCCCATCTAGAGCTTTTGAATTGTCTCACTCCACTAAACTATTTCTGCCAGTTTTGTGTCATCCGTTAACTTGATAAGTATCCCCATGACTCTTACTAATTTCTAGATAAAAAAAGTTGATCTATACAAGGCCCAGGACTCAGCCCTACTGAAATTTTCTCAAGACTTCCTCAGGCTTTCAATTGTTATTTATTTTATTTATTTATAAAATGTATTGGCCACCCATCTTACCACAGGATTGCTCTGGGTGGCTTATAAGCATAAAGTTTAGTTTTTAACTTTTGTTTCATTGACAAACATTTCAGTTTTTTTGTTATAAAGCTACCTATAAGTGTTTTAATGAAAAAATAAGCAATTTTCAAATCAGATTATGGGGTCTTGAGTTACATAGCCAGCCCCACATAGTCTCTAAAAAACTGACATAAATTAAACAAAACAAATTTAGTTTTGATAAAATATTGGAGAATTAGTTCCATCTTTGCCAATTTGTTTAATTTATTGCACATACTGACAAGTACTAATTTTCAATACAACATGGACATTCTCTATGCAACAACTTCCTCACGGAAGATACAGTCCAACTATATAGAAACACACATCATTCTTTACAAATTAAAGAATTGGGGTTTTTTTTTGCTTTTAATCATCCTCCACAGTATGCTTGATTGTCAGTCTTCTAATCTGTCCCCATCCAATTAATGTCAACTCTTCGACTAAGGGCAATTTTTTTCTCCTACTTCAGTGCATACAGGATTAGTTAGTACTATTTTCTCCAGATCAGCTTTCACTGCACTGACCCATCTCCGATTGAAATACTTCTTATGTTTACCATTAGAACTTCCATTTTTGGATATTTTTTGCACCTTGGCAGCTATCTTATTACCTTCATTAAGGACACCCAATAGTTGCTTCAAGAAGAAGTAAGAAATTTCAAGTTCTGTGAATATTTCAGGTGGTACTTCAACTTCACCTAGAGCTTTCCCTACCTACCATTTGATCAGCTCAGCACAAAGTTGGATTAATCTTGGTACCTACACCAATAAGGTCTCTTGGTACAGCATATTGCAAATACGTTCGGTAAACAGAGATACAGTTTTGGAAAAGATAGACTTGCACATAAGTTTTCCATCATTCTCTTTTGAGACAATGCCAGGTCTCACCTCAGATTCCTGGCCAACCTTTAATACATCTTTTAGAATGCTATCACCAGCTACACCTCCCTTGAATTCCCTTAAAAGATTATGGTGATAAGGGTCCCCAATGAATTGTGTATGGGTGTGTTTGCTGGATATGTGACCAGTTTTTGTTCATCTATTATCCTATTAATAATTATTGTATGGTATTTTTATGTTCTTGGTTTTATTGTATATTGCCTGAAGTTAGATGGAATCGGGCGGTGTTAGATGAAACAAATCAGATTTGAATTCAGTTTTCTCCTTGTCTTATCTGTCCTTTGCTGCAGTTCCTCTTCCTGTAATAATTCCCTTCAAACTAGAGTCATTAAATGAGGTCTTTTTGGATACCATCATTCAGTCAAGAATGAGCCCATCCATCAAACTTATCTTCTAGTCAATGTTTTACCATTTTATTAAGAGGTGTATATCAGTGATTTCATTGAAGGTTTTTCTGAGATCAAGATAAACTGTCAGCAGCATTCATTTGAACTATGAGCTAGTAAGTCTGAGAAGATACGGTGTCATTTGTTTGTGACAAACCTAGTCTGACTCCTATTAATTGTGACATGCCTGTCCCAAGTGTTCACAAATGCAATATTGAATAGTCTATTGTAAGACCTTGTCCTGTATAAATGTAAAGCTAGGGGCAACATTCATTCTTTACTCTTACAGAAGTCCTTGCCCGTTTTCTGGGGCTCCTAAATTTATTAAAAGTCATTCTGCAGTTGCCTCCATTCGTTCTTTTAGTACCCAAGATGTAATTCATCCAGCCCTGGAGATTTTAATTCAATTAAATTAGGATTTTTTTTCTTAGCTTATCCGTTTTGGTGCAGTTCTTCATTCCTCATAATAGCACAATGATGGCCAGCTAGCTCTCCATTTCTATTCTGAGGCAAGACAGAGGTGAATAGGAGTTAAACGTTTGGCCCTTTCTTCATCACCTTTTACTAATTCACTATGTTCTTCCTACCTTAGACCTTGGCTTTTTCTGTTTCTAACATACCCAAAGAATCTCTTTTTTTATTTCTGAATACATTGTTTTCACAATTCTCTGCCAGTTTGTTGAATTCTGACTGTTCTGTCACAGTCTCTTCAGCGTTGAAGAAAATTTTTAAAAAATAGTCTGAAATTGTGAACTTTCAAAGGACTGCTGTATTTTACTAGAGATTGAGGTGGGACAGTAATGCCTTGTCTTTGCTCTGAGAAGTACTCGTATTTGTAATGTCCTTGTTTGTTCTGTTGAGAGTTGAGACCCAGATACTTTTTTTTCTGATTTTCTTTCTAACATTCCAGCATAAGTCATTTGTGGTCATTGTTTTATCTCATTTCAGGCTCGCAAGAATGAGCTGGCCATTGAGGATATGGATGGTGGTACGTTCACCATCAGCAACGGTGGAGTATTTGGATCTCTTTTTGGAACACCCATCATCAACCCTCCTCAGTCTGCCATCTTGGGCATGCATGGCATCTTTGACAGGCCTGTTGCTATTGGAGGCAAGGTATGCTCTGTGGAGATGACACTCAGAATTTAAGGGTTCTTTTAACATTACCTTAGTCACTGAAAACCACGTTTCCATGATTAGCTCTTATGTAGTTTTAAATGCTCATCAAAATGAATATCAAGCTCCTCAGTGCTGCTCATGGAAAAGTAAATCCTACTTGGTTATATTAATGTTGATGAGATTCTTTAGTTGAGAGGAAGGGAAAATTGGTTAGTTTTAATCAAACAGAATATAAAGACACCATAATTGGATACCTTGACTTTTGTGAATTATTTCAGAAAACAAAATCACATCCAGATAATTCTTTTGAGCTATAAGTTAAAATGATTTGGGTCTACCAAAACTTCAAATTCTTTGCCAAGAGGTCCAAGATATTTGTTTATTCAGTTTATATAGTTATCTACTTACTAGGCAATTCTGGTAAAGACTAAAAACCAAGGATTATTTACTTACTAAGCTTTAAAAACAAAAAAAGCAAAAGAAAATGATAAAACAATGCCATGGGAACAGGACACGAAACTCATTGAATTACAAAGAATCAGGTCGTTGAGGCTTTCTTAAAGGGCTAACCAAACTTTTGGGAAGGGGGCTGATTCGTAGGGCACTTGAGGTTCTTGGGGTAGAATAGAGAAAAAGTACAGGAAGTGAAACCAGTTGAAGGAGAGTAGCTACCTAAGATGATGTTCAGTTTAACAGTGAGACTTCTCTTAATTTAGGTTGAGGTGCGACCAATGATGTTTGTGGCACTGACGTATGATCATCGGTTGATTGATGGAAGGGAGGCAGTGACTTTCCTGCGCAAGATCAAGGCTGTGGTAGAAGATCCTCGAGTTCTGCTGCTTGACCTATAAAGGGTCACAGCACATCCTATCTCACCCCATCCAGTAGAGCAAGGATACAGCACCAGCAGATAAAACAGAGGACATTGAGGAATCAGCAGGGCTTCATTCGAGTCTTTTCTTCCCTAGTTGCAAGAGGTGTTTTAAAAGGAAATTTGAGAGATACGCTCTCTTCAGAAGAATTCATTTTATTCCCAGAATAAATCAAAGGCTGTCCTGGCCTATTCACATATAACCTATCCTTCCTGCCTTCCCTCGTCCAATCCAATTAGGTCTCACCTTGTCTCTTTCCTGAGGTTATTGCAGGAGGAGAAACTACTTGCTTCTTAGCTAGAGTTTCCCTCCCAACCTGGTTTTGCACAAAATTTAAGGTTTAATTCATTCTCTGGGGCAAGATGCCAGGAAAGAGATAAATTGCTGCTGGGTCTCTGTTTAACATAATGACTTACATTTTGCAAAGTTAACAGGGGAGAGGAGTTATTGTCTACCATGATCCTTTACACAGTGCCTGGTCTTACCACCTCCATAATAAAAAGCAGATATTTACTGCACCTTGTCCCACCCAATTTTTATGGGGTTTTTTTTTTTTTTGCTTTTACTGGCACTTATGATAGTAAGACCCTAACCCAACAAACTTTTTTATAGCCTGTATTAGCATCAGGCAATTTAAGAATGACTTTCAGTAATTTTTCTCTGCCGTAGTTCTTTAAGATCAGGAAGAGCATATAACTCAGATTGGAAAAAAGATAAAAGTTACTTTTAAAACTTGAATAAGGCAGAATTGGTGTCCCTTCTTGCTATTGGGACCAGTTCAAGCTATGTAATCTCCACAACTATCCTAAATTCCACCCAATTCTCCTTGATTTGACTTCTTCAGCTACTTGTCTATAGTGGTTTGGCCTGACTATGGTATTGTGAGTTGGGACTCGAGTGTCTCTGGCATATATCCTGACATAAGACTGCTGGTTCGTGGGGACATATCCTTAGTACAATAGCGTGCACATGTATTGTTGAGTAAGAGGGTTGCTAGTGCCTGCAGGGTTTATTACTCTTGCCCACTGCACAGAACTTGTAATTAAAATATTTAACAACAGATTTTAAAACAAAATAAAACAAAGAAATTATGCACAAGTGTTATTGCTTTCACTTTGATGATTAGAAAAACTTTTCCAGCCTTTCAGAGAAGGAAAATGAAATGTTCCATAGGCAGCTCTTAAGAATTGTTGCTGCGCTTGCTCTAAAATCTAACCAGATGAACTAATTAAATAAGAACTCTTCAGCTGTTGAAATCTCACAAAAGTAAAATAACTGAATATAGTTGTGTTCACTTATTGGGCTTGAGCCCAGACTTGGCTTTTCTCCAAGGGATTTAAATGTGGCCTGATCAGTGTTATCATCCATCCATCGGCTGCCAGCAGAGCTTGCAGCAGAGTCAGACGAGGATGGGGAAGGGGAGCCTGGGTCAACTTTGGAAAGCTCTGATGAGGTAGCAGAGGCAGATGCAGAGCCGGGGCCGTCTGTCCGCATCCAGGTGGAGAGGTAGCTGTCTTCGGGGCCTGAGATGAGTGAGGGGGATGAACAGATGGGGCCCATCCCAGATGCACATATGCAAGGAAAGGAGAGCAATGGAAGGCAACAAGCCAGCTCTCAGGAAAAAGAAAAGGTAGATGCTAGCCAGCCCCACCCTGGCTGGGAAATAAATAGGGGTTTGGGAGTGGTCTGTTGTCACAGACAACCGTTCGTTTACCAGGGTACATCAAGTCAGATTCCTTTACCAGAACCAGGTTTGTCGGCACTACTGCGAGGTGCCAACTGAGTCTCCCTGATGGGAACTAATAGGTAGTGAATTTGTCTCAGTTGGTATGAACAGAGACTGTTTCTCCTTGGCTTAATCCTTGAAAGATTTTCTACCTGGAGGTCTCAAGTGAGCAGAGACTGTTCTTGCCCTGTGTCAGAAGTGGGAAAAGACTTTCCTTTGTGACTACTACTTTTTGATTTTGTCTACCCAATGAGAACAAAGATTGTTCCTGCCCTGTTTTAATAAAAGAGGTTTGTTTTATTCACAAGTATGCTGGCTCAGAACAAGTGTGTTCTATTTAACCTGAACAAATAAACTTGAAATGTGTTTCACATACATGTGCTAACCCTCAGCTACTGATCCAACAAATCTGTTAGTGTTATTTACAGATTCATATTAAAGAACTATGTGTGTGAAGAAAATGTCATGATTAGAAAAATAATGTGCTACACTTTAGGCACCATTTAGCTTATACTATAGTCTAAATTCACTTAGTATTAAATGAATCATATTACAAAAATATTTTCCAAGATTAACCAGAACTGTTTTCCATTTTCTGTTTGAAGGAGAAGTTTTTTTTCCCCTTTGCTTCAAATGAAGTACAACTTGTCCATTCAGCATTTGTGTATGCTATGCAACTGGGGCCCAGACAGCATGGCCACCTTCCTATATGTGCCAAAGTTATCCATTCTTTGGATGAAGAGCACTACTAGACCTGTAGTATCAGTGTGGCTTTTCTGGTACAGCCCAACCTAGGCCTTCGCTTGAAAACCTTATTTGTGGCAGATGGCAACATTTCTAAAGATTCACACAAGTCTTTGTGCTCCAGTTGTTTTATTGATGTTACAATAGTTAGAGACAACGGATAATCCACAGAAATCCAAAGAGTGGTCTTTTGCTCACTTTCTTGTTAGGTTGTGTTAGATCTACAAAGAAGTCATTTTTTGAAAGGGAAATACAAGCTGTGGCACCTAAAAGTTACTGAAAATGTCCATCTAGTGGTACATTCACAAAAATGCACCACTAACCTGCAAAAGTTGTAACATGCTTCAAATAAAAAAAATGGGGTGAAAAATATGAAAATTTTATAGGGCAAATACATGCAAGAAAAAGTTAGAAAACCATGTGAAAGTTGAATTAAACATGAGAAATGAAAACAAGAAAATACAATATAAAGTTATCTCCTACTCGTATTTGGTTTGGGGGAAAAAATCCTGCCAGATAGGATGAAACAATAAGACCCTCCTTATTACTCTTGTGAAGGCACATCAGAGCTGGTCTTTGAAGTGCCAGAACTTGCTGCAAAGGCAGGATGCTTGACTTCAATTTCCATTTGGGTTACGTTAGACATCCTTAGGACTCCAAATTGGTTATTGCTGCCTTATAGGAAACTTGAGGTGCCTAGAATTTTTATGAAGCTACTGCTGGCATGCAGTTAGGAAGAAGATAAGGAGCAGAAGTTTGAGCACGCAGATCCCAGCCCAATTCTGTGGATTCTTCCCTAAACGGTAGCAGTGCTGATGTCTCAGATTCATATAGCTTATACATGTGCTTTTCAGTGGATGTGGATCATCTGGAGCACAATTCAACAGATAAACTTCTCAATTTGGTGTTCTGTCAAGCATACTTCTTTTACCATCCCTTGCATTTAGAACTTAGTTTGCAACCATCTTATTCCATTGAATCAAATTGAAAAAAATGTGTGACTTAATCTTGCTTGCACCATTTTCACCAGAGCCCAAACGTTGTTTAGGATCATACTGCAGCAACTAAAAAAAAAAAATTGTAATTCAGATTTGCACTGCATGCAAAACATTTATTTTTTTGCTAATCATGCACTTCCTATGCTTAAATAGCAACCTCACCTCTGAGAGAAGTGACGAAGCAGATTGGCTGAGCTTTTCTGGAAGATAGATCTGGGTGTATGGATGAATCCCTGAGGGGTGATTCTGTGATAAAGACTGGGAAAAAGAAGGGAGGCTATTTAGGAATTATATCATTAGCTGCCTTTGCTTATAAGACAATATCTTTATTGTAGCACTCACTAAAGGTGACAATGTATTAAAATTAACTACCAATGAGTAGGTCTCAAGTGCAGACACTTGGTACACTTATATTATACTCGTACACAGCTAGATCAGGATTAACGTGAATTTGATAATGCAACATTCAGTTTATGCAAGGCTGATGCCTGTACCATCCAGTATCACCTTACAGATGAGATAGGCAGCATAAACATTTAATAAATAAATAAAATAAAAATAAATAAAATGTGCAGTTGTACAAGATTAGTGAGTTGCTCTGGAGGGGATTTGTTCATTGTTGGATGATGTCACTGTAGATATATTTATGATAGTTTGGTGAAGGTCAAGATCATGGACCATCTTCACCATGAACTCCTGAGCCACTTATGACCCATCTTCCAGGGAAGGCAAGTTGAAATCCTCCAGAACAGCCAGCTTCAGGAACTCCACCACCAATCCAGCAATGAGGTCCAGCATCTCAGGGAGGGAGAACAGGAGAAAAAGAGCTCCCCACCTTGTCCTAGAACTGAGCTCCTACTGATGTTACATTTCTAGCTAGTGCTATTGGCTATTTTTCTGGGATCTTAATACTGAATTACACATCCAGATTCAATGTCTTCAGGATACTTACCACTCCATTCAATAATTCATAAAGCAGTGCTCCAAAACTCCACCAATCACACGCTTCTGTCAATTCAGAAATTCCACCCACTTCTGCAAAAAATTTAAATTAAAACCTTGAAACATAAAAAAATTGATATTGGCAAAACATCTAAATATTCTTGGAGTAGTCCTATATAGCGGAGCTGTCTCAAAGAGCAACAAAGATGATTAGGGGACTGGAGGCTAAAACATATAAGGAACGGTTGCTGGAATTGGGTATGTCTAGTTTAATGAAGAGAAGGACGAGGGGGGACATGATAGCAGTGTTCCAATATCTCAGGGGCTGCCACAAAGAAAAGGTTGTCAAGCTATTCTCCAAAGTGCCTGAAGGTAGGACAAGAAGCAACAGATGGAAACTAATCAAGGAGAGAAGCAACCTAGAACTAAGGAGAAACTTCCTGACAGTTAGAACAATTAACCAATGGAACAACCTGCCTCCAGAAGCGGTGAATGCTCCAACACTGGAGGTTTTTAAGAAGAGACTGGACAGCCATTTGTCCGAAATGGTGTAGGGTTTCCTGACCTCCAAGGTCCCTTCCAACTTTGTTATTATTACATTACAACTTTGTATGTGAGCCTTCCCAGACATAAAAGGCAGGGTTACAACAGTCCTTAGGCATACCTGGAGCACAATACAAATCATCTACTGCTTGGCTGCTGTACTGCGGCTCAACCTCACTCCACTGGCCAAAGAATGTGAGACGGAGGTGACCTATGAAGAATGTCAACAACAGTTAGCACTGCAAAGCCAAACACTTTCCTGTTCTAAATTGAATGATTCAATTTATCCCACCTGTACATCTGAAGTCCCCATTTTAATATATAATGATACATGCACTCTATCATTGTTTCCCTTTACGTCAAAGGAAAAAAGGAAAGATCTAGACAAAGATGAGCCAAATGACTCTCAAGAGCATTATCCCCCAATACTTTGACCATATTATATAATAATGAAAGAATCTTTATCTTCCATTGTCCTATGAAGCTCAAGGACAAATGAAAAGTCACTTTTTAATAAAATCACCCATCACTGCCCTCCACGATGGACTAAAGTTTTCCTTCAGTTCTACCTTAAGAAAAACCTACCAGTATCGTCTAAAAGCAGATTTCGTGGGTTGAGATCCTGGCACAAGATTCCCTGTTGGTGGAGACCCTCCAGAGCCAAAATCAATTCAGCTGCCCAAACTTGGATCTGCTCCTCATTTATGTCCCAACTGAGAGGAGTATGGCTTTGGGCAACTGGTTCCACTAAAGATCCATGCCATCCTATTGTTGGTTGGGTTTTGAAATGTTTGTGATCAAGAACTGGTGCCCTCTGCATAAAAGTGTCATCTTCTCCTCTTGTTTCTATCTTCTCTCCATAGTCCTCTTCAAGAGTTCCAGGATACAACTGATTTTGCCATGGAGTTTCTCTCTTTGAATTGTTGTATCCTCTTGTTACTTCTAGGGCAGAGTGGTTAGATCTTTTACCTGTTTGTGGCTTTGGTTCTGGCTGAGGAGTCTCTTTCCCAGATGTAGTTCCAATGCCATCAACTGTCATAAATGAATCACATGACCTGAAAGTCAGTCTCTGGCTGACTGAGTGATTCTGTTCTTGAGGTATGGTTTTGCTTGTAGATTCTGTAGCACCAGGAAAGGGGTGGGTTGTGCTTAGATTCTTCTTCCATGGTCCACCTGCCCTTTCAGTATGCCACCTGTGCTCACTTGAGGTTCTAAAAGAAAGATGGCTGGATGAATGTTTCATAGACATCAAACAGTCCATTTTTTTCAACAGGGGATGATTTACAGATGCAGGAATTGGGCCATTATTGTTTTCAGGATAGATGTTGCAGCTCTGTTGAGAGTCAGAACCAGTTTCATGAAGGCTTTCTATGTGCTCTTCTTCCCTGATATACCCAAAATCCGAAGTGAGCTTTGAACTCAGTAAGGGAGAATGGACAGAGGCAGAACCATGATGGGAGCGAAGATATGACCAGAGGTTTCCTCCTGTGAAAAGGGAGAAAAGTAACAGCTAGAAATAGTTGGAAACACTACAACCCCAGATCTCTGTTTAGCTTCACCTACTTTACCCACCAATACTAGCCACTACTATTAATCAGAATTCAGATGGCTCATTAGAATTCTTTCTTACTGAATCACAAACAAGTGGTTATCTTCCTAGACATGGGCTGTGACCTTGCTTTCTACTATTGGCAGAGCTGTCAACATTTTTACAGAAAACAGGTCTGGAAGATGAAATCACGAATGCCATCCATCTACCAACAAATTCTCACCTTTCACGTGTTCCAAGTGGAGGAAGATGGAATCCTTACTTACAGAATAGCGCAATAATTCTGTCATAAAGGGGATTCCATGTGGGATGATGGTCTGCCTTTGCCGGGTCTCCACATGGGATTTGGGGATGCTCTGATGAAAAGGACATAGTATCAGTAAAAATAAGTTAAGAATCTTCTTGAACCAAAAGAGCCCAGTAGCTTACCAGTGGGGCTAAAAGTTTGCCCTTGTTCTTACTATTCCTTCTTCTACAAGCATAGCTGAAAGCTGACCTTTAAAGCCACCATTCCACATAGACCACAGAATTCCTTCATAATTTTTCTAATATATTATCTCTTTTTAAAAAATAATTTTCATTAAAAGATTTTATATTTTAAAAACTTCAAAAACATAAAAGAAATAAAAAAGAAATCATAAAAGGATAAAAGAGAAAGTGAAAGATAATATAGATGGTATAGATAACCTTTATTGTCATTTTTTTCTGTCAACATACTGGCACACGTTATAATTATGTGTACACAGACACATATATATATACACACACACATACATAACACACATATACACATGCTATATACGTGTGTGTATATACACATATTAATCACTGTCAATTTTGAATACATAGCGGAAAGAGGAAACTTGAGAGTTCACAAGGTTGATATTATATAAAACAAAACTGTGATGTTCTGCTTTGGATACCATGGACCCTCCTTCCAGAAGGTAACAAGGAAAACTGGTCATAGAGAGGATGTGTAGAGTCCCTGACAATACTGCTCAAGCGGTGCTTATATGCCATGTCCTAGATAGAAGGAAGTGAACTTCCAATAATCTTTTCTGCCATCCTCACCACTCTCCGCATGATCTTCCTGTCCGAAGCAGTAATGCTTCCAAACCAGACAATAATGCAATATGACAGGTTGCTCTTGATCGTTCCTCTATAGCAGTGGTTCTCAACCTTGGGGTCGCGACCCCATTTGGGGTCGCGAGACCATTTCGCGGGAGTCGCCGGACACCGCCGGCCGCCATTTTGTTTTTTATTTTTATTTTTTTAAATTTTTTAATTTTTTTTAAATTTTTTTTAATTTTTTTTAATTTTTTTTTGGCGCGCGCGCGCCGCGCACGCTCAGATCCGCCCGTCGCGCCGGAAAAAAAAATAAAAAAAAAAATAAAATAAAATAAAAACAAAATGGCGGACCGCAACGGGCGTATCCGCGCATGTGCAGCGCGTGCGATGGGCCGATCCGTGCATGCGCAGATCCGCCCGTCGCGGCCGCCATTTTGTTTTTTTTTGTTTTTTTAATTTTTTTTTTAAAAATAAAAAAACAAAATGGCGGCCCGCTACGGGTGGATGCGTGCATGCGTGGCGCGCCCGTCGCGGCCGCCATTTTTTTTTTTTTTAATTAAAAAACATTTTTTTTTGCGCACACACGCGCGCGCGCCCGGGTCGGGGTCGCGGCGCGCATGGGCGGGGCAAGTGGGGTCTCAACCTCAGAAAGGTTGAGAACCACTGCTCTATAGAAAATGGTAAGGACAGATGAAGGAAGATGTACTTTTCTCATGCGATGCAGAAAATGCAGGCGCTGCTGTGCCAGCTTCACCAGTCTCACTGTTGAGCAACCAAGCTAACCTATTCATTAGCTACACACCCAGAAACCTGATGCTGCTGACCACCTGCAAAGTTGAAGCATTAATACACAGAGGTGTGTAGCTGTGTGAAAGAGGTGTATGAATGATAAAAGAAAAAAAGAAGAAGATACAGGTAGCCCTTGTCTTAACTATATGTTTAACTACCGTTCAAAGTTACAAGGGCACTGAAAAAAGTGACTTATGACCAGGGCTTTTTTTTCTCATAGAACACCCAGAACAGAGTTCCAGCACCTTTTTTGGATGGAACCTTGTAGGGTAGGCAAGGCGGGTTGTATGATGTGTGTGAGTTCCGGCACTTTTTTTTTACAGAAAAAAAGCACTGCTTATGACCATTGCAGTATACCCACAGTCCAAATTCAGGCATTTGGCAATTGCTATGTATAAACAATGGCTGCATGTCCCAGGGTCACGTGATCATCGCATGCAAGTTTTCCAGTCCACTTTCAACAAAATTAAGGGGAAAAACTGGATTTGCTTAACAATCACGTGTTTTACTTAACAACTGCATGATTTGCTTAAGAACCATATTAAAAAAGATTGTAAAATCAGGTGCGATCTACTTAACAATCGCTTTGCTTAGCAACAGAAACTCTGGTCCCAATTATGGTTGTAAGTAGAGGACTACCTATATCTAAAAAAGTGACTTCCAATCTTCTTTGCAGCAATTACAAACAATTACCACCTTCACTTGCCCATATTACAAATCATGGTCCTTTCTTCTCATAAACAAACCTTTTTATCTAGTCTATACTATCTCAATCCAGGGAGGTATGTTGTCTCCCTGGAGCAAAAATCAAGATCATGCAAAGTATTAGTACCGCGTTATAAAACCCTAGTAAGACACCTGAAATACTGCAGCCAATTTTGTTCACCATATCACAAAAAAGATGTTGAGAGTTTGTAAAAAATTCAGAGAAGAGCAATTAAGATGATCAAAGACCTGGAGACTAAAACATATGAAGAACAGCTGTGGGACTTGGGTTTGGCTAGTAGTCTAAAGAAAAGAAGAAATAGACATGATAGTAGTATTCCAGTATTTGAGGGGCTGCCACAAAGAAGAGGGGTCATGTTATTCTCCAAAGCACCAGAGGGCAGGCTGAGAAACAATGGTTGGAAACTGATCAAAGAGAGAAGCAACCTGGACTTAAGGAGAAACTTCCTGACAGTGAGGACAATTAACCAGTGGAACAGCTTGCCTCCAGAAATCATGGGTGCTCCATCACTGGAGATTTTTAAGAAGAGACTAGACAATCACTTATCTTGAGATGGTATAGATTCTCCTGCTTGAGCAGGGGGCTGCACTAGAAGACCTCCAATGTCCCTTCCAGCTCTACTCTATTCTATTCAATCAGCATGTAAATAAGACACAAGTACATACTTACATACATACATACCCTCTTCTATATTCTCTCTGGGATGAATCTATCACTTAGAGGAAGTGTTCTTCATAGTTCCTGTTTCCCCCTTCAAAGCTGCTCTAGAGGGCTAAGGGAACTCTCAAGACAGTATCAGAAGAACAGAAGGTTGTAAAAGGGGGAAGAAAAACAGGAAATGTCCCTTCCTGCCCCTTTCCTCCAATTAAGCAATCCCTGATAGAGGTGCCATATATGAAATCAGCACCAATGAGTTTTAATGAACAATATTAAAGGTGGAAGATTTTACATATTAAGCTAACATCATTAATACTATTACTAAGGTTGAATATATCTGTTGACGTGACAAAAAGCCAATCTATTTATAACTTCTTTCAGTACAAGAGACGTCACCAACTTTTTTTGCATTATGCAAAATGGCTATGGGCCAATAAAAGAGGCCCACATTAGATAAAACAGGTCCAAATCCTCATCCCTTCCTCAACTAGTTCCTGCTACCATACTGACAAGGCTGGATTAAAAACAAAACCAAAAAACCCCCTCCAAATCCAAACAGAAAAGAAAAGGTTCAGTCACGCTCACATTTAAAAAGGTTTTGTATGCTCCTATTCTGCAATGGCCCCAGAAACACAGATTCAGGGGAAATTAACTCAGCGTTACTTACACAGTAGTGCCATATCTAAAACCATAAAAGAGAACAGAAAAAGGGAAAGCCACATACCTTCAATATAAAGGTGTCCCCAGTAGCTGGATCCTGCACTATTTGCACCTATAAGCAACACAACATATATCAGCAGCATCTCAAGGTGGTCCTGCTCTTATATTAATCTGTTGGTACAGCTGGTCCTCAACTTACTACCATTCTTTTAATGGCCAAAGTTACAAGGGCACTGAAAAAGGTGACTTATGACCAATTCTCACATTTATGACCATCGCAGCATTTCCCCCCCCCCCAGTCACATGATCAAACTTTGAGTGCTTGGCAAACAGCATATACTCAAGTGGTTGCAGCATCCTGGGATTATCATGAAGGGATTTTATTGTGCTTATGATTTTAGTATGTTTAAGTTTGACATGAGCATTTATTTTATATATAGTAACCATTTTATATTGATACTTATAGTGTTATCATGTAATCATTGTTTTGTTATTTTGTAATCATTATTTTGTAGTTAATTGCTTGATCAGATGCTTTATATATATATAAATTTATATATATATAAATTTAAATTATATATTAAAATTTAAATTATATATATATATAAATTTAAATTTTTAATTTAAATTGCTAACAAAGAATAAGGGAGAACTGGGATAGCTATTTCGAGTTTCTTAACTCTCTTCAGCCAGAACTTACCCTTCTGAGATTCGAACCTGGGCTGTCTGCATGTTAGGCAGTTGTATTAACCTCTAGGCCACAGGCTCCCTCTCACTTTGCCAGCAGTATCAGGGAGGGAAGAGATTTATATCGAGTGTTTCTTTTTAAATTGCACCCTGTAAACCCAAATATGGGAGAAAGAAATCTTTCAGGGTGCAAATCATACAGGGTGCATATATATATATATTGGAAAAGTAAGGGCTTCATGCTTTAGGTACAGGTGATTGCTTATATGAAAAGAGCACAGTAAGGGGAGGGGAAAAAGGAGTTACGGATGGAGCCTGGGCTGCTGTGTCTGAGTCATCATCTAAGAATTATTTTTTTGTGCCATCTTATGCCTGGTACCGAGACCTGATCTTTTTGTTCTGGAAAGGTATAAAAGGTGGAAGACAACTTCTCTGCTTGCTTGCCTTCATTCCTCTACCAGCCACGAAGAGGAATCAGGCAGCCCCTCTCTGTTTTGATCAAAATAAAGTTGTAATCTTTGTTGAAACCTCGGCTCAGGACTTTCTTTGGCTCTTTTAAATTCCTGAGTTAACACTGGGGCAATTGTGAGGCTAAGTGGAAAACCTTACAATCATTTGCAATCTTCCTAGGAGCTTCTGACAAGCAAACGCAATGGGGGTAAAGGCTACGTTCACTTAACAACTGTATGATTCACAACTGTAGTGATTTTGCTTATTCAGGGCAAAAAAAAGGCTGTAAAATGGGGCATAGCACACTTAACAACCATCTTGCTTAGCAATGGAAATTTTGAAGTCAATTGGGGTTATAAGTTGAGGACTGCCTAAAATCAACTGGAGATTCTGTTCTAGAGCTAGAAACATCTGCCTTTAGACCCAAGAGCACCACTAACCACTCTGTAGATCTCATCCTCCTCCTAATTCTTTGATTCTTCAATCCAATTTCAGAATGCTCACTCTTACTGAGTGTTTTATGTTGGACATACAGATAATATCTAAGGAAAATTCCTTCACTGTCCAGATGTCTAGTTTGCCATCTGTGATCAGTTGCTGATCATTTCTTAGGCTGGAACTTTCATCATCAAAGTGAAATGCTTGCTTTAATGAGGCTCCAGTGTGAAAACACATTTGCTACAATAGGAAGATTAGTTTTTATAATTCTGTGGGACCAGTCATGTCCACTTCGATCACAACCATGTTACAGCTGCTCTTCTGGAACATTTGTGTTGCCTGAAGCTAGGTATCTCCATCATAAACAGTGAGTTACCTTATCAATTATTCCCAGTACTTTACAGCGCTTGAGATTCTCCACTGGTGTGCTGAGTGTCCTTATCGGACGAAAGCGAAGACTGCTGTAACCCTACAACCAACAAGGAAACACATCTTCATTTGAAGTGGTACAAAATGGAGTCAGACAATTAATAGCAATTAAACGTTATTGACCTTTCCAAGCCCAAATGTGCTTCAAATATTTTTGAATGTTCAGCCTTTCTTGAAAACTGCAACATTTACAATCCACTTCATATTACAGATCAATCATAGTGTTAAAAGCATTCTAGGACTCACATGGAAAAGGCTCTGGCCATGTGGTTAGGTTCCATAACATCAGGATAAATTTCCCATCATCTCCTCTACCTCTGTAGTATTCCATTCCTCCACAATTTAACTGTTTACAAAGCATATAATGAAACTATATGCTATGAGTAAGGATGATGCCATATTCCAAAGCAATATATTTAAAAGAGGCCCAAGAAAATGGCTTAGAAAAGGATCTACAAAAGAAATTGACTGAGGTTTTAAAATTTAAAGGGAAACTTACAAACGAAGAGACCTAGATAATTATTTCCTATTGAATTTGCAAAAGAAGCTTGTTAAAGCTTTGAAAAACTCGGTGAGATGGGACAAAGAAATGAAATCAATGATATTTGAATGAATTAAAATTTAAAAATTTAAAAGTAAAAAGAAGGAACTATAAATTTGCCTTTAGGTTAAAACAAGGTATGTAGTTACTTCTGGAAATCCTTTATGGACTTTCTGCTGACATAAGAACTGAAAAGATGATATTTTATGGATTTGTTGATAGGTAAGAGATGGGATGAAGAAATAAATGTTTGTAACGTTAGCGGGGGTGAAGTCCCTAAATTTGTTTATATTTGTTGTGATGAAATTTGGAAGTCACTTCTTTATATATTTTTCTCTTTTTTATTATATTCTTACTTTTCTTTTTCCTCTTTTTTTCCTTGTATTTTTTTACTCCTTTTTATTCATTTTTTCTTTAAATTTAGTTAGTACTAGATTTTACTATTAGAATCAAAATCCTTAACAATTATATATTTTTTTTAAAAAAATTATAGTGGTGCTTAAAAGTGTGGGAAAACATATTTTTAAATATTTCTGCATAAATATGACCTAAAATGTGATCTGTTATTCACGCAAGTCCTAGAACTAGATAAAGAGAACCCAGTTAAACAACTGAGTCAAAAACATTATACTTGTTTAATCCCAGAAATTTTGACCATTAGGAGTCTGAAGAGGCATGTCATAAGACAGCAGTGGCAAACCACTTATATTATTGCCAAGGGAACTGCATGGATGACATGAACAGGAGTCAACCTCAACTCAAGGACTTTGTAACAGCTACAATGTGAATCACACACAAATTCAATATAGGCTGAGCACACCTATGCAGGCTTTCCACTTGCTATCATGGATTAAAAATAGAAAAAGTAACTGAATATAAAAATTTCAGCCCCAATATTAACAACCTTTGTTTAAGGGGAAAAGATGTATTCATGACTTCAAGTAAGAAGTTCCTGTACATTTGAGAATTCTGATAAAACAGAAATGAATTTAGGAATCCAGAATGATTTAGGGGAAATATTGTGTTGTGTTGTGATGACAAGGATACTCCCAATTACATTAAATGTTGATTGTAATTGGGAGTATCTGTAAATAAAAGATTGGAGATATACAAGCAAAAAAAAAAAAAAGAGACAGTGACATTAATTATTATGGAGAGCCAGTTTGGTATAGTAATTAAGGCACCAGGCTAGAAAACAAGAGCTCCTGAGTTTTCAAGGGACACCTTAGCCATGAAAGCCAGCTGCGTGACACTGGGTCAGTCACTCTCTCTCAGCCCAACCCACCTCACAGGTTGTTGCTGTGGGGAAAATAGGAGGAGGAAAGTGTGATGGATATATTCGCACCTTGAATTATTTATAAAAATAATTAAGGCGCGATATAACTAAGTAAATAAAATTAAAATTAACCTCAAACAGCATATCATCCATTAAGCATGGAATTTCTGTCTGGCAACTTCCTTAGTTATGAGGTTTTTTTCTAGAAATTTAAAATTTACTGAAATAACTCTGCAGGGTGTATAGAAAGAAACTTCTCTACACAACTTCAAAACTTACATAGCCCAATACAGGTTGCGATGTCCATCAATTCTGCCTAAAACTCATTTCTCCCAGTCCTTCATGCAACCTCTTGGTTTAGAATAGAATAGAATAACAGAGTTGAAAGGGACCCTTGGAGGTCTTCTAGTCCAACCCCCTGCTCAGGCAGGAAACCCTATACCATTTCAGACAAATGGCTGTCCAATCTCTTCTTCAAAACTTCCAGTGTTGGAGCATTCACAACTTCTGGAGGCAAGTTGTTCCACTGGTCAATTGTTCTATCAGGAAATTTCTCCTTAGTTCTAGGTTGCTTCTCTCCTTGATTAGTTTCCATCCGTTGCTTCATATCCTGCCTTCAGATGCTTTGGAAAATAGCTGACTCCTTCTTCTTTGTGGCAACCCCTGAGATATTGGAACACTGCTATCATGTCACTTCTAGTCCTTCTTTTCATTAAACTAGATATACCCAATCCCAGCAACCATTCTTTCTATGTTTTAGCCTCATCATCTAGTGGTGATGCTGTTTAACCCACATTTTTCTATTTTATCAAGTAGTAGGTTGTGATCTACTTTATCAAATGCCTTACTGAAATCCAAATAAATTATATCCACAGCATTCGTCTGGTTCACTAATTTTGTCATCTTGTCAAAGAATGCAGTAAGATTTGCCTGGCATTTTTTTGACAAACTCATGTTGGCTTTTGGTTATCACTTTGTTTGCCTATAGGTGTTCACTGATTCATTGCTTATCTTTTCCAGAATCTTTCCAGGTATTGAGGTCCAGCTGATAGGTCTATAGTTTCCTGGATCTATTCTTTTTTCTTTTTTGAAGATGGGAACTACATCAGCTCTTTTCCAGTCCTCCGGCAGTTCCCCAGTGCTCCAGGATCTTTGAAAGATATAGTTGAGTGGTTCTGAGATCACATCTGCCAGTTCCTTCAGAACCTTGAGGTGTATTCCCTCTGGTCCTGGTGATTTGAACTCATCTAGGGTGGACAAGTGCTTACTTACCATTTCCTTGCCTATTTTAACTTGTGCTTCTGTTTTTTATGATACAGTTTTTGATAGGTTGGACTGTTTTTTTCCCTTTGTGTAAAGATGGATGCAAAAAATGACTTTAGTTCTGTTTTCTCCCTGTTGCTTGTCACCTTCTTGCCACTTTCTCCCAATAATGGACCAATCATTTCCTTGACTTTTTTATTATTTTTATACGTTGAAAGGAGGTTTTTTTTTGGTATTTTGTTAAAATACAGTATCTGCCTAAACAATCATTTTCTTTGTAAAAATTTAAAGCTATTGCTTTCTGACACTTCTGAGTGTACCCAAAATATAGCAGAAAAGTTTTTAAGCAAAAATGAGATAACCATTTGTCCGGGAGACTATGCAAATTCTGCTTTGGGCAGGAAATTGGAATAGAAGATCTGCAATCTAACCAGATTATTCTGTGAGGCACTGAACTGGCAAGTAATTTAAGCTAGATCCCTTTAGTTTTCAAATCAAGGTTAGCACCTTCTCATGCTAAAAGCCTTCATTCTGAAGGCATGCCTGTTCTTTTCCACAATTGCTCTGCTTTAATCCTCTCTGCGCATGAGCAGTTTGGAACAGGGCCATGGAAGTGGATGAGCAGTGGGCGAGCGTGTGTGCGTACACTCCATTTGCCCATCACTCATGCAAATGGAGCTGCAGACGCGCATGCACACTTACAGACTGCTTCTACGGAACCACTGCTCCACAAATCCAGAAAGGTTGGGGAACTCTTCATTAAAAGATCTACCTAGAGTCCTGCGAACATGCCACAACTCCAGTTTCTCACCGTTTCAGTAGAATTGCCATTCCCCAAATTACATTGTAGGTGGCAATTGAAGATCTCCTCTGCCCGTTTTAGGTATTGGGTGATCTTCCTCTTCACGGCTTCACGGCGCTCTTTGTTAGGATCCACTGTCAAGAGTTATGTGCATTAATTCATGTTGAGGCCTTGTTTATTTGTTTTACTTATTTGACTTTTGTGCCATGTTGAATTCTGTGCCCCTTATATATCCTATTCCAGTGATGGCGAACCTTTTAGAGACCGAGTGCCCAAAAACTGGCCCTGCCCCCGCTCCACCCCCCTGCCCTGCCCCCGCTCTGCCCCTCATCTCCCACCCTGCCTGCCCACAGGATCACTCACCACCTCCAGGGCCCACCACAGATCGCCCAGGCAGCCCAACAGCACTGTGGCAGCCACGCCCTCTGCCCGTGCCCTGCAGCATCAACTGCATGATGGGGTGTGAGGGCAGAGCCTTGTCTACGCTGCCTGGCTGCCATGTCCTTGGCTGCGCTGCTCCGTGTGGGCCATGCTCATGGGCGACTCTCCTTCAGAGGGGCTGCTGGAAAGGAGGGGGTTGCGGGGGGAGGCAAGGTTGGGGCAATGGCAGGTGTGCCCACAGAGAGGGCTTCAAGTGCCGCCTCTGGCACCCGTGCCATAGGTTCACCACCACTGTCCTATTCTATAACCCTTGGTTGAATTGGTGGATATAGAAATTGAATAAAATAAAGTATAAAAAAACAGCAACAAATTACACTTCCCCACTGAGAAGCAATCAAATCTTTAAATGGTGTAGTGGTTAAAGTGTTGGCCTAGACCACAGGTCGGCAACCTGTGGCTCCAGAGCCGCATGCGGCTCTTTGAGCCTTCCCCTGTGGCTCCCAGCCTCCTCTGCCATTTGCAGAGAGAGACAGAGGCAATTGTGCTTCCCTGCTTCTCTCTCTGTTTCTGTCTCTCTCTGTGTGTTTGTGTTTGTGTGTGTGTGTGTGTGTGTGTAAAACAGAGTGCACTCAACATGTTCTCCGAGGAGCTGAAAAGCTTATTGGGCGGAGCTCCTCCCTTTGCTGCGACTCTGCAGGAAGCAGGAAACAGGAAGGGCAGGAGAGAGCTTGCTAGCCCAGCTATGCTGGCTCAGGAATTGTGGGAATTGAAGTCCATGAGTCATAAAAAAGCCAAGGTTGCCTACCCCTGAGCTTGTTGAAGAACAGTTTGAAGCCAGCTTGCCAGGTGAGCAGCAGATAGGAGAGAGGGAGAGAGAAAGAGAGAGAGAAAGAAAAAGAGAGGGAGGGAGAGAGAGAGAGAGGAAAGAGAGAGAAAGAAAGAGAGTGGGGGAAGAGGACTGGCAGACCAAGGGCAGATAGAGAGAGAGGGAGGGAGGGAGAGAGACAGACAGAGAGAGAGAGACCCTTTTGACATCTAAAATGAAGATAACACTGCATATATCCTTTTTAACCTGTGTGTGTATGTGTATACACACACACACACATACATGCACACACACAAAAACACAGACACACATACACCTATAATAAAAGTAAAAAAGGATATATGCAGTGTTATCTTCATTTTAGATATCAAAAGGGTTTTGCGGTTCCCAGTGTTTTGTTTTTGGTGAGAAATGGGTCCAAGTGGCTCTTTGAGTGTTTTGGGTTGCCTACCCTTGGCCTACACATTAGGAGATTGTGAGTTCTAGGCCTCCTTTAAGCAGCAAAGTGTGGAAAAAAGGAGAGCATCGTATATGCCCCCTTGAATTTACAAAATAAAGGTGGGATATAAATCTAATAAATAGGAAAAATAAACATAAGTTTGTTTCTTATTGTACTGCTTTTCCTCATATCTATTATTTTACCAACTAGCATTCCCCAAACTGCCATCCAGAACAATCTAGGCCACTTCATGCTTTAAAGTAGCATAATATTAATCTGCCTGGATGAGTCATATGGAACCTATCCTATAAAAGTAGATTAATCAACAAAGGAAAATTACCCTTGATAATCATATAAGTCACCAAGTACAACCCACCAAACAATCTGCTTGCTTCCAAGCGTCTTCTCCAAGATACTTCACAATCCCATCTTACCTTGCACCCCACTGAGAAGCACATCCACACCATTCTTGTAGTGGTTGAATGCTTCTTCATAGTCTTCACTTACATCCCGTTCCAGAGCCAGACGGATCTGCTTAGCTGCATCCACTAGGTAGTCACGCTTCCCAGGACCATGTATGTCAATACTCCCTGGTGCAACCCGGCTTCGAATTTGTTCAAGATATACACGGGCCTGGGAGAAAGCTCGGTTACAGGACTCTGAATCCATTTCCAAAAAAATATCCTACGGATACTCTCCTTTAAGAAGTAGCCATTCTCAAGAGATTGCTACCATCCACATCCTGCAATGCATGAGACAAAGGCAGAATTACCCTGAGCATCAGCCATACAGGATAGAAATGAGGAAAGATGTACCTCAATTACATCTGAAAGGCCTCAATTACATCTGAAAGATATATCTATGACTGTTAACATAGGTGTTTTGCATGTTGCAACAAGTGCCACCTCAGAAGAAAGATTCCCTTTTTGCAGATTAAAAAAATAGGGGACTTTTCTTCTATAAACCCAGTGGTGTTATCAGAGCAAAATGAACAAGTTCTCCAAAGGTCTAAGGAAAGAGGGAAGAGTAATTAAATCCAGATCTAAAAGCTATTCCAACTCTGTTATTCTATCAAACTGACCTGGCAACTAAAATCTGCAGCATTTGCAAATATTACAAAGAATTATTGTAATAAGGGCCATTGTTAACCAACTTTTCAATCAATGATACTAATTTAAAAGCTACAGCTCTCCTTTAGAGAAACAAGCAGCAAGTGGCTAAGATCCAATACCTGGGATGCAACAGTAGGACCATTGGATGGGGTTGGTTAAGAATCACACTACTTAAATTTGCTTGATTGAATGGACCAAAGTAGCAATAAAATTAAAATAAACAGGCAACCACTTATTATGGGCTATAAGATTGGAAAAGGAAAAACCCAAACAACCATTATGTGGCCAAAAGAAATTAAGAGAATGTTTAATTCCTTGCTGCCAGCCAGGAGTTGTTTGAATGAGCTCAGTCCAGATGTGGTAACCCTAACCATGGAAGCAAATCCAGCGGTTACTTTGGATTCCTGTACCTGAGTCAGGTCGACGTAGCTGCTAACGGTTTGAGACACGTCTATATGGAAAGGCTGATTGCTTTTCACGCTGGACGCCCCAGACAAGATGGAGGTATAGAAAACCTCGGTTCCCGCAGTGCAGGCATATATGCTTTTCATGGAGAAGCTCCTCCTGGCTTGACCTATTGCAAGCATCCCAGGAGGCTTAAATAAGACGCTGCTAGGAAGAAGCATCCAGTGCTAGCATTGCAGGAAGCCCCCTAAGAATCACGGGCATAACCTTAGCAATCACGCGGTCTTGTAGGAGTTTCGCCATCGAGAGGGGGGAACGAGGAACTGACCTCGCCTTAGCCCTGCCTACTCCACCCAGAGCCCGAATTGCCAATGAAATTGCGCTGCAGTTACTGGAATCATCCCGGAGATGATGTAAATCCGTGACGGAGACTGGACCAGCAGGGGACAGGTGGCCACAGAAGGCGCGGGGAGGGCAGTGGGCCTCACAAATACACGAGACTCGGCAATACCTTGAAGAGCTGATGGCCCGAGAGGCTAGTAAGAGCGGAGATGAGGCAGACGGGACCTCCCACACCTATATCCATCTCCGCCCGGGGGCAAACCTGCAACGACCGAGGAACCCGGTGTAGGCTGCAACTTGTACGGCTGTGGCTGTCCGCGGTGGTCTCCCATTGGTTGAGGATGATCTCATCATCTCGCCTTTTAGAATAGAGCTCCAATCGGCGGGTTTCTCCGGCGTTTGCAGAGCCGGCCTGCGGGGTCCAACGAGCTACCGGTAGTATAGGGCCATGGACGGACGGGAGGGGCTGGCCGGGAAGGGGTTCAGGATTTCCTGCTTTAGCGAAGTAAAGATGTTGGGCTTGGAGAGGAATGAACTGCAGGAGATACCGGTAGTAAAGGCAGAACAAGAGGAGGAGGGATTGGAAATTGGCGTGTCTTCTCAGAAAAGTGGTTTCGTTTCTTACTAATTATCCCCACCACGCACGCACGCACCTTTCCCGTGCAATCATTACTATTCCAAGTCTGCGGGAAACCAGAGCGCAAGCATTTCTTTGCAAGGCAAAGTTCTGGTTCTCTAAACGGTCACGTGGGATTCTGTGAAAGGAAAAAACAACTATATTCTGATAGCCTACGCTTAACCTCTGCCATGTAAGCATCACGATTTGAAAAGAAAAAAAAAGTATGTTTGCCCAATTAACCATCTTGGAATTACCATCTCTAATTTTGCAACACTTCCTTCTCATTTCATGCCAAGAGTGCGGCTGCACAAATAACGTTGTTTACAGAACTAAAAGTTGGAGCGAGACCAGAAGCAGCTATCTTTGATCTCGTTATTCTGATTTGATTGGGGTGCCTCTGTTTCAGGCAAAATCTGAATCTACCTTTTTGTGTTCCACCTCGAAAAGCATCCGTGCAAACATTAGGGTCTCTTTTTTAAAAATAATAAATTGTGTTAAAAATTACAGTTGCTAAGATACAAACTGATGCAAAGTAAAAAAAAAATTAAGTACATCAGAAGCAGGAACCCAACCAGAAAATCAGTTGGGCCACTTGATGACAATGGTCAGAAGGGGATAATCAGAGAAGACAAGGAGATTGCTGAGAGGCTAAATGACTTCTTTGCCTCCGTTTTCACCGAGGAGGATAGAGAACGTTTGCCTGCCACTGAATTAGTTTTCCCAGGGAGGGAAATAGAAGAATTAAACCTGATAGAGATAAACAAGGAAGATGTTCTTGCATGCCTTTCTAAACTAAACGTCAACAAATTGCCGGGTCCAGATGGCATCCACCCTAGAATTCTCAAGGAACTCAAGTGTGTAATTGCTGAACTTCTAGCTAAAATATATAATCTTTCTCTAAGATCAGGCACTGTACCAGAGGATTGGAGGGAAGCAAATATAACCCCGATCTTCAAGAAAGGATCCAGAGGTGATCCAGGAAACTATAGACCAGTCAGTCTAACCTCAGTTCCAGGCAAACTGATGGAAACCATTATTAAAGATAAAATTACAGGGCACATAGAAAAACAGGCATTGCTGAAAGAAAATCAACATGGTTTCTGCAAAGGCAAATCATGTCTTACTAACTTGTTAGAATTCTTTGAGGGTGTAAATAAATACATAGATAAAGGGGCCCCAGTTGATATTGTATATCTTGACTTTCAAAAGGCTTTTGACAAAGTTCCTCACCAAAGGCTCCTAAAAAAGCTCTCCAGCCACGGAATTAGAGGACAGGTCTTGTCCTGGATTGGTAACTGGCTAAATTGTAGGAAGCAAAGGGTGGCAATAAATGGACAATTCTCCGGATGGAAAGAAGTGAGAAGTGGTGTACCCCAAGGTTCAGTTTTGGGACCTTTACTTTTTAATTTATTCATCAATGATCTGGATGTAGAAGTTAATAGTGAGGTAGCCAAGTTTGTTGATGACACTAAATTGTTCCGGGTTGTGAAAAGTGAAACTGATTGTCGGGAGCTCCAGAAGGATCTCTCGAAATTGTGTGAGTGGGCAACAAAGTGGCAAATGCATTTTAACCTAAACAAGTGCAAAGTTATGCACATCGGGGCAAAGAACCCCAATTATACTTACCAACTGATGGGGGCCAAACTTTCTGAGACAACCCAAGAAAGGGATCTTGGGGTTTTGGTGGACAGCTCGATGAAGATGTCAACCCAATGCGCAGCAGCAGTAAAAAAAAAAAAGCAAATTCCATGCTTGGCATGATTAGGAAGGGAATCGAAAATAAGTCAGCAAGTGTTGTATTGCCTCTGTACAAATAGATGGTGAGACCACACTTGGAGTACTGTGTACAGTTCTGGTCACCGCACCTCAAGAAGGATATAATGGAACTGGAAAGGGTGCAAAAAAGGGCAACAAGAATGATCAAGGAAATGGAGCGCCTCCCTTATGAAACCAGATTGCAACGCCTTGGTCTCTTCAGCCTTGAAAGACGGCGTTTAAGGGGTGACTTGATCGAAGTGTATAAAATCATGCATGGGATAGAAAAGGTGGATAGAGAAAAATTCTTTTCTCTATCACACAATACCAGGACAAGGGGGCACTCCCTAAAGCTCATAACTAAGAAAGTGAGGACAAATAAAGGGAAATATTTCTTCACCCAGAGGGTCGTTGATTTATGGAATTCACTTCCAGAAGGGGTCGTGACAGCTGTCAGCCTTGACAGCTTCAAGGCAGGGCTAGATAGATTCATGGATGCAAAGTGTATTGGTGGTTATTAAAACAGATGTCCATGTGCCGCCTCTATGTTGGTTGAGGCAGGCAGGATTCCCTTGAGTACCATTTGTTGGGGGTCAAGGGAAAGGGAGGGTTTTGCCTTCTCTTTCTGCTCAAGATCCCCATGTACAATTGGTGGGCCACTGTGTGACACAGAATGCTGGACTCGATGGGCTTTGGCCTGATTCAGCATGGCTCTTCTTATGTTCTTATGTTCTTAAATAAAAAGTAGAAGATACAAAGTAAAAAAAATAGAAAAGAAAAAATAAAATATAGAAAAAAAGAAATACATTACTTTACTTCCTCCTTCATCACAAGAAGTGTAAACAATTTTAGTTACTTATCACTTTCTCTTAAAATATATGAGCTCTTCTTTTCATATCCCATCTATTATCCATATAAACAAATGCTTAAAGCCTCATTGCTTCAGTCCTGATCAGCAAAAGCCCATTAAGGGTTACCAGAGATAACAATGTATCTAGTTAACATTGATCAAATAAACCAACTTTATATTCTTTGTTTTTACTTTTAACAATTTTGATTTTTAATTCCTTCAAATAATGTCTTGATTTCTTTTCATTTTTTCTTTGTAGCTTCTCACAAGATTCTTTTTGAACACGTCTCTTTTGTAAATCCAATATAAGAAAATTATTCAGGTCAATCTCTTAGCTTGTTTTTTGTATATTTCTTTTATTTATTAAGACATCACCCGTTTTCTTTTATATGTCCAATGTAGCATCTTTTTTATATCATTCTTTATCCTATAATTTTAAAATCCACTTTCAGATCAGTCTGATTTATTGCCAGTTTAAACTTATTCCTCTTCCAAAACATTTTAAACAGTCTATCAATAGAGGCAACACCATTGAAATTAACTTCTGAGTCTGTTGTTCAAAAATATCCTTTAATATGTCCATAGTTAAACAATTTTCTTTCATTCTGTATTACTAGTCAAATTTAGCTGCACTTCTCCTTTAATTGTAATCTCCAGCTCCTTGCAGTTCCTTCTAGTGACCAACTTTCAAGGTTTCATCCTATCATTTTTTTAAAGAATTCAAAACAAAACATTTTCCCATTAATTTAAACTTAATTCCAAAATCTTATTTCAAATTTATCTGGATCTTAGTCCATTTGTAATTTTCCAAAATCAAAGTTTTAATCACTTTTTGCTGTTTGCTGAAAAAAAAATTAAGCCTTTAAATTGTTTAAAACTTGTTTCGCTAAGGATTGAAGGAAACTCACCCAGTGCTGTAAAACCTGTTAATCAAAAGTTTCTAATAATTGAAAAGAGTTAACAAACAGTGAACCCAGTGCCGTTAAAGATGGCAACCATGAATTCAGCAAGATAGATACTCCACCCTCATCTCCCAGAGACTGCTGGATGGATATTCCACCCATTGGAGATTGCTGTTTTGTGGTCTTCTTGCAAGGTGCAATGGTCTGGAGCACTTTTGGGTGATCTTCAGTCCTCTTCTTACCTGGAGAGGAAATATGAAAAGCCAGTCTGCCTGCTGTTTATTCTGCGGCTGCTAAAAGCAGAGCCATTTTCAGTTCACCATTTCTTTCTCGGAAGTCAGAAAGAAAATTTCTTTAGAAGGACCTCATGGCTTAGCAGGAACTATTTCTATTTGAAATTGTAGTACTTCAATTGTAATTAATAATAATAATACACATAAAATGTTATGTTCTAAGGATCTTCAAACGTTTTGTGCCAGAGAATACAGATTTTAAGAATATATTATATTTACCATCTGTTTTTCACAAGGGGAACAGATGAAGATGATATCCTTCTTACCATTTAGTCTCTGAATCACTTCAGCCTTTTTCTTAGAAAGTGAGCTATTTCCAGCCAAACACTAGCCTCAGCCATCGACTCTTACTTTCTACAAATGCCTTTAGTAGTTCTATGGAGCCTCCAGCATTCTTGGAAAAAAAGATTCATTAGCTTTATGATATTGTAGTTTCCCATTTGTTTATTTATAGTTAAAATAATATAAAGTAAAATAAGTCATGGAACTAATCAGGTACTAAATGAAGTATTATTGGGAACATTAAAGGAAAATATTAGTAGCTCAGAGTGGAACTGAAGGGTCTTTGGTGTTCTCTGAGCTTGGTTGTTTTCTTGCAGACGTTTCATTACCCAATGCTACTTAACATCATCCATGCTAGTGATCAGTGCTAGTCACTGATGATGTTACCTAGTTTGTGTAATGAAATGTCTGCAAAAAAGCAACCAAGCTCAGAAAGCATCAAAGACACCTCACCCCCCCCCCTTTATTGGTAATATTGGCACTCATAAGCATTACTTCATATTCTCTGTGTCTTTCTCAGCCATGTGTGGGAGAAAGTGCATTTGGCTGAAGGAAAATTTGATCCTAATTATGTCTTCAATATATGGCAAACAAAAGCATTTTTCCATCACTTCCTTGTCCCTGCCAGAGTAAAAGTTGCATTCTGAACTATAGATGTCTCATATCAGGAATTTTCTGTGCGACATTTCAAAGGTCAGCTAGACAGTATCACCTATTTATAATATAGCTAGGCACGAGAATTTTAAAACCAAGGTAAGATTCCTGCCCAATGTGTGAATAACAAGGATTAGTATGGAAATCACTGGAAAGAGGGCAAAATCTGGAGGTACATGGGAGAATGAAAAATTAATAAAACATTTCCAAATGCTGATATAGAACCATACAATTTAGAGTAGTTCAAGGTAAAAAGGAAACTCATATTGTGGATTATTTTGGGTGGCCATGGCTACAGCTTTAAACCTTTAAAAAATCTAGTAAATACTGTTAGATTCAGGTTGAAAATTTCAAAAAATATCATAGGGGAAATTTCCTACCCAGAAGGAAAAAGGATGCCAACCACAGAAAGTAACAAAAAAACAAGTCTTATAGTTCCTATACTAACAATATCCTGTATGAAATTTCTGCATTCTTATGCAGATGGTAAAGAAGTTTCTTTTAGGTTTGAAGTCCTCTATCAAGCGCAAAGCTACATTCCAGTTCAAGAATCCAGACAGGTCATAGCCAATCTAAACAACTGTTGGCATCTCTAAGACTCTCTAGTCAGTGAAATTACAAGACAGAAAATAATTGCCTAAAAAGAAAAATTTGGCAACCTCTGACAAGATATATATCTGGTTATCATTATTACAATAAAAAAGCATTCCAAGAGTCATAGTGCCTTTATTATTACAAGTTTCTTTGTCTATCACACTCACATTGCAAAGGAACAGCTTTGAATCATTTGCCCCAAGTCACATAGGAAGCATGCAGACCAACATATTGGATTGTGTCTTTATCTCTGGTAAATCATTCAGCAATTCAGAAGGATCACAACTGGAATTTATCTCTCATACATCTGGAGAAGACAAGTTCTTGGAGTGCTTTTTCAGACAAAGGACCAGGGTGATCCCTAATTCTATTTTATTTAGAATAATTTATTTGGAAAGTTGTTGCACTGTATTGACTGAAAAAGCAGGAACTCATGCACTACTTTAGTACATAAAAGAAGAGCTTTCAATCCAGGGGGCCAACAATATATTGCCATTAAGTTACTATAGGAAGCAATATACTTCATTGGGTTAAACTGATGGTCTAGTTAGTTCTGTGTCCTTTCATGGATGTTGTCGGATATAACGGTTCAAAAATGTAGAGACTTAGGAAAATTCCACCTTGTTTTCATATGAATCGGTAACAGCTGTAGATACAGGAATAATCAAGACATAATGATGCTTGCTTGTCCTTTCTTGACCAACAGTTACTATGTCCCATTCACCTGTTTCAGCTTGAGTTCACTCACACTGCAAACAGACACACAAACAAACACAAAGACACACACACCCAACATCTCAGCAAATTACTGTAAGAGTTGCATGCAAAAGGTATGCCATTACACTTTTTATAAACTTCTTATATTTCAATTTCCCATCATTCTAGTTCTTAACTTACATGTCACAATTCTCTTTCAGGTTTATTCAAACCTCAGGAAATTTATATACTGTAAGATGGGCATAATACCTGTCTTTGTGGTTATCTGTTCTTTTTGTTATCTGTGCTTTTTGAATAGCCACAGTCTCTAAAAATAAGTTTTCCATAAATTGATCACAGAAGCTAATTTAAAATCTAGAGTGATCTTTCACACTTTCTTACAGTTATTAAGGCTAGTATTTTTTATTAGATATGCACTTATATCTCAGAATAAAACAAGACCTAATTCTGTGTTCAGTTCCACTATCATTTTAAAGCTCACCTGAACTTGCTTTCTTTTATGACTGATTGTGAACCTGCACTATTGTACAATGAGATGGACAGGCAGAAATACCTGCTTAAATCAGCTATGGGGTTGTCTAGAACAGCGGTTCTCAACCTTTTCCGGGGCTCAACCCCGGCCCGCATCGCACATGCGCGGCACGACGGGGCGCATCGCACATGCGCGGCACGATGGGGCGCATCGCTCATGCATGGCGCGACGGCCCGCATCGCAAAGGGAAAAATGGCTGACCAAAAAAAATATGGCCGACCAAAAAAAAATGGCGGGCCCGCATCGCGCATGCGCAGCGCGAAGGCCCGCATCGCAAAGGGGAAAAAATGGCCGACCCCAAAAAAATGGCCGACCAAAAAAAAATTTAAAAAATGGCAGACTGCAGTGTTTGGCGACCCCCGTGAAATGGTCGTTCGACCCCAAATGGGGTCGCGACCCACAGGTTGAGAACCGCTGGTCTAGAATGTGGCTGACCAGAGAATTTACCTACTTCGTGAACTTTTTTTTTAACAACTGTCCTCCCCTCCCCAAACCAGCTATACAAGTAGACCTGGACTTACAACCGTTTAGCTCAAACTTTTCTTCCCTTTCATTTCTCAATTCCCAACTGAGAGATAATATCCAGACATTTCAGGAGGAAGTATTCACATTGGTCTTAATAGTTTAAGTTCCCCAAACTCCAAATATTTAAAACATAAAACAGCTGCTGTTTTCTTGTATTTCTGTTTACTCTCAATTCTGCAGAAATCAGAGTGAAATATTAGCTCTATGTAGGCAGGGAATGGACTGAAATAAACAGGGTCTTTGCTTGGTCCTGGGGCAGTCCTCTGATGCAATTATTTAAAAAAAACCGTCTCCTTCAGAATGTCCTGACATATTCTCACTGGGATGTTGTCTTTACTCCTCCCTTTTTGCTCTGGCACTTCAAGTGAGCAAGCTGCTATCAGCCCCCTGAATTCATCAGTCAAGATTGTAATTGCAGAAGAATGTTGAAGAGGACTTAGCAATTAAATAAAGGCATTGCGGCACTGCCCTTGGCTGAGAAAGCAACAACTCTCATCAAACGGCACACCTAGAGAGAAAGTACAGAAGAGACTCAGCACCAAATAAACACGCAAAGATGTTAACATGGAAAATGGAGAGCTAAAATTACATTTCCTACTCTACGTGCAAACTCTAGTTTCTGCTCTGCTGTAATAAATGCATTATAAGATCAGGTAGATTTATGCTATTGACTACGTTAAAAATCTAAAATGAATACCCAGATACAGAAAGTAAAATTACATTCCACTGTGTGTGTAAAACCTCCATGAATTTCTCCTGTTGGCTGAATTCTTCTTTAAGCTGCAAACATTAGTTTATTACTAATAAGTAAACTTGTAAGGAATACATTTAGGCTCAATCTTAAAATATTGTAGTCCAATGCTATTATGTTAACAATCTCAAAACAGCCTTACTTTTCCCCTTCAAAAGAACAAGACAAAGCTATTAGCCATAGGATATGGCAATTACAGGTAGTCCTTGACTGACGACCACAATTGGGACCAGAAACTTGGTCCTTGAACAAAGTGGTTGTTAAGTAAATAGCCCATATGACTGCTTCAGTCAATGACCACAATCCTGGCTCTTCCAGTTGTGATTATTAACAGTCATTTGAATTGTTACACAGATGGAGTGAAAGAACTGCCTGCTGAAGGAAGGGAACTCCTGGGATGTAGTCCAGATCTTTGGATCCAAACTTTGTTTCTCCAACCCAGTGTAGGATTTCCCCTCCCGTCTGTGCATGGAAAAGAACTCCTGCACTGGGCTGGAGAAGCAAAGCTCAGATTCTAAAGATTCAAGGTTCATTTCTGCAGCCCTCCACATGAGTTCTCCTCTCCATGGAAGAAGATTTCTATGCTGGGCTGGAGAAACAAAGTTTGGATCTTTGGAATTTGAGCTTTGTTGCTCCAGCCAAGCACAACTCTGAGCTCTGTTCCTGCCTTTTGCTACAGGCAGAACCTGAAGATCCAAGTTTCAATTCTCCAGCCTAGCATTGGAATTCCCCCTCTCCTCTGTGTAGGGACATTCATTGGTTCTGCACCTTCCTTAAAAGTATTGTCTTTAAATCAGACTATTCTCTTTTTTTATTTGGTTGCAGGTGTTATTATACAACATTCGTTTAGCACCACTTTTATGCTCACACATTCATTGGCTGCTATGGACCTAAACTAAACAGGCACTCATTCAGAAGTATCATCTATGTAGCCATTAAAAAAAGAGTGCAGAGCACAGAGCACAGAGAAGAGCAAAGAAAAGCTATGGCTGTCTACTCAGACTGTACCATCAGAGAACGGAGAAAGGGGTGCAGATGAATCCACACTGATCAATGCTTATTTATAAAGTAAGATGAGATTTCCAGACTCCCCCCACTGGCTTTGCATGGTCCAGAAGCTAAATCAGGTACTGATGGAAGGAAAGATAGACTCCGCTTATGACTCACACACCATTGTATTCTTTTCCCTCTCCCTGCTGTTGATACTCACATAGAGATCAATTTTTGGGTCTCTGCTTTGCCCGCTTCTTCTTGCTGCGTCCCTTGAGTCTCCTCCTCCTTTTGGAGGAAAGGTGGGGAAAAGAGTGGGTGGGAGATAAGACATTGCAGAGAGTCCCAGCCTCCAGAATCTTTAGTAATGCCACTTACCTCCCTGACTTCAGAGCATCTTGTCGGGGCCTGGGGGGAACAGAATTAGTCACTTTTAGCATATGGTGGTATCTGCCATATGCATACAGAGCACTTACCGGTAGAAGATGTGGAGCTACAAACCCAGTCAAGAGAAAGGGCAGATTCCCTAAAAGAGTGTCCCACAGCCTGTGCTCCTTAAATATAGCTCATGCTACACTGCCTTTACCACCATGCTGGCTGTGTGCCAGATTATTTAGAAATTTCCAGCGACTTTGATGAGGGCAACAGTGGGCAGAAAGGCTGAAATCTAGAGCAGAAATGGGAAAGCTTTTGACATTTTCTAAGAAGACCAGAACTACAATAGGACCACATCACTCAAGAAGGCAGGGTCTGGATTTTCTGATTTTTACTGGGGTTCTGCTTTACCAACTTCTGTTCAACCTCCTTAGGACTTCTCTTGCAATGAAAAAAAGAGAAAACCCTGTTTATTTTCAATAAGAGTAATTAGAGAAGGCTCTGAGAGACACCCCATCCAAAAGCCTCAAGTATAATAAGGCTTTGTTTGTTCAGCCCGGCTTTAGAGTAATAAATGAAGTGTGAGATGACATGTCTGGAACCGGATATGTTAGTTTTACAATGGATCTTCCAGGAATCCGAACAAATGCCTAATAACCGCCACTCTGCAAAGAATTGGTTTACATAGGGAGATTATATCTTCATAAGAAATTGAGAGCTGGGGGGACGGGGAGGATTTTAGGAAAAAAACCTGAACATTTCAAAAAGAAACATTTTGTTAAAAAGGCAAAGAAAACACATAGCATGACCATCAGTAGCTAAGAAAAATTAATAGTGCACATCAGTACCCAAATTTTGCCGGGAGCTCTTCCATTCTTGGTACTTCTAGAGCAGTGTTTCTCAACTTTGATAATTTTAAGATGTGTGAACTTCAACTCCCAATAGCTGGCTGAGGAATTCTGGGAGCTGAAATCCACACATCTTAAATTTGCAAGTTGAGAAACACTGTTCTAGAGGTTTGATCGACTTGATGCATAATTATCTTTGAATGCCAGAACACGAAAGGGACACAGGCTGTTCCTTCCTTCTTTTAGTGAAGATGAGGTATCTACAAAGGTCCCAAATGTCATGGAAAACAGCTGAATTAGAACAGCTGCTACCTCTGCCATATTTCATTACATGGTGTCCAGCTTATTAAGCAACAAGCATGCATGATAATTGCAGGACTGTCCACATGCTGATCTTCTACTGGAACACAGAAAATATACAGAATGTAGCACTTGGTAATGAATTCAGGTTCCTAATAATTTTGCCTTAATTCTTTTTTAGTTTGTTTTTTAAAAAACACATTCCTAAACTCTTTAGCAGAATTATGAAAACTTTTTATCCAATTCAGATTAATTCTGTTTGCATGCTAAATTCTAATGACTTTAAGGAATGGCAAAGTAAGAGATTTAATGATTCTGCCAGGCTCAATTCCAATGAAATCAACAAAATCTTCTTTCTGAAAAATCATATAAAGGCCAACTGAGACTTGCATATTTGGGCTCATTAAGCAAAGATAGAAATATCTATAAGTGAAAACTTTGATCACTGAGAAACCCTAATTTAATCTTACAACTGCTGATTTGGATGTGGGAAAAACAAAATTAGGTTTTGAAGAACCAAGAAAAATATTTTCCTTTTAATCAGAGGATAAAATATGGTGGGGATTGGTAAATATTATTATCATGATGTCAGTCAAAAACAGTGCCCCAATTAGAGTAACCGTGAGCCGAATTTATTTCAGAACACTGATATGTATCTGGGTGATCTGTTATAAACCTGAAGTCAGGTTTTGTGACTTTAAATTAATTAACATTAACAATGCAAAAGTTTCTTTTTCTCTCTCTCTTACACCATGATTATGGGAAAAGCACTCCAATGGAAAACCTGATATTTGTATGAATGGATAGATAAGCTTGATACTGGTGCTAATCACAAAATCATATACGTATTTTTAAATTTATAACACAGTTGCTGGAACTGTGTTCCAATAAAAACTTGAAGCTGTGAAATAAAGTCTGCCATTCCCTAATGCATTTCATGTGCATTCATGTGCATAATTTCATGTGACATTAACAGAAAGTCTGAAGTATCAGTTTCTGAAATATAATAGCAAAGACCTATGGAGCAGATTCTCAAGGAGATGGGTTGGTGGGGTTTATTGAAAGCCTGTTTTCCCTTGTTCCCTAATTTGGACACTGTGAAGCACCGGGTGCACTTACCAAATGCCACAGCAAAATTGCTCACCTGCATTCACATTTCCTGTGTTCAGTAAATGACAACTCCACGAAGGGTAACTGATTCTCTGGGTTGATCTTCTTGAGCTGAAAAGGTAAAATCTAAGTAATTTGTTGAGCACCTTTATCTCTTTTCACTTCTCCTATTTGGCTAAAGAGCAGTTTTTAAGTATGACTCTATTCCTCAAAGCCATAGATTAACAAAGAACAACGGGTTTTTCTTTCACATTAAATGGAAGGTTTCTTGGCAAACTGTATCTATGGGCCAGACAAACAATGTATGCATGTAAACAGTGGTCTGCTGAGAAATATTTAATAACTGGCTCTATTGGCACCACTGCTACCATTCCACCACAGAACAGCTGATTGACGCAGAAAGCATCAAGGCTCAGCTCTGCTTTCATCCCATAAAATTCCAGAAAATTTAACAATCAGCTCTCACAAGCCAGTGAGAGCTGTCTCCAACACACCACTGCATATACTCCATTACATATGGAGCCATGTAATGTATCTTGAGTTTTATTTTTAAAAATAAGCCAGGGGGAACAACAATAAGCAGAATATGGGCAATGTTGGGAGAGTTGTTTTTAATTTTTTGTCACTGCATCAGACTTCCAGAGAAAATGACCTCTCTGAAGTTGCTGTTTCCCAATGGGGCAAATGATTATTTAGCTAAACAGCTGATATTGCCTTCTAGGCAAGTAGCAAATTCAGGGAAAGCAATTCTTACCATAAGGCAGATAGAACTCACCACATCTCCACACCTTCTACTGGCAGTCCTTGCTCACTGACTGCCTTGTTAAGTAACTATTCAAAGTTACAATGATTGGGAAAAAATCACTACCAATCCTTGCATTTATGTCTGTTGCAGTGTCCTGTGGTCATGTGACTGCTGCTTTGGGCTTTGTGACTTGCGTGCATTTAAGACCGTCGCAGCACCCCATGATCACATGATCCTCATTTGCCAGCTTCACAACTGGCTTCCAACAAGCAGAATTAATGCAGAACACAGATGTCAAATCATAAGCCATGGTCATATGAGCTCTCACTTAAGGATTGTTTCTCTTAATGAGAGAGTTGCTGATCCCAATTGTAGTTGGTAAGTAAATATTATCTATGTTGTCCCAATTTTATATAAACAGATACACACTTCCTTAAAGTAAAAAGAATACTATATACAAATTCATACATAAATGTGTCATCCAGTCTGGTTCTAAGGCAATTCCTTCATCTGACTCCATGGCAGAACTGCTTTTGTTTCTCTTAGACAACATTTCTTTTTTTTTTTTTGCCCATTTTAAGCCTGGAAAGGTCACCGAGGCAGGGAGGCGTCCGCTCCGCCTGAACACCGACCCGGGTCGGGGCGGCCCGCGGAGGTCCCTCCCCGAGGCAACCGAGGAGTCCGAGATCGATCGGGAGGTAAGTGGCGGTAAGAGGGTCCCGGCCACGGGTAAGGCTGGCCCTGTCACCAGGTTAAGTGGCGGTAAGAGGGTCCGGTCACGGGTAAGGCTGGCCCTTGTCGCCAGGTGGGAAGTGGTGGTAAGAGGGTCCGGTCACGGGTAAGGCTGGCCCTGTCGCCCTTAGACAACATTTCTTAATGTCAGCAATCTTAAGATATGTGGACTTCATCTCCCAGAACTCCTCAGGCAGCATACTAGCTGAGGTATTCTGGGAATTGAAGTGTACCATCATACTGTCCTACACAATGGAGTTGTAGGGTTTTGAAAAGATGGGAAAATAGTATACTTTTTAACAGCTCCAGATGTTCATTCAAAAGCTATGGGAACCTCACCACAGAACATTAGCTTCTTAACAGCAAACTCTGAATTGCGTTTACATGAAACAAACAAGCATTGGCAGCTAACTGCAGAGAAGATGAGGAAGTGACCCTGTGCTCCAGGATAAGTGAAACTATAGTGTTCTCACCTACCTCCATAGTGATATTGGCCATTTCCACTGGAACACATTGCAGTGCCTCATCTTTACAACATCCACAGCAGCGACGCAGGGAAACACAGGAAGGTTTGAACACATGCTCCACTTCATGTGGGTATTCTGATACAACACTGACCAGTTTTTCCAAAGGCTGGCAGGAGCTGCGATTCCAAACATCAAAAAAGGATACCACTACAAAAGAAACGAAGTATAAAAGTAAAGTATTTAGTTGCCAATTCTTTCGTATTTCCCAGAGAAAAGGACAAAAATAATGGGCTTAAATTACATGGGTGTGAGTTTTAGTCCAACATCTGGAAAAACATTTAGTTGGCAAGAGCTGTACAAGACTTCGGAGATGGTAGAGTCTCAGTTGCTGAAAAGCTTTAAACAGAGGCTGGGAATACTATAGCAATAGATTCCTGCACTATGCAGGGAATTGAACAAGATCATGACTAACCCTGATGTTGTATCTATGATTTATGAGGATTGCATTGTATGATTATGGTTATGATTATCCCTTGTTGCTCGAATGTACACTGAGAGCTCATGCACCAGAGACAAATTACTTTTGTATGTCCAGTCATATTTGGCCAATAAAGAATTCTTTTAAAAAAAAAGATATTCTCCAACATCCCTTACATCTTATGACTCATGACACTGCCTTGTCTCTGTTTCAGTACCATTTCCCTCAAGGTTAGCAGCACATCATTCATGAGATCTACTGGCCCTTAAAAACGATGCCTATAACCTCACAGGTTAAATTGCAATCATTTTAAGAGTCCAATCAAAATTCCTCCAAAAAAGGAGGAAATATTGAAAAAGTTCCAAGTTTTTATGAGATCTCATTCCCTGACCTCACCCAACACACTTTTTTTTTTTGAAGGGCAAGAATTGCCCTCATTGCACAATGATGTCTGCCAGGTAAAAAAAAAAATGCTGGATTTGCATCTATTGAATAGCCATGGTTCTTTAAGATGTTGAACCAAGGTCTTTTCCATTAATCCTTTGAACCTTAATCATTTAACTGTAAATTGTGGATAAAAACAAGATCAGTTATATTAAAAGTAACAGTAAACTAATTCTTTGCAGTTAGCAAGACTAAAAAATATACAAGCAGTATTTGCTGGGAATGTGAAAATTATTGGAACTGTGGAAAATGGAGGAAAATCTTGTACTTTGTTCCTATTGCTTTTCCCCAAAGAAAATACTAGTTGAACCATAGCGTTTTTCATTCTTTATTAAATCAATTTCTACAGATTAGAACTATTTCAGACCTTACGATCTAAGTAAACAAAGTAGTAATTGAAAAAGGAAAAGGAAAAACTTGCAGGGGAAGTTGTAGACTGGATCAAGGGATTCTCAAAAAAGGTGAGAAAAAGAAATCCAAAGGGTAGCATCAGAACACATAAACAGCCTCCAAGACTCTTCCCATTACTGTATAGATTACACAGACAAACATATATAGTCCAAATTCACACTATAAGAGAAGGTCATGCTTTACATGTTTCATACTCACCTGCTCTATCAGTAGTGCTGTTCTGAAGAACCACATCTTTCTTCTGGGAATAGAGGGGAAAAGGGGGGAAAGATAATTTTTCCAATACATTCCAGACACAGAAAGGTAGAAAGGCTGACATAATATGCCCCATAACCCTTCTCCAAGATATTTGGGGACTGTAACAACCAGACTTTTTCAGTACAAATGATTTACAGCTGAGAATCCTGGGAGTAGCAAACTTAATTCATCTCAGTGTCTACCAATCTGAATTCAGAGATATGTGACAGTCTTCTTATTTCATTAAATAAATTATAACACAAGGCAAGTGTCAATTAATTTCATCTCAGGGTTTGCTAAAGTTCAAACATTCGTTCATCCATTAACAACAGGAGAGGTCTACCTATGGTTTGCTAAAAAATCTAAAAATAAAGACAATGCATTCCCAAGTTCTGCCAAGCTTATTCCAGCAGAAAATAAGGATAGGAAAAATGATCCTTGTCATACTCTTTTCACTTACTTTTATGTTTTCCCTCTTGGGAAGGAATTCATCATAGCAGCAAATGTTTCTCTGAATACTGGGAATGGGTCAAGAAAACAGGATTCAATCATCCCACAGTTGGAGTCCCAACATACCCATGGAAAATCGCTTTTTAACATGTTATCACAATCTGAGAAAAAGGATCCTAGACATTTGTCTGCAAGAAGGTTTCTAAGACTGTATGTCCCACTCTCAGATCAGCTCTTTCCACCTTCAGAATGGAAGGTTTAAAATAATCTATGGATTTATTGGATGTCTTTTCAGGTTTACTTAAAATATGTGTAGCGCTACCCCCGAAAGGGCTGCTGGAGTCCGGATTCTCCTGGCCCTCTTGGTATGACTGCCGGTCCACAGTGGTCCCTCAGTGAGGCATCTCTGATTGTCTGGGTCACGTGGTGAAGTGGTGATCAGTCCCTTCCAGCAGGTGGGTCATGTGATGGGGTGGTGCCAGCCTCTCTCAGGCTGCCCCACAGAAACCTGTCCTATCCTTATCCCTCTCCCCCAGGTTTGCCGCACAGAAGCTTCTACTATTTCTTTCTCTCCCTCAGGCTTGCCCCATAGAAGCCTCGCCTATCCCATCCCCTTTCTTCTCTCAGGCTACCCCACAGAAATCTGTCCTATCCTATCCCCTTCTCTCCCCAGGCTTGCCCCATAAAAGCCTCTCCCCTCCTATCCCTCAGGCTTACCCCACAGAAGCTTCTCCCATTCTATCCCCTTCTCTCCCTCAGGCTGGAGCAAGCCTGAGGGAGAGAAGGGGAAAGAAGGGGAAAGGCTTCTGTGGAACAAGCCTGAGGGAGAGAAGGGGACAGAAGAGAAGAGGCTTTTATGGGGCAAGCCTATCCCTTTCTCTGTCTCAGGCTTACCCCACAGAAGCCTCTCCCATTCCTCTCTATCGCCTCCCCTCCCCTGTTTTTTTTTTTGCTCTGCCCTCAGCTGGGGCTCATGCCCCCCCCCAGCTAGGCCTCAGCAGAGCCTCAACTCCTCTCTGCCCTCTCGCTGACTCCTCCTCCCAGGCATCTCCTGGAGCTGCCTCTTCAGCTCACCCCACCCCTCTGCTACATATGGATGGGGAGATGGTAGCAAAAGTCCTGAATTATTTATTTATTTTTATTTATTTTGGAAAAATTATATAGCCATGTACTCATTCACGCCAACTCTAAATGTCTGACAGAAAATAAAACACAATATAGAGACAAATAAAAATAATAATAAAAAATAAAATAATAACTGCCCCCTTCCCTCTTGGCAACAACACACACTCATATCAGCCATTTAGTGGGCTCCATCCCACTCAGGGTTCCCCAGGCCTTCTGGCAAAACCACGTCTTCAAGACCTTCTGAAAGAGTATCAGAGTGGGGGCCAATCTAATTTCTGGAGGGATGATGTTCCAGAGGAAGGGAGCCACCATGGAGAAGGCCCTTCTTCTGGGCCCTGCCAGATGTACCTCCTTAGGGGATGGGACCACAACATTCCTTGCCTCCCCACTCTAGTGAGTTGGGTAGATGTGACCAACCCGGTCCCAAGCCATGAAGAGCTTTAAAGCTGGCAACCAGCACCTTGAATTGCATGTGAAAGCAATCGGCAACCAATGCAGCTCCCATTGGAGAGGTGACACATATGCACACTGAGGTATGCACAAAACCAGGTGGGCCACTGCATTCTGAACCAAATGGAGCTTCCAGATGCTTTTTAAGGACAGCCCCATGTAGAGCATGTTGCAATAATCAAGATTTAGGGCAGAACTCTACTTGTGTTTCTAATCTAATGGAATATTCTAACACTATTTACTGTTTCAAATGTGATGAAGGATGTTGTTCACTTGCCAGCATAGAAATAACTTTTAACTACTAGTCAAATTAGTTTCTGTGTAAGCAGTTGTCCTTCATGAGAAATAGCAAAATGTCTTGAGTTAGCTCTGGCAAAACATACACAGAATAAGAGAAAATCACTACTCAATGAGATATATAGAAGAAAACTTTTAGATTCAGCATCTGTCATTTTTAATAGTTATCTTGCTATGATTCATTTGATGATGTTATCTTGTCTCCTTGCAGTTCCCAACTTTGTGCTAGAAACACTAGGTGTCAGTCTAACACACAGTTTCCCATATCTGGTCATTATAACATTTATGTAAGAGTGGAGGAAGATTTGAAGAGTCCTTAGTAATCAAATGGAATGGAAGAAAGGAAGACAAAGGGACAAAATAGAATTAAATCCTATAGATGCAACTTGGTAGTCCTAAGATTAAGCATGAAAATAGCAATATGAAAAGAATACGGTAAAAGAAAAACATACTTTGGATTAGTCTCTACATACAGAAAGATTATTTTTTCCCAAATTTTGTTCAGTCAGCTGATGAATTTGATTGTTATAATTTTGAACTCATACTAATTCATAACAATGGTCAATAAGAAATGCTTACATAAGCACAAATACAGCTGTATATAGTTGAAATTTAATAATTTGATTCCCTGCCCTGCATAAAAATGAAAAATGATCCGTCATTTACACCAAATAACAAAGGCTGACAGCAATAATTCATTATCTGTTTTATATATACATTCTATTGTTTTAGTCAGAGAATAATCTGTAGATTGTTTGTATATGTATATTGTATATGTATATACAATATACATATACAGCTGTCAGCCTTGATAGCTTCAAGGCAGGGTTAGACAGATTCATGGATGCCAAGTGTATCGGTGGTTATTAAAACGGGTGTCCATGTGCCGCCTCTATGTTGGTTGAGGCAGGCAGGATTCCCTTGAGTACCATTTGTTGGGGGTCAAGGGAAAGGGAGGGTTTTGCCTTCTCTTTCTGCTCAAGATCCCCATGTACAATTGGTGGGCCACTGTGTGACACAGAATGCTGGACTCGATGGGCTTTGGCCTGATTCAGCATGGCTCTTCTTATGTTCTTATGTTCTTATAATCTAAGGCACTTCTACTGGCTAATACTAGATACTACTTTTAGAACATGGGCTGAATTTAATTCATACCTGCCTCAGAAACTAATGGATTTTTTCGCAATCTGATACTGTCCAAATGCATTAGATTACAATCTCCATGTTCTCAGACTCTGTGACCAGGCCGGCTGGAATGTTGGAAGCCATAGTCTAACACCACAGAGGGTGTAGAGCTGAAGAAAGCCAATCTGGTGTCAAGGAGCAGACCGAGGCTAAAAGGCATTCAGCAACAGTCATTTCTTTTAAGGAGGGCCAGCAGTTCCAACAGAACCATTCCAACAATTCTGCAGAAAAATCAGTCACCTCTTCTTTCTCAACTGCAAGGCTTTTTTTGTCATAGAACGCCCAGAACAGAGTTCTGGCACCTTTTTTGGATGGAACCTTGTAGGTTAGGCAAGGCGGGTTGTATGACGTGTGTGAGTTCCAGCACCTTTTTTTTTCTTCTCAAAAAAAGCACTGCTCAACTATATTCAGCTGATCATTAAGCAAACCAACTTTCTTAAGTTGCTTTTTTCCTTCTTTCCTTCCCTTTTCTTGTTGTACTATGCCTGATGTAGGATCAAACCAAGTTACTATCTGGTAAGAGATCAGTTAGAAATGTCAGGGGTGTAAACTATCCTGTGTAACAATAAAATAAAGGCAGCAATGACAAATCACTTGTTTAATTTCCATGAAAACAACACAAATGTGTCCATGTAGGTATCAGGAATCTAGTTCAACTTGAAAAAAATTCAAGTTGTAGATAGTAAAGCTATGAATAACCCTCTCTCACCCTCCACTGCATGTAACCCTCTTATTTTTTAGAGCATTTCTTCCAAATCATTTGTGAAACATACACCACTCTATTCCAGAAACCTCTTCACCCTGTGGTGCTTTTAGCTAGGCTATTCTTGACCTCAGGGACCTTATTGCACAGGACTCCCCTGGCTCCATTAACTAATGTCTATGTGTGGACATAACAACTTTACAGATGAGTTAAAAAGAAATACTTAGGGGGATAGCAAAACATCAACTGCAAAACAAGCCGGGGTGGCACAGTGGTTAGAATGCAGTACTGCAGGCTACTTCTGTTGGTTCCCAGCTGCCTGCAGTTCAGCAGTTGACTCTCATCGGCTCAAGGTTGACTCAGCCTTCCATCCTTCTGATGTCAGTAAATTGAGGAGCCAGATTGTTGGGGCCAATAAGCTGGCTCTGTGAATCGCTTAAAGAGGGCTGTAAAGCACAGTATATGTCTATTGCTATTGCTATAAAAATAGAGATAATTGAATTTCTCTTTTGTAAAAGCTTGAAAAATCTACATAAAAAGAGGATCCCATGTTCTGCACAGTAATATGCTCCTCTGGTTATCGTATGGGTCTGGAATCTGCATTTCATTCATAAGAAACTCTAAAGAAGGTTGGAAAAGACATATCCATATGATATTGACGTCAGTATGATACCAGGGCAGTTAAAGAATGTTAACAAAACACTACTGAATTTAAACTTGAAATTTGGTTCTCCATCAAGTTGTGCCCATTATCTATATCAAAATTACTGTATCAATATTTTCTAAATTGAAGATTGTGTTGGGAATTGCCTCCACCCCTTTCTCCAAGCCTGGTAGATTCTATGCCCTGCTCTACCACATCCAAAGTTTTATCCAAGTCCCCGTTTCTGCTCTTTAGTGCTGAAGTTCTACCTTGCAACTTTTGAGCAGATCTTACTCTTTTACCCAGTAGTTCTAACCACCTCCTACACAACTACGGTAGGCTTTCAGGTCAGATGACTTAAAGTTACGCACATGACGATGGGGACTTTAATTGGGCGCCTTGGTGTTCCGCTCTTCATCTGTGAAACACTTGCCAATGTAGCTTCTACAAATCTTGAGACCTGAGCAAAACGCCTCCGAGCTCCGTTCCCGTTTCAGTTTGGTTCTTCTCGTTTTAGTAAAGAAAGACAGCGCCGACCGCCGGGGTTTTTTCGCTCCATCCTCTCCGAGAAAAGCAGGGATGGATACAATCGCAAGCCCCGCCACCACACAAGGCGTGCGGCATGGGAAAGTAGCGGATTCGGGCATCGCACGCCCAGCAGGAACACTGGGACGCGAAATAGCAGGCTACGGCACCTACCCACCCCCCCAAATCCGGACAGATCTATCCCGCTAGAGATCGGGGACGATTAATTGTCAGTTCCGACGTGCATCTTACCTGCGCGCCCACCATATGCAGAGCAAGAGCTACCAGAAAACCTCGGAGAAGTTGCATCGCGGCCGGCAGCTCCTTCCACGGCTGACCTCCAGGATCAATCAGTATAGACTATATTACTGCCGGCTTTCGGAAGCCTCTGGGGCGAAGCCAAGGCGTCGCGCTTTCCGGATCCTCCGGGCGGTTTTCGCGAAGAGCCTCCGGGCGGTTTTCGCGAAGAGCCTCTTGTGTCTCGGAATCAGGTACGAATCCCGCGCGCCAAGCGAGCAGCCGCTTCCAGCACGCCGCTCGCTTCGCTTCGCTCCGCCCGAGGCTGCATGTGCGACTGGGAGCGAGAGCGTGGGTCGCTCCTGTGTTGCCCTCGGGCCATGTGAAGGCTGCCCGCCTTCCTGCTCCTCCCACGGCCCCTGGCACTCCGCCCTCGCTCTCTGCCGCTGCAGCCCCGGGGATCTCTGGAAGGCGTTTCCGGTGGCCGGCCGGGATCGTTGGGCTGAGTTAGCGGACGCGTTGCCAGAGGATTCTGTTGCGGGAAAGCCTGACTGACTCCGCCGGGAAGGTCCGGCCTGTTAAATCTCTAGGGTGATTGAATAACGCCTGCCTGCTCCGAGCGAGACACGCTCCGCCACAGGCGCCGGCCCCAGACCGCGCCAATAAAATGTTTTTCTTCTGAGCGTGAACTATATAGCCTGAAGAGTTACCAAGGAACTCGTGCTTGCCGTTTATAGATGTTCATCTTCCCAGCCTTCCTTCATCAACATGAGAGGTTTTTAAATAATGCCTGAAGTGGAGCAATAGTAGCGTCTGCTCACACACACAGACACACCCCCAGTGGAAGTGCAACTTATCTCATTAATCAAAGCCCCTTTTTCAGAATAAAATAAAAATAATTTTCACCCATCTCTCTTTGTCCCCGCTAGAAGAAAATTAAAAGGTAAATAATTATCATTTCCTGATATTTCAAGATAGCTAAGATCTAATGCCAAGTAGCTATTTTTATTCTATCTTATGTTCTGGCTGTCCCTGCTAAGCAGATGATGGTGATGATGGCGATGCAGCAATGGGTTAAGAACAATACTGTAGAGTAGAAAGTATCATTCTTCAATTAATACTGAGACATAACAGGACAATGAAAGCATCAAGCAGAAAAGAAAGATTGAAATTTATTTAAATAAATGTGTGAACTAAAATGGCCTCAAAACAACAAGAACATCAACATCAGCACTTGCAGGCAGTCCATCTAAGAAAGTTCAAACATCCTTCACTTCCAACACAGAAGTGACATAACACGCGTTACTGTATAAATGTTGCGTGATTGTCCACATTTTAAATAAATGTAGCTGTTGTATTCCATATTTTGTACTTTATTTTCTATAGTTCTATATTTAGTTGTATTTTTAAAAAACGTTTTTAATTTTGATGAAATTTACCCTGGATGTTTGAATTGGTTGTATGGTTTTTCTCAATTGCTGTAAACCAGAGGAGGTATGTTGCTTACAGCCTTACACAGTATCTTAGTAGTAGTTGATAGACAGATATAAATATGAATTCATATGTATACTATCAGAATATCTGTACTCATGGTTGAACTGTGCAGTTCTATGATCTCTGAGCTTGTTGTTTGCTTGCAGAGATTTCATTACCCAGCTAGGTAACATCATTAGAACAAGTGAGTGTGGGGTTTGCTGCCTGTTTATAAGTATAATTTCTCCTGAATGGGGCAAAATCTTGACTGGCCCAAGAATCAAATTCATTGCATTCTTATATTTGCCAAACCTAGTGGGGACTATAAGCATAGGCATCCATGAGAAGTTTTTTGTTTTTGTTTTTTTAAATCAAGATAACAGGCATGACTACAATCAAATTTCTGTCCCTTTCAACAAGCATCACCCTGGCACACATATGCACACATATTGGTGCAGCGTTCAATAGAGTATCCACACCTCCACTTGATTTTGTTTTACCCAAATGTCGCTGATTGTAAGCATCAAACTTTTCCTCATTTTGCATTCTACAATATAATAACTGAGTGACTGTTTTGTCAGATTTTTGGCTTGAAGCAATTTATGTTTCTTTGGCATGTCATTGTTTTTTGCACTATTGCTTCTTAAGCCTTGTAAGTGTTTATTGTGACTTGACTTAAGATATATTATCATTTGGATTTTATTTCTTTGAAAGCTGTGTTTGAGGCCTTTTCTGTAAAAATAATATTTAAATATAGTAAGAAAAAAAGAAATTCTAATTTCCACTTAGAGGAAGTAGTGTTATAGTGTTCAGAGAATTCTTACTTTATCAGAACATTTTGAACCTTGGGTAGAAAATGCTGAATAATGGGCCAGTGATCTGAGTCAAAATAAGCCAATTCTTATTTCTAATTAAATGTAAGATTTGGATTTAATGTTTGCCAGCTGTCTTGAGAACTTGCCAGAGTAGAAAGGCAGGCTGTAAATCAAATAACTAAAATAAACAAAGAACATTCTACTGCCCACCATTGTTTTGAATTTTAACAGCTCCATAAAGCTGAAAGTTTGGTTTCCCCTGTACTAGTAGAAGCTAGACAATTATCTATCAGGAATGCTTTAGTCCTAAATTTTCCTGCCTTGGTCAGGAACATAAAGGACCTATATTCCTCTCTCTTCCCTGGGACTATTTCTGCTCTGGCATCTTTTTACCCATGTCTTTATTTCATTTTATTTTAACTTGAGAGTCACCCGGCTGGGATACTGAAGGGGAAGGTGGAGAAACTCACAGTCAGCTCTTTGAGGTAATTCAGACCAGAAGTACCATCACAAGAGTTTTATTGTTGGAGAACCTTGCAAGCCTAAAAGTATCTCTCCCCTCCCTTATTTTTACTCTTCTCAAAACTAGGGAGGGTTTCTTCTAAGAGCTTTTCCCACCCCCACCCCTCCCTTAGACTCACATTTCATTTATTATAACTATTGTCTGAGTTTTGACTCTTCTTCCTGTACCCCAAGGCCACACACACACAATTACACCCATCCAGAGAACTTATGCAGAGTCCTGAAATAAAACCTGCCCCAGTCCTGCTACAATTCATGAAAGCCCCCCCCCTGCACACACACACAGGCTGATAACATGCTGAAAGAAGATAGCAACAAAACCAGAAAAAAAACTCTCCAATCATCTTACCCATAGTGAGGGGCACACTCACAAATCAGTTTATTTATTGATTAGACTTGTATCCCCACTTTATTTTTAATAACTCACAACAATGTACATAATGCTCTCTCTATTTTCCACACAACAGCAACCCTGTGAGTTGAATTGGGTCAAGAGAGTGTCTGAAGCAAAGTCACCACCTAACTTCAGCCCGAAAAGGGTGGACTAGAGCCACAGTCTCCTGATTCTAGTCCAGCACTTAAACCACTACACAAGAATGGCATCTCCATGTTAATGCCATGCAGAAGCAGAACAGGAAAAGCACTAATAGCACCATTTTTTTTTTCCGGTAGCAGTCTGCCTGTCCCTTCTATGCCTAACTTTCTACGTTCTCTTTTCCTCAAAGTTCAGATCCTTTTCATTCAGTGTATGTTCTTCATATGTACCAAACTAAAACTCCCATAATTCTCAGCTATATTAGCTATACCGGGTCAGTTTTATGGTAACCTGTCCATGCCTTCTAGAGAGCATTTGTGGGGAGGGCTGGTTTAAGTGTACTCATAAAGTAGAAAATAACTAATTTGTTTATCAGAAATTGGAAACTCCAATAAAAAGCATAAGTCACATATTAAAATGCAAATGATAAATTTGGAAAAGTTTTTTGTTAACAGAAGATGAAGAGAAAGAGTTGAACTCCTCCTGCCCATCCATTTGGTCTGCAGTCTGACTGATGTTTGTCTAATGAACAAGATGCCAATTAGAATAGAATATCTGTAACTCAGGACTGAATTGTGGAATCTTTGGCGCTTTTAGAGTTTAGTTGTTTGCTTGCAGACATTTCACTACCCAACTAGGTAATATCATCAGTATCAGTGAGTATGGGATTTGCTTCTTGTTTATATACTGAAGCTTGCCCTTCCAGTGTTGGCGGGGATGTGACTTTCTTATTGGTTGATGCATATTGCAACACAATGCATATTATATTTTACTTACTTATTTATTTATTAAATTTAAATACTGCCTATCTCACTGTTACATCAATCCTGGTCAGCTGTATTGATATTGCAGACTCACAAGTAATGTCATTTCTAGTTTGGATGCAGGAGTGCTAATGAAGAATTCAGTATGAATGATCAAGGGTCACAAGTTATCCATAGTGATTTTATTGACTTAGAATTCTAGGAACTGTTGGGCGGGCACTAGGATGAGGAAAGTTAAGTACACAGTTCAGCACACCAACCTGAGTATTCCCTCAATATGTGACTTCAACTCACATCCGTAACTGAGAATTCTGAATTTTAGTTGAAATCTACACACTGAAAAGTGCCCAGGTTTGGAAAACCTGCTTTATCACATGTGGTGGAATCACAATTAGTCCCAAAGTTTAAGATAGTACCTTGAAACCAAATTGTACTGAAGAACCTGACATATTATCTGGGGATTGACTGAATAGAACCATAAAAGGACTTTCGTTTTTTAAACAACTTTCCATTTAATCTCTGTTTCTGTTTTTTCCATTCTTTGGCATTTTTCTTTCTTTGTTTAAGCACCATTAAGAATAAGAGGTCAATTCCCCAGGAACCAACAGAAACATTAACTTTGCTGATCTTGGATAAATGCCATAAAATAGAATTTTTTTGTACATTTTTATTTTTAGTGATCCACAAACCAGATCAGGATTAGGATTTTATTATGCCCTGGCCTATATAAATACAGAGGTGAGAATCATCTAGCCTCAAGGGGAAAAGATTAATTAGGAAGTCATTGGTGCTCTCTAAGCTTAGTTGTTTGCTTGCAGATGTTTCATTACCCAACTAGTTAGCATTATCAGTGTAATATTTTAATTATCTTTGGCATATAGCTTAGCTGTGGTTTGAATTTTACAGATGTATAGTTCTAACATGGAATGTCACAGTGTTCATGTACATGTGAGTTTGTGTGTGGTCTTCTCCTTTTATTGCTTTCCTCATTCTTTCCAAAACATTTTTATAACCATTCTGAAATGGTACAAGCTATATTTTGAACTCTCCTGTATGTTTACTTTATACATCAGTTCTTAAAGGGGAAATTTTTTCACCAAGTTACCGGTTGTTCTGGAGATGAAAGGCACTGATTCTGCAATTTATTCGTCCCAACCCTTTGTCTATGTCCAGGCAATTGTCAGAAGTCAACACTGATTGACTTCTGTAGGTCCCCACCCCACCCAAAAAAATCAGGATTTGTGTGCATCCACGTGTGTCTGTACACATGCTTACAACAATAGCAGTTGGTAGTGTCTCATAAACCTTGGCTCATTATCAAAAGAATGAGGATATTGGATCTGATTGGTATTTGGATGGAAAACCATCAGGAAATTCCATGGCTGTAGTCTAGACTGGGAAATAAAGAGGAAAAAAAAGTCAAATTGCTTATTGCTACTAAAAAGCAATGTGGATGTAGCCAGCAGGAGGACAAGCTCAATTAGAGATAATGCCTTTAGTATTGGAAAGCATAGAAAAAGACAAAGGAACAGCAACCATGAGAGAAATATAAAAGATGGCTAAAGTTGAAGTAAAAGAGGTATTGCAGGCTGGTGAGGACAACTATGTCCCAATAAGATTAGCAAAATTTTAAAGAAGCATCCCAATACTGGATGGAACATCATATGAAAAAGTCATCACAAAACGAGTAGCTGAAGGGATTGCTTGTTTCACATAAAAAAGAGCTCAATAGCCTCACGTTTACATGTCATAGTTAGGTAGAGCTCACTAAAGAAAAATGTTCTAATAGCACTTAGTGACTTTGCCTCCTTATCATCAGTCATCTTCTGTGAAAACACCTGAAAGCAGACTTAGTAATGGAAGTTACTAAGACCTGAAAACTTAGTTGTGATTTACATAATGGTACTTCCAAAAACAAAACTGGCATACAGAGACTCTAAGGCAGCCCTTGGGATCCCAGCCCACATTTTCATAGCAAACACACCTAATTTTACATGGCAGAAAGTCAGCTCTGAATGCCTGTGCTGAATTAATTTTAGGCTGGGTCACTCTGTTTTCAGGTTGCGTGGAAGAACTACAAGCATGGGGAAGAGAGAGAGAGGAAGCAAAGACTGCTATCTTCTTTCAGAGCAAGAAACACATTTCTCTTCTTCAACAAGAAGTGTGTTGTGGTTGTGCTATTAAAGAGAGGTAGCCACAGCAATAGTACCCCTGAATACTTTGTCTCTCTTCTTTTGCTCCACCCCATTACAGAAGCTATTATTCACAGACATTTTAGACATCTTGTTAAACATTCAGCTAATTTTAATTTTTCTTTTTAAAATTTTGTATTGCCATGTTTTAGTTACCAGGCTAGGCTTAGTTTTGTAGATTTGTGGTTTTTTTTTTCATTTTAATGGAATCTACTTTCTTTTTATGAATAACCTGCTGGATTTTGTTTTTTATTAAGGTAGAATAAAACATTTAAGGATAGTATATCATGTATACATATACATACACACTCTCTCCGGTCCATGGAAAAACCTCTCTCTATGGAACCGGTCCCTAGCGCCCAAAAGATTGGGGACCTCTGCTCTAACCGAAGCCTGCAAGTTTGGAGTTCTACACAGTATTTTAGCTCTTTGTGACAGTGCTCTTTTCTGGAGTGATACTGTTCCTGGGATCTGTGGAGCCACTTTTCCAGTTTAGGAGTCACATTCCTGAGAACTCCTACCGCCACTGGGACCATTTTGGCCTTTACTTTCCACATCCTTTCTAGTTCCTCCTTCAGGCCCTGGTACTTCTCTCGCTTCTCATACTCATACTTCCTGATGTTGCTGTCACTTGGCACTACTTCGTCTATCACTGCTGTTGTTTTTCTAATTCTTGCCTACTTCCACGATGTCTGGTTGATTGGCCAGTACTTGCCTGTCTGTCTGGATCCAGAAGTCCCAGAGGATCTTAGCCCTATTATTCTCTATATGGCTTCTGTGGAATTTCCCATCTAGACTCAGGAGGGCTGGCCCTAGCCCATACACTGTGCAGATATTAATTACACAATGCCAGTTATTTGGTTGTGCTGTTCAGTATTGTTGTTCCTGCCACTAGGTTTTGGGCTCTGTTGGAGGCCTTTTGGCACAGTCTACACCTCAGATCCTGTCTAGTATGGAAGAAATTTGCTTCTATGGATCTGGTCATAGTCCTGTTTTTGTACTGCTAGAATCAGTGCCTTAATGCTTTCGTTTCAGCCCTTTCCAGCCACTGATATGGTTTCCCAATGTCTGCCACCTCAATTATCTGTTAATGTACGTCCCATGTAGGATCTTGTCTTGCCATGGCACTTCCTTTGCTTGATCTTCCTCCCATGTCTGCTGCTGCCTCAGGCATTCTCTTAGTAGCTCATATTTTTTACTGTTATTTATTTATTATTTATTAAATTTGTTTGTTGCCAATCTTGCTAGGTGCTCTGGGTTTCATCCAGAACAGTGGCTTTGACACTCATCAGACTCTGCCTGTTCTCTTTCCAGTTGTGTACAGTCTTTGGATGTTAGACTTTGGGTAAAACCCTCCATACATTGTACTACTCTCAGGTCCTGCATCTTTACACTGGTGTTATGTGTCTTTGTTTTTAACCCATACCTTCTTCCAGTTTTGTTCAGCTTCTGATGTTGGTGGCTATGCCATCACTGTGTTTTTGCATTGCAGTTGGAATTACCTTGGATGGTTCTTTTTGAAGAACACAGCATTTATCTTCTTTGCTTCTCTAGTGAATCTCCTTAGCCCGTAGCCAATGCTGTAAGCCTTTGTTTATCAGTATTTAGGGCTTCAGTGACCAAGTCTTATTCCTAATCTCCACACCCTTTAATAGTTTCACTAGCTGACTGAGTTGTCTTGATCTGAGACTCCAGCCTCATTTTCCAGGAATGAGCAGGCAATGTGCTGTTCTTCTTCTTGCTTATGTAGCCAACCAGGGATTCTCATAAGAGCTCTGTTGGCATCTTCTAGCACCCTATTTGATGGTAATTTTCCACTGAACTTTGGCGATCAGTCTTGAGGGTTGACTGTAGCTAGTTTACCCATTATCTTATGCTTTGTATCAGCTACTATGCTTTGTAATGGAAGGGAGGGGGGGTATGGAGTTTCCTGCTTCATGTGTTGGCTGTAAATCTGTTTGTTCTTCCAAGGGTTCTTGAATGTAATGTATAGTCTGTCTCAATTGTTAGAGTATCTTCTTCACTAGGTTGAAGCACTGGGTAACTTAACTGTTTCTTAGTGTGGATGCACTTCTTCTGTACATCCATAGTTCCCTCCAATGTTTCATACAGTATATCCCCACTCGTTAGGTCTAGTGTTGTAGTAGCATTCATCAATTTATATCCAAGGTAGGCAAGTGAAGTGTTGGAGATCTTTGCCCAAAGACCCTTACTGGTAAGGTAGGTACCAGCTGAGATTTGAACTCCACTTTCCCATATTAAAGGATGGCACTTTAACTATTGTGTTATCCAGCTACTCCATGCAATAGTACTCTGAATTTGGGTTGGACAATGTTTTGGGCATGTTAGCAGTATTTAATGCATACAAATATAGACATTCACATTCATTTCACAATGTTGTGGTATCATGATTCAAAAAGAATATTTCTTCATGTGAGACAGGAATGAGGTGTGTTGCCCACAGTTTAGCTCATCTTACCACACCTTCTCCTCAGCTGCTTTTTCTGTGAGTAGGATTCTTGTGTGCTAAGGCAGGGACACTCATGGATCTAAAAAAGTAGCAGCTGCAGGCTGTTTAGAACAATGAGCCACCCAATCAGTTAGTTCTTTGCTGCATATTAGCCCTTCATACTATTTTGACTTGTAGGAAAGTAGAAGAAAGTACCCAAATTGAATGTACATGTTCTATGTATAGGGGTTTTTTAAACAATGAAAATGTCATTTAAATCAAAGAGGCCATCTATGTCAAAATTGAACAGCCCTCTCTCAACAGAGGGAAAGGGACACAACATCATCCATCTCCAGTCTGCAATACGGTCCTTTCAGCAGTTCCAAGAAGGCTCTACACCCATTTGCACTACTCAGGTGACCCTGAGGACATAGATAAACCTCCAAATGGCCTCAACGACTCTGTAAAAGAATGCAAATGACCAACTGTCTGCAAGGAATATAAATCCTTCCAGTCCCCACTATGCAGTCAGAGCTGAAGAAGCTTTTTGGATGAGAAGTGAAACGTCTTAAAAGAAAAACAAGAAAGTCCCGTTGCCCTTTGAAAAAAACACTTTTGGGACAACCATGACCTGGATGACTGAGAATCTCCATAGACATGTATGCTATTGAAATGATATGAATAGGTATTGTACAAATATTTGTAACAATGCTAAGATATAAGTTTTCTAAATAAATGAACTGTGCTCGATGGAATGTAGAGTTATTAGAATTGGACAAGTTAGATTGCTACAAATGAACACATGGCTGAAACAGGATATGACTGACTACAGCGGGTCTCACATGTTGTAAAGATACATTCTATCACAAGGAAACATTTGATCCTAATTTCCCACTTTTCCAGATGTCCCCCAAGTCTTCCAAAAATGTGTTCCAGAGAATTGGGGAGGAAGGGAATCAGATCATATTAAGTGCGGTACATTTCTACCAAAGGATTAAAAACACTGGATCAGACTGAATAGATTTTATATTGGTAGTTGAAAGTGATTGAAATGGTACCCTATATTTCAGGTAGTTTCTTCTTCCTGATAGGTGCAATTATTGCTTCTACATCCCTATGTAGCTAAATGTGACAGTGGAATTAAAGAACATGTGCATCCCAGTAGGAACCTAAACATCTCTCAAGTAATGCTCAATTTAATTAAAAGCTTGTCCATTTTTAGCATAAAGCATATTCATTTTATTTGGGGAAATTTGACTCTCTATAACATTGGACTACTGATGGGGCTACCACAACACTCACTTTTATGGGGCTATCCTTGAAAAACATCCAGAAACTTTTAGTTGGCCCAGAATGCAGTGAGATGACTAGTTATGTGCCTATGAACATTACTACTCTGTGAGCTGCAGTGGCTTTCAATAGGTTTCTGAGTATGAGTTAAGGTACAAGCTATTTCCTATATGGCATAGGACCTGGTTGTTTGCAGAACTGCCTTTCCGTAAAAACATCTACTTACCTGTTATTGGATCTGGAAAAAAAATTGGGAGACGGGGTGAAGAAAGGCAGCCAAGCTGGATATTGGGTGGGACAGGAAGCTCGGAAGAGACCTTCCCTAATTTCTAGGACTGTAAAATAGACCGGGGAGGATTGTACTTGACGACCCCTATTGAGCACAAAATTCCTATTGCTAAGTGAAACATTTGTTAAGTGAAGTTTGCCCCATTTTATGACCTTTCTTGCCACTTGTTAAATTTAGTATCATAGTTGTTAAGTGAATCTGGATTCCCCATTGACTTTACTTGTCAGAAGGTTGCAGAAGGTGACATGATCCGGCGACCATGGGGATGCTGAAATGGTTGTAAATGTGAAAAACGGTCATAAATCACTTTTTTTAAGTGATGTAACTTTGAACAGTCATTAAATGAACTGTTCTAAGTTGAGGACTGCCTGTACTTTCAGACTTGCAAGATTCTGTCAATGTACCTTTATGTACTATAAAGTAGAATTAGCTTATCTGATTATGATTCCTGTCTGGTTTACTCCACCCCCCATCCTATAGTTTCTCCTGGAAGGGCATGTTCCAGGTGCTTTATAAATCCAGTAAATAAGTAACTAAGTAAATAAATAAATGAATAAAATCTCAGAAGTGGAAAAGATCAGCAAAGAATTAAAAAAAATAATAGATATTACAATTCTAGAGTAAGGGACTATTAATATGAAATCCATAGAATATTTGGATATGATAAATAATCATTTCAATAAAGTTGAAAAATAGCACTCTTCCTAAAGATATTCTCCCAATTTTCTTTCACCCACCATATAATTACTTGAACAACCTGTTTGAGGGCGTTCTACACAAGCACTCCTGTGATCTCCTCATGTCTCTATATTGGTCTAATTGATTTCCAATCTTCAGTAAAATTGTATTTAAAAAAAAATCTTATAGATCTGTGGAATTTGTGGGCAGATTCACAGAATTTTCCATTTGCATGTCATGCCCATTTACCAGATGCTGATCTCATTTTTTTTAGGTGGAAAAGGGTCTTGGATTTTTCACTCTTTTTTTGCTACCGGTATATCTAGACCAATGATGGTGAACCTTTTAGAGACCGAGTGCCCAAAAACTGCCTTGCCCCCGCCCCATCCCCGCGTCTCCTGCCCACAGGGCCATCCACCACCTCCACGGCCCACCACAGAAGATTGCCCAGGCGGCCCAGCAGCATCATGGTGGCCATGCCCTCTGTCTGCACCCCACAGCATCATCTGTACACAATGGGGCGCAAGGGCAGAGTCTTGTCCCCGCTGCCCAGCTGCCATGTCCTTGGCTGCGCTGCTCTGCACAGGCTGCGCCCAGGGCGACTCTCCTCTGGGGGGGCTGCTGGTGAGGAGGGGCCACAGGGGTGGCGGGGCTAGGGCGACCCATGCCATAGGTTCGCCACCACTGATCTAGACAATGCTCACAATGTGAAGTAGGAATACAGATTCTGACTTGCAGGAGGGTAGGAGAAAGCATCAGAATATTTACAACAAATGTCTATGTTTATCTCCATTTATTTCCATTTTTCATAGAGTGGTGGATGAAGGATTTTAGTACTGCTGATGAGAACTAGGCAGTCAGTTTTTCTTTCTTGTTGTTAATGCTGTGATATTGGCGGGTTTGAAGACAACTAAACTTCAAAAAGGTTTTCAGGAGGTGGATGAGTGAAAGGGGTGGCAGTGAGGAGACACCCTAAGAAAGGTAAAGTAAAATGAGGTTGCAACCAATGAGCAAACCTTCTCTAGCTTTGAGGAAGAGGGAGAAAGGGGCATTACTCTCTAAACTTCTAACATATGTATATATTTAATTCAAAACTATATAAATTATATTACCAATTAAAACTAACTTCAGATCACTTAAACCACAAGAAATACGCTAAAAAATTATTATATATAAATATATTCCATACCAGGTGTAAAGGTCTCTGTTTGTTCAGGAAGCTGACAATTGGGGGAAGTGGCACGTGTTGTTATTCCCATTGCCACATTTTGGTCATCAGCAGCAGGAAGCGTACAGGCTCTTATTCACCTCCAGCTGCATATGGCCGGAACTATGTTGTTTATTTTTGTGGCTCAGGGCTCTAAGGTAAATGGGGTGGCACAAGAGCAATGTCAGCTTTGCCACAGGGCAGATCAAAGTCCAAGGGAGAATAGAATATAGGACATTTTGCTTTGAGCAATTTTAAGAGGAAGGATGGTATATTATTATAAATAACAAGAACAAGGATAATGTTACTTTTGATTTAATTTATACAACTCAGTCATAGGTACTGCATCCACGTTACACTGTTTTCAGTCTCATGTCTATATATATGTTAGGAGGCTTTGCCCCATGTTTTCAGTAACGAAAGATGCATTTTATTATTTTTGCTATCTGCTCTATTTTTTAAATTTGTAACTCAGAATAATTTCCATAGAGCACTATGCATATGTTGGTTCATAGTACAAATTAAAGTTACAATCGTAGTAACTGGAAGACACCAGGATCATTAAGACAATCTTCAAACAATTAAATCTATCTTTAATGTAACAGTTCTTGTCAAACAGACCATTTTTAATTGAACCTGGGAAATAATTAGCATAAGCAATACTATATTCTATGTACTTTCATTTATACAAAGGCAAAGTTGGTAAAAAAAAACTTGACTGCATTTCTATAATTCCACAAGGGTCATTAGGAATGAGAGTTTAGGTAATACTTGATTTGCTACTGAAACAAAAGACATCATAAATGGAGGGTTGTTCATGATTGGGCCTAGCAGCAATCGATCTCTCCTAAAAGAGTGATTTTGCCTTTATGGAAACATGGTGGGATGAAACCCACAAATGGAACACACAGCTAGAGGGATTTAAATTATTTAAAAGAAACAGACCAAATAAAAGAGGAGGTGGAATTGTTCTCTACATAAGAAATAACTACATTTCTACAGAAATAGAGCACAACAATGATGAAAACTGTCTTGAATGCATTTGGGTCAATATAAAAGGGGGGGAAATGACATTGCCATAGGCGTATACTATAGACCACCCAATCATACAGAGGAAATAGATGAACTTTTTGCTAGTCAGTTAACTAAGGTATGTAGGAAGCACATCACAATAATAATGGGGTACTTTAATTACCTGACATCAACTGGGAGACAAACTCTGCACCAAGTGGAAGATCAAACAGATTCCCGACAAACCTAGCAGACAACTTTGTCTCCCAAAAAGTAGAGAAGGGAACTAGGGGATTAGCCATATTGGATCTAATCCTCACTAACAGAGATGAAATGATAGAAGGTGTTGAAGCCATAGGAACCTTGGGTGGAAGTGATCATGCAATATTGGAATTCAACATTATGGAAGCACAAGCAATAGAACACAGTCAAACTAGAGTCTTGAATTTTAAGAGAGCTAATTTCAATAAACTTAGAGAGAGCTTGGGAAGGATTCCATGGATGAGGATCCTCAAAGGGAAAACAACCCAAGAAACTTGGGAAATTTTGAAAAGTGAGATAATAAAAGCCTAGGCTAGCACAATAACAACAAACAAAAGAAAATTAACAGCTCTCAAAAGAAACCAGCATGGCTGCATAAAGAACTCTCTGATAAATTGAAAGATAAAAAGGACAAGTATAAAAAGTGGAAAGAGGGGCACATAACTAAGGCAGAATATCAGCAAATAGCCTGAGCCTGCAAAGATGAAGTGAGGAAAGCTAAGGCTCAAAATGAACTAAGGCTTGTGACCAAAGTCAAAAACAACAACAAAAAAAAGCTTCTTTCAACATGTAAAAAACAAGAAAAAAATCAAGGAAATGATTGGCCCATTAGTGAGGGAAAGTGGCAAGAAGGTGACAAGCAACAGGGAGAAAGCAGAAATATTTAACTCATTTTTTGCATCTGTCTTTACAAAAAGGGAAAAAACAGTGTAACCTATCAAAAACAGTACCATAAAAAATAGATTAGTAACACAAGCTAAGATAGGCAAGAAAATGGTAAGCGAGCACCTATCCAGACTAGATGAGTTCAAATCACCAGGACCAGATGAATTACACCACAAGGTTCTCGAGGAACTGACAGATGTGATCTCAGAACCACTGAACTATATTTTTCAAAGATCCTGGAGCACTAGGGAATTACCAGAGGACTGGAAAAGAGCTGATGTAGTTCCCATCTTCAAAAAAGGAAAAACAATAGATCCAGGAAACTATAGACCTATCAGCCTGACCTCAATACCTGGGAAGATTCTGGAGAAGATAATCAAACAAAAAATCAGCGAACACCTAGAGGCAAACAAAGTCACTACTAAAAGCCAACATAGGTTTGTCAAAAACAGATCATGCCAGACAAATCTTATTGTGTTCGCTTACCAAGTGATAAAATTAGTAGACCAGAGGAATGCTGTGGATATAATTTACTTGGACTTCAGTAAGGCATTTGATAAAGTAGATCACAACCTACTACTTGATAAGATAGAAAAATGTGGGTTAGACAGCATCACCACCAGATGGATTCATAGCTGGCTGACCAGCCATACTCAGTGTGTAGTCCTCAATGGAACTGCATCTACATGGAGGGAAGTGTGTAGTGGGGTGCCCCAGGGCTCTGTTCTAGGCCCAGTGCTCTTCAACATCTTCATCAACGATTTGGACGAGGGGATAGATGGGGAACTCATCAAATTTGCAGACAACACCAATAGGAATAGTCAACACTCCAGAAGACAGGCTTAAGATACAGGAGGATCTGGACAGACTTGAACACTGGGCGCTATCTAACAAAATGAAATTCAATGGTGAAAAAAGCAAAGTTCTACATTTAGGCAAGAAAAACCAAATGTACAGGTATAGTATAGGTGGTACCTCGCTCAATAGTAGCAACTGTGAGAGGGATCTCGGAGTCCTACTGGACAACCACTTAGATATGAGCCAGCAGTATGCTGCAGCTGCCAAAAAGCCAACACAGTGTTAGGCTACATTAACAGAGGGATAGAAGCAAAATCACGTGAAGTATTAATACCACTTTACAATGCCTTGGTAAGGCCACACTGGGAATACTGCATCCAGTTTTGGTCACCACAATGTAAAAAAGATGTTGAAACTCTAGAAAGAGTACAGAGAAGAGCAACAAAGATGATTAGAGGTCTGGAGGCTAAAACATATAAGGAACAGTTGCTGGAATTGGGTATGTCTAGTTTAATGAAGAGAATGACGAGAGGGGACATGATAGCAGTGTTCCAATATTTCAGGGGCTGCCACAAAGAAGAGGGAGTCAAGCTATTCTCCAAAGCGCCTGAAGGCAGGACAAGAAGCAATGGAAGGAAACTAATCAAGGAGAGAAGCAATCTAGAACTAAGAAGAAATTTCCCTGACAGTTAGAACAATTAACCAATGGAACAACCTGCCTCCAGAAGTGGTGAATGCTCCAACACTGGAAGTTTTTAAGAAGAGATTGGATGACTATTTGTCTGAAATAGTATAGGGTTCCTGCCTGAGCAGGGGGATGGACTAGAAGACCTCAACGTCCCTTCCATCTCTGTTATTCTGTTATTCCGTTAATTCTTATCATAACCTGAAGACTAACTGTAGGGGTAGCTGACTGTTGCAATCTCTGTTTTCCTATGTTTTACTTTTGCCAGTAAAATCCATTTTATACTGTATTTATAAATTTGGCTTTGGTTTTAGAAGGGAATTTTGCATTGAAACATTTCCCATATGCAAACTGTTTAATTATTTTACTACTCTTCGTGTTTCAGAGTTGGCATAATATTTGCTCACTTCTATTATCCTGGTCTTTTGGGCAGAAAAAAATCTAAGTACTTTTTTTTCTGCTGGATAAATTAGGACAGTGTTTCTCAACCTCATTAGCTTTAAGATGTGTGGACTTCAGATCCCCATGCTGGCTGAAGAATCCTGGGAATTGAGGTCTACACATCTTAAAGCTGATGAGGTTAAGAAACACTGCTCTAGGAGATAGACTCCCGTCTTAATATAATTATTTTTTATTGGGGAACCGTTGGAAAAATGGATTTTAAAACACCCATTTTCCAACACTGTTTAAGGGCTGTCTCAAGGTACATGAAATATAATAGGGGTTGTTATCTATTTTCTTTGAAGGAAGTCAACTGATGGCAGGGATTTGACAGAGGGAATAGGTGCAGTATCAGGATTAGTAGCAGGAAGACCATTTTTTTTATGCCAGTAGAGTTTTGTGCTGACTCAAGGATGAAGGAAGAGCATTTCGACTCAGCAATGTTGAAAGGCCTCTGTATAGAGGGAAGAATGACCCTCCCAATGGTAGCCATATATCTATAATAGTTTCATTTGACATGGGATCTTAGAAGGATCTAGCCAACCTTATCTGGGCTAGGAGCTAATCAGAATGGGGCTATTTAATAGTGAAGTGGGAAACCATCAGGGAATTTTAAGAGCTGAAAAAGACAATGGCAAGCCATTTCTTACTAGTATCAATAAAATTGCACAGACAGTATGTACAGTATATATAGTCACCAAGGAAGCAATGATGCATGTGGTTCCCAAAATACCTTTACGTTTATTGCATTTTCAACCATCTCCAACCACCTTTTCTTAGGGAAGGCTATTAAGATCGTTGAGCTGTGATTACAGATGGTCCTGTAAAAATAGATTATCTGGGTCCCTTTCAGTCATGTTTCAGGCCTGGTCATAAAACTGAGATAGAATTAGTTGCACTTGTTGATGATCTTTGGCAGAGCCAGGATGGGGCCAATAAAAGTATTCTGCTTCAGAAAATTGAAAAATTTGGAGAAGTGGCTGGATTGAAAATAAATAGGGAAAAAACTAAAGTGTTAACAAAAAAATTAACTGATAAACAAAAAACTCAACTCGCCAAAAAGACAAATCTTCAAATAGCTAAAAAAGTTAAATATTTAAGTATCTATCTTACCGCGAAATATTCATCATTAAAAGAGGATAATTATAAGAGACTAATAAAACAAATAAAAATCGACCTGGAAAAATTGGAAAATCTCCAATTATCATTGTTAGGAAGAATAGTGACTGTTAAAATGAACATTTTACCAAAACTAATTTTTTTATTTCAAACAGTTCCTGTAAAGTTGGGTAAGAAATTTTTTGACGATTTAAACGCAATGATATTAAGATTCATATGGCAAAGAAAGAAAGCAAGAATTAAATGTAAACTTCTACAAGATTTGAAAGAGAGAGGGGGCTTTGGACTTCCGGATTGGAGACTTTATTATCAAGCAGCTACTTTGCTTTGGATTAAAGAATGGATTACTCTGAGAAATAAGCGAATTCTCTATTTAGAGGGATATGATCTTCAACTAGGCTGGCATGCCTTTTTATGGTATGAGAAAGCTAAAATACATAAGTACTTTTAAAACCATGCTATAAGAAATGCTTTACTCTTTGAATGGGGGAAAGTTAGACACAAAATGTACATGAAAATTCCTGAGTGGCTTTCAATGATGGAAGCATTTGCTTATGCGAATTTGATTAATTTCGATAAACTTGTTAGTTATAAAGACATTTTGGACAAGGATGGAAAACTCAAAGACGGGCAAACCCTTCAACAACAAGGTATTGACTTAACATGGTGGTCCTATTTGCAAATTCAAACAAGATATGAAAAAGACATAAAAACAATGGGATTTTACAAAGAGCTGACTCCACTTGATAAAATACTTTTAACAACAGATGAACGTTTGATTAAGAAACTTTATAAATACTTATTAAATTGGAAAGTGGAAGAAGAACAAATAAAAGAGACAATGATAGTATGGGCGAAGAACTTTGAATATTCTATAGAATTAGAAGATTGGCAAAAATTGTGGGATAAAAATATTAAACTTACTAAAGCAGTAACATATAAAGAAAACTTATATAAAATGTTTTATAGGTGGCATATGACACCAGTTCGTTTAGCGAAAATGTTTAAAAATTTATCAGATACATGCTGGAAATGTAAGCAAAAACCGGGTACTTATTATCACGCCTGGTGGACATGTTCTATCGCAAAAAAATTGGTCTAAGATTCATAGATGGTTAGTAAAGATGATGAAAATTCACATAGAATTTAAACCAGAACTGTTCTTGTTAGGTATATTAAGACCTAACTGTGGTAAAGAAAATGATTATTTAATACTACATGTATTGACAGCTGCAAGAATAGTTTTCGCCCAGTTTTGGAAAAATGAAAACCTACCATCAGATCAGACTATAATTTTGAAAATTCTAGATTGTGCAGAAATGGACAAATTAACATTAGAGATGAAGGAGAAAGAGGATTCAATCTTCTGTAAAATCTGGGGAAAATTTTATCAGTGGGTTGAAACACATTAGAATAAGAAGAGATATTAGAGATTTATTATATTAAGTATTAAGCTTGATGTTTAGAAATAGTTGCTATGTTATTAACTATGCTAATTATTTAAAGGAATATTACTGCTTCACCAAAAGTTTGTTGTAACTATACCGATTTACTTTTATAAATGTTTAGTATTATATAAATAATAATATTCAATATGAAGACCCGGACGACAGCTTGTTCGCTGAATCACATATCTATTGTTACCATCCGCACCCGGCCCCCTTTATCCCGGTTCCCCTGTACCCCTCCCGACCCCATCTTTCCCTACCCATATAAAAAACTAATAAAACACATTTACAAAAAAAAAAGTATTCTGCTTCTCCCAGATCTCTCATCAGCTTTCAATACATGTGGTCTTCAACTTATGGCCATAACTGAGCCCAGAATTTCAGTCATAAGTCATTGTGGTCATAAGTCAAAGCATTATGTAACTGGGTCCAATTTTTGAGCACTTTTTTTGCAGCGGTTGTTAAGTGAATGTAGAGCTCATTAAGTGAATGTGGTAATCATTAAGCAAATCCATTTTATCCAATAGGTATTTTTTACTGAAAATCAGAAGCAAATGCCAGAAACTGACAAAAAAATTCATTATAAAATCATTATATGAGCATGGGACACTAGGAATGGCCATAAAGGTAAGTCAGTTTCCAAGGGTCCAAAATGGGATCAAATGACTATAGAGGGTGTGTAATCATTCTAACTTCAAAAACAAGCTATAAGTAGCTTTTTAAAAAGTCAGTTGTAACTTTAAACTTTAATTAGCCATAAGCCAAAGAGTACCTGTAATAATTCATTTTCCAACACTGCATGTAATAATTAAAAAATTACCAAGCTTAATGTCACTGAAATTAATATAGGCTAGTATTAAGCATCTTCCAACTGCAGTTTTGGGATTCAAATAAAATATTTAGGCATTCAAAGAATTTTAAAAGAGTGAGATTGCATCTATTTGTCATGCCCTGAACACAATACAGAAAGTGCCTAAGCTTCTGGCTGACCACAGGTACAAAATCTCTATTGTGGCATCACTCACATGTATATTTGAATATTCCAGGTATAAAGAAGAATTGATATACTTACAACCCCTTCACAATCATGATGAATGAATAGCTGGCAGGAGTATACCTGGCATCACATTTATATGGATGTGCCCAGCAGGCATAGTTCCACCTGAACATCTGAACATCTCCTTGTAGCAACAGAGAGAATTTCAGGATAATACCTAATTTATCTTTCGGGGGGAAAAATCAATATTTTTGGATTTTCATGCTTATTTACTGTATGATCCCAGAAAGATATTTTGAAGAGCCATGGAAGTCCTAGGTAGTATGATCAATTTTGCCTCTTCTTTCAAGGGCCAGATTGCGTAATAAAGGGGATTCTCAGTCAAGCAGATAATTCACTCAATACTGTACCAGCTTCCCCTTTTCATTAAAACCTCTACTTGCTAATCATATTCTAGGAGATGAATCTTCTTTTAGAGTGTTGCATCTAGCCATCTGGGGAATGTAAACAGTGACAGTTCCTCTATTGCAGGCTTGATCAATGAAAGCTTGCCATTATTACATCTGGTTTCCTAGTTGTGCTGACCACAATGACTTGGTATGCAGATTAAACATCTCTGCCAGATAATTTCTCCATGCTTTGAATAGCTTCAGTCACTGATATTTACAGATATAGCTGCTAATAGAGACAGAATAGCAGCCAGGCCTGGCTTCACTTTGATCTTATTCTCTCACTCTCAGACATATAAACCCAAGTTTTACATCAATATTTTACCTCCTGGGTTTACTTCATGATTGCACTTTCCCAGGGTTCAAGTTCAAGTTTCCAGAGCAAATTGGTGCAGTATACACAAGAAGAGTTTTTAACATGAGTCGTCTCCCCCACCTTCTTTTTTTTATTATTATTATAAAAAATTCCTTTATTAAAACAATCAGCATTGTACATAAAATCTTTGTATGCATCAAACATCATAGCATCTGATATACAACACTACGCACCATTCTTTGTAAACGTCTGGTTTTGCTGTCTTTAATCTACCTATTCTCCAAACTGCAACAGACAAAGGTCTTGCCGTTATTATGGACCACATGAAGAGAGGCTGGCAGCCCCAGACATTCTTGTTCCCATGGCAATTTTGCTTAATGGGCTGCAAAGTTCCCAGCCTAGAGGAAAGCAAAGAGCAAATGACTGATGCCAGCTAGCAGAGCATGGTATGTAACCATGGGGAGGACAGGCAGCAACATCTACCACACCTGCAGTTGTGCCTCCATTAAAATATAGTTTATATTGCAGGCCTATACCTGAACTTGCATCTGCAGCTGATGCAGCAGAAAACTATTGGGATCATGCTTAGAGGGTACAATCAAAAACCTATTAATTCACTCAAGAGATAGAGGTCCCTTTTTTCACTGCAATGAAAATAGGGGTGGGGATGGGTCCCCTGGCATAAAAGGCTCCCTTCCTGGGACCACCTTATTACGCTTCCTACCGTAGCTGATGGGAGCCACAACATGACCTTGCTGCCAGATCTGATGAGATGTGATTGGAGAGAGGTAATCCCTCAAGTAACCGGGTCTCATGCCATGTAGATCTTTATAGGCCAGTGGTGGCGAACCTATGGCACGCGTGCCAGAGGTGGCACTCAGAGCCCTTTCTGTGGGCACGCGTGCTGCCACTGCCAGCAGCTTGCGCAGGTCCATTAGGCCGCTGCTGCCCGGGGTGGCGGCCCCACCCAGCACAAAGGAGGTGAAGCGGCCAGCTAGCAAGCTCGAGTAGAGATGGTAGAGCACGCCCACACCCAGCAAGCCAAAGGCCACCCCGAGCAGGAAAAGCCGGATCCCCATCGGCACCATGGCCCCCCAGTCCCAGCTAGGATTGCATGCCTCCCCCATCTATGCTGGGCCTCCTGCCCACCGCCCCACCTGCCAGAGACCCACTGGATCACTCCCAACCCTGTCCGGCCCCCACAGGTGGCCCCCCGATGAGTAATATTGAGGTGGCTATGCCCACCACAGCCACGCCCCCCAGTCTGCCATGACAACCACAGCCATGCCTCCCCCAGTGGGCCATGCCCCCATGCCCCCCCCCCTGAGGGTACCACAATGCTGATGCAGCCCTGGCATTTTGCGATAAATAAGTGGGTTTTGGGTTGTGGTTTGGGCACTCGGTCTCTAAAAGGTTCGCCATCACTGTTATAGGCTATTACCAGCAGCTTGCACTGAACCCCCAAGCAAAGTGACAACCATCACAGCTCACAAAGGTATAACATGTGCTAATTGTGGGGCAAACATAGCTGTCTGTGCGACAGCATTTTGAACCAGTGGAGGCTCTGAAATGTGTTTCAAGGACAGTCCCAGGTATAGTGCATTCAGAGGTGACTAAAACTGGAGCACAACTGGCTCATTCCAGTACAGCTGGAAGCAGAGTGGGAAGGGCTGAGGAATGAAGGCAAGGGCGGAGTAGAGAAAGCAGCAGAGAACATGGCAAAGAGGGAAGGAAGGAAGAATTCAGGGAGTGCAAGTATAACCAAGCAACCCAAGCAGAGTCTATTTCAAGGATGTTATATGAGAGGAGGCTGCCAGTCTCAAGTCTGCCTGGATGTTTGTTTTGAGGCCCCCAGGGTGCATGAAGGCCGAGACTGAACAAAATCCAATGCTTTTGCAAACTACTAGACATTCCCTTAGGAATGTAATGTCAATATGAGTATTTCTGGATCTTCAAAAAAGTAATCCAAATGAAAGATTGGGAACCATTTTTAAAAGTTTTTTATGAATGTTAATGAGTAAAAGTGAAAAGCGCTATTTATCTTGGGGGGGTTAGACTGCCTGGTCCCTTACATCTCTTACAGTATGAGACAAGATTTCAAGTGCCACATTTTAGCAACCTCTAAAGTTATTATTACCAAATGTAATACCAAATTTGCTCCTGGCAATGATCTAGTAGGTTGGTTTCATTAACTGAAAATGCATGGGTTTTAGTTTATAACAATAGTACATTCAGAAAAGGATTTGGAATGTAAAACAACTGAACAGTTGCAGATTCAAAATACTTAACATAAAAAAAGAGTTCTCATTTCACTTTTTTTCTCAAATTTATATTCTATGATAACAGAAATCAGTTCCAGAGTACTAATTTAGTTACAGATCATGCAGCAGTAGCACTTCATAAAGAGCAAGAGTACAGTATTTGCTGATACAAAAATAAGTTTTGGGGCTATAGTTCAGTATATAGGTCAGCGGTTCTCAACCTGTGGGTCACGAACCCATTTGGGGTCGAACGACCATTTCACGGGGGTCGCCAAACACCGCAGTCTGCCATTTTTTTATTTTTTTTTTTTGTCGGCCATTTTTTCCCCCTTTGCGATGCGGGCCATCGCGCCGCGCATGCGCAATGCGGGCCGTCGTGCTGCGCATGTGCAATGCGGGCTGTCGCGCCGCACATGCGCAATGCACCCTGTCGTGCCGCGCAAGCACGGCGCGGGCCAGGGTCAAGCCCCAGAAAAGGTTGAGAACCGCTGATATAGGTAGTCCTTGGCTTACAACCATTCATTTAAGAACCATTCAAAGTTATGATAGTGCTGAAAAAAGGGACTTACAATTTGTCCTCATGCTTACAATCTTTGCAGCCTCTCTGCAGTCACATGTTCAAGATTCTTGCAACCGACATGTATTTATGGTGGTTGCAATGTCCCAAGGTCACGTGATCGCCAACTGCAATCTTCCCAGCTGGCCTCCAGCAAGCAGTCAATGGGGGGAAGCTGGATTCGCGTAATGACTTCAATAATTTGCTTAACAACCGTAAAGAAAGATTGTAAAGTCAGGTTCAATTTACTTAATGTAGCAATGGAAGTTTCGGTTCCAAATGTTATCATAAACTGAAGACTACCAGTATGTTAATAGTTTCTTAAGGTTTCTTGGTCTGTGAGAAATACAGTTGTAGCTTTTAATGATAAAGTTACTAAAATGAATCAATAACCTTATTTACTTATGGAAAATGATGTTACATGCCAAGGAAGAATTCCTACCATCTCTTGAAATTGTTGATGAAGCAGAAGATGCCATTTGAATTCCAGCTTGGCCAGGATTCTGTTCCCAGTGCAGTGATGACGAACCTTTTAGAAACCAAGTGCCCAAAAACTGGCCCTGCCCCCACTCCATCCCCTGCTCCTGCCCTGCCCCCACCCCATCCCCCACCCCGCCTGCCCGCAGGGCCACTCACCGCCTCCAGGGCCCGCCGCAGATTGCACAAGCATTCCAGCAGCGCCATGGTGGCCATGCCCTCTGCCCGTGCCCCACAGCATTAACTGTGCGCGATGGGGCGTGAGGGCAGAGTCTTGTCTATGCTGCCTGGCTGCCATGTCCTTGGCTGCGCTGCTCTGTGTGGGCCACGCTCGGGGGCAACTCTCCTCCAGGGGGGCTGCTGGTGAGGAGGGGGTCATGGGGAAGCGAGGCTGGGGCAATGGCACGTGTGCCCACAGAGAGGGCTCCGAGTGCCGCCTCTGGCACACGTGCCATAGGTTCGTCACCACTGTCCTAGTGTGTCATGAAATACTTTCCTGAATTATTGTTATATATCCCATAGTGAACATTTTTGACTGGACTACACCGCTCCTAATCCAAATTTATTATCTTCATAACATGCTCATACCACAGAGGTAATTACACTAACTCCTTAGAAGACAGCCAGATTTAACAATTACTCAGATTTAGAGAAAAAGGAATCAGTTATCCTGATTTCCTAATCCCATGCATTAGCTTAAGTTACAACATCCTTTGTTATTAGAAGCAGTCCAAGATGTTTGTATCCTGATCTGGTATAAATCAAAAATGCAGCAAAAATATAAATAAATATTAAGATACATACAAAGTATATATTAATTCAAAACATTAAAATCAGATGTTGAAACACAATTTAATCAATAATACTGCATTTTACTGCATTTTAAAATATGTATGGGTGATAGAAGATTTTCTTTTTGAAAATCTAATTGCATTTACTAGTATCTAACAATTAAGTTCTATAGTTGTATGATGTATGGTCTACATATCACAGGGACATTTTCATCTGCTGTAAAGCATTTTAAAACTTTATTAGACACACAGAAAGAAAGACACACACACAGATACACACACACACACAATTCTCTTGCTTATTTCACTGCATGGTTTTTGAGATACTAAACTTTTGCAATAATGCCTTTTACAAAATGAAAAAGGATTTTTAAAATCCAGGGTTATTGTAAATGTTGAAGAAGTACTACTGTTAGTGGTATAATATTGCTTGCTCAAAAGCAGGAACAAGAAGAAACACATTGAACAGATAGATAAAAAATAAGGAGAAAAACTGGTGTGAGAAAATACGTGTTCTTCTCCTCCTTCTCCAACTCCCACCCTGTTTCAAAGGAATACTTCTTCTTCAGAGGGATACTAGGAATTAAACAGTTAATAAGAGATGAGCAAATACTTTTTTTTCCTTATACCAGTCTTCCTCTTATTTTACACAGTGTTGCTCCTGGCATAATTTATTTGGAAAAACTAGCTCTATAAGACAGATATCTATGGGCATCGCACTATTTCCTTGTACTATCTTAACAGGAAGAAAAAGCCCTCAATGTCCCAGAGAGTGTAGAACAGGAGCATACAACTAAACCCCATTCAATTAGTTCCAACCAGCATGACCAATATGAAGGGACCATGGAAACTGTGCTCTAAAATATCTGGAGGGCACTAGATTGCTTGCCCAAGATGTGAAGTGAGTCTGCCTGCTCTAACAAGCTTTTTCCCAAACACAGTTCACTACAATATGTTGTTGAAAATTAACACAAAAATGTTAAAAAGAAGGAAAAACAGCTGGATATGGCTGAAAAAAAAGGATGAAACAGATACACAACATTGACAGGAAATAAAAATGACTATTACAGTAATGACAGCAACGACCTTTATTATGGTCAACGATCATTGCAAAAGAAATAAGAGTACTGCAAAATAAAATGTACTGTTATTTAAAAACAATTGTGCCCACATAGTTCCTGGGATCTTCTTTATAGGAAGGATATATTCTAGGCAGAAGTTAGCTGGCTTGATGATTCAGTTTTCCACTGAAAAGACAACGAACAGCCCTTTGAAAAGTTGAGACAAACAATTCAGGGCCTCCATTTCGTGACCAGTGAACTCTTGTCAGGGGTCCCTATCAACATTATGGCTAGAATGGTAGAGCAGCAAAACAGTGAAGTGCTTTGCAGCTACAGTCCTCTGATTTGTATATAATTTCAACAGACTTGAAAATGTATTTACTGAAAGGAAGGTAACTTTATTTCCAAACAATTGATCTTTAAAAAGAGAGGTTGCCTTAGTTTTGCTGAAATATGGTATATCGGTTTTAAGGGGAAGAGGGGAATTGCCTTCCTTTGGGGTAAATATAATACTTTTACAGTCACTTTTTCACTCATATGCTTTATGGTGGCTTACAGGAGAGAAATAACTACAATATAAAACTTAACTGAAAAATAACCCAAACAGAATCCTACACAGAATTCAGCAGAACATCTCAGATAAATTCTAACATGAAAAATAATATAAAGCTAAAATAGCTAATGGAAGAATAATGTCCCTTGGAAAAGAGTTTCAAGAAGGAAAACACTGGCACTTCTGAAACTGTCTCTTCGTTCACCATTTAAGATGTCTTAAACACAACAGTCAATGGAGTTGTGTATATCATAATTTTATGATATACAGGTAATAACATTGCATTAGAATTGAATGTATTATCTGGAAAGAACTATTTGGTGAGGAAAATAAATGCTAGAAAACAAATGGAATTGTCACTTTGAGAGAATTTACCTGATGCCTAACAAATGAGTAATTAAAACTTGATGTGCCAGGGCCACCTCTTCTTTTAATTTGGATATGGAAGTCTTCGGCAGCCTTTCAATACCAAATTCATCACTCATTGAATTTATACTGTACTATCAAGGAGGAAGAGAGATTCTTCTTTCTCAGGTGCCAAAATAATTTGATTAGTCTTGGATTCGATGGTCTTTAATTGGAGTGGGAATTGTGCTATTTGCTACTTTGTCTCAGCAAGCAGCAATGTATACTAAACCAGGTGGACAGTTCTTACAAAAGGCACTGTAAACCTATTTTGTTTTTTTCTTTGCAATAAGAGATGTTGTGAGACAATGGAAGGCAACATCTGAACCCCATTTCAAGTTCTGTGAAAAATGTAGGACAATTACTAAAGTTGTGCAAATTCTTTGAAAAGGAATTGAAGTCTGATGTCCTACAAAGCACCTTCTTTTGAATTGTCAGAGATGGGGTTAGGATTAGGCCAGAAGTATTCACAAAAGCAAGCTCATCTTGCCAAATACATATTAGATAACCTGGTAGTGCCACTCTGATTTTTTTTTTCCTGAATTAGCCATGCCAGTGCAGCAGACAGTTCAGCCTGGGAAAAAAATGAAACCACTTATAAAACTGACCTTTACAGACATTGCCATTATAACCACTTACAGAAAGACTCTTGGGACACAGGCTTGGCCTGTGGGAAGCAGCCTTTTAACTGTGACTAGAAAATAGCTCCTTTTGTGTATTTAAAAGGGCTGCCTAATTCCATTCTAAGTATCTATTAGGAAAGGCAATGATATAAGTTCTGAAATAAAGGAAGAAATTTAGGAGTTTGAGTTGTCATCTCAATCATCTCCCTTCAATTACTCCTTATTCAAAAGTATTTTTCTCTAAAGGTAGCTATCTGTATAATCCCAAATAGATTTATTGTAAATTAGAATGCCCATCAGAGAGTTGCAAAGGTGAGAAAAACCTGATTTCTCCCACCAAGTTATAGCTTCCACCATCTCACAACTGTAGGGAAAGGAATTACTTTGGCTTCACCAATCTAGGAATTTTCTTATGACTTCTCATTTCACTTATTTTGGCTCTGTTTTTCAAATACTAGTGCAGTGATGGAGAATCTTTTAGAGACCGAGTGCCCAAACTGCAACCCAAAACCCACTTATGCATCGTCGGGTGCCGGGTGGGTGTGGCCCATTGGGTGGGTGTGGCCCATTGGGTGAGTGTGGCCCACTCACTCAATGGCGTGGCTGCAGTGGTAACAGCAGACTGGGTGGGACTAAAAAGTTCAATCGATCAATTCCAACTTTGCAAGATCTTTTTTTCCCCGCAAGAAGTTAAAATTGACTGATTGATTGAACCTTTTTTTTTTTGTACACAGTGGCAGAGGCCTAAAGCGAAAAGGTTTTATAAAACCCAGCTGAAGGCCTAGGACTGGTGCGATGGTGCGCGTGCCCACAGAGAGGGCTCTGAGTGCAGCCTCTGGCACCCGTGCCATAGGTTTGCCACCACTGTCCTAGTGTATGCAAAATAAACCCAACATTTCTCTGATAGTCTCTCTAGTTTCCATGTTACCACAGTTCCTCGAATTGACATGGGTTCCTCAGCTCTCATAGCACTGTTTCTGTTGTTATTTCTATCTAGCACAGATATAATTTTCTCAGCATTTTATTGTTAATGCATCTGAAAAGTGCGGAAGAGAATAATAAGCATAGAAATATAGTTAATTAAATAAATTAGCAAATTTCCAAGTTGTTACTTAAGCTGCATAATGAAGAGCCAGATTATAACTATAGTGATTGAATGTCTTGAACAAACTGCCTTCATCCTTATTTAAAACAACAAATTTACTGGCTCTTGACTTAAATTATACTTTGAGAATATCCATCAAAATGAATGGGACAAGTAAGTTATGGCTAACCCTTTCTCACTGCTTTCATGATTTCAGTTTAAAGATGAGTAATCTGAAATTAATTCTAAGAACAATTTACTACTACCCATTGCCTCATCATAATACTCTCTTTTTTCTCAAGACAAATTTAGAATGTAGAGTCCAGATCTGAGACTGAGCAAAGGGGCATCCTATCTGTAAGGTCAAAACAAAAGGAATAAAGTAGAGCAAATCCTACCAATCAGCATCACATTCCTGATAACCAGAAGCTGTACAAGAAGCTTTCCATGGACATGTATAGGAAGCAGTATGACCTCTGAAAATCTAATTCAAATGAGAAATCGTGGGATTGTTGCTGTCTAGATCAAGCAACACCAAAGAGACTTATGGGTAAAAAAAATAAAGTTCCTGAGAATTGCAAATATTAAGCTATGGGAAGAGATACAATTCAAGACTCATCTCACGCTTTCCAAATTATCCTATGTATACTGAACAAAACAAATATATTTATTTTATTTCAGGGCAATAGAGATTTGCTTGTTTTATTAGTTTTGAAATATCTGAACTGCGGATGAACTGCAAAACATTTGACAAAGAACAGCACTTTGTATGATGATTTCTGGAAGAGAGAGAGAGAGAAAGAGAGAGAAAATTAAATACAACTTAGTTTTTTTTGTCTGCTTTTAGTTCTTTTCTCATCCTCTCTCATTTCCTAGATATTTTTTTCTTTTTTGCTCTGCTCACTCGGAAGATTAGTATAGTGCTGTTAGTTTTTTCCTTTTTCCTCTTATTTCTTCATTGTATACATGATCTTATATAATTGTATTTAAAATTGTAAATTTTATATAAATCTTTTGTTATCTTTATTTTTGAAACAAAAGGTAGTCCTCATTTACCGACCACTCAACCAGCAACCATCAGAAGTTATGACAGTACTGAAAAAAGAGACTTATGACTGATCCTCTAAGTTGTGGCCATTGCAGGATCCCCCTGGTTGTGCATGCTTAACAACCAGCATGCATTTACACTTATCACAGCATCTGGTGATCACTTTGTGACCTTCACAGCTGGCTTCAAAAAGGAAAGTCAGTGAGGAAGCCAGCAGGGAGTCACAAATCAGTCACATGACACATAGCATGTAATCATCTGAATTGTTTTGCTTCATGACTGCAGGTAGAACTGATGAACTGATGTTGTAAATAGGTCATGGTCATGTGATGTTTCACTTTATGATCACCTTTCTTAGTAATAGCCCCAAATGTGATGGGTAAGTGAGGACTACCTATATATAATGTTTATATGACAATGATATGATTATATTGTTATTTTGTTTCTAAGTAGTGCTATAGATGTTATATATATAAACAATACTATAATATTTTTAAATAAATATTCATTTAAATGTTTCTGAAGTTTAACAAAACATTTTCTTAAAAGTGTATAACAGATGTATAAAATGTAGTAGTATGAAAAAATGTACAGAAAAGATTTTCTCTCTTGTAATATCAAAGTTTAGAGGATTATTTAGGGAAACTGAAGTATCTGTTCTTACAGCACATAATTAAACTATGGAATTGTCTAGGATGAAATGTGCTTATATCATGTTAGAGAATGGATTGTTCAAATATGCAGTAAATCAGAATATTGACTATTACTCATGATGACTTTTTATTACTATCAATATCAACACATCTCAGTTTCTATACAAATACAGAGAACAGCTTCATCACTAATATCTTATACTTATGCATCTCCTGACATAATATATCATATATATCTTTGGTCTGATCTACCACAGCTTTTCTTTCTTTTTTAATAATATTTTATTTTCTAATTTTACATTTAGGTATGTAAAAAGCAACATGGTGACTGGGTTAATGAATAGTTCAATAACACAAAAATCTTTAGTACAAATCTCAAATTACAACATCAAATATTTCCTCTCTTTTTCCCTTAATATCTACTATCTCGTATTTAAGCTAATACAGTTCTTATTATATCAACTAAGTGAAAACATCATTATTACATTTATCAATAAATTTTTAGCTTATACATATCTTAATTACTTTTACATTCAATCTTTATAGACAATCAATGTCCTGTTATTTTCCCAATTTTTAGTTTCCCATCAATATTCAAATTTAACATTTGATAGTTATAATTTCCAGGTTTTAGGTAACCAAAGTTTCCCTTATCTCAATTCATAACAGAATCTAATATTCAAAATACACATCTTATCTATTTGAGTATAGTCTTATTTATTTTCCACCATATTAAATCATCTAATTAATAATACAGTATCCTCTTCAATAAATCAAAACCATTATATATATATATATATATATATATACCGTATATATATTTTCTGGGTTAATCAATAAATCAAACATATTCATATTTTTTTCTTTTGGGTCTAATTTTTAAATATTAAACAAATAGAATCCTTATTTTCAACTAATTTCCAAATATTTTAAATTTAATGACCAAAATTCCCCTTATCTCAACTTCTCCCTTTAACCCTCTAATTAGTAATATGAAATCCCCTCTAATACATCAAAACCCCAATTTTCTTCAGCCTTATTCTGGCTTTCTTCCTTTGCTAACTGGCCTTCCATGTCAGTGCTGTTAAATCATCAAATAGATCTGCCTCTATTATTATATATATTATTTGAAATAAGAGAGGCCATTTAGTTGCTATTTTTTGGAAGGGCTACCCCATTTGTGTTCATTAGATCATCTCCCTATTATTCCAATTCCCCATGATTGTCCTGATATATTTATCTTCCATTCAATCTGTTCTTCTTCTTTCTCCTCAAATTTCTTCTGATTTATATAGAAAGTCTTTTCCATTTTCAGTGGTGTCACACCCTTTTCTGGATTTTCCATTAACTGTATTTGTTGGTCAATTGAGTCCTCTGTCTTAGTATTTGATTGGTCCACTTCTTCTGTTATATTCTGCGTTGTTAGTTCTTTGGTTGTAGTCAAAATTTGAGTTTGTATATCTAAGCTGGCATCTTGGTTTTTTATGTTGCATCTTATTTTGTCACAAGCTGAAAAAATGGTTTCATGTATTGCTTTCAACATGGAAAGAATCTTTTCCTGGTCTTCATCCATATTCTCTTAATAGTGTGTTAAGCTGAGGACTTTAAAATCAGACTAATGTGATACAAATGAGCATGAATTTTCCCAACAATACTTCATTTAGTAATTGACAAGTTCCATGACCAATTTTATTTTATATTAAATTAATGATAAACAAATGGAAAAACTAAATTTCATAAAGTAATGAAATCATCTTTTTTCCAACAATTCCTGGGGGCCCCACGGAATTGCTGAAGGCATTTGTAGAAAAAATGGATGGCTGTAGGCCAGTGTTTGGCTAGAAGCAGTTTATATTCTTAGAAGTAGGCTAATATGATTCAGAAGCTAAAAGATTAGAAGGATACCATCTTCATCTGTTTCCCTTATGAAAACTGATGGCGAATATAATAATATATTCTCAAAATTCCAGAAGTATCCCTGGCACAAAAGTTTAAGTATCCTAGAATATAAGGCTTTGTATGTATTGTTATCAATTACAATTGAAATAATAACATTTCAAATAGAAATAGTTCCTACTAAGCTATGAGGTCCTTCTAAAAAATTCCTTTCTGATTAGGGAAGAAATGGTGAACTGACGATGGCTCTGAAAAGCAGAACCAACCATCATGGCAGAATGAAAAGCTGGCAAGTAGACCAGCTCTTTCATAATTCTTCTCTGGACAAGAAAGGATTTGATATCACCCACAACTGTTCCAGATGGCTGCTCCTCATGAAGAGACTGCAAGATAGCAGATTTAGTGCTCTGAGAGACGACAGAATAACCATCCTGCTCAAACAACAATCAGCACCTTTGAAAGGACACTTTCTTTTCTAATCACTTTCAGAAATTGCTTGTTAAATGCTGTTCAGCTATTAGGAACATTTAGATCAAAATATTTTACTGTACCACGTGAGTTACCTTCAACCTTTAGTGAAAAAAATAAGATTTCAAAACTGGACACTGGAGAAAATAGAAGGAACTAAAATTACAATTAAAGGAGAAGAAACTTAAATTCAACTTACAACTACAGAATGAAGCAAAATAATTCAGCAGTGAAAATAATGGACATTTTTCAATCAATTCACACAGAAATTAATTTTTAAAAGTGATTGTGTCTAATAGATTGTGTCTAAAAGAGGAACAAGTTCTACCTGACAAGATCAAGACTGAGTTGAAAGTAGATTTATAAATGATAGGCTATAATAATGACATTGAAAAACATGTTACATTGAACATACAAAATAAACTGGCTGATATCTTAATAATTAAAAGGAATGTACAAACAACAAATGAAGAAAGTGACCTGGATAATTTTCCTTTGTGGGATTTACAAAATATGCTTGTTATGTTTTGAAGAATTTTGTAAGGAGTGACAAAAGATAAGAAACCAAGTTCTATGAAAGTGAGAAAAAAATGGAAGGAATATAAAGTTGGTTTATTTGATCAAGGTTAACATAGGTATGTTGTTATTTCTGTTAACTCTTAATGGGCTTTGATTGACATTAGGACTGAAATGAAGATGCTTTATAGATTTGTTTATAGATAAGAGGATATATGAAAAAGATTATTTGCTGTATTTTAAGAGAAGGTAATAAATTACTAAAATTGTTTACACTTTTGAAGAAGGTGGAAATGTCATTTTATATATTTATTTTCTTTTTTTTTACTATATTCTTCTTTTCTTTTCTTTTCTTTTCCTTTCCCCCCCCCCGCATCTTCTACTCTTTTTTTGGTTTATATTAGTTTGTATTATTGTAATTATAGTCCTTAATTCCTTTCTTTGAGAAAGTTATACCAAATATGCTGAGAGCTTTCAAAGGAAATAAGGAAAAAAATAGTCTAAATTTATTGCTTAAATACACTTTCACTCTGCTGCCAGATCCTGCCCAGAATTTTTACCATTCTCCATGTGTGCCTTGTTTGCTTACTCACACCCATAAGAGGGCAGTGTCGAGTCCATAAAATGTCTATGACTCAGGGGTTCTCAACCTTGGCAACTTTAAGACTTGTGGACTTCAACTCCCAGAATTCCTCAGCCAGCATAGCTGGCTGAGGAATTCTGGGAATTGAAGTCCACAAGTCTTAAAGTTGCCAAGGTTGAGAACCCCTGGTATGCCCTTGTTGGATAATTGTGCTGGGGTGGGGGAGGGGGATACTGTTCTGAATGTTTTGTATTGGTTGCTTCATTTACTTTAGAGGAGGTACCATTTATGTTTTAATTTAGAGTGTGAGATCTGGGCGGCTCATCTCATGTGAGATGGGCGGCAGTATAAATGGAATAAATGATAAAACCAGATAAAAACTGCTTCATCCTTGTTGTCCAACACAAATTGTATCAGAACAAGGAGGGAGTGGGAAGTCAAGAGTGTGAGGTGTGTGTGTGTAATGGGGAACGTTGAGACAACACGCAACTGGAGTTTTCTCATCATCTGCCACAAATGCAAAGGTTAACATTTCTTCAGATCCCCAAGATTTGAAAAAGTGATGGCGTCCCACCTTTGGACCCGATGGCTTGGTTGGCTCTTTCCGTGTTTAAACGTTGTGGCGCAAGAAGAGTCGCTTTTGTGGTTATAAGAGGTTTAACAAGAAGCCACCTCATAACCAGAACTTTTGGGGGACGATCTCATGATATCGGAACGCCCCGTTTTTTTTTTCAACTAACGTTGAATTCACGATTGAGCATGGAAGGGCGGCACCAACCAGCTGTTCTGTCCAATGGCAGCCCACCTCCCCGGAAAGGCGTCTGATGCTCTGTGAAGGTCCGGTCTGCAACCAAAGCCTGTTTTTTTCGTTCCCCGCTGAGATCTTTACAGCCGTTTCAGCTTCAGTCGCGGGAATGTCGGTCGTGGCAACCAAGAAGGAGTCCGAACTTTCCGGCCAGATCGAAGACTTCGTGATGCTTCTGAAAAGAGGCGGAAAGTTGCCGCGTTCAGGCGAGGTGGCCCGACGGACGGTGGGGCTGCTGCGGAAGATCGTGGCGAATGGGCGCTGGGACAATGCTGGTGAGCAAGTGGGGTAGGCACAGGCTTAGATATGCCCTCGCGGGCTGCTGGATTCAGCTTCTTTCCCTCGATCTGGTTTTATTCCCGGCTCGGCATAAAACAGAAAGCACAGCTAATTACTTTCCAAGACAGAAAAAGTGAAAATACTTCTGAAGTCTTAATTCAGTCGGTTTCTTTGATGCTCCTCTGTAATAGGTTCAGTCAGTGAAATACACTATTGTTTAAGCCTGCTGCAAGGCATATAATTTTTTCTTTCCACCAAGAAAAATTCAATTGCGATGGAAGTTTGTTCTGTAGAAAGGCTAATTGTAAAATTCCAGTGTTTTCTTTCTCCAATCCGTAGATGACGAAATGTACCGGTATCTGTCAAAATATTCTCTGGTATTTGGAACTGAAGCTCTGAAGGTAGAGGAGTCATAAGTGACTTCATTGGCATGGATACATCCGTTTCTAAAGAGTTTCAAACTATGTGTCAATAACGTGTTTTGCAGAGATGAGGATGGACAACTTAAAGTCCACCCCAGGCACCTGATGTATCATCCATGTTTTCTTGAACAAGCTTGCAAAGTTTCCTTTCCCCTTTATTGAAGCATGGAAGAGATGGTGCTCTTAACGATGGTTTACCAAATTAATTTAGTTGCTTGGATATTTACACACTGAATTAATTAATCATATGGGTTGGGCTAGGTTAATTATAATGAACTGGCTAATTTGTGTTTAAAGATATTTTGTGAATATAGCATCCTCAAAATATCCTTTCCATTTTAGTTTCAGAGGTAATTTAGGGAAAGATGACCGAAGAAATGATAAAATCTCAAAACAAAGTGTATTGAATATAAAGTAAATACTATTCCCAGGCAGTGAAGGTAGCAAAGAAAGCTTATTCTTTTACTATCATAATGACTACATAGAATAAATTTTAAAAAGTAGTTTTAAAAAATATTTTTAGCTTTTGACATCTCCTGCAGACTGTGCTGATACCCATGAAGTTTCTACGATAAATTGTTCATAGTTAAGAGCCATTAATATTTAATATTTAAAAAAACTGATATGGAGGTTTGTCAAAGTTGAATAAAACTTACTGAGGAGTATCTTGTGAAAGATACTGCCAGTCAAAATGAAGAAGTTGTTGGTCAGTAGAAAACTGGTTTGGATATTGAAATTCAGTTTAATCTGGAAGTAGGCCTGCTTTCACTTAAAGATAGCTTCATAGCTTGGAACATTCCTGAATTCTTTGCTTTCCCTTGCCTCTAAAATGGCTCCACTATTGTTAATATATCGCCACTCCCTGGGGCCCCCCAAGCCTGATGATATAGCTAAGTCTTGAGAGACTTTAGAAAAGTTAAGAAAGATGGAAGCAGCCTGATATCTCATTATGCCCTGTAGTGTATAATCTTGACCTTGATTGGTTGATTAAAATTAGCAAGAATAGTGTCTGGTTTAAACAAGCAAGTCATGGAAACTCTTATTTAGATAACTGCATACACATAATGTCAAGTAATAGTATAAAAGCCCCATGTTAAAGGTTGATGATAAAAAGTCCAGTTAACTGAGAAGATAGAGGAATAGAATATAAGTTAAGTAAGTATGCAGGGGAAGAAGCAGGGCTTTTTTTCTCATAGAACGCCCAGAACAAAGTTCTGGCACCTTTTCTGGATGGAACCTTGTAGGGTAGACAAGACGGGTTGTATGACTTGTGTGAGTTCCGGCACCTTTTTTTTTTTTTAGAAAAAAAGCACTGGGAAGAAGTAAATTGAACTGTAGATATATAAGGGAGATGTATCTCCCTCTCATTTCAGGAGAACTAATGAACTTGATTCGAAAGGAAGGTAAGAGAATGAGTGCAGCCCAACCATCTGAAACCACTGTAGGTAACATGGTGAGACGAGTGTTGAAGATAATTCGTGAAGAATACAGCAGGTAAGTTTGCTTTAGCTTGTTCTATTTTCACTAATTTGGCACTCTCTGAGAAGATATTTTCTGTGTAATATTAATTTTGAGGAATCAAAATCAGCCTAACCTCATTTATGTTTCCTAATATTTTTAACTTCGATTGTACAAAGGAACGGTTCACATTTCTTTGTAGGCATACTTTTGCAATGTGCACCTTTGCAAGCTGTTAAACCTTGAAGTTATTTAAGAATGCACTACTTTCCATACGGTTCATCCTGTATTAAAGCTGTTTTCTTAAGCCTATTTTGTTTGCTTGATATTCTGTTACTGTTAAACAATGAGTAATGTTCCTCCCAGAGACATGACTTTTAAAATTCTTAAATCTTTTGAAGAAACCACACTAGCAAATAGTATAAACTTCCATCAGGATTACATTTTCTCACTTTGGATTGAAATGATTTGTTCCACAGGCTCCGAGGACGTAGTGAGGAGAGTGACCAGCAAGAATCTCTTCACAAACTTCTGACCTCAGGAGGTCTCAGTGAAGATTTCAAGATCTGCTATCAGCCACTAAGGGCCAATATTATTGATGCCATTAGAGAGCTGCTGCTTGAACTTGGTAAGAGAAGCTGGTGGTAGAATAGGAGAAATTAGAAATTAGATAATTCCTAGTAAAATAAGATTTTTGAATTTACATCCTAGATTGGAGCATTGAGCTGCGTTCCAATCAGCAGAAAGATCTCTTCCATTTAAATGGGAATACAGTAGAAAGAGTTTAGTGCTAGTTGCATTTAAACAATGCAAAGGCAGTATAGCCTGATTTGTGAACTGGACAATACTAAGAAATAATTGCCTTGTATTGTATGGAACAACCCCTGCAGTAAATATTTTGTCTGTGCAATTTGAAGACATTAAGCAGGTTGTATATAATAGCCTTTTCTCCAATTTTAATTGCAAAGACAAATTAAGTTGTGTAATGTAATATACATTAATCTGTTAAAAATCAACAGAATCTTACCTGATTTTAAATAAGATGTTGGCATATTGTAAAACAAAATACTAGCGTCCAAAATTTACATAGTTTTCAAGAATGCTTATGCGTTTCAGACAGTTTTAGAAAATAAATTATGGAATTCTGGCCAGCTGGGAATTCTGGGAGTTGAAATTCATACATTTTAAAGTTGCTGAGATTGAAAAATACTGATATAGAGCAATCCAAATGGGTTTTTAAAATGTGCAATACACCCAACAACTATTCTTTTAAAAAGTCTACATTATAATCTCAAAATTCTCTTGTGTCCATCAGAGTAAAAAAAAAAATTGCCTATGCCTACCCTATGCATTCTGTCAGCAAATATTTAGGTGGTCTTTTAAAAATGTCTTTAAAACATTCTACTTTGGGCTTTTCCAACCAATTCTTATTACTGTATTCCAGTTATTCATGACTACTGATTCTATCAATTGAGAATTCTAGGAAATGTAGACTTATCTATTAAGTAAGTCTTCATAACCATCTAAGTTAGATTAGAGATTTATGTATAGGAAATTATGAGAAATGTTGATTGATGTCTTCCAGGCAAATTTGTGTTGTCTGTCTCTTCTCTCATGACTCGATTTCCTTTCCTTGTAGAGAGCACTACCGAAAATATTTCCACCCAGGCTTTGGAACACATCCATTCCAATGAGGTGATTATGACTATTGGTTATTCACGCACAGTGGAGGCTTTCCTGAAAGAGGCAGCACGTAAAAGGAAATTCCATGTCATTGTGGCTGAATGTGCACCCTTTTGCCAGGTAAAGGCTTGTTTTGTGACAATTTCTTTGCTCTTGTTTGGTGTTAATGCTTAACATGGAACATCATTTAAAATAAAAATATACTATGATAAAATGTGTAGACTTGGTGAAGTGGAAATGCAGTGTTGCTTACCCAATTAAAAATTACCCAGCCAGATATCTCACTGCATTTTCTTTCTTTTGCTGAACTTACTGGAATTGTTTGTGTGGCCTAGCTTGATAATATGCATTTAAGAAGCTTCAGAATGCGTAGCTCACAATGTTTACTTCTTGTATCTCCCCAAATATTAATCTGTCCACATCTTTTATTTCCTTGCAGGGCCATGAAATGGCTGTCAGTTTGGCTAAAGAGAAAATAGAAACCACAGTCATGAGTGATGCCGCCATCTTTGCTGTCATGTCTCGAGTCAACAAGGTGGGCTTCTTGGAGTTGACTTTGCCTCTTTAGAGTTGACATGTTTTCTTGTTGCTGGTAAAACACTGAAACATAGACTTTCATAGGTGTATCTTGCACATTGTATTGTTGGTGATTCAGTATCATACCAATTGTATCTTTATCCAGATTTCTTTTTACAGGTGGTCTTCGACTTCTGGCCAATTGCTTAGAAACCAAAGTTTCGACAGCCACATATGCATATCCCATGGTCACGTGATTGCATTTTGAACTCTTGGCAACCAACTCACATTTATGACAGTTTGCAGCATCCTGCAGTCATGTGACCACAATTTACCATGTTTTTTCTGTCAACCAACATTTAGATTATGATGTAGAAAAAGAATATTTATTAATCTTATGTAGATTAATTTTTATTTTGTTATGACAAGCAGTTTTCATTGTCCCCTTGTATTTTGCAGGTTATCATTGGAACAAAAACCATTTTGGCCAATGGCGCATTAATAGCTGTCAGCGGAACTCATACTCTGGCATTAGCAGCCAAACACCATTCTACCCCTCTCATTGTCTGTGCACCCATGTTCAAACTCACACCACAGGCAAGTGCATTGATTTTTGAACAGTGTCTTTGGTTCAGAGAAATACAAAAGTGCCAGTGTGATGATATAAAGATAAATAAGAATGCACTGGAAAAATGGGATCCTGCTAGTGGTCTGCAAGCAAGCAGTGTACTTTTCGGAGAAGAATCTGAGTCAGTGAAACGATGAGCTGTATGATGTATTTTTCTAACATAATTTATGGCACACAGCAGGGATTCTCAAACAGTGGTTGTGATCTCCCCATCCCCCATCCCATCCCCACAGGTTGCTAGCAATTTACAAGGTGGGACTGCTAGTTTTAAAACGCTGATCAGTCCTTTGGCAAAGTAGGAGTACTATCAAAACTTTCTTCAGGTTTAACTGAAATTGACAAAATGCTTGCTCAGTTAAAGTGAGGAACAAAACCCTGGGTAAGTTCTGAGAAATGGTTAAATCTTTGGATCTAACCATCTATCAAAAACAGTGGGCAATCAAAACAGGTTTTTGAATTCATTTATTTTGTTTTATTTACAGTAGGATTATAGAGAAATATTTCTCATTTGAGGGGATTGTAGTGTAATGAGGTTTGAGGTCCCCTAATGTATGTTACAGAGCAGGGGAATATTCAGTAGATGAGATTATGTCTAATCCTTCTCTGTCTCTTGCTGTTCTCACTTTCAGTTTCTTAATGAAGAGGATTCATTCCACAAGTTTGTCTCTCCACAGGAAGTACTGCCTTTTACAGAAGGTAAGTTCTTTGTTACTTGAGACATATGGAGAAATATTAATTTTATCACTTAAGAGAGCACAAAATGTGGATCCTGGCCCTGTTCAGTTTTTCCAAGTGTGATCCTCATTATGTTGTGTAAAATTAGTCAGCCTTCAGATTGGAGGCACTTGTTTACAACTTGGAATTTAGGATATGAGCCGTGTTTGTGCAGTGATTAGAAAGCAGTACTGCAGGTTATTTCTGCTGTCTGCCACCTATAGCAGCTCGATTCTCACCGGCTCAAGGTTGACTCAGCCTTCCATCTTTCTAAGGTCGGTAAAATGAGCACTCAGATTGTTGGGGGCAATAGGCTGAGTCTGTAAAACACTTAGGGCTGTAAAGCACTGTGAAGCGGTATATAAGTCTAAGTCAGCGGTTCTCAACCTGTGGGTCGCGACCCCATTTGGGGTCGAACGACCATTTCACGGGGGTCGCCAAACACCGTAGTCCGCCATTTTTTGGGGGGTCGGCCATTTTTTCCCCCTTTGCGATCCGGGGCGCCGCGCATGCGCGATGCGGGCCCGCCATTTTTTTTTTGGTCGGCCATTTTTTTGGGGGGTCGGCCATTTTTTTCCCCTTTGCGATGCGGGCCGTTGCGCCGCGCATGCACGAAGCGGGCCCGCCATTTTTTTAATTTTATTTTGGTCAGCCATTTTTTTTTGTCGGCCATTTTTTTCCCTTTTGCGATGCGGCCCGTCGCGCCGCGCATGCGCGATGCAGCCCGTCGCGATGCACCCCGTCGTGCCGCGCATGCGCGATGCAGGCCGGGGTCGAGCCCCGGAAAAGGTTGAGAACCGCTGGTCTAAGTGCTATTGCTATATGTAGCATCCAAACTTTTCTAATGAAAATTCTCATCATGGAACCACTCTGGCAGCTGGACTATATGAACAAATTAGCTAGATGGAACTACCAGTTGCCATGTTTTCATTGGTGCTTATGCTCCAACACTTCTTGTTTCCTTCTGTAAATCAGTGGGAGGGAAAATACCTATGCTAGTCTGAGGGGCTGGTAGATATTCCATCTAGTCTCAGAACTTCAAGGGATAATAGAAGTTTTAGGTAAGCAGTCTCCCCTTCTAGCAATGTCTTGTTTTCAGGGAGAATACCAACACACATAGACTTATGCCTGTAACTAAGTTCTCAGTTAGTTGAATGCATTTACATTGAAAGTAGGTCTTTAAACTATTTTTCAGTAGTTTCAGTGGACCTAAGGGCAAATAATTTACTCTAAATAATATGAGAGTAAATTTATTTTTACTCTGGGTTTTTATAACTGCTGGTCAACCAATCTCTTTTTTGTGTTATTGGTCATTTTTCAAGCATGTAAATCTTTTTCTTTCAGGAGAGATTCTATCAAAGGTCAATGTTTACTGTCCAGTTTTTGACTACGTTCCTCCAGAACTCATCACACTCTTCATTTCAAACATTGGAGGCAATGCTCCTTCTTATATCTATCGTCTTATGAGCGAACTTTATCATCCTGATGATCGTGAACTTTGAAACTTTGCATTATGGGCTTAATTTATTTCAACATAAATGGATGATATAACAAATACCAATATTTTCATTGGGGAAATAAATAAACTACAGAAAATGAAAGTGTTTCTTCAAAAGCATTTTTTTTAACTGCACTATCTCTATCGGCATGATAATTCCTTGTGTTCTAGGTTTCTTCCAATAACTTTATTAGTAATATCCCACAACATTCTAAAGTCTTCATAAGCCAGTGCCATACTAATTCAGGAATAGCCAATTTAAAGTCCCCCAGGTACTTTGGATTTCAGTTCCCATAAACATCTGCTTTTATGGTCAGTGACAAGAATTGTGAGAACTGTACTCTAGTTTAAAACATTTGGATATCAGAATTGCTTATCTCTGAAGTCATGAAAGAAGGCATTTCTCTTAAATAGTTGGGAAAGGTTCTCTAGAATACATAGAAAAAGCTTCAAAAAGGAGATAGAAAAGAAAACCGACTAAATATGAAATGGTAGTTACCGGTACATTGCTTCTTAACCTATAGCGTAGGAGCCTGTTCCCACTTTTGGTTCATCTAGAGTTAATAGATAGGTAATCTATGATGCATGTTAGCAATAGCAAAATGATGGAAGCCTGTTTTTAAATAGCAATTTGTTAAAAAGTACAAGCTGCACTAGAAATTTAGCTCCCTTTATGAAACAAAACATGAGAATTATTGCTTAAGTCAGAGTTTTGCTGAACTTACTGCAAATATGTGAACTACTTTGGTAAAAAGAGGCAAGGATTCATTTTTTTAAAAAAATAATACTTTTTGTTTTCAAATCACCAAAACAGTTCCAGTGCATATGAAATTACTCCATGTTCCACAAGAGAACAGATTTTTGGCTCCCACACAGACGTTCCAAAGTATTAGACTGCTTTCCAAATATTGAATTTTCATCTTCCATAATACCAGGGAATTCATAGTACAAAAATGAAAGTTTAGATAGCATCTGTATTCATAGAACTGCTGAGGCTTCAACTTCAAAAGTAGATTCTTTTTCTTTCCCAAAAAGCTTCCAGGCTTTAACCATTTTTCTTAATTTGGCCAGATTAGGTTTTGGCTGTAAAGGAAAATAAATGCCAATGATTTAGTGACAATAATTAATTAAGAGAATGACTCAGACAATCCTCTATTACTAATTGGCATTCGGATTAACAAATGTTCAAATTTATTGCATATTATTTGGCATGAAATACAACAGGGATCAAAAACTTGCAGGCTATATATGACCTTCCTAAGTCTGATTTCTCCAGAATTTACCCTTAAATTGCTGTCAACTCTGCAGGATCCATAATGCAGTTTGTTGCTGAATTTTGATGGTAAACAACTGCGCAGTTTGAGAAACTATAAGTCCCCCAAACTAAAAAAGTATCCTTTGAAAATTTTGCTCTTTCAACAATATAGCTATATCTATTCTGTAACAATAACTGCTGGACAGATAGAGATGGAAACAGAGATACCCAATGTAGATTATTTTAAAGTGAGTGTTATGTTCCGTTATTGATGACAGTAGTTAGTGGTAATAATGACGCCAATATTGATAGATTATGTGCCATCAAATCAGTGCTGACTCTTAATAATTCTATGACTATCTGTCCCTAATCTGGTCCTTCACAATGGCACACTCATATAACTAAGTCTATCCATCTGGATGTTGGTTATCCTGCTTTCTTTCCTTCTACCTTTCTCAGCCTTAGAGACTTCTCTAGGGAGCTAGGACTTCGTATAATATATTTGAAGGAGAATAATTTGAGCCTGGTCATTTATGCCTCAAGTGAGAATTCTGGGTTCATTTGTTCAATGATGCATGTGGTTGTTTCCCTGGCTATCCATAGTATTCCCAGGGGTTTCTTCAACACCAAAAAAATCAATGGTCTTTCTATCCTGCTTCTTCAAAGTCCAACTTTTGCTTCTAAAATAAGTTGCATGAAATGCCACTGTTTGCATTATTTTGATCTTTGTAGATGTACACAATCCCAGCATCTGAATATCTTTTCCAAGGACTTTATTGCTACTCTACTAAATGCTAGTCTGCAGCATATTTCTTGACTGCTGTTCATTAATATTGCTCATAAAAGGCAAAAGCTATGTTCTACAACTTCTTTGTCAATTCTACGTTATTGCACCCAATTTGGTCTTTATATATAATTTTAGCCCCATTTTTCACTGGGTTCCTTGACTTTTATTACCAGAGTTTGGAGATCCTATATATTTCCAACTGTCAGAATAGAGTCATCAGCATTGTGCAAGTTATTTGTGTTTTTGTTCTCCAATTTTAATACCATATTCATTTTCTTCCAATCCCTTAATATATATTCAGCATACTAGTGATATCAATAATTATGATCATAGGGTTGTCTTCAGGAGTTTTAACAGCATCAAAAATGACAGATATGGTTGGATCAATCAAAATCTCAGCCCTTTTTGACCTACGCTGTGGGCACTACATGCATGTAAAAAAGGGGGGAGTTGATCATCTATTTGCACTCAACATTTTGATTCTTTTGACCACTGCTTCAGACATCTGATAAAAGTAACAAAAAAGAATGAAACTTAAAGATAACAAGGAACAAGGAAATTAATATGTATCTTCTTTTGCTATGCCTATATTGTTGCTTGCTAGCAGTGAACATCAATTATTATTAATAATGTGTTTGCTCCTTGCTCAATTTCAATGTCCCTTTTATTCCTTTGCAGGAATTACACAAAAAAGCTGTATATTCCCATATAAACACATACACAAATAATAATATTGGCTCAATTGTCCCAATTCTCAAATGAGACCATGTACTTTCACTATTAGTCTTATTTTTTTGTTTTGCATTAATTATGATTAATTAACGTAGTTCTTAATTAAGAGACTGTCAAAATTGTACTTTTATAGGTATTTTGGCATTTTCCTTAGTTGATTTTGCATGCAAAACCTGAATATTAGTTTACTATATGCCATTTTATAGTTTGCATAGGATAGGCATATTGAGAAAGCACTATTCAATGAACCAATATTATTTTTAGCTTTTCATTCCTGGACATATCCATATACAGTTCAAAAGTTATTATGAAATTAATCTTGACTCCTTCATTTAAGTGCATACTATATAAAAAAAGATAAGGATATACTGTTATATCTCAGTAGATAGTAGCATCTAGATCTTGGTTTATCTCAAGCTATGCGGGGTCAGCCCTAATTAGTACTTGAATAGAGGCTATCTGGAATTCCCGAGTTGTTGGCTAGACCAAAGGGAATTTGGGGAAAAAAATCATATTAGAGACAACAGTAGCAAATCGCTTCTATAACACTGACAGCAAAACTCAATGGATGTACTCACCAGGGATAAAGTTTGATTTAAGGACCTTTTTACCTTTACATTTTCAAAGAATGCACAGGCACAAAAATAGGAAAAGTAGCTATCTATTGACATGAATCACATTGTCTTTCCTATGGATATAATCCCTTGTGACACAAGATCTTTGGGGAATATCACACTTTGACATTCTTTCAATTGCATCTTACAGATTTAAAAAATTCTTCAGCTGACGTTAAATATCTTAGAACATTCAACAGCAAGAAGGGATTTTATTCATTTTTATTTACTTATTTAAACAATGTATAGAGCAGTGGTTCTCAACCTTTCTCAGGTTGAGACCCCACTTGCCCCACCCATGCGCGCCACGACGCAACCTGGGTGTGCGCGCATGCGCGCGCGCCGGAAATTTAAAAAAAATAAAAAAAATGGCGGCCGCGATGGGCGGATCCGCGCATGCACGGATCGGCCCATCGCACGCGCCGCGCATGCACGCATCCGCCCGTCGCGGGCCGCCATTTTGTTTTTTATATTTTTTTAAAAAAATTAAAAAAAAAAACAAAACAAAATGGCGGCCACGACGGGCAGATCTGCGCATGCGCGGATCGGCCCGTCGCACGCGCTACGCATGCGTGCATCCGCTTGTCGCGGTCCGCCATTTTGGTGTTTGTTTTTTTTTGGTGTGGTGGGTGGATCTGTGCGCGCGCAGCACGCGCGCGCCAAAAAAAATAAAAATTTTTTTTAAAAAAATAAAAAAATTAATTTTTTTTAAAAAAATTAAAAAAAAATTAAAAAAAAAACAAAATGGCGGCCGGTGGTGCCCGGCGACCCCCGCGAAATGGTTGCGCGACCCCAAATGGGGTCGCGACCCCAAGGTTGAGAACCACTGGTATAGAGTCACCTATCTCACAGCTATGATTCTATTTAACCAAGGCCCATTGTAGATGAAACTGACACAGTTTCAGCAGACTAAACAGTCAACACAATGTGCATCTTACATGCTCTGTGGCTTACCTGACTTTCCTGCTGCAAATGATCCACATCTGCAAGAGGCAACATGGAAGGTCTCCCATGAGCACACTGGAAAGGCAGTTGACAACGTGACAAAGAAGCCATAAGATGGCAACTTTCATCTAAAGTCAAGCTGTCATTGAATTTAATAGCACCTAAAAAGAATGAAGAGTAGGAGAGTTTTGTGGTGAAATATTTATTTCATCTTTTTTCCAAAAACAATTTATTTTCTTTATTTTTCTAAAAGAATTTATTTCCTCATTTTTCTGAAAAAAGGTATTTTTTTCAGAACAATTGATTTCCTCTTTTTTCCTTTTCCTTTTTTTTCCAAAAACAAGTCACATAGTTATGACCACTCATTTAATAACTTTTTAAAGTTACGATGGTGCTAAAAATTATTTATGACCAGTCATAATACAAGTATTTACAAGTATTTACAAGTATTGCGGCGGGGTTGCATGATCAAAATTCAGCTGCTTGGCAACTGGTATGTATTTATGATGGTTGCAGCATCCCAGAGTCATGTAATTGCCATTTTGTGTTAATTACAGGGGGTTTCTGACAAGCTAAGTCAATGGAGGAAGCCTGGTGTATCACTTAAAGATCATGGCAAAAAATGTAGTAAAATCAGTCATGATTCTGTACTTAGTGATGGAAATTCCAGTCCTAATTATGGTTGTAAGTTGAGAACTACCTGTGTATGGGGGGAGGTTGTGGATAACACAGCAAAAGAGTACTTGCAATATAGACTTCAGATTGCTAATGATGAATTAAAGGTCCAGTTTCATTTGGAATTTTAGCTTTGATTTAATTAGAATGAATTTTCTCACAAGAAAATAGTGTTTTGTTTTGAGATTTTGTGGTAAGGGGCCCTCAAAGGCTGAATACTAGAGGCAACCAGAGGATAAAGAAAAGAACAGCAGAATTCTATAATAAAAAAGTTACTGAACATTTTTTTGCCAATGTTTTTGAGCACATAGACTAACTTCTTGATAAAATGAACAAATGTTTTAATGAAGTTATAGAACAAGCTTTAACTGGTAATTCTGAAATTAGTTTGAAGAGAGATTTAACTGTGGTAAGCAGTGATATGGAGAAAGATATGGACATATAGCACATACTGATGATTTATTCCCCAAAGGAGAGGTACCAGGAAATATATTTGGATAATTTTTTCTTACTAGATATATAAAATAATTTTGTTAAGGTCTAGAAAGATTTCATGGAGACAGACACATGAAAGGATAAATATTGAAAGACTTGTGACTAGAAGAACAGATGAAAAGAAAACTAGTTCTGGGCCTTTTTCTGAGGAGATTAAAAAGTGTGACCCTTAAAAATTCAGGGAAGATATATAAAGTTGATTTATTCTATTTGGCTAAAAGAGGGAAATAGTTATAAAGATGGCTTATTCTAAAAGGCTAAAAAGAGAAAATAGTTATATCCTGTTTTTCTTATTGAACTTTTGCTAGCAAGGAATGACTGACAGTTTATATTTGCTTTTATTTATTTCATTTATAATTCCTCATAAAATTATTTGAAAAAATATTACATTGCAAAAAGAAATAAAAGATTAAAAAACCCAAATATTATATTTATGCAAATGCATCTGCTAGATCGTTAACCAATCTGGTTCTATGAACACAACCACTGGGAAACTAAGATATCTATGTAACCTGCTGAAACTGTAACATATACTCTAGGGCTGGCCTAGGTTTCCTCCCATACTGGGGACAGCCATTTGATCCAATGGATGTCTCTCTGGACTTCTCACTGTATTGCTGCTCACCCCACAAGCCGCCCACCATCTTTTGTTTGGTTCTTCCGCAATTACCTAGAAGTTTTCACTGGCAAAAACAGCTTTCTGATTAGCAAAATGGGACAAGGAAGAAAATTATAGTGGATTTATCCTTCTGAAATTTCTGATATCCTATAGCCTCAGATTACAAATTGGAATAAGCCATTTTGGTGGCATCATCTTTTGGCAGCTTCTCTGCTAAAGTGGAGAATATATATCCATATACAGGCAAAGAAGGAAGCCGAATGCTGGCTTGGGACCAGCATGCAGAGCTTCCTTCCCCTGCAAGAATTCCTCCATGAAGAATCAGCTATAATGTCTTTCATTTGCTAGAAAATCAAATGATCAAATTCCAGTTCAAATCATCAGGATTTTGTCAGGGGCACTTGGGAAAATTATACCCTGGTGAGTCCTGGGTGGGAATCAGAGAAGGCTCCAAGTGCAGGTGATAAAGGCTGGTTCTGTTTGCCTCCTGATTCAGAATTATTCAGAAAATTGACATACATCTAAAGCATAGCCAATGTGTAAATTGTGTCCCAAATTCTTCAGCAAGAAAAGTAATGGATCGCTGTTGTTCTCTTTTACTGCTGACTTTTCAGTGATAGCATGTTTGCTTCAGAACAAAAAGGCATAAAAATATTTTCCTTACCATGGCAGGCCTGGGAAGCTAGCACTTTCAGAATGGTTAATGGTAATGTCGCTTGTGCCCCACCAGTTGTCTGTAGTAACTGAAAACAGAAGGATATTACTTGATTTTCTAAAAATGTTTAAGAACGAAAAGTACTAGTTGTCATATAGAATGATAACTACAAATTACAACCTGTAGCCTTTGAAAACCTTAGTTATAGTGCCCGAATGTCAAAGGCTGCTGCTGAATTTTATTTTATTTTTTATTTTTTCATATGATAGAAGAAGAAAATAATGGGAAGTATTTAATTAAACTGTACTTAAATGAATTTGAGTTTAATAATATTATGTATAATTTTAATATACCTAAATTAAATTTATGGAGTTTGTCCTACATACATCAACTTATTTCCAGCATGTTATTCAGAAACCCTTGAGGTAAAAAGGTTGCACATGTTATTAAAATTACTGATCTGGAGTCATGTTCAACACCGGCAAACAGATGAATTTGATACAACTTTTTATTCCTGATGCTGATTTTGTAATTGTTTTCCTCTATAATTATTCACATTATAAAATAAGAATCAGTTTGCATAAACCAATTCACTGATTACTTTTTTAATGGTATATATAAATGTAACTCCGTTCTCAAATCTTCACAATAATCCATGCCATGGTTTTTCAAGTCACTTATAGAAATTCTCTTTGATGGCAAATAAAGATGGATTCCCTAGTTAAATAATTAAATTATTCTGGAAAATTCTTGCTCTCTGAATATGCTTTTTTATATTAAGCAACATAATGAATAAGCGAATTCAAGTGCCTATTTTGGCTACTGATGAAAACAGGAACCTACCAAAATTTTAAAATGTATAGAAAATCAAATGTAGTACATGTTCTCATTTTAAATTTAATTAGTAAAACATTTCCATCTCATAGCATTCTTAAAATACATACATATATTATCTTCCAAAGACCATACCTCAATTTGTTCTTGAATTAGCTCCTGAAAAAATATAAACAAAATATTGAATTAGCTCCTGAAAAAATATAAACAAAATATGATGTCAGAATTCAGTTTCTGGTTCATGTTCACAAAGAAATGTTATCATCTAAAAAAAGATTATCAGATAATAATAACAGAAGTATCAGAATACAATGATATATACTTTAAATTTTAAAAAATACAAGTTCTCAGTGAATTCTTTGTAAAAGCCACTATTATCAGAAACTGCGTATATTTTTTTTCCACAGTAATTGTTTGGACACATACACATAAACCAACTGGAGGGGAAAATAGGTCATAGCTCACTTCTTTATTAGAAAGGCTACAATCAAGACCAACTCAGAAGTAGCAGGGTTATCCTTATTAACAATGAAGACTTCAAGACAATTCTTGGAAGTGCTTTTCTTTTTTTTTTTTGAGCCGAACAACTAAAAACCTAAAAAAAAACCAAATGGTTGAACAGCTTTTTCAAAGACCAGACATGCTGCAAGAGAACATCTGATTTCCACAGATCATCCTGGCCCAGAATTGCTAATCGTTAACTTTAGTCTAAAACAAAAGCAATTAAAAGCATAAGTTTTCTCACTCTACGTGTTATCTTACATTTTCAGGATTTTATCCAGACTTCTAGCGTAAAAGTAAAATATTGAACAATTGGAAGATAAATTTTTATGTAGCTAGAAATTCCAAAATTTGTACTGAATAGTGAATTAGGGCAAGCATCATATAATACTACATTCACACCTCACCTGCACAATTCTCTTAGTCACAGTATGCCTTCCACGGCGCAATTCATTAGCCTCTCTCTCCACAAAACACAGTGGCACTTTGCCAACAAGAATTTGAGAGAGATTGTTTTTTGGAAACAGCAATTCAAGGCCTAAGTTGTCCAGACTTTTATGACAGCACCTGCACAGTTAAATAAAAATTCTAAAGATCAGCCTCTAATACTTCAGTTCTCTTCCAGTGTTGAAACTCCTGAACTACAAATTACTTCAAATTTCAAATTTATAAAGACCAATCACTTCTTGAGTCAAAGTTTGTGGAGAGACTGTTACAGACCATTTACTCATTGATCAGTTCAGCAATACAATTATGTTCATTTTATAGGATCTTATCCAATTCAGATTATTTTTAATTCAATTTAGAAAAATAAGTATTAATATAACAATTTCACAATAAAAGTCTAATCTGAAAGCACCCTAATTTTTTAAAGGAACAGTCAATATGTTGGATGCTCTGAGTAGTACTAACCACAAGAGTCTTCTCTGATCCTCTGTTACTTCAATCTCCAATGGGGGACACAAAGTGGAAGCCAATAATTTCTTCTTGCCCAGTGCTTCATGTTGCTTGTCATAGGAATCTAATAATAAACCAACAAAACCATTGTTCATGATGATTGGAAGACAGTATATATTCACTAAGAAACTAAATATTATTCTACCCAGCAACTGAAAGGCAACCTATACTACACTATTAAAGAAGAAATATTATTTATCTTTGGCAGCAATCTTGTTAATGTTACAACGTAACTGCCAACAGTAACCAAGGCTATTCTAAGAGATATCAATTATTATAAGATTTCCATCAAAAAATTATCATTCCTGAAATAATAAACTGTTGTAACTATAAATGACTCCATTTATAATATACACTTCTTACATCCCAAAGAGTTTTTCACATTCTTGGCTAATTATTAGAGAGTCTCTTGGACTCTTCATTTTAAGAAATTCATAGCTGTTATTGATATGGAGGTCAATGAACTATTATAAATTACAAGACTTGCTGCTATCTTTCATAACTATGATCAGGTTCTTGTAAAGCTCAAAAATGTCATTCTCCATGGTAGACAAAATGGAAATTATTCATATTCTACTAAAATATTTACAGAACCTACAATAAAGTCTATATAGTAATTCCTAATCATCGGTGATAATTAAATATATATTCATTATTAATGTACATTTGTGTCTCAATAAATTTGATTTTTTTCAGCTTCCAGCTTATTTTATTAGCTGTAAAAATATTTTCTTTGACCATCTGAAGCTATACCTGTGATAAGTTGCTCAAGACGGACACGCTCATGGGCTGCATGCTGATCCACAAGTACAAGAAGATTCCCATCTAGAGCCATAAAAATAGTGTCTTCATCATCTTAACACATAACACCAGTTCTAAATTTAACCTCACTTTATCCTCAGCTTGTGAGGGAGGTTAGACTGTAGAACAATTGGATCAAGCTTATATGCGAAGCTTTTCAAACAAATAGAAATTTGAACTGGAAATCTTTCAGTTCAGCCTTCCTTTGAGGGAACAGAACAATTGCAAATGTTTTGGAGCTCACCTAATTATATTATTTCAAGTAAGATTGAAACTCTTGAATTGATATCACCAATGAATTATAAACATTGCTCTGCATTTCATCATAAACCAATGTGTGTAGTTATTTTCCAGTTAATATTGTACTGAATAGATACATATACATATAGGATGTAGCAATTCAATACTACAATCTGTATAAAAGAGTTGCTGGAAGTTAGGCAGCATATACATTTAATAAAGCATTATTATTAGATGTTCCAGTTTTATTTTTTTTAAACTCTATTCAGTGAGTAAATTGGGATGATTTAAAATGGTTAGGAAACAACATGCAAGATTTTGTTCAATTGGTTTTTTCTCGCAGTTAATTATCTCATGTATAAGTAAATTTTAAAACAGGTTTTAAATTTTACAAAAAGTTCAAATGTTTCTTTTATAAGAAGAAATTGAATTTTTACCTGCACTTTCATTCTCTTCTTCTCTAGTATTCATTAAACATGCAATAAATTTATTGTCCACTTGATTAAGAACCTATACATTATTCAAAAATAATAACAGTTTTTAAAATCAGAATAATTCTGTAGCATAAATGAAAAGACGTGATTTCATTAGATGTTAACATTGTTAACATGCATCTGTAAATTTCTATTTGCTAACAGTACCACTGTTTTACCATAGATTGCTACAATCCAGAATAAATGTATATTGTACAAAAGTTCTCTTTCAAGTGATAATTGCAATGCTACTATTTACATAGATACTAACACATTTACCTGCAGAGAATCAATCATCTTTTTAGTGAATCGATAAGGATAGAGAATGTTATGTATTTTCACAGCAAGGGTATCTGCCTGCCCACTGCTAACATCCAGAGCAACCTGTAAGATAAATAATCACTTCTTAGGATAGTTACTATATAAACAAATGGTAGACTATAAAATAATATCCCCACTTTAGTATCAACGTGTTTGATATAGTTATAAAAAGCAAATAAAACTATAGTGCACTATATAGTAATTAGGTATCACTCTACAAACAGAATGCAGAGATTCTTAACTGCTTTTGAGGGTCAGAATTAATTATCCTTAATAATAGTCCAATTATCCTGGCTCAGGCTAATGGTGATAATCACAATTTATTCCCGGTTCTAGAGTCTGATTTGGGAAACAAGGTCCGCTCTTGCTAGAAATATTCTCCTTGTAACCATTTAAAAAATAACTTCCCTCTTAGAAGTAAATGTTTCCTTTTTTAAATACAAAACTCGTTGTGACTCAGCCGCTACAATTTTACCAAGCCTCTGTTTTCTCCCTTTTGGATGCTCAACAAATTAAATCCCTCTAAGTCATAGATGCACAATCTATCCATTCTGTGGCTCTTCAGAATATCTTCTGGAGAACTCAGAATCACAAGAATTACAAACCACGAAGAAGTTGGTTCTGGGAAATCTAATGAGTGAAATGAATGTATCAGGTATTGCAGCATTTTAGACACACACTATTCTTTAAAGGGATACGCCAAAAACAATGGGTCAATTTTTCCGGGGTGGGGGCAGGGAATTAGAGGACAAATGAGTACCTTAGAGCCATCATTTAATCCTTTCTTCAATAAAGAAGAATAATGTTTTTAATTACATAGCCCTTGGCTGCAAGAATCCCTGCTAAAGCATTGCCACTTTAGACAAACTATACCGACAGGCTCAAGGCCAAGATAAAGAGGCTACCTTTACAGCATACATAGTGTCAGAATGCAGGAAGAGAGGCAGGCAGTAAGGAAAGAAGATGCTACTATGTCCAAATGATATTATTCAAGAAATAACAGATGTGGAACAAATTTTGTCTGCCAAGACAGAGATAGTATCAAAAGTGGATTTACAAATGAAAGACAAGATATCAACCTGGAAAATGATTATTTACTGAATATACAAAAGAAACAGACTGATGTTGTAAAAATCAAAAGGGAAATACAAATGGCAAACCAAGAGAATAATCTGTATAATTTTTTCTTATTGGTTTTACAAAAGAGGCTTGTTAAAGCGTTGAAGACATGTATGTGATGGGACAAAAAAAATCAAACCCTTCAACAATTTTTGAATGAACTAAAAAGTAAGACTGTTAGAAGTAAAAGGAAGAAATGTAAAGTTAGTTTATTTGCTCTGGGTTAAAAAAAGATACATATTACAAAATTAGCATGTGATCTGACACTTATGATATGTGGCTACTAACTTCTGGCTCCATTCTTCAAAAATCTTCTTTTATATTTTCAGTGTTACAGTGTTTGCTTCATTTTGTTAATTCTCAGTTAAAAAAAAAACAAGCTTATATTTTTTTTCCACTTAGGAGCTTTAATTTCCTTTACCGTCCAATTTCTAAAAATCAACCTTTACTTATCTTTGTTCTTAAAACAACCAAAATAAATTTGTTTCTCACTAGAAGCTGATTATTCTTCATAATCAACTCCCAAAGCATATAGTAAAAATCAATATTCCAAATTTATCTGGTCCCTTAATCTATTTACAACTTTCTTAGATCAAAACCTTATTTAGCTTTTTGCTGTTTATTTCAAATTCTTTTCATTCTTAGGCTTATAATTACAGTATTTTTTCTTTTGTTCAGAGTTACAGACAAATTCAACAAAACTTTTCAAACTAATCACTCCAAAGATCAGTAATAACTTTAAGATAGGGCTTTTTTTTTTTTGTCATAGAACGCCCAGAACGGAGTTCTGGCACCTTTTCTGGATGGAACCTTGTAGGGTAGGCAAGGCGGGTTGTATGACATGTGTGTGAGTTCAGGCACCCTTTTTTTTTTTTTTTAACAAAAAAAGGACTGAAGATAGTTAATAGTGTTATAGTTCCAAAAGTGCTTAAAAAGTAAGATTTGCAAAATTAGTTTCATTAAAAGAGTCTTCCATAGTTGAGAACAAGATGGCTGATCCTACTGTCTCTCTGTGCTCACAGAAAACCACTGTCCTATGGTTTCCTCACAAACAGCAGCCATCTGAGCCAAGTGGGCAATCTCCCATTTTCTCTTTATCCAGGGAGATTCCATGGAACAGGTCTTCAGTTAGTCATATCTTCCCCAGAAATCACAATTTACTTGCCAATAATATGAAAATGCTTTGCCACTGCATTGTTCCAGAATGTTTCTTCTCCCTTGAATTCTCAGTTGAGCCTACAGCCCTAGAACCTCCTGTTAATCTCTCTTTCAAGTGCAGACTTCTGTTTTGTGTTGTTTAACTCAGCCAAATTCAAATAGGAAGTAATGTATTTACAATATGTGTGTAGCCTTACAGAATTAGCACACAGCCTTAAGGTTTCCATATACAGCTAGGGACCATACCCTACCCATCTATTTAATTGCCAAAATGGATTGAAAAAAATTTGGAGAGAGCTCCACAATTATTTTAGGATACAAATGGGTCTTATAATAATCTAGTAATCAAGTAAATTGGGAAAACTCTTTTTGGAAAATTACAAATAAAATTAATTATAAACTTTAAAATAGTAACTTTTAACAACATAATGTATCATACATACAAACAGTAAAAATAAGATTCTGGGGTTTTATTTGTGACCATGTTACATACATTTTCCTCTACTTTTGAATTGCTTTGAACAATAAATACGTGGTTTAAAACCTACACCAGTAAATAATAAAACGGGTAAATTTAATCAGTTCTAAAATTATAATATAAAATACAAATAATTCTGAACAAATAATAGCCTTCTCTGCTGTCAATCCTGCCTTTGGCTTCAACCCTCCTGACCTTAAAGAGCTTAAAGACCTGACTCTGCCAGTTGGCCTGGGTCTCCAGTGGGGACGGCTTCACATTGGGGGTGGTTGATAGATTAATAACAGATCTCCCCTCCCCTCCATCCGACTCTGTCCCTATCTTTAAGTTAGGATTGAGTAATTATATTTTTATAGTATTTTATTTGTATTGTCTATAGGTTTTGTAGTTTTATCCTTTTAATATTGAAAGGCACCCAGAGTTCCTTGTGGCAAGATGGGTCACCGAAAAATAAAATAAATAAATAAATAAATAAGCGCTACATAATACCACCTCTGGATATTGAGCAAACACAGGATTGTCCCACTCTGAAAGCAAGCCCTGAAGAGATTCTTCTTGTGTATCTAAGGGAAAAGATAACATGCAATCTTGAAATTATAAGAATTATATCATGTTTGACATGTATATATTACAATAAATTATTCCAAATGAAAAACTAAGTATGTGTAAGAAAAAAAGTATGCCTGCTATCAAGGAACAAATACAATATGATATATCATATATAATGTAAGGTTTTAATCTGTTTGTGTGTGTGTGTGTGTGTGTGTACACACACACATACTTATATACATACATACAAAAACACAGATTAAAACCTTACATTTTGTACTAAACACATTCTGATTCTTTTTCCAATCTAGTGTACAATTTAGTACACAATACAAGTACTCTGTTATAAAATAATGTTTGAAGTCATTGCCTCCTTTATTTCAACTGGAAACATACTAATAAAGTAGCAGAACAATTGTTCAATATTTTTGGCTAATAAAGATCTGAAAAATTAAACCAGTTTCCAGAACAAAACAATTAAAACAGACTGAGTCATTCATTTTCAAACCACTGACACTGTTTACATAGAACTGAACACTTCACATTATCCACAGTAATACAGCAGATGACTTCGAGTCTAGAAAAGCTATTTACAGTTCTACACATCATGTGATTCATACAGGTTAATTGTTAATAGATCACAAATTACACCAAGTTTTTGGTTGGAACAGTTGCAGAATTATTTGGTTTCTTATTCTTTAACATAGTATTTTATGCCCTGGTAAACTTGGCCTACCTCTGTAATCCTGACTTTCCAAGCTCCTCTCTTTCTGTGTTTTTGGAAGGAAGGGCACAATAAGCTCACTTCGAAAGGGATGACTCCTGTACTGAAACCCTAAATATTTAACAGGTTACTTCGATATGTACTCTTATAATTACCTCTGTATATGATCCTGCATCTTATTACAATCCCCAGTCATCCCATTTTATAAGTTCACAGGGAAGTGAACAACTGTTTTGCTTAGCAAGAGAAATTTTGGACTCCATTGTGGTAAGTCGGGGACATACATATACATGTATGTTAAGTGACATAGAGCTGAGCAAGATTAAAGAGGCAAGTACTATATAGATTTCAGGAATATATTTAACTATTTGGGCTCAATACATAATCTTGGAAACAACAAGAGGTATTCTTTACTTTTATTTATAGTATAATATAGTGTAGTGTGTAGTGTAGGGTAGGGTAGGGTAGGGTAGGGTAGGATAGGATAGGATAGGATAGGATAGGATAAGAGGATAGGATAGGATAGAAACAAAACTTTATTGTCACTTTAAATGTACACTAAAATGAAATTTTGTTGCATTCGGCTCTCAAAAAAATACCATTATGCATATACCCACATATACAAACATATTTGATAAAGAGAAACATCACAATCTATCGATTATATACATATACATGGCAAAAAAAAGAATCCTGCCAATTTACAAGACTAATGGCATAAGGAACAACGCTGTTACAGAATCTAGTAATTCTGCTATAAATACTTCAAAACCTCCTCCCAGAGAGGAGCAACAGAAACAGACAGTGAAGTGGGGTCTCTAACAATGCTTCGAGCACCAAGCACCAAGCACTTATAAGCAGTATCCTGAATAACAAAAGCGAGCTTCCTATAATCTTCTCAGCCGTCCTTATCACTCTCTGTATGGGCCTTCTATCTGAGGCACTGCTACCACCAAACCAATAGTGATGCAGTTTGTTAAAATGCTCTCAGTCGTGCCTCTATAAAATGTGGCCAGGACAGGAAAAAGATGTGCTCTCCTCATCCAACACAAGAAATGCAAATGCTGGTTTGTACACTTCACTAAAAATAACGTATGAAGAGACCAAGTCAGATTGTTAGTTATCTGCACCCCTAGGTACTTAATACTAGTGTGTTAAGTATGATGGAGACACACTTAACATACTTGATTGATAACTGATTAATTGATTTGCATATCTCTCCTGCTGCCCGTTCCCAGTAACTTACACAATATAAGGAAATTATTAAAACTTTCACAGCACATTTAAAATTACTACTTAAATAACTAAATCTGAAAACTCTTTAATATTATAATCAACAAGACTAGCAGAAATTAAAATATAAAAATATATATGGCACCACAGTACATACGACTTCTTCAATGCTTCTTCTCATATTTATTTTTATCTGGGCTAATCTGTCATTTATGAGTTTATCATAATGAGTTTGTCATTTATCAACTGACTTATCTGCTGTCTCTTAATTGCTTACGACTGTTCTCTCCTCTGTTCCTTTCCCAGTCTCTCCATAATCTCTCACAGTATATTGGGGAAGCTAATGCTCTGAATTATTAAGATTTAACTCCTGATAACAGTCATTCTCTCCATAATGCTATATTGGCAATGAAACAGATATACACCATGTACTTACCATTCTCTATGACATTTACAGCCATTGTGCTTAGATCCTGAGTACAAGCAACCGAAGTTTCTTCAGGAGGAGCTCTATAGGAACTCAGTCCACTCATCTTGTTGATGAATACCATTCTGCCCAATGATGCATCAAACTGATAAAACCATTTAGAGGGACTGAATTTTGGTTTCTCACTCACACTTGAATCATCTGTGTTCTTCTCCATATTTCTAGGCATGTTTATACTTTGAAGCTCATTACATTTCACAGCTTGCTTTGTAAATTCACCCATAACACTTGCATCTTCATAAGAACCGTCATTATCCACTTCGTTGCACAGAACTGAATGTCTATTTTGGGCGATCGTGTATTCTCCATCAGTGTCAATGAAACAATGATCAATAGTTCCTTCCCCATCTGCTCTTGCACTTAATGTTCCCATGGATTTATCTTGTTTGTCAGAGACTGAAGCAAAACAATTACTTTCTGCCTCTTCCTTTCTTATGGAAGGACAATGTTGAGATTTTTTATAAGTATTTTGCAAATGAGTACTAGATGTGAGACGCTGTATATTTTTATCTTTGGGGCCTGAACATACTTCAGTTTGAGCTAAAGATATCTCTATGGGTTGTGTACTCATAACATCTTTATCACATTCTTTCATTCTTGACACTTTAGAGGCGAGTGTCCTTGTGCAATTAGATCCAGATAGAGATTTCTTTACTTTTTGAGAATATTCTGTAATGGTACTTGTACTAAAAGCTTTTCTGATTGACATATTTTCTTCTGGGAAATGTTGAGACTTTTCTAAGGGAAGGAGGCAATTACAGTCATTATTATTAGACTCAATATATTCTTTTGTTGGAGTTCCACAAATATTCTGTAGATCTGTTGTATCACCAGTTATAGATTTGGAACAGACTGGTGCTTCATTACTATTTCTTATTTTTGTACCTCTTATTGATGCATTCCTTTTTAAATTCCCATAATATTTTCTGAACCTATCTAATGATCCCAGTTTTGGATGGCAATTTAATTTTGTTGAATCACAATATTGAAGCCTAACAGAAACATCATTTATTTGCCTACTGCTGTTTATACCACTTCCTATATGATTAACTGAATCTGCAGCCACCGCAGGCATACATCCTTTCACATGTGATATTACCGAATGCACAGTATTATCTGCAGGAAGTAAGGCTGATGTACTCTTTTTTTCTAGCCATTCTTTTGTGTTTCTTGTATGTATTGTATTGGTTTTTGTCATATATTCTAAAGAACTTGGAATCTGCTCGGAAAATTCTATCTGTTTTTCAGACATATCCTTGGCACTTACTGGACCCAGTTTAGTCTGTCTGTTTAATAAATTACTAGAGTCCATTGTTTTATATAGTGGCTGATTTTGAGCTAAACATGCTATAATGTTTTGGGAACCTGGTTTCAAAGGATCATGTTCTACAGTCAGTCTCCTAGCAGTATTTAATTCTCTGCCCTTTTTTTCTGACTTGCATTTTCCCATCGAGATATTTCCAAAAATATATTTACTTTTAAATTCATCAATATGTTCTACAATTTCAGTACATTCTACAGCAGCTGAATCAGGGCTTCTTTCCTGGACTCCTGCATCTTGTTGACTATTTGCATCTTTCCCATGGTTCTCAATACAAAGCAAATTACCAGAATGCTGGTCTGTTTCTGAAACAATTGATTGGTCTTGGATGCCAAGTTTTTCTGGGTATTTAGAACTCATAACATCAATCTGTAGTTTTGACTCTTCAGGGAGTTTATTGAATTTTAGAAAATCAGAAATAATGTCATTTTTATTAGGCAGAAGATACTTATCTTTACTTTGCAATTCATGAACAGATTCAAAACCAGTTACACCTACTTCTTTCACATTGTTAACAGGTTGTATATTATCTCCTGTCTTTTTTGTCAGAGTAATTTTTCTTCTGACAGATTTTGATTGCAGATTAAATGTTTCATAAGAATCCACAATATTATCACAAGCTGTCTTAAAGCTCTCCTGTATACCCTTCTCTTTGGGGAGAGAAGACTTTAAAGCTGTTATGTTATCCAAACAAAAATCATTACTTTCATTAAATTCTGTAGTATCTTCACCACACAACTCAATAAATAGATGTTCTTGCTTTAAAAATGCTTTTACTCCTTCTTCAAAGCAGGTTAGGAGAGCATCCCATCTGCGAAATTCTATTAAAGTTTTTGTGGGTTCCAAACATATATCATATTCATCAAGCTGACACTTCACATTGATAATAAACACACCATAAAGTTCTGAGCCAGAACGATGGCGGACAGGACTTGAGAGCAAAGACCCAGTTTTTGTTTTACATATAATGCTCTGTTTCCTCAACAGAAAGTCAATAAGCTTATGCAATTTTGTTTTTAATATCAATCTATTATTTACATACAAAAACTGAATATTTTTATTGTAATGTCCTTCTGAACTGATAAAACCTGTTAGTTCAAATCCTCCAGATATGTAGTTTATTTCTCGTAATTTCTGGGATTTACCTAGACCATAATTCTGAGAAAAACGTGTGCGCATATCTTTTGTTTTGGGTAGTTGAAGCACCATTGAACAGGAAGCTTCATTTCGTAAAGAAAAAGAGACAGATGGATGAACAAGTGAAAGAGCCTGTACTTTATGCCTCAATCTCTCAAATTCCAGTGTGAAATCCATGCACTTTCTCCTCACGGGTAACTGATGGTACAAATTGTATACAGTCACTGTTGTTCCAAGACTTGGCCTATTCACTTCTGCTTCTGAGACTTCCAAACCTTTTCCATTGTGAAACAGTTTCAAGAAGGTTTTTGCTATCTTACTTGTCTTGGATGATATTTCCAATATGCTGGCCATACTTGCAATGCTTGCCAAAGCCTCTCCACGGAATCCATAAAACTTCAGATTTTCTAAGTCCTCCAATGAATAACATTTACTAGTAAAGTATCTATTGCCTACTTTGTTAAGGTCTTCTCTTCCCATCCCACAGCCATTGTCCACCACCTGTACTTTAAAGGTTTCCAAATCCACTCTAATAGCAATACATGTAGCTTTTGCATCTATGCTATTAAGGACAAGCTCCTCAACACAATGTCCAACTGAGTTAATTGCTACTCCAGAGCGCAAACTGGTTTGTACTTCTCCAGGCAAGCATTTGATCATTGTAAGAGTTATGCATTGCCACCTGCTTTTTCTGTAAATGTCCTGTTAAAAAAACAGAGAATTCAATGATCTTTTAATTTTTTTTAGCCAGCTATTTAACAAATCCCTTAATATTTGCCAGAGTGTTTCCCATTCTCATTTTATATTTTAATAAACAAAATCCAGTTCAATTTAGAAACATTTTTCTTTTGCTTAAGTTCAATCTAAATAGTATGTTTAGCTCGACTGCCTTTCCTTCAAATTGCATGCAGGAAGTATTTGCAGGGATGTTAACATAGCTCTCCCTGTGCTCTCCCCCTAAAAATGGCTCCCCTTTTTTAGTCAAACCCTAATTCTCAGTCGTAGCTGAATAGTGGGGAAACTGGCCAATTTATTTCTAAACTATAACATGGAAAATATTAGGGAAAAATTACTACAGTGAGCTAAGTTGCTGTTTGATTAATGCAATTGCAATTTTTTCTGTGATAACATGCTACATTTACCAGTCAGTTGGTGCAATAGTTAACACTCTTACATTCATTTGCGTTGACATTCAGCCTGTCATGCACTGAGCTAAGTGCTCTCACAGGACAGCTGTGAAGATAAAAATGTGACAAATCCCTTGCACATACGCAAATAGGTTGGAAGCTTGGACGAGTGGAAAATAAGATGTAAAGCAGGTAAGAGGACTTTATAACGTACATTTCGATAACGCTGCACTGCTGAGACTATTTTAGCAATGGACAATAATGAAATCGGAAAAAGTCCCACCTTTCTGCCAGATTTAAGGACGAACGTTTGGCTTCAAGATGATTGATATGCGAGAAAAGGGGTGGAGGGTAGCGCCGTCCCCATCAAGCAGTTTCTGGAGATCTGTCGTTAGTTCCGTTTTCTTCCCACCGCCTCTCCTCTGAAGTAACTACAGGCTCTGCCTCCTCTCATTCCAAGCATAGCCAGAGCAGCCTCGTTTCTCTTCAATGTGTTTTTTTCCAGCCTGACAAAATCACCTCAGTGGGACCCGACCCAACTTTCATCTTCCGCTTCTTCAGTTAGCTTTATTGTCAATCACCTGAAAGCAGGTCGGTGCTGAGGAAGAAATCGGGCCTTCTCAAACGCCTCAGTTCCCAGCGTACATCTAAATATTGCAATGCATTCTGGGAATTGTAGTATTTCTGTATTCTCTTTTTTTTACAAGACGGCTCGAAGTTTTCTGTTAGCTCCTCCAAATCACTGTATAAGTAAATCCAAACTTGCTACTGATCCTCGCGGGATCTCCTATGATCAGCTAATCCTGAACAATCTTTCCGGAATTAAACAGCTACAGAATAAAAAAAGCAAGGGGACAAGTAGTACAGGAAAAATTAGTGTTTAAATGTAGGTGGATACATATTTTCAGTTTAAATGTTAAGTTTCAACTATAATAAGCATGCCCATTAGAAATATCGAATTAGACGATCTTTGAAGCACTGGACATTTTTATGAATATTTATCGTTTTGATTCATACCACTCTTTCAAAGTTATCCTTGAAGAGTTTAAATATAAATCAATACCTTTAGGGAGAATATATATATATATATATATATTTAAAAATATATTGTAGTCATATAAAATGAGTGCCAAAAGGGGCCTAATTATTTTTAAAATGGTTGTCAATTTTTTTAAACACATTTTTCTTTTTAACAAAGATAAAATACAGAAAAACTAAAACTGGTAGGAATACAGTATTTCAGGTTGCCAAGGAGCTAAAAGAAATATTGTTGCTGAAACATGATTTAAGCAGCAGCTGGACAGGTTCTGAGAAGTAAGGCTGTGGCTGTGCAGCTCTGACTTAATGAACTCTTATCATATTCCAAGGAAAAGGAATATGTGCTATGAGAGACAATATTTGAATATTAATTGGAATGCTATAAATTGTTAATAAAACTGAGAGTTATGCTAAATTTAGGTATTTGTTTCATGCTTAGATTCAATATCCAGCAGTGCAGTATTAAATATTGTTGTTTGTATATAGTGACGTATCAGCTAAAAAGTCTTTAATTGGTCCATAGGAGTTGTATAAACACCATAGCCCTGAGCACCCCCTCTCAATATGACTAGTATGTTTCCATCTGTTTATCTTCATAGTTACAGCATGGTTTGTAACTAGATTATACTGAAATACAGAACAGTAAATATTTTTATACTTTGCATAGCATTGTGTAAGTCTTGATCAAAAAAAGTCATTTATACTCACTTTGTCAACACTGCTAACATTGGATATTCCTGCTCTGACAACTGATGAAAATGCAGCCATTTTCTCTTTTCCTTTAACATGTTTTTCTTTACTTTTAGAATTCAGATGCAATGTGTGTGGGGGGGGTTGGGATGTAAGCTCAGTAAGCCATAATAACACTGCCGTGGGAACTCAAGGATGAGCTGATAACGTTTTGGCGGGCTGAGGAGGTGAGGAGAAAGCCCTCGCTTGAAGCTAATTGGGGAATGTATTTTATGACAGTTTATTGGAGGTGGGAATTTTACTTTGTTACTTTGTATCAGTGGAAGGGAATTTAGTTTTTGGGTTCAACTATGTATTGGCGATACTTTGTTTCCTGAATAAATGTTCTTTAAGGAAGAATTTTGTCTCGAAGTTCTTTTGATGGGTTTCATCTATCGCAGGGGTTCTCAACCTTGGCAACTTTAAGACTTGTGGACTTCAACTCCCAGAATTCGGAATCATGACATTAACCCCAAACCCCCACATTTTCTACCTTAATCACCTTGGGGTCCTGAGCTCCAGTCACCGTCTCTAAGTTGAGGGATAGGCTGACAAAAACTCGGGGAAGATCTCAACATAGAGAAGGAAGGAGTGCCTGGATCCAGCACCCCAGCCATGGCTGTAGCCTCAGCGGAGTGAGAGCAAGCCAACACATTGGTGGACAGGGAATCTTCTCAGGCCTTACAGCAGGGGGTGAGACCCAAAACACGGAGCTGATCTGGTCATCGAAGTGGACCCTGCCCAGTGGAGACTCCAAGCCCCTTGAGATGACCCTACCTAAAGCAAGTTCTTTGAAAGCAACCAAAGGTGACTTGCAAGAGGGAACCTCTTGAGAATCGCATTCCCTGGGCCGCTGGAGAATCAGGAAATCGACTACTGAGGTCTCTGTAGACTGGAAGTACCTGTCCGCAGCCTGTAGCCAATCAGTGGAGAAGTTGGTGGAGAGGTTCTAGGGGCTAGAGATGAAGAGTGGGGAGCAACCCCCTCACTCTTCCAATGCAAATGATTATGATGATCAGCGGAGCAGACACCGGTCCGTGCTGAAAAGAAGCCCAAGCCCCGCCTATGGAGCACAAGCAGCTTCCCCGTCTTCGAAGCCACCAACATTAACCTCCAGCCCTGCAAGGAGGGACAGTCCTATATGCCACTCTGAACACGGAGGCCCAAGACGTCACTCCTCTAGAAGCCAGATCGCCACAGGTACCATAAAAACCCTGACCGTCACTACCATCGATCACACAGCCCAGAGCTTCACCGTCAGCACCACCCAAGCCCGAAGTCTACACAGGGGGAAGATTCAGATGTGAGTGTTCAACATGATATAATGCAACAACTGTGCGAGCTGTTGGCCGGGCAGCAACAGATGAGAGCGCCACAACCACTGGGGCCTCTGCCACAATTGGGGATGCCAAAGCCGCTGCCGCCAGGAGGTCAGCAGCCATTGAATGTGCAGCAGCAGTGGGGGTGGCAATAGCCCCTGAATGTGCAGCAACTGCTGGGGAGCCTGCAGCAACGGGGGATGTCACAGCCACCATTGGGAGATCAGCATCCACTGGGGGTGCAACAGTCACAGCAGGGAGGCCAGCAACCTCTGAGAATACAGCCACACTGGGGGGGCAGCAACCTATGATGGCGCCACCCCTTAGAGCAACGATTGATGGTGACCCAGAGAAGCTGATCTTCTTCAGTCAAGTACATTCCCACACGAATAGCAATGCCAATTTCTACCCGAATCCAGCTGCTATGGTCAATGTGGTTGCCGCCAATTTGGAAGGGGAAGCGTCTGAGTGGCTAAACAATTTGTACAAAGAGCAAGCGCCTGAGTTAGGGAACCTCCTTCTCCTCCTCCTTGGATTAAGAACCAGGTTTGAGGGCCCATCCATAGCCCTTAAAGTAGAGAAACAAATACATAAGAAAAAACAAGATGGCAGACCTGCTTTGGAATACGGTATGTACGAGAATTTCATAAGGTAGCAGGTTGAATAGAAAGGTGGCCTGAACAGTCCCTACTTCACCACTTCAAGGAGAGGCTAAACAATCACCTTTCCCAGGCCTGTGTCTATCGAGCTGTCCTTAACCTATTGCAGGAGTGGTACCAGGCAGCAGTAAGATTGGATGTCGAGCTGGCTCGTTATAAGAAACCACCATTTCAGGAAGCTGGGCAGAATCCAGACCAGACCAGATGACACCCCCCCCCGTAAGCCTCCAGCCATCGCAGGTGCGGAGTCCCCAGACTACCTGCTGATACACCAATCAATTGCTTCAGATGTGGGCAACAAGGACACCGAGTGGCGAGCTGTCTGATCCCATATCCCCAACAGCAGAGCAGATTGGGACCACCAGCGAAGAAGAAACCAGTTCAGAGCTGGCGAGAGAGAAGTCAAACTGGATCACGCAAGAACCCATCGCCCAGGTTACATCGCCCACGCAGGAGAGCGCTGAGGCCCAAGCTGGACCTGTCACCGCTCTGCCCTCCTACGACAGCGACAGTGAGGGGGAGAATGACCAGATGGTGAGTCGACCCATTCCACCTTTTTCTCTTGCAGCCAAACTCATAGTCCCCAAGACGGGTGCATGAATAGATTTGAAAGTACTAGTGGACTCGGGTATACGAGCAACATTGCTCTCCAAACCTGTGAGATTTGAGCAAGCCGAGGCTCCTTAATGGGAGGAGCTTTGGTCACACAATTGACAGAGCCAGTACGGATAGAAATAGGTGAACATTGGGAGTTCATTCACTTCATGGTGGCTCCGAAGATGATTAAGGCACTGATTCTAGGGCTAGCCTGGTTGGACAAATGGAAACTGTTTATCTGGTGGGAAAAGGGGATGAGGACTATGAGATTATCTATAGGGAATTTTGCCTCAAAGTTCTTTTGATGGGTTTCATCTATCGGAACCATGACACACTTATTTAAAATAGAACTACTTTCTTTTAGTGTATATTTATCCTCCATATCAAATTATTTTACAATTTATGAAACTTCAAAAACTCTAAAAAAATTAATGTTTGCAATGAAATTCTGAAATTTACATTCTATATACTTGCAATTTTTTAATATGTACATCTCATTTTTATACATAGCTCTGGATATGATGCAGCAAATATGCCTTTATTAACAGTCAAAATATTATGACATCACTCAATTCAGGAAATGTTTATCTTAAAACTTTTAATAGAAGCTTCATATAATAAATAATTACAACAGAAAGAATGCATTTAACTAATTACAAGAAAATGAAAACTAAATGACTTTCTTCTAGACAAGTCCATGGCTGACTTTATAAATCCAGTGCTTTCTATTCCTAAGCCTTTTATTTGATTATACAAAAGTCACTATGCTCTAAATGAGCAATTTTCTTTTCATTGTGGAATTCCGCTCTGTCGATGTGAGATTTGGGACTTCCTGTTTTTTGAAGCCATTCCTGAAGTTGTCGGACTTTGACAAGAGGGCCTTGGATTTGTCCCTGCACGGTGCCATAGTTGGTATTTTGGACCCAGCCAACTAGACCCAACTTTTTTCCTTGTGCCTAAAAATAACAATATGCACGCACATTTTTTAAAAAAAATCACACATACACATATGATTAATCTGAATTATATTTAAAGCTTTTAGAATTCCTCTGTAGAGAATTATTATACCTCCACTAAGTTACTGTGTAATCCAAACTTCTGCTAGACCATCCAAAGATAACGAAGACTAATTGGAAATATATTATGTGTTGTTAAAAAGAGCTAATATAAAAGACAATCGCATCTTACAATAATAAAGGCAAAAACAGCTTACATGTGTCTATTCTACTGACTTCAATAATATGACTTAATTCAGGTTAGGACTACAGGTAGTCCTTGACTTATAACCATGCATTTAGCAATGTTGCAACTTAGAATGGCATTGAAAAATAGGATTTATGACTAGTCTTCGTACTGATGACCACTGCAGGATCCCAATGGTCAGGTAAACAAAATTTGTGGTACTTGGCAACTGGCATGTATTTGATTGTTGCAGCATCTTGGGGTCATGTGATCACCATTTATGATTTTCCTTGCCAGCTTCTGACAACCAAAGTCAATAGGGGAAGCCAGAAACAGTTTACAACCATATGATTCATTTAACTACTGCAATGATTCACTTAATAACATTGGTAAAAAAGATTATAACATTGGGGTACGACTCATTTAACAACCACTTTACTTTATCAGACATTCTGATCCCAATTGTGGTCATAAGTCAAGGAGTACTTGTATTCAGCAGCCTAAGCAAAGCCTCCAAAGTCTTCACAATTATATATATGTTATTATATTTATATGGCACCCATTTCACTGTCAAGCAACTCTGGCCGGCTTACAACATAAAAACACAATATACAATGGTAAGAACATTAAAAGCATTCAGCATTAAAAGTTTAAACATTAAAAATTAGCAAAGAACTTGAAATCAGGGGTTCTCAACCTTGGCAACTTTAAGACTTGTGGACTTCAACTCCCAGAATTCCTCAGCCAGCTTTGCTGGCTGAGGAATTCTGGGAGTTGAAGTCCACAAGTCTTAAAGTTGCCAAGGTTGAGAACCCCTGAACTAGATAAAAATGGACCAATACATAAACCAGATGAAGGTGGAACCTTCTGATTTACTAACCACCTTCAGAGTGTTCACTCGTTTGGAAACAAGTGCAGAACAGAAATGGGAGAAAAGTGACAAAAAATTGCCAGTACTGTATAATCTATTACCTCAGGGTAATAGACTGAGCCCACTCACCTGGGTATGTTTGCGGAAAAATACCCCTTGCACTTTCCCAAACACCTCATAGTCCACCGAAAGGAGGCCGTGCCCCTCAGCCATGGTCGGGGGTGCCTGTACTGAAAGCAAAATAGCAATCAGGCAGAGAAAGAGAGGCAGGTGCCATCCCCGCAGGGAGACCGTCCGTCGAGCAACCTCCAAAGACTGCATTGTCGAAGCGATCCGCTCTCCGGCGCCCTAATAAGTAAGTTAACCCGACTCTCGCTTCCCTCCCCGGCGCCCTGCAGGGGAGGTTGGAGGGCAAGGCATCGCTCCGACAGGCCCCTCCCTTGTTTCCACCCCGTTGGATATGGAAGGCAGAAGCCTCTGAGACCTGCCGGATCAGCTTTCGCTCGGCAACGCGAAGGTTTCTCTGCCAGCTTTGCAGATGGCTTGTCCAAAGAGGCCCTCCCCCTAGAAACCGACCGGGCGCGAGCGGCGCACCAACGGCCACTAACGACGAACACACCTCGCAAGACCGGCTTCAGTTCAGTACATAGAACCAGAGTGGAATTAATTAAACGAGTAACAGTCGAACAGCGCTGCTTTTTTTTTTTTTATGGCTAAACGGCGGCCAGCTTGGGCTATAACTGACATAACATAATTACGAAAAGATGGTGCGATTCCTAAAGACTCTCACCCACCGGAAGCCGCTGAAGTGGAATCGGATGTAGCGGGCGCGCTGTTGTTGCTGCGCAACGGTGCTAAACCGCCGCTCGACGGTCTGGTGGCCAGAGGTAAAGAGAAAACAGGCAGGCAGGCACGGCGTGGCGTGGCGTGGCGTGCCCAGCGGTTGTGTGTCTGGAGCCGGCGGGCAGGCTACTTTGGTAGGTGCGTGAATTCAAGTTGAAGCGTCCGACGGTTCCCTCTTCCCTGAGTTTTGTCAAATTTCGAACCGGCAGTTCTGGTCCCATTACAGTGTAAAATCATTAATGGAGACGAGTGCTACCGTAGTTTAATACTGTGTAAGTAAGCTGTAGCGGCCGCCTTTGGGGAAAAAAAAGGCTTTCCCTTCACTCCTCTTTTCTATAGAAGTAAACCCTAATAAGCAAAAGCATTCACAATCCTTGGCTTCTCCCAGGTAATATTAGAAAGCTAAGTGGAGTCGCATTTGTTTAGGGGAGGCAACCAGAAATCCTCGGGCTGTAAGCTAGAACAGAAAGTAAAAAAAAAAAAACTTAGAAAAAAGGAGTGGCAAGCTATTTTAAATTGTGGCCAAGAAATATGGAAGAGCCAATGGATTGGGATTCAACCGGAAGAATATATTACCTACAGAGACAGGCATTAGGAAGGAAAATCATCTAGACCAGGGGTAGGCAACCCAAAACACTCAAAGAGCCACTTGGACCCATTTCCCACCAAAAACAAAACACCGGGAGCCACAAAACTCTTTTGATATCTAAAATGAAGATAACACCGCATATATCCTTTTTTACCTATATTATAGGGGTGTGTGTGTCTGGGTGTGTGTGTCTGGGTGTGTATGTATACACACACACACACACACACACACGCACACGCAGTGTTATCTTCATTTTAGATGTCAAAAGGGTCTCTCTCGCTCTCGCTCTCCCTCTCCCTCCCTCTCTCTCTATCTGCCCTTGGTCTGCCAGTCCTCTTCCCCCACTCTCTTTCTCTCTCTCTTTCTCTCTCTCTCTTCCTCTCTCTCTCTTCCTCTCTCTCTCTCTTTCTCTCCCCCCCTCTCTCCCTCTCTCCTATCTGCTGCTCACCTGGCAAGCTGGCTTCAAACTGTTCTCCAACAAGCTCAGGGGTAGGCAACCTCGGCTCTTATGACTCATGGACTTCAACTCCCAGAATTCCTGAATCAGCATAGCTGAGCTAGCTAGCTCTCTCCTGCCCTTCCTGCTTCCTGCAGAGACACAGCAAAGGGAGGAGCTCCGCCCAATAAGCTTTTCAGCTCCTCGGAGAACACTGTGAGTGCAATCTCTTTTACACAAACACACACACATACACAGAGAGAGAGAGAGAAGCAGGGAAGCGCAATTGCCTCTCTCTTTGTCTGTCTCTGCAAATGGCAGAGGAGGCTGGGAGCCACAGGGGAAGGCGCAAAGAGCCGCATGCAGCTCCGGAGCCGCAGGTTGCCGACCTGTGATCTAGACTTAGAGTTTTACAGTTGTGGAAAGGTCATCTAAGTATGATTTAGCTTTCTAAATCATATATATCATATATATATCTATATTTATATCTATATCGATCTATATATATTCATATATCATATATCATATTTGGGCCAACGGTGCATCAAAAAAACACTCAAGATATATTCATATATCATACAGAGAGAGAGGAAGGGAGGGAGGGAGAGAGAGAGAGAGAGAGATTTCCATCAGCTTTAGGGGGTGTAAATTTTAATGAATTCTATATTTATTGTAGAAGTAAGGAAATACTATGATGGAGGATGAAAAACAAACAAACAAATGTTTCCTGTTATGCGCAGTCCATTCCCTTTCTGTCTTTGCTGTTTTAAAGCAATTTCTCTGCTGTAAATACTGACTTTTTTATTTATAACTTTTCTAAATTGGGAAAATGGGAAAGAAATATAAATCCGAAGGGAGTACATTTTGTAGCCTGAGAAAAACATACTACAAGTGTTCCAAATATATCTTGAAAAGAACATCTTTTGCAGATATTGATCTTTGGACATATTTGTAATAGGAAAGGCCAGACCCTTATATATGTCAGATCCCACACGCTATTAGGATTTTGAAAACTTAATATCAACATGGATCAATTTAACTTACATCAATAAACATCCGGCAGCCAATGAAGATTTTTCAGTATGCATACTATTATTCCTTGAAATTTGCATTCGTTACTAGTCTGGCTGCCTCCTTTTACACCAAATGCAATTTCTGGATATTTTTCAAGGTTAGGTCCATTTTATATGTTACAGTAACCAAGATGGGATATACTGTAGTGAAGGTATGGACAGTTGTTGCTAACTCAATTAATTTAGAAATTGTAACTATCTGTGCAAATGTAATTCTCACAATCTTAAGTCCAATGGCAGCCAATTAAACAGCATGTTCAGACTATGTAGCTGTTATTTTATTTCAAGTGGAATCCCATCAAAACAAACTAAACATCAGTTCACAAATCTGGTCCCAAGACCCATTCTTACCAGACAATCTAGGAACATACCTTTGTTTAGCATGCACAGCTATTGAAATCTAGCACAATTAGCCAGTCTTCACACATATGTATATTTTTTAGCTTGGTTCACCAAAGTAATGTTTGTGTCACATCACTGCCAAATGAACTGAAATGCATTGTGTGAGTCTGTTATTGGTGTATAATTGCATAAGCATCCATAATCGACGGACTGTTTTTTTAAACTAAGATCTTACATCTGCTGTCTTTAGGTAAGAAATAATATCCCATCTTCAAGGAAGCATTGCTCACTCCCTAAAATATGGGACCAGTTGTGGTTGGTTAATAAACCAGGTAGGGCAAGGATCAAATAATCAGGTGTTAGGCTTAGCTCTGTACAATCTTTCATATTCTAGAGATCTACAAACTGAAAAGAATACACAATCAGAGGAAAAAATGTCAGGATTATAACCTTATGGTATACCCAGTACTTCAAGTTGAGATAGATCTGATTGTATGCAAAAATTATGTGAATTCTTCTTCCCTCTACTGCAAAATCTTGGCAAAGAAGGTGTTGCAGAGTACAAAATAGAAATATTGACTTATTATTTAGAAATGCAATGAAGGCAGGTGGAGATTATGCAGGGTGTGGTTAAAAAATGTCATAATGCAACCATGATTAATTCAATTCATTTTTAATAGGGATTGTACACATTCCACATTTAAGAAACAGATGGAGCTTCAATCACCCTATTGTGGCAACCATACTGATTTATTTAATTTTTACCCCTGGAGACAGGGAAGGAGCAACTTTGTTTCTTCCAGTGTTGTACAGGTAACCTTAAAATGATCTCAGTGTAAGACTCTCGTCTTCCAGTTTTCGTTTTTCCTACTCACTTCCTTTTTTCTCAGCTCCCTAGTAACCCTAAGGGTTATTTGTGCCCTCAAGAGTTGTGATCCTAACCACTAAAATTATTTCCATATTTTGCAGATTATTCAGTCTGTCAGCATTATGGCTGACAAAGTAGAAAATTCCTCCAAATACATTTATGCAATTTAATAACTGTCCAGAATAAGATAGATATGGATTGGGCAGCTTTTATGGTTTCCATATTCAGACTGTGAGATATATTAGACGCAATGCAGTACTGTTAAATTATGTTCTTTCATTTGCACACTTCTTTTTATTGGTCATGGCTGAAATCTTACATTGATTTTGTTGAAGGACAATATTCATTTAGATTACTTGCAATCAGAGCACATTTTCTCAACCATAATAAAGGAATATTAGAATGAGAGCTGAAATTATAGCATATATATAATCTGTTGCATTTCCTCAGATTTAGTGGAAATGCTGAATGGCTCAGTTGCAGCTGGCTGTGTGTTCGCATATGGATCCAATAGCATCCAATTCCAGTCTTCCTGCCACAAATCAGGAAAGATGTCATCCTGAAGTTCTTAAAGAACAGTCCCAATTAGAACATTTGAGGAATAATACCCAGCAGCAACTTGTGTGCTATAAAGACAAGAAATTGAAAGATCTTCATGTTCCCAAAGAGCGGAGCTCTTCCTGTACTCAACCTGCAGAAAGTAGTCAGTTGGTCTTAGAGAAAGCAGGCTTTTATTCTGCTGGCCCCCATAACTGGTGTTTCAAGGGTCAGGCCAGCACTGTGCCTTCCCACTGGAGAATGAAGCGGAGAGAAGGCGTTGACAGAGCATATCCACTTAAGCCGGTCTTTCACCCAAAATCTGGGAATGGTCTTTTACCAAGTTCTTGGCAAGTTGGAAATGCAGCAGCTAGAGAGATTCCTTCCTGTGGGATTAGCTCAGAGAAAACAAAAGTGTCACATGGGGTGAAGGCTCAGCCTGTAGGGATGCACTCTCCTTTTTCTGTACAACAATCTAATAGAACAACTTCTCATTCACAAAGAGCAGAGTCAGGCTATATTCAAAAACTGGAGGCTGCTGGACGGAGTTTGGAGGAGGAGATCCAGCAAAAGGAGGCTCTCCTTAGGGAGAAACTAAGGAAAACAGAGGAAGAGCTCCGTAAAATCCAGTGGAAAAGGCAGCAGACTAAAGCAGAAGCAAGAAAAGAGCAAGGAGGATTATGGATGCCTGAGAAGAAAATGACAGCCATTTCTCAAGATTGTGATTCCAAATCTACCACACAATTACGTGATGATGATCAAAAAATGCTTGTTCCAGAGACTATGATAGCTTCAATTGGGACTGCCCTGCTTCCACAGACACTTCATATGGAAAGGCTCAAAAAGCAACGATTGATAGCTAGCAACAATAAAATTCGAGATAACTTCTCCAATATTTCTTCCACTCACAGCCTAGAACCAGCAACTGTACACAACCAGTCTTGTTCTCTAACAGGAACCCCAGTAGCTAATGCAGAATCAATGGCAGCAGAACCATCATATACAGAGATCCAAAATGATATAGAAGATTGGGGAGAATGCAGTTTTTGTGGACGGAGACTTTACTGTTCCAGATTGGAGAAACATATGAATATTTGCAGCAAGAATCATGGATCCAAGAGAAAAGTGTTTGATTCAAGCAAGGCTAGAGCAAAGGGCACTGAATTGGAAACATATAATCTCTTGAAGGGCTCAGATATTTCACAGGTGATGTGCATACTAATTTATTAAATGTATCCTCCTTTTGTGGTTTATATGGGGGTTATCAATGCATGTTCTAATTCTTATGTTTTCCAGCCTTAAGCTTGAGCAGAATCTGGCTAGTATAGAGTTCAGTCTTTTTCTTCTGACCTTTCTTTAAAAGAGACCTTTTTCTTAATAGCACTTGATGGACCATAATTAGTTTTTAATTTCCATCATTTAAATACAGTAATAAATATAATGACTACTGAAAAGGATGTTTGGAAGAGATCAAAAAATAAGGCAAAATCTCCATTAATGTTTATTTAAGATACTCTTACTTGGCCTAAAAATACAGAGTAAGTTTAACATTTTTTAACCTTTATTATTCATGAAAGAGGCAATGAGATTGTGAAAATAAATGGTTAAAATGGTTACATTACAGAATCTGTAATGAATGCTCAAAAGGCACTGCAACAAGACAGATTGACAATTGGTTCTAGGGAAAAACTATAAAAATTAAAAAACCATTTATATTTAGGACGAGGAAGGAACATAATGCAGTAGGATCAAAAGTTATCTTCTTCACGCTATCCAATTCATAACATTCTTGCTAGTGCAGTATATTTCATTCACAATTCAATTATGGTATTGAATTATTTTAATGATGGCATAGATTATATTATCAGCTTGAAATGACCTAAGGAGGAAGGGGAAATGATTTAAAAAATAAATAAATTTCACCCTTTACATACATTTTATAGTCCCAGTAATCTAATTTAAAAAATTCAAAATGTCTGGCATTAGAAATAATCTACTTGTATATATGACAATATACCTTTTATAAATAACTTCTATAGACAGCCCTGGTGGCAAAGTGGTTAAAATGCAGTACTGCAGGCAAACTCTGCCCCAAACCTAGAGTTCAAGGTTGACTCGGCTTTCCATCCTTTGGGGTCAGAAAAATAAGGACCCAGATTGTTGGGGGCAATATGTAAATAAGGCTTCTACATTGTAAACTACCCAGAGAGTGTTGTAAAGCGCTATGGAACTGTATATAAACCTAACTTGCTATGCTATTGCTATATAAGCCTAAATGCTATTGGTATTGCTATAAAAATAGTTACAGGAATGATAACAGTATGCGCTAACAAAGTTGCATTAATTATTTTTAATTATTTTTCCCACTTCCCTTTCTTGCTGCAGAAAAAAACTTCCAGCCACAGTCTTGAGGCTTCCAAGCAAAGCATTGCTACATCTAAACAAAGCAATTGGAGACAGAAACATGACTCTTTCATCAAGACTTTGCGCAGGGCTCGTGAAGTTCAGCGCATCATCTCCAAAGGCGGAAAGGCCTCAGATCTTCCCCCAGCACCAGCTATGGAAAATCCAGACTACAAACTGTGTCCATATTGCACTCGTCAGTTTGCACCCAAGGTTGCTGAGAGACATATTCCCAAGTGCAAGAACATTAAGAACAGACCTCCACCACCACAGCAAAAAAAGTGTTGCTAGTAAATAGACAAGATGATATCTGCAACTGGTGTAATCCTACTTAGATTTCTTGTAATTTTTCTCAGTTTAAGGCTACTGAGTGGCAGTTTCAGTGTAAAACCAATGAGAAATCCACAAATTTTAAATAATCATTAATTTATACTACAGGTCAAGGCACCTAGATGGACAAAAAGTGGTGTTGTCTTCATCCTCTCAAAATTTTGTATTCTGTAAAAATGGTTCACTGGGATTCCTTACATATTTTGCAGTGGAATTTTTGAAGAAAGGCCCTGCAAAAAGGCCTATTAAAAATTGGAAGAAAACAATGAAGTTCTTATAAATCATGGCTCTATACTTGTGACTCTTTGATGGCACCAGGGATCAGTTATTTCTTCTATGAGCTGCCCAAGATAAATGATTCCCATTTCTGTGCTGAATATCATAAGAAAAAGCACCTATGTTCTAGAAAATTAACATGTTAAATATTAGAATGTTAGCTGGCAAAGAATAAGAGCTATTTCAATGCATTATGTATTACTATTTACATTGGCTGGGAAAGCTTTACAGTCAGTTTTGTTTCCTGTTTTGTAGTACTGCATAAAGTTAGTCTTCCTTCAAAGTAACCTACACAAATTGCTGTAAAAGAAAAAAGTGGAAGTTTTGATGGATTGTTCTCTATAGCATAATTGTAGTACCTGATTTTCATCTCTGTAACTTTAAGATTAGTGAAGATAAGATAGTTATTTGGAAGTGGGCATTTGTTTAGCTCTGCCTTTGCTAACAGATGAATGATTAAAATGTCTGGGAACAGGTCAACAAGAACAATCAGCAAACAAATGGAATAAATATATTAATATGCAAACTAGCTGTCTTCAGGCAACAAGCATGGTCTATAATAAAATAGGTAGAACATAACTTGCTTGCAAAGGCAAATGTAGTATTTGCTGAAAGTGGAAACATATGGATGAATGCTTTGTTTGGAAAGTACCAATTTTATATAATACACTGTTAGCAGAGTATAGTATGTGATTCCCCAAAATTGAATTGCTAGTTTTATCTGAGCCTCAAATTTTCAATGATCTGGTGCTAACTTAAAATTTCAAGAAAAGTGGAAAGCTTCATTTTGCAATAATAGGTTTAAAATTCAGTATTTATGTGATGTGGTAAATAATTGTTGCCTATGCTGCTAATTTTGTTGGAAGCTAAAACATATGAAGAATGGTTGCAGGAATTGGAGTATGTCTAATTTGATAGGGGGGAAAAAGGAATGAGGGGTGACATGATAGAAAGTTCCAGTATCTAAAGGGCTGCCAGAAAGAAGAGGAAGTCAACCAATTCTCCAAAGCATCTGAAGGCTGGGAGTTGAAGTCCACATGCCTTAAAATTGTCAAGGTTGAGAAACACTGGTTTAGTGGTTAAGACACCATCCTAGAAGCCCAGGTTGCATGCCACCATTGGATCCCCCATGCTAATACAGCCGGTTCTTAGGCTTTGGAAAACCAGAAGAGTGGGAGGCCAACCTCATCTTAGGGGGCAAAATGTTCCTTAGGGCTAGTGTGATAGCAAAGAAGGCTTTTTTCCTTGACTCCACCCCAATTTTTTTTTTTAATCTCATGGAGTCTGCAGCATACTTCTCCCATCTGTTCAGTATCAATAGATAGGCAATCTCTACAAAGGTATTTTTTTATCACATGGCACAGGTTGGCGATACAAACATTATTAGAAGTGGTGCTTCGTAATTCTAGGGTATGTTGTATGAACTCAACCCATATTGAGAGATTTCTCCTCTTCTACATTATTTTTCATGTTTTCTGAAGTTGCTGAAAACAGCTTATTTACTATCATGAAGTCATAAGAATATGCAAGAAGCTTTCCCAAATAAATTGTGTTCTGTCTTTTCCCTACGACTCAATCAAACATACAGATGCATTAACCTGTTCTGAAGTGATTAATGTATTTTCCAGAAAGGTATATTTCAGCAGTGCTTGAATAGTACTGGTTCTTCTACTTTCTGATGGTTTTTATCTTCTAAGCTTGTATACCCAATACTCAGGAACCAAAAAGTGCTTTGTAATTCCCCTTATCAATTATCTGATATACAGCTGTTTTTCTTCAAGATACACTATTATATAAATGAAAGATGGTCTTATCAGTATTCTTTGTTCAAGCCTAATTATATATGATCCCATCAGCACCAAATGAATATGTTGTTATTGATGTGTCCTAATCATCATCTTGATCGGTGTTGTATAATTTATATTCTTGATATAAGCAGTCTTCGGTTAATGATGATCATTGGGACTGAAGTTTTCCATTACTAAGCGATGTGGTTGTACAGCATGAGGTCTTGCAGCATCTCTTAGTAATGGCAATCCCAGTACTCCCTGCTGTTATTTAAGCAAGTATCACGGGTTGTTAAGAAAGCCCCATGTGGCTTGCCAGCAAGCTGGAGGTTATGTGCTTCTGAGTAGAAGATACACAGGTTGGCTGGCATAGCACAGTAAGGCTCCGAGTTGCTGCTTCTGAGCAGAGGATGTGCAGATGGTGTATGTGGCTGGGCTGGGGATGTCTATTGCTGGGGGGTAATTGCATGATGTGATATGAGTGCAGCTGCATGAGTGGTTGTTAAATGAACACAATTTGTAATCATAATGACAACTAAAGGACTAAAGGTATAAGCAATATAATATAGAGAGAAAAATGTTAGTGATAATTAAGTTTTACCTTTGAATGATTAGTTTTAAGTGTTATAAGATTTTCATATCTTGCAGTAGAATTTCTAAAAAACAGCAGTAGCAGGAGGAAGATAAATGTTGCCTGTGAAAATGTGGACCAAGTTTACCATGTCTGATCATGATAAATGTAAAACCAAGTAACCTCAAATGTGTGTTCCTTGAAATAGCTTCAATTTCTATTAGAGCAAATGAGGACAAAAAGAAGAGTGTCAAAATTTATTTAAACAGAAAACATCAAACCATTCCACTATTGGATTTTAGAAAAACAGATTACAACAAAATAATTTTCATATACTGTATTTCACTATAATAGATCAACAGCAATGCTAGTAAGTAACCGTCATCTAAGAACTAGCATTGCTGAAAAAGAGAGAAGGGAAATGGACTTCTCAAAGGCACTTTGCCCTTTCCCTTCATCCTTTAGGTGGGACAAAATCTGCACTTTGGTTGCATAGCAGGGCTGGGGCATATATCAGGATCTATAACAGGCACAACTTGCACAGTATTATGTTTAAAGGCACATGTATTGCTGAGTGATCACAACTCCGTACGGTGAATTAGTACTGCATTCAATTGTAGAGCTCTGAGAAATAAAAAGTGCTCTGTAAAATAGTGATTCTCATCTGCTCCATGATTTCTTACTGGATGTAGCCCCAACATAATTTTCTTTATAAAAAACCTTTGTTGATGAAACAGTATTTTCATATGGGGTGAAAAAAACTTCAGTAATTTTTGGAGGGCAAGAAATCAACCAAACGGCACAGTGGTCTATTAAATATTTCAACAGACCAAAATTTGTTTTAACGCTCTTCCCCTTCTCCTTTTCTCAGTCTGATCAAATTATAGAATACATAAGAGATGTTGGAGATAAATGAGAAGTTGGGATTAAAATCAAGGGCCTAAGCATACAAAAGAAGTTTTTCTAAAAGTTATAATTAAGCTGTAATAAAACCCCATACTACTGTAAAGAGAAATGCAGAAGTATTTTTTAGAAATTATATCTATGCCAAAGGAGTAAGATAGTGAAGTAATCCAATTAACAAAAATATCAATTTCATTTTTAAATGTGAAAAATAAAGCAACATACCTTCAAAAAAAATTCATGCATAGTAATAATACTAGAGTAGTAGTTCTGAAGTGATGTATAATTGATTGTGGCAATTATATTTGATGTACATACTTTGTTAAAACTAATATTTAAGTCCAGTTTCATTAAGTATTGAAAGGAAGCAAAAATACTGATTTAGGGCAAAAAGAAGCTGTTATTGGAATTCAGGCCAATAACTGAATAATATGAGTCAAGTCATAAATGTGTCTGATTTCAAATTCCAATCACTCTTTGTCTGACACCAAAAGCAGTGCTTGTGAGTTCTAAAGCTAGAGATTCGGAGTAGTTGAAAGAGTTCAGCCAGTTCTTTTGCATTTAAACAATGCCTAACAGCAATGAAAACAAAAGGGTGCTTGATGTCCTTCTCCAACATCCCTGAAACTATAAATAAGTTATCTGCAGACTGATATATATGTGACTAGAAATTAATCTAAATAGAAACTTGTTTTTTTTTTCTGTTTGGGATGCTTTCATCCACTTATTAAAAAATATTTCTCCTTCAGACTTCATTCTTAGAGGTGAAGATGCTTCTCCTTTCACCTTATCAGCTAAAAAGTAACTCAGAGCATTCAATTTTACTGTGAATGTAGGTGTTGCTGGTTTTCTCTTTTCAATATATTTTCATCTTTGAATTGCTTGAAGACGAAGTGAATACTGTTGCGGATTCAATGCTGTTCTTTGAAAGTTAGGAAATAAATGAAGTGCTGCTGCTGGAACCATTCCTGGGATGGTGTTACTGACTCAACAATACACTGAGAGAACTCACCATTGTCATACCTGCACAAACTCTGGTTTGAATTTAAGTGTTCACACACTCTCTAAATTCCCTCCTAGTTTCATAGCTTAAGGCAGTGCTTCCTCTCTTGCATACATGGAGGCTATGGAGACTCTTGACTTCAATGTTCACAAAGGACCTGAATCTAGGAAAGCTGTTCTCTGCATGTAGTTAATGTGTGAAATTGAATAGCTTCCAGGATATAAAGTCTACAGGCTAAAGCGGCATGAGTCAGTTCCAAGGAGACACCAGGATTCAGAATCCAAGTCAGGCTTTGGATCTGATTCCATCTCTTCTTTGGATGTTTGTGTAGCTTTGGAATGAGATTCCAGCTGTTCAGATTAAAAAGAAAAATATTCACAACTGAAAAAAATCTGCAAGCAGTAGTACAACATTAAAAGTGTTCAATCGAATAGTTTGTTTAACTACAATTGCTTTCTAATATCTGTTATTCCACATATGTACTAAGAATAAAATGGTCATGAAAGGACTAAAAGCTGTTTGCTCAGATTGTCAAGGAAATATTGTTGAAATATCTTCTGCTTCCATAAAACTACTCAGCTGGAACTTATTTATTAACTAGTTTCTCTCTTAACATTGGCTATAGTATCTATTCTATTCTTTAAGGGTCTGAATAGGAACAGAAAGTGGGGGGGAAAGCCAGTGTGTTTTCTTAAATTATCATTCCATCAGCATCCTGGTTGTTTCATCAGGGAAATATAAATGAACGTGATATAAAGCAAGTTCCACTTGCTTCTAATTAGGCTGAATAAGCACCCAAGACTTGTTTAAAATAACCTGGGCCGTTTGGGGAAGGGCTGGTTCAGAGGATTACTTGCAAAGTCTTTGTAATGAATATGCCAGGCACCTATCAGATAAAATCACTCAGATTTGCTTCAAGTTGAACTCCAGCTTTGAACTAGGTCCTATGAAGGTGAATGAAGCTTAATCTGCGGTTATCTGGGTGGAATTTGATCCTGTTAGTCCTGATGAATTAAGGTTCTAAGGCAGGGTTCTAGCTTAGCTACCTGTATATTCAAATCCATGTCCCTACTGACTGGTTAAGGCAGGGGTTCTCAACCTTGGCAACTTTAAGACTTGTGGACTTCAACTCCCAGAATTCCTCAGCCAGCTTTGCTGGCTGAGGAATTCTGGGAGTTGAAGTCCACAAGTCTTAAAGTTGCCAAGGTTGAGAACCCCTGGGTTAAGGCTTCTCAGGAGGTGGTTTCACTATCCCTTAAAGAAGCCATCCTAAAGACAACAGTGCTGAATAATTTTTGTACCACAAACAGAATCAGTGTGCAATTTGGAGGTTCTTTTGGATTCCCAAATATTGTTTTAGAAACGTGGCAACCATGGCCAAGAGCAGTTTTGTACAACTTTGTATTGGGTGCCAATCTGTTCCTAGTCACGCATACCTTAATCACCTCCTGAATGGGGTAGTGCCATGTGCTTTACATAGGGCTGCCCTTGAAATGCATCCAGAAGCTGCAATTAATTAGGGTGACTGAGGCCCCATCAAATTTGCTTGGAAGTGTAGGTATTGTTAACCCTAGAATATAATCTGTTAGTTTTTCTCAGTGAAAAATTTACCTGGTGTGTTCCTTGCCTTCTAGAAAGAACTTGCAGCTGGGCATTAAGACGAGCAGTTTCTTGCTGTAATTTTTCTTGATCTGCCAAGCACTTTGATATTAAGCCACTCAGACGTTCCACTTCAGCCTGCAGAAAACTGCATTTACATGCAGATGATTCCACAGGCAATTTCCCTCTATCACAGGATTCTGCTGAATCCAAGACTAGCTGCTGTTAAAAGAAAATTGAGGAGATTCATGAATGTTATAGAAAACTGAAAATCAATACTATAGGTAATCATAGCTGGAAGAAGAAATTAGAACTACTAAAAGCCTAACAGATCAAAATAGTACATAATAGGAACTGAATTCTAGAATAATTAGCTAATTAGCAAATCTCTGCCAATGTTCTAGTTATAAACCTGGAATATATATTCCTTTGGGAACAAGGAAGATTTTATTATTTTTAAAAATCTTTCTGCTTCTTTAATGCTCTTTTCATATTCTTGTGTCTTCCCAGTTTTACTTATTTATAAAATTTATAGGTCCCCTATTTTACCTCAAGGTAACTCTGGGCAGCTTACAATCATAAAAGATAAAATGAGATTTTGTGAAACTATGACGAGATAAGAGCAGAATGAAATGTTCTTTACTAGCAATGGTCTCACACAATTCTTAGAAATCTCTATTTACAGTTTTGAGGGGAATGGTTTCTGTCATCCAACCTTAAAAGCTTACACACTTCATACATTGAATTATATTTCTTTCTCAGTTATGTAGATCCTTTTAGCCTAATAATTTCATGTATCTTATTTCATCTCTTAGATCAGCGGCTCCCAACCTTTTCTATACCCCGCACCCCTAGAACACTTCTGATATATTCCCATACCCCTTACAAACGTTCAGAATAATGGCAATGAATTATGCATATACACCATAATTTTGAAAACCTAAGTTTTCACATCCACTGGAATATCATCTCGCACCCCCAGGAGGTGCGAGCACCCCCGGTTGAGAACCCCTGTTTTACATGAACATTTTTTAAACCTTTCATTTTGCACCTTCTTCCTTCCTCCAACCCAGATCCCAAACTACAGAAACTATTTCCATATATTTATAGAAGTTTACATTACCCAAGACTCTGATTTGGATTCGTTAACATCAACTGGTGTGGGCGAAGGCATATGGAGTCCTTTTAGTTCATTGTAGGGAAAGGTTTCTTTGTCAGATCTGGAAGAGGCTAAGCTTTCAAGAGAAGGGGTTTGTGGCATTGGGATGAACTCTGCATTCTCCAGCTCCTATGCCCAAGCAAATAAGAATATAAAGATATCTAACATGCTTCTGTTGGGTGTTACAAAAGAAATAAGAATGAGAGACCGATGAATTATTTAAAAAGTAAACGCTTTCTTTTAGCTCTGTCTAATATGTTGAGGATAGTGCATTCACTGCATTGTAATTGCTGATGATGCATTAGATATTTTAGCACACTAATTAAAGAGTATATTCTTTGAGATATATTCTGAATGAAATGGAATTCAATATCCCATTTCTGTTAAAAGAAACACTGCCTACAATGAATAATTGTTGTAACTGTTGAAGAGAAACTATCCGCTCTTCAGGATTATAAATTCATCTAATCTATATAAAGAAGTACTGTATACAATACCGTAGTATTACCTTGTTTCAGCTTTTTCTCAAAAACTAGATGGAGAAATTTTAAAAAATGCTTGCATCTCCTTCAATATTAGTATTTAAGGGAAATTTTAAAGTACAAAATTACAAGAAAATATCAAACATAATAGTAAAATGATTTTATTCTGATAATTTAGTCCAAGCACAAGTTTGGATTAGTTGCTTTTCACAAAGTTAAGATGTCCATTCTAACTCTTATTTCATGAAAAATTATGAAAAAATCTGCTCTCAACAATGGAAATTTACTGCTGAATTTTTCCTTATGTTTTTTATAAAAATGCCAATTGAGGCTATTCATGTTTTAGAAAAAGCCATTAATTCCAAGACTCCGATTAGAAAAAGTTGCCCTTTTCCTTTTTTCTAACCATAGCAACAGTAAGTTACCTTGCGCAGCCAACTAGGACAGGAGCTGCTAGCAGCATTGCTATCTGCAGCTACTTCTGTTGTGCTGATCTGATCTCCCATTCCGCAATCTGCTTCCATCGTTCTCCGGAAGCCTCTGCTATTATCAGGGCTCTCAGAATCCTGCTCAGTTTCTTCTTCCTCATTTGGTTCAGCTGTAGAACCCTGGGCCACTAAGACAAAAGAGCAGGGAATTTAAAATCTTAAATATTTGCTCATTTCAAGAACATCTAACATTCTTGGAAATGCATATATTGTCAGAATGGAGTTGGTGTAAAAGGACAAAACTATCCTTATGACAGAATGCAGAATAAAAAAAACATTGCTAATAAAAAAACCCAGACAGTCCTCATTTAATGACCATTTGTTTAGCAACCGTTCAAAGTTACGATGGTACTGAACAAAGGGACTTATAACTGATCCTCAAAATTCTAGCTGTTGTGGTACACATGATGTTTTACTTAACAGCCACATCATTTAGCAACAGGGTTGCCAGTCCCCATTAGAATTGTTAAGCGAGGACTACCTATAATGTATAGAACTGAGGGCAGGGAGACAAAGAATCAAATTTTGGGGGTTTTACGAGGATTTAGTTCAGTGAAGAACTGCCGCCATGATGATACCGTGATGTTATCTCACAGTCAACATGAAGACAAAATTTATTTTGCCATAACATTTCACTTTTGCTATATCTGTTTTTCAGTTACCACAGCATTGTAGTCATACATTTCTTATGTTCTACCAAAATCCTAATACTCTTGTATGTTAATGTTACACTAGCTGCTTTTCCTCTTTTTTGTTCGAAATGATTGAGAACAGTTTTTGAGTCCTCAAACATATCGACAGGCGCGGGACGACTCAGTGCATTACAGCCGATTGAAATGAGTGGGCCGGTGACATGCTCAAGGAGCAGGGCACAGAAGCAATTGGCTACATAAGCGAACTCCCGGATCTCCTTTTACTCTCACTCTGACGATGTCGGCAGTTTGGCCGACGAAAGCTAAGTGACTTTATAACAAACAAGCTTGTTTATATTAAATAGTCTTGCTTATACTTTTATCCTGGTGTTCGATTTTCCTTTTGGTTTTGCTAACATATATATATTTTCCACGTATTTAATTGGCCCAACAATTTCTTTTTAGAATTGTTTTCATAAATGCATATTGTAATCATTGTGTAGATTGTACTCAATTAGTTTCCTTGTTTTAATTTCATCTGGCATGAATAAAGTTTGTCTTCTCCTAAATTCCAGCCTAATTTGGTGGGGGGGAAAAATCACAAAAAGAGCAGAGATTCCAAAGAATTCATATCTGCCAGAATGTTCTGAAAGAGACTATAAATATTTAAAATGTATTCCAAGCAACTGAAATATTTAAGGGAAAGCATAACTTCATTCTAGCAGTTAAATGAAATCTAGAAGATTGAAAAGACCTATAATATTGTAGTAGCTAGTTACTCAAAATGTCTTCCAAGAACTAAGGGCCTGCTATCCAATTCTGGTCCTCTTCCACCCAGGCAAATTGGACTTTCTTAAATTCACCTTAATGTGATCATAGTTTTAGTATCATATTATATTATTATACCAGACAAGTCAACAAAGAAGGGCCATACAACTGCATTACTTTATTCTCCAATGAATGAAATGAAGGCAAAGAACAAACTGCTAAAGTGATTAATCAGAATAAATTCTTTCTTGCATAATAAGGCCTTTATAGTCTATCTAGCAGTTATATCTTGACTCATTACAATCTACATTGTGATAATTGTGACTTGCAGTGAGAACAGTGACTTTTAAAGCAGCAACTTATTCAGTTGTTTATGCCGGAGATTGAACTTGATACATTTTATGCAGAGGACGTGCTATTCTTCTGAATTATTCTTGTAGTATTTTCTACTCCAACAGAGTATTACTAACAGCCTGATTACTTACCAGTCCCAATGGACAGGCCACTGCTACTGGAACGAAGGATGGTTTTAGAATTTATAACTTTTTCTGGAGGAAAAAAAGAACATTTTCTCAGCTCAAGATTTAAAGAATATGGGAAACTGATATATAGATATGACCCCTTACATGTGAATCCAAGTAATATGTTGTATCTTATGGTCAGAGAAGAAGATGAATGATCTACCTTCAGATCCTAGCATTTTTATACTTACCAACAATTATTATGGTATGCCATCCATGGCAAGATAAATCTGGGACATAATGCAAGGAGCCAAAAATGGGTCGAGGCCACGATGTACAAATATCAGAACTGTGAGCTCTCTCTGTTGGTGTCATTGCTAAACGGCCATTTCCTCCATTACCCCATGCAAATATATGGTTATCTGGAAAATAAAAAAGTTTATCATCTTAAACTCAAGAACCCCACTCTAGGTTTGAATGATTATATTTATTTTTATTTAAAAATATAATAATGACCAAAAAAACACTGTGATTCCTAGAGGAATATGGTGTTTTGTGAGGCTTAATTATATATTAATAGCAAAAAAGTACTTCCTGAGTTATACTATATTGCATATATTTTGTGCCTTCCAGTCAGTTTGGATTTTTTTTTTATTATAATCTGTAAGCCAGACATGTCAAACTTGCGATATCATGTGATGTCACACAACGTATCGGGCCAGTTTTGCTATTGCCGGCAATGGGGTGGGTGTGGCTTCCAGATAACGTGTCCAGCCTACAGGCTGGCAGTTTGACACCCCTGCTTTAAGCAAACCATTTCTGATTCTTTACAGACTACTCAGTTTAAAGAAATTCACATCAACCTACTAATGTGTATACTTACCATCAGTAGCAGCTATGGTGAACTCATCACCACAGGAAACTCTGATGACCTGTTTTCCCCCAAGGGGCCCTCCTAGTAAATTAATGCCCAGGTGCTTCTTATAATCCCCAACACCCAACTGTCCACACTTATTGGAGCCAAAAGTAAGCAGACGACCCCGCTCTGAAATAAAAAAAATTAAGTCATTAGGAACTAATAAAGCAGAAAGCTGAGAAACACTGTCAAATAGTATGTTGTGAGCTATAATGCAAGACATCATTTAGAACACTTGATCATTATTTGTTCTGAGGTTATAGATCACCTTTCCATGGTAGTATGACAACAGCTTCATTCATCTTAAGCGTATTTAATAATAATAGGCATCATTTCTTCATATTTTTACCAACATACATGTTTTTCTATTAGTGTTGATTATGGCTAAGATAATTTTAATCAGATACAGGCCCATCTGGAATTTTGAAAAATGGCTGTAGTCCATTGACAGTGTAGGTATATTAAGTCACAAGACTCCAAGGTCAGTAGAAGAAAATCTTACTAGAGAGAATCCTGAGGTATTCTACCATTTCCTTAGCTCCTCCTTATAAGGTTATATACAATTTATATACAATTTAACACTACACTACAATTTCAGATTGTCTCTTTCTTTTCCTGATTAGGTAGGAAACTTTCAGATAAGAACGGAGCTGTAATCACTTCCATTTTTCTTGTCAAAGAATTCCTATATGGCACATGTGCATGGACACACACACCGAAACATATTTATTTCAGGAGTATTATTCTAATAATAATTAGCCTGCAGATTGATGTCTTGCTTTTTCATTTATTCATGTAAATGGTGTAATTGTATATTTAATGTAAATTAATTTTAGTGCTGTCTTCCGGAGGCTCAATAGAACAGTTCTGTCCTAGTTCTCTGGAGGCTGGGTTCATCTGATTCACCATCAGCTGCTGGAGGGCAATCAGCCACAGTCAAGCTGGCAGAAAGTTGTAAGTTGCTCCTGCTCCCACTGCTTTGTTGCCCTTAGTCATTCTGTTTCTTTATATAGGTAGGGAAATATCTCTGAAACTATTACCCAATGGTTCATTAGTTGTCTCATTTAATTCCCCACTGCTAGGAATTTCAGAGTTAACATTCAGGATTTTATTTTTAATCCAATAAACTAATTTTCCCTGCTGACTGCAATGGTGTGAGATAGTTGATGGAGCTAATTTAACAGATTTAATATGTATTATTAGTTAAAATGTGCAATAATTGTAATTGTAATTCTGTCTTTCAGATAGAGGTTGATAGTTAAAAAGGCAAATAAATATACAGTAGGTAAGCTTGGTTGAAAGAGGAGAGAACTGCAGGAAAATATAATAGCTATCTTAAGTATCTAAAAAGCATTTTTGTAGAAGATAGGAGTGAACTGTTCATGTTAATTCAGAAAAGAAAACAGGAAAAAGAGTTTAAATTACAAAGAATTAAATTTTAATTAGGCATCTGGAAAATGTTGCTAAAAGGATGTTTAATAGACCAGACTGCCTTGGAAAGTAACGGATTCTCCTTTGGTGGAAGTATTTAAAAAGAAATTAGATGGCCATCTTTCAGAGATACTAGAAGCTTCCTGAATTGAGCAGAGGATTGAACTAGATGATCTCTAAGGTCCTTTCTAATCTTTAAGTGCTATCACTCTATAACTCCTAGTGACTACATCAGTGCAGTTACCTGTCAATGCTACTGGGGTGGTTTGCATTACCTTCTTCCAGTGTTTTGTTTAATTCTATAACTTCCCAGTTTAGTTAATAGCTTTAAGATTTCCAGGCTATCACTTATACAAGTGAGTAATAACCAAAAACTGATACTGCTGAGATTAATCTGCTGTCACCTACTGAAGTTGTAGGTGAGTTTACCATTATCTAGAAATAAAACTACATCACAAGATAATAATTTGATATTACCATCGATGGCAGCAGTGTGTGTCTTTCCTGGAGCAATAATGCGAATCTTGTAGAAAGAGAGTTTCTTGGCCAAAGTAAAAGTTGTAGCATATGGGATTTCTTGATAAGCCTATGAGAAGACATCAATTTTATAAAACCAAAGCCATGATTCTGTACATACTTACACTTTAATCAAGAACAATGCATGCAAAGCTTAAGAATGTCTTCATATAAGACTCTTTGTAAATAAAGCAATATTTATTGGTTCTTGTATAGGCTTTCCAAACATGCATAAAATTATTTTAGAAATTGTAAACCATATTCATTTGTGTGTCCCCCCCCCGGCCCGGTTCCTTTTAATCTGTTAACAAAAAATTTATGAATTTTAAAAATTATATTTATAAGCATCTATCATGAAAACGTTATTTCCCTACTTTCATACAGTGCCACTCACATCATGATTAATGATCCCTGATGTGCACTGGTTCAGGCCTAGCTTGTTGAATTCATTCAGACCACAGGCCAACACCTTGCCAGCTTGTGTGAGCAGAAAGGTTCCATCACTGCCACACTGGACCGAGACAATATTGGAAGTCTTTTGAATTTCTACCTAAAAAAGAAATACATAAGATACCTCAACAACTAAACACAGTTGCTGCTGCAAAGTCCCAAGCAACAGAGACTTGGGTTTTGTATATATAAGATCCTAGTTTCAATCCCTGGCATTTCTTGACACCTGGAGTGGGAAAACAATAGTTGTGAAAAGAATCAAAGCCCTTCTAGTTTGCTACACGGAGAAAAAGCTTTAGTGACAAGAAGTCACTATTCAGAATACAATGAGAATTTACAAAATAAAGGCAGCCATTTGAAACATAACAATTATACAGTTAGTCCTCAACTTACGACTATAATTGAGCCCAGAGTTACAGTCATAAGTTGTTGCAGCTGTAGGCTGAGGCATCACATGACTGGTCCAGATTTTTTGCAGCAGTCAATAAGTGAATGCCACAGTCATTAAGCAACTGTGTAGTCATTAAGCAAGTCAATTTTCCCCAATGGGCATTTTTGCCAGAAATTAAAGTTAACATTGGAAACTGGCAAAAAAAGTAAAAAAAAAAAAAATCACAGTCAGTTGACCTGTGGGACTCTGCAAATGACCATAAAGGGGAGCCGGCTACCAAGTGCCCAAATATGATCATGTGCCTGCAGAGTGTATATGTATATGGCCATCATAATTTTGAAAACAAACCATTAAATAGCTTTTTTTTTGGAGGGAGACATAACTATGAACATTTGTTAAACAAGTGGTCAGAAATCAAGGACTACTTGTATACAGTATGTTAAAAGAAAAAGCACAATCACTTTTTACAAGTAACACTTGGAACACATATAAGGAAAACCTCATATCAATTTGGCACTTTAAAAATTAGTATTTCCAATTTAAAAGAAAAGTGAGGATAGGATAAACCTTTGTCTAGCACCATGGAGATATGCTGTTAATCAGAGCAGTTGTGCCTGATTAGTTATGTAAAGCAATATTTCTTCTATCTATCATCTGTTTTATATACAAGAAAGTAAAATAGAGCCATATGGAAAGGAAAGAAAAAAGAAAAAGAAAAAGAAAAATGGGGGGAAATGGGGAAGGAAAAAGGGAAGAGAAAGAAATATAGGGTAAAGGAGAAAAAAAACCATTGACTTCTAACTCTTTTGGTGCAGTAGAATAAGATAGTAACATTACAACCTCAACTTTTTACTTTTACATACTAATATGTACTAGCCATATACTAGCCTATAACAAGGAATGCATCTAATTAGAAAAACCCAGAGTCAAAGTTTCATTCTTTTCATCTCAAATATAAAATATTTGCTCATCTTCTATCTAACTCTACATGACTCCCAATCAAAAATTCTTTCCCCTTGTCTGTATTAATTTACAAAACCTTAACAAATATTTGTTGAATATTTGCTGAATAGGAAAGAAAATGTCTCAAGACTGAATTATTCTAGAAACGCAGGAAATACAGTTAAATTCAATTAGTTTTACCTTTTGTGGGATAGAGTGATCCTCTTCTGAATCCAAACCCAAGCGGCCTATATTTGGGGAGAAACAATAATGATGAATACAGGTAATAATGTTCAGATTCAAAGAAAGTTGTCCATCAACCATCTACCTTTCCAGAAGTACAAATCTTCATTTAATCTGGTATATCATGATAGTGCTCCAAGGAAATTTACTTCTATCAGTAATTAATCTTTGTCAAAGATTAAAGACTGCGTGTAGAGTAACCTACCATATTCTCCACAGCCCCATGTGTAGACCTCACGATTTCGTGTCAGCACTGCCACATGATTATCTCCACAGGAAACCTGTTCCACTGGATTGCTGGAAAAAAAATTGATCTGCCGGGGCTCCAGGACCTCAGACCCAAACGCCTTGTCAATGCCAATGCAGCCATAGTAATCTGAACCAAAAGCAAAGGCTTGACCTTCATCTGCATGAAAACAAGGGACACATGAATAACAGAGGATGTACATAAAAATACAGTGATTATCTTCCTCTTTAATACAGGGAGAATTTTACTACAGTGCAGTCTAATTACTTAAGCCAGGTCCAATATGGCTTAATCTACTACAGCATCCTACAGACACTAGATATTTGAATTATATACATAAAGATTGACATTTATAATCTATGTATTTTTAATCTTTGCTTCTGTTTCATTTTAACACAATGATTATATACACTTTATCACAAAATGTAATATAAAGGCTAATGTACTGGCATTTCAAAGAACAAAAACAAATATAAGTTGGCTTTTGGCAGCTGTCCTAATTCCAGCAGCTGCAGGTTTGTCTACCTTCCAGATTTACCAATACCTGAGTATTACATATTCTCTTGTATTTTGGGTAGTTTTTCTTTTAGTTAATACACTTTTTCAATTCTTCCATGACATTTTTGATACATTTGAAGTGCTGCCATCTTTCCTGTGTCTCTCACCTGTAATGCAGATTGTAAAGTCATCACCACACGATACTTGACGAATAGCTTTGCCCTGCAATTTTTCCACATGTTTAGGCTGTCGATAGGAAGCTTTATCTCCATGTCCCAGTTGGCCATGCAGTTTAGTGCCTCCCTGCATGTTCTATTAAAAAAATACATTTGATAAAGTGGTCTAAGAGCCAAGGAATATTGTTAATGAAAAGAAACTAAAAATAATAATATAGACTATCTAGGAACCAGAGAGACCTCTATTCCTCTGTGTTTCCACAGGATGAAGTGGCCTATTTTTCCTTCAGCATCTAAATAATAATTATAGGGGTTTTTTTTTGTAGGTGTCCTATGGAATGCTGTTCCAGATGACCATCCAAATTTTGGAATGCTTTTTGGAAGATGTGGGAAGTGAAGAAAGAGAGAAACTCTTGATCTTTGGAACATACTTATAGTAGGCAAACTCACTGAATGAGGGAATGCCACTTAGATATCCATAGGTGGATTAAAATTAGACATGTGAATTATATAATAGTATCAGATATCAACAATGATGTAGCATATGTCAAAACATAGAACATTAAACTGGGAATTCACCCAGAAAAATCCCTTCCTTAACACAGATATTTAATATGAGTTAAATTCCATTTTGTACTGTCTTCACATACACTGTATGTATGTTTCTCCAGGATAAAGCTACTACAGTACTTATAATGGCCGAATATTATTTCCAGCATTATTTTAATATCTATTTTGCGTGAGGTCCATTCTGCCTGAGTTCAAGTGCTGGTTGGAACTGAAAGCTCTCTACAGATTTGACTATTAGTACTTCTGTATAGTCTTCTCCAGGTATAATCAGTCCACCCTACATAGTCTAACTACAAAGATGCTATGGCTATCCACCTACGAGACAGATGAAGAGATTGGGAGATTAGTGGCAGCTTCTCCCCATGGAACAGCTTGCCCCATGAGGTTGAATTACCCCCCATTCTTTTAATCTTAGGTAAGTTGGTCAAAGGAGTCTTCTTCTGTAGGACATTTGGTTAAGAAAATTTTAAACGAAGATAGCAAGAGTTATCATTCTGGGATTATAATGATGCTTATGATTTAATAAGTATACACTTATTAAGCCACCTACAGCTGCCTCAAATAGGTGGCGTATCAATAACTGTAAAATAAATAAAATATTAATCTCTAGGAACACTTAATTCCTTCCAGCTGATAAATTGGGCCAAAGGCTATTTGTTTAGTTCCACTTGGAGGCAGCTGGAGCCTCATGTATTTGGGACATGAATGGATATCCATGCTCAATTGGAGAGGCCAATGTGATCTGTCATGATGACCTCCTTGCAGTACAAGATGCAAATTCCTAGTAGCACTTGATCCCTTCATTGATGCCAAAGAATAATGTTTTGGAGAATTCCCCCCCCCCCAAACTTCCCAAATTCTTTTGACACTTACCACCCAAGTATAGAGCTCTTTCTCCACAGTTACCACTGCAAAGTGAGTGTTTCCCGCACAGACCTGTCGGGCACTGCAGCCATTTTTAATAACATCCAGCTTCTGAGGAGTGGACTTTCCACCTCCCCATACATATACTTCACTACTGCGTGAAGTCACCACTGCAATAGGTGCTTCATTCATAGTACTTGTTCTGTAAATCACAAGAGATCTGTATGGATACACTGTTTACCATGAGCTGCTTTTCTAAGCCTCTAAAGAGAAGATAGATGGGAAAAATTTAATTTCCAGATTCCATGCAAAAACACTTCATATAAGTGCTAAGAGTTTTCCATATTTATAAATATACACTGGCATGCTTTAGATTCAGAGGCTAGACAGACAGCATGGAAACATGGAAGAAAGCAGCATGTTGTAAGACAAATGAAAATCAGAAATCAATTTGAAGACACATATATACAACTTTTGAATTTTTAGAGGCAGTGACATGAATAAACCTATGAGAAAGTGTACAAATACATTGACAAATTAAACCACTAGCATTTTTAGCTGTATATGTAAATTGTTCAGTAATACAGCACAATTTATAAACAGGGATTCATGAAACGTAAATGAAATCTAAAGTAAATGATGGGCATGGTTAACAGCACAAGTAAAATTAAATATAAGATATCATAGTTTAGCACTTGTATATTTTACAATGAAAATGTCTTAAAGATAGTATTGTTTAAAGTAATCATCTACCAAGAAAAGTTATGCAAAAGTGAGAAACAGTCAGTTTCAGGTGATCTATGCTTGGAACAAAACACACGCTTGTGGTCTGTGCTCAAAACAAAACACCTGGACCTCCAATATATATATTTGGCCTAGGCATGGAGCCAGAACACACACACACCTGGGCATAAGTATTCCAGGGTGGGATACAATGGAGGAAAGGCAAAGCCATTGGTAGTGGCACTGAAAGGGATAGAAAGGTGCTAGGAAAATAGGACAGATAGCTGGTTGGATTACACCATTCCTGATGGCAATATTTGATGGCAATAGCGGAAGAGGAAATAAAAAACCCTGGGAAGCTTGGAAGAAAATATAGCTGACTGTTTGAGTTACACTGCACTTGAATTGAAGATGCAGCAATGGAATTCAAGCATGCGAACAGCTAAGAGAGGTAAGGACAAGTATGATGCTGGCTAGTGCGGAGGCCACGAAAAGGAGGCGGCAGAGAGGACAGATGTATCAGTTTGGCCTACCCACCATGCAAGATACTCTTCAGATACTTACTACTGTACTGCATTATCTCTAGATTGTCCCCTTTCATTGTATAAACACATGCACACACAGAAAGCTTAGGATAGTCTTTGAAGCAGCGGAGGGAGCCTTCCAAAGAACACAACTGTTTTAACATTTTTGTGTTTTGCCATGCTAAGATACTTGCAGAGAGCAACTATTTTCTTCTGTTCTACTCTTCAACATATATTCCTTTACCTTGGGCGTTTGTTTGGGCCATTAAGAAGTGCAACCTTTTCCTCCATATCCCTGCCAGGAAGAATAAACAGTAAAAATAGTGCATCAATACAGCTTTTTCAACAGGAATCATTACATGATTTGTGACACTGCAAGTAACAATTTCATAAAATTCTACTGCAAGCTATTTCAGCAATGAAACATAAGGAACTTTGTTGACAGTAAATATTGAAATTTCTACATAATAAACAGTTACTCGGTGCTTGAAATATACAATATCCATAACATACATAGATTAATATAGCTTGTATAAACAATGGACATTCTTCAATGTTGTGTTATTAACTATGTAAATTAGGGGGCTCTCATAAACAGGAAATGGGTGAAGTAAATTTGCCATTCTCCTCAGCCCCTATGTTCCCAAAAATCTGCTCCCAAGGATTGGGGGGATCCTTTATTGTTTGAGAGCTGTAGGGAAAAGAAGAAATTGACAAAAAACCTGCCATGCATTAAAAAAAACCTTTTCTGGAAAAATGTTCCCTCTAGAAACATAATATATTCCTGGAAGGGATATATTGTATTTCTAGAGGCATTAAACGTAAGACCACTAAGTTAAAACCAAACTTAAGAGTTTATTTGTAAGTTTAATTTGGAGTCCAATATTTAATTTCTACACCTAGAGGCAGGGAGATACAAACAAGTGAATCTAGTATATAGGGCAATGGGTGTGAACCTATGGCACAGGTGCCAGAGGCGGCACTCAGAGCCCTCTCTGTGGGCACGTGCGCCGTCGCCCCAGTCCTTGGCCTTCAGCTAGGTTTTATAAAATCTTGTCGCTTTAGGCCTCCTTCAGTCAATTTCAACTTCTCGCGGGGAAAAAAAAGACCTTGCAAAGTTGGAATTGATTGATTGTACTTTTTAGTCCCACCCAGTCTGCCGTTACCACCACAGCCATGACCACCCAATGGGCCACATCCACCCTCACCCAATGGGCCACACCCACCCGGCACTCAACGATGCATAAGTGAGTTTTGGGTTGCAGGTTGGGCACTCAGTCTCTAAAAGGTCCGCCATCACTGATATGGGGCCTGGAACATGAAAAAAAACCAGAAACAAAAATCCAGTCCTGAGGATTAGGTCACAAAACTGTCCCAGAACCATAGTACAAATAAGGCTGTAAGGAGTGCTAGATCATCTGAATGAAGCCAAGGGAGTGAAAGGCCCAACCAGCCAAGTGATTTTGCTATTTGAGGTCAAGCAGTCAATGGACCACCCATCCTCAGCCCCAAGTCAAAGCAGGCCAAATACTTCTACACAAGATATGGCATATCTCACAAGCACCTTCCCCATTCATGGAACTAAAAAGGTAATGGCAGCAGAATAACTGACTAATAATTTGCTGCCTCACAATACCTAATTGGTAAGTTGTGTTGTTAATTCAATTATGCCAATTTGGCTTTCTTTCTCACACTATAATTATAATCTAATTTAGATTTTAAGAGTTTCAGGGCTGTTATTTAGAAATATATAGCATTTCACATAAAACAGAATTTTTTTCCTGACAAATTAGTTAATATTTTATACTTCGTGTATTTATTTGCTTTGATTTTTTTCCCAAATGAAATAAAATAGATGATGCAGTAATCTAAAAAGTTCTACTGTATTACATGTTATTGACCATCTTTAACTAATAAATAAATTAATCTCAAGCAATACTGGTCCATGGACAGAAAGTTTAAGAAATGTTTCCCTATTCTGTTTCCCTATTCTAAACAATGAAAGAGTGTTACTCTTTTTGAAAAAAAAATTCTACATCATGTCAAGTAGCATAGGCAAGGATTCTGATAATTGGGGCGAGGGATGGGAACTGGGGGAAATTTGGATTTAAGAGCTCCAAAGCCATTGTGCTAGCCTTTATTTCAAGATCTCGCTCACCTGCTATTGGTATGCACCTCATCAGGCATCTGCATAGCTCCACTGCAGATACAGCAAATGCCTTCACTGAACAAGCATGCCAACTAATGGATCCTTTTTGACAGCAGTGGATTGCAAAGGCGTACCTTTGCCTACTCTAATGATCTAATCTTTCTAGCAAGTTTTTTTGCATTGCTGGAGCTGGGGTGTGTGCAGCCTCCATATGATGCAACCAGCCTGCGGGCCGGCAGTTTGACACCCCTGTTGTAAGAGGAGAGCAGTGTTAATCTATGTTGGCAAAGATCAGAAGGAATCTGATAGCACGCTTTCCAAGTAGCAAATTCTGTTAAAAGGCATAGGCTTTTTGATTTGCATAAGCTTAAATAAAGGCTTATTCCTTTTAATGAAATGTATTAGGAAAGCATTACTCGTCCTGATTTTTACTATTATAAATAATTTTATAAGCAAAACTAATCAAAGGATGTTGTTCTACTACTTTTTTTTTAGCATGTATTTATTTCTCTAAATATAATCCAATATATTTTATACATTAAAATAGAAGCCTGGGATAAGCCAGGTAAAACTGAAAGAAAAGAAAATTTGTATAGCTCAGTTTCCAAGTTAAATAATCTATGCTTTTGATATTCTTATTTTTAACTCTGTGCTGCAAACAACTCAGAAGTGTCATTTAATCTTTAAAAAAGCAGTCTAGCTCAACAGGTAGTCTATGCGTACATGAAACACCAGTATGATCAGACACTACGTTGTAGGACAGTGATGACAAACCTTTTAGAGACCGAGTGCCCAAAAACTAGCCCCGCCCCCACCCATTCCACGCCCAGCATGCCCGCAAGGCCACCCACCGCCTCCAGGGCCCACCGCAGGTCACCTAGGCAGCCCAGCAGCGCTATGGCAGTCACGTCCTCTGCCCGCGCCCTGCAGCATTAACAGTGCACAATGGGGTGTGAGGGCAGAGTCCTGTCTACGCTGCCTGGCTCTCATGTCCTTGGCTGCGCTGCTCCGCGTGAGCCACGCTCAGGGGCGACTCTCCTTCAGGGGGGCTGCTGGAGAGGAGGGGGTCGTGGGGGGATGCAAGGCTGTGGCAACAGCACATGTGCCCACAGAGAGGGCTCCGAGTGCTGCCTCTGGCACCCGTGCCATAGGTTCGCCACCACTGTTGTAGGATATCTTCTAACATGCACTTACACATACACACAACCTGTTTATGTCTAATATTTGCATGAGCATTTACCTCCTGCGCTTCTTGATAAATGGACTCTCAAGTATCTCATCAGCAGTAGGCCTCTTCTCTGGATCCTAAAAGAGGTGAGCGACAGATCACTCCCTAAGGAGAGGGATCATTTTTCAATTTTTTAATTCTAGGGCAATGAATAAGTTACTGATAGTCCTCGATTTACAACAGTTTATTTAGTGACCATTCAAAGTTACAATGCCACTGAAAAAAGTGACTTATGACCATTTTCACATTTATGACCTATGAAGCATCCCCATGGTCATGTGATTTACATTCAGATGCTTGACAACTGGCTCTTATTTATGACGGTTGCAATGTCCGGAGGTCATGTGATCTCCTTTTGCAACCTTCTGACAAGCAAAATCAATGGGGAAGCCAGATTCACTCAACAACCGTGTTACTAATTTAACAACTGCAGTGATTCACTTAACAAATGTGGCAAGAAAGGTAATAAAATGGGGCAAAACTCACTTGACAAATTTCTTACTTAGCAACATAAATTCTTGGCTCAATTGTGGTCGTAAGTCGAGCACTACCTATACATCCTTGTGGTTTCTTTCCATTCCCCCAAACACAGCAAATCGAAAGGGCCACAAAATGAGCAGAATGCTCAGGTAGTTTAACAGGGCTTATGTTACCGCACTATCCAGGGATGAAGCTAAATGGCAACAGAAGTGAAACCCGAGTGCAGTACCAAGGAGCCAGCTACATCTATTCTGCTGCACTTCCTCTCCTCTTACAGATTTCCAAACAATGCCTGGTAACTTTTTAGTGTTTAAAAGCACTCCATGGCATAGGACCCAGTTATTTACAAGACCGCCTTCTGCCAGTAAATACCTCCCATCGACCAGTTCGCTCCCACAGAGAGGGCCTCCTCAGGGTGCCATCGGCTAAGCAGTGTCGGCTGGTGGCGCCCAGGGGGAGAGCCTTTTCTGTGGGGGCACCGACGATGTGGAACGAGCTCCCCCCAGAACTCCGGACATGTCATGATCTCCGCACCTTCAGAAGAGAACTGAAGACTCATCTCTTCAATCAAGCCAGCCTGGCCTAGATCTCCTCGGGTTTTAAAATTTTTAAACAAGGCTGTTTGGGTTTTAGAATTGGGTTTTTAACAGGTTTTTAGCAACAGCCTTGTATTAATATTAATATTAATATAATTTATTTTTAAATATTTATTGTTTTTATGTTTTTATTCTGTTGTGAACCGCCCCGAGTCCTACGGGAGAGGGGCGGTATAAAAATTTAATAAATAAATAAATAAATAAATAAATAAATGAAGTGCTTTATTTTAGCATTTAAATCAGCGGTTCTCAACCTTTTCCGGGGCTCGACCCCAGCCCGCATTGCGCATGTGCGGTGCGACGGGCGCATCGCGCATGCGCGGCGCGACGGCCCGCATCGCAAAGGGGAAAAAAATGGCATACCAAAGAAAAAAAAATGGCCAACCAAAAAAAAATGGCCGACCCCCCCCAAAAATGGCGGGCCCGCATCGCGCATGCGCGGCACGACGGCCCACATCACAGACCAAAAAAAAATGGCCAACCCAAAAAAAAAAAAAAAGGACTGCGGTGTTTGGCGACCCCCGTGAAATGGTCGTTCGACCCCAAATGGGGTCGCGACCCACAGGTTGAGAACCGCTGATTTAAATCAAAATTACTCTCTCGCTGAATGTATAACTAGTGTGTGTTGTCACACTTTTCTGCTGTGAGAGAAAAAGAGATATAAACTTCTACATTTCCTCCAATCCCTTCCAACCCATTCCTCCAAAAGATTTGCCAATCAGTTTGCCAAGAACAGCAAGGCTTCATACTGACTTTCAAAGTTAACATCAGTACCAGGTAGGGGGCTGGATTTGTCAGGGTGTGTGGGGAGGAATAACCTCAGGATTTGACTTATCTGCTAGAAAAGATAAAAACATTATAATTTTCCAATTTACTGTAGCAATTTTCCTTTTGCTGTTTTAGCACAGAAATTTCCCTTCACCTTGACTCAGAAAACCAAAGTAGATTGCTATAGGAAAAAAGCAGACAATGGTCTCTCAATGTACAATATACAACTAATCTGTGGAGAAAATCCAGCCCCTCAGACTTGACTCAGTTCATGATATTTGATGACTTCAGGGACAGACTCCTGTTCAAAATCTGAAAGCTGAAAATAAAAAGTCTTTAAACTGAAATTGAACTTCTATGTGTGAAGTAAACTTAAGTCTCGTTCATTTTTTTTCATAGTTGAAAAAACAATGAATGTGGGGCAAGAAAAAAAGAAAGATAAACATTATTCAGTTTCTGTTTTTGTAGTATATGATTTTTAAATGTAGTAAGAAAAGAGAGGGAAATGGGAAACAGTAGTAAACCATCCAATCTAAAAAAATGAAAAAATATTCAACATTGAAAATAGATCTGTAAAGCCTCTATTAGTTCCTTTAATTTTCTTCTCTAGAGAAAGCAAGTGGGCTTCTTAAGTAGTTTTTAGTAACTGACAGCTGGTAAAAAAAATTCAAAGGCTCTTTCTCCCTCCCTCTCAAACCAAAGAACCCATCACAGAATGGAGGTAGTTCACCAACCTGATGAAGGCAGGAATGCACCATTTGGATGAGATCCATAGAATACATACTGGAATCAACTTCCATTGCCCGGTTTCCTTGCACAATCTTCACACAGAGATTCAAGGGATTCTAAGAAAGAAAAAATGAAATGATCTAAATCAGTGTTTCTCAAATTTGGCAAATTTGGCAACTTTCCCAGAATTCCCCAGCCAGCCATGCTCAATCTAAGTGGAATAGGAGAAACTTCCTGAGATGATGGTCTACGAAACTGTATTTTTAATTCTCTCAGCCCCCGAATAGGTTCCAATTTTACCTGCATTCCAAGACAGCAAGGAACTTCAGAAGTACAATAGAAAGGCAAAGGGATCTCTAAATGAGAATTCCACAGTTTACCTAGAAGTTTCACTGTCATATAGTATCTAAAATTGGAGTCTTAATCCCTCACCATAGGACAATATAATATAAAAGGTGATGCAGTATTAATTACGAGCATAGTTCATAGTGACTTACCGTTGCATCAAAAGTTCTCTTCAATGTAAGAAGCTCAAAAGCAACACAGCCAACTGCCCATATGTCAGACTTGAAATTATATTTTACTCCCTGGCAGAGCTCTGGAGACATGTAGTATGGAGTTCCCACCAACTACAAAACAAAAATATTAGAGATATTAGGTCAGTTACTCCATATCAAGCAGACAAAATGCAATAAGTCTTAATTTGCTGTCCTTTTAACCTCTTCCTTCACCTAAATGCTCAGACTTTGCTTTAGCATATTTGTAGAAAAGTAATCACTGAAACTTATCACATATATGCTGTCCTATTTATAACTAGAGTACCTTCTTTTTCTTAATATAAAGACTGAATTTAAAAAAGAGCAAACTGACTGAAGGAAATAGTCAAAACAAAAGTTATCAAACAATTCTACAATTACACTAAACGAACAAGACAAAGAGAAAAAGATTTGCCAATGCCAACATAAATATTCTTATCATTAGATGTATCATTTGATCAGTTTATTTCTTTCAAACCAGGTCATGGGAATATGTATTTATTTAGAGCATTTATATGGCCACCCAACTCAAACAATGTACAGTAGTGGCCAAAATTGTGGAAACCTTTTGGAAAAAGTGTACAGTAGAAATGCCACCTTTGGTTACGTTTCCACCAATTTTTCTTCTAATTTCTTTATAACTGTAGCCTTGTTCACTTAATAATACTATTTTACATCGCTTTCTGGGCAACCAGTTAACTCTTTACACCATTACTTTAATTTTATTACATTTTACAAGCTCACTAAATGAAAGAACACAAAAAAACCCAACCAACTTGATAGTAATCACATAACACACTGACAAATGTCCTCCTCTCAGCTTCAATACATGACATCAATAACTAATCCTACTGTGATCTGATTGGCTCATGGCCAAAACAAGATGACATCTGATTGGCTCTCTAAACACTCATGCTCATTGGCTACAATCAGATGAAGGAAAGCTACCTGATATCAACCTAAGCAAGTTGTGCTTCCTTTTTCTGGTTATTTGGCTATAACGTTTCATAGAATACAGTACAGATAATTGAACAAACTTTGTTGCATTACATTCTTGATTACATTATCTTTCCATTGATATATAATTTAATGGTACTACTCCCCCCCCAAAGTGGTATTATTAGCCATCAAACCTCAAAAATACACTTTTCCCAAAAGGTTTCCACAATTTTGGCCACTACTGTAACTCTAAACAGCACACAAAAGTTATCAACAACAAACACAAAACAGAGAGGAAATAGCACAAAGCATTAAAAACAACTAATATAATAATATAGCGACTAGAACTCCCAGATATATAACTCATTCAATGGGGACTCTGCTGATCCTTACCTAAATGCCTAGGGAAAGAGCCAGGCCTTAAGTGCCTTCCTAAAGGCCTATAGCAGTGTTTCTCAACCTTGACAATTTTAAGGCATGTGGACTTCAACTCCCAGAATTCCACAGCCAGCACTGGCCTATAGGGAGGAGAGCAGCCATATATATCTACTAAAAAGCACCTAGATGTGAATTCAAGGAATTCAAATATCTTAATTGCAAGTTTAGATTCTGTTGTTAAAAATAATTCAGAAGAGATAAAAGTAAGAAATAAACAGTTGATCAAATTATTTGAAGTGCATAAAGTCCCAAGCAGCTGAATCATCCTCATCATTATCATATTTGTCCTGCAGCCACTTACAGTTTCAGCCATGGAATATTCAGAGTTCAGTTTTTTTGCTAGACCATAGTCGCCCAGTTTTATGAGATTTGCTTTGGTGAGGAAGATATTCAAGGTCTTTATATCTCTAGGAAAGAAACATTTAGATATAACTCTTTATATAAGCAGACACAGAATGTTTAAAAAATTAACATATTCCCTTTGTTAATATTCTGAAGGCATTAATACCTTCTTCATGTGTACAGTTTTAAATTTTTATTATAGGACTCTTAAATTAATGTGATATAAACCAGTATTATTTTTTAGTTTTAAAGCAGGCTAATCTAGTATTCTCAGTTAAATGTATGTTTAAAGTAGATATTAGAATAATTTTAAGTTGAAATGCAATAAGGATGTAGTCCTATATTCTTCTTTCTTAAAGTGATTTCCATAGAACTCAATGGGACCTAGATAGAATTAGATAATAAAGCATCTTAATGATGAAAAATGCCAGGCAGTTAAAGGCATTACAAGGTATATAAAAAGACACAGGGGCCAATGAAGAAATCAGATGATCAAAAGATGTAGTACAGCAAATGCTTAATCTCAGAACAAAGTTCTTCTGCAGAAGGCCTTTAAGATAAAGATAGAAAGGGACAATTTATCATTGCTGAATAATATTTAATGTTATTCTGGTCCAGTGGTTAAAAAGTTAATATGAAGCAAAATTATAAAATGTCAAGCAACAATTACAGGAAATGTTAGTATAGTATGGTATGGTATGGTATGGTATGGTATGGTATGGTATGGTATGGTATGGTATGGTATGGTATGGTATGGTATGGTATGATATGGTATGGGTATGGGCATGGGTATTGGTTATAGTATAGTATAGTATAGTATAGTATAGTATAGTATAGTATAGTATAGTATAGTATAGTATAGTATAGTATAGTATAGTATAGTATAGTATAGTATAGTATAGTATAGTATAGTATAGTATAGTATAGTATAAGTATAAGTATAAGTATAAGTATAAGTATAAGTATTAGTATAGTATTTAGTATTTAGTATTAGTATTAGTATACCAATTATACTAATGCTGGGAAAGATTGATGGCAATAGAAGAAGGGGACGACAGAGAATGAGGTAGCTGGATGGAGTCACTGAAGCAGTAGGCATGAGCTTAAATGGACTCCAGAAGATGGTAGAGGACAGGAAGGCCTGGAGGAATGTTGTCCATGGGGTCGAGCAATCTAAATATTTTGCTTCTGGGATACTTCACAGTTATCATATTTATGAATTTCATTTATATGATGCTTTTTCTACAAACTCAAGGTAATACATATGGTTTCTTCCCAATCCATTTTAACTTCACAACAGCCTTGTGATGATATTAAAGCAAAGATGATTGGCTCAAACTCAATGAGCTTCACCGCAGAACAGGAATCTAAGCCTACTTGAATCTCCATTGTATCCATTACCTTTTATGTCATATAGAAACTATAGGTTGTCATTCAGTTAATATTATGAAAAAGCTTGTCAGATGCTTTGTGGTGCAGAATATGGCCTTTCATGTGTTATATATTTGGTTGTATGCAATTTGAGAAACTTTCATTTAACTATATAGTAATGTTCATCTGCCTTTCCTTTGGGAGGAATTTGTCAGTCAACAGTCAGAATTTTTGTCTTCTTTTGGACCTAAGTTAAAGTACCTGTGAAGAATTCCTTCTCTGTGGATACAGCTCACTGCTGATGCAATTTGAAAGAGGTACCACACTACCATCTGCAAAAAAACCAAATGTTCACATAGAAAAAAATTAGATTGTTTCTTAGGAGACAAACACAGGAAATATTCTGATTGAAAGTGGACTATCATTTAAGAACAACTCAATACTGAGCACTTTTCTACAAAGTTACCTTTCTGGAATTATTAGTTTATACAGTTTTGAAATGGAGAATAGATGATAAAGGAATTTATAGCTTAATAACAAAAATAACTAAGAGTGTGAGCTGAGGTTTCAAGCTGTTGTAAAAAAAAAATCAAAGTGGTCTTTAACTCCTTAAGTCGATGTTTCAGCTATCACACCACAACTCTATACTTTAATCACATCTTTATACAGAACATCTGTATTCTTTCATTGTTTCTCTTACAGATATGTAAAATATTGGACAACCATTGAATATAGTTTGCGTCTTTATTATGAAGACCAAGAACATCTTATTTTAATAAAATGGCTTTTTAAAAATAAGATGGCTTTAAGTGCTAAAGTTGCAATTCAAAACATATTTTGAAACAGAAAGTATGCCTCACTGGACACAGTGAACATATATGTAATCACACTGTAAACTGATATAACAATAGCCTAACAATTGCATATATGAAAACAAATGCATGTAATTATTTTTGTGAATGCAAAAAAAAATGTTCCATTCTTTTAAATATGAAATGTAGAAGAAAAGTATTCTGAGAGTTGTAGTACCAGACAAATTATTTATTAGAGCTGTTAGGCTATAGTCATGTTGCAGTAATCAAGCAGACTCATATAGGAAGCCATATCAAGTGTGGGGGTCTATGATACTGGTATCACACAAATATTTAAAGCGCACATAATACAAATATCCTTGTTATGTATACATTCCTACAGGTCTTAGTACAAGGCAATGGCATAGACAAGGTGCCCTCCATATAATCAGATTTCACTACATAACTTGCTTACTCTATGGCAGTTGCTGGAGGATGACACAGCAATGCTTGTATGATATACTCACAAGCCTCTTGATGACATTTGCATAGTCCAGGGTTAAGCAACCCAAAACACTCAAAGAGCCTCTTGGACCCGTTTCCCACTGAAAACAAAAAACTGGGAGCCGCAAAACCCTTTTGATATCTAAAATGAAGATAACACTGCATATATCCTTTTTTACCTATATATATATAGGTATATATATATATGTATATAGGACTTCGTCGAAACGTCGCCAAGACACTTCCAATTTTACGTGGGAGAAAACCCGAATAACCAAAGACCTACACATATATCATAAAGGTAGAAAAGGATATATGCTCTTTTATCTTCATTTTAGATGTCAAAAGAGTCTCTCTCTCTCTCCCTCTCTTTCTTTCTGCCCTTGGTCTGCCAATCCTCTTCCCCCACTCTTTCTTTCTCTCTCTTTCACCCCCCCTCTTTCCCTCTCTCCGATCTTCTGCTCACCTGGCAAGCTGGCTTCAAGCTGTTCTCCAACAAGCTTAGGGGTAGGCAAACTTGGCTCTTTTATGACTCATGGACTTCAACTCGCAGAATTCCTGAGCCAGCATAGCTGGGCTAGCTAGCTCTCTCCTGCCCTTCCTGCTTCCTGCAGAGACACAGCAAAGGGAGGAGCCCCGCGCTAAAAGCTTTTCAGCTTGTCGGAAAACATCGTGAGTCCACTCTCTTTTACACACACACACACACACAAACACAGAGAGACACAGAGAGAGAAGCAGGGAAGCGCAAGTGCCTCTCTCTGTCTTTGTCTCTCTCTGCAAATGGCAGAGGAGGCTGGGAGCCACAGGGAAGGCTCAAAGAGCCGCATGCGGCTCCAGAGCCGCAGGTTGCCGACCTGTGGCACAGTCCCTAAATTATTATTTTTTTTAATTCCCTAAGATTATCAAATCTCACAAGACCTCAATATAGACTTTCTCCAAAAACTCCTATGAATTCAGCATTTCTACACAAGCAGACACAAGGTATCAGTATTCACAAAAGTCATAAATTTTGATAATGTTTGGTTATTTTAACTTCTTTTATTGTAGAGATTATTTGCTCCCTGCCTCTATACAGTTTCCTGAACCCTTCTTAAAGTGTTGAACTATAGTTTCCATAATTGCTATACTGGCTGGAAATTATGAGCTCTATAGTTCGGCATGCCTGGAGGTAATCTGGTTGAGGAAGACCATTTTAAAAGCAAATTCAAGGCCAATCAAGTGAATAAAAGAGAAGCAGACTGCCCTTGTTTCCCAACATTTTCATTACCTCTTCTTCAAACAATGTGTCTTTTTGTCGTAGGATCTTATCATAGAGGTTTCCACCTGTAAGTAAGAAAGAAAAATACTGAGTTACAAATTTCACACATTCTCTGTGTATTAAAAATCCTTCAGGGGATGTTAATGTTTTCCTAATTTTTTCTATGGAAAAGGGGATTCTCATTTCTGCTCTATACTTTGCTGCTTTAATTCAAACCTCAAAAGATGTTGCAAATGAAATTTCAATAAACTTGGGAAAATAATGAAATTTAAGTTTAAATCAATAATGATTCCTTTGATGTTAATAATTTGCAAAATTAATTAAAACGTTTTGCAAGGAAGGAAAAATATAATCAAAAATATTTAACATGGCAGAAGGGAGCACCATGCATGGCTTAAAATAAAAAAAACTATTTGTCATTATACTTTTAATTTTCTTTACTCTGTTTATTTTGCAAATCTCCTCAAATTGGCTGTATATTTAGTATCCCATCTTTCCTTCAAGTAGTTCTGATCCTCAGTGTCTCTTATTCAGCAACTACAGAGTATATATCTCTGAAATATAAATGGCAGTCCTGCAAAGTAAATCTGGTTTGCACTTGTCAATCTACGCATAGCTAAAATTTATAAACAAAGTACAGATTCTCTGTTCCACCTCTCCTTGCAGAACTCAAGATGTAAGATGAGTTTGCTTTTTACAAAACATTGTTCTCACCATTACAGTACTCCAGTTCAATCAGCAAAGTATTATTATCCATGAAATGATTGTAATAAGCAATGATATTATCATGTTGCAACAGAGCAAGAATAACGATCTCATTCAAAGCATCACGCCGCTCTTTTTCTGACAATCTGGTAAGATCCACTTCCTTCCATACTACAAGTGAATCGTCCTGCAATTTAAAAAACCTGCTTAGTTAAATGTATACTCCAGATAAGTTGCAAACATCTTAAAAATAGCATTTATTTCTTCGGTCATCCAAAAATTAAGTATGGGACTCAAATGGCCATTCCTGATTTCTGAAGCCAAGAACCTTTTTTCCCTTTCAGTAATAATTGATTTTTGTCAGCTTTTCAGGAGGCATATAATCATTCTATAGTACATAACAAGACGGTGAGGGAGTAAGAGTTATCTATTACTCCAACCTCGCTTTATACAGTAAGAAAAACCTATTTGGTAAGAAGTATTGCTATTTGGTATCAACATCAAATTCTTGTGATAAGAGTCTAAGTCATTTTATTCAGTCAAGTTATTAATTCTGGTAGCCACTGAAGCTACTGTATGTCAAGGATTTTCAACTTCTCTTTAATGAACTATTAAAAATAGCATTATTTTAGGGGTGGCATTCCAAAATCATCCACTCATAGAAAATATACCTGTTAATGATGTTAAATAATGAATAGACTGCAACTGTGTTATGAAAGATAGCAATCAAAGACCTGCCTGGAACTGTCTGAGTTGAAATCACAGACTGTAAAAATATTTTCACTTTCACACATATTTAATTAACTGATTCTACCCTATACACCCTTTTTCTCAGAATACCAAAGAGAGAAACTTGGTAGGCAAATCCACATACCCCAAATTTATCAGAGTTCACTCTCTTTACTCAGATCAGAATTTATCTGCCTTCATCATGCAGATTATTTAATAATCTTATTTAAAATGCCTTCCTTTTATGGTTAATGTTATGGTTGCTTTGTAGTTTAGCCCTGGACTTTGCTAAAATATAATGTAGCACTACAGTTTTTTCTCTTCTATCGTGTTTTTTGTCATGGAAAGGAAACTGCTGGAAAGGAAGCAACTTTCTACATTTTCAATATTTTATTTTCAAATGCCCACTTCTTTGGTTTTCTAAAAGCAAAGTTAGAAACAAGATTATGCTAATGGTATTTCTTTCTTATGCTAAATAGCAGTTTGGGAAATAATTTAACCAGGCAACACAGCATAAGAGCAAAATTTATTTCTCCATTATCTGAATTTCTCATGCCGCAGTTATTTTCAACTGAAAAAAATCATTTTCATAATTCTAATTTCACTGAACAAGATTTTATTTTTTGCCCTTTATAATTGAAATAATAAATTCAGCCACACGAATTTCAAAAAAAGTTAACCTAGCTAAAATTTTTATATGCAAAAGCATCCTAAACCCAGTCCAGCTTTTAACATAACTGACATAATAAACATACATGAATTGTCAAAATATTTCACAGAGTTTTGTTTCTTCTGTTGCAATCAAGAGCTGATATCTCTGCTACATGATCTGCAAAGTTATGAAGTGTCATGTGATGTACCTTTTATATGAGGACACATATTCCCTGAAGGAATCTATGCTTTATTTATGCATCCCTAAACAGCATATACTGTATGATCAACTAAAAAAAAGCTATATATGAAGTTTTGGGGCAAACTGTGGGAACCCAGAATATAAGAATAAATATAAATAAATATAATGCCACCCAGAGTCACATTATTCAAGTTGGGTGGCCATATATATATATTTATAAATAGTGATGGCACAAGGATTCATTATGCAAAGAGAGAACATTTTTAAAAAAAAAGTTCTGCAAATGTATAATTCACTTTTTCACTTTCTATGTCATCTGAAGAAATATTTTTTCACTAAAATCTTTGTGCTACTGAATCTTGTGTTTTACTATTTGACAGAATTTTAAACTAATTTATTGGAATGGAATGGAATGCAACGGAACAGAACAGAACAGAACAGAATTTCTGCAGTCCTAACTATCTGTTGGAGTCTGTATCTATCCTGTTTGGTTGCTGTACCAAACCAGACAGTTATAGAAGTAAAAATGATGCACTCAATAATTCCTCTGTAAAACTGTATCAACAGTTCTTGGGGCAGTCTGAACTTCCTGAGTCGATGCAAGAAGAACATTCTTTGTTGTGTCTTTTTAATGATGGTTCTAATGTTGGGTGTTCATTTCAAATCCTGAGAGATTATAGAACCCCTAAATGTGAAGGACTCTACTGCTGATTTATTCAATTTATTTGCTGCTCATCTTGTTTCAAAGAGTCTCTGGGTAGCTTACAGCATGGAAACATTAAAATCATCAGGATATTCTCCCCCCCCCCCTATAGTCTTAAAAGTTTTAGAGAATTTTTAAAATTGTAGTTATTTCATCATTTAAATCCGGCTTTGGGAGTAGTTTATCAATGTGTGATGCATCTATATAAATGTGTATATGTGTATATTTATGTTTGTGATATATTAATATAATATAATAATATATATAATGTGTAATGTAATCAATGCAATGCAATACAATACAATACAATGGTAGTCCTCAATTTACAAGCATTCTTTTAGTGACTGTTTGAAGTTACAATGGCACAGAAAAAGTTCCTTATAATCATTTTTCACACTTACGACTGTTGCAGTATCACCATGGTTACATGATCAAAATTCAGGCACTTGGTAACTGGCATGTATTTATGACAGTTGCACTGTCCTAGGGTCATGCGATCACCATTTCTAACCTTCCCAGCTGGCTTCCAATAAGCAAAGTCAATGGGAGAAGCTAGATTCACTTAACAACCACACAATTTACTTAACAAGTACAGTGATTCGTTTAACAACTGTGGCAAAAAAAGTCATAAAATGAGGCACAACTCACTAAACAACTGCTTTGCTTAGCCATTTTTGGGTTCAGTTGGACTGCCTGTATAAGATATATAATAAATATCTATTTTATTTAAATACAGTATTAGAAATGGTAAAATTGAATCTGGGCCAAGGCTAGTCAGGGCTTTATTTTAGAAGCTGCTGCTTTTGCTGTGTGACACAAAAAGACAACACGTATAGACATGATCTTTAGATATGCACAAATTAGACCTCTAATATTAATCCCTGCCTAATATGTAGAAGGAAAGTGATTTAGAACAGAAAGGGGATACTGAGGCCCAGTAGCTCTTACTTTAGGTCTTAATTATGTTTGGCTTCACAATAAATTGTTTACAAAATTGAGAAGGGTTAAAAAAAGAAGACTATGGAATACAGAAGAAGAATTAGAGACTATAGCAACAATAAAATATCTGTGAAAAATACTACATACTGCATACAAAACAGGAAAAGCTGGATGAAAATCTACCAAATCAATAAAAGAAAAGCAGACAGAAATGTTTGTAGTAGACGGTAATGGATACATATTGTGGAGTAGCCAGTAGAGTTATACTAGATCAGACCAAAGGACAATATAACCTCATATGCTCCTTCCACAATGGCAAACTAAATGCCAAAGGAGAACCAATACACATTGTGGTATAATCTCCAAGTCATTCCCAGCAATTGCATTAAGAGAACTATTGCCTTCAACATAGAGCCATCATTATCTAACAGTTTTATCTTATATGAATTTGTCTAATTAGTGATCATCACTTCAAATTACGTATTTCCTGTGACATTCCATGGAAATGAAAGTTGGACTTCGAAGAATCAGGACAGGAAGAGCACTGACATTTTTGAACTTTGAAGTAGACTTCTAAGAATATCTCGGATAGCCAAGAAAATAAACAAATAGATCATTTATTGAAATCAACACAAATTCTCACTAGAGCAAATGACCAGGCTCAAATTATCCTACTTCAGACATATGATGTGAAGCTCTTTGGAGAAGGCCCTAATCCTAGGACAGGTGGAAGGAAAGAGAAGATGAAGACTAGAAACAATGTCAATTATGGTAGCAATGGGTTCAAAACTGCTGGCAATGGGTGAAGACCTAAAGGACCAAGTTAGAGACAGATTGTCATGAAGAAAATCTATGTGATGTCTAAGAGTCAATACTGACTTGATGACACATAATCATTAAACAGTTTGGCTATAAACTATGTCTTTTAGCTATGTGCTATGTCAGTGATGGCGAACCTTTTAAAGACTGAGTGCCCAAACTGCAACCCCAAACCCACTTATGCATCATTGAATGCTGAGTGGGTGTGGCCCATTCACTGGGTGTGACCAATTGGGTGGGCGTGGCCAATTGGGTGGGCATGGCTGCAGTGGTAACGGCAGACTGGGTGGGACTAAAAAGTTCAATTCCAACTTTGCAAGAACTTTTTTTTCCCATGAGAAGTTGAAATTGACTGCTTGAACCTTTTTTTTTTTTTTTTGCACATGGCGGCAGAGGCCTAAAGCGAAAAGGTTTTATAAAACCCAGCTGAAAGCCTAGGACTGGGGCGACGATGTGTGTGCCCAGAGAGAGGGCTCTGAGTGCCGCCTCTGGCACCTGTGCCATAGGTTCGCCACCACTGTGCTATGCCCATAGATTAATATAATTAACCTTAAAAAGTGCTTCTTTTTATCTGTCTTGTACATCCCAGCACTTAATGAATTATAAAATCAGTGAATTATTGATTTTGAAATGGAAAAGTTTCTTTATACTCCAACTTTGCACTGTTTTATCTACCGCTATCATTTTTATATTTTTATATTTTCTAAGTTAAAGAATATCAAGCATTTGTATCTCAAAAGGGAGTGGCTTCAGACTCTTAATTATTCTGTTTCCCTTTAGCTTTATAATATACAGGATTCCAAATATGGTCAAGCTGTAGGTCTGAATAGCAAACACTATAAAATTGACACTTTTTTTCTCTTTTGTAATGCAGCATGGAATGTGTGCCTTTTGCAGCAATCAAGGATTGATTTTCTAGTGAAATCCCTTTCAGTTGTCACCCGCTGAAATCTCACTTGTATGTGTGTTAGTATAGATTTGTCTCGGCATGCATCCCTTTGGAACTTGCTAATAATGGATTGCACTTGTTATTATAATAGCCATTCCACCCGTTTGGTGAAATTCTTCAAGCATTTTGTAATACCTAAAACTCTCTTGAGAATTTTGTATCACTTTTGAAAACTGAAGGAACTGGAGCTACAAAAGAAATGATCTTCCTGTATGTACATATAAAAACTTCGAGCATAATGGTTTACTGCAAAATTTTCAGCCCCTTCCCCCACTCCAATTTAAGCTTCCAAAATGTAAGATATTAATGGCCCACCTCAAAAAACAAGCGAGGGGTTAGAGGAAAATTTGGCACATTTGGTTCAGCTTCCTTCATGTAAATCTAAGGTCTTGATAACAGACATGAAGGGTACCATGGGCAATTAAAAGAAAACAGTAGGAATCCAGTGAATTATAAAGTCAGGATTCAACATGAAAGGAAATAAAGAACCAACAGGATTCGGGGCCTCGACTTATGCATGGAAGAAAAAGAGTACCCTGGCAGCGACGTACCTCAGTCCGGCGATATAGAGTGGCCTCGCCGAACGCCCCCCGACCCAAAACCCGTATAGGGGCATAGTGCAATTCCTCCTGCTCGGCCCCCAAGCTCGGACCGGAACGGGAGCTGCTCCTACTGGACGACTCGCTTCCGAAGTCGGAGTTGATGGAGTTGTAATGCCTCTCATACTGGTTCAAAGACATGGCTGCCCAGCTACCGCTTCCCGAGGATCTAAGAAGGGAGCGCAGGCGGCCCGTCCGAGACCAAGGATTGCGGCCCCTCACGCGATGATGGTGAGCGGCTTCCTGCTATTATTGCCGCCACCACCACCGCCAATATACCAGAGCTCCGGCTCTGCGCAAGCGCGCACCCCTTTCCCGGCCTCAATCTGGGAAAGCCACCAGTTCTCCAGACTGCCCCTTTCGCCGGTTTCTCCGAAGCTCCGCAGCCCCCAAGCGCGGCAGGTTGGCTACGGCTTTCGCTGACCCGGAACCATTTCTGCCTCGCCGCGCGCCCTCAGGGACGGAAGGTCTCTTCGCCGAGAGTCCCAGCGCGAAGGAGAAATAGGGCAGCCGGAAAAGCGCGAAGTGAGCTGGGTGAAGAGGCGAGGGACACCTTGGGGAAAACGAGCCGGGCACCGTCCGAGCACTTTCTCCGATATAGTCAAGAGACTATAGGAGACCTCCGCCCGCGTACGCACCGTTGACTAGAACGAGGAGAGCTATGGAGCTCGTTAGACGGCGAGAAGAGGTCCCGAAACATAGGTGAAGAAGGCCGACTAGTAACAGTGGGAGGTGAGAAAATCCAGCGAACTGCAAGTAAAGCAAGAAGTAGAACCCAAAAAGGGTGGATTGGACCGGAGGGAGACTACGAAGAGGCTGGGAGTGCTCTGCTCCGAAATTTGCAGCTCTCGTGTTTTAACACCTTCAAACTGCAAGACAGAAGTGCCCATTCTTAGGAGGAGGAAATAGAGTGGGACAAAAAGACCGGTAATTAACACTTTCAGAACTACCGGTAGAAGGTCCATTTTAGAATTCAGTGATTTTTTTTTACCGAAAATGATCAGAGCTATATTGTCATTTCAATAAGGCAATAACAATACGAATACAAAGAAAATGGAGTGTCCTAACGTTAACCCTAATAATGAGAAATATTATTATTTATAATGAGAAATGCTATTTATCCCAAGATTATGTACCATCAGGTTATTATTGACCCTTAGCATCACAGAGATAAGTTTTTCTCCATGATGATTTGTCCTAACCCATCTACCTTACTGTTGGTCATACTCTCGCTCTCTTTCCTTCCACTTTTCCCAGCATTAGAGCCTTTTCCAGAGAAATGGGCCTTCACATAATGTAAGTTGATCCTGTTTATTTGTGCCTCAGTGAGAACTCTGGATTGATTTGTTTGATATTCTCCACCTGTCTTCAGGTTTCTCCAACACTGAAGTCTGAGTTTGGTGTAATGGTTAAGGCATCAGGCTAGATACTGGGAGACCATGAGTAATAGTCCTGTCTTGGATATGAAGGCAGCTAGGTGACCTTGGGTTGGTCACTTCTCAGCTCAAGGAAGGAAGCAATGGTAAATCCAATCTGAAAATCTTTGCAAGGAAAACTGCAGGAACTTTTCCAGGCAGTCTCCAAGAGTCACACATGATTGAATGGAAGAAAAAAAGTCTTCCTGTTTATTCAAAATCCAACTTTCACTTCCATAATCTCACAGGCAGCATCATGGCTTGCATGATTCTAATCCTTGTAGTTATATATCACCGCATTTACAGTGCATTCAAAAAGTATTCAGACCCCCTTCACTTTTGTCAATCTTATGTTGATTCTACAGTTGTTGATATTCATTTTTCTCTCATTAATCTACACTCAGTACTCCGTAATGACAAAGTGAAAACAGAATTGGAAAGTTGAAAAGTGAACCTTCAGCCCAGTCTGAGGTCCTGAGTGCTGTGGAACAGGTTTTCATTGCGCCATTCACCTTTCCCTCAACCTTGACCAGTCTCCCGGTCCCTGCTGTTGAAAATCACCCCCACAGCATGATGCTGCCACCATCATGCTGCACTATTGGGATGATATTGGGCAGGTGATGAGTGGTGCCTGGTTTCCTCCAAACATAACATTTAGAACTGAGGTGAAACAGTTTGATCTTGGTTTCATCAGACCAGAGAATCTTATTTCTCTCAGTGTAAGGGTTGTTCTGATGTTTTTTTGCAAATTCCAAGTGGACTTTCATCTGTTTTGCACTGAGAGACTTCTGTCTAGCCATTCTGCTATAAATCCAAGATCGGTGGAGGGCTGCAGTGATGGTTGTCTTTCTGGAACTCTGTCCCATCTCCAAACAAGATCTCTGAATCTTAGAGTGACCATTGGGTTTTTGGTCACCTTTCTTACTAAGGCCCTTCTCTGATTGCTCAATTTGACAGGTGACCAGCTCTTGGAAGAGTCCTGGTTGTGCCAAACGTCTTCCATTTGAGAATTATGGAGGCTACTATGCTTTTAGGAACCTTCAGTGCAGCAGAAATTTTATTGTAGCCTTCTCCAGATCTGTGCCTTGCAATAATCTTGTCTGTGAGCTCTGTGGGCAGTTCCTTTCACCTCATAGCTTTTGCTCTGCTACAGTATGCATTTTCAGCTCTGAGGCCTTCTATGAAGAGTTGTATGCCTTTCCAAATCACGTCCAATCAATTTATTACTGGTGGACTCTAATCAAAGTGTAGAAACATGTCTGCAACTATCAAGAGAAATGGGAGGCACTAGAGCTAAATTTCACGTATTGTTGCAAAGCGTCTGCATATTTATGCCAATGTGATATTTCATTTTTTTCTTTTTAATAAATTTACAGACATTTAAAGTTCTATTTTCACTTTGTCATTATGGGATACTGAGTGTAGATTAATGAGAAAAAAATGAATTTCAACAACTGTAGAATCAGGCTGCAGCATTAACAAAATTGACAAAAATGAAGGGAGTCTGAATACTTTCTGGATGCACTGTAAAGATCTTTTCAAGGTCTTTTATGGTTGCTGTATCAAGTGTTAGTCTGTGATGTATTTCTTGACTCCTGTAACACGCAGTTCCATTATTTTCTTGAAGTGGTTTTTTTTTCAAAAGAATAAATGTATTTTGATACATATACATTCAGTACTTAACTAATACACATACAAAACATTAATATTGAACATTTACATTTACCATAAATTTACCATAAAGCTAGTTTAAAATTAAGATACTTATATTTTTAGACCCAAAAATTGCTAGCGAATTTTCTACTGACCTTTTAGTTACACAATTTACTCTGAATGCAAAATTATCTGTCAAACTACAAAATATTATTTTTAATTAAGATAAGTCTTAACTATCTTTTTTAATCAACTTTATTAAATTTTTAAAAAAATACAAAATAAAAAGGGGAAAATGAGAAGGAATAAAAAAGGGGGGGGAATTCAAAGTGACAAAAAAAGAAAAGGGTGATTGACTTCTGACTTTCTTTAGTACAGGTAGAAATAGTAACCTCTTACTCGTGAACAGTGCCATGGGTAATTTAATTAAAACAAAAATGCAAAAACATAAAATATACATATTAAACAGTCAAAACATTAAAATTATACAACAAAAAGCACTCTGAACTTAAGCATAAGCATAAAAATACAGCATGTACATTTATTAATAAAAATACACAATGTTTCTATAATCACACAAATCTAATAATGAAATCCTAAAATCAAAACTTCTTTTTTATGTTTCAAAAACTCCAAAAGTGGTTTCCAAACAGGAACAAAACCAAATAGGCTTTTATCTTTCAACAAAGTAGTCAGTTTTGTCATCTCTGCCAATTCCATTAATTTCAAAATCCACTCTTCAGTTGTGGGAATGTATGTATCTTTCTGTACATACAAAAGTCTCTCTGTTGTTGTTATATAGAAACAAAATCCCACGTTTTCTTTCTATTTGGTCATCCAGGAAACCCAAAAGAGCTTCTGGTTTCAGTTTTAAATTCATTTGTAGTATTTTCTGAATCAGATAACATACCTTGGCAGACTAGCTCTTGACTTCAAATGCCAATTGCACTGGAATTGCTGTCACTAAGTGACACAGTAGTAAAGTGTGATATCATATGGCTATTGTGAAGCAAGGTAATTAAAGAAGGACCTCACAGCTGCAACTTTCAACTTCCTGTCCATTTCCCCATTGACTTTGCTTGGGGAAAGCCAGCAGGGATGTCATAAATTGCAACACGGCTGCAACTTGCTTCAAAAGCTGGGTACCCAAAGTTTGATCACATGACTGTAGGGATGCTGGGATGGCCAAATGCCAAGGACCAGTTTTAGGTCCTCATTGTTTTCCCTATGCTTGAATAAAAATCAGAGATGAATGGAGCCACTTACTCTTTATTCTAAAGCAATCTTTCCTGACTTGGCATTTTTTTCAGACATTCTGGGATTGCAACTCCCATCCAGTATGGCCAAAAGCAATCCCATTTCCTCTGGAAGGCATTGGGATAATGAAGGCTTCTTTACCTATTTCAAAGGGATTGATTTTAGTCATCTTTTCTTAAACAGCTGTGAATAGATGCCATCTCATGTTTCTGTGGCTAACAAAATAATCATTTCAAAGAAAGCCAAACTCCTAGCTAAAAAAAATAAATAAATAAGAATTCATACTCTTATGGAATAAAAAAAAAAGAATTCTTACTCTACAGAATTTGAAATATATTCCTTACTTAAATTGTTACTATTAGGTAATTAGTTTTATAGTTTTTATATGCTTATATATTCAGTGGGATTGAGTATATTGAGAATTTATTTTCTTAAATATCTGACATGTATTTAAAAGTGAATTTACATTTCACTAAAACAGTTTACTTTATACTGTTTAAAATATAACAGAAACATTTAAAGCATCCTAACTGCTGGTTAACATAACAGCTGATTAGTGGAGAAATCAGAACATACAAAAAGATAAGGCTTTAATGGCTGCATTGGTCTGCCATCGGATTAAAATTTCCCTAAACACTATACCAGTGTTTCTCAACCTTGGTAAGACAGGAACACTTTGCTGGCTGGAGAATCCTGGGAATTGAAGTTCACACATTTCAAAGTTGACAAGGTTGAAAAATACTGCATTATACAGATCTCTGAAAGGACCGGATTAAGTACTCCTTTATTATTTGCTGCTTCCCTTTTCCTTGTGTACGAAACTTAAATGCTATGAATGTTGAAATTTGTACTATATCTCAGACTTAAGAATTCCTTCAAATGAAACTTTTTCTCAACTGTTCCTGCACGAAAGTATACATATTTTTGTTTAAAATAATATACAAGTACAGGTAGTCCTCAACTTACAACAGTTTGTTTAGTGACTGTTCGAAGATACAATGGCACTGAAAAGTTGCAACGCTTACAAGCATTGCAACACCCTCATAGTCACATAATCAAAATTTGGACGCTTGGCAACTGACATTATGAAAGCTATAATGTCCTGTGGTCACCTTTTGTGATCTTCTGATAAAGTCAATGGGGAAGCCAGATTCAATTAACAGCTGTGTTATTAACTTAACAAATACACTGATTCACTTAACTGTGGCAGGAAAGGTTATAAAATAGGGCAACTTTCACTCAACAACTATTTTGCCTAGCAACAGAAATTTTGGGCTCAATTTTGGTCATATGTTGAGGATTACCTGTACTAAGAATTATAAATAGGGAGACTGGGAAACTGATAGAACACATTTTGGTGAAACAAATATAAACCATACTTAAACATACAATAGTGTATGTATACATAAATTAAACTCTGCCTTGATTACTTCTCATCTTTATGCAGAAGAAACACTTACTTGGAACAAGTATTGATTCAAACAAAATCAAACACGGTGTAATTGCAATAGCTTACACACTGCAGCTTCTTACACTGCAGCCTTACGGTATTTTTAACTGAATCTAGTTCAGGGGTTCTCAACCTTGGCAACTTTTAAGACTTGTGGACTTCAACTCCCAGAATTCCTCAGCCAGCTTTGCTCCACAAGCTTTGCTGGCTGGGAATTCTGGGAGTTGAAGTCCACAAGTCTTAAAGTTGCCAAGGTTGAGAACCCCTGATCTAGTTTCATAGATGGACATAGAAATACTGTCACCACTTACGTCACCTTTAAGGTTTCAGCACACGTATACAATCTCCAACAAGTATCTCGTAATACTCTCAAAAGTAGCTGTCAAACCCTTTTAGACTTGAAAGGCTACTTAATTAAACAATTGTATGTATCTAGGACTTTGTTTACAGCTTGTACTATGTTTTGATTTCGTTGTTTATATAGATTCAATTTACTGGTAAACTATATTCTCTGTTCATGAGGCTAATATAGATGAGATCCAAAATGTACTAAATGTAAAAAAGTAAAAACAAATCTATTCAATTCAGACTTTAGACAGTTAAATGAAATGTAAAAGTTCAATCAATTTACAGACACACTACTTTAAAGAATAATTTCCCCAAAAAATATTTTATTGAGAAAGTCAAAAATCCCCAACCAGATTTCAGATAAAATTAAACTTATTTTATTCACTTGCACGTATACCATAGCAGTTAGGAGAAAAGACACTAATGACATGAAGGCAAAATTATTATGTATACCATGTCACTTATTAAAAGATGCTAATTCCTGATTTGCTAAAAGTGATAAAAAATGAGTAAGATACCACTTCCCAGTTTTTCTTTAAAAGTTAGATTTCCCACTAAAAACTAAATCAAGTCCATGTGAGATAAGCCTTTCATCTTCCAAACCAGTGGCTCCCAACCGCACTCTTAGAATGCTTCTGATATATCCTCGCACCCCCTACAAAAGTTCGAAATAATGGCAACAAATTATGCAATACACTATAATTTTGAAAATCCAAGTTTTCAAACCAGCAACCCTAGTTGGGAACCCCTGTTCTAAAGCATATTTTTCATCACATCTCAGGTTTAATTTCTTCCAAATATTTAGAGAGGGATTGCCAGAGAAGTGTCTAAAATAATCCATGAAACTTTGTAAGCAAAACTCACAACACTGAGAAAGAAATCCAAGAATAAAATTATGACAAATACTAAGACCTTTTCATAGCTATGTGATATCCTACATTTAATATAGTTTTCTTGAGAGGACTTCTTTATACTTTGTACACTATACTTTGAATATTTAAAAAATAAGTTACTTTTGCTTTGTGGTCAAGAAATTAGGATTTTGAGGCAAGAGTGGCAAACTGGGTACACAACAGGCATCCTTTTGTTAATGGAGGCAAACTATTTGACAGAATTATTATGGAGAAGTCTATTTGTAAATTTAGTAATTATATTTTCTAAAACAGTGGAGCTGGGATTTAGTAATTAGACTAGGAAAAAAATTGTGACTATTCAGCCAAATAAGCTGCTCTCAATGAATTGATGTTTTCAGCATAGGAATCAGAAACTGCATAGCAGCTTAGAAGCACGTTTATCCACCCACCCATTTTTTAAAATGAATATGTGACTGAACAATATAGAATCAACAAATAGGATTTAGAACTATTATGTCAAAATATATTTTTGCCACTGATGTAAATCTTGTAAAGTGTTGGAAAAATGTAAACACTGTGAAAAAGAAGTACAGATTATGTTTTATCACGCAAATTGATTGTTCTATACATTCTATACATGGATGAAAGATTATAAGCAGAGTTAAATCTGTCCAATGCAGGTCTGATACAGATTAAGTAGTATTTTTATTGTTGAATGGAGGAAGTAAAGAAAAAGTTAAGAAAAAGAAAATAAAAGCATGCATTTCAAGTATAAGTAAGGGGAAAGCTTCTTTTGATTAAATAAACTCTTAACAGTACTCAAGGTGCTTTTTCAACAGCTGTGTCACTTTAGCAGAAATTGTCCGAAAGGTGTTGTTCAAAAGGTAATTGTACTTTGCTGGCAAAAAAGAAAATCCATTTGCCTTTTGAACAACATCTTTGGGACAATAATGATCTGGATGAGCGAGAATCTCCATAGACATTTAGCAGAAATTATATCAGAGTATAGGATAAGAAACCTGAAGAAGTTACATCTCAAGTCCTTCTGTAATTTAAACAATGACATCATTTGTGTTAAGCAATTGGAAGTAACATAACAACATGAACATCAAATATTTTCATAGAAAGCTGTCACTGGTCATTTCTCCTCCCTTCCTGAAATGTGGCTCCTAATCATTTGCAATATGTTTCTGTGAAGTTCTGTTCCAAGTATTTCTGAGCCATTCCCTCACCCAACTCCATGGTTCAGATACATCACATTCTGTGTATTGAAGTAGAAGATACGAGCAACTTTGTGATATATAAGATTAACATCATTTAATTGTTCATGTAAAGAAAAAAAAATTGGTTTGAGACAATTTTATTTATTTGTGTCCAAAATTTTTTAAAATCAAACTACTGCCTCTTCCAAATCTATCCAATAGTCCTTAATTTCCGCCTCAGTTTTTGTGCCAGTATTTCCTCCCTCCATCCCTTTGGTGGGTAATTGTAGAAAAAGTTCATTTTTGCAGGTCAACTCCAAGATGGCTCTCAATAGTCATTGCTAGGTCTCTGTGTTGTTCCTGGGGTGTCAAAACAAGGGAAAACTACCCCTTCTTGCTACTCAATCAATTTCTTAGCTTTGAAGAAATGCCGCAGATAAAAGACTTGCCAAGTTGCCAGTCCAATGAGGCAGAACATTGAAAAAATGCTGAAGTACAGTACTCGAATGTTGGTAGATTCTGAAACAAAAAAGTCCATTGTTAGAAAAAAATGCCAAGAAAATCTGAATCCCACAAACCATCTACTATGTCTTCACTTGAAGTGCTGATATAAAAATTATCAGTAAAAATCTATTACAACTGCTTGGGCTCAGTGGACAAGATATAATTAAAAGATGTTCTGTTTTTATTCAACAAATACAATTCAAATTATAAAAAACAAATGCACAGGTATAGAATAGATGGCATTTGATGCAACAGCAGTAACTGAGAGGGATTTAAGAGTCCTAGTGGTCAGTTACTTAAGTACGAGCCAGCAGTATGCTGCAACTGCCAAAAAAGCCATAACGTCCGAGGGCTAGGCTGCATCAACAGAAGGGTAGCATCAAGATCATGTAAAGTATTAGTACCACTTTATACTGGATTGGTAAGCCTACACTTGGAATACTGCATCCAGTTTTGGTCCCCATGACACAAAAAAGACGTTGAGATTTTAAAAAGAGTGCAGAGAAGAACAACAAAGATGATTAGAGAAACGAAGGCTAAATTGTACAATAACGGCTGCAAGAACTGAGAATGTCTAGTCTAATGAAGAGATGGCCTAGGGATGACATCAGTCTTCCAATATATTTGAGGGCCTGTCAGAGAGAGGAGGGAGTGAACCTATTTTCCAAAACACAGGGCAAGACAAGAAGCAATGGATGGAAGCTTAAGGAAGAGAGATTTAATTAAGGAGAAATTTCTTGTCAGTGAGAACAATTAATCAGTGGAAGGTATTAAAAAGAGATTGTAAAGTCATTTGTCCAAAATGGTATAGAGTCTCCTGCGTATGCGCGATTCGGTCCATCGCGCCGCGCATGCGTGGTTTGGTCCATCGCGCATGCGTAATTTGGCCCATCGCGCCGCGCATGCGCGGTTCGGGCCGTCGCGCGCCGCGCATGGGCGGCGCAGGTCGGGGTCGCGCCGCACATGGGCAGCGCAGGTGGGGTCTCGGCCTGAAAAAGGTTGAGAACCGCTGCTCTATGCCGATATGTATGCTGAAATTCATCAGGTACCTACTACTACAGCTTTTGGAGACATCTTTGCTTAGTTCTTCCCTAAATGACTGTCAGGTGTTTATATTTTATTTTCACTTCATATTTTTGGTATGTTTTTGATTTGATATTGATTTATTGTTTTTATCTTGTATTTCCAAACTTTTATTATAAACTTTGAAATGCAACTGTATGGGAAGTTATATTCTTATTAAATAATTAAAACAATAGAGTAGTGGAATATTTAATTATCATGTTTTCTATAAAAACTGATTATTTGTATTCTCTAGGCAGAGAGACATTATCAGTGGTACGTAGAGGCCCATAAGTACATACCATTAGTATCCCGCATCTCTTCTTCTCGCTTTTTCATGTATGCAAAGTCATTAACAACAGATTCCGAAAGATCTTCCAGTCGTCGCAGCTCCAGTTCCAGTGGCTTCAGCTTTTCCACTTTAGCAATCTGATAAAAGAGGACATTATATGTCAGTGATCCAGAAGGTATCAACCCATTCCCATTTAAATGTGGACCTCTATTGAAACACAGTTCACAATAAAATATAGTATACCCTAAGGCACAGGTCGGCAACCTGCGGTTCCGGAGCCACATGCGGCTCTTTGAGCCTTCCCCTGTGGCTCCCAGCCTCCTCTGCCATTTGCAGAGAGAGACAGAGACAGAGAGAGGCACTTGCGCTTCCCTGCTTCTCTCTCTCTCTCTCTCTCTCTCTCTGTTTGTGTGTTGGTTTGTTTGTTTGTTTGTTTGTTTGTGTGTAAAAGAGAGTGCACTCACAGTATTCTCTGAGGAGCTGAAAATCTTTTGGGGCGTGGCTCCTCCCTTTGCTGCATCTCTGCAGGAAGCAGGAAGGGCAGGAGAGAGCTAGCTAGCTCAGCCATGCTGACTCAGGACTTCTGGGAGTTGAAGTCCATGAGTCATAAAACAGGTTGCCTACCCGAGCTTGTTGGAGAAGGCTTGAAGTCAGCTTGCCAGGTGAGCAGCAGATAGGAGGGGGGGGAGAGAAAGAGAGAGAGAGAGAGAGAGGGAGGGAGAGAGAGAGGAAAGAGAGAGAAAGAAAGAAAGTGGGGGAAGAGGACTGGCAGACCAAGAGCAGATAGAGAGAGAGGGAGGGAGGGAGAGAGAGAGACAGAGAGAGAGAGAGGGACCCTTTTGACATCTAAAATGAAGATAACACTGCATATATCCTTTATAATAAAGGTAAAAAAGGATATATGCAGTGTTATCTTCATTTTAGATATCAAAAGGGTTTTGCGGCTCCCGGTGTTTTGTTTTTGGTGGGAAATGGGTCCAAATGGCTCTTTGAGTGTTTTGGGTTGCCTACCCCCGCCCTAAGGTGATACTTCTTATTAACGTATTTTTTGTGAGTACAGATAGTCCTCATTTACGGACTGCAATTTGGACTGGCAGTTGTGTCACTAAGTGATGTGGTCGTAAAGTAAAGCCACTAGTTGTGGCTGTGGTTATTTATTCATTTATTTATTTATTTTACGATTTTTATACCGCCCCCCTCCCAAAGGACTCGGGGCGATGTACAGCCCAATTAAAAACGACAACATACAAAAATTAAAATTATTAAAAATAAATTAAAGAATTTGGCCCAATCATTTAAAAACCCAATACATAATCTAAAAACTCAATCCCCTAAAAACAATTATGGCCATTGTTGGAACCGGAGCTACTATCCCAGGCCGGCTTGTCGGAATAAATATGTTTTTAATTCTCGACGGAAGGAACGCAATTCCGTCATCGTACGGAGTTCGGGGGGGAGCTCGTTCCAAAGTGTTGGAGCTCCCACAGAGAAGGCCCTCCCCCTGGGGGTCGCCAGCCGACATTGTCTGGCCGACGGCACCCTGAGAAGACCCACTCTGTGGGAGTGTACCGGACGGCGGGAGGTATTTGCTGGCAGAAGGCGGTCCTGTAGATATCCGGGTCCTATGCCATGGAGCGCTTTAAAGATGGTCACTAACACCTTGAAACGCACCCGGAAGGCCACCGGCAACCAGTGCAGCTCGCGCAGGAGCGATGTTACATGGGAGCGCCATGACGCTCCGGTCACTACCCGTGCGGCCGCATTCTGGGCAAGCTGAAGCCTCCGGGTGCACCTCAAAGGGAGCCCCATGTAGAGAGCATTACAGTAGTCCAGCCTGGAAGTGACGAAGGCATGAGTAACTGTGCATAGCGAGTCCCGGTCTAGGAAGGGACGCAACTGGCGTACCAGGCGAACCTGATAGAACATCCTCCCGGCCACGGCCGTCAAATGGTCCTCTAAAGACAGCCGTGAATCCAGGAGGACTCCCAAATTGCGAACCCTTTCCGCGGGGGCCACTGTTTCGCCCCCAACGGACAACGAAGGAATCAATTGACTAAACCGGGACGACGGTAGCCACAGCCACTCGGTCTTGGAGGGGTTGAGCTTGAGTCCGTTCTTCCCCATCCAAACCCGCACGGCCTCCAGGCACTGGGTCAGCACGGCAAGAGCATCGTTGGGGTGGTTCGGCGTGGAAATGTACAGCTGAGTATCATCAGCGTACAGATGGTACTCCACACCAAAACCACGGATGATCTCACCCAGCGGTTTTACATAAATGTTGAACAGTAGGGGCGAGAGGACCGATCCCTGAGGTACCCCACATACGAGGGGTCTTGGGGTCGACCTCTGGCCCCATCAACACAGACTGTATCCGGCCAGAGAGGAAGGAGGAGAACCACCGCAGAACAGTGCCCCCTATACCTAACCCCTCCAACCGTTGCAGCATGATACCATGATCGATGGTATCAAAAGCCGCTGAGAGGTCCAATAGCACCAGAGCAGAGGAACAACCTCTGTCCCGGGCCCGCCAGAGGTCATCCACCAACGCGACCAATGCTGTTTCCGTGCTGTAACCAGGCCTGAAGCACGACTGGTGTGGATCCAGGTATAACGATTCCTCCAGGTGTCGCGGGAACTGTCGGGCAACCACGCTCTCAACAACCTTCGCAAGAAAGCGAAGGTTGGAGACAGGACGATAATTTGATAAAACAGCTGGATCCAGGGTAGGCTTAAGGAGGGGCCTCACTACCGCCTCTTTCAAGGCGGCAGGGAAGACACCCTCACTCAGAGAAGCATTAATAATTGCCTGGAACCAGCCTCGTACCACCTCCCGGGATGCCAACACCAGCCAGGAGGGGCACGGGTCCAATGAACAAGTGGTCGCCCTAAGTCCCCCAAGCAACCTGTCCACGTCCTCGGGAGTCACGGGGTCAAACTCAGCCCAGATAGCAGTCTCAAGACCAGACTCCGTCTCTCCCACCGGACATACCCAGTTGAAATTAAAGCCTTCCCGTATCTGAGCGATTTTATCATGCAGATATTTTCCAAAATCCTCAGCTCTACCCTCTAAGGGGTCTCCTCTCACCTCCTGATGAAGGAGGGAGCGGGTCACCCTAAACAAGGAGGCTGGGCGGTTGTCTGATGACGCGATAAGAGCAGTGAGGTAAGAACACTTCTCTGCTTTTATCGCCGCTAGGTAGGACCTAATATGGTCTCTTACTAGTGTTCGGTCAGATTTGGCACGGCTCGATCTCCAACTGCTCTCTAGGCGTCTTTTCCGGCGTTTCATCTCTCTCAGCCCCTCAGTGAACCAAGGGGCCGATCGAGACGTACATCGAATCAGAGGCCGCAAAGGCACGACCCGATCTAGAGCACTGGCCGCAGCCCTATCCCAGGCTGCCGCCAACTCTTCGACCGAGTCGTGTATCCGAACCTCAGGAATTGGCCCAAGCTCCATCTGGAACCGCTCGGGTTCCATCAGCCACCTGGGGCGGTACCATCTCACTGGTTCCGCCTCCCTGCGGTGGGGTGCAGCGGTCAGAAAGTCCAAGCGAAGGAGACAGTGGTCAGACCATGACAGGGGCTCAATAACTATATCCCCTATATTCTGACCACTCAGCCACTGCCCAGAGACAAAAACCAGGTCAAGCATGTTCCCCCCTGTATGTGTGGGGCCTTGAATTACCTGGATCAGGTCCATGGCTGCCATGGAAGCCATGAACTCTAGAGCTCCCCCGGACGTCCCGCCCACAGATGGCAGGTTGAAGTCACCCATGACTATTAGCCTGGGAACCTCAACCGCCACTGCGGCGATAACATCCAGGAGCTCGAGCAGGGCGGTTGACACGGGCAGGGAGCCAGGTATGTAATCAACACCGCCCTCGGACCCCCAAGGTCCCACTTCACCAGGAGGGATTCACAGCCTGCCGTCTGAGGAACAGTGACCTCCCTCGGCCTGTAATCTTCCCTAATCACGACCGCCACTCCCCCACCCTTGCCCTGTGCTCTCGGCCGATGGAATGCAAGGAAACCTGGTGGGCACAAACGAATCGCTGCAGGTTGTTAAGTGACATGTCATGTAGCCATGGCTTACGACTTCCTGCTGGCTTCCCGGTTGACTTTGCTTGTCAGAAACCAGCTGTAAAGGTTGCAGATGCCAATCACTTGGCTACCCTACAGGACACTGTGACTGTGATAAATGTGTGCCTGTTGCCAAACACCTCAACTGCAATCACGTGGAGATGCTACTATGCTTTTAAGTCTCTTTTTTTCAGAACCCTGTAACTTCACTGTAGTAACAGTCACTGAACACAAGTGGTCAGTCAATGAGGACTACCTTTCTACAGCTTTTTGAGCAGATTCCTAGGGCAATAAGGGCAGCTATAATTATTGCATGTTTATTTATGCAGATGTGGTACAAACATTTCCTCCACCATCTATTGAGCAGCAAATTAATTTCATATTATTTTTCAGCATTCTTGTACTAATCCCATTTACCCGGTTTCTCCGAAAATAAGACCCTGTCTTTTTTATTTTTTTTTCCTCCTAAAGAGGCACCAGGTCTTATTTTCTGGGGCTGTCTTTTCCACTCATCTCGCCGCCGCGGCAGCAACAGCCCCAGCCAGCCAGCCCACTTCTTCTGTGGCCGAAGGAGCAGCTTCATTCTGCAGCTGAGAATGGAGCTCCGGCCTGCATTTCCAAGGCCTCTGATAGCGAAATGCAGGCTGGAAGACACTGCAGAAGACATGGGCCGGCGAGGAGAAGCAGATGTCAATTCATGGAAGGCCTGGCTGCAACGGTAAACGAGTACGGGGTGCGTGGGGCAGCTCCAACCCCTCCACACCCTAGCTTGATTTTTAGGCACGCGCCTTTCCCCAAAACTAGGGCTTATTTTTGGGGTAGGGCTTACTTTCAAGGAAAAGTATGTCTCCAACAGTTCTGATCTCAAAATGCAGGGTTTTTAAAAAAAAAACTTTAGACAAAACTGCCTTAATTGAAAACAGACAATAGATATATCTGGATCAGCACTGTCTACTCTGATCAGACCTGTGTCTACACATCCCGCCACTTGAGATTCTTCTAATGTCAGGAAGCTCACAGCCAATACTCCATCTTTTACCACAATAAACAGTCCAATTATTGCTTGGCTATGATGAGATTATAAAAAATGTACCCAGAATAAAAAGGGCAGAATTTCAACATCCCTAAAATCCTATTTCCTATCCTTCATCACCAGGCACAAATGTTCATAGGTATAAAATTGGCACATGTACTAGCTCTAATATCTGGAAATAATTATATTGCTAAGCAACCAATTCTTTCCTGAAGCCAAAACCACTTTCTTTTTCCTATATAATATAGCATACAGCTCTGATCGAACACTACAGGATAACAGACAATTGGACAAGATACAGCAAACCACCTGCCTAATGCTGAAACTACAAAACATATTTACTATCCAATGTAGCTAATTATTGTTTCCTATTTAATTAGAAATGTAATATTTCAATAGATGTAGACACCTTAATTTTAGGGGCATTCTGTGTGGCTAGCAGGACAAATTCAAGATCACTGCACCTAATACTACTTCACATACGGTGATCTGGCCATGACAACCACAATCTGCAACGTCAGGGATACTGTATCATAGATGAGGATTAAAGATGGACTCCAACCTTGAAAGGGGAATAATTTTATATTCATTTACCTCAATGTCGTATATAAATAGCACTTAATGAGAAAGTCAAACATCTGTACTTTTCTTTTTTATCAATAGTTTTAAAAAATGTTCCAGCTGCTATGGTTCTCATAATTTTCTTAAACAGAAGAAACAAAGTTCCTTCACTTATAAATCAAACCTTTAATTTTCTGTCTGGATGACAGTTTAGTGAATTCTAATTGATTTTACCAAACATCTAAAGAATTGTTAATAATATTAAATAATTTTAAGATACATTTGTCTCTCAAATGGAAATGAAATCTCACATGACCAGAAATGCTACATGGAAGAAGTGGCTTTAAGAATTTTATGTTTAATTGCAAAAGGATTTTGACTCTAATCCTAAATATACTTTCTACTGAAAGTTTTCTTCGAATTACTTGGCTACCAAGTATTGTAATATAGATGAGCACGGAATACATAATAGATTTAAACTATCAACAGTTTATTGGAAGGCCACAAGAGGGCAATCAAACTTAGGTGTTTGCAAATATTATAGCAGCTTTTTTTATAGAATTTCACCTAAAGCAAAAAGACCTAGAAGATATATTACATGATTCTACACAAGACATGTCAAACTCGCGATGTCACGTGACGTCACGCAATGTATCGGGACAGTTTTGCCATTGCCGGCAATGGGGTAGGCGCGGCTTCCGGATGACGGGTCTGGCCCGGGGGCCGGCAATTTGACACCCCTGTTCTAGACAGTTATGATAGTTGCAAAACAACCCCTACATGTGATGGTAGCCTTCATCTACTTTAAAATGAAGAAAAAAGTAAGATGTTCTATTTTATAGACTATGATCAAGAAAATGTGTAATTATTAAATAAACCTAGGAATCTCCATTCATAACATTCATAGGAACCACACTTTATCAAGCCAGCTGAAGGTATGCTTTATGCTTTATCAAAATTTTCCTCTTTCTAAAAGCCCTGTGGAGAAACATTTATGATCATAAACTGCAGAATTTGAGCCTAAATTATAGAACATTGTGCATATTTACTTCAAAGTAAATCCATGTTTTCCCCAAAATAAGACCGGGTCTTATTTTGTATTTTATTTCTTTGCCTCCAAAAGAGGCACCAGGTCTTATTTTTGGGGTAGGCCTTACCGCACCTCTGGCACCGACAGCCCCACCCAGCCGATCTACTACCTACTTCGGGGGCTGAAGTTCTTCAGCTGCATTCAGACCTGCATTTTGCAGTCAGGCCTTTCCAGAAGGCCTAAACAGCAGAGTACCGAGGTCTTGCAGATTGAATCCATAGCTGAGTTCTTGGCTGCACAGGCCTTCCGGAAAGCCCTGTGACTGAGAAATGCAGGCCTGGCTGCAGAAGAGGCCTCAGAATAAGTGGGCCGGTAAGGAGAGGCCTGGCTGCAACGTAAGTGGGTGCGGGGCAGGTGGGGCAGCTCCACACCCCCACCCCAGCCCTAGCTTGATTTTTACGTGTGTGCCTTGCCCCAAAACTAGGGCTTATTTTGGGGATATGGCTTATATTAGGCCCACCACCAAAAATCAAGCAAAGGCTTATTGTTAGTGTAGGGCTTACTTTTGGGGAAACAAGGTACTGAATTCAATAGGGTAGTTCCTCTTAAATGTCTTTGGAATAATAGCCTTAAATGAAATCTGTTGTGAAATAATTCAGGAACTTATTTTAAAGTAAGATTAATGTAGTTTACATTAATAATGTATTATTATAAAACTTTTTAAAGAAATGAACAAATGATCTCTAATCAAGTACAGATTGATCCAACTTCACCAATTTCGATGACCTCAGCAAATTTTAAAAACTTCACTAGGTACAAGCAATAGCCAGTGAAGTTAGATAGTGAGCACAACATCAAAATACAAAAATATCATCACATTTTGAGTCCAAGGTCATCAACAGCATCACATGAATGCTAGCAAGAAAGCAGAGACAAAGGCAGAAAAAGCAGAGATGTACCTCTTCATAATTTTTTGCTTCCACTCCGTGCTTCATATTCAAGGTCACAAGCTGGTCTGGCATCCGCCCTGTTCCTGGAAATGCAATGAAAGGATTCATTGTATGCAGTACTTTGACTGCCAGGAAAATCCTAGCTCTGCTCCCTTCCCTATTATAGAGGGATTTATATTCACTCTTTATAAGCCTCTACACAGTTAAAGATGCAGCCAAATTATTATTATAACCATAGAAAAGTCTAAAGGGTTCTCCTAAACAAAGAACTCCCCAAAGTAATAAGCTGTTGCAACTATGCATGTGGAGAATGCAGAATGCAGACATTCCAATTTACTGGCCTTCAGTCCACCCACAAACAGTAAGAAAATATATAAGTACCATTTAATAACGCCAGATTAGCTAGCTGGAACTAACAGGCCAATTCTATCCAAATGGAAACAGTAGAAAGCCAAATGATATATTAAATGGAACAGATGAAATTACTTTGAAAAGCAGACCACCTAGCCAACTTCTCAACCATCTGGGAAATTGCTAAAAACACTAGCTTGCTCTGTCTTCTTTTTTCCAATTCACCCATTACCATCATAAATAAACCTTAAGTAAGTGGGCTGGCAAAAAGAGCTTTGTCATTAATCCTCAGTGAATGTTGCTAATAAATTACATGCAAGCATACACTCATAGGCATTAAAAAAAAGTATGTATCTTCGTCTCAACTCCAAGCAATAAAAATCACACCCTAAGGCTTTAACCTTTTATAGACAAAGCTTTCTGCTTTATTGTACACAGTGCAGGCAACTGTTCAACCTCTAAAAGACTCCGAGTGCAGGTAGTCCTCAACTTACAACTGGTCGCTTAGTGACTCTTCGATGTTCCGACAGATCTACTTGAGGTAAATCTATGACCCCAAATTTGAAGTTCCAACAGTTGGGTGTACCTGCAGTCACATAATAATATTTGGGTGCTTGGCAACTAGGCCTATTTAAAGCTGCTTGCAAGTATTCCACAGCATGAATATGTAGGTTTGATTTTCATGCTTACAAATAAAGGATTTTCTATTCTGAACTCTTTACCTTGCACAAAAAAATAAATTTCAAGTTTAGGGGGAAGGAGGTTAGCGTCCTGCTGTGTTTTCACTTCTCCAAATTAATCCTGGCTAACACATGCATATGTGTTCTCCAAGGAGAAGGCACCAGCACTGGCAATGTATCATAACACAGCAGTAGCAATTTCTGGAACATCAGGAAGCTGGTGGTAGCTTAAGGCTCTCTTGCCATGAAACCTGATGTATTACCGGTATATAGTGAGAAGCAAACAAGCAGGGCTACAAGCAGAAGCAGCTGCATATATATCTGGGGAGCCACAAAATTAGCTGCTATGGATTTAATGGAGGAAGCAAGGAAATTTTACCTTTCTGTCCTGCCTCTTTTGCTTATAATAAATTCTTAAGAGTTTCATATGATGTAGCTGTTTCACAGACTGTATGCCAAAATATTGGTATGTTTTTACTCTGTTTCACAAATAGATGGCAGCACAATACAGTAAGAAATATTTTGTGTGGCTAAGAGAAAGAAATGTCCTTCAGTTGATGGAAATGATGCTGCTACCAATAATAATTTCTAATATACTGAAATGTATCTTTCAGATAGCTGAGGATAAAAAAGCAGTCCCCAATTTTTATCTCACAATTGTTACCTGTTTCTATGAAAATGAATTCTGATTACAACCACATAATCAATATGGAGCAATTTAAGAAATAATTCTTAAAATTTCATTCAAATATGTAGCAAATAAACATGACTGAAATCAGCAAGGTTTCATTTTGAACATATACAAAGAATTGCATTACATAAACTACAAAAAGTTTAACAACATTTTGATTCTTAGATTACAACAGTAGAAATGCCCAAGAGCAGAATCTGGAAACTGTTAGGACAAATAATTAAAGTGGTAGGAACTGTCAGGATAATGAATACATATAGTACTTTCAACAAGTTATGGATAAATCTAAAAACACTTAAAATAGAATAAAAATATATTCTGTTGGACTTCCAAAAATAGAAATTCACATAGTTGATGAGAAACTTTTCTCATAGTTGAGAAAAGTTGGTGAGAAAATATCCTCTCCAAATCATTTTATGGTTCTGTTACTTTGTTTATTTAGCATAAAAATAGCATTCAAAATAAAAGTACAAATAACAAAGCACAGTATGTTTGATGGATAAAATTACAAAATAAACAAATGATTCTTTCCAGAATATCCAATAAGTTGTTTTGACAAGTTTTTTGTCATTACAAAAAAAACTACCAGGAGGCAGGATCCATTTGAAAAATTGTTTGCAAAATATTTTTGCCACAAATCTTTTCTTAATCCATATGGAATTGATGAGTCCTGTAAAAATCAAAATGGGATCAGTGCATCATTTACTGGTAGACCATGGGTAGAATTAATTGCCACTTATTCCGCTGTAAATCACAGAAGGATTAAGAGCATTTTCAAGTCTCAGCAAATACACTTAACCAAAATAAGCATAGATGTTGCTTTCAAAAAGTACATATAACACTTTCAGGTACAGTATACAACTGAATTACATTCAGTGCCACTCTTATCCACTTTCTTTTCAATTGGTACTAGATGTACAAGAACCTTAACTGCCATTGGAATGCCTTGCTTTTCTCCACATAGCTTTACTATAGAGAAAGATTGGACGGAGGTGAATGTTGGGTGCCCCTTCCTAAAGCATACTGAATACCACAATCCTAGAGTGTGCAATTTCCTTTCCCCTTCCATCTTTTTATCACCTATCAGGAGCTGCAACTCCAATACCCTGGAAGCCAGAGAAAGACTGTATGCCTTCAAACTGTTCACCAGCTCTAGATCCAGAGGAAAATATCTCTCTGAAATCCTTCAGAAAATTTGAAAGGTAAAAACAACATTAAAGAGTGAAGAACAACAACAAGCTCAGATCTGACCAAATAATGACTGAATGTTCATGTAAGGGTTATTTTTAAAGGCATCCTTGTGTGAAGGACACAGAAATGCAAATAATATTAATTACTCAAAATTGATCTGATAGATATAACTAGTACATACATCATTACTCTCAAACTTCAACATATAGTAGAAATATGAGGAAAATCTGCAAAAATAGGAGCAACTTTGCAGCTTGAACAGCACAGTAAATGACGCAAGAAAAAAATATTGTGTTAGCAATTCTGCACATGCTGTGGGATCCTTATACGTCTTGCGGGCCACCTCTTCCCTCTATGGGATGTTTGTACAAAAAGAAGTGTCTTTCACTTCCTCTTCCCCATTTTTGTGGCTACAGGCTTGAGAAATCCCAATTGCTCAAACTGCACCTGGCTCAACAGCTCAAACAACTGTTATCTTAGTTTTGGTTTCCCCAGGCAGAGATAAATGTACTGCTGCCTAAACTGCTAAAGAATACCCATCTATTTTATGAGCAACATGTAAAAAAACTATTGAGAGTCATAATAACCTATAATACCCAAATACTATCAAGTACAAATATTTTTTTGTAAGGTGCAAGCAATTCAGCAACTTCCTTCAAAACGTAGAAATAGGCTGGCAAGAATTCTGATAAAATCTGTTTCCCTCAGGGCTGAGTACATAACATTTATGAGTTCAGAATGCAGTATAGGAAACACAATACTTAGAAAATTCATCTATAGCAGTGAGTACAAAAGCTTCTTCAAGCCTCAAGGCCTATTTATCCCTGATCAGAAGCAGTATGAAAATGACAATGCAATACTTCTGCTGAACTCTGATCCTGTAATTTGACAGAAAGATGGATAAATGCATCACTTCTCAAGATACCTTTAGCTCTAAGGCTTATTGGGCAATTGTCCACCAGATCTGGGTACACAACCAGTGCCTTTTACACTTCCTTTTTCCTCACATGAGACAAAACACTAATGCAAGAGATCCTCAACCTTTGCCACTATGCATCATGTTCATATCAGAAACAAGTCTACCTGCCTAATCCAAGGATATTAGCAGGTATCTAATAAACAGATCAAATTCCATCACCAAGGATTATAAAGTGCTCTAGTATCACCAAATCTAATCTATCATCCATATAAAGCAAGGACAGAAAAAACATGTGAAGCAAGTCTAGAGAAAAAAAAATTCAGGAAGAAGTTAGAAAATATGGCAAATATTTCATTGAATTTATGTAGCTACCCCATTTCACATATATGTGGGCAGTGTACAAAATTAAAGCTAAATATTCAATATACTGTAATTTATAAAATAAAACAATAAAAGCAATTAAAATCTCTCTCCTTGTTCTCTTGCATTTTCTGGCTGGAAATATTAAAAATTATTGTTTGTGCCCATATTTTGTGAATTTTGAATGGGCATTAAGCTATTTTTTTTATTGAAGTTGATTACTTGGTTCACATAAAACACCAACATAAACTATGGGTTGCAAACAGTAAAGGCATTTCACAATATGGTAAGTGAAAAACTATTATAGTTAAGCACAATCTACAAACTAATCCTAGCAGTTGAGTGAGATTTTATCTGTCACATACTTCTTTGATAACAGTGTTCTTGTATTTCACGTGTTAAACTGTTTTTCTATTCAGTATATTATAACTGCATTATTGGTCAATTGCAATTATTTTTAGAAAAAAAATAATTTATCTTCATCAGTAATTTTAAAAGGTTGTGGTTAAGTAATTTTATGTATTTCATTTCAAAAGATCAAAAATATTTGGCAAAGCAGATATCCCTTCTTCATACCCAAAATTATCTCTTTAAGTGAATTCTGCAAAGAAAGTAAAAAGGAACTTCTCAAAAGCATCTTAACAGTTTTTCACACTCACCCACAGGGAGTTTGCTTTCAAAGCAAGCCTCAAACACATCGTAGTCCTCGGTGGTGAAAGCAAACTTGCCCTTAGTAGCATCCTCCTTGACATAAAGGATATGTCCAGCTGTGTCAGTAATCTGTAAGAAAAAAAATTAAAGAAGCAAGCAAGAAATAGCTAAATATTGGGTGGGTTATTATTTTTCTTTTGGCCATCTACATAGCTGAAAATTTAAATTTACTTTAACTGTGATTGTCAAAAAAAACCCATGTGTTATTATCCTCTACTATCTTAAATAGTTTATATTAGTATAACAGTATTCACTAATCAAAAAGCAGTTGTCTGAAAAGAGGGCACAATATAATGTGAGACATCATTCATTTCATTAAAAGTAGATTAACAGCAATTCTGGTAAAGGCAAATTACAGCTATTTTTAGCTACACAATTAATTTGAACAAACTATATAAGTGCTTTTCCCCACTACCAAAACAGCAATACATCAAATATTAAATTGTATTCGTAGAACATGTTAAAATATATTTAAACTCTCATTTTATGCAGTAAAAATTTATAAGAATATTCAAATATGGTTGTTTTCATACAAAATTAAATCACACATGGTGTTCTGAACTAGATCTTCCCAATGTGTGGCTGCATCTACAATTCTATTAAGTTGGCAACAGATGACAACTACTTATATACCATTAGGCATATTGCTTATAAAACACTGGGCAAACTGCTTAAAAGTCAACCTCTACAACTATGGGGGTACAACAAAGAATGAAAGATGTTCCATAAATGCTTATGCAGCAATCACACCTCTCCATACACAAACACAGTGTCAACCTGAACAATAAGTTGCCTATATGCAGTTGGGACAAAGAGGCTAAAGCAGGGGTGTCAAACTGCTGACCCGCAGGCCAGATGCATCATGCGGAAACCGCACCCACCCCATTGCCAGCAATGGAAAAAAAGTCACGATACGTCACGACACGTCACGTGATGTTGCGAGTTTGACACCCTGGGCTAAAGAACCTCTCTGTTACACTCTTCCAGAATCAAAAGTATATGTTTGTGTTGAGATAGCTTGGTAAATATGTAAACTTAACAATGAATTAACCTGAACAAAATGACATAATGAAAAGCAATCACAGTAATTAAAAAGTTTCCTGCTCTTTACCTATGTTCTTCTATAAAAAAACTGTTCATTGTGGAATCTGAAAATTATTATGTGATCACTAGTAAATGAAAAACAGCAATGACAAACTGTTTACGCAATCAACTGCGCTAAAGCTTTAAAAAAACTATTCTGGATGAATAAACACCTTATATGCTCTGAAACTATCTGGTGAACCACCAAAATTGGGATAGTAAAAACAAATTGCTGATGCACAGAATCTCAATGGTCTATTACACTTTTCTGGAAAAAAACAAATCGCTAAAGCAGGACTTTGACTTCAAACCAAGGTAAAAAAATTTGGATAAAAACATTAGAAAGTTACACTTTCTGAGAATTTATATCCATAGGATCTCTAATATTAGACAAAAGAAAGGTGCTACACATAGATCTTTTAGAACTACCAAAAATGTTCATTGCCTTATTTTTCTTAAATATATGTAGTTAAAATGTTTTAATATATTTTATTTTTAAGACTCTTTATACTTTGTACATCATCAAAAATTAAATAGTGCCAATACTTGTCAAAACTGAATCAATAAACTATGTAAAAAGAAAATATATGCTTCTGAAAATTAAATATAACATATCTTCTTTATGAGACACAAAACTACCTCAGATTAGTACAGTAAATACTAAATTATAAAAACAGCTGGCTGCCTGAACTGCAAAAAAATCTGACAGAATTAACATAATTAACTTTATTTTGTATAGGGAAGAAAAATAGGGAAGATTCCTTCAGGTCAAACTTGACTCCTAGTGGTTACCTAGCAATAAGTCTATTCAATTTTCTTGGCAACAATATATAAATCATTTGCAACTGTTTTCTCTAATGTTTTTTTTTAAACTTCCAAGCCCTCAAATTCCAGTCTTGTTCAAAATTAACCAAGATTACCAGCCTGAATAAGGGATAGAACAGAATAGAGCTGGAAGGGACCTTGGAGGTCTTCTAGTCTAACCCCCTGGTCAAGCAGGAGGACCTATACCATCTCAGAAAAGTGACTGCCCAGCTTCTTCTTAAAAATCTCCAGTGATGGAGCACCCACGATTTCTGGAGGCAAGCTGTTCCACTGGTTAATTGTCCTCACTGTCAGGAAGTTTCTCCTTAATTCCAGGTTGCTTCTCTCTTTGATCAGTCTACAACCATTGTTCCTTGTCCTTCCCTCTGGTGCTTTGGTGAATAACGTGATCCCTTATTCTTTATGGCAGCCCGTCAAATACTGGAATACTACTATCATGTCTTCCCTATTTATTTCCTTTAGACTAACCAAACCAAATCCTGCAGCCGTTCTTCATATGTTTTTGTCTTCAGGCCTTTAATTATCTTAGTTGCTCTTCTCTGAATTTTCTCCAAACTCTCAACATCTTTTTTGTGATATGGTGACCAGAATTGGCTGCACTATTCCAGATGTAGTCTTATTAGGGTTTTATAAAGCGGTACTAATACTTTGCGTGGTCTTGATTCTATGCCTCTGTTTATACAACCCAGGATTGTATTAGCTTTTTTGTCTGTTGCTGCACACTGCTGACCCAGTCAAGTGATCATCCACTAGGACTCCAAGGTCCCTCTCACAGTTACTGTTTTTAAGCCAGGTCTTGTCCAATCTGTACTTGTACCTTTGATTTTTCCTGCTTAAATGTAAAACTTTGCTTTTCTGCACATTGAAACTCATTTTGTTCAAGTTTGTCAAGGTTTTTTTGGATCCTGATTTGTCTTCTGGGGTGTTGGCTACTCCTGCCAGTTTGGTGTCATCTGCAAATTTGATGAATCCCCCTTCAATTCCCTCATCTAAGTCATTGATGAAAATATTGCAGAGTACTGGGCCTAAGATGGAACCTTGTGGTACCCCATTGCTTACTTCTCTCCATGTGGATGTGGTGCCATTGAGGACTACTTGTTGAGTACGGTTTATCAGCCAGCTACAGATCTATCCGGTGGTGATGCTGTCTAACCCACATTTTTCTATCTTATCAAGTAATAGGTTGTGGTCTACTTTCTCAGATGCCTTACTGAAGTTCTAAGTCTACTACATCCACAGCATTTCGCTGGTCTACTAGTTTAGTCACTTTATCAAAGAATGAAATAAAATTGATTTGGCATGATCTGTTTTTAACAAACCTATGCTGGCTACTAGTAATAACTTTGTTTGCTTCTAGTTGTTTGCAGATCTGTTTTTTGATTATCTTTTCTAGGATCTTCCCAGGTATTGATTGGTCTGTAGTTGGTCTTTCCTGGGTCCGTTTTTTTCCCCCTTTCTTGAAGATGTGATCACCTTTTGCCACCTTCTGATAAGCAAAGTCAATGGGGAAGCCAGATTCAACAATTGAACCCAGAGTTTCCATTGCTAAGCAAGATAGTTAAGTGAGTTTTGCCTAATTTTATGACCTTTCTTTCCACAGTTGTTAAGTGAATCACCACAGTTGTTAAATTAACACAGTTGTTGAGTGAATCTGTCTTCCCTAATAACTTGGCTTGTCAGATAGTTGCAAAAGGTGATCATATGACTCTGGGACATTGCAACTGTCATAAATACAAGTCAGCTGCCAAGCATCCAAATTTGTTTATGTGACTACAGTCATAAGTTTGAAAAATGGTCATAAATCACTTTTTTTCACTGCCATTTTAACTTTGTACAGAGATTAAATGAATGTTATAAGTCAAGGACTACATGTACAAGCTTCCAAGCCATAAACAATTTTGGCTTCATTTATACATTTCCACTTAGTTCAGAAGAATTTATAAGGATGGTTCAAAGTATAACAGTGTACACACTTCCCTTCACATCTAGTAGTCATATTATTAAAGATCCCATAAAGTCTCCTTGAGGGAAGAATTTTGCTTGGAGAAAGAATAATGTATTCATAATAAAAATAACAGATTCAACTGAATTTGTTCCAATTTACATAGTACTACATATTTTTTTTTCCTGCAATGTAGGATAATGTAGGGATTACTTTAAACAGTCCTACCACATTTGGTAAGAATACCACATTTTATGAAACAAACTTTAATATACAATATTGGAATTTCATAATGCTTTTGTATTTTCAGGCCATGGGTTTAAGTCTTCGCTTCCTAGCATCATCACTGCAGTTACGGTAATTTAAGACTACAAACTTCTGCACCTAATAGCCTCTCCGCTTTCTCTGTGAAGCAGAAAAAAACCCCACCCTCAGTCTTTTGCTATTTGGGTCACAGTTCTTACTGTCATATTATTCTGAAAACCCAGGGAATAAATCCTTACAGTACTGTGTTTTGGACAATTACAGCATGGTTACAACTCCAAAGCAATGGGACGGTGGACACACAGAGAAAAGCTCAGTTATAAAGTCAGGAATGAATAAGTTCTAAGTATGTGAAAATAAGAGTCATGGAGGGAACTAAAACAAATAGGCAGCCTTTACATTCCGGACTAGTGAGAGGCGAAGGCATTGTTGGGAGGGCCTATGCAGTTCGAGTCTCACCGACTCAGCCTTCCATCCTTCCGAGGTAGGTAAAATGAGGACTCAGATTGTTGGGGGCAATATGCTGACTCTGCAAACCGCTTAGAGAGGGCTGTAAAGCACTGTGAAGCGGTATATAAGTCTAAGTGCTATTGCTATTGACAGTATTCCTCCCCGTGAGTAACACAAAACTGGTCTTTTTCCTCCTTCCGCATTCAGCCTGCTTAGGAGACGCAGAGGACGCTGACGCGTCCCCAGATGCGGAAGGAAACGGGAATGCAAGCATGTGGTCGGTAACAGGCTGGCCCTAGGAGTCCCACAGCCTGTCCGGGAGGAGGTGCCAGGTAGCGCGCGGGGAAAGGAAGTATCACTTGAGGGACACAGTTTCTAAGGACAGAGGACTACCTGCCCCATCAGCCCCCACTCGCTCCCGCCCAACTGCCCCGCTTGCGCTCTCGCCGGCCCTGCACCTTGAGGTTTGCGGACGGGCCGCTAGACGAGCCCAGCGGGGGGGCCACCTCGTACTCGCCGGTGACCAGCTTGTCGCGGTGAATCTCCTCCCGAAGGCATTTGCGGGCTTTGCCCGGCAATTGGAAGGAGATGGGCTGAGCGGGGCCCGGCAGCAGGACGAGCAAAAGGAGCGCAAGCAGAGACGTCAGAAAAGCCGGCTTGTGCTGAAGGCGGCCACGGAGCAGCGAAAGCAACAGCATGGCGGTAGATCCAAGTGACACCAGGCCGGACTTTCTGCCTCCACCTCCAGCACGTGACCGCGTCGCTCGTTGCATGATGGGAAGTGAGGAGCCTCGGGGGCAGCCACCGAGATCAATTGTGCTAGAAGGGCCAGAAAGTTCAGCGGATTGGTGGGAATAGAAGTAGAGAGTGTAATTCAATGCCGGGTTGTCAGCGGAGTCTCCAAGTCTTGTCGGACCTTAGTGTCGATGGAGATTCTCAGTCACGGTTGTCCCAAAAGTACTTTTTCAAAAGGCAACTGGACTTTTTGTTTTCGCTTCTCATTCAAGAAGCTTCTGGAGTTCTGATTGAATGGTGGAGGATGGAAGGATTTATATTCTTTGCAGTCATCTGGTCGTTAGCATTCTTTTCTGAGACTCGTTGAAGCTACTTGGGGGTTTATCTGTGCCCTCAGGGTCACCTGAATAGTGTAAAGGTGCTATTTCAAAAATAACAGGACTTTGTTTGTCCTTGAAGACGTTTCGCTTCTTGTCCAAGAAGCTTCTTCAGTTCTGACTCAGTGGTGGAGAAGTTTTAATGACCAGATGACTGCAAGGAATATAAATCCTGCCATCCTCCATTATTCAGTCAGACCTGAAGAAGTTTCTTGGCTAAGAAGCGAAACGTCAGTTGCTTTTTCAAAAAGCACGTTAGGGACAGTCAGAGCTTAGCTAGAATGGATGGAATTTTCAGCTTTTTATTAGCATTTAAATAAAATCCAATTCATGACCTAAATGCTCTATGTTGTCTTAGCAGTAGCTGCCTACTGCTACAGTAGTCAAGTTTCTACTGCTTTGAAAAAAAGAACCGAATTTTAAAAAAACATCACAGCATGATGGCAAAAGACAGTGCTCTTGATTAATATCGTTTTGGTGAACTGTAAGGAATGCTCCTGATTTCTGAGTTTACCCTTGTAATGTCCATATTGTATCATTTTGTCTGAAGGAAAAGATAGAAATTCGCAAGCATTATAAGTAAAAAATGTACTGATCCTTTTGGACTAACATTTTCAAAATATAAATTGATCATGGTATACTTAAGAAGAATAGAATAGAACTGGAAGGGACCTTGGAGGTGTTCTAGTTCAGCCCCCTGCTCAAGCAGGAGATCCTATATGAGACAAGTGACTGTCTAGGCCACGGGTGTCAAACTTGCCAGGCCTTGCCCAATCTGTGATTTATTATATTTTGTTTCTAATTTGTGTTAACTGCTTTGCCTTTTAGGTGAGGAAATTAAAATATTTCAAATAAAAAGACATTGAAATATAAATAATTCAAAGTAAAATTTGAATGTATGTGTATGTAACAACTAAATTCTCATACTACACTAAATATAAAGACTAATATAAAGACTGCGTCTTGGAGAATGTATGTATGTGGCATACGTATATGTACAACTCCTTGTTACAGTCAGAATATTTATCAGAAACTGGGAACTGTGAATCAAAATATTTACAAGACTATTAAAGTGGGAGATTTATTTTTGGTGCTAAGTGCTACTTAGCTAATGAGCACTTACAGCCAACTGTAGTTAAGCAAACTACAGTTGGCTGGGTCCACCAAATTTGATAACTCAATCTAAACTACAGAAGCTTATCTAAACCAAGCTGTATGACAGCATTGCCTATAACTTGGCTTGCACAATATGCAAAAGCATACAGTAATTTTGTTAGGTTCAATATGTTATGCAAGCTTAAACCACATCTTAATTGTGGCTATAGTCAAAATTTGAGTCACAGTTTGCCCTCTCTTTCACTCCTAAACCATCTTGCCATCTTGGGTGGGTTGACCTATGACTACATCTTTATTATTTAACAGCCTCCCCCCAAAGTGCAGGAGGTCTAAGAGAAATATCATAGAAGCAGGTGGTACCTCCATTTTTCCACATTTCATTGGCAATGGCTGCATTGTTCTGATCAGTATACTAGAAGTTTATGCCAAATTACGTAAATTTAAAAATGAAATGTCACCAGGCCAGCCATCTTAATGGTGGCTGGAATACCAAGCAACATAAAGTATTACCATCAAACCATATGTTACTTTTAACAAAATGAAGCATATTGTGCAACTATACCCTATGTATATATGTGCAGTTTTTTTGTACAGCACAGTATATATCATCCTAGTGATAGGTTGGGCTTATATTTCTCAGAAATCCTCTAAGTTTTATACCAGCTTTCTAATTTTGGTAATGCAGCTTGTTAGTTACTACTGGTATTACCTTTTTTTTGGGAGGATGCCTTTGTTGCTGTCCTCCCTACACCCACTGAACTCTAGCATATGAGAGAAGTGTAGCCCTCACAGCCAGTGGTTTTTCTGGCAACTAGAGGAAATAATATAAATCAATTCTACAGTACCATTTCCTGGGTCTGTAAAGTGAAGCATGTGCCTAAGGAAATCACTCCCCTTCCCCCAGAGATAGATCAATCTCATAAATCATAAAATGTCTTTATTTAAAATAAATACAATACAATGTAAAAATTCACATGCAATATATTGAGCAGCAAAAGAGATAAAAATAATGTGCTGCTAAAATAACACAGCAATTTGAAAAGGATTTCCTAAAAGAAAAAGAAAGATGAGCTTGAGACAAATTCATGGATCTGCTGTTAATATATCTAAAATATCCCAAAAGGCATCAAACATATATCCAGGCTTACAGAGATACAATACTGTATACATCTGAGATATTAAATAGCACCACACAGAAAAGAGATGAAAATTAATGTTATGCAGTATAAATATGTTGGATGCTTTTTTCTTATTCTTAGTGAGGTAATTGCTGCTTGAAACAGTTTTGTTCTACCTCAGTTTTTACCTAACATATAGTTTGATTATTTTTAGAATTTTTAGAATTACCACTTTTCTACTTTTATGTTAATGGTACAATTGATATCTTTGAGAGCAGCTCTCTTCTATATTACTTTATTATCAATTAAAAGTTGATCTTCCATGATAAATACTTTTGGCCCTTTATTTGTCTTTTCTCAACAAATGATGGTTTGGTTCATATCTTTTCCTGCTATAGTAAGGTGACCAACCGTCCTCCTTTAGGGAGGACAGTCCTCTTTTTGTAACTTCTGTCCTCCCTCGAAAAGTGTTCTCCTTCATGTCCTCCTTTTTGATATTTGAAGACTAATCTGCAGGGCTTTTTTCCCCCTCTTTTTTTTTTCAACTTTTGCATAAGCTGTGCTACTCCCCCTATTGGCTTTCGAAAGCCAATAGGAATTGCTGCTGAGCGTACCAAAACACCTGGCTGGCAAACTTTGCGCATGCAAGTTGTCTGTATTATTGCTGCAATGAATAAAATGTTTCTTTTATTTACGATATTTTTTCTTCAATTTATTTGTGTCCTCCTTTTCATTGTAAAAAAGTTGGTCACCTCCGAGTCCCCGGAGAGGAGCGGCATACAAACCCAAATAAATAAATAAATATGAGTCAAGTAAAGATGTAGGACAAATAGTCCCTGTTTGCAGTAGTTCAAATTAAGGCATTTTGTCTGGAAGATCCCTTTTATCTGGAAGATTTTCTAACGCAACACGAGACAAGGATGAGAGGCAGTGCTTCTAGGGAAGGGGGAAGTTGGCTTGATAATAGCTGACTCAGCAGGATATATTCATATTTTGTGGAGACCAGTGTGCAAAAAGGTAAGAATGGGAAGCAATGAATAAACCCAGGAAGTCCCCTTTCCTCCTGGCACAAGAGGAAGACACACTGACCAACAAAAAGAATGGCACATGGGATGGAACAGTATTAATATCTTTTCTAAAAGAAGGCTTCTCTAGGCACAGTGCCTCATCCAGACCACAATACGGGTGACTTAGACCAGATGGAGTACTTCTGCATTCTCAAGTTCCGTAAGGATGATCCGATTCACCAGCTAGGCTGGGCTGAGTAAAATGCCCTTGGGGACATAAGAGTACAAATAAGGACAAATAAAATTGCAAAATTAACTTGTGCTGCATACTGTCAGAATAACATGTGCTACAGCATAACTTGTAATGATGCCCTATGATCGATTAGCTTTTTTTGTAAAATACATTTCTTCAATAATTTTGTGGATTTGTTGACCAGATCACACATCACTACATTAACTCAAGGTCTATTTAAATGATGGCTTCTCAACTAAGACTGGGTTCATACATTACAAAAACCCAGTTGGAACTTATAAGTTACATGGCTAAAGTGCAAAAAAATCAAACTAGCCATATTATGGCTTAGCACAATATTGTGTCTCAAATCTTTTGAGTGGTAGCCCTGTGTTACAATCAAGAAGACGTGTGGAAGTCAAGATGAATTGCCAGTTTAAAGGATCTCTGTGGTCTTTTTATTTATTTTATTATTTATTATTATTTAATTATTAAATATTTATGGTGTTCATCTTACTAATAAGAAATTATGGGTGATTTACAATACAAAAAAGTAAACAATTAACATTACAAAATTTGAATAGAAAAGCTAAAAGCTAAAAACCAAGACAGTGAGTGGTCTGAGGATGAGGATCTTCTCTACTTGGTCAGCCACTCCTGATATAGTAGGCCCAGTGGTGGGATTCAAATATGTGAACAACCGGTTCTCTGTATGGATGCCGCTTCCGGAAGTCCATTCTGGGCCTGGGCAACAAAAAATTAGCTACTGGTTCTATTGAACTGGTGCGAACTGGCTGAATCCTACCACTGAGTAGGCCCCTCTTGGGGCCCCAGACCAAGCAGCAGAGCCTAATTTTTAGGCTCTTCCAGAAGGTCAAGAGTGGGTGGGGGTAGTTTTCATCTCAGACAGAGGAATATGGTGGAGGGTGGAGGCCACAGCAGAAAAACCTCTTCTTCTAGATCAGTAATGGCGAACCTTTTAAAGACTGAGTGCCCAAACTGCAACCCAAAACCCACTTATGCATTGCTGAGTGTCGGGTGGGTGTGGCCCTTGTGTTCTAAGGGATCTTGGAGACTCTGTAGTACCTCAAGATAGCAGGCCTCAAGTTAAAAATGGGCCTATCTGGCTCCCAAAATGGCGGCCGTCCCCCAAAATGGTGGCCTGCCTGACGAAGGTGGAGCCGTTTTTCCTCCCTGGACTGTCTGTCTTAGTTCACACCCCCCCCATGAGTGCCCCTTCTCCGGGGACAGGGAAGAATATCCGTAAAGGAGGAGGAAGGAGCCCCTTCCTCCAGAATTCCCCTTGAAATTAAACAGGACCTTCTGAGACCACATAGTCCAAAATGGCGGCCGCGTGTGGAGTAGGCAGTTAAGCCTGCCGCGGTTCGGGGAGCTTCGGAAAATAATGCTGGTGCAGAACCAACGCTCCCTTGGGCAAGGGGAAAGATCCGCGCCTGGAGACTAGTGAGTAAGGCCAAAAACGGAGCTTTCCATCCCTCCGATCTGCCACCTAGCAGCTGATCGGCGCTGGCCTCTTGGCACGCATGTGCCTCCGGCCAAGAAAGGAACGATCGTAGGGCTGCGAGCTGAAGAAGGCAAACGGAGGCGACAGACTGAAACCGGAGTGAAACTGCAGCCGCAACTCCAAAAGGCCCCAGAAACATGGGATTCCCGAGGAAAGCCTGAGCACATTACGAAAAAAAAGCCTCCTCCACTGACGCTCGTATTCAGTCATGGAAGCCGCAGCCGCAAACTCCGGTATAAATGGGGTCGATTTAATGCCAGCTGGGGACTAACGGCTGTTAGTTGAATCCAGCGAATTAGGGGCTTTGAGAGAGGTTGGGTAGAGGGGAGGAAAGGAAGGAGCCCCTTCCTTAGAGAAACTCAGTTCTTATTCCCCCCCCCCAAATCAGGAATTGAGAAGAAATTCTGAAGTTCCTGAATGGGAAAGAAAGGGGGAAAAATTTGATAATGGGAAGCCAAATTCTGTGCTGAATACAGCACTGCACAGCAAACTGGGGAAATGGAAAATCCACCAATAGAAACTGTACCTGCCTAAGAGCCAAACTTGCACGTCTGTCCTGGGCGAGATCAAGTCAAGACTGGGATCTCTATGGTCCAGGATGGCAACTTTGACTGACTTGATCTGATTGGGCAGAAACACAGTCTAAACCCATTGGTGAATTCTCCATCTCCAGTGCTGGAGAAGCTGACCTTGACTGAGCATGTATGCCCTACTTAGTGATTCACACTATTTCAGACATGTGCAAAAGCAGCTGTCAGTGTATTTTTAGAGGAGCTGATTATCCCTGCTGGAACAAAGCTGTAATGTTTGTGAAGCTGAAAAAACAGTATCTCTGCTGACACAGAACTTGTTTGCTTCAATAGTTATTAATTTTGTAACTTCACATGTTGTTTGAATCCAGCTCCTATTATTACGTTTCAGTGTGTCATGACACCCCCCCCCAAACTGGTTAAGAAAACCACAGGTAACGAGAACATTGTTAAAAGAATCCAGATCTACAGACTTGGTGCTAAAATGGTCTAAGTCAAAGTGTGTGACTGGGGAAGTCTATATCAGTCTGGAATAGTATGTTTTGAAAATGATTGTCTACATTTAAGAATTTAATGAAAAACAAAATTAATATTGTAGGTGCATCCATTGCACTGTAGTTTTGCAACATGAAAAGTAAACCTCTGAATGCAAGTTTGACTTAAAAGATATAGTCATCCTCTCAAGGTCAGAATACAATAGCCATAATTCACTTGCCTTAAGTTCTCACTCATTCCTCCCGAGTCCTGAGTCATTCCTTAAAGGGTAGGGTGACAAATATTCCACTGACTGAGACAGAGCGGGACAACATAATTTACTTAATATCATGTTTCCCCAAAAATAAAACCTGGTCTTATATTTTTTTTTGCCTCAAAAAGAGGCACTAGGTCTAATTTTCGGGTGATATCTTACCTTAGGACTGCCGCAGCCAGGCCTCCCACACTTCAACACCTGTCATGCTGCTGCTTGACTTCTTCAGCAGCTGCTTGCTGCCACTTGCAGCTGGATGCCACATGGTGCATTGTGCCAGCACCATTGGTCATGACAGGACGCTGCATGGTGCTTCATGCAGGTGTCACCAGTCATGGCAAGAGGCTGCGCAGTGCTTCAGTCCATTTGCAGGAGGCTGTATGGTGCTTTGGGCCATTGTTGCCACTCGTGGCAGGAGGCTGCGTGGCACTTCAGTCTGTTTGCAGGAGGCCGCATTGTACTCTGGGCCATTGCCACTGCTCTTGGAAGGAGGTTGTGTGGCACTTCGGGCGTTTTGCAGGAGGCCGCATGGTGCTCTGGGCCATTGCCAATGCTCGTGGCAGGAGGTTGCGTGGCCCTTCGGGCCATTTGCAGGCCACATGGTTCTTTGAGCCATTGCTGCCACTCGTGGCAGAATGCCACATGGCACTTCAGGCTATCACCACCGGTCACGGCAAGGTGCCACACAGCATTTTGGGCCGTCATCATCAGTCGGCAACGGCCCAAGCATCTTGCAGCATCCTGCAAATGGCCCAAAACACCACATGGCATCCTGCCACGAGTGGCGACAAAGGCCCAAGGCATCATGAGGCCTCCTACCGCGAGGAGCGGCAACAGCCCAAAATGCTGCATGGTATCCTCCTGTAAGGAGCAGTAATGGCCTGAAGTGTTGCATGGCATCTTGCCATGAGGAGCAGCAATGGCCTGAAATGCTGTACAGCCTCCTGCCGTGAGGAGTAGCAACGGCCCGAAGCACTGCAAGGCATCCTGCTGTGAGGAGCAGCAATGACCCTAAGCGCTGTGTGGCGTCCTGCCACGAGTAGTGGCAGCGGCCCAAAATGCTGTGCAGCCTCCTGCTGCGACCAGCAGCACCGGTGCAATGAGCCACATGGCGTGACAAGTTTCGGGGCAGGTAAGCAGGTGTGGGGTGCATGGGGCAGCTCCACCCTCCACCCCCACCCAAGCTTGATTTTTAGGCATGCACCTCACTCCAAAACTAGGGCTTATTTTCGGTCTAGGGCTTATATCAGGCCCACCCCCAAAAATCAAGCTAGGGCTTATTTTCGGGAAAACATGGCAGCACTACCACTACCACTTAGACTTATATACTGCTTTATAATGCTTTACAGTCCTCTCTAAGCAGTTTACAGAGTCAGCATATTGCCCCCAACAATCTGGGTCCTCCTTTTACCGACTTCAGAAGGATGGAAGGCTGAGTCAACCTTGAGCATCTCAGAATCAAACTTCTGGAGTGAGCAGTGAGTTAGCTTGAAATACTGCATTCTAACCACTGCACCACTTTAAAATGGCAAAACACATAGAGCCAGGCAAACATTTTTTTTACTGGCAAGAATTAGGCCATTAATAAACAATATTAAATTAAAAGGCTTCAGGGATTTGGCACATTTGATGTAGGTCTGCACTTGAAGAATCTCCTGCTATAAGAAATACAAATGGTTTCATCATGGTTAGTTTTTAAGTCAATTTAATAAATGCTTATTTCAATGTAATTTTTGAAAATTGGTTTGAGGAGTCTCTTCATTTTCAATCTTTGCAATAGCCATTTCTCTCCCATATATCTGCCTTTTCTCTTAGCATTTTGTTTTGAGTTCCTCTCATAGTCATAACCTCCCCACTTCCTTATTTCTGACACCAACCTCTTGCCAGGCTTTCAACAGGGAAGAGCAGAGCAGAGCTCTACTATTTTTATTTGGAGAAGAGTTACATTTGTGCAGCTTTGCTTTAACATTATTTTAAAATGACAAGATCTCTATTAATTCTATTTACAGAACAAAAAGCATTTTTACATTATTCTGTTTTAATTGTATTCCGAAATGTATGCTTATATGCAGTGCTTTTTTTGTAAAAAAAAAAAAAAAAAAAGGTGCCGGAACTCACACACCCTTGCCTACCCTACAAGGTTTACCTTTGTAGTTGAAAAAAAAAAAAACCCTTCAATTTTTAGTATATCTAAAAGACTAGGATTTTATTCAAGTAAGTTAATACTATTAATGTTACCATGTACAGTGTGGCTTTAAATTACAAGAAGGCATTTTATTAATCTTTTGGGACATTTACCACTGGCATACCCATTTAGTTTAATGAGGGGAAATATCAGCTTTCTATGTGGAATGAAATTGGCCCAATAAAACAAAATTTGATTGTTTGTAAAAGATTGAATTATTTTTAAGAAGTTGTCAAACAAGATAGAAAAGTTTACATTTGGAGTTTAATATGGATATTGATTTGAAACAAATTAAAGTTGAAACTTTGTCAGTGAACAGATTACTTTTAATTTATCTTTAAGTTAAATCCAAATTAATAAATAGATCTGATTAAACCTTATACTGTAGGTCTACCTTTACATCTGATCAATACATAATTAATATATTATTATTATTGTTGTTATTGTTATCAATAATAATAATAATACCTCCAAATCACAAGACATTGGCTTTATTCTTACTCTTCCCCTCTGCAGTTTGAATATAAAATATAAAAGACTAAAAAGAGATTTTCACAGACATCCCAGCCTTTGAACTACCCAAGGAACTGAAACAGCAAAGTTTTGCTGTTGGGCAAGCTTCCATGCCAGCCACCTTTCTTTCCTCTCGCTTTGCCTCTTTTTAACCTCTCACACACCCCACCTTCTGTAAGGGAAGGCAAAAGGCTCGCTCACCCTCTTGTAAAAGATGGCCTCCATGTTTATGTGTCTCCCACCGCCACCATTGGCTTCCACACCACATGGTCTGACCGAGCCAATCAAGCCATGCTCTGGCTGTGGTGCTCTGGCGCCTCATGGCTCCTCTGAGAGGAGGCAGACAGCACCGGAGGGGACCCCGCTCGCACCGTACTGCCAGCGGGGCATTTTCAAAAACAAACAAGGATAGGAAGGGAAACAATAGGAAAAGAACGCAACTCTGGAAAATGCGTCAAAAAAAGGTGCCAGAACTCCGTTCCAGTGCATTCTATGACAAAAAAAAAGCCCTGCTTGTATGTAAATGCAGTAGTGTCCCCTTTTTTCATTTCTGTATGCAAAATATAAGCAGGGATGAGAAACTGGGGTTTTGTTACTTATTTCCAATTTATTTATATTTGTTCATATAAATATACATACCTGCTTCTCTTGATGCATGATTCTACCTTGGCCACCAATTTCCACATTCAGTTATTTGATCTACAGGACAAGTCAGTTGCACAACCATGTGAGAATTTATACTCTTTCTCTCCTTTAGGGCTATTTCTATACAGCTTACTTCTTATTCATTTCACATAATTTGGAGGATACTCAAATGAGATGTAGGAAAAGGATAAACAATCTTTCCTAGAGACTCCAGGTAGCACTCCAAATAAGATCCTTCTGCATTAGCCAAGTTGATGAATGGTTCCCCAACCAAGTTGGTGGATGCTTCTTCTGCAGGCAAGAAATATAGTGAAACTATGAAGCCAAAGGAGAAAACCAATCACCTTGCCTATGATGACTGCCAAACTCACAAATCTGGATGATGACAGAATCCATAAATGTGGAGGCAACAGGGATTGGGAACAAAACAAAAAGTTTACTGCATTTGGATGGCATTTGAACACTGCAGTGGTGAAAGAATCCAGAAGGAGCAGTATGCCTCTTATTTATATGGTTATGGTATTTTTAATATTATCCAATCGTGGATTCTCTGGGTGAAGCCAGCCTAGTGTAGCTAATCAATTCTCCTCCTCTACTATTTTATGTTAAACAAAATAAAATATCTCTTTTGAAGAGCACAACAGGAATCATCCACTTGCCTTTTTTCCTAGCCAGGATATGCTAGGGGTGTTTTCACGGTGAACATTATGTTACCGCCCTGTCCAGTAGTTCCATGTGTAATTGCTCTTTTCTAGATGAAGGGTATGTATCTGGGATTGCAAGGACATATGCTAGCTCTAAGCATCTTTTTTTCTGGCTTCTAAAGCAACACGTCATTAATACTTATATCTGTTGAAGTAAGCATTTTCCACCTATTTTGTAGTAGGGAATGTACAAAATATATGAAAACAAGAGTTGAAATCTTAAAACACGGGGGGGGGAGAGAGCTCATTTTAAAAATTCAGAAAGAAGCAGAATTCTAACCCACAATGACTTTGCCCCAGCAAAAAAATAATAAGTGTGTACCTTTCTCCAGCCATCAAAAGTTTACCACACCTATTGGAGGTGGAGGTCTTATTTAGCACATCACAGTTTTTTCAGGGCAGAGAATAGGATTAATATCCCATTTCTTGTTCCTATCTCAACAAGGCAATAAGGCACCCATGTTCAATTATTCTGCAGCAGTTGTACACATCACATTTAGACTATGCATTTCCTGGATGTTGGATTACCCCCTCCCACCTCTTTTTCCCCCCCAGAGGTATGCCTGGCTTGTATGATTGGCTCAATTTGTATTCTTGCTTTCCATCAAAATAGGCCTGACAACCTCCTAAAAATATCTGTTAAGGTAAAATGGCTGTCATCACAAAATTCTAAAATAATCCTTGAAGTAACAGGAAATGGAAAGCTTTCCAAATCAGTTCTAACTGAACAGATAGGGCTCAGTGAGGATCTTTTAATTATGCTGGGGTAAGGTTTGAATAAGCAGCATCTCCTGTGTGAGTTGCCTGGTTTTGTTTGTTGTTTTTTATAGGGCATTCATATGATTTATAATTTAATTTATTGTTTTCCTCGTGGTTCTCCTTCTTTTCCCCAAACTGTAGAGAAAATCTTGGAATTTATAAAAGGAAGAGAACACTACTGAAAAATCCCCAGGTATAAAATATCTCTCCTGTCTTAAGAAAAATGGTTCTGAAATGTCCAATAAGATATCTGAAGGTTGAATCTGTTGATGTTTAGCACACCTTCGTGATAGCTTTTCTACTGAATGCTATTTTATAGCATTCCATTTATTCACTGTGAAGGGATTTTGTCTTTACACTAAAATACTTGCACTGTGCCTTTTGATTAAATCCATTTAAAGGAATAAACACATTTGTACTATTTTTGTAATATTTTAAAAAGACACTCAAGAGGAAAGGGTTTTCTAAAATGGCCACTCTGGTAAACTGAACCTACTCCATCAAACGTCATTCATTCATTCATTCTCAGGACTTATATGGCCATCTATTTCATATTATGACTCTAGGTGACTCATAACAATCCATAAAAAACATACTTTAAAAAGTACCCTCCCTCCCTGAAGGGATGGGGCATTGTCTTACCTGAATGCCTTTTCTCAGCATGGTGGTGTAGAATCCACTGATTGGGTTATTTCAGCCTTCCTGCTCAGAGAGACTAAGTCAGAGCTTTAGTCACGCCTCCCTTTGGGTGTGTCTTCCCAGTTTAGATGAGGTGAAGGATCCTGACAAACTCTGACGCAATGACTCCAAAATACAAAAAAAATGACAATACGCAAGCCTAGACACCTATCCAAGGGAGGGTGTGGATTCTACACCACCATGCTGAGAAAAGGCGTTCAGGTAAGACAACGCCCCTTCTCCAGCATAGTGGATGTAGAATCCACTGATTGGGACATACCAAAGCCCCCCATGTCCCTAAGGGAGGGAAGGTCTAGGCTGGTGTCTCCCTAGAGGAAACAACCTGTTGAAGAACCCGTCTGCCAAATGCGGCGTCCACCGCGGCAAACCTATCGATCTTATAGTGTGTAATGAAAGATGATAGAGACGACCAAGATGCTGCCCTGCAAATCTCCTCCACAGAACCCTGGGTAGACCAGGCCGCAGAGATTGCTGCGCTGCGCGTGGAGTGAGCTGTGATACGAGCCAGGACCGGAAGTGACTGGGACCCGTAAGCCCTAGCAATGCAAGCCCTGATCCACCTGCCAATGGTGGAAGAAGAGACCTTCCTGCCCATGGCAGAGGGCTGAAAGGAGACAAACAAGGCCTCCGACTTGTGAAAGGGCGAAGTACGCTTGATGTAAAGACGCAGAGCCCTGCATACATCTAGCTTGTGCCACTGACATTCCAGACAGTGAGAAGGATTCGGACAGAAACTTGGCAAAACTAGATCCAATGACCTGTGAAACCCAGTGTTCACCTTGGGAATAAAGGAGGGGTCTAATCTAAGGACCACTCTGTCCTCATGGAAGGTACAGAGATCATCTCTGACTGAGAGGGTGGCCAATTCCGAAATCCTTCTGGCCAAAGTGATTGCAACTAAAAATGCAACCTTCAAGGAGAGAAAATTCAGAGAGCAAGACTGGAGAGGCTCGAAAGGAGCGATGATTAAGGCCTGCAACACAGTAGGTAAATCCCAAGATGGGTATCTATGTATTGTGGGAGGACCAGAATTAGCTGCCCCTTTAAGAAAAGCGGAGATAGCTGGGTGGTGTGAGAGCGGACTCAAATTTTCACAGGTGAGAACCGTGGACAAAACCGCAACCTGCCTACGGATGGTGTTAGTGGACAAGCCCTTGGAAATGCCCTCCAGCAGATATTCTAAAATATTAGGGACTGTAACTGAAAGAGGGTCCAATTTGTGTGAGATGCACCACTGGCAGAAATTTTTCTACGTGGCATCATAGATCCGGTTCGTCGAAGGGCGTCTAGGGGCCTGGATCATAGAGATCACCCCCGAGGAATAGGCCTGTTTAGCTAGACTTTCCCGCTCAAGTGCCAAGCGGCTAATTGAAGCCACTGAGGGTCTGGGTGCTGGAGCTCCCCCTGGTTGAGAGCTACTCGGTCCAGAGGAAACCTCCACGGAGGAGACAGGGATAGATCCACTAGATCTGCAAACCACGGGCGTCGCAGCCAATATGGAGCAACCAATATTACTTCCGCCTGCTCCAGGATCAGCCTGCGAATAGTGGCTTGTAATAGCGGAAGGGGAGGGAAGGCATAAAGCAGACCCTCTGGCCACTTGCACCGAAGAGCATCCGTCCCCTCGGCCCCCCTTGTCGGATATCTGGTGAAGAATCTGGGGAGCTGGGCGTTGGATGAGGAGGCAAACAGATCCAGGCATGGCCTGCCGAACCTGCTCGCGATCATCTCGAACAGCCTCGGGTCCAGGCGCCACTCCAAGTGGTCCACAGTCACCCTGCTCAGGGAGTCTGCCTGTCGATTTGCCTCTCCTGAGATGTGTTCTGCTCTGATTGAGCCCAAGTTGGCTTCTGCTTCCATGGCCTCCTGCAGGAGAGCCCAGGAATGTGTCCCTCCCTGTTTGTTGACGTGAGCCTTGGCTGCCACATTGTCCGTCAGGATCAACATGTGTTTCCCTGACACTAGGGAGGAGAAATGAAGGAGAGCCAAATGAATCGCCCTGAGTTCCAGCCAGTTTATGTTTTGTTTGAGGTCCACCCTGGACCATCGCCCCTGTGCCAATTGGTTCTGGAGGTGAGCCCCCCAACCGAACAGACTGGTATCTGTGGTCAGGATGAACCTGAGGGGCTCCTTGAAGATGGTACCCTTGGACATGGCTGCGGAAGTCCACAGGGATGAGAGTATGTGAGGTGGAACCTGGACCCTCCTGGTGGAGGCACTGAGGTTCCACTTCTGAAAGGGGAAAAGGAATCACTGGAGGTTCCTCGAGTGCAGTCTTGCCCATGGGACTATTCCCATGCAAGATACCATCTTTCCCAGGAGCTGGGACAGTTGGACCAGAGGAACCGTCCTTGCCCCCTGAATTTGGGATACTAATTTCCGGATGCTGACCCGACGCTCCTGGGAGAGGTAGACCCTGCAAAGGTCGGAATCTACCAGGGCTCCCAGATGAAGGACCCGCTTTGTGGGAACTGTGTGACTTTTTTTGAAATTCACTGAAAAGCCGTGATCCTGTAGGACTTGAATGGTGGTAGCCAGATCTGATCTCGCTAATTGGAGGGACCGGGACTGAACAAGGATGTCATCCAGGTAGCACTGTACGCGCAACGGCCTCATTCGAAGGTGGGCCACTAATACTGCCAGGACCTTCGTGAAAACCCTCGGGGCCGAAGACAGGCCAAACGGAAGAGCCCTGTATTGATAATGCCAGTGTGCGTAACAGAAGCGCAGGAACCTGCGGTGCTCCCTGGGAATTGGGATGTGGAGGTAAGCCTCCGTGAGATCTATGGAGGAGAGAAAATCTCCCTTCCTGATGCCGGCCTGTATGGACTTTAGGGTCTGCATCTTGAACCTTCTGTAAACTAGAAATCGGTTCAGACCCTTTAAGTCTAGTATCGCCCTCCATCCTCCTGATGATTTGAGGACCACGAACAGGATGGAGTAGAAACCCTTTCCAATTTGATCCCTTGGGACTGCCTCTATGGCCCTGATCTCTAGAAGGTGTGTGATGGCAGTGGTGACCAATCATGCTTTTGAGGGGTTTCGCGATACCAGATACTGTAGGAAGCAATCATGAGGGAGCGACTGAAACTCGAGAGCCAGACCCCGTCTGATGGTGTCTCTGACCCAAGAGTCGGTGGTGGTCTGCTCCCAGACCTAGTAAAACTGTTTCAGGCACCCCCCTATCGGAAAGTCCCCTTTGGCGTCACTTAGAGTGTCTATAGGGATGGCCTCCTGAACCTCTGAAGGGATGTTTAGCCTGTGACTGACCCCTGGCTCCACTGTTTGGGCAGTCCTGTTGCCGATCCTGCCTCTGCGGAAAGGATCGTGAGCCTCTGGGCCAATCCCAGGACTGCCCTGCCCGAAAGGGCTGTCGCCATTGCCAAGAGCTAGAAGGGCGGAAATTCTGCCTGCGGAACTCCTGCTGAGGTTGCCGGTCAGACTTCTTAGAGGGGTGAACCATGACCTTACACTTGTCCTTACCCTCGACCACGTAAGGATCGAGGATTGGGCCAAACAGGTCTTTCCCGGCGTACTTGGCTGTGGAAAGGCGCCATTTTGCCTTTAGATCAGTTTTCCATTGCTTCAACCACAGTAGTCTACGAGAGGCCACTGTGGCGGCAATGGATCTGGCCAAACACTTGGCCGAATGGAGAGATGCATCGGCCATGTACTGGGAGGCTGCCACCAGCTTGACTAGAGTCTGGTGTACTCTGACCCGATCAGGGGGAACCGAGGTCTGAAGGTCGCGAAGCCACATGATGGCTGCTCTGGCGAAGAATGAGGCAGATGTGGCCGCCTTTATGGCCAACCCCGAGGCCTGATGAGCTCTTCTAAAGGAGAACTCGAACTTCTTTTCCTCCACCTTGAGAGCCTCTGCTGTGTCGCCTGGGGTGGCAGAAGTAGAGAACAGAGAAATTAAAGGGGAATCAACAGATGGAACCTCTAATAAAGAAGCAAATGAAGGAGAAACATTGTACAGCTTCTTTTCCATACTACTTTCCTTTGGGGTGGAGGCCAGGGAGGACCACTGAGTCTCCACTGCATCCCGAAAGACCAATGGGCAAGGAATTTGTTTTTGTTCAACTACCTTCACCGCAAATAGAGGATTAGACTCCTGTTCAGCGGAGGTAGAAGGCCTCTCCTCCTGAACTGAAGTCAGGTTGGTAGTGTTGCACGCCTTCAGAAGAAGGGATTTGAAGAGGGAGGGGTCAAACAGATCTGAGGTAGAAGCCTGTTCGGGTGTTGCCTCCTCATCCTCTGACATGGGTGTGTCAGCTATGGCCAGATCCACAGACTCCCCCTCCCCTAATTGAGAGGAAGTTTCAGAGGTATCTGAACCAGGCCCCGTGGCATGTCCCGGCTGAGAAGAGGGAGTGGGAGGGGGAGGCAATTGTTGGGAAGGAACTTGGGAACTCCTGGAGGAGGACATGAACTGAACAAAGGCATGATGCATGAATGCCTGAAATTGGCTCTGAGACCACATATCCCCTTGGTCCCTGGGAGCAGCCCCAACCACCATTGGAGCATGAACAACCTCAGGGCTCTGATGGATGGAAGAGGAAGAGGAGTGAGGGGGACCTACCTGTTCGGTTGCCCCCAGAGGAGAACTAATCCAGGTGGCTTCTTGCACAGGCACAAAAGGAGGCTCCAGGATGGAAGTATCCAGTGGGGCAGGGGGAACCGCTTCAGTCCCACTGAATAGGAGCCGCTGTGCTTTGGAGAATTCCCTCTCCAGTGCCTGATGTCTCCTCGAGGCCTCTCGCTCGGCTGCTTTTGAAGTCTCCTTAGTAGATAAATGTTTGGTTTTGGCTTTTTTCTTTCCCCCTGCTTCCAATTCAGTAGATCTGCGCTTTGGCTGCGCAGGGGGTGCACCAGAGACTTGTGTTGCCTGGGGCGAAGGGCTTCTGCCATTGCAATCTAGATAGAGCCGTCCAAGGGTATCTCGAGGTGGGGGGGAACCCGAGCAAGCAGATCAAGGTCAGAGATGGAGCGCAACCGATCTTCGCTCTGAGCCTTGGCAATGGCAAGGACAGTCAGACAGAGTTCTAACCTTGTCTGAACAGGCCCAGTGGCTAAAGGCCACAACTAACAGTAACAGGTGGTCAAGAAACTCCCCACTCCAATCACAGGTCCGGAGGCCTGTGTCCAATACTAAATCCACTGACTATTATTCTTATTCTTTATTGATATTTATATTATTTTTTTTAATTCAATAACAGTATAATCATAGATATATCGGTATTTCCCGTTCGGACCTGTCAACACAGGCCTAGTTAAACAACAAGTATCCGGCCTAGCCAGCCTTAATCACACTTTAGAGGCCCAAAATGACGTCCGCCTATGGGCCTCTCAAAATGGCGACCGCCTGGCGACCACGCGGTCAAAATGGTGGCCGCAACTCCCGTATCTCCCAACAACAACAAGGGCGACCAAAAGGGAGAAGGAAAACCAATTTCGGGCCGGGGCTCTTGAGTGGAAACGCCCGCTTCCCCCCCCCCCCATTGAAAGAAAACTTGCGGTTTGGGAGAAGGCTCCGCTGAAATCCGGAGGGAAAAGGCTGTCGCCTGAAACCTCGTTGCGAGTCTTCTCTACCGTGTGAAGATCTCTGAAGAGACGCCGGTAAATGGCAGCAGAGGACCGCGATCACGTGGAGCAGCTCGGATCGGGTATGGAAGTACCCGAGGATCCGGCTTGAAGAGGCCTAAAGACCAGAAAAGGGGGGGAGCAGAGCCCTTTCAGAGCCCACGAGGCTCCGATCCTTCAAGAAGGAGAGTCTTTACCTAAATGACCAAACCCAGAACCGTCTAAAAATTAGATAATTTGGAAAAATTATTTTTGAGAAAAAATCCAGTTAGTTTAATTTAAAGGAAAAAAACCTATGGAGCCAAAAAACCTGCGTTTTGCTGAGCCTAAGACTAAGTCAAAACTGGGAAGACACACCCAAAGGGAGGCGTGACTAAAGCTCTGACTTAGTCTCTCTGAGCAGGAAGGCTGAAATAACCCAATCAGTGGATTCTACATCCACCATGCTGGAGAACAGACCAATCACCCTCACAGCATAACCTCAACCTCCATCCTAGCCCAATGCTTTCAAGAAAGCCAGGTCTTGACAGCCCCTCAGCAGGCTAAAAGTGTAAGGATCTCTCTGGTATCAGGTAGAAAGTTGTTCCAAAGGACTGGGGCAGCTACCAAGAAGGCACATATCTAATGTCAGATGCCATTAAGGGAGAGGACCTGGAGCATGCCCACTCTGTCTAACCTAATTGATTAGGCACATATCTTCAAAGAGAGATAGTCCCACAAGTAACTTGACTCTGTGCCATATGTGGCTTTAAAGTTGATAACCAACACCTTGAATTATGGCCAAAAAGCGAATGGAAGTCAGTGCAGCTCACACAACAGTAACTCATGCAGCCATGGGGCATACAAAACTATATGTGCCTGGATCTGTTGCAGCTTCTGGATGGTATTCAAGCATAGTACACCACATAGCAATAATCCAAATGGGAGGGGCTAAAGGTTTGGCTGACTGTGAGCAAGGTCCCCTAGTCCAGCAACGGGCATAATTGATGCACAAGATGGATTTGTGCAAAGCCCCCTGCCCATCTACCATTGCTACCTACTCTTTCACCAGAAGCCATGAAACCCAGAGGTCTCTCAAATTGTGCATCATATCTGTGTGTGTTTGGAGCAAGGGTGTCACCCCATCCAGAGTCAAAGATGTCAACTCTCTTGACTTTAGGGAGCTACAAACTTACAATCAGTACGTGTTGCTAGGATTAAGTCACACCCTGTTTCTCTACATTCAGGTTCTTACAGCCTCCAGGCGCTGAGACAGCACCTGAACATCATCTGCCCTACATAAAGTAAAGATGTAATTAGATATCATCAGCATATAATGATACCAAATCCCACGTCAGCGGATGACTTCTCCAGTGGCTTCGTATAGACGTTAAATAGGAGGGAATCGAGATCTGAGTTCTGAGGCATCCCACAAAATAGGGCCCTAAGACTCGATCTCTCCTCTCCCATTAGCCCTGGTATCAGAGAAAGGGGGAGAACTGCAAGCAAATTGCCCCCTATTCCCAATTCCTGGAATTGGTCCAGCAAGAGACTATGATCAATGCTATCAAAAGCCACTGAGACATCCGTAAGAACCACCATTCTCATCACAAGCCCTCCAAAGTTCATCCACAAGTGTGACCAATGCTGCCTCAGTACTATAGCCCGACCTGAATCCTGACTGAAAAGAGTCCAACCACACTAGGCCAATAAAGAATTCTATTCTATTCTATTCTATTCTATTCTATTCTATTCTATTCTATTCTATTCTATTCTATTCTATTCTATTCTATTCTATTCTATTCTATTCTATTCTAGTATTCCACTTTTACAGCAAAAGTACTATGAGAAATCATCCATCCAAACTTGAATGTTGTGGCTAGCACATGGGAGAAAAAGGCAAAGCTCTGAAGCTTTTGAAATGTTATAAATTATCAATAATACAGAATATAGGGAAATGGTTAGAATTTATGCCCTGGTGCAGGTAATGTTGCACACATATTTTTGCTAATATTTCTGCAAGTTGCTCTGAGTCAGCCAGACCACTGAGGCTGTGGGGATTTCCAGAAGAATTATCAATACTAAAATCCCCTTGGATGGTCAATGTTTGGTCTGAACGTGCAATATGCACCGTCTTCCTCTTTATGCAGGAAATGTCAGATGCCATTGGAGCTATTTTAGGGAATAGGACCAAATATTGAAGAGCTATGTGCGATGCAGGGTTTTAGGAATGAGGCATTCACACTCTTAAGTTCCTCTTTATATAGAAGGATCATCAAATCTTTATGTCACCATCTACTAAAAAAAATGACATTCTGAATGAATTGGTGAAATGTACTCGATCCTAGAGGGGAAAAGGGTTAGAAAACCCAAGAAAAGTTTGATTAACAATATTGCCAACAACATTACTGTCAATTAAAGCCATGGAGACATTCTCTTCGTGCAGATAAATTCCACAATAATATAGCTTTTATACATAATCCTATTCAGTGTCAATTCAGGAAACTGTTTTCTTGTGTACAGGCAGTCCTCAATTTACAACAGTTCATTTAGTGACTGTTTGAAATTACAACAGCATTGAAAAAAGTGACTTCTGACCATTTTTCACACATATGACTGTTGAAGCATCCCATGGTCATGTGATCAAAATTCAGACGCTTGGGAATTGACTCATATTTATAATGGTTGCAGTTTCTAGGGGTGATGTGACCACCTTTTGCAACCTTCTGACAAGCAAAGTCAATGGGGAAGCCAAATTCACTTAACAACCGTGCTACTAACTTAACAACTGCAGTGATTCACTTAACAAGTGTCACAAGAAAGGTTGTAAAATGGGGCAAAATTCACTTTAACAACTGTCTCACTTAGCAATAGAAATTTTGGGCTCAATTGTGGTCATAAGTCGAGGACTACCGGTATAGTGATGCTTATCCTGGTAAATAAGGATTGCAGTTCAGTGATCTGAAAGTAGCCCCCCTTGCATTTGATAAACAATATTTCTGAGTAGACATATACAAGGAGGTACTGTGAATATGCTATTGACCCATGATTCCCAGACATTTGGGACAATACTTGTGGAGATAATTAAGTTTAACTTTGATGCCAGTTATTTATGCTTTTATGTTTAATATTTTAATAAATTTATCTATTTCATCAATTTTATATATTTATGTTATTTTATTATAGGTATTGTTTTAATTGTTGATTGGGAGCTGCCCATTCATATAAGATGGGTGGCTATATAATTGTTTTAAATAAAACAAATAAATAAGTATAAGAAATTGATTCATATTGGTGAACTGGTTGCTCGAGAAATCATTTTGTTTTTAAAAAGTATGTTTTTCCTCTCAACTCAGTTTAGAATAGGCAGTATTTATCAAGGGATAAAGGTAAAGCTGAAAAATTTGAATTGAGATATTAAGTAAGTAACTGAACAGACCATAGTTAGCTGTATCTTAAGAACAGGATACCCCAGAAACTATTGTTTACAAACCACAACAGATTCACATAACACAGTCAGAAACAAATCAAATTATTGGTGTAGAGCAGGGGTAGGCAACCTTGGCTCTTTTATGATTCATGGACTCCAGCTCCCAGAATTCCTAAGCCAGCCATGCTGAGGGGAAAGGGAAAGTTTCTAAGCTGAGCCATGTTGGCTCAGGAATTCTGGGAGTTGAAGTCCATGAATCATAAAAGAGCCAAGGTTGCCTACCCCTGGTATAGAGCATGTGTGAATCAAAAAAGAAAGAAGTTTGCTTTCAATGTAGTGTCTGGAGGAAGGGCCACTTGATTCTCAAGATAAAGATACTGGACCATGTGTTATTTAGGTTTCTATTGCTCACTAAGCCACAAGATTTAATTGGGTTATACCAAAATGATTTGTACATCATACAGTAGTTTATAGCTTAATAGGTTGTGTTAGCTTAGGCACTGAGTGAGACTGTTGGTCTAATTAGCTCATTGGTGTGCACAGTTCATTCAGTATTTCAAATAGAGGCTGCTCCCTCTCTTGCTTAGAAGTTCCTAAAACATTTATATAACCACCCATCTTGAATTCTGGGCATCTCAAAAATAAAACAATATCTATCTACAATAAAAAAAACATTAAAAGACTTGGCACCACTGCTAAATATTCCTGTACAGCCCACAAACTGATGCTACCAATCTCACCCTGTCCCAGCCCTTGGGGGGTAAAGTTTTAAGTGCTATTTGTAAGATGGCAGCATTTAGGTTGTAGGATGGGTAGATATTTTAAGGAGAAGCAGTCCTGCAAATAACTTGTTCTTGTGCCATATACAGCTGTAAAGGTAATAACCAGCATCTTGAGTTGCACCCAGAAGGAAAATGGGAGCAAATACAGCTTGCACAACAGGAATATAACATAGATCAGTGGTTCTCAACCTTTTTAATGCCGTGACCCCCAACCGGTCGTAAGTCGAGGACTACCCAACCGGTCATAAGTCGAGGACTTCCCAACCAGTCGTAAATCGAGAACTTCCCAACTGGTTGTAAGTCGAGGACTATTTCCCTGCCCGGGAGCACCGCACATGCGTGGTGCCGCCCCCTGCGCCGGCCGAGGTGTAGCTGGCAAGGGGCAGCGACGGCGCAGGGCAACCACCGGCTGGGCCACCAGCTGGCCCAGCCCAAGGGAGGTAAGGCACCCGCCGGGCCCCATGCACACCAGCAACCCTTCCTGCGCCCGCCGGCTTCCCACTTCCCACCCCTGGCCCTCTTTTACTTACATTTTTAGTAGTTGCTCAGCAGGGAGGGGTGGAAACTTCCAGACAGCTCGCCTTCGCTGCCGACCACTTGCAGCACCATTTGCAGACTGGGACTTTTGGCGGGCTCAGCAGGGCAGAGACAGCCTGGACAATTCCTATTGGCTTTTGAAAGCCAAGAGAATTAGACTCTATTCAAGAGAGTCTATTCTCTTGGCTTTCAAAGGCCAATAGAATAAGAGGGAGTAGCTAAGGAAAGGGGGGGAAATGGCGGACTGCGTTGTTTGGTGACCCCCGTGAAATGGTCATTCGACCCCAAATGGGGTCCCAACCCACAGGTTGAGAACCGCTGACATAGATGAACCTATGCAATGCATGCACTACCGCATTCTGGACCATAGTAACTTCTGGGCAGTCTTCAAGAACAGCCCGATATATAGAGCATTGCAGTAATTCAAACAAGAAATGACCAAGGCATGAGTGGTCATGAGCAAAGACTCCACTTCTAGCATCAGCTGCCACTGGTTCCTTGATATACTCTCCTCTTGAGGAGATATTATTTGCTGCAGATACCTTTCCCCCAACCCCAATATTAAAGACAAGTCATGAGTCCTTAGACACTGACTTGTCTAAGTGTACAGAGAAATCCACACTGAAAAAAACTCCCTAAGAGTTATAAACAGGTTTTTAATAATATTTATGCTTAAACATTAGGCTGCAGAATACACCAGCTTAACCTTCATTCCGTTGCCTAGGACTTCTGTTGCCTAGCCCTAGGAGGCAATGGAAGTTAACTCATACTATTTAAAAAAGCAGGAAGGCCAAAGAAAACAAAAATATTTGTTTTTAAAAGGAATACTCAGAAGAACTTTAAAAGATCTGAGAAAGATATACAGTATACCCAACTCAGGCTAGCTATTTTCATCGTTTTGAAGTATATTTCTGCAGATTTATAAGAAATGGGGACAAAACATTTGATGGTTTTCTCTGTTGTTAATTTCCTAATTTATGTACATTGAAGATTTGAGCATTAGAGCTTTCCACATTTATAATAATATTTATAAATTTTGGAAAGAAAAATCTTTATCAGGGTCCAGTCCAAGCTGGGAATAAACAAAAGGGAGACTGCTTTAAAAAGAAGTTTGTCGTTTACTGAAGAGCAGAGCCCGACAGAAATGTGACTGTGGGAAAGCTGACCACGTGGAGCAGGGAGTGGTGAGTTTTTATACCTTCTTGGGCTTTTTTGTTTGGAGTTGTTCCTGTGGCATGAACTTTTACCTGAGGTTCAGTGTGCCTTTCTGGTATTCTAATGGTGGTGGATTAATCCTATTATGTCCCAAAGGTCATATCCTGCTTCTCTGTCACTGTGGCTGATGGCTTACTTCTTCTGTTGGATTTCTTTGGGTGAGGGGTTGTTGATTCTAGGGATCTTTGTCTTTCTAATCCCATTAGCTCTAAGTTTCCTGGCTCAAGTATTTATGAAAGGATTATCACACCTGCATTTCTACAGATCTGGTTTCTGCTTGGGGCAGAGAGACTGGTGGGGAGGGGGGTTGCTGCCTTTAAGATCCTTTGGGGAAATATAATATTCTGCCTTTTAATATTTCCCAAAATATTTCTTTCTCGGGGGTGGGTGCTGTCGTCCTACAAAATAAATGAAGTAAGCATGATTGTTCCTCTTAGTTATTTGTTCTACTGTTATAGCAGTAGAACAAATATGGGCAACACAGGGATCTAATAAATAAACAAAATCATACTTTATTGAATAAGAAAAAATGTTTCATGGCATTTATCTATCTAGTGAATGGAAAATCAAGTAGTGATATTGTCAGGATAGATGGCTATGTTAGGGGTTGATTTCCTCCCCTTCCTCCAGGGAAACCACAGAGTCTGGAAAGACCCTCAGCTATATTAGGCTGTACTGTATGAGTAAGACTCTTTGCTACTTTTTCCGCCAGCAAATACAGCTGAACACTTCAGATTACAGTATGAGGCTTATCTGGCATATTATTATCAGCATATTAGAAATGTAGAGCTTCTACTTTTGCGTATTTTGGTTAAGTGGAAAATACAGTTTTTATTAATTTAGACAACTTAGACAGTTGGCAAAATATTGAAAACAATGATCAATAAATTTTTAAAACATAAATTCTGGCTTGTTACCATATCATTCCCAAGACAGGTACATCTAACACCCCGACACAAAATGTCTGGGGGAAAGCAGGTTTGTAATGCTTTCCAAAAGACCAGCAGAATTTGGGCCAATCAAATATTGAGGTGGAGGGAATCATTTCAGAGGGCAGAGGCTGCCACAAAGAAGGCTTGTTTCCTAGATCAAATTGGATGCAATTCATGCAAAAAAAAAACCACACACACACAAAAACCTGCAGCATGTAATCTAGAATAATGTAAAAGGAAAATATAATCGGGATACAAGGTTCTGCAAAAAAAAAATCCCAATCCTGTACTATGTAGGTTTAATAGATGATAATTAGCACTTTGGGTGGCACCCAACGAGGAGCCAGCGCAGATTGTGAAATGGTGATGTTACATCACTGGTGTTCCCATAACTACCTGCACTCCTGCACTGTGGAGCAATAGCAGCTTCCAAATGATTTTCAAGGGCAGTTCCATGTAGAGTGCTTTGCGGTGCCCTACCAGGAAATCACCAAGGAATGAGCGCAAGCAGAGCCTCACAAACCAGGAACAGATACAATCTGAATACCAGCTAAAGTTGAACAAAAGTGCTCTTCATTAGCTGCCATCTACTTAACTCTAGGAAAATTTCCAAGTTACAGACTGATTCTGAGCAGATGAATTCCAGAGCCAATGCTGGGAAATCATCCCAGAATCAGAGGGACCCAAAAGCATAACCACCTGATCTTGCTGGGATTGAGTAAGAATGTAATCTTCCGCATTCACATCCTCATGGCTTTCAGATACTTCGGGGGCACTTTGACTGCATGACTTGGACAATCCAGAGCAGAGAGGTACAATCAAGTACCATCAGTAGATGCTGATATTTTCCCTATGCCAAACAGATGACAAGATTCATGTAGATTAAAAAGGATGGGGAAACAGGCCTACAACTAAATTGTTCCTCTCCCACCAATACTAACTAAAACCATTTATACAGGAAGAAAAACCAACGTTAACAGTGCCCTTCCCATTCTCAAACCCTGGATTTGTTCCAGAAGGATACCATAGTTCAGTGATGGCGAACCTTTTGGAGACCGAGTGCCCAAACTGCAACCCAAAACCCACTTATTTATTGCCGGGTGCCAGATGGGCGTGGACCACTGGATGGGCGTGGCTGTGGTGGTCATGGCAGATTGGGTGGGTGTGGCCAAAGTGAGCGTGATCACCTCAATGTTGCGTGTGGTGAGGGATGCCTGTGGGGGTCGGGCAGGGTTGGGGGAGATCCAGGGGGTGTCTGGCAGGTGGGGCGGTAGACAGGACACTCGTCCTGCGGGGTGAGGCAAGGCGAGGCAGGGTGGGGGTGCCATTGTCACAGGGCAAGGAGAGGCAGGGGCTGGGGCGGCTGCTACCTGACACCATCGGCCCCTGCACACAGAGGCCAGGGAGCACATGGGTGCTGGGATGCATCCAGCCATGTGGGACTTTGGCAAGTTAGCAGGCGGCTGGTTGAAGAGGGACGGTTGCCACCTCTGGGGCATGGCACGCGTGCCCACAGAGAGGGCTCTGAGTGCCGCCTCTGGCATGCGTGCCATAGGTTCGCCACCACTGCCATAGTTGATGATATTGAAAGATGCTGAAAGGTCAGTGAGAATTGCGCACCATAGGTCATTGGCAGAAGTATAATTTCCAAATAACAGGAGATAATCATTCACCTTGAGTACTGTAGTGTGTTTTAAGATGAAACTGATAAATGATTAGGAAGAGACTACCAGATGATTACAAGGGTAGAATCTTAATAATAATAATAATAATAATAATAATAATAATAATAATAATAATAATAATAATAATAATAATATTGGAAGGGACCTTGGAGGTCATCTAGTCCAACCCCCTGCTCAGGCAGGAAACCCTATACCATTTCAGATAAATAGCTGTCCAGTTTCTTCTTAAAAACTTCCAGTGTTGGAGCATTCACTGCTTCTGGAGGCAGGTTGTTCCACTGGTTAATTGCTCTAACTGCCAGGAAGTTTCTCCTTAGTTCTAGGTTGCTTCTCTCTTTGGTTAGTTTCCACCCCTTGCTTCTTGTCCTGCCTTCAGGTGCTTTGGAGAATAGTTTGACTCCCTCTTCTTTGTGGCAGCCCCTGAGATATTGGAACACAGCTATCATGTCCCCCCTCGTCCTTCTCTTCGTTAAACTAGACATACCCAATTCCAGCAACCGTTCCTTATATGTTTTAGCTTCCAGTCCCCTAATCATCTTTGTTGCTCTTCTCTGTACTCTTTCTAGAGTCTCAGCATCTTTTTTACATCGTGGTGACCAAAACTGGATGCAGTATTCCAAGTGTGGCCTTACCAAGGCATTATAAAGTGGTATTAATGCTTCACGTGATCTTGATTCTATCCCTCTGTTAATGCAGCCTAGCACTGTGTTGGCTTTTTTGGCAGCTGCAGCACACTGCTGGCTCATATTTAAGTGATTGTCCACTAGGACTCGGAGATTCCTCTCACAGTTACTACTATTGAGCAAGGTACCCCCTATACTATACCTGTGCATTTGGTTTTTCTTGCCTAAATGTAGAACCTTACTTTTTTCACCATTGAATTTCATTTTGTTAGATAGCTCCCAGTGTTCAAGTCTGTCCAGATCCTCCTGTATCCTACGCCTGTCTTCTGGAGTGTTGGCTATTCCTGACAGCTTGGTGTTGTCTGCAAATTTGATGAGTTCCCCATCTATCCCCTCGTCCAGATGAAGATGTTGAACAGCACTGGGCCCAGAACAGAGCCCTGGGGCATCCCACTACACACTTCCCTCCATGTAGATGTGGTTCCATTGAGGACCACACACTGAATACGGCTGGTCAGCCAGCTACGGATCTATCTGGTGGTGATGCTGTCTAACCCGCATTTTTCTATCTTATCAAGTAGTAGGTTGTGGTCTACTTTGTCAAATGCCTTACTGAAGTCTAAGTAAATTATATCCACAGCATTCCTCTGGTCCACTAATTTTGTCACTTGGTCAAAGAATGCAATAAGATTTGTCTGGCATGTAGATGTTTGCTGATTCATTGTTTGATTATCTTTTCCAGAATCTTCCCAGGTATTGAGGTCAGGCTGATAGGTCTGTAATTTCCTGGGTCCTTTTTTCCCCCTTTTTTGAAGATGGGAACTATATCAGCTCTTTTCCAGTCCTCTGGTAGTTCCCCAGTGCTCCAGGATCTTTGAAAAATATAGTTCAGTGGTTCTGAGATCACATCTGGACTTAATTTAGATTAGCAGTTCTCAACCTGTGGGTCGCCAAACACCGCAGTCCGCCATTTTTTTTATTTTTTTTTTGGTCGGCCATTTTTTTTGTTGGCCATTTTTTCCCCTTTGCGATGCGGGCCGTCGCGCCGCGCATGCGCGATGCAGGCCCGCCATTTTTTTTTTGGTCGGCCATTTTTTTTTGGTCAGCCATTTTTTCCCCCTTTGTGATGCGGGCCGTCGCTCCGCGCATGCACAATGCGCCCCATCGTGCCGTGCATGCACGATGCGGGCCATCGCGCCGCGCATGCGTGAAGCGCCCCATCGCGCTGCGCATGCGCGAAGCGCCCTGTCGCACCACGCATGCGCGATGCGGGCCGGGGTCGAGCCCCGGAAAAGGTTGAGAACCGCTGATTTAGATAGTTTCAAGAAGAATTGGATAACTAATTCGAAGAGATTCCTTTTAACCTACTTCTCTCCAATCAGGAATACACAGAAGGAAATAGGATAGAGGAGAGCAAAACAAATGCAAACTGGGACCAGTAGAGGACCACAACTGAGATAATTTTTCAATAAACAAAGTCAGGATTTTAATTATGCGTCCTATTTTTTTTCCTAAGCCTGCAATCCAGTTTTCTTGGATTGCACTTTCTGACCTAGCAGTTAGCCAGTACCAGGAGGAATGCTTCCTTCTGAGAGAGAAAGAAAGACAAAATGAAACTACAGTATCCTGTCCCCTACTTAAAGACCACCTAAGAGATTAACTTTTCTGTTCCTCATCAGGTCTTTGTAGTCTGATGCTTTCTGATCTCCATCTAAATCAGCGGTTCTCAACCTTGGGGTCGCACGATGATTTCGCGGGGGTCGCCGGACACCGTGGGCCGCCATTTTGGTTTTTTTTATTTTTATTTTTTTATTTTTTTATTTTTTTTATTTTTTTTTTAATTTTTTTGGCGCGCGCGTCGTGCAAGTGCAGATCCTCCCGTCGTGCCGAAAAAAAATAAAAATAAAATAAAAAAAATTTTTAAATTTTTTAAAAAAAATGGCGGCCGCGACAGGCGGATCCGCGCGTGCACGGCGCGTGCGACGGGCCGATCCGCGCATGCGCAGATCCGCCCATCACGCCAAAAAAAAATAAAAAAAAATTAAAAAAATTTAAAAAAACAAAAAAAAACAAAATGGCGGCCGCGACGGGCCGATCCACGCATGCGCAGATCCGGCCATCACGCCGAAAAAAATTTAAAAAATTAAAAAAAAAATTTAAAAAATTAAAAAAATGGCGGCCGCAACGGGCGGATCCGCGCATGCGCGGCGCGCATTACGGGCCGATCCGTGCATGCGCAGATCCGTCCGTCGCGGTCACCATTTTTTATTTTTTATTTTATTTTTTTTTTAATTTTTTTTTTCGGCGTGCGCGCACACGCGCACACATCCGGGTCGGGGTCGCGGCGCGGATGGGCGGGTCAAGTGGGGTCTCAACCTGAGAAAGGTTGAGAACCACTGATCTAAATTGACAGATTTATATTTGATTGACAAATCAAATCTAAGTTTTAAGTTTTGTGTTTGAATCTCTTTGGATGGGATTTTCCCTCATCCACTATAGCAACACACAATACAGTTCTGAACAATGATATTTTATTTCCCCTGAAATAACACATCTCAACAGAATCCATCTGTAGCTTTATCCTGTTCTTCAGTCTGAAGCAGAGCTGAAGCTGGAACATTGAGATTTAGGTTTCACATTTGATTCATATATAGGCACATAAATAAGCTTTGACCTCAATTTCAAAAACAATTATTTTAGACCTAAAGACAGTATGAATTATGGCCAGCATCTCTGAAATTGGCCTTAAGCGCATTTATATGCCTAAATATAAATCAGGTTGTTTAATACTGTCTCTGGGCCATTTTTTCTCATTTTCCTTTGCAATATATTCAGAATTTGCCTGCTTCTTTTCAACATGATGCAATTTGCATTTTTGCCTCCTCCTTAAAAACCTTATCCATTGGAGGGAACCTCATCCTGGAACACAAGGAGTATCCTAATTAGAATTACTCACTACCCCAATTATGTTTGCTATACATTCCAACAGGCTTGTTTTATAGGGACAGATTAAATGTCCTTAATTCTAATGTAGATTTAATAAAAAAATTTCCTATCCATAATTTCAAAATCAGTGTGGTCAGTGTGCACTCGCCAATATTTTGGTACATGCTTGATGTAAGTAGCACCATTTCCTGTGTTTCTCTACAACAGGAATGACTCCACATCCTGAACTTGTCCTTTTCCCCTTTCTTGCCTTCTGAGTTCATATACATTTGCCCAAGTAACTGATTCTGTCTGAAATCTCAGCAGCTTCTCCCGCACATGCCAGAGCCCTGAACCTGACTTTTTCTATCTCCCTAGAGTCCTTATGTAAACGTAGGTGCACGTCACCACCTGCTCTAATTTTATCTATGTCTGATGGGGGAGACTTAGCTGAGCAGCAGGGAGGCAGCTATTTTGGTTTTGCTCTGTGGTTCTGTGTTATATAAAGCATCCAACCGTGACCCATATTGCTCTAGAGCAGTGGTTCTTAACCTGGGCGATATCGCCCCCCAGGGGGTGATTTCATTTTTCAGGGGGGGCGATGGAACGAAAAGGGGCGACGCGGGGGCGAAGGAACAAAAAGGGGGCGCTATGGGGGCGATGGAGCGAGAAGTTTTGGGGACACTTTTGAGACTTTTTCATACAGTGAATTGCTGTATATCTTCATACAAAAACATCAGATCGCTTGCTATTAGTGGATTGAATTGTGTTTTTAAATGTTCCTCCAGCTAGCTTCAGTACAGAACGCTGTACATATGTGAATACACATCGGCTTTTTTTTAGAATTTTTGTTGTGCTCTGTAAAACATTTTGTGTCTCTCTTTGTATTGTACTTTTTTAGCGTGCACTCCAGTTCGATATTATATTTTCTTTGTGTCTTTTTAATCCTTTTTACAGTGTGCGTGACTATATATACTTTCCTCGAATCTTAATTTAGTTTCAGAGTTTTCGTCTTGAAATTCTTAGTTCCTGCATTGTGGTTTGTTCTTATGTCCTTTTTATATTTCTTTTTGCGTCTTAAATTTCACTTGTAATTCAATCATTAAATGTTACTGTTTTTCTTTTCGGGCATTTCACTTTCTTGCAATTGAATTTTGTTTTCAGTGGTCACTATATTTAAGTGTCTTGAATAAATAAGATAATAATGAAATACATGTATCACAAAGTTTGGGAATAAAGTGATGGGTGGCACCAAAATTTTTCACACAGTTGAGATATGGGAAAAAGACTGGAAATAAATTATTTGCATCGATATGTCCTGATGACAATTTTAAAGAAAACAAAAATAACGTTTGCATAAACTGAAGAATTATTTCCTATGAGAGGTTATGTTGGGGGAGGGAGGCGATGACAACTTCCTCATTGGTTCAAGGGGGCGATTTATTCAAAAAGGTTAAGAACCATTGCTCTAGAGCAGCCTTGTATTCTCTCTGGCTCAAATACAGCTAACAGCATCATACATTTCCTCATTTTTTTCTCACCAATGCTAACAGCATTTTTTGTGGATAGCACTGAAAAGGGATGTGTTAAGATTTCAAGGCCCAGAGTATTGAAATTCTGTCTCTTTTTAAAAACACAGAATCTTTCTCCCAAGAAAATTTGGGCTCAATCTGTATAGTTTACTCTTTACTGGCTGAATAAGCATTTATCATTATAGTTTCAAGCAAGTGAGCAATAAAGCAGACGTGGAGTAAAAAAATCAATTAAAATCTACTTAAATAGAACACATTTTACAATGTACTTCTCAGTTAGTTTACAACTGCTGTCAAAAGACTAAATTTCCCAAACAGGGCATTATCCAAAAATGTTTTGCTTCAAGAATCTTCAAATATGAACAATGTTACTATCTCAATAGATCAAAACTTCAGAAATTAAAAGACATTTCAAAAGAATTTTTTGATGTGCCACAATATGTTCAGTGGGAAAAAAATTAAGATTCTTCCAGGCATATCCTAAAAAGCCACTTAGATGATTCTGAAAACAGTTACATCTGCTCCTCTACCAGACAGCATTATCTTATAATACTGTATGTTGCATGGTTATTGATCCATCAAGATGCTTTCTATGATTAGCGAAGTCATCAAGTCATACAATTGGTGCCCGTAAATACTACGTTTTGCCAATTCTCTCATCTTCCAAATATGGCAGCCAACAGCAAAATAATCCCTTTTTCTTATATTTGTGGCATTCATGCTGTGAGAAGGAAAAACCCACATGCCACAGTTGCCATCCATTCCACTCATAAACCCTGGCCACTCCTGACCTGACAGTGAACCCACAAACAATAAATTATATAAAAACCCATTAAGTTTTTCTCCCTATATTGACACTGGCTAAACACACCGCAAACATGTCTGTATGCTTCTCAGACAAAGAACAGGCTTTCCTATAAATGTTACTGTCCCTGCCTTTTAACCTTCAATAGCTATGCTGCCTATTCGCTGTCAAATAAACTCTTCCTCCGCTCCAAGCAGTTGCCCTTGCTTCTTTGAACCAGGCCCAAATCAAAACAGAATTTTCTTCTAATAATATATATCAGTACATTCTGTTCTCGATGTACTGTATGTACTCTCCCACAATGAATACATTAACAGCCTTTAGCAATACTGGTGTTAATGCTTCAGTCATGGGGCCAGATTTATCTGGTTTGACTCTTTGCCTCTTTCCCTTCTCCTTGGGTGCTGAGGTCATTAGGCAGATTGACACTGACACTTTCTGTTAGCTCACAGCTTCCTGGAGTGAAGGAATGGGTGATGTCATATTCTTTTCACTCCCAGCCCTTGCTGTCTTCAGGAAAAAGTCCAAGATGAAACACTGGAAAGCTGCTGTCAGTCAGCAAAAACAATACTGAACCTCATAGGTAACCTCATACATAACCTCATACTGAATCAAGAACTGATTTGATATAAGATGACTTATTATCACACAGTAAAATTTTCTTAAGCAATTATGTGGCATCTAATTTTTAAAAGAACTGTAATAGTAAAAAAATATCCAGTAGCACGCATTAGAAATATGGCTTTAGGTAAATAAAATTACAATCATAACCCATATTACAGTTTCTCTCCTTTCCAGCCATCCAAAAGTTCCTACAAATACCCAGATTTCATTGGTCCAGTCAAGGCAGTCAACTAGTTGGCATAACCTTGCCCCTTGGTTAGAAGATCACCACTATAATAATAGAACTGAATGAGCCATATGCTATACAAATTTAGTTGTGTCATGTCTGAATATAGGGGATACTTGAATTTCATTTTTTGCAAAATCAGCCTCACCCAACCTGATAATTTCAATAATTTCCTTGGCAGATTTCATATTTCCCCATGAGATATTTAAGGATACATTAATTCAATATCATCTGATCATTTTTTAAAAGGCAACTACTAAAATATCACTCTTTGTCTGAATGGACGGTAAAGGTTGGCATGAGGGCAATCTGTTTTTGTGAAAGCTCTACTTGGGATTAATGCTTCAATTCACTCATTTACAATTTAGAATCAATTCACTCATTTACAAATTAGAATAGAATAGAATAGAATAGAATAGAATAGAATAGAATAGAATAGAATAGAATAGAATAGAATAGAATAGAATAGAATAGAATAGAATAGAATAGAATAGAATAGCTTTATTGTCACTTTAAATGTACACTAATCAGCATACATTAAAATGAAATTTCATTGCATTCAGCTCTCAAAGGGTAACCACCTTCAATATACACTACATAAACATGACAAACAAATTATGCATACACCCACATACACACACATATATGACACAGAGAAAAAAAACAATCTAGTTCAGATATATACATATTTCTTTAGAAATGCCCAATAGCAGAATTTTTGAACAAAACAAAGCCTCTTATTTCTGCTTATTAACACTTCTAAAATTGTACTTTGCTAACAACTGTCTAGGCAGGGGCTGAACAGATATATATCTAAAATGCTGTTAGCTGTAATCCTCTCCCTGGTAAAAGCGCCACCATCCTGAATGTAAATTGCCTTTTCATTCTAGACTTGCTGAAATAAAAATTGGTTCTGTTCTGGAACCTGGCCAGAGATTGCACTTCAAACAATACTTTTATTCCAATCACATAAAGCACTGAATTTCATTTAGCTATTAATTTCATTCTTCCTTTTAATAACATAATGTTTACAATTATCCTAGCCACTAACACATTTATAATTCCTTCCAGTTTTGCATCATCTGCTAAATTGACTCATCAAATGGATCTTTTTTGCCACTGTCATTGCACAATGAATGATACCAGCCCCAAATGGTTCTTCTTACATATTTATTTACTCTTGCCCCACTGATATCAAGCTGCTAAAAATTCTGTTCGTGATAAGCAAAGGATGACAATTTTTTGTTATCTTTTTTCATATATCATAGTGCCACACCATAAATATATTATTTATTATAACTATCACTGAAAATTAATGTATGGATATGTAATTACCCCATAGCACAATATTAACCCAAGTTATGTCTTCATAGGGAAGGTGTTCACTATTGGGCAATTCATAGCAGGCTCTCCCAGTTATGTCACATAAAGCAAATAAATGCTTGAAGAAAAATCTTTCCTAAGACCCAGAGGTATTGCCAAACTAATAAACAAAAAGAGGTGTTCTAAAATCTGCTAGTGAACTACAAATCTAGTTCACAAGAGCAAACAAACATGTGACTTAGTGCACTCTGCAACATTATCAAAATAAAAATCACAAAAACAAGTAAACATGCTTGTAAAATCTATATAACCTATGCACAACTGGCTCCAGAGGGAGGAATGGTGGACTGAAGATATCTCCACAAAAGTGGAGCCAATGGTTGCAGCAAAGAATTGGTGATTAGACGGTTCTTTAGAACTTCTCAGATGAGGGCAAGGGATTGCCCATAGACTGCAGCACCTTGCAAGTTCTCCCTCAAATGTGAGTGCTAGGAAACGATGAGAATAGCCATCTTGCTTGCAACTGTTGCCAGCACCTTTTAAAGGACACTACATTTACCAATCTCACTTTCTAATCACTTTTGGAAATGACATTATTGACTACTTTAAAGCTATTAGAGATCTTCTGAACATGTTTGAAAATGTGGGGTGAGTTTGCCTTCAATCCTGAAAGAAAATTTTAACTATAAACTTAAGAACATAAAAATCTGAAATGAACGTCAAAAAGCTAAATAAGATTTTGATCTTAGAAAGTTAAAAATGGACTAAGGGTCCAGATAAATTTGGAATATAGAAACTTTTGCTATAGAATGGAGCCTGAAATTAGTAGCCATAATATCAACTATATCAGTCATGATATTTATCCACTCTAACATTACAAACAAATTATCTATTCACCCCATAGTCCATCTCTTATTTATAGGCAAATCCATAAAACCTCATTTTTTTCAGTTCTGCTGTCAGCAGAAAGTTTATAAGGCTTTATCAGAAGTTACAATATATCTTGCTTTAATCTCGATTAAATAAACCAAGTTTATATTTCATTTACTCAATTTTCATTTAAATCAGTGTTTCTCAACCTTGACAATTTTAAGGCATGTGGACTTCAACTCCCAGAATTCCACAGCCAGCAATTCTGGGAGTTGAAGTCCACATGCCTTAAAATTGTCAAGGTTGAGAAACACTGATTTAAATATTGTCACAGAATTTTATTTCTCATCATGTGTTTAACCCATCACATAGAATTTTTTACATCTTTATAAATCCAATAAGAAAAAATATTTAGATCATTTTCTTGATTAATAATTTGTGTTTTTCTTTTGATTTTTAAAACATCAGCCACTTTTTAAATATCCAATCAGACATTCTTTTCCAAGTCATTCTTTTGGCCAGTCATTTATAGAACCACTTTTGGTGTCATCTCTATCTTGTCAGCTAAAAAGTCACTAAATTTGTTTACACTTCTTGTGATGAAGATTGATACTTTTTGTGATGAAGTCACTTCTTTACATATTTTTCTTTTTGCAATAAGAGATAATAGTTTTTCTCTTCTCTTATTGCTTTCTTTTTTCCCCTTTTTTCTTGCACTTTTGCGCTTTCTATTCTATTATCTATCTTTAACCTTAAATTGTAATAGATTTAAATTGTTAATAGAAGAAAAAATAAAAATTCTTAATAAAAATTATATATTCAAAATATATCTATAACTGTATAGAAGAAGGTAAGGAAGCTTAGTAAACACGGATTGCAGGGAAAAACAAAATTAAAATAAAAACATTTGCATATTTACAAAAGTAACAACCATATATGATTTTTCAAAAGATACATGATATCTGTGGTGGCTTAGATAAAAAGTAGAGAAATTTAAGCAGGGAAAAAATGTCTATACAAGAATTGATTTCACTCCTCTCTTCTGACCTTGATGAACTAGCAAAAACTCAATTTTGTTTGGATTTTGCCAAATATTGGGCAAGTTTAGAAACAAGACTGGCTATTACACAAGAAGGCACAATGATATTGTGCGTCATCTAAATCACTTCTCCTTCTCTGCTTCAGGACATTCTTAAACCACTAATGGGCAAGCTCAACATGTTAGAAGGCTGCACAACATCAAACAAACTCATATGCTGATGGACTGTTACCTCTTTGCCCTATGGGAAAGGGATGTACCAATAGAAATAAGGAAAGTTTCCAAGCACACAAAGTTCCTCAAATAATTTGGAATGTCATACAGAATGTAGCAAGTTTTACTTTGTGATAAACTGTAAGTAATAATGTTGCCAAAAGATCTGCATTAATGTAATTATTAGGAGTTGATCCTGAATTAAGGGTGCCTAATAATATCCTATTTTTTCTTGTCTGTGTTATCAACTCAGTTGACTACTTTGTTTTCTCACTGTTCTAAAACAAAGTACAGTAGTTAATTGAGTTGATATACAGGAAAGAAAAAAAATATTGGCTTGTTACTATCTTTTAAAAAGTAGCATGATCATCTTGAGATGAAGCCTTCAGTAGCATGGAAATATGTATCATCTCTTACTGAGAGGTAAGTAACTTGGAATCCTTCAGCAGTTTTTAATTTAATTTAATTTAATTGTTTACACTTATATGCCGCTCCTCTCCGCAGACTCGGAGCGGCTTACAACATATACAAACAATATTCATATCAAATCCAATTTAAAAGAACATTTAAAAATAAAAACCAACACTCATTCATCATTCACACAACAGTCACAATCATCCCCAGGCCTGCCGGCAAAGATAGGTCTTAAGATTCTTTCGGAAGGCCGGGAGAGTGGGAGAAGCGCAGACTTCAGGGGGCAGTTGGTTCCAGAGGGTGGGCGCCACAACAGAGAAGGCCCTCCCCCTAGGACCCGCCAGACGACATTGTTTCACTGACAGGACCCAGAGGAGGCCGACCCTGTGCGCTCTCACCGATCGAAGGGAAGTATGTGGCAGAAGATGGTCCCGTCAGTGATATTGGGTTATAATTCCCAATATCACTGACAATAGGATCCAATGTCCAAAGTTCTGGAGATATCAGATTGTTTCCCATCCATTCAGAGTAAGATTCATGGAGAAAATATATGTATTATCAGTTACTTGTACTGCAGGAACCCTGCAATTATTTCCAACCAATGAAACCGTCAAATAATTACATTATCCTAGAAAAATATGTAGAGTTCAAAAAACTATAAATTGCAAAGAAAGTTTACATTAGAGTAAGGCTATTACTTCAGAGTTTACAAATTCATTCCTTTCTTATCAATTTCCATTTATTCCCATTTATTTTGTATTACTCAAATAAGAATGATAGAGAGTAAAAGATTTGCTCTATATGGTAATTTGGAAAATGTTTGACTGATTTAGGAATCATCTGTTTCAACATTGGGCTGAATTTCTGTTTAAAAATCTAAATCTCCATTATTTCTCATTGACTATTTAATACCAGCAAAAAAATTATACCTTTGTGTTAACACTGGATGGCTTTTTCATAAATAAGAGAATTAATAGAGAGGAATGACATTTATCAAATTTTAGATATTAAAAACATAAAATTTTGTATAAAGGCATTTTGTAAATAGTATTCATTGTTGTCACAATAATTAAACTTTCATGACATGTTCAAAATTTTGAGCACATCAAGTAGTAAAATTTCATATTAATAGTCAAGGTTTTATCCAACAGCAGCCATTCTAATTCTGGGGTTTTGCTCTGATTCCTCTATGATTTTATGTGAAATTTTATGAAAAAATAAATAGCATGTCTAAAACCTAAAAAATATTAGTGCTTAAGAATTTTATTTATTTTGTTTGAAGGTTTTGGAGGAAGGAGAAAGGCATGCTTTTCTTTCAATCAATTCATTTTTATCCCATTTGTTTGAAAATTAACATTTTCAAGCAAAAGGGGTAGATCTCTAAACACAACTGCACTGAAGTCAGAGGAAATGTAACAAGACATGGTTAGATCATAGCAAAGGAAGGTAGATTGTGAAGACTAATATAATGCATTTCCAAAAGAAAATTTTCTACATCTTCCTAAATATAAAAGATCAGAAAATTTCTCCAATATTTTGCTCATGGGTAAATGGACTTGCAGAAAGTATTACTGGAAACACTGGGATGATCCTTCAATATAACAGTCCTCCAATATATCAAATACAGATAGTCCTTGACTTAAGACCAAATTTCTGTTGGGAGGTAAGACATTCGTTAAGAGAGTTTTGCTTCATTTCATGACTTTTCTTGCCACTGTTGTTAAGTGCATCACTGCAGTTACTAAGTTAGTAACACGGTGGTTAAGTGAATCTGGCCTCCCCATTGATTTTGCTTGTCAGAAGGTTGTAAAAGGTGATCACATGACCCTGGGGCCCTGCAACTGTCGTAAATACGAGTCAGTAGCCAAGCATCTGAATTTTGATCACGTGGCCATGGGGATGCTGCAATAACCATAAGTGAGAAACGTAGTCAGTGCCATTTTAATTTTCAAAAGTCAATAAACGAACTGTTGTAAGTCGAGGACTGCCTATAGAGAGTTTTGATTAACCATTCACTGTGATTGCCAGTGAATACTGGTGGTAAAGTGGACCTTAAGAAAGTCATAGTAGTGGGCACAATCACACAATTTGACCCCATCCCTTTTTATGTGTGTTGCACTGTTTGAAGATACATTTATCAATATTTCTGGACACTTCTAAATTTCAATTCACTAAATCCCCTTGGGAGACCTCATCAGAATTGTTTGAAACAAACAAACAAACAAAGCAAAGAAAGATACACATCTGCAACTTCTGAAGTCTGAACTAATCTGTTTTGTCTTGGGATTCGTCTGAATGTGATGCACATGCCTATAGTAAAGCATGTAATATTACAATTTTCTTTAAATTTTCTGTTTCTTTCTTGCTGTTCTGAGCTTCACTGGAAGGAGAAGAATATAGATATAAAATCAGTTAAAATATTATATTATTTATTTATTTTATTTATTTTGTTCGGATTTGTATGCCGCTCCTCTCCGAAGACTCGGAGCGGCTCACAACATATACATAAAACAATTTCAATGTAAATCCAAACAAAAACATTAAAAATGAAACCCCATACATACTCATCAATCACGCCACAATCAACAATCATCCCCAGGCCTGCCGGCAGAGGTAGGTTTTTAAATTCTTTCGGAAGGCCAGGAGAGTAGGAGAAGCGCGGACTTCAGGAGGCAGTTGGTTCCAGAGGGTGGGCGCCACAACAGAGAAGGCTCTCCCCCTAGGACCCACCAGACGACATTGTTTCACTGACGGGACCCGGAGAAGGCTGACCCTGTGTACTCTCACCGGTCGTAGGGAAGTATGTGGCAGAAGACGGTCCCGTAAGTATTATATTACATATGTTATTGTTATGTTTTATGTTTATTATTTTCAACAGTACTTCATGATGTCATTTGGGGAATCACCTGCACTTGGATGTTCCCTAACATGTTTAAAGAAACTTCCCTATATGTCTAGAAGATAGGAATAATGATGTCAGCTCCAATTAAAATAATATGACTCAGCTCTGCATATACAGAAGTCCAATTTTTATTAATATTATTGGCCATATGTTTATTTACCCTTTTTGTTATGTCATTATGAAGCATCTTGGGATCTGAAATTTATTGAGTCTGAAATTATAGCTATTCAAAAGACTGGAATTTTAACAAAATAGTGTGTCATTTCAGCAAGATAATAATAGAAGAAAGAGTAACTTCATGACCTTTAACACTGTGTTCCATAGCACACCAAATGGTCTACATACAATCTAGATGAGGAAAGTATTTATTGTTGATTCAGTTGACAAAAGCATATAGTTTCACCTAACATAGGCAGAAAGATAAATATGTAGAAAGATAGTTATGCAAATGCTGTAACTAAAAATTGTAATTTTGTTTTTGATTCTGATTTTAAGATGCATAGGATCTTTAAAATGTTATGCATTTCACAGATGAGTTTTTTTTAATGCCTAGCTGCTTTCTGGCCATAGCTTTCTGGCTGTCCTAGAACTAATTTTAGTTTATGTGACAACTTTCCATATGTATATGTATACACAAACATACATACATAGATTTCTGACATAGAAGTCCCAGCAGTTTTCTTGGCAAAATTTTTGGACATGGTTTTTCATTTCCTTATTCCTATGGCTGAGAGAGAGAGAGTAACTTACCCAAAGTAATTCAACTACCTTCATGCCTCTGGTGAACTACAATTCGTGATCTCCCAGTTTCTTGTCTCATGCTTATACCACTAAATAGGTAGTCCTCAACATACGATGGCAATTGACCCTAAAACCTCTATTGCTAAGTGAGACAGTTGTTAAGTGAATTTTGCCCCAGTTTACAACGTTTCTTGCCACAGTTAATTGAATCATTGCAGATGTTAAGTCAGTAATACGATTGTTAAGTGAATCTAACTTCCCCATTGACTTTGCTTGTCAGAAGGCCATAAAAGGTGATCACGTGATCCTGGGATACTGCAAATATGAGTCCATCCCCAAGCAATTGAATTTGGATCACATGATCAGGGGGATGCTACAATAGTCATATGTGTGAAAAATGGTTGTAAGTCACTTTTTTCAGTCCTGTTGTAACTTCAAACATTTGCTAAATGAACTGCTTTAAGTCAAGGACTATCTGTACCAAACTGACTCTCAGTTAATATTAATTGGGCCATTAAGTATTCTTCAGCCTGAGCATTGCATTTGACATATACTTAGGAACTGATATTTTATTCTTTTTCTCTAGGAAATGGTAATTATCTGTTGACTTTAAAATAGCTCTAACAATAACTGAATCAGGATTTTCCAAACTCAAAAATTTTCAATATACCCCAAGGTCAGGCAAAGAGTAACTATGGTATTTGGACAATTAATAACTCTCTGGTTTGGTTACTGATTTTAAATAATTAAACAATTGTGGCTTTTCCTTCAAGAGTTCTAAAATTGCTCTGTGCGAACTTCCATGTATCACAAAAAGGAAGTGTTGTGTAAAGAATCACAAGCAATGAATATTCAGCATTTTAAACTATTATTTGATCATTCTTGTCCTTGTTGACCTGCTTTTGAATCATGCTTGCTAATGGACAAACACATACAGGTCAATTTAAGTGAAAGAAATATGAAATAAAATCTGTAAGGTTTTATTTTTAAAAAAATCAACACTTTTTTTTTCATACAAAGTGCATGCTTATGTAAACTCTTGATCACAGACTATTTTACATATTCCCCTATCTTGGTTAAAATTCTGCTTCTTTAACCCTGGAAATCAAAAATAAAATAAAGCTCCAAATCTTTTGCTTTGCCTTAACAAAGAGCAAAATTTAGTTAATTCTCCTGAGGTGATTATTTTAATGTCAGACATGGATTTCCCTTTTCTCCGCAGAAGAGTTGTGCAAATTACAGATATTCCAAAAATGGGAGCGAAAGAAACGTCACAATTCCCATCGTCCCCATATTTCCAAGAGCTATTCCTGGGGCGTCAATTTGAAACACCAGCCGGAAAGCTCTGCAATCAAAGCCGAGTCTTTTTCCACTCTGTATGAAACCTCTATACCTGGAACACCCCTCACTGCCCTAAGCCTGCGCTAATTACAGCTCCACCCCCAAACAAAACAGTCTTTCTTTCTGTCATGGCAACCGAGCCTTACCTTCTTCGCTGCTTTGGCAACCGAACCCTACTTCCCGGCGCTGCTATGACAACCGGGGCCTCCTCCTTTCCCTTCCCTCCGCGATTGACGCTGCAGTCTGCGTTGCCAGCGATAGCTGAAGGAGAAGGGCGAAAGAATGGTGACGTTGCGAGATTCACTCCCATGGATGCTACACATTGACGTCAGTCTGTTTTTGAATGCTCGTCGCCAGAGCAACGGCCTGTTAAACAGCCAAGCCTCAGCAACAGAAATGGGATTGGCCGATCCAGATTAGAGGAAGGGGAGCATTTCGCTCAAGTCTGAACAGGTGAAACAGCCCTGCCTTGAACCTGGATCAGTGATTCAGGCAGAAAAAGACAGAAATACAGTAGATGGTGTTGAGATGGAATGTCTTTTAAACAGAATACCTATGTACATGCAGCTGTATTTGTTCATAAATGCACATATACACCAATTAATTCAGCAGACTCTGTTCCACAGGGCCAACCAGACATATTCAGGAAGTTAGCAAACATGGAGCAATGGTTAATAGATTGCTATTTCCTATAGCAACCGTATTTAAAATATGTTGCCTGTTCCTCTGGAAGCATTTTCAATAGCCACTGATAACTCAGTTCTCCATTAAAGTGTCCAGTTCTCTCTTAAAATCATATAAACTTGGTAGAATTAAGAAGAGAAAATTGTTCAGCTGGGAATTTACAGTCATTTGCAAGGGAATGCAAAATCAGTAAGTCAGGGTTAGTGATTGTCAACAGACACAGGACAAGTATTAGCAAGTGCAAACTTGTATTGCTAGCACTGCAAATGATTAAAGGAGGAAAAACCATATGCTTGAAAAGGGGTTGAGACACAGCCAAATAATATGTTACCAACATTTATATATTTTTTCTGATTTTGTTATTTTTTATAACAGCCACTGGAGAGATTAAAATCAGAAGAAAATAAATTGAAGCTAACTGCTACATTTCTCTACTGCAGTGTTTCTCAACCTTGACAATTTTAAGGCATGTGGACTTCAACTCCCAGAATTCCACAGCCAGCAATGCTGGCTGTGGAATTCTGGGAGTTAAAGTCCACATGCCTTAAAATTGTCAAGGTTGAGAAACACTGCTCTACTGTATCACTGCTACTTAATCATGGAAAATCTTTTCCCAATCTTATCTCCATGTTGCTTTTTTTTTTCTTGTGGAGTAAAGGTAGAGTTTAGTCCTATGCAAGCACTCTGGAAAGGTGGAGGCTTGGGCTGCTTTCCCAGGATTAGATAGATGCCAGTTAGAAAAGTGAACTTGCACAGCAAGTTTGTCTTCTCTCCTTGCGTGCAAGACTTGGACTATTGGAACATATAATTGAGCTTATTTTTAAATGTAATCTCTGAGAACAACCAATAAACAGGAAATAAACACTTTAAGTATACAATTGGTGATTGACAGGATATATATATGTATTCTATATTGGGAACAATCTGTGTAAATATTGAGGCTAAAACAACAAAGTCTACTTCTGAATTGACAACATTCTCCTCATCTTGCTCATTTCTGTGCCATATTCTATAAGTGAAATTTACGCATTCCAAATGAGAAAAGCTTATATTCTACATTTTTAGCATTTCATAGTTTATTCACTTTTCTAATCAAAGCAATTACAGAATATCCTCATTCTGTAATTTCTGTTGTCTACAAAGTAGGCTCAGTTAGTTAAATAGAAAGTTTAAGTGTGCTAATATTAAGTGTGCTAATATTGAATATAAACCCAGCATAGCTTCTTGCAGTATTGTATAAGCTAGAAATCATGTGATTGTGAGAAGTAGATCAAATACAGAATATAGCTGATATCCATCTGACAGCTAATAGTGTACAGGCTTGAAAAGAGTCTCCATAATTCAAACAGTATTAACATTGCAGGGAATAATTCAAACTGAGAGATGATACCTCTTTTATTGCAGATGTAATGCCTATCCTTATAAATAACATTTTAAGCTGCCCAGACTCTTCTAGAGTGGGTGATCACACTAAATGGAATAAAATAAATACCTACCTACCTACCTACCTATCTATATAGCAATAGCATAGACTAGTATATCACTCCATAGTGCTTTACAGCGCTCTCTAAGCAGTATACAGAGTTCACATATTGTCTCCAACAATCTGGGTCCTCATTTTACCAAACTCAGAAGGATGGAAGGCTGAGTCAACCTTGAGCCAGTCAGGATCGAGCTCCTGGCAGTGGGTAGAATCAGCCAGCAATACTGCATTCTAACTACTGTGCCACCATGGCTTTTTTAAAAAAATCTATATACATGGTAAGAATACTTTATGCTGCTGTGTTACCTTGGAAAAAAATTTAAAGTGCAAGTCTCTGTGTAAATTCTCAAAGATATGTTCCATTATTGTAAATGGACTTCTTATTTCAATAAGTATGCATAGAACTCTTAATTCTAAGCTTTCTAAATACAAGTACCCGCCAAACTAAATGTATTTCATTAGACTAACTACTGCCTAGGTCATGCTAGGGAGGTTCTGCCTCAGTGCTTGAAAGCTCAGAGGGCCTGGCTGTGGCAAAACAGGCATCAGTTCAACCTGAGCAAAATTGAATGTCTCTTTGGACCTCCTGTTGTGAGGATCTTCTATCTTTGGTTCTGGATGGGATGGTGCTGCCACAAATAAATCCAATATGCAATCTGAACTTGCGACTCCTGCTCAAAAAGAAAGTACAGCTGTGACTAGGAAGGCCTTTGTATAGCTTTGTGTTGTGTGTCAGTTACACCCATTTCTGGATTGGGGGGCTCTACTCACAGTCATTCATGCCCTTCTGATCTCCATATTGGACTATTGTGATGTCTACATGGGATTGTCCTTGATGAGCAGTCAAAAGCTTCAGCCGGTGCAGAATGTGGCAGTGCAGGCAATTAATGGTGTTGGTTTTTCAGCACATGTGACCACCACTGCTCCACGAGCTACATTGTCTTCTGCATGCTTCTGGTTACAGTTCAGTGTTGTGGTAGTCATCTTTAAAGCTTTTCATGATTTGGGACTGGCCATCTTTCACCAAATATTTATATTTATTCCATCATTTTGGCAGGAGGAACATGCACTGGCTATCATTGGCTAAGGAATAAAAGCAGGACCAAGGAGGAGGGCCTTTACTGCCATGTTGCCTTCCCTATAGAACATAATTCCAGATGATATTAGGTTAGTCTTGATCCTGCTGGCCTTTCCTTTAGTTATTGGGATATAGATACATCTTTTCCAGTCTTTGGATCATGTTGGTTTTTTTCCATATTATTGATAGTGGGGCTGTCATAATTTTTATCATTTTCACACCAGCATCTTTTAAAGGATCTATGGGGGATTTCATCTACCCACGAAGCTTTCCTATTTGGTAATTGATTTATAGTCCATTTAACTTCCTTCTCAAGCACCACTGATTCATTGTCAGATTCTTCTCTCCTGAATATAATTTCATCTGATTTCTAAATATTCTTTCTGTCTTTTTTAAACAATATATTCCATCATTATTTTTTTCCACACTTGTTCCTTATGACACAGACAGGCATTGGAATGTTTCTGTGATTTCTTTAATTTCCATAAATAGATCCTTTGTTTCTTCAGTTTTGTTATTTATTTCTATTTGTACCAATAAAGGAGAATATTTGTAGCTCAGGGTTAAAAAGAGGGGTCCTTGGTATTCTCTGAACTTCGTGGATGTCTACAAAAAAACAGCCAAGCTAAGAGAGCACCAAAGGTCCCCTAACTCCTATTTGTCTACACTCTGAGGTCAGATATACCTCTTTATCTTTTCACCTGCCACTGGAAGTTTACATTAAGCTTGCTAGTTTTTCTAAAATCTCCTCTGCCTTTTGTCAGTCTTCTTTTTCTTAGCAATTTCTATGGCCAATGTGTCTTAGATTGTATGTTTTCTGGCTTCTTTTTATAATCAGTTCAACTTCTTCCCACAGTTGTTCAGACTTTCTGCCCACAAGGTTTGTGGCTTTCAATCTGTTTCTAACTTCAGTGTTATAGACTTCTCCAAAGAGCTAGGTCAGTAATGGCGAACTTTTTAGAGACCGAGTGCCCAAAAACCGCCCCCACCCTGTCCCTGCTCCACCCTGCCCACTGGGCTACCCACTACCTCCATGGCCCGCCACAGATCACCCAGGCAGCCCAGCAGCGCCATGGCGGCCACACCCTCTGCCCATGCCCCACAGCATCATCTGTGTGCAACGGGGCGCAAGGGCAGAGTCTTGTCCCCGCTGCCCGGCTACCATGTCCTTGGCTGTGCTGCTTCGCATGGGCCGCACCCAGGGCGACTCTCCTCCGGGGGGGCTGCTGGTGAGGAGGGGGCTGTGGGAGGAGGCAGGGATGGGGAGATGGTGCGTGTGCCCACAGAGAGGGCTCTGAGTACCGCCTTTGGCACCCATACCATAGGTTCGCCACCATTGAGCTAGGTCTTCATATAATATGTCCAAAGCAGCCCTGGATTAACCATGAAGAAAAATAAGCATATGCTTAGGGTTCCAAGGGAAGGGGGGCACATAGACTTTTTTTTCTCACAGCTTTCATACCCTTAACTTTTCCATTGTTAAATTTGACTAAGTCAGATTTTTTTGTAATTGTCCTTACTTGTCGTGCTCAACTTTAATTTGCATTGTTTAAAAAAAATTAGTCACCATTCTTTGGCATGGTGGGAGACTAAAATTTAAAAGTCTATACTGTTTCACTTATTCTGAGAATGCCAGTCCTAGCCAGTGTCAGTTGCCCATTAGTAGTGTCTGGTTTCCCTGAATCATACTGTGGGAGTTCTACGTATATTCTTGTACTAAGTGTTTTCAATAAACTCTGGATTTTTCTTTTGGTGCAGACATCAGCTATCAGACTTGCCAAAGTCTTTGATTTAGTCACAGTATACTGCTTAGATCTTCCTGACAAACCTTTATGCTCTTTCCCAGTAGCCAAAGGGTTTCCTCCTGAACAGGGGAGGAACATACATTCTTTCTATAATTATTCTTGGCTTATGTAAAGAAATAGCTTGCCATTGCTTTCTTCCCCACACCGCCTCAGATTATAATATTGCTGCAATCTCACCTTGACTTTAGGTCATAAGAATACTGTACTGCTGCCTGTAAACAGAGAAAATGTTGTGACATTTTTTCAACTGTGTTCTCCCTTACAGTTAACTGCAGCTTCCTAAAGCTGACACTCATGGTTTACAACTACTTATTTGCTGACCTATAACCCATGTACTGTATATCACATACCATATAATATGCATATCTGCAAGCATATTTCGCTATCCACCAATCATGGACCTATCCTAATTCCTTGAGCTGGGGGATTCTCATTACAACTGTTAAATAGCATAGGAAATAATTCCAGAAAACAATTCCCAGGAGATTAAATAAAATGCCCAAGCTTCCAATGCCATTTCCTGTAACGAACTAGGCAAGTAACAGTGGAACCACTCTATTACTGGGCCTCCTACACTCAGTCTACAGAATTTGGCAATTAAAACCTCACACTGAAAACTAAAAAGCCAATGGAGTGGTTAAGGCACTGGGCTATAAAACAGGAGACCATAGATTTTAGGCCTTAAGCCCAAAGTCTGCTGGGTGATATTGGGCCAATCATTCTCTTTCAACTTTAGAAAGAAGGCAATGGCAAGCCACTTCCAAAATCTTGCCAAGAAAAATGGCAGGCGCTCACCAGGAATCAATGATGACTCAAAGGCACCCCAAAAACCCTATTGCAAGGTCAAAAAAAAATCAAAAGATGTGTAATTGCCCTATCTTTTTCTTGACTAATGCCATCGTTCTGGGCAACCAAATACTTTAAATATCAAATACAGTGCTGAATTGAAATGGACTCATTGGTTCATATCAAACCAAACTGTTGTCAAAAACCAAGCTGAGCAAGTTTTCAGTACTGACACAAACCTATATTTTCAATCACTCAACCCCACATTAATTAAAATTGATTTTGTACAAATAGATGCTTGTAGTTGCCTGGATACCTTCACTGGAAACCTATGATTTCATGACATGTTAAAAAAAACATTTTATCCTAATACATTGTGGAGTCCCAATCAATGAGATGCATTTATGATTCTGGATTCAAACACAGAATTCTGTGTTAATTGAGTATAGTCCATGAGTAGCTACCATGAGTAACTATGTCATATGAACATACCAAACATATCAACAAAAGGATCAAATTTGATATCCACATGATATTATCTTCAAAATATTTAGCAAAATTTTGAAGCATAAACTTCAAAAGTTTTATCATATTCCCACTTCAGCTATTTTAAACCAAATATATATTATATTATACTTTTTTTTCTTTGTTGTATTTTACTTTGTTTGGTTTTTTTTTAAATCACTTGCTGTTTTTCTTTGAAAACGGTTTTTTATCTTTGAGGTTTTTTGTTTGTTTTTACTATTTTAATCACCGAGGAAAAAAACCCTGCTCAGCAGGGGATGCTCAGCAATATGCAATGGAGGTAAGATACTTTATCCACAGTACTGATCATGCTAACTATGAGAGTACTCCTTCTCATTGCTTTCTTGTGTGTTTCACACAAGAGTTTTCTAATAAATTGGACTTGACACTGAGGAAAAGATATCATTCCATTTCTTCATGCCATAACAAGACCAGGATTTTGACAGGAATGTACATTTTATAATAATAATGGTTGATAGATATACTAAAATTCGGGAATCTATTGCATTCCATTAATTAAACAGTATCTATGGGATCCATAAGGGACCTTTATCAATCTCCCAGAGGAAAATAGTCATTACTAATCTAAGCTTTTAGTATCTTTCTTTTTGAAGTGGCAGATCTCCAGAGACAGTCTGCTTCTGGTTTACAATGTTTAAGCATTTTGTAGTCCATTATTTGTAAGCTTATTTAGAATGAGAGCCAGCATCTTGTGTTCCAATCTGTTTCTTTTTACTTTGAACAGAAGTATGTCATTATCTCTGTGTCTTTATGCTCATTCTTAAAATATTCCTGTTTAAATCTTTAGTACATAGCTATTGTATTGGGCTAATAGTATACCAGATGAAAAACAGATGTATGCTTTCCCCAAATTTACTATGTACTTAATGAAAATTTACCCAGGACCTGGATTATATATAAACTATGTCCAAGTGCAAGTGTACAAGCTATGTATTTTAATAATGAAAGGTAAAGGCCTTCCCGTTTTATTGGTATTTCAAAAATGTTCACAAGGGATGGAGAATAAAGCAGAATTAGTACAATTTCTGCAAGTCACTCAGCTGGCTTTCCACCGAGATTTCAGCAATACCATGAGAAGTGAAAGTATATCTGGAAATGAAGGGTTCAGACACTGAATCAAGAAGAGTATGGAAAGGCTCAACACAATAAATCTAATATCACTGATAAATATAGGGATTTCTACAACACAAACATAAAAATTTAATGATTGGACTGTCCAACTTCTTATGCACATATATTCATAGTTTAACTGTTCCTGTCAGTAACAATTATACTTAAAAATTGATTTGCTATTTCAGAAAGGTCTATGCTTTTACAAACCATAATGAAGTATCTAGAAAGTATGTCAGTAAATAAAAGGAATTCCATGCTTACAATGTTGCAAATACTGTATATCAAAGGGAGTTGGATAGATTCTTCACAGTTATCAAACAAGGATTTCCAAATAGTGGAACATGTGAGCTCATAATGAACAATGCTGGTGCTATAAAGTATGTTGAATGCCTTTGAGATAATAGTTTGGGAGTATTATTGAACTCTCTATGTTTGATCTTCAATCTCTTCATAGTTCTGAGAAAGTCAATACTTACCTATACTGAATGAAATACTGCTTGTTTGGTTGAAGTGAATTTTTCATACAAGTTCTGACTGGTGATGTAATGTGATTAACAGTATACGTATAGCATGAACACAATCCAACTTTTTCTGTTTAAGTTCTGTGGGGATTACATTTGCAGCTTTAATTTATTGGAGTAATCCAATTTCACTGGTTCTTGATTTTTGTATTTCATGTATACTACCAGTGATGCATATAGTCTGTGAAAAGTTAATGGAAATGGCAGAAACACATTTAGGGTACAGAAATGAGAAACATGTAGACTTTTTGTGATGGCCGCAACTTTAAGGACAGATCACTTTTTCCAATAATGTTGTAATTTTGAACTGCCATTAAACAAATATTCGTAAATCAAAGATTACCTATGCCATAATATGTAAGCAGTTTCTAATGTAAAACAATAAGCAAACCATTATAAGTCATTCTCTTATAATACTTTATGTTAAATGTCCTGATAAATTTTAGAAGTATATATTGGAATCTACTATGGCAGTGATATTATATATGCATCTTTACACAGAGGTTGTTTCAACAGAACTTTATGTGATAATTCTAGACTTTGCTGGCCACAGCTACAGGTTTGGCATAGAACAGCTGTCACTTGTAAGCACACACACTTCAGTTTTCCTTGCCAATTATAATAAGGAAGTGTATTAACTGTGATTTGACTGCCCACATCCTGCTTTTCTACTGTGGATAAATGACATTTATTTATTTATTTATTTTATCACATTTATATGCATGTGACTGACACTACGCAATTATGGGTATAGGAGAGCCATATATTCCCAGTCTTTGCTAGAAAATATTTAGGCAAAGTTTAGTCTTTATTAATTTCCCACTTGGTAGGAAGACATGCTAAAATCATACTTAATCTGATGAATCAGGAAAAGTGTTGGAAATTTCTTTATATTTCTTTATTTATTTCCTAGATTAGGAACATACTGAAAAAGCAAAATGGTAGTGTAGGAAGATGATAAAACTGAATTGTTCTAAAGGTTTCAACTCAGTTTTGAAATGTTTGTGTAGAGCTTGAAAACTGTTTAGATTTACACTGCAGAAGGAAAGAAGTCTAGGAAGGCAAAATAAATTAGTAACTAATTTAAAATTCTTGTTAAATTAATCCTATGACAACTGTTACAGTAATGATTAGGATTTGTGGGATTCTCAAGCAATTATCTTTATTGGATTCTCTTCTTCAATATAAAGTATAGGCAAAAATCTCTCATTTTCTAGGCCTGCTGAGACCTGTCTCCAAGTCTAGAAATTGCCCAATCCAGCTTTCCAAAACTGGCGTTACCAAATATGTTTTTGCCTTATTTGCCAACTATGATAATGATGGACTCTTCTGATTGCAAACAGTGCAGCTAATACTTCAGAAGTCTGTGAGATGCACTTTAAAATGATAAAACCAGTTAAGTAATGACTGGCATCATACTCGTGTCAGAAGCAGCAAGTTGTCATTCATATTGAGGTGCTTCTGGGTTGAAAGGATTAGCTGGTGATATAACTGTTACCTGCGGGACGCCCAGCTGGGGCTCCTTTCATTATTATTATTATTATTATTATTATTAATTTAATTTCTATGCCGCCCTATTCCGGAGGACTCATGTCCTTCATGTCCTGGCCAGCAGCCGGAGTGAAGGACAAGAACTCACCCAGCCTCATGGCAGCACTCAGGTCTCTAATGTAAGTTTGCTAACTTCCAACCCAGCCTTCTAACTAGGGAAGCCACTGTGCTCCTAAATAATGGCTAAAAATTGGTGAACAACTGAAATATTTTTATTGCTGAGTGACATTTGTATATGGAAACATATGTTCTTAAAGCCTTTATTCATCATGTCTACATTATCAATCTTAATTAACTTTTTGTACCCTGTCATAGTTCTAGATTGTTCTGTAAAGACAATCTGATTCTGGAGAGCTTCCAGGCCAAGCCATGGATCAATGTAGGTATAATTTTGACAGCTTTGTGACTTTTTGTGTCTTTATATCTTCTGCAAACACTTTGAAACAAGTTTTATCATATTAATCTATGACATTTAGACATTGCAGCGTCTAAATGTCTAGAGATCATAGTTCCACTTTACTGTTTGAGATTAATGCAGGAGGTAAAATTTCTCAACTACTGGCTTATAAATTATGTTCAAATAGCAGTAAAAGAAGAATCATAGATCTATGTATGCCCCTGCCTAATTTTTCCTGGGCTAGAATTCAGCTAGAGATTAGGGAAATGTGAGGGTTGCATATCTTGTATGTCCACTCTCCAATATGGGAAACAAAAAGCAATGTGCATGTTAAAACCATCAGTGCATACCAGTAGTTACCTTCATTCTGGGCCAAGAAATAGCATTAACTAAGTCCAACGCCTGCATGTTACTACAACTCCACAACTTATATCTTCTTTGTCACATTTATTATCTAGCACCTTTGTTTGCTCTCACTACCAGGGCATTGTATTCAGCAAACACAGTACAGCTTGTACTATTTCTTACTAGGAAACACTTGCTAATCTATACTACAAGACTATAGATTTGAGTGTTTGCAATGCTTCAAGAGGTAAATATGGGTGCAGCTCTCAGTTACAGTACACTTTTTCATTTGACAATGTATTACTGAGATACTTCTTTTTTTCCTGTTGGACACAAATGTATATAAATGTGTGCACCAGAGTTATGAAGAAAACACAACTCCACAATATATGCATCTACAGTAGAATGAAGTTGCCATGTATCCAGAAAGCTTCTAGCTAGGAATACATTTCAAAAAGCCTGAAAATGTAATTCATCCATGATATAATATAAATTTGGACATATCATTCTGAATAGAAATATTTCTTTCTCAGTCCAACTAGGAAAGCAGCTTCTTAAACACTGAAAAGTTAATGGCTGTTGCTGCTCTATCTGTATTCATTGCTTTAAAGTAAAATGGGTATCAAGGCAGAATAATATTTCAGTGTGTTGTTTGAAATCACCAGCCAACTTTTAATAGGCATCTTAATTTTAAATAAATGGCTATCTGTAATATAAGCTTTCATATGGATTATTGTGTACATTTCCAATTCTTTGCACACTAGAGTATGAGATTACAATATTTTAATCAAATACTGATTTTATTGATCAAAGCAAAACAATTCCATCATATCCAAGCATCAGCTCTGAGTTTTGAGATCGAACAATTCAATCATGTCTATTATTGAACAGGATTAGCCTACTATAAAGCTTGCTTTCAGCATAAGTATTTAATCTTAAAATGCATAATATTCTATTGGGTATTGGTCACTTCTTAATGTGGGATATTTTTAAAAAAAACCATAGGAGAGAGTTCTAAATATCAATTTCAGGTAAGTCGTGCTTCTCTACAACGTATCCCTATCAAGAATTATAAAGGCAGATCTCTCAAGGGAAATAAAATTGAATGGGAATTTATAGAATATAAACAACAGAGAAAAGGCATGCCAGGTCACTGCACTAATCAGACAGCCAAAGGGAAGAACATCCACAAGTATTGTTTTTCCTTAATAATGTTAAATCATATGTTGTTGTCCTTTTATGACCCTTGAAATTTGCTGCCTGAAGCTGGTAGCCAGTATGTTATCTAAGAGGTATTTGTAAAACTAAACGGTTTATTAGCCGCCAGGAGCTCTCGGAAGAATCTAATAAACGCGTTTTCTTCGCGTGAAAAGAAGGCTCGAGTGCCAGCTGATAATATGTGTTTAGTCTGCGAATAAGCAAACGTTAAATAGCTCTGCATAAAGCAGGAGTTATTCCATTTCTTTGGCTCTGAGTTTTAAATTAACCACAGCCACCTCAGAGTCTGAGCTAATTTAAGTAATCTGGGAAGTGAGAAACTGGATCGCGGGCCCAGATCTTCAAGCCCCGCCCAAGAGGAGAATCGCTCCACTCCAAGCCTTCTGTCACAGGCTGTGACGAGGAATCCTGAAAATAGCCTTGGCCCAATTCCCTTCGCTTCGATGGCCCAAGTGCTTCGTTCAGCGGCGGCCACATGGCAACATCAGCTTCTGCATTTGGCCTATGAGCTCAGGCAGCAGGAATCGCAGCCGGCTGCGGCGGAGCGAAGCTCCTCCCCTGCCTAGAAACTGCTCGGGAGAGGAGCGCTCTGTTTGCTGTAAACACGCGACAGCACCGAGGTCTCCTCCTTATTGGCTCCCACGACAGGCGAGAGCGAACTGGCTCCTGTCCCGGTTGTCTGTCAGCTCTGCACGATGGTGGGTGGTTCTGGGCTTCCCCTGCAACAAACAGTGGGATCATAACAAACTGCAGCTTCGGGAAAGGAGAAATCTCCGCCGCTTGTTACCGCAGCTCCATGGCTACTTCCCAAATATCCTCGCGTCCGCTGGGGGCAGAACTGAACACATCTCAGCCGGGGTTCTCTTCCCCGACGATGCATAATTTCTGGGATCTTCTGCTAATAATAAATCGCCAAAGTTGGCTGGCATTTTAAGAATTGAAGGAAGTTGATCAAGTCACCTCTTCTAGAAAGCAGCTGTGTATGATTTAATGTCTCGCGATTATATTGATCTTAAACCTACAGGATAGTTGTCCATTCCCCGCCCCTCCGCCCTTTCCCGTCAACTTTAAGGAACATTAGGCTGTATTTTCCATACATACCATCCGGTGTTTGGTATTGCTTCTAATCCAGAACTTCATCCAGAAACAATTCGATTCAGGAACGGAAATTATTCGTAATCACAATAAAAAAGGTTCCCATGGTAATAACTTGAACGATCAATATTATGTAAATCTTTGAACCCTATTAATGTATAGCAGCACAATAACGTGATAAAAATTAGCTCTCGCTATAGAAACAGATCATATAGCAGAATTACTTTGTAACCCTGTGTGAAAAAAGGAGCTCACCCATTCAAATATTTTGGTCTTGATCTTGTATTATTTTTACTCTACAATAAAATGAAACATGAGGATGAAACAATATATATTTGCTATATACTTTTAGCTCTGATAGTTTCTGAAAGACTCATTTCCCCAAATGATACCCCTCTGGGTATGTTGGGGTTTACAGAAGGCAACAAGTTGGCTAGACGTGTCTCCATCTAAGTGAATCACTGTGAAGTACTACCTGAGGCGAACTGTGTTTTATATGCAAAGTGTAAAGGTGAATTCACAGACAATTTTGAAACTGTTTCAAAAACAGTGAGTTATACATTACTTTAATACTTTTCTGAATAAACTATTCACATACTAGTATTAGTTTCTTTTCCTGCATTTTAATGCATTACTATTACTACACAGTAAAATGCTGACACTGCTGAAGAGAATGAAGTTTTGTAACTGCATAGAGTGGAGGCAGTGAGGTTCCTTTGCATGAACCCAGACAACCTCTGTGATATGAAATGGAACAGACTTTCATGAGAACTAGTTCTCTTATTATTATGAAAGAGGTGAACATGACATGACTGTGGACACATATCTACAATTGGCTGTAAAAGCTGTCTTATCTCTTCAATAACCTTTCGCTCACTAGACATCTTACATTGATCTCATCACAGAACTACATGCTGCTCTTCTATTATAGTTTCTATATAGCATGTGGATGAAAACATGTTTTCAAAAAGCAAACAATGCAAAAGAGTGATTAAAAAACCTATCGGCATGTAAATAGGCAAACTATTTTCTATAATATCAAGTGAAATTTTATCCTTAAGAATATTTCATATATCAGGTGCTATGATGATTGCTGCATAATATGATTTTATGTTCAATGTTGATTGTTTTAATAAAAGAATTTATATTAAAAAAAAGAATATTTCATATACAAAATAGTTTTGAATCATGTTCCTTATTAAGAAGTAGACAAGAATCGTTTGACTTTAAGCATATATAAGATTGCAGTATCTTTTTAAAAAATAATTTACTATAATGTTGATATTAAAAATAAAATAGCTGTAACCAATTTACAAATAATTTAATCCCTGTAACAAATGAACTAATGTAAGTTGTCCGAGGTACATATTCTTACTGAATTTTGGTTTAGTAGCATAATGATTGTTGTTGATCCTAGAAAGTGTTGATTGTAACCATATTAAAAATATGTATCTAAATAACTATGGATTTGAAAATATTGCTGTCTAACTAGTATTAATATTTGTACTTGTATGTGGTCAGCACAATACAAGATTCGCCATGACAATCTGTGAGTTAAGTTGGACTGAGAAAGTGTGGCCAACCCAAGATCCCTCAATTATATATTTTATTGAACCCTTGCAAGTTTAGCCCTAGACATAAAGCCATTTTTCAGTATTGACTGAATACGGAATTCCTAAACATGAAAGATATGTTATATTTTTTTAAAAAAAATATTGAGTGAAAAATTATCCAACATTTTTACTTAATTCTTATCCTAATCTTAATCATAGTGGTATACTACATTCCTCTTCTCTACCAGGGAGAGGGAGGATCTTCCAGATAGATATGTACATATTACATATTTCAAAAACCATGCAAATTTTGAGAAAATAAATACTGTACATAAAGTTCAGCGATTTAGAAATCTTTCGAGAGGAAGAATTCGGTCTCAGCTTTATCTAAGCAAAGGCTTCAGTGTTTCTTCTCGTGGAGGTCATGAGCTAAATAGACAATTAAAGTTTTGTCTCTTTAAAGCGTCGTGTCATGTCAGTGTCTGGTCAGCACTAAATGGACACAATTCTGTATGCATAATCCGTTTGCTGCGGCTATTACTTTTACTCCCCCTGCCGTTACCACAAACACGCACCATCCCATTTGGCCTCGGCCCTCGAGCGATTCCCGTCAGTCACACCCCTGCACAGGATGTTAAATGCCATATAAGGATATTTACGTCAGTTGGGTTTCCAAGCTAGGTTGAGCCGAAGACTTTGTAGTCGGCTTCCTTGACTTTTAAAAGCCGAGACCTCTCGGGAATCTTTTTATAAAAGCATCGCAATCCATAAGGGAGGGCTTCTGGATTACGTTAAGAGAAATTCTGATGGTATCATGCAATTTTGGATCACCTAGAATAGATTCGTGATCCCTACTACGCTCCTCCCTTGTGACGTAGGTTCATTCACAATAAAAGGCGGAGGTACCGCTTTACTCCAGGACAGACTTAAGCAGTGTTCGAAGGAGCTAAGGCACGGGAAGTAACTGGAGTTTACAAGTAACCTGTTCGCCTCAAGAGCCACTCCATTCGGATTTTAATCTGGGATAGATATACCACCCTGAAGGGTTTGTATAATCCCAGGTTCTCCGACATGATGTTCCCAGGCTTCACCGCGGACTACGACGCGTCTTCCTCCCGCTGCAGTAGTGCTTCTCCGGCGGGAGACAGTCTCACCTACTACCCTTCTCCCGCAGACTCTTTCTCCAGCATGGGTTCGCCTGTTAACGCGCAGGTGAGGAGCAAGGACAGTGGCTTGAGGCAAGGGTGGGTTAGGGTAGGAAGGTCTTGACTGTTCCTCTATTCCTGCCGGGTCCAGTGGCCAAGAGTAATCGGCAGTAACGTTTAATGCTCATGGACGGGGGATTCGAAAGAGTTGATATGACCGGCACGCGATGCGTGCCTTTCGGTTCCTGATATTTTGCATGCAGCCAATTAGTGTTATTTTTTTTTGTCTCTTCTCATAGGGACTGCCAGTCTCTTATGGCAGTGGAGGGTGGGGGAGGGTTTTGGTATGGGCTCCTCTTAAGTACTCTGGATTAATGGAATTGGTAGGGACGTGAATCCGGCAGACGCGCTTAGCTGTGGATGCGTAAAACAATTTCATTGATAAAACGCGACTTCATTCAGGAGACTCCGGAGCGACGTTTGCGTCAGCTCGGACGTCAGAGATATTTTTAACAAGCCCCTGTTCATGTGTAGCTCGGCGATGGTGTTAACAGCGTCCGAATTAATGCGGCTCAAGGGACTGCAGGCCGAGCTCAAAATAACCCACCATTCTCTTGGGCAAGAATGCAATCATAGTGTGCGTCGTTTCTTTCTCCCTGCCCCCACCTCTCCCGTTTTTTTTTTAAATAATTAAGTTTCTTTATGTTTTTTAGGATTTCTGCACGGACTTGGCTGCCTCCAGCAATAACTTTGTCCCTACGGTGACTGCCATCTCTACAAGTCCTGACTTGCAATGGATGGTACAACCCACTCTGAGCTCTTCGGTGGCCCCTTCGCAGAATCGCACTCATCCCTATGGGCTCGCTGCTCCTCAAACTGGGGTCTACCCCAGGGCTGGGATAGTCAAGACGACGGGAAACAGAGGGCAAAGCATTGGCAGAAGGGGCAAAGTTGAACAGGTGTGTACTTTACCTTTTGCCTGACAAGCAATTGAGAGGAAGAGTTCTGGGTTCTGGGTTAGGTTTACCCTTGGCGAGAAAGAAAGGAGGGCTATTTGATCCGCAGTTGACTGTTCCCTAGGAAAGGAAGGGCACTTGCTTGGAAGTCCGAAATCTGTTAGGAGATGGTCCGTCCCTTAAGCATACTTTTGCTTGTTGGCTCTACTGAGCGCATGTAAGACTTGCATTTCATAGCTGAGCCTTGAAGCGGAGATAAAGGGGAAACAAGCACTTTCCGGGCTCCGCTACTAATACTGACGGGCATGCTGTCTCTCTCCCTAGCTGACGCCAGAAGAGGAGGAGAAAAGGAGGATTCGGAGAGAAAGGAACAAGATGGCAGCCGCTAAATGCCGCAACCGGAGAAGGGAGCTGACCGATACCCTGCAATTGGTGAGTATCTCCGGCTAGACCTCGCCGGTTGGGCTTCCTATGCTGCTGTCTTCCTGCTCCCGGCTCCTTTTCCGCCCGAAGGGGTGCCTGACTTGTCCCTCCCCTTCTGTGTGTCCGCAGGAAACCGACCAACTGGAGGAGGAGAAGTCCGCGCTCCAGACAGAAATCGCCAACCTGCTCAAAGAGAAGGAGAAGCTGGAATTCGTGCTGGCCGCTCACCGCCCTGCCTGCAAGATCCCCGAGGAGTTACAGTTCTCGGAAGAGCTGGCGGTCTCTTCCCTGGATCTGTTAGCCGACGCGCCCGTGGCCAGCTCTCCCGAGTCCGAAGAGGCGGCTTTCGCCCTCCCGCTGCTGCAAGAGCCGATCCGGGCAGAGCCTGCGAAGGAGAGCAACGCCTTGGAGTTGAAGGCCGAGCCTTTCGACGACTTCTTCACCCGCTCCGCCCGCGGGACGCCGCGCTCTGTACCCGACATGGATCTGTCCGGCTCCTCTTCCTTTTACGCCGCGGACTGGGAGCCCCTGGGGGCAGCGGCCCCCGCGGATCTGGAGCCCCTTTGCACTCCGGTGGTGACCTGCACGCCTTGCCCCAGCACCTACACCTCCTCCTTCGTCTTCACTTACCCCGAGACCGAGTCTTTCCCCAGCTGCGCAGCGGCTCACAGGAAAGGTAGTAGCAGCAACGAGCCCTCCTCCGACTCGCTCAGCTCGCCTACTTTGCTGGCTTTGTGAAGGGACCGAGTCCCCGAGCTATAATCGCGGGGCTGGGTGAAATCATCGTTCCTACCCCGTCCTTCTGCTGCTGCTGTCGCCGCCGCCGCTGCTGTTCCTGCATGGGGCCTTAGGCCGCAAAGGAGCCCCTCTCGGAGTCCCAAGGCCTGGGGAAGACGAAGCGCCTCCATGCTGGCGTGAGGTACGGGCAGCCCATCTGGAGTGAAATGACTTTGCTAAAGGACTGCTTCGCAGCCTCTCACAAGGCCCGATTCTTCTTCTTCTTCTTCCAGAGATGTAGCAAATCGCATGGAATCTGTCTTGTCCCCACCCATGAGAACTAGCAGTTTCATAGCATGTTCAACATGGCTGGGTTGGTGACTCCCTTCCCTCCTTACTATTCACTAGCGTTAGCTAATTAATCTGTTGATTTAATGATTGGAATTTTGATATGGTGCTGGGTATCTAGTGCAGCTGATTAACAATAACTACTGTGTTCCAGGCAATATTGTGTTTTGATCACTTAGCAATTGTCTAACTTCACTGCGAAAAAGACAATTTCATTTTCTAGATTAATGAATGGCTATGTTGTCCACGTTCTATAGTTCTTTGTTCATTAATGTCCATTGTAACTTTAACTGATCATACATCGTTGAAGTGGTCTGAATGGTTTGACATAAGTTTTCCATGAAAACGTTTTATTGTGTTTTTAATTTATTTATGAATATTTATATTTATTTTTTCTACCTTGAGGTTGAAATGTGGAAAAGTGAATTTGAATGTCACTTAAGCATTGTTTGCTTACTGTTCAAAACCCTGTTAATAAAAGCATTTAAGTTGAATGCTATAAAGGCTTTGATTTCTTTACAATAAAACTGGTCTGAGAAATTGATTGAAATTAACTGGGAGATAATTTAATACATTGCAGACTTAAATCTGTGAGTTTCTCAAAAGGATTAAGGTGGCTAATAAACAATATTAGTATTACTAATCCTTTGGCTACATATCCCCTATCCTGCTCTTTCATCATAAGCATGTTGCAACTTTAATAATCCTGTTGCTTCAACATGTGCTAAGGCTAAGACTGTACAAAATTCTAATCACACAACATAGGAAAGCATGTCTCTGTTTAGTAGAACATACTTCCAAGTAAATGTGTATAGCTGCTCATATTCTAAATTTCTACATGTCAGTTGCACTATTAGTAAAGAGCATTGGTTTAATAAGGATAGGTAACTAACCATCATAGAGCAACAAATTATATTTCCTTTAGCTTTGTGATTATTTCTGTTCAGATAAGTACAGTTTCATCACATCACACTTCCTGTTTATTTCCCTCTGCCTGAACATATCTTTGTTCTTTCATCTTCATTGTTTCCTACATCTACGCAGTGTTTCATTTTCCTCTGCCTCATGTCCTTCATTTGTCACCAAAAATGAAATAAATATAAGTAAAAGGAAAAAATAGTTGTTCATTGGGGAAAAGGTGGAGAGTATCAGTAATTGTTCAGATATTTCCCATGCTAAATTACAGTTCTATTTTTGATCAGAAAAACTGTAATAAGGTATAATCTGTTTAGAAACATAACCACTTAAAATGTATCACTCTTTAGTTTTTAATAATGAGCATAAGGTATAATAATGAGGCTCCCAAAATAATGAGCAAGCCTTTGCATTGTTAAATGTAGAAGAGCTGTGTGGTGAACATGAATGGGTTTGGGTATAATATATTATTATTGGATAAACTAAATAATGGCAGAATGTTGACAATCAGAGTAAAAAAAAACAATTTAGGAAAGAAAACAGAAAAGGGCATGGATAGTTGTAACCCTTAAAAAAGATGTCCAGAAATTTCACAAAATTAATACTCTAACGTTAATACAATAGTTACTTTATCAAAAAAAATTACCGTTGTTAGTTTTTGTGATGTGATAATCTTGCAAATTATCTCAGATTTTCTAACAAAAGCAGTATCCAGTTAAAGCAGTATCCAGAAGTCCTTGAATATGTAAAACACAACTGTAAGGTAATATAACTAGGTATTCCACAGTTTTCTGTATGTGATCTCAACATTTGTCAAAAGTTTGATCTCATGTTTATTCCTAAATAAATGCACAGGATTTCAACTTCTATAAAAGAAAATGAGAACATAAAGCATAATATGAAGACCAGTGCGTTAAATAATTTTTATTAACAAATCAATGTAAAATAATGTATCCAATTACAATGAAATGTACCTCACTGGTTTTATGGAGTATTTCTCAGATATGTTTGCTGAGCTATCATTACTTTGGGAAATTGCCAATAATATTACTTCTTAAATATAACAGTAAATTAATTATTTGGAACATGATTTATGAAGTTGACATTAGAATCTTCAGTTAAGTGTAGTGTTTAATTTTTAAAGTATTTTTCTTCATATGAAGTCTTAAAATTGTATGATGTTATTTTACAAATTAATTTTTTTGGCCTTTTCATACATAAACTATAGGTTGAATTCTAAAATGAATAAACAAAGAACTTCATAAAGGGAAATTTCTTTCCCTTTCATCTTCCTCCTTGAAACCACTTTTATTTCCTGTGAAGAGGATCAATATATCAACATAGAGCCTATTTTATGGCTAGTTGGTAGAATTGACATGACTGGAAAATCACTGAAATTGGATTTAGCTCCTAAGATGAGTTGGATTTATGGGGAAAAAATCCAATTCTTCCCTCACTACCATATCTTAATAGTGATTCTGAAGGTACAGGAATGTATTTGAATAATGTGGGAAATTTTCTAAAGAGAAAAAGAGCAAAACGCTTTTCCCCATGATTGTGATAGGCTATAGCCTTCATCAATTTACATTCTCAGAATGATTATAGGTAAGGTGACCAACCGTCCTCCTTTAGGGAGGACAGTCCTCCTTTTGTGAGTTCTGTCCTCCCTTGAAAAGTGTCCTCCTTTTCGATATTTGAAGACTAATCTGCAGGGCTTTTTTTTCTCATAGAACGCTCAGAACGTTCTATGAGAATTGCTGCTGAGCGTGCCAAAACACCCAGCCGGCAAACTTTGCACATATAAGTTGTCTGCAGTGAAGGCAAATTGGCAGGAACTTTGCACCCCTCCCTGCTACCCAACTACACCATCTCCTAGTTAGTCCCGAAGATACCTGGAGGAGACTGGAGCGGCAACGCCACGGTAACTTTCTCTTCATCTTCAGCCCTGCTAGGGCAATAATGGCTGCAGGCGCAAGAGGCAGGGGCGGTGGGGCTGCTGCAGGTGGGGGTGTAAGGGGCGGCAGTGGCCGGCTGCCCCCGTGCTATGGGAGCTGCGGGGCCTGCTCTACACAGGGCTGTGCAGGGTGGGCAGTGGTGCTGGCGGGGTGGCTGCAGGCAGGGTGTGTCGACGGTGGGCTCCCCCCCTGGGGCTGGAGCCAGCGCAGCTGGTGCTTTGGGAGCCACGGGGCCCGCTCTACAGCCCGCTCTACACGGGGCAGCAGTGCTGGCGGGGTGGCTGCAGGCAGGGGCGTGGCATGTAAACATAATTACAATATAAAATGTTATTGTTACAATGTTTTTATGATGCATTTATCATATTATAATGTATTCTGTATTATTGTTGCAATGAATAAAATATTTCTTTTATTTACGATATTTTTTTCTTCAATTTATTTGTGTCCTCCTTTTCATTGTAAAAAAGTTGGTCACCTTATTATAGGGCCGAGGTAAAAACCACAGACATTCCTAAAAACAAACTTGATGCTTGAGATAATACTCTGCATTTCAATATGTCAGTTTCCTATTCATTTTGCAAAATAAATGAATTTGGGTGAGCCAAATTCCATATTCAAATAGAGCCTATGAAATCAGAAAGAAATCAGGGTAGAATTGTAGGAGTCAGAGGAACTAGAGATTCAATTGCCAATATACACTGGATCATAGAGAAAGCTAGGGAGTTCCAGAAAAAACATCTACTTCTGCTTCATTGACTATGCTAAAGCCTTTGATTGTGTGAATCACAACAAATTGTGGCAAGTTCTTAAAGAGATGGGAGTACCTGACCATCTTATTTGTCTCTTCAGAAACCTACATGCAGGTCAAGAAGCAACAGTGAGAACTGACATGGAACCACTGATTGGTTCAAAATTGGGAGTCAGGCAAGGTTGTATTCTGTCACTCTGCCTATTTAACTTATATGGAGAGCACATCATGAGAAAGGCAGGGCTAGATGAATCAAAAGTTGGAATTAAGATTGCCGGGAGAAATATCAACAACCTAAGATATGCAGGTGATAGCACTCTAATGGCAGAAAGTGAAGAGGAACTAAAGAGCCTCTTGATGCGGGTGAAGAAGGAAAGCGCAAAAGTTGGCTTGAAACTCAACATTAAGAAAACCAAGATCATGGCATCCAGCCCTCTCAATTCCTGGCAAATAGATGGGGAAGAAATGGAGGTAGTGACAGATTTTATCTTCCTGGGCTTCAAGATCACCACAGATGGGGACTGCAGCCAATAAATTAAAAGACGCTTGCTCCTGGGGAGGAAAGCTATGGCAAATCTAGACAGCCTACCAAAAAGCAGAGACATCATCCTGCCAACAAAAGTACGTATAGTCAAGGCCATGGTTTTCCCAGTTGCAATGTATGGCTGTGAAAGTTGGACCATAAGAAAGGCTGAGCACAAAAGAATTGAGGCCTTTGAACTATGGTGCTAGAGAAGACTCCTGCGAGTCCCCTGGACTGCAAGACCATCAAACCGGTCAGTCCTAGAGATCAAACCTGACTGCTCATTAGAAGGCCAGATCCGAAGTTGAAACTCAAGTACTTTGGCCACCTAAGGAGAAGGAAGGACTCACTGGAGAAGAGCCTAATGCTGGGAAAGATTGAGGGCAATAGAAGAAGGGGATGACAGAGAATGAAGCAGCTGGATGGAGTCACTGAAGCAGTAGGCGTGAGCTTAAATGGACTCCAGAAGATGGTAGAGGACAGGAAGTCCTAGAGGAACATTGTCCATGGGGTTGCGATGGGTTGGACATGACTTTGCAACTAACAACAACAAAGAATTGTAAATTCTATAGGACACCATTCTTCAGTCTGCCTCTTGACAGAATTAGCTTAGTTAGTTAGTCTAGTAAGGTTAACTAGACTAGACACCTTATGACCTGTTGGGTCATCATTTTCAGATATATTTTCTTATCAATGCTCTTCTCAATGCCTTCTAACTTACTGCCTTTACTGGAAAAGTTACGGTATATAGTTGTGCACCAGTGTGGCCTTACCAAGGCATTATAAAGTGGTATTAATACTTCACGTGATCTTGATTCTATCCCTCTGTTAATGCAGCCTAGCACTGTGTTGGCTTTTTTGGCAGCTGCAGCACACTGCTGGCTCATATTTAAATGACTGTCCACTAGGACTCCGAAATCCCTCTCACAGTTACTACTATTGAGCAAGGTACCCCCTATACTATACCTGTGCCTTTGGTTTTTCTTGCCTAAATGTAGAACCTTACTTTTTTCACCATTGAATTTCATTTTGTTAGATAGCGCCCAGTGTTCAAGTCTGTCCAGATCCTCCTGTATCCTAAGCCTGTCTTCTGGAGTGTTGGCTATTCCTGCCAGCTTGGTGTCATCTGCAAATTTGATGATTTCCCTCTTTATCCCCTCGTCCAAATTGTTGATGAAGATGTTGAAGAGCACTGGGCCCAGAACAGAGCCCTGGGGCACCCCATTACTATATAATAATACAATTTAAAACAACAAAAGAAAAGCAGTCATAATACCAAAAGAATTAAAACTCACATGGGGAGCAATGCAACAATTGCCACAGTTGTTCACATTGAAGTGAATATTATTATTATTATTATTATTATTACTATTATTATTATTATTATTATTATTATTATTATTATTATTTATTTGACTTCTATGCCGCCCCATTCCGGAGAACTCAGGGCGGCTCACAACATAATAGAAATCAACATTTAAAAATACATGTATATAAAACCCCTTAATTTAAAAAAGAACCAATCATTCAACATACACACAGACATACACTGGCTTGGGGCAAGATGTTAACTGCCCCAGGCCTGCCGGGAGAGGTGTGTTTTAAGTAATTTACGAAAGGCGGAGAGGGTGGGGGCGACACGGATCTCTGGGGGAAGTTGGTTCCAGAGGGCCGGGGCCGCAACAGAGAAGGCTCTTCCCCTAGGCCCCGCCAGGCGACACTGTCTGGCTGACGGGACCTGAAGAAGGCCGACTCTGTGGGCCCTAACCGGCCGCTGGGATTCATGGGGCAGCAGACGGTCCCGTAAGTAACCTGGTCCGATGCCATGTAGGGCTTTATACCGGTAGGTCATAACCAACACTTTGAATTGGGTTCTGAGACCAATTGGCAGCCAATGCAGCTCGTGGAGTGATGCCGAAATGTGGGCATTTCTGGGCAAGCCCAACACTGCTCGCGCAGCTGCATTCTGCATTACCTGAAGTCTCCGAACGTTTTTCATATCCAAACAGCAGCACAAAAATCACCTTATCCCAGGATCTTGTGCTGAATGAACAAAGCTTTCCTAAAGCATAGGTCAGGGAGGGTTATATGAACTTGGGAGGGAGGGGGCAAGGTGCTAATCCAGAAGACAGAGGTCGCTGCAAAGGAAGTCTACCTGCAAGGTCACTAAAATTGCTTTGATGATGGGACCCAGAGCATACCAGCTCTGTCAGATTTTATTGGGTGGGCAGGCACAATTGGCAAAAGGCAATTCTGTAGTTACCATATTCAGGTTCAGAGCCATGAATGCCTTTATAGGTGACAACCAGCCCTTGAATTATACCAAAACGTGGCAATTGAAGCAACATTTTGGTTTGCAGGTAATTTCTAGATTAAAGATAGTAGCTTGCATAAAATAGCATGAGCTATTTAATCATTGTTGTGACATATTAGCTGTGCCAGGTACCATCTCAATTGTTAGCAAGGACATTGATTATGGCCTGGCATGACTAAAATTAGAAAACTAGCCTACATCTTTTCTCTGTTTTATTAAAAAGCATTGTGCTTATTGCACAATCTATAGGTGGGGAGGCAAATATCCAGGGTTACCAAGTAATCATTCCAGGTCTTTGTACCTTTGGCTGTCACCTGATGGAAAAAGAGCAGCAGACCTCTATGTTGGAGACAGCACCACTAGTTGCTCTAGTCCCCCTCTATACCTGAGGCAGTGTTTTTCAACTTCCCAATACTGGTTGTGGAATCCTGGGAATTGAAATGCACACAGTGAAATGCACACTGATCTGAGGTATTGTGAAAGGGCTTTTTTTTTTACGATGGCAATATAGCTATTTCTTTTTTACCACATCATTCATAGTGTGAAAAATCAAGCTTGTACATGGATTAAATACAGTAGCCCACATATCTTATGTGCTTCCTATACTATAGAAACTCAGTGTGATGGGGCAATCTTCAGAGAAGTGAAAATCAAAAAAAGATTGATTGAAATGGATGAGAATAGATGAATGAATTTCTCAAAACAGCTCTGCCCTTAGTGCTCTGATTGTTGCCAAGATAAGAAAATAAACTTGTAACAAAAATGGAATTCTCTGGCTCCTTTGATGGTTGAGAGGAAGAGGGAGGGAATTCCTCCACTTAAAATAAAAGCAGCAAAGCAAAAGTAAAAGTGAAAAGCTTTTTTTTTTAAAAAACAAACAAACACTAGTCTTGAAAGTTTGCGTGACTTTATATAATTCTTGCCCATCGCATTGAACTTTACTTCTACAACTCCAGTCCGCTTCCTACTGCGCCTGCGCATGTTTATTATTTGGTTTCTAGGGTATTTGGCAGGATACGTCACAGCGTCATGACGTTGAGCAGCCCGCAGAGACATTAGGAGCCGGCGGCGTGACGGACGCTCTTCCGGTCGTGACCATATATGGAAGGGAAGGCACATTCCTCTGCCGACGCTTCACCGCCCCCCCCCCACACACACCTTTCTCTCCCACGTTATTGTGCGGGCACGAGCCGATCGCTCTCGCTGCGGGAAGGTTCCAGAATGGAACGGAGCTTAAGTAGAAATCGAGGGTGGCGGCGTGGAAGGGTGAACGGGGGATTTTTGTCACTGTTCGTTAGCGTAAATTGTTAAGTTTCGTGCTTCTCCGAAGTAAGATGTGAGTGGACGGAGTGCGTGCAGACGTGTTGCATCAGCCTGCAAGGTCGGGGAAAGGTTTGGTAATGTTAAAGCAGGTAAATGCAGTCAACGAACCGACCTCTCGGCGCAACGGGCTGCAATTTTATGAACCTGCAGTTAGAAACTCCTGATGTCGCGCCTATATAAAAATACGGACGTTATTTTCCCCTCTAGCGTTTTAAATGCATGTGCATGTTTCTTTTGTGTGCTTTGAAATGATATTATTTCTTGGTCCGTGTTGTGCATTGCCTTTTCCTGTCATTTTTTTAAAAAGTACATTTGATCTCATTCATATAATCCATACGGGTAAACAGTGTTCAGAGATTAGGAGTCTGGTATCCTCTGACTAGCAGATTCTATTAAAGGCATAAACTTTCCTGAGAAAGCTCAGCTTAATTGGATCCTTTCTGCACCATCAATGCTTTCACTCTCTAACCCCTAAAAAAATATTTTGAGCTGGCTGGTGATCTCATCATCTGACCTCGAAATGCAAAGAAGGCCAGTGAAGGCAGTCATTGCACCTTGTAGATGACCAATAGGACAATAGAAAAAAAAATCCTCAATGTACCCTCACTTGCAACCAGTTTCACTTGATGCTTAGCATCTGCCCCACCAAAGCTTTAACCCTCTATTATTTAAAAAACAAACAAACGAATTGTTGAGAAACTGCAGGAAAGCATTCTGGCAAATTGAAAAGCAGCTCCCCCAAAATGCCTCGGGGGTGGGGCTGTAGATCCATTGGAAAACTGAGCCAGTTTGTGGTAGTGGTGAAAACACCAGAATAGAAAGCTGGAGACCTGAGTTCTAGTCCTTCCTTAGCCATGAAAGCCAGCAGGGTGACCTTGGATCAGTCACTCTCAGCCCCAACTCACCTTTCGGGATTGTTGTGGGGAAAATAGGAGGTGGAAGGAGTATTAACTAAACATTTATTTATTAAAAATAAAGGCAGGATAAAAAATAAATTCAAAAACCCACAGTTGTATTGCATCAGAGTTGGAAATAAATAGGCTCAGCTGCCAGATAGAAAAGGTTTATGGGATCAGATAGACATATGAACAGAACTATCAGGACTCGAATTTGCATCAGTATGCTGAGATATTTTCTTGTATCTCTCTCTGCCTCAAGCTGGCCATGGGCTGCTGTGAAAGTCCTGTTCTGAGGTGTAGAGATTGTGGATCTGAATGAAGAGGAACAGGTTTTTTAGCTCAGTCCTAACCAGACAGCAATTTGGTGTTTTAGGTCTTCCTGGTCCTGGTGATTGTCCATCTTTTGTTCTAGAATCTATTTGAGGGTCTTCCTGGTCTCTTGGTTTCCTTTTGAGGAACAGTGGCAGCCATGGCAAGGAGAGCTTTTGCACAGCTTTCTGTTGTGCTCCAGCTGGGCCCTTTCCTGGAACTGGAGGCATAGCACACAGTCAGTTTTGCTTTGGTCACCTCCAGGTTTCATAACTGCAATGTGCTGTACATGGAGCTGCCCGTAAAGAACATAAAGAAGCTGCACTTAACTCCAGAATACAGTGGCAGAGGCAGTTACAGTGCTTTTAAGTTCTGTCTACGTTACAACTTAAGTTTTGTGAGCTGCACTGGCTCTCAATAATTTCTGGATCCAATTCAAGGTACTGATTTCACTATATAGTGCTTCATGGCATGGAGCCAGGATATTGGAGGGACCATCTCCCAATTTTGTCTCTCCCCATTAGATACAGCAGGAGGGGTGGTTCTGGTTCCTGTTGATTTAAGAATGCCATCTAGCAAGACTCTTTTCTGTCATGACACCTGGCTTTGCCACATGTGAGATTGGATTCATCTGAATCAGGGGTTCTCAACCTTGGAATTCTGGGAGTTGAAGTCCACAAGTCTTAAAGTTGCCAAGGTTGAGAACCCCTGATCTGAATGCTGCTGGCCTTACAGAAAGGATTTAGGAGCTGGAAGTTCTCCCAAGCAAGGTTTTTGGAAAGTTAGTGGAACCCTAATGGTTTGTTGTTATTGTTGAGGAATTACCTTTTGGGTACCATAAAATTTTTGCTTTGATTATGTCTGAATGATTTTGATATTTGTAGAATCTTCAGACCTAGAAAATAATTTTGGGGCTAAAATGAGGCCACCTTAAAGTTTTAGAAATACAGAGTCTCTTGAAGTTGAATTCCCCTCCTAGTAACTTCATGGACAGATAGCGAAAAAGAGTAAAGATGCCTTTACCTTAAGGCAGGGGTTCTCAACCTTGGCAACTTTAAGACTTGTGGACTTCAACTCCCAGAATTCCTCAGCCAGCTTTGCTGAGGAATTCTGGGAGTTGAAGTCCACAAGTCTTAAAGTTGCCAAGGTTGAGAACCCCTGCCTTAAGGTCAGTTCTTTATGATAACAAGGATACAACCATGTTGGGGAGTTTTGGCAACTACAGAGAAGTGCTTTGCCATTGGCTTTTTCCTGGGATGTTTTGAATTGTCTGCAGTACTCTCATTGCACTATGGAATTTCTCCTACCCAAATACTTATCAATGAAGTTCAGCCCTGCACAACTTCAGGCACAATCAGTCAAGTGCTGCCAAAGACGAATATAATACGTTTCTTGTTTGCATCTAGAACAGGGGTTCTCAACCTTGGCAACTTTAAGACTTGTGGACTTCAATTCTGGAAGTTGAAGTCCACAAGTCTTAAAGTTGCCAAGGTTGAGAACCCCTGATCTAGAACAACAACTTTTAAGAAAGTTCAAATATAAATACAACAACAATAATGAAAAAGTATAGGGAAGCATGCAGAACACATAGATTTTGCGGAAATTGCTGTTGTGGCTGTTGGACCTCAATACGTCTGTGTGGGAGGAAGGGCAAGGATTTGCCATCTGGGCAATATTGTTGCATCTCATCCCACAGTTGGAAGGTTGGAGGCTTGAATATTTCCTAATGTTGAAAGTGAGGTTTCTGAAAATGTGATGTTCAAATCTAAAGTATTTGTGTTTGAGACTATTGCACATATATTCACTGGTTATATACAAAACCTTGTGGATTAATTTATTTTCAAGTTCATCAGCTGCACAAAATTTCTGCATTTCCCCCATAGTTTTACTTCCTATTTTAAGGCAGGCACCTTAGTTTACAATAAGCCTGGTAATATTCTAAGAAGAGAGCTTGGTGTCACACACGACTTTTGTCAGTGTTACATAACCAAATAATGCCTACATTCCCTGTTCATCATTTGGGTGTGAAGCGGAAGAAATATGTGTTTCCTGGATGAATGCACCCACTTTTTAATTACTTTATATAAGTAATGCCTTATGGAAGTTTCAACATCTGGGCACGAGACTATAACCATTAAGGGCTTTTAAAAATCTCTGCCAAATGTGGAAGAAATTGAAATGAACATGTAGTATGCTGTTATAAATATATATATATGAAAAAAATCCCACTATGTTAATTAATTTCATTTGGATACTGTTTTCTGCATGTTGCTTAGGAAAGCCATTTTGGTTTTTCTGTTTGTGCCGAGATGTGGGTTATGAACTACTCAGAAGTTTGTTTGTTATTACAACAGAACAATATATCCTGCATAATTGCAAAGACACTATTTACAATGGTAAAATGCATAATAAATATCAAATGTCCATTCCCATTACTTTAAAAATGTAATGCTAGAATTAAAAATCAACAAAAAAGAGAAGGTTCATTACCACTACTGTACTTGAACACCTGCTGGAATAGACCCATTTTTATGACTTCATGAAAAGCCAACTGGGCAAAGTTCAAATGAATCTCTAGAGCAGTGTTTCTCAACCTTGACAATTTTAAGACATGTGGACTTCAACTTCCAGAATTCCACAGCCAGAAGTCCACATGCCTTAAAATTGTCAAGGTTGAGAAACACTGCTCTAGAGTTCTGTGTTTGGGGGACCATTGAAAAGGGCTATCTATCTCCTGGCTTTCATTCCTTGATTGCTTAGGTGGGGACCCTAGACATTCCCTTCTTAACTGGGAGAAGATGGTCCTGAAGATAAGTGGGAGCTGAGCCATGGAGGGCTTCATAGTTTACCACCAGCACTTTGTATTGGACTGAAACATACTGGCAACTGTATCATAAGCGTTGCATCACTATAGTGGCTAACCCGCATTAGCCATGCTGCTGAATTTTGAATAAAAAGTTCAGTTGGGGGGTAGTTTTCAAAGGCAGATCCAGGCAAAGTGTGTAATGTTACAGTTGTAAGGACTTCTAGATCTAAAAGGCAGGAATTGTAAAAGCATGGTGACAAGGACCTAGCACAGAACAAAGTTTAGGAAAACCCAAGTTGCAAATCTTTGGGGAGTGTGACCCTCTCCAGAGCTAACAGGAACTGGGATTAAGCTAGATTCTTATCTATCAACAACATTTCTGGAGTGTTCATTGTCCCCCCAGCAATCTCATTTAGTTCCCATATTGCATATGAGTTCCAGACCTCACCAAAGCACGTAACAGAGCTAGTTGCTAGCTCACTGGGGAAATTCTCAAGTACTTTCAGAATGCCCAAAAGTTATCAGTTTTAAAGCCGTACAGATAGTCCTCAACTTACAACCACAATTGGGACCAGAATTCCTGTTGCTAAGCAAGATGGTTATCATGTAGTGGGCCTATCTGGATTAGGAGGCCCCAGTTACAGGGATTCATGTTCTTTTTGGCACTTGGAGGACTGTAACAAACTGTTACGGACGATTCAGAAACTACAGTCAGTAGAAAAGGCAGAGTTCCTGGTTTCAGTTATACTTTAACTTTTGCACTTGTTTTTGAGGTGGATACTTGTTTTATTTGCATTTGTTTTATATATCTTTTGATGTATTTTTATTTTATGAAATATCTGGAGTCAATTTTAAGCTGCCTATGTACAAATACTTTAAATCAACAAACCCGCAAGCAGGCAACCAAATACTTGAGAGTGACAGTTGCCAAACAGCTGGCAAGGAGTTTTTAGGGGCAGAGATTCCAAAGTTAGACTGTTAAATTTTCCAGAGAGCTGAACAGCTTTTTTATATACTTTTATTTACTATTCCCGTACTACCACTGCCAAACAAGAGATAACAAGGCTTGGTTGGTATATCAATTAATGATCCTTGAATGCTTGTGTCATGTGAGAAGTGCTGTTTATTATTTATTTATTTATTAAATATTAATATTAATATACTCCCCTGCATCCTTAATTGGTGTCATAAGTGGTTTAATTATTAGATGCTTTGATGACTCTTACCTCTTTGCACACCATGAAAAACGTGACTAAATTTGCCTACAAGCTTAGGTCTTATTTAACCTTTTAAAAATTAAGTGATAGTTATAATATTGACCTTGCCTTTGATAAGTACTTTCCATCCAAATTCCTGAAGTACTTTAGAAACAATGGCAGAACCGATTTCCATGAAGTATTTTAGAAGCATTATAGAAATGAATTTCCTCGAAGTACTCTAGACCAGGGATGTCAAACTCAATTTCATTGAGGGCCGCATCAGCATTGCGGTTGCCCTCGGGTGGCTGGGTGGCTGGGTGTGGCCAGGGTGGGTGTGGCATACTGGGTGGGCGTGGATGGAGTGGGTGTGGCCTACTGGGTGGATGTGGCCAGCTCTACATCATTAGCATCAGGGGTGCCTGTGGAGGCCTGGGCAGGAGTGGGACAGATCTGAGGGTCTGTGGCAGAAGAAGGTGGGACCAGGCAAGTGCCAAGGCACTTAATTATTTTTAAATTGAAAGAGTTGTATGTTTAACATATGCACAAGCATGATTAATTTTGCCAGTGTTCCTTAGTTCTCATTGCAGTTTGGAGAATCAGGCAGCAACTTACATGTTTTTTATAATTGGCTTTTTTATAATTGGTTACACTGAAAATATTTCTCCATAGATGTTTTGGAGAAAAATGAAACAAATGATTGTGAGAGAAACCAGAGGTACAAGAAACCAGCCTGTGCCAGTCTTCAAGGCCATGAAGCTTGAGAACGGAATATGGATTGCTCCAAACGTCCGAGAGGTTCTCAAAACACCTCTGCGGTTCACCATTGGCTGAAGACAAACTGGTCAGGGGGGAGGGCCAGGACAAAAAGGAAAAAGTTTGTAACCTTTTGCATGGGAACTTTAGTTCTAGCCTGCCTTTACTGCAGCCAGCAATCTTTAGTAAAAGAACCTATCAGTTCAACAAAATGGAGTCAAGGGTCTTTCTTTCCTAGGAACCTAGTTGGGGCAGGCCTGACACATATATTGTATAATATATGCTTTTGAATTTTTTTAATATATTTTTCTATAATTTTTCTGTAATTCATGAGAGAGATATAAAAATAAGGCCATGGTTTTTATTATTTGGCTGATTTAAAACACTTTCCTCAACTTTGCAATAAATTCTCAAAGAAAGCAATTAAATATTCTGAGCTTGCCAACAAGAAGCTTTTAATTAACACTGGAAAGGCCTATTACAAAATTGGATTTAGGGAAGGATCTTGGTCATAAAGAAATGCATTGCTGGATAATGTTGTGCTATAAGAAATACAGTCATACCTCAGCACTCAACTGCTTCAATACCTGTCAAATTCACTATAGGTAATCCCCGAGTTACGAGCATTCACTTAACACTCTTTCAAAGTTACGTGATGAGTGCCCTCTATGCTTATGAGCAAGTCCCGAAGTTACGAATATTGCAGCACCACGGCAGTCGTTCACCCTTACGAGCAACCACAGTGGCTCTGCAACATTCACCCTGGGTCTCCCTAGGCACCAGGCCTTCAATACTCACCTTAGGAACATCGAGATTCTTCACTTTATTGGCTGCTCCAGGCCTTCAGTGCATTCGCAGAAAATGGAGGCCTAAAGTAATGCAAGATCACACGGGATCTCACACTACTGATCTTGCATGATCTCATGGTATTTTAGGCCTCTGTTGTCTGCAACAGAGAACAGAACTGAAGCTGGGGGATGCTTCCACGTGCCTCCGGAGGCTGGATCAGGGCTCCGGAGGCCTTTTTCAAGCTGCTGCTGCCCAGATCTAAGGCCAGGGGAGGCTTCTGCGTGCCCCCCCTCGCAGCCCGATCCGGGCTCCAGAGGTCTTTTCCAGGCCTTAAGAAATAGGCCTTTTCCAGGTCCTAAGAAATAGGTAATTATTCTTCAGATTGCTATGTGAAATGTACTTGTATAAAAGTCATTGGATATTATTTAGGAGTTAAGATGTTGTTTCCCTATATTTTGAACAACTAGTTTATGGATTTGTTTGTGGTCTTCTAAGTTCTTGATGCCTGTGAATACTGCATAGATTGGCCCAAGTAAAGGACTTGGGCCCTAAGAATGTTGTTGAAAGGCCTCCTGAATCAGTGAACTGAATTTCCCATTTCCTTCCTCCCAGTACTTTGGCCATTTGAGTTGGAAATTGTCCATGTGTAATACTGGTATGCCAACTTACTTAAATGGGGCATAATTTTCAGTGGTGTTTCCTATTATCTGTTGGCTTCCTCATTTCTTTCCAAAGGCACCTTATGCAATTTTCACAACAAAAACCCTCAAATTCTATCAATTCACAGATGACTCAGCTAACGTACAGTACATACTGTAGTAACAAAAAGCTCCTAAAGTAATTTAATTAAATGTGGGATGGTAATGCCTGCAATGCTAAGCTTTTACTGAATGCTCATGATCTGACCAACCCTGAGGTTTGAACCCAGAGGCCACATTCCATAGGATGGCCACAGCAGCTTTGAGGAGAGTTTTCCCAGTATCAGAAGGGACAAAACCGAACCCATATATACAGTAAATATGTTCTCAGAAGTGCTGAATAATTTCCTTATCAAAGAAATCTTGATATATTTTGTCTGTGTGAAAACCAGGTATTATTATTTCTGGGGAGAAACACAGAAACAAGTGCTGATTCAGAGATAAAAATGTTAATGAATTCTATGTAAACAAATTTAAATTTACCCCCTGCCTACCATTGCAATGGCTCTAAAAGAAGCACACAGAAGCAATACATGAAAAACAAATAATCTATCAAGCAAATCCAAAAATTGTTCACTATGGGATGTATTACAAATATTTCAGCTCCTTTACATACTCTGTCTGACTGAATGAATTCCAGTGCTAACATGTAATTAAGAGGACAGGACAAGACAAGACAAACTTTTTTGTCACTTTTTTTCTGTGAACACACTGGCACACATTAAAAAATGAAATTCTGATCCCTGCTCTCAAAAGAACAAAAAATAAATATACCCATGCACATACATGCACACACAAATGCATGATCACAGTCCATTTTGAATACAAAGTGGAAAAAAGAGTCTTGAAAACTAACAAGATTGACACTGTATGGTACAAAGCTTATCTAGAATCTAGCTGTTTTGCTTCAGATACCACAAAGCCTCCTCCCAGAAGGTAACAAAGAAAACCAGTCATGAAGAGGATGTATAGTTTCCCTGACAATACTGAGGACTCTGGTCAAGCAGTGCCTATATGCTATGTCCTGGATAGGAGGAAGTAAACTTCCAATAATCTTTATTGCCATCTTCACCACTCTCTGTGCAGCCTTCCTATCTGAAAAAATATTTCCAAATCACACAGTAATACAATACGAAGGATACTTTCAATCATCACTCTATAGAAAGTGGTAAGGACAGGAGAAGGAAGATGTACTCTTCTCATACGATGCAGAAAATGCAGGCCTGCTTCACTAGTGTCACTGTTAAGCAACCAAGGTAACCTTGGCTGCACACCCAGACACTTGATGCTGCTAACTACCTCCACAGTTGAATTGTTAATAATACACAGAGGTGTATGGCTGTGCCTGCTTTTTCGGAAATCAACTAATCTTTTGTTTTTTCTACATTTAAAACCAGGCTGTTTTATTACACCAGTTCATCAAACCCTCTACCTCCTCCAGGTAATCACCCTCATTATCATCCTGAATAAAGCTCACCACTGTTGTATCATCTGCATACTTCACAATATGGTTGATAGCAAACCTTGCACAACAGTCATGGGTCAGCAGGGTGAACAACAGCGGACTTAGTGTACAGCCCTGAGGAGAACCTGTGCTAAAGAAAATTGTGCTAGAAATATTAGTCCTAGCTCACACATACTGGGGCCTATTAGTGAGAAAATCAAGAATCCAGTTGCATAAAGGAGTATTGAAGCCTAAAAGGCTCTAAATGCTGAGAAATGATCGTATTAAATGTTGAACTAAAATTGACAAACAGCATTCACACATCAGTATTTTTTTTCCTCTTAAGGGTGCCAAGATCAGATGGAGAACAGAGGAAATAGCATCCTCTGTAGAGCAATTTGGACGGTAAGCAAACTGAAGCGAGTCAAATGCTGGAGGCTGGATACAATACAGTCAAATGCTGGAGGCTGGATACAGCCTTTCAAAACATTTCATAATAATAGATGTAAGTAGAACTGGACAATAACCATTAAGAGTTGTTAATTATGTTTGCCTTATGGCTTTCAGTGACTTTTGTCAAACATGTCTTTTCAAAAGAATAAGATGTAAACTATAATTCTATCTATCTTAGCCACTGTTTTCAATAAACATAATGGACATAGTTCAGAATTATCAATTATCCCTGGAAGGATGAATGATTAACAATTGTCATGTGAACTGAGAATCTAAATCACATTGCTAACATTATTGCTACAGGTGGAGTAGAAATATTTTAATGTGGCTATATTAAGCAAAATGATTTGTATGGTGTTGCATTTCATAAGATATTATAATAATGCATTTAAATTATTTATAAATTGTTCTTAAAAGAAGAACCATTTAAAGACCACATCCATCAATCAACATGGACTTAAAATACAAATAAACATAAAATCATTTTTTTTAAAAAAATCTTCAAACAAAGAAAAAACAATAAAAAACTAGAAATAGCAATAAAAATACCCAGGCCACTAAATTGGTGCAGTAAAATTTATACAATTATTGCAGAAAAAGCTTTTAGAATTTCAATAAACCCCTTCTCTCCAAAGTCCCATGGAAAACAGATGAATCCTTTAAAATCCTAGAAGGAACAGATTTAACATATCCCAGATGGCATCACATTCAGAAAGAAGGATAGGATGAAGAGCTGCTATGATCAATGATCAGATAAGAGGTATTAAGAGCCAAGGCCAGGAAAGTAGTCTTGAGAAAACCCCTTCCTAGTTTACATGAAGTGGAGGGGGGAGCGATTTTGTTACTACAGCAGTTACAATAAAAGTAGTATTGACCTATATGTTATCAGCTTCTTAGTTTGGTCCACCTTGATAGACCGACAAGAACTAATCTTGCTCAGTAGACATCAAAGTAACAGTATTTCCTAGGTTCTTCTCCTCCCCCCTTTTGAAGATGGGATGAAATTCACTCTTCTCTAATTTTCTGGGACCTCCCAAGTCCCCCAGCTGTTCTCAAAGCTTACTGAGAATGGTTCTATAATGACCTCTGCTACTTCCCTGCATGGCTTTACTTGGTGTAGTGAATATAAGACAGGGAAGATCAGTTACAAACCAATAATCAGATAAATGAGGCTTAAGTCCAGATGAAGAAAATAGTTTAGGAAAACATATCAGACAAATTCTGTCCTAATTCACATGAAGATTAAAGGAGGAAGGGAAGGCCATTCAGACTTGTAAATTTCTGTTACAGTGTTATAGCTATTCTAATAAAAGTAGCTTTAGGTCTACACAGTGTCTTCTTAGTCCGGTCTAGCTTATAGGGTTGGAACTCTCTCATGTTCTGTATACAGATCCCTAAAAGACAACACATCTCATGCCAACATCACATTGCATCTACACACAGCACTTCCACCTGGCAGGGAATAATCCACTAGCACAACCTGCCTCTTCTGTCTCAAGTTAATTTTTGGATTTCTAATGTTCATGGAAGCCAACGTGACTTTTACAATGTTCTGCAACGTGTCCTCTAGAGGGGGAGTTTGGTAAATTTCTGAGTTCTGGCAATAAGTGCTTCCTGATCTTATTTTTTTGGATCGCAATCCATCCACATATATGTATAGTATGCTAAGGGAGAATTTTCTTATTTTTTGTTAACTTCTCTGACCCTTTTGGAGAACTTCAGCTATCCTCTCCCAAGAATTTTAATCTTATACACTTTATATTCCTCAATTCCTTTCACCTTCTTTCTAAGAAGAACACAAGCTTGCACTCCTGGCATTTATAACAGGGGTCTTCAAACTTGGCCCTTTTATGACTTGTGGACTTCCAACTCTCAGAATTCCTCAGTCAGGCATGCTGGCTGAAGAATTCTGAAAGTTAAAAGTCCACAAGTCATAAAAGGGCCAAGTTTGAAGACCCCTGATTTATAATTTGTTTCTTCTACTGGCAGGAAACCAAATATTGTACATACCAGGTCATACTGATGCTTGCAACTAACCAAATCAGTATGTAAATCTATCCTGTTTTCTTGCACTTGCTGTGGGCTCTCATGGTCTGCCTTTCTGCGTCTGAATGAAGAAGATGGAAGAGGAGGTGAAAAAAAGACAAAAAAATATTTCTCCATTGCAAAACTCATGTTTATTCCTTAGTTGGTTGCTTAGTTGTTGCAGGATTACTTTTAATAAACTTGCAACAAAATGATGTTCTGTAGTGTGGTCCATGTTCCATGCTTTTTTGCCATTACTACTACTTTAGTTATATAAAGGTTGCCATGTAGAATTGAGCTCAATTCACTATTGTGAATGTGGTGAAGAAAGCACACCTTATGGTAGTCATAGTAAGATTCATGCTACCTAAGAAGGTCTGAGAGTTGAGTCTCAACAGATGTGGGGAAGACCAGATTAGAAAAGACTGATGTATAAGGATGATCGTTACCAAGTTAGATTCTAAAAATAGTAGTAGTAGTAGTAGTAGTAGTAGTAGTAGTAGTAATATCTGTAATACCATCAAACATCCACATCTGCCTATCCCAGGTCCTTGGTAAGGACTCAATAGGTAGACAAAAATGCCAAATCCAGTCTGAACATCTGGCTGACTGTGCGATGATCAATAATAATAATAATAATAATATGATGATGATGATGTTATTGACAGTCATTTCACATTCCTATGACTATACTGATTTTCTCTTTTGGAAGGCTACAAGATCCAGCTTCCTGCATTTTTCACATAATGTTTTGAAATGTATGTAAATTCCATGTCTTGTTTCCTTTCTATATCTCTTTGCCTAGATGACTTTGTACATAGGTACAATAGTTGATTGTTTAGTTCAAATGATTTGCAAGAGATAAGGCCATTATGGTTAAGAGTGGGACATATTGTCTCCTTTGGACTAGGCATTTCCAGAGAATACTTTTATTGCAGCCCTGTTCTTTTATTAATCTGATTAAGTCTCACTGAAGACAGAATACTAAACTACTTTGGCCTGACACAATAAGGCACTTATATTTTATCCTGGAGAGAAGATTAGCTCTGGCATTGTTGATCACAGGGCAGGTTGGGCTGCTATAAGTTTGTGATGTAGTAACTGCTATAAATCTCTCTGGGTACAGAGAACATGACAACACCACTGCACTGATTTGACCTTTTAATGATTGCAGTAGATGACTCTCTGGTGACACTTCTTAGAACACAATATGGAAATGTGGGTCAGCAATTTTTTCATACCGTCTGTGACACCAACAAAGGTGTCTACATAATTACTGACATATGACCTAACTTGAATTGGTTCTGAAAAAAATAATACTTGTCTATTATTATATTGTGTTCTACCAAGGCCATTCAGAAGACATGCCAAGAGAGCCATTTACCTGCACTTTAATCTCAAAGAGGAGCTCAGATTTAATTTCTTTTAACTCAAAATATTCAAATTGCATATCAGTCTCTTTTGGTGTATTAAATTATATTTTCATATGCCCTCATTATTCATTTGTACTCTGGTTATTAGGCCCCCCAAAATGGAAAAGGGTCCAGCCCTTGCTGAATTTCTGAGAGTTCCTGTCTCATTATAAAATAACTTTAAGTATGCATTGGAGTCCAGTTTGGACACAAACTCTTTAAATATGGAATGACCTTACTATATTGATCAGATTTAAATGCATTTTTAGATTTGAAGTACACTGCTTAAAGAAAATAGAATGCAAAAAAGAAGTAATGTGCAATTCTTTAGATAACTTGAATTTATTTCATTATGAATGAAACATTTATATTTAAAATAGTAAATACGGAGAGTTATTCAGAATGAAATGAATGAGACTTTTAATTGCAAACTGCTTTTGAAATTCTTTTATGACAAGATTGAATAAGTGTAGGGAAGAGAAAGATTGCCTTATTCAGGGGATAGTGAAATAATTGTTTTCAGTGGTGAGCCATAATGATCTGACAATAGATAGGCTCTATGGGGGGGAAAAAGGTAGAAAATTTAGAAGTTACCTTAAGAAGGATGTTGTATGGCTTTATGGATTTTCTGGGAGAGATTTTCTCATGCATATTATATAAAAAAGATGTTGAGACTCTAGAAAGAGTACAGAGAAGAGCAACAAAGATGATTAGGGGACTGGAGGCTAAAACATATAAGGAACGGTTGCTGGAATTGGGTATGTCTAGTTTAATGAAGAGAAGGACAAGGGGGGACATGATAGCAGTGTTCCAATATCTCAGGAGCTGCTACAAAGAAGAGGGAGTCAAGCTCTTTTCCAAAGCGCCTGAAGGCAGGACAAGAAGCAACAAATGGAAACTAATCAAGGAGAGAAGCAACCTAGAACTAAGGAGAAACTTCCTGACAGTTAGAACAATTAATCAGTGGAACAACCTGCCTCCAGAAGCTGTGAATGCTCCAACACTGGAAGTTTTTAAGAAAAGACTGGACAGCCATTTGTCTGAAATGGTATAAGGTTTCCTGCCTAAGCAGGGGGTTGGACTAGATAACCTTCCATCATCATCATCATCATCAGGGGTTCTCAACCTTGGCAACTTTAAGACTTGTGGACTTCAACTCCCAGAATTCCTCAGCCAGGAAAGGTGGCTGAGGAATTCTGGGAGTTGAAGTCCACAAGTCTTAAAGTTGCCAAGGTTGAGAACCCCTGATCATCATCATCAACATCAATCATCATCATCAATCATTGTCATCATCATCATCATCATCATCATCATCATCATTATTATTATTATATGGGCATTCCAGAAATAAATTCAACTATAACAGTTACGAAAAAGAATACACTAAGAGCTATAATATTATACATATCAGCAAGGCATTTTATTGATAGAGGCCTGCTAGTCAAATAAGCAAGAAAATGGTGGGTTTTGTCTGGTGAGTTCATGGCACTGATTGCATCTGGGGGACCTTACTGTTCTTTGAAGTGTTTCGTTAGTCGGAACCTTGACACTTACATGCAAGGGTGTCTGTAGGGGAATTCAAAAAGTCAAGATGGTGCAATGTGCAGAAAAAAAGGGTTTTGACTGTATTGTAGCTGCCATCTTGAGCTCCTCCCCTCAAAGTGGACACATCTGTTTGTATATAGCATTCTCACTTTTTATAAGCACATCTTTTCCTGTAATGTTGTAGCATTTTAAGACTAATTGTAAATGAAGAAAAATAAAATATTTCAGTAGCAATCTCATTTTTATTTACCTTGGCATTTGGCATGATATCCTAGTTTAGCTCTGCTTATGTCTGAATAGAAAAATTACTTATGTCTTTATAGATAAATTATGCACAGAGTTTTTGGAAATGAATATGTACGCAGAACACAATTCTTTGAGTCAGAATTGCAAATTGCAAATAAACGAATAGTAAGCAAATCCTTTCCTGCAATGGATTCTGGTCAGAAACACTAATCTGTTACTTTCCATTTCTGCTAGTGCAGTTTCATTTCTCTTGTGTTTTGATGAGCATCTAACCTGTGAAATATATTTCTCACAATTCTCCAAACATGAACAGATTAATAATTTGTCATAATTTTACCAATTAGTAAATTTTTCCTTGCCTGGCTATGTTTCGAGAGAATTGCAAAGAAATGAACACTTCCTCCCTCTTTATTCTAACAGAAAAGCAAACAAAAATTAAATGGAGCCCACATTAGGTAATTTTTGCTACTATGAACAAAATAAACAAGAGCTTTAACTAATGAAAAATGCATAGCTTGGGTATTTATTTCAGGATGGATGAAAAATAAATAACTGTAAAACATATTTACACCTTGATAATTAGGAATTATATTTCTGATTCAGATCCCAGACTCAATTTTCTATGCTCAAGGTTTAATGATTCTGTAATCTTTTCATACCTTCTAGTTTCCAAACATGCAAAATGTCATTGCTAGCATCTCATATGCTGACTTTCCTCTTCTTTATTGATTAGACATGATATGTTTGCTGTGGCCTGTTGGTAAATGAAACAGAATGATTATACAGAAACCATAAACATATGATATGAATCATGTGGTATTCCTTGTGACAAAATGTGCTGATTTCAGACCATCATGATATTTTTATTGGTTTAGTTGTCATAGAAAATACTTCTTGCCAAGTACTGGAATTTGGCTGAGGCCTCTCTCATGAGAAATGAGAAATGATATTACTGCTCTGGTGGTAGCTTTCAGTCAGATCTATTAATGGCACAGGCATAGTCTAATCTCTTGAGCTAAATATCATATTAAGAATTTCCTCCTTAAGAGAAGAGGAGAAGAGGGAAGTAGGGAAGAGAAGAAAGGGAGAAAGAAGGTAGAGAAGAAGGAGTGTGGATACAGTGAAAGGGGAAATGGGCGAGCAACACCAAAAGTCATGTGTATGTATTTATTTCATCTTATTAAAAGTATCTTATATATGAATGTAAAAAGAATGTATGTTAACATCTCATAAATATCACGATATATGTATCGGGGAGAGTTTGGAAAAATAAAAAATTTATTATAAAAAAAAATTTCCTCCTTTAGACTTCCTCTAATTATCCAGTTCTTTTGTTAGTACTGTACGGTAGCTAATTTATTGCCCTCAAGTTGTATAAGATTTAAACTCCTCCCTCTTGGATAGGTTGACCAATAGCAAAGGATGGGGAGGGGAAATCACCAAATAAAATGGGTGGGGGAACTATGCTCTTTTATGACTTGTGGACTTCAACTCCCAGAATTTTGATTGCAGATTCTTGCAGCTATTCCTGCCTGATTAATACTGGAAGATGAAATTAGCAAATTCTATTCCCTCCTCTTCAGTGCAAAGTATCCTCCTGTTTAGATCTTTCTTTCTTTCTTTCTTTCTTTCTTTCTTTCTTTCTTTCTTTCTTTCTTTCTTTCTTTCTCTTTCTTTCTTTTCTTTCTTTTTTCTTTCTCCTTCCTTTCTTCCCTTTCTTTATTCCTCCCTCCCTTCCTTCCACTGCTTCACAGAAAGAGATATTCTAACAATAATTCCTTTATGTGGAGTAGGAGTAGTAAGGGGATATTTGTTTATCTTAGATCACCTCTTTTTCCCACCTATACACAACCTTTTTTTTTTTAATATAAAAATTCTTTTATTAAAACAATCAGCATTGGACATAAAAACATATTATGCAGTGATCATCATGACACCTGGTATACAATACTGAGTATTAGTCTTTGAAAACGTCTGAATTAGTAGGCCTTTTCCCCCCCCCCTCGCGTCTAGCCTCAACTATACTCCTGTTACATTTTATTTGATTGGTGTTTCTCCTATCTGTTTCAATATTATTGTGATCAACATTAAACATAAGATCTTATTGCTAAACAATCCTCCTAGAACATAGCATACAACATTAGGTATTAATCTTTGTAAACATCTGTTTTTGTAAACGTTCTTCCCTCCTCCCTTACATCTTCAAGTATAATCCGAATGCATTTTGTTTGATTGGTGTTTCTCTTATATATGGTCTATCTACTGTTTCTAGTCTATCGCATATTGTACGTTTGCGCTTCTGAATTGACTTCATCCCATTACTAGTGCAATCTTTTATAGTCCCTAACCAGAGATCCTGAGGTGAAAGTTTCATATCTTGAGGTAGAGATTCAGTCTACTTTAACAATATTAAAGCAAACATCATTAATCATAAGGTTATGTTAAGAGGCATTAGTTATAGAACATATACATTCAACATTGGGTGTTAGTTTTTGTAAACCTTTGATTTGTTAACCCTTCTTCCCTCCTCCCATCGAGCTCTAGCTAAACGCCAGCTGCATTCTGTTTGATTGGTGTCTCTCTTGGATATAGTCTATCCACTGTTTCCAGTCCGTCACAAATTGTTCATTGGAGCGATTTTTCAAATATGCTGATATTTTTGCCATTTCCGCCAGATTTGTTACTTTCACAGTCCATTCTTCAATAGGCGGTATTTCCGGATTCTTCCAGTACTGTCCCACCAATAATCTTGCTGCTGTAATTAAGTTCAAAAATAAATTTGTCTCTGAGGTAGTGATATCCTTTGTGATCCCTAACAGAAAAGCCTGAGGTAGAAATTCTATACGCTTTTTGAAAATAGTTTGGAGTGTCCACCATATCTTCCTCCAGAATGCTTTGATTTTTCTGCATGCCCACCATATGTGAAAGTAAGTAGCCTCCCCGTCTCCGCACCTCCAGCATTTGGGCTGGGTGCCCGGGTAGATGAGTGATATTTTTTTCGGGTCTAGATGCCATCTATAGAACATCTTGTAGAAGTTTTCCCTTAAGTGTTGCGATTTCGTGAATTCTACATTCCTCACCCAGATTTTCTCCCACGTGTCTATGGCGATAGGGTGTCCGAAGTCTTGCGCCCACTTTATCATACAGTTCTTGACTAGCTCGGTTTCAGAGTCCATTTCTATCAGAATGCTGTACACTCGTTTGATGTGCATAATCCCCTGTTCTCTGATCTGTTTAATTAGGTTCTCGTCGTTCTGGGAGAAGCCCTTCTTCTTGTCTTTACGCCACCTTGACTGTAGTTGTATATATGATAGCCAGTTACTTCCTATTCCTCTGTTTGCTAGCGTTGCTTGAGATTTCAAGAGGAACCTGTTTTCTTCTCCCAGTACAAGTTCACTGTAGGGCACCACTTCTTGCCCTTGGGATGTGTTCATATCCCCTGTTGCGTGTCCAGGGATCGTCCAGATGGGAATCTTGTCGTGTAGGAGGTGCTTATATTTCTTCCAGACCCATAGCAGTGGGATTCGTAGTGGGTTCTCCTTGAAGTTTCTATCTGCCTTTTTGTCGTATACTAGGTATGCGTGCCAGCCGAATCGTAGACCATGCCCCTCAACATTCAGAACTCTATCATTTGTCATGTTGATCCAGTCACTAACCGCCACCAACGTTGCTGCATAGTAATATAGCTTTAGATTAGGCATTTTGAGTCCCCCTCTCTCCCTTGCGTCTTGGATGATTTTTAGTTTCACCCTCGGTCTCTTGTCGTCCCAAATAAATCTGTTGATGCCTTTCTGCCAATTGTCTAAGTCCGCATCCCTCTTGAGTATGGGTAGCATTTGAAAGAGAAATAGAAATCTGGGTAATACATTCATCTTTACTGTCGCTATCCTGCCGAGCAGGGACAGACGTAGCGATTTCCACCTTTCCAGGTCTGCTTGTATCTTATTCCACAGGACCTCGTAGTTATTCTTGTATAATTTCGCATTTGTTGATTCTATCTCCACTCCTAAGTATTTGACTTTCTTGACTATTTCACAACCCGTTATTCTTTCCAGGTTCCGTTTTGCTTTGTTGTCTAGGTTTTTGACTAGCATCTTTGTTTTTGATATATTTACTTTGAAGCCTGACACCCTACCATAGTCTTCCATTATCTCCATCAATTTCCTTGCTGATTGTGCTGGTTGCGACATTGTCACCAGCAGGTCATCCGCAAAGGCACATAGTTTGTATTCTTGCTGTTTAATCTGTATGCCCTGTACATCCTCTGCCGCTCTTATTCTGTTCAGTAAAATTTCCAGTGTTAGGATAAATAGCAGGGGGGACAGCGGGCAGCCCTGTCTCGTGCCTCTCTCTATATTAAATGAGTCCGTTAAGTCTCCATTGACAATGATCTGGCCTGTTTGTTTCTGGTAAATTGCCGTTATGGAGTTGAAGAACTGTGCTCCCATTTTCATCTTCAGGACCAAGTTCGTCAGGAACGGCCAATTCAGTCTGTCGAAGGCTTTTTCTGCATCCACAAACATTAGAGCGGCGGGTATCTGGTTGTGCCTTTGCAGGTACTCTATTATGTTCAACAGCTGCCTCACGTTGGTTTTCATCTGGCGTCCTTGTATAAATCCCCTTTGGTCCGGGTGTATTGTTTTTTGTAAAACAGTCATTAGTCTATTGGCCAAAATTTTTGTGAAGATTTTATAGTCTGTGTTTAGTAGTGAGATGGGCCTGTAGTTTGCGGGCTGTGTGTTGTCTTTCCCCTCCTTTGGGATTAATGAGATGTAGGCTGTTTTCCAGGATGGTGGGACCTGGCCTCCTTCTTGAATGCTGGCAAATAGCTTTCTGAGGGGTTCTAGCATCTCCTCCTGTAGATGCTTGTAGTAGGTCGCTGTTATCCCATCCGTCCCGGGCGATTTTCCTGCTTTCAGTTGTGTGATCGCTGAGTGTATTTCCTCCTTTGTGATTAAGGCATTCAGGGCTTCTCTTTGTGTGTCGGTAATCGCCTGTATCTTTTCGTTTTGTAAGAATTCATCTATCTCTTTGTCTTGTATCTTATCCTCGGCATATAGTTTCGAGTAGAACTCTGTGAAGGCTTTCTTGATGGTTTTTTGTCGGAATTCTAGCTTGCCTTTGTATTCTATCTTTTCAATTATGCGGGATTTCTGTTTCTTTCTTATAGTGTAGGCTAGCCAGCGGCCCGGTTTGTTGGCCTTGCAGAATGTCTTATGTTTTGCATATTGTATATTCCTTGCAACTTGGTCCGCCATCAACATGTCAAATTGCTTTCTTAAGATCTTGAGTCCTTCTTTGGTGACTTTGTCCTCTGGTCTTTTTATCAGTAGCCGCTCCAATTTGCTTATCTCATTTTCTAACTCTTTTCTTTTTTGTTCTTGTTGGCGACGGTGCCAGCTATTCATGGATATGAGGATCCCTCGCATGTACACCTTGCTGCCTTCCCAGATCTGTTCTATCGGTGTTCCGTTGTTCATATGTGTGTTAAAGAATTCCTTCATAGCTTTTTTGCATTCCGCCACCTTGTCTTCGTGTCTGAACAGGTTTTCATTGATTCTCCAGGATCTCCTTTGTTTCGGGCCGTGTCTTAATTCCATCCTCACAGGGTTGTGGTCTGTCAATGTCTTGGGTAGGATTTTCACCGTGTTTAGACAAGTTAGCAAGTCACTAGAAGTTAATATAAAGTCAATTCTGGAGAAGGATTGGTGTCTGCCAGAGAAGAAGGTGAATTCTTGTTCTTTGCCGTGCCTTTTCCTCCATACGTCTGTCAGTTCGAGGTCCTCCTTCATATCGAAGAAGGATTTAGGCAACTTAGAGTGTTTTTGCGGGTTCGGTACAGTTCTTTTTTTGTCTAGAGCAGTCTCTATGACCCCGTTCCAGTCGCCCATGATGATGTAAGATCTGTAGTTAAGTTGTGTTACTTTCTTGTGTAGCTTTTTGTAGAATTTGCCTTGTTGCTGGTTTGGTGCATATACGCCCATTACTAGAATCTTCTTGTCCTCTTGTGTTATTTCAATTGCCAGGTATCTACCTTGGGGGTCGGACTCTATTAGCTTGGCCATTACATGTTTCTTTACATATATAACAATCCCATTCTTTTTTCTTGGCGCCGCTGCCACAAAGTGCGCGCCTAGTTTGTAGTTGATCAGATATTTCTGGTCTGCTGCTCTGATGTGTGTTTCTTGTAGGCAGATTATATCGCTTTTATCTTGGTTCAGATAGTGGAGAATTTTTCTCCTTTTCTGGGGGGAGTTCAGTCCGTTCACATTCCAAGTCAAATACTTAGTTGCCATCATCTGTTGCAGGATACTTTTGCGAGACCATTTCTGTTATTTCTCCTGTTGTCTTCTTTGGTCCCGTTCCCATGATATCCGGATTGCTGCTCGTATTGGTTTGTGCGGTCTTGCTTTGCTGGTCTGTGTGTTTGGTAGTGGAGCCTGGTAGCCTGTCCTCTGTAGGCTGTCTTGCTGCCTTGTTTTTGTTGCTCTTTGCTCTCTGTGCCCTCGCCTCTCTAGGTATTCCATTCATTTCCTCTGCCACTGCCCTGATCTGTGCCTCTGCGCTGTTTGCTCGTTGGCCTCGATCCCTCCCGCTTTCCCGTGGTCTATCTGTGTCTTCTCCCGCGGTGGGTTGAGGGCCTCCCGACTTCAGTTCCGTTTCGAGGAAGTCTTTGGCTTTCTGGACCGAGGTCAAGTAGTGTCTCTTGTTTCTATAGGAAAGTGACAGTCCTGTTGGGGTTTCCCACCGGTATCGCAGTGCACGCGATCTCAGTTCTGTGGTCAGGAATTTGTAATCCTTTCTGTCTCTCAGCATTGCCTGAGGGATCTCTTTCAGAACCTTCACCTCCTGTTCCTCTATGTAGAATGCCTTGTTATAGGAAGTGGCAGAGATGTGGTTCCGGAGCCTCTGTGTTGTGAAGTGGATGACCACATCCCTTGGTTGCTGCCTGTTCACTGCCCTCCAGGCGCCCACTCTGTAGATTTTTTCGATTTGCCACCCAATCTCATTGGCGCTCCTGCCCAGGAATGTTGCCAGTGCCTCTACAAAGGTCCTGAGCAGGCTTTCTTGGGTTTCGTATGTTGTCTCTTTCCACCCTCTGAATCTGATCGCAAATGACATTTGCCAGAATTGCATCATGGTCGACTGGTCCTGAACCTCAGCAGCCTGTCCCTCTATACAGTTTTCCACTTCTTTCATCATCTTTTCCGTATTCTCCCTTGTTTCTTGGAGGTTCTTGTAATGTGTTTGCATTGCCTCCTTCATTTGTTCCAGGTTTGTGGCCACCGCTTTGCGTTGTTCTTCCCACTTTCTCTCCAGGTCTCTCCCTTGGTCCGCCAGCATCCTGCTCATGTCTTTGTATCTTTCCTCCGTCTTCTGTTCTGCTTCTATGCGTCCTTTCTCCGTCTTCGCACTCATTTCTGCCAATTTTCTATCCATGCCATCCATCCTTACCACCATCGTTGCTATCGTCTCATTTAGTGTCTCAATCCTCTCTTTTAGTTCTTGGATCATGCGTGTTGTTGTGGTGTCATGGGTTGGCGTTTGGGTCTGAGGGCATGCAGTTGGATGGGGGTGTGTGTGGTTGGGTGGGGTGTTCCCTGGCAGATTGGAGAGCTGGGTCGGAGAGTGTGCAGCTCCCTTCGGGTTTGGCAGTTTGGTGTGTTTCGTCCGTTTGGCTGCCATTTAAATTTAAATTTAAATTTAAATTTAAATTTTAAATTTTAAATTTTAAGTTTTAAATTTTTTCTTCCTGCCTGTCTGTCTGACCTTAAGGCCACCCTTTGCTTTAGAGAGTTGTATGGGGGTCGTCCCTGTGTAAGGTTTTCAAGCTTGTGAGATGGATTGGTTCAAGTTCCTCTGCCAAAAGTCAGCACATGTACATGTCTCACAGTTCACTTTTCAACAACCATCCCCAAGTCCACCAGGGGGTGCAGTCTGCCTTCAGATAAATTCTGTATTGTGCATTGTTGGCTGGGATGGGCCCAAGGCTGGAGGGGGTCTGTGGCTTGGGGCCCGTGTGGATGTCTCCTCTTCTCCCTGGGCCGCACTATCAGTTTTCAGCCACCCCCGCCCCTAGACAGATCAGCTTCAGGCGTCTGGCTGGTCTTTCTTGAGTAACGCTCCCCACGCGTCTCTCTTGTCTTGGGGCTTCGTCTCCGCCCGGGGGGGGGTTTAGCCTTCCTCCAAGGCCTATGGTGCTGGCCTCCCCACTCTTGCTGCCCTCCGTATGGGGGGGAAAGGGGGAGGTAGCGCGTCTGCGGGAGTTCCCCCCCCTCTTTGTTCCCTCACCGCCTCTTTGTCTTAGCCTGCCCGTTCGGTTCCTTCTTCCTTCACCCACCCGGCTCTTCCTTACCTCCTCTGGTTCTTTCCGGGGGGTGGGAGGGGTTTTATGGGGGTCCTGCCGGGGGTCTTCTGTCCGCTGCTGGCCTCTGCTGATGGGGCCTCTCGGGGTGTTGTTTTCAGGCCCCCTCCGGTCCCGTCGTTGTCCGCAGTCTTCTTCTTTCCCCTGTGTCGGCCGGCTCTCCGGCCTCTTCCTTTTGTCCGGCTGCTCCGGCCCTCTCCGCCTCCGATTCCTGCGTCCGGCTCTCACCTCTGCTCACTCGGTCTTCCTCGCCCTCTTAGGCTCGTCTGGGGGCCGTCTTCAATCGGTAGGCTCTCCCGGCGGCGGCCTCCGTCTCCTGGCTGATCCTTTCTTTCCTTGCAAAGACAGATGGAAGAAATGTCCTGCTTTAAAGAAAGTTGTAGGGGAAAATCAGGCAGCCGCTGCAGGAAATTGAGTCCTTTCAGTCAGTGGATACCAGCGCAGTTCTGTGTGTGTGTGTGTGTGTGTGTGTGTGTGTGTGTGTGTGTGTGTGTAAAAATAGAATGGGAGGAGCAGCTGTGAACGAGTGACCTCCTGAAGCACAGCTTGCTTTGTGAACTATACACAACCTTTAACGTCATAGTCATAGTACCTGTCTATAGGCATTGTTTGGAATATATCTTCCCTCTCGTCAGCATTCCAGCCACTGCAGCAACTTGCAGTCATGGTTACAGCTACTGGGGAAAGCATCTGGCTGCAAAATTGCCAGCACACCATCCCTCCACCATCACAACTAGCGAAGGGATTTAGGTGCAACAGAAAGGGCTTAAGTCAACATCACATATTTGTTTAAAACTGCTGTAAAATTAGAACAATTCTAAAATTGCTTTCTAGCAATTATTGTATAAGCCTAGTTTTTTTACAGCAACTGCTCAGAAGTTTTTGATAGGGAAGACGAGACAAACATACCCAATACGTTTTTGAGACGCAGATGCAACTTATTTCATTTTTTTTTAATCTGGAAATTTATCTAAGTAGTTCTATACATATGACTACAACTATTTAGACTTCTCCAAGAAGCTAAAGGTGGCCTGCATAGTCCTCTCTCTCCCCCACACCTAAAGAGGGGAAGATTGGGCTAAGACAATGGGCCTGGCACAAAGTCACCCTAGAACAAAAGCAGTGAGGTGGACCAGGTGCTGGAAATCAGAATAACAATGGCAAAACCATCCCCTTTCCTATTTCTTTGTCTGCAGTCACTCTTGCACAAAACTTGCTGTCCAGGGTTTCTGTACAACATAGGAGCATCTTTGTTTAAATTTCCAGACAACACTTAGTCACCTCCATGGAATGCCAACAAGCAAAGCTGCTAGGGGGATGAGGTTCATATTCTTTTTACATGAATTGAATAGCATAGGGGGGGTGGAGGTGGGGAGTGGACAATTTTCATCCTTTGCTCTGGTTCTGTGGCCTTGAACTGATTTTTCCCATACAAAGTGATTTGGATGCACAGATGCACATTGAAGATTTCCTTCTGAATCTCCCACTATTTCATTCTGACAGGTTTTGCCCTTCATTCCACCCTAGCAATATACAGCATCTTCCAGAACACAACTATTTTGTTGTGTCAAATCACAATAATATAGACAGACTTTATATCACTTCAGTGTTGGCTGAATCATGCTATGAAAATACTGTAAGACTCAAGTGGAAAAATTGTATTTATTGTATTTATTTATTTACTTTTTATGCTGCCCATCCCCCCTATGGGTGGCGCAGGGGTTAAGCTGGCAGCCCAGGTTTGAGACCCAAGCACCACGCAATGGGGTAAGCTCCCATCCTCGCCCCAACTCCTGCCCACCTAGCAGTTTGAAATCGTGCAAATGTGAGTAGATTAATAGGTACCACTTTGGTGGGAAAAATAGCACTCTGTGATGTCATGCTGGCCACACGACTGTGGAAATATCTTCAGACAGTGCTGGCTCAATGGCCTTGAAATGGAGATGAGCACCACACGCTAGAGTTGGCAACAACTACCGTAGCAGAGTAAAATAAGCAGGGACTCCATCTCCCCTATAAGGTGACTCTAGGTAGCTCACACATCATAAAATAAGTAAAAATTAATGAAAATATTAAAACATTTAAAAAATACTAGAAATAAATAGTAACAAAAGCAGCAGTGAACTAAGAACCTGACAGAACCAGAGTCTTGATGCAGATCTGACAGGAATTTTTTGATCGGCATCTTTCATTAGAATTGTCCATATCGGAAACTTGCAAATGCCCTTTTAAAATATTTATTATGGTATCTGGTATTGGTATAGTTTTGTTAGAGAATTTCCTTTTTATGCCATCTCCAACTTGTGTCACATGATATACAAACTTTCTCTTGTGTCCCCATAATTCTGGAATGACTTCTTCCTTTTCTTCCTAATTCTCCTCTGTGATATTTGCAGATATATTGAAATCATTATGCTTCATAACTTCCTGCTCTCCCTTCCAGCCACATTTCTCTTTACAACAACACACATCTAATCTTTGCTCTCTCTGTTGCTTCTCTCTCTTCTCTATTTCTCACTTTATTACCCAACATAATCAGTGCTGATGATGTTACTTGATTGGGTAATGAAATGTGTGCAAGGAAACAACCAAGCTCAGAAAGCACCAAGGACTCAACTTACAGATCTCTCTGCATTACCATCCTTGAGCTATTCTTTCTCTTTCCTTACCTCATAAGTACTGTGTATTCCCACTACCCTGTTATCTAACTCAGCTGATTTCTTCAGAAATGAAAGGACTTATTAAGTATCAAATGTATTAGCTGCCCACCTCTGTTGTTCCGTGCTTATCTTAGTCTCTACTCTTCAATCTTGTTTGTGGTTGTCTTTCAGGCCATGTCCTTACTTGCACTTTACTATAACACAGTCATGCTCTGACAACGTCTATCTTTCCTGTCAGTCATCAGTGTTTTCTAGATATCATCCCCAGTCCATCCAAAGGTGAAATGGTCTTACATAACCGTTTTAAATAATCTTCATGCCCTTGAGTTGACACTGCCTTACCACAGGTTTGAGGTTTTTAAGCCTGTAATAATTTGTTGCTATTATCTGTAGATGAGCTCCTCCAAGTGACCTCTTCTTGATGTGATTCATGGTCTATTGTGAGAGTTTGGAGAGCATGAACACAGCCCCTTCCCTCTGGTAACTAGCTAGCTTTTATCTCAGCCATTTCTTTTCCTGATTGCCCTTTCCATTACAACCTTATCTGCTAAGATCCTTTCATCTGTCATATCTACTTTTGACACTAATGTTTCTGTAGGCTTCTAGCAAAGAAGAGGACAGGAAAACTATGCTTATATTTGGAGAACAATGGATGCATTTGCTCTACTGTCTTCTGAAACATATCTTTGTTTTTAAATGCAGCAGCCCCTCTTTTTCTAAGTGCAGCATCCAGAAAATCATGAGACGTGTTGAGCTAAGCTTTTGTTGTTTATTTTCTAGTTTTTCTATATTTGAGACCTGATTGCCCAACTTCTGTTCTCCTGTTCCATGGAACCTATACTCTTCCCTGGGACTGTTTCTGCTCTGACATCACCCATGTCTTTATTTCATTTTCTTTTAACTTGAGAGGCACCTGATGGTAGTATTGAAGGAGAAGTGGAGAAACCCATTGTTAGCTCTTTGAGGTAATTCAGAAGCACCAACATAAGTGCTAGCACTATCTTTATTGTTCAGAACCTTACAACCTAAAAGTATCTCTCCCCTCCCTTACTTTTACTCTTCTCAAAACTAGGGAGGGTTCCTTCCAAGAGCTTTTCCCACCCCCACCTCTCCTTTAGACTCACATTTCATTTATTATATTATTGTCTAGGCTTTGACTCTTCTACTTGTACTCCAAGGTCATATCCACACAGAATTATATCCATCCAGAGACACTTATGCAGAGTCCTGAAATAAGACCTGCCCCATTCTTGCTGCAATTCATGAAAGTCCCCCCCCCCACTGGCTGGTAACATGCTGAAAGAAGATGGGTAACAAAAACCAGAAAAAAAATCCTCTAATCATCTTACCCATAGTGAGGGGCACACTCACAAATCAGTTTATTTATTGATTAGACTTATATTGTCACTTTATTTTTAATAACTCACAACAATATACATAATGCTCTCTCTTCCTATATTCCACACAACAGCAACCCTGTGAGATGAATTGGGTCGAGAGAGTGTCTGAGGTAAAGTCACCAGCCAGGTTCAGCACCAAAGGGTGGGCCAGAGCCCATGGTATCCTGATTTTAGTCCAGCACTTAAACTACTACACCGTGTTAATGCCATGCAGAAGCAGAACAGGAAAAGCACTAATAGCAACAAATTTATGGGGACATTGTTTTGTTTTGACTGAAGGATGGTTGGCTGGCAATTTAACTTAGCACATTTTTATACCTTTTGGTTTTAGCTTCCTGGGCCCCATCTTCCTCTCTCTTACCTCTGCTGATCCTAACTGGTACCCTGCAAGTCTTTCCTTCTCTCAGCAATTTAGCTCAATAAATGATTCTAAATAAGCCACGTGGCATTGAGAGAGCCCACATAAACTGCAAAGAATTGGCATTAACTGGATGTTCTGTGAGAGAAGAAACAGTAATAGTGAATTAGGCATGCACTGCATGAGTTGAAAGATACAAGAAGTGGTCACAAGCAATTGGCATTTAATGCTGCATTTATTGCCACTATTGCTGCTCCTGATTTTTATACAATTCGTTGTTATTTTATGTTTTTATAGGATGTTCTCTCTGTGGACATTTGTATTGTTTTTATGCTGATTTTATATTGTTCTTGTATAACTTTTTAAAATACAGTATATTTTTTAACTGTGTGTATAACTTCCCAAGAAGTCCAGTGATAAAAAATGACAGTAAAAAAAATAAATACTGATTGAATTCCTCTAAAGGCCAAAAATAAATAGCTAAGAACAATGGTTCCCAACCCTTGCAGCTTGCCGGGCTGGTTGGGGAGGGGAGAAGGAAACTGAGCTGTGTGAGTGGCAGGCCAGCACACACGTGAGCACATGCAGCTCAACTTGCACAGGGGGCAGGCTGGCGCGCATATGAGTCAAGCTCTGTGCATGTGCTCCGGCCCACCACTCACAAGTCAAGCTGTGCACATGTGCATGTGCTCCGGCCCGCCAGTCAAGCTGCCATTTGCGAATAGGCCGTGGCCCAGTAGTAGTAGTCCCAACAGTTAGGGACTCCTGGCTAAGAACCAGCAAATCTTCCTTCACAAAGGGCAGCCTCAGCTGCTTATAAAAGAGGGGCTGTAAATTAAAATGTATAAAGAAAGCAGCCCACTTTGAAACTGTTCATGTACAAGAATCCTTTTTATAAATGGAATTACAAGCATATGAATTATAAACATATGAATATTTTATTTACGTTTCATTAGATTCTGTTGTCCATTTCTCAGATTCTGTTGTCCATTTCTCTACTGTATGTACTGCAACTTCCTAGAACTGAAATAGAGATTACTATTGACCACCAGGTGGCGCCGCGGTTTGATAATAAGTTTTGGTGTGAAGTATTGGTGCGAATTTCCTCCACAAGAGCTGAAAAGAACTTGCTAAACGAAAGGAACAAATAGTTATGAAAAGCATGAAGCTGCAGATAGCCTGGTGGAGTGCTGTTTGTATGATCTCTACCAATAAGCTAGATCTACTGTTTATCTAATAAGGAATTGATTAGCACAGGGGTTTTCTGTCTTTCTTTTACTTGTGGTGCCAAAACATACTGTTTTTCAGAAAACCAGTTGCTTGGAATGGACCATTGAATATATATTTTTGGATTACTCCAGAATTTTTTGAAAGCTAGTATACATTTTAGGGGCCTAAGGCAAGCACTTATATTGGCAAAGGGTTGGCTCAAGTAATGAAGAGGCTGGGTGATACTGCTTGTACTGAATTATAGCAGTTATTTATTCTCAATAGTAATAACAGGATTATTTGCATATTATTTGTATTATAAGGATACAGAAGTTTTGGAATCAGGCTGTGCCTTCATGACCTCTGGTGATCTGCATTGAGAAAAGTGCTTCTCTTATCGTGTGTAGAAAATAAACATGATTGAAACATACTCATAACTGACAGTATTGTTCTTATGGATTGCTGAAGTATTGTTCTCATTACTTGTGACTGCACGGATTATTTGTTAGTTGACAGATTTATTTATTTATTTGATTTGTATTCCGCTCCTCTCCGGAGACTCGGAGCGGCTTACAACATATTTAAATTTTGCTGTTCCAATTGGAGCTCAAGCCAAAATGGTATCTATTTCGCTTCTGTTTTATCCCTATAACAACCGATTTTGGGAGAGCCTAGTCTAAAAAGATAAGGACTGGAGGGCTTGGCATGTTACAGTACTTGTGACATGTCTCATAGGTTCACCATCACTGTTCTGGAATAAGAGATGATTCTGAAGAAGTATGGTAATTGATGAAAGATATATTTTGATACTGTAGTCGTGATAGTGGAGCTATGCTGGCATAACGTATTGAATGGCTCATGCTACTAATCATAACTGTGTCACTTACAGAAGATAATGGAATGGACAGGTCACATAGGATCATAGACATTGATAGCTCATTGGGTTAGCCTCTGTCTCTACATTATCACAACACCAACAAAATGTGGTCATAAGTAAGAACAACCTATCAAATAAAAATTCAGTCTTGCTTTTGTAGTTTTGTCCTCTTCCTTGTGAATCTCTTTCCTTCAAAATGTTTGTTGCCATCCTCCAGACATCAGTGGAAATATGTTGTTTCTGATTCCATAACAGATAGGGCATGAAAGCAGTAGCCTAGAGATAACTACCTCTGAGAAGGCGGTAAATGTATACGTTTGCTAGTCACTGAGCTGTGAAGAACTCTAAAGGGCAGGTATTACTAGCCTAAATGATTATGAGTGGGATGGAGTGGAATATCTTCTGAAATATTCCTGCTGACACTAGTCCTGTTAATTGGCGCCTTGCATGTGTAAGTAATGTGGGAATGACATACATGGGAATGAATAGTAGGAAAGTTTATAGATGCTTTCTGGTAGAAACTGTTGTTGTTGCTTTCTATTCTTCTATTACTAGGCTTTACACATTTTATACTGGATAAGAAAAGGTATCAGTGGCTGACTTACACAACTGCTGATATTGTCTAAATCAGCGGTTCTCAACCTGTGGGTCGCGACCCCATTTGGGGTCGAATGACCATTTCACGGGGGTCGCCAAACAACGCAGTCCGCCAATTTTTCCCCCCTTTTCCCCTCAGCTGGCGCAGGGGGCAGCACCACACATGCGCGGGATAGCACCGCGCATGCGCGATGCGGGCCGTCACGCTGTGCATGTGCGATGCGGGCCATCGCACCGCGCATGCGTGATGTGGGCTGTTGCGCCGCACATGCGCGATGTGGGCCGTCACGCCGCGCATGCGGGCCATCGCGCCGCGCATGCACGATGCAGGCCGTCACGCCACGCATGCGCGATGCGGGCTGTCGCGTGCTCGCCGCACATGCACAATGCGGGCCGTCACGCCGCACATGCGCAATGCGGGCCGTCGCACCGCGCATGCGCATGCGCGATGTGGGCCGTCATGCGCGTGCCGCACATGCGTGATGTGGGCCATCATGCGCGTGCCGCGCATGCGCGATGTGGGCCGTCGCGCGCGCGCTGTGTATGCACAGCACAGGCCAGGGTCGCGGCCTGAAAAAGGTTGAGAACCGCTGGTCTAAATGATACTTTTATTCTATTTAACATAATTACTGTATGCAAAGTCCTAAGCAACTCGTCTACAACTACAACATTCATAACAGATGTACCGATAATACTATATTAAGGCCTAAAAAAAGCTTAGTCATGTCTAGAGTTATATTATTAATGTTTGTCTGATAATAACTTCAAAACAGTTTATTGATTGCTTTTAGTCACAAGTATCTAGAAAAGTATAGTTGATATTGATTCTTTAATATCTTTGGTATCTGGTTGAATGCATGGAAGTATTTGACTCATTTTTCAAAATGTTATGTTTTCCAAAGTTTGTGCAGGTATCTCTGAAGAACTTGGATGGCAATTACAAGCTACCGTACTTCCGCATGCTGGGATTTCAAACCTTTTTTAGGCCATGGAATCTGTTAGTTTAAAAAAAGACCCCTGACCAAAAGGCAAAGATCTGGTAATAGATAATTTGGAAATGTTCAAATAAACTTTTGTTTGGCTCTCAGTTTTTCATACAACCCCCAATCATGTTCTGGTGAAACCCTGTTCCATGGAAGACAGTTTGAACAACATGCAGTAAAAAAATCCCCAAGACCTGATTCAAGGAATGAATATAGCAAAATATATGAAGTTATAAAGATACTACATTTAGCTTTCGGAAACTTTCTCTTATAATAATAATAATAATAATAATAATAATAATAATAATAATAATAATAATAACAACAACAATAACAATAACAACAACAACAACAACAACAATAATAATAATAATAATAATAATAATAATAATAATAATAAATGAATTTCATTTGGGCTGCAATTGGCTTATCTGCTCAAAAAAGAAAAAAAGACAAGCATAAAGAACTCTTTTAAGGCATACTATTTCCAATTTAAATGTCGAAACCTCTACCCCTTAAGTGGAAACAGAATTTAGTTTAAGACAGATGGGGAAAAATATTTTTCTCTGCATATCAAACAATGAAGTGTGTCAGGACCAGATGGCCAAAACATTGTAAACAAAAAAGAAACTAATTAGTCAATAAGGAACCGAAGTGAATAAATTTGAGAAAACAAACATTAAGGGGGGAATGCTAATTGGGTTTAGGCAAGGTCTTTCAACTTTGGTCATGTAAATGCTGCTGTTATGAAACAGATTTTCTTTCTTGAAATAATTCAACTTGAGCTAAACAATTTAGATACTATTTAAATTCCCATCATCAGTTCCATTTGAGTTGTCATTAGCAATGTGGAATCTTTTTTATCTTTATCCTTATCTTTATTCAGACAAGTAATTAAAATTCTTTTAATGAAGCAATATTTATTTATATTTATTAAATTTATATGCCATCCATCTCACTATTGAGCAACTCTGGGCAAGTCATGATTTCTCTGCAGATTATTATTTACCAATGAAGAATTATTATTATTATTTACTTTATTAGGGAGATTATTCAATAGCATATGGAGAAAATTATCATTTGGTTGGTGCTATTTTAGATTGTCAGTGATGACAAGTATGATTGCCATGTAAATTGTGATTTAAGGGCTGGATCATATAACTGTTGCTCCCCCCATGGATTTCCATGCGTGCACTTTGGATTATCATTAAAGTTGCCATCACAGCACATCAACCACAAAGGCACTAGATCCATGAGCATATTTGTCCACCCCTCCCGCTCTTTTCAGTGGAAACAAAATTTCAGGCAGAGACTAATGGGGGGGGGAGACCCTCTTTCTGTTCATATCAAAGAATGAAACATGTCAGGACCAGTAACCAAGGGCCAAAAAACTACACTGCCTATTTTGTACCCAAATCTGCAATTCCAGAAGCAGGAGCCTTTTCTGTTCCTTTGCCATAGAATAAAGGAAAAGGTGAAAAGTGAGAATTCTAGACTTTTGGGCAATCAAGGTCAATAAAAGTCATCTTCAGATTGTGTTATGCAACATTAGTCTCTCATTGGGTATAAAATTGGTGCATCAGAGTTGTTAAATTGGTTGCATATGCATGTAATTTTTTTAAAATAATTGTTAGTAAAAGTTTTCCTTGTGTGAATGGCTTCAATCAAAAACATTCCTGAGAACTTTATCTATTGTATCTATCTGCTCCAGTTTATGTGCCACTGTAATCCCAGAGTTATATGGAATTACTGGATAAATGAAAAATATCTGAAACTATTTCATCTGTAAACATTTAAATGTGTTTATTTTGCATATTCGTTTTATCAAAATGTCTTCCCTCCATCCATGTTGTCATCTATCCAATTATGCTTCAGTGGAATTATTTTTGTTTACAGTATGTCAACTTGGTCAAGATAGAACAGTGTCAAACACCTCAATATTTCACTAGTTAACCCTTAAAAGCTTTTTTATGCTATACAGTTTTATTTATTATTTGCTATACTAACTCAGCTGCTGTCCCAAAGGTGCTTTTTCCAAAAGGCAATTGGAGTCTTGTTTTTTTCTTTGAAAATGTTTTGCTTCTCATCCAAGAAGCTTCTTCAGTTCCATTCCCCACCAGTCAGAACTGAAGAAGTTTCTCAGATGTGAAGCAAACCATTTTCAAAGAAAAAAACAGGAATGTCCAGTTGCCTTTTGGAAAAAGCATCTTTGGGATAACCATGACCTGGATGATTGAGATATCTCCATAGATAATTCAGCTGCTGTTTCATTTTTACCATCATTTTCATGCTCCCTGATAGAACTTCCAGACTTTGGGCTGAAATCCTGGACTAACACTATGTACAAGGACCAATGGGTCTGTCTTATCCCATTTTGAAGTAATGTGCACATGACCATTAAGATAATTAAGTTCAGAGTCCAGCTGGTCTACATGCAGAATGACTGCTCTCTTGCCATGAAAAGTGTTTCTGCCTGTGCTCGGCCGGAGTCTCATTTCAAAGAGATGCCTTTTTTCCCCTCTGACTCTGCACAAAGTGGCATCATGATTTTTCTGGCACAATGAAAAAAGACTTGAAGAGACTTATGTAGGTGAAGGCTCTTGTCACTTCTCCTTTTATTAAAACTAATCACCAGAAGAAGGGGAAGGAGAAGTGGCATTGAATGGTTGGAATAGATCTATTTTGAAAGAGGTAATTTTGAAAGCTGCAGTATCCAAGTGGAGATTATGCTGTGTTGATGGTTTCTTAAGCAGTTAATGGTAATTTGGTGAAACCTACAGAGGGAATATAGTGGGAATTTCTTCATATCTTTGGAAAACTGGGGAAAGGGGTGGAGAGCACCAGTTGTTCTTTGGACTATCTGCAGCACCCAAAGTATTATGTTCTTGTAATATCTGAGTTTGAATTTGGAAAAGACCCTGGATGATATTTCTGGACAGAACTGCTAAGAGGAAAAAAATGAGGGAACATATTTTGAAATGTAGGAAAGTTAGCCCAGTTCCTGTGTATACCATGATTCAGTCAGAAAAAAAATATTTCATGTCCTAGTATCCGAAAGGAAAATACTTTGCCATTCTTCACTTTTTATAGCTCTCCAGATGACTGCTTGTGGACCATCTATGTCAAATCACGTATCATGGTCAGCTTTATCAGTGTACCATAGGTGGTAGAACCAAACCATTTCACTAAGCAATGCTGATTCTGGTCCATGTGAGTCTTCCCCTTATGAGTATCTAATTGGCAACTGCATTATTTTAATAATACATTGACTTAAATTTGTTGAACTATATTGGAATAGCACTAAAATGATTATTTCTAGATTTGCAAGGGTGACTTTGAACTTTATGGTATTTTTCTCCTATCAAAATTGCCCCGGGAGAGTTTCCGGTTCCGGTCACGAGGACCGGAGCCATTCTTAGAAAGCCCCGGGACGGGGCTCGCGGTAAATTTAAAATATTTAAGTACCGCAAAAGGGAGCGACAAGGAGAGACGATCGGATTGAAGAGGAACTCCAGATCTCTCAAGAAAAGCGAGGCTCGCCGCTGGAAAGTCCCTGGAAACCGCGAACAGAGCCGCTGAAGCCGGCGGCGGCCGGGCGGCCGGGCAGCAGCCCCGAAAACGCCATGCTGCGAGAGCAAGGGAATTGGCGAGAGAGGAGTGAAAAAGCAGGAAGGGGACACAGGCTCACCGCTGGGGGGGCCTGCCGGACTGAAGAGGACCCCCCCGGACGAGCTAGAGAGAAGGAGAAACGGCGAGAAAGCAACGGAGGAGGCCTGGCGAGGCAATCAGCTGCGGAGGCGAATGGAGCCGGAAAGAAGCCGACAGGAGAGGAGGCGAGTGGCGCGAGTAACAGCAGCAAAGACTACCTACGTGAGAGAAGAGGGCCGGGCACTGAGAACAAAGGAGGAGGCAAGCGGAGCTGGCGGAGAGCAGCATCGAAAAGAAGGAGGCGGCAAAGAAGCAGACAATGGGGGAAGACCCAGGCAGAGGGACTGGTGAGTGTTAACCCATGCGCTGCGCCCCAGACCCACCAGAAAGGGAGCCCCAGGGACTCAGAAGAGGGCAGGAATTACCTGGGAAGAAGGTGGGAGGAAGAAGAAAGCTGGAAGGCACCCTGAAGCGCTATAAAGGAAAGGCAGAAGGGATCTGCAAACACAGGCTGACAGAAGACAGGAGAAAGTGACCTGGGCAAGAAAGCAGAGAAAGAGGGGCAAGAACGAGCCAGAAAAGAACAAAGAGAAGGAACAGGCTGGCAGAGGGGAGTGAAGAGGAAGCCAAGGCAAAGGCACTGAATAGGCTCCCTGAACACAGAATTGCCTGAATATAGGCTCTTACCCCAACACTGCCTAAACCCTGAAGCCTCCCCCCTTGAAAGGCTAGACTACTGGATCATCATCAGATCACAACCTAGTGTCCAATTTGGTCCAGATTGGAAACCAAAACAGTGCCAGGACAACAGGAGGACAACCTCAAGATGGCCTCCAAACAGACCAAACTGACAGAAATGATGGGAGTTGTATCCTCTCATGCCCAGCCTACTAAACCACCAGGAAGCACCTTACCCACCCCCACACCCTCCCACCCAACAGCAGATCCCCAGACCCATCAATGCACACAAGCCAGCTCAACAGCACACATAATACAAGAATTAAAGGAAGTAATAGGGATGCTGGTAGTGAGGATGGAAGGGATGGAAAAAAAGATGGAGGAAAATTGCAAAGAATTAAAACAAATGCTGATGGACCAGGGTAGGGAGCTGGAGAGAAAGTGGGAAGAGCAGCGCAGGGCGATGACCGCAGACCTGGTCCAAATGAAGGAGGAGATGCAAGCACACTACAAGGGCATAAGGGAGGAAATGGAAAAAAACCTCCAGGAGATCAGGGAGAAGGTGGACAAGCAGATGGACGAAAGGGAGAACCATGTAGAGGGACAGATAGCAGAACTGAAAAGGGTGGCTCAAGACCAATCCACCATGATCCAATACTGGCAGATGGCGTCTGCGATCAGGTTTAGAGGCTGGAGAGAGGAACCAAACGAAGCCCAAGGAGACCTGCTTGGAACCTTTGTAGAGGCCCTGGCAACATTTCTGGGAAAGAGCACCACAGAGATCGTTGGGCAATTCGACAGAATATACAGAGTGGGCGCATGGAAGGCAACAGACAGGCGTCGGCCAAGGGACGTGGTTATCCATTTTATGACGCAGGGATTCCGGAACCTCATCTCAGCCACATCTTACAACAAGAGATTATACATAGAGGGGCAGGAAGTGAAAGTACTGAAAGAGATCCCCCCAACGATGCTGCGAGACAGAAAGGACTACCAATTTTTGGTCGACGAACTGAGATCACGCGCCATGAGATTTCGATGGGAAGCCCCAACGGGGATGTCACTTTTCTATAAGAATAAAAGATGCTACCTGAACTCGGTCCAGAAAGCCAGAGAATTTCTTGCAAAGGAACTGACGGCAGGTGGGCCTCAACACATCACGAGAGAAGAAGCAGAAGGGCCACTGAGACACGGAAGGGACCGAGAACAATGAGCAAACCACCCAGAAATACAGACCGACGCAGCAGCAAGAGAAAGGAAAGGACCAACTCGAGACACGACGACACAGAGAACAGAAAGCAACAACAACAAGGAAACAGGACAGACGGTAGATAGCAGAATACTACGATCCACTACCAAACGCACGGAGCAGCAAGGCACGACCCCTCTACACAACATGAGCACCAACCTGGATACCATGGGAATGAGACCAAAGAAGAACACAAGAGATAAAACAGAAGCGGTCTTGCAAGAGTATTCTGAAACCGACAATGGCAACTAATTACTTGACGTGGAACGTTAACAGACTAAATTCCCCACAGAAAAGGAGAAAGATATTTCATTATCTGTTTCAAGGAAGAAACGACATAATTTGCCTACAAGAAACACACATCAGAGCAGCAGACCAGAAATACTTAATCAACAACAGACTAGGTACACATTTTGTCGCAGCGGCGCCACGAAAGAAGAACGGGATTGTTATATACGTGAAGAAACATGTAATAGCCAAGCTAATAGAGTCAGACTCCCAGGGTAGATACCTAGCAATCGAAGTGACACAGGATGACAAGAAAATTCTAGTGATGGGCATATATGCACCAAATCAACAAGGAAAATTCTACAAAAAGATACACAAGAAGTTAACACAACTCAACTACAAATCATGTATTATTCTGGGAGATTGGAACGGGGTCATAGAGATTGCCCTAGACAAGAAGAAAACAAAACCTAACCCACAGAAGCACTCCAAGTTGCCTAAATCTTTCTTCGACATGAAGGAAGACCTTGTACTGACAGACGTCTGGAGGGAACGGCACGGCAAAGAGCAAGAATTCACCTTTTTCTCCGACAGACATCAGTCATTCTCCAGAATTGACTTTATATTAACATCAAGCGACCTGTTGTAGTTTGTCTAAACGCGGTGAAAATCCTGCCCAAAGTGCTAACAGATCACAATCCGGTGAAGATGGAACTAAGACACGGCGTGAGACAGAAGAGATCCTGGAGAATTAATGAAAACCTGTTTAGACATGGAGAAAAGGTGGCGGAATGCAAAAATGCCATGAAGGAATTCTTCAGCATAAACATGAACAACGAAACACCGATAGAAATGATCTGGGACGCCAGTAAGGCGTACATGCGGGGGATTCTTATGGACATGAATAAAAGGCACCGTCGCCAACAAGAACGAAAAAGAAAAGAGCTAGAAGAGGAGATAAGCAAGAAAGAGAGGTTATTAATAAAAAGACCAGAAGACAAAATCACCAAAGAAGGAATTAAGATCTTAAGAAAGCAGTTTGACATGTTGATGGCAGACCAAGTTGCGAGGAACATACAATATGCAAAACACAAGACATTCTGCAAGGCCAACAAACCGGGTCGATGGCTGGCCTACATCCTAAGAAAGAAACAGAAATCCCGCATAATTGAAAAGATAGAATATAAAGGCAAGGAGGAATTTCGACAAGAAACCATTAAGAAAGCCTTCACAGAATTCTACTCGAAGCTATACGCCGAGGAGAAGACACAGGACAAAGAGACAGAAACTTTTCTACAAAACGAAAAGATACAGGCAATCACCGATACACAGAGAGAGGCCCTGAATGCCGCAATCACAAAAGAGAAAATACACTCAGCGATCAAACAGCTGAAACCAGGAAAATCGCCAGGGACGGATGGGATAACAGCGACTTACTACAAGTGTCTCCAGGAAGAGATGTTAGAACCCCTTAGACAGCTATTTGTCAATATACAAGAAGGAGGCCAAGTTCCACCATCCTGGAAAACAGCCTATATTTCATTAATCCCCAAGGAGGGGAAAGATACTACACAACCCGCAAACTACAGACCCATCTCACTACTTAACACGGACTACAAAATATTCACAAAAATTCTGGCCGATAGACTAATGACTGTACTACGAAAAACAATACACCCGGACCAAAGGGGATTTATACAAGGACGCCAGATGAAAACCAATGTGAGACAGCTGTTGAACATAATAGAGTACTTGGACAGGCACAAACAGGTACCAGCCGCCCTTATGTTTGTGGACGCAGAAAAAGCCTTCGACAGACTGAATTGGCCATTCCTGACGAACCTGATCCAGAAGATGAAAATGGGAGCACAGTTTCTCAACCCCATAAGGGCAATTTACCAGAAACAAACAGGCCAGATCATTGTGAACGGAGACCTAACAGTCCCATTCAACATAGAGAGAGGCACGAGACAGGGATGCCCGCTGTCACCCCTGCTATTTGTCCTAACACTGGAAATTTTACTGAACAGGATAAGAGCAGCAGAGGACGTACAGGGCATACAGATTAAACAGCAAGACTACAAACTATGTGCCTTTGCGGATGACCTGCTGGTGACAATGTCGCAACCAGCACAGTCAGCAAGGAAATTGATGGAGATAATGGAAGACTATGGTAGGGTGTCAGGCTTCAAAGTAAATATATCAAAAACAAAGGTGCTAGTCAAAAACCTAGACAACAAAGCAAAACGGAACCTGGAAAGAATAACAGGTTGTGAAATAGTCAAGAAAGTCAAATACTTAGGAGTGGAGATAGAATCAACAAATGCGAAATTATACAAGAATAACTACGAGGTCCTGTGGAATAAGATACAAACAGACCTGGAAAGGTGGAAATCACTACGTCTGTCCCTGCTGGGCAGGATAGCGACAGTAAAGATGAACGTCTTACCCAGATTTTTATTTCTCTTTCAAATGCTACCCATACTCAAGAAGGATGCGGACTTAGACAACTGGCAGAAGGGCATCAACAGATTTATTTGGGATGGCAAGAGACCGAGGGTGAAACTAAAAATCATCCAAGACGCAAGGGAGAGAGGGGGACTCAAAATGCTTAATCTAAAGCTATACTACTATGCAGCGACGTTGGTGGCGGTGAGTGACTGGATCAACATGACAAATGATAGAATTCTGAATGTTGAGGGGCATGGTCTACTATTCGGCTGGCACGCATACTTAGTATACGACAAAAAGGCAGACAGGAACTTCAAGGAGAACCCACTACGAATCCCATTGTTATGGGTCTGGAAGAAATATAAGCATCTCCTACACGACAAGATTCCCATCTGGACGATCCCCGGACACGCAACAGGGGATATGAACACATCCCAAGGGCAAGAAGTGGTGCCCTACAGTGAACTTGTACTGGGAGAAGAAAATAGGTTCCTCTTGAAACCCCAAGCAACGCTAGCAAACAGAGGAATAGGAGGTACCTGGCTATCATATATACAACTGCAATCAAGGTGGCGTAAAGATAAGAAGAAGGGCTTCTCCCAGACCGACGAGAATCTAATTAAACAGATTAGAGAACAGGGGATCAGGCACATCAAACGAGTGTACAGCATTGATAGAAATGGACTCTGAAACCGAGCTAGTCAAGAACTGTATGATAAGGTGGGCACAAGACTTCGGACACTCTATCACCATGGACACGGGGAGAAAATCTGGGTGAGGAATGTAGAATTCATGAAATCGCAACACTTAAGGGAAAACTTCTACAAGATGTTCTGTAGATGACACCTAGACCCGAAAAAAATATCACTCATCTACCCGGACTCCCAGCCCAAATGCTGGAGGTGTGGGGACGGGGAGGCTACTTACTTTCACATATGGTGAACATGCAGAAAAATCAAAGCATTCTGGAGGAAGATATGGTGGACACTCCAAACCATTTTTAAAAAGCGTATAGAATTTTTACCTCAGGTTTTTCTGCTAGGGATCACAAAGGATTTCGCTACCTCAGAGACAACCTTATTTCTGAACTTGATTACAGCAGCAAGATTGTTGGTGGGACAATACTGGAAGAATCCGGAAATACCGCCTATTGAAGAATGGACTGTGAAAGTAACAAATTTGGCGGAAATGGCAAAAATATAAGCATACTTGAAAAATCGCACCAATGAACAATTTTTGACGGACTGGAAACAGTGGACAGACTATATCCAAGAGAGACACCAATCAAACAGAATGCGGCTGGCATTTAGCTGAGGCTCGATGGGAGGAGGGAGGAAGGGTTAACAAATCAAATGTTTACAAAAACTAACACCCAATGTTGAATGTATACGTTCTATAACTAATGCCTCTTAACATATTCTTCTGACTAAGGTTTACTTTAATATTGTTAAAGTGGACTAAATCTCTATCTCAGGGTATGAAACTTCTACCTCAGGATCTTTGGTTAGGGACTATAAAAGATTGCGCTATTACTGAGATGAAGTTAATTCAGAAGTGTGAATGAACAATATGTGATAGACTAGATGTAGTAGATAAACCATATACAAGATTTACCTCAGGTTATTCAACTTTTATCTTAGGATTTTTGGTTAAGGATCATAAAAGATTGTACTAATACTGAGATGAATAATGTGTTATAGACTAGGAACCGTGGATAGGTTATAGAAAAGAGAAACACCAATCAAATAAATTGTAACAGGTGTATAGTTGAGGATTGATGTGAGGAATGAAAAATGCTTACCAAACCAGCCGTTTACAAAGATTAACACTTAGTGATGTATACCAGGTGCTATGAAGAATGGTACAAACTATGATTTCATGTTCAATGCTGTTTGTATGAATGTAGATAGACCATATACAAGAGCTGTATTTCCAGGTCTTATGAGGACAGTTTATTAATATGAGCCCAGAGTTAATGTTGATTGCTTTAATATTGGAAAAGCGTACTGAATTTCTACCTCAGGATACTGAATTTCTACCTCAGGACCTTTTGTTAGGGACCATAAAAGATTGCATTACCACTGAGACGAATGTACGAGTTGTATTGCAGGATATATGATGATTGCTTTCTAATATGAACTCATGTATAATGTTGATGGTTTTAATAAAATAATTTTTAACAAAAAAAAAATTGCCCCCCCCAAATTCCATTGTGCACATATGTATTCCATTATTGGATGCAGTTTTGCCTCTATTTCAGGTGGGGGTGAACGCGGTTTTGGTATGACACATCTGGCCCGTGGGCCGGCAGTCTGACACCCTTGCTCTAGTTCATGCCTCAGGCTAATGCAAGCGCAATCATACAATAGCCAAATCTACAGCTCCATAAATGAATGGGGCCCTGATCCTCGTGCTCTATGTGCTGCAGATTTACTAACCAAACTTGTTGTTTAGTTCATGTGGACTTCTTAAATAGTACATGCTCTGCTTCTGAATAATTTATTTCTAGAAACTGTACTGTGTTTTCCTGAAAATAAGACCCAACCAGAAAATTAGCCCTAGCATGATTTTTTAGCCTAATATAAGCCCTACCTCCAAAATAAGCCTCCGTTAAGAACCCGTGCGGCCAGCTTGCTGCCCACTCCATCCCACCGTCTGGTTGCTCACGGCCATAAGGCAGGAGGCTGCACGGTGCCCCAGAGCTGCCACAAGGTGAGGCAAGGCAGGTGGTAGAGAAGTGGAGCTGCCCCATGTGCCCCGCACTTGCATCTCAGGGTCCCTGCAGCCAGGCCACCCAGGCCCCATCTCAAAGTGGCAGCCCCGGCAGCAGCAGCCCCATGCGTCCACCTGCCCACTGTGTCCCATCTGGTTGCTTGCAGCCGCAACCGGGCAGGCCGTGCAGCGCACCAATGTCGCCATAAGGCAGGTGGTGGCAGGATGGCCTGGCTGTGGGGGCCCTGAGGTGCATGGGTGCAGGTCACACGGGGCAACTCTTTTTTTGTAACATTTGTGTCCCATGGCATAGATGGGCAGAATGTTTGTATATGCACCTTTGCATGTATATTAAAATTTCCTCATTTTTTGTATTAACTTATCCTGATTCCAGTGGTGGGATTCAGCCGGTTTGCACCACTTCAGCAGAACCAGTAGCTAATTTTTTGTTGTCCAGGCCCAGAATGGACTTCCAGAAGTGGCATCCAAACAAATAACTAGTTGTTCACATATTTGAATCTCACCACTGCCCGATTCCCATCTAATATTGCTCACTGTGGAATATGTTGTCTTCTCATTTTGTTTAATTTCCATCAAACACCATTGGTCATCCTGAATCCTGCTGTTTATTCACTTGTGTGGCCTCAAATGTCCCAGTACATCAATTAAGTACTGTTATCTAAAGATAGATATGTTAAATAGTCTGCCCTTTCACATAAATGAATGCATCACAACATCAAGCATATTCCACTGCTTCACGATTAGCCAAAAATGGAAATGGGAAGTAAGACAGGAAGAGTTTATTAATGTTTTTTCCTGGATTAACTGGCAGGACCAGACACAGGAATCAGACTATGTGCAAGAACACAGAAAAGGATCTTTTGTCAGATGGCAGTGGCCATCTTATACCCATCAGAAGCCCAATGCAGTACCCAAGCACACTTGCACCCATCTACTCTTTTTGATCTAGTCAGCACAATTTGTACCATGTTGATTGAGAACTGCAGAAATTGTAAACTATCACACTTGGAGAGCACCAGATTGGATACCATACTCCATCTGGTATAGGAGGGGTAGATACCGTAATAGGGTCTCATTCTTTTTTGAAGTCATCTAAGTTCACAGGAAATGCTGGGAGATGGAGTCCAAACACATCTGGAGAGCATTATCTTGATCAAAAGCCGTCTTCTTGAGGGCTGTGAGGTATTTATTGTAACAGTAATCACCCATTCATGAGAAGGAATTTCTCTGGAACCATCTGCAAGTTTTTTTTTGAGTTCCTTCACATGCTCTAGTCCTGAACCCATCAGTGTTTCATCACTTGCTTTCATGGATACCTTCTAGGAACACTTACCTTGGCTGATACTTGGTAATAGCTTGCTGCATTTGCAAAGTTATGGTAAAATGGATCCTCTTCTATATTGTGTTTACTGTATCTAGTTTGTATTCTGTAAAATATATTGCTGCAATTTGTTGTGTAAAGTCAGGAAAAACTCTGCTGAGTTTTCCAGTTGTAAGAATGCTGGAAGAAGACATTCTGTGACCATGGACATTTGATCACTCTGTATCGTGGGAGGTTTGTACAATGGAATTAAGGAAATTAATTCCTATTTCATAAACTGAAGCAAAATACCTTTCTCTATGATAACTTCTTATCCCAAATTTATGTGGGTGTGAAACAATCGAGAGAACCAAAAATAGAACACAGAATCATTAGAATTACTGGTATCCCACAAAAAATTATCACAGTTTGATGAAATATTGAATATAAAACAAAGAAAAGGACAACATATACTTTAAAAAGGCATGCCATGATATTGATACCACAATTGAAAGGTCTTATTAATACTTATTAATACTAAGGTTTTACAAGCCTATCATAGTAATTTGGTCCTGGGAGGCAGATTTATGCAAATGTTCAAATGAAGAATATTATTAACTTAATTGTTACTTGGAACTACTGCAATTGGTATGGTTAGAGTTAGTGAAGTTATATTGGGGTGCTCCAACAATGTCCCATTATCAATAGCATCAAATGCTATTAAGAAATTGAGGTGAATCAGCAATGTAGCACTTCCCCCCCATTCCCCTCTCACTAAAGGCAATCATTAGTTCTGTATCCAAGTGTACTACTAGATTGAAATACATTTAAATAATTGGCTCATCCAAATCTTAATTAATTATACCCCTCCTGAAACATCCTTTCCTTTATAAAAACCGTCGAGGTTAGTGGATCCCAGCTCCTATCAGTTCCAGTTAGCATAACTTGGACCATGTTGATTGAGAATTGCAGAAATTGTGGTAAAGTAACACACTTGGATATTAGTTTGGAGTAGGCTGATCTAAATATAGATCACTGGTGGAATCTCTGAGGCACATGGCCTTGGGTAATGAATGGAGACCCAAGTAACATCCTTCCCTTCTCATGAGGACTGGAAAATAAGCTCTGGACCTTGGGGTAAAGAATGTGTCACTGACCCAGTAGACTAGGAAGTGAAACTTAAAACCCCATCATCTGTTCTCCTTCTTAAGAACACATCAGTCCAACTATGAAATCACATTTGGATTGGTCAGAGTTAAAACAGGAACTTTGTGCTTCATCATTAATAACTGCAGCTTTCAAAAATTATTTTTTAAAATTATTAAGTTTCAAAAAATAAAGTTAAAATTCAAAATTACAACAAAAGAGGGAAAGTAGAAAAAGGGGAAAACAGGAAAGTTTTAAAAAATGACATTTAAAACCCCATCAAAAATAACATAGGAAAAATAACATAGGACGTAACATAGTTATTTCCAACTCAATACGGATTCAGTTATTAGATAAAACACACTCTCGTTTTAGTTTAACAAAAAAGATATAAAATTAAAATATGAAACACACACACACATATACACACCAAAGTTAAATGATATGTCTCTTAGCCTAAATAAAACATATACATAAATGCATAATAATATTAATTCCACAAATACAAATAATACTATAATCAAATATCCATAATAAAAATCTCCTACTTTAATTTTAAATAAATACATAAAAACCTAAAATAAAATGTATATCTACTAAACTCCAACAGGACAAAGTATTTCTATAATCAAAATATATCTAACCAATCATCAAATCCCAAAGTCAAAACTTCATTTTTATCTTTATCAAGCAAAAAGTCCAAATGTGGTTTCCATATAAAAAGAAAAGCAATCAATTCTTTATCTTTAATTAAAGCTATCTCAGCCAGTTCCATTAATTCCCTAATAATCCATTCTTCCCATGTGGGAATTCAGATTTCCTTCCACCTCTGTGTATGTAGAGGAGCAGTTATCATATATAAGAACAAAGCCACGTACTTTCTTTTAGTCTTCTTATCCATCAAACCTAAAAGGAAAACTTTTGGTTTCAATTGTACATCAATTTTAAGAATGTTCTGGACCAACCCCTCCATCTGATGCCAATATTTTTAGCACTTTTACAAGTTCATATACATGATAAAAAGTTTCCTCAAATTGGTTACATTTCCAGTATTACCTGCTTTTCCAGTATTCATCTTCGATAGTTCATCAGGCATTAAATACCAATTGTTTATTTTATTTTATTTTATTTGGATTTGTATGCCGCTCCTCTCCAGGGGACTCGGAGCGGCTAACAACGTATACATAACAAAAAATACAATATAAAAAACCCAAACAGAATATCTAAAAACGGTATATCATTTTATAGTCTTCTAAAATTCTAATGCCTGGAAAGACCTTAAGTTGCATATTTAGCTAATATTTTAAGAATTATAATCATCATTCCCCTAAGGTGCTCTATCTACAGAATCAAAATATGGTAAAACCAATTTGTAACTGATATAAAACCTAAAATCGTAAAACAGGGTCAAACTTAAAGTAACCGATTCAATAACAATCTCTAGCAGCTAAGAACCCTGTATATTTTAAAGACCTATATGTAGGTCCGTGGTAAAGGAGAGGACAAGGATTTAAACCACAGATCAGAAGTAGTGCAAAATAATGTAAGGTTGTTCAGAATAATTAGTAAATAGTTATCTCAAAGGAAGCTTTACACTAAGAGAATTCTTGGTAAAATGAAGCCAAAAAACAGAGTTGCTTCCCATTTGTCTCGTCTGTTTTGCTTAAACATAAACTTAAATTATGCTTGAACTTGCTTATTTGTAAATACAATAATTATTTAACTTTGAGACTGACCTTTAGTCTTCCTACACCTGTTTTTTTTGTTCATTGTTCTCCCTGCATGCAACTTTTCAGTGTCCTGAAGTATCTTAAAAGCCTCTGTCTTGAAACCACTTTTATACGTAGGTTGCTTGAGAAGAATTCAGTTCATAGACAGAACCTGCCAGACTTTTTGAACCCAAAATCTATCTAGGCATCCCGAAGGGGCTTGGATAAATACAAGTCTTCCCTCACTTTGCTTACTGAATAACCTTATGATTCTACTATGGAGTAAAAGAAATTACCAGCAACTTCAACTGGGCCACCAGAACATGCTAATTTACAGGACCATTTCCACAATTCTGCATTATAAGACAGTGGGGCTTCAGTTTTTGTCTCCCTTCCTCCCATTTTTAGCCTTAAATGCTGCAGTTAACAAGTAGGCCGGCTTGGTCGCTCAATAGCGAGACATTAGTGAAGTGGGCACAGCAGCGCCTTCATTATCTGCGTCGCATGAGAAAAGCACATCTTTCTACAGAGGGACGATGAAGAACATCCTGTCATACAGCATCAGAGTCTGGTTTAGAAGCATCAGTGCTTCAGACAAGAAGGCAGTGCAGAGAGTGGTGAGGATGGCTGAAAAGATTATTGGCAGTTCCCTCCCTTTCATCCAGGACATGGCATATAAGCGTTGCTTGAGCGGGGTCCACAAGATTGTCTGGGACACTACACATCCTCTTCACAACCTGCTTTCCTTATTACCTTCTGGGAGAAGGCTCCGTGGTATCTGAAGCAGAACATCCAGATTCAGTCAGTTTTGTTCCATACAGTATTAATCTTGTGAACTCTAAAACTTCCTACTTCCATTATGTATTCAAGATAGACAGTGATTAATATTTATATGTTATTTATATGTGAGGATGTAGGTCTATACATATGTTGTATATAGTATGTTTAAATGTGTGTTATGTATGTGTACACTTTGAGAGCAAGCAACTAAATTTCATTTTTAATGTGTGCCATTGTGCCCACAGTAAAAAATGACAATAACATTATCTATCTATCTATCTATCTATCTATCTATCTATCTATCTATCTATCTATCTATCTATCTATCTATCTATCTATCTATCTATCTATCTATCTATCTATCTATCTAAGAGGTTTATACTATGTTTATCCAGAACTTTATTTTTTGAAAACTAAAGCATACTTAACAAATGTAGGAATTCTCCATTTTGGAAGTCACTAAAAATCATTTTTTACATAGGAGAAAATTATGAATGAGAAGATGACTTGAAAAAGCTGAGTGTGTTTTATCAGTATGGTACTTGCTTGACTAAGGGCAGGAAGCTGATGACTCAGAGTGTGTGGACAGCAGTGCAGATAGAATAACTGAGCTGAGATAATTTGATGGCACAGAAGATGGATACCCATTCACTATGGACAAAAAAGTACTCACTATGGGGGAAAAATAGGCATTCTCATTTCATTCTGATGTTATTTGTCCCAGATCCCAATGATACAAGTATATTTCTTGATGGCGATGCTTCTTTTCACAGGTACGAAAGAAGAAAACAAACTTCACCCCAAAATAGTTGTCAAGGGAGGATAAAGTAGCAGCAACGAACACTTAAATGTGAATTGGCCTTGCAGGAAGGGCTGGAGGAAATAGTATGTTTACCAAGATGATGATATTTTGGTAGTGAGATGAACACAGAGATGGAAAAACACATGCAGAGAGAGAGAGAGAGAGAGGGAGAAAGAAAGAGGGAGGGATGGAAGAAGGGAGAGAGAGCCACAGGAGAGTCGGAAGAATGCTAAACAATACAGTAAATGATAAACTTATCCAGCAAAAGTAAGGAGGAAAACTAGTTATTCTTATATTTTGTATGTTTCCACTTCCCAGAAACTAATGAAGACAACTTATGTAACTAAGTAAATAATAGGATAATAAAATGAGTTTAAAAACTTAAAGGTTTATTTATCTCTCTACTCCAGTGCAGCTGACTTTATTGCTTCTGGTTGTTTGTTTCAATCCTGCCAATAATCAAAGCTGTCTAGGTTTTGTCTCAGCAGAAGGAAGTATCTGATTGATCTTGTCTGGGAGTAGAAGCTAAGCAAAGTTGGGGGACACTAAAGAATTCCCCAGCTATAGATTAACAGTGGAAATAAAAAATAAACAAGCAAAAACAGATGCGAAGAAAACTGGCTTGATGTCTTCAGATAGTCATCAGAGGTTTTTACTTTACTTTCATCTTTAATTTTGGTGAGAAAACTCCTCTAAAGTCAAGGAACAACGATTCTCTATGACTTTACAGCCCTTTCAATATTACCATTTATAGTACAGTGTAGGGCAGTCTAAGACATTTCACCCCGGAGGAGACGGAAAGCAGCCTCCCACTCTAACAAAAGTGGCATTTCAGTTTTATTTCAAATGTTGGTGTGTCCTCTACTACAGTGAAGGGTGAGATTGAACATTGGGCGCTATCTAACAAAATGAAACTCAGTGGTGAAAAAAGTAAGGTTCTACATTTAGGGAAGAAAAACCAAATGCGGAGGTATAGTATAAGTGGTACCTTGCTCAATAGTAGTAACTATGAGAGGGACCTCAGAGTCCTAGTGGACAATCACTTAAATATGAGCCAGCAGTGGGCTGCAGCTGCCAAAAGAGCCAATATGCTAGGCTGCATTAACAGAGAGATAGAATCAAGATCATGTGAAGTGTTAATATCACTTTACAATGTCTTGGTAAGGCCACACTTGGAATACTGCATGGAATACTGCATCCAGTTTTGGTCACCACGATGTAAAAAAAATGCTGAGACTCTAGAAAGAGTACAGAGAAGAGCAACAAAGATGATTAGGGGACTGGAGGCTAAAGCATATAAGGAAAGGCTGCTGGAATTGGGTATGTCTAGTTTAATGAAGAGAAGGACAAGGGGTGACATGATAACAGTATTCCAATATCTCAGGGGTTGCCACAATGAAGAGGGAGTCTAGCTATTCTCCAAAGCACCTGAAAGGAGGACAAGTAGCAACGGATGGAAACTACCAAAGAGAGAAGCAACCTAGACTGGAAGTTTTTAAGAAGACTGGACATCCATTTGTCTGAAATGTTATAGGGTTTCCTGCCTGAGCAAGGGGTTGAACTACGTAGATGACCTCCAAGATCCCTTTCAACATTATATTATCATCACTATTATTATCATTATCATTAATGCAGAATGCAGCCACGCGAGCAGTGTTGGGCTTGCCCAGAAATGCCCACATTTCGGCATCACTCCGCGAGCTGCATTGGCTGCCAATTGGTCTCCGAACCCAATTCAAAGTGTTGGTTATCACCTATAAAGCCCTACATGGCATCGGACCAGGTTACTTACGGGACCGTCTGCTGCCCCATGAATCCCAGCGGCCAGTTAGGGCCCACAGAGTCGGCCTTCTCCAGGTCCTGTCAGCCAGACAGTGTCGCCTGGCAGGGCCTAGGGGAAGAGCCTTCTCTGTTGCGGCCCCAGCCCTCTGGAACCAACTTCCCACGGAGATCCGTGTCGCCCCCACCCTCTCCGCCTTTCGTAAATTACTCAAAACACACCTCTGCCGGCAGGCCTGGGGTAGTTAACATCTTGCCCCAAGCCAGTGTATGTCTGTGTATATGCTGAATGATTGGGTTTTTTAAAAAAAAAAATTAAGAGGTTTTATATTTATATGTATTTTTATGTTGATTTCTACTGTGTTGTGAGCCGCCCTGAGTTCTCCGGAATAGGGCGGCATAGAAATCGAATAAATAAATAAATTATTATTATTATTATTATTATTATTATTATTATTATTATTATTATTATTATTATTATTATTATTATTATTATTATTATTATGTTGAATGTTTCATAGCCCTGTATTTTGGTAACTTGTAGTTTAACTTTTTATGTTTTAACTGTATATGTAACTGTAAGTCACCCAGAATTACCCTATGGTAAGATGAGTGGCCAATAATTTTTTTTAAATAAATAAAATAATTGCTCTTATACCTCTAATATCTGCCAGAAGAATTGGGCCTTATTTATTGGTTGGTTGGTTGTTAGACTGTTACACTGAGCGTGAATGTGCTGGTGTCCTTGTGAGAAGAATCACTTGATTTTTTTATGTTGTTATTTTAGAAAGCAAAAACTAAATTTCAATAAGTTAGCTAACAAGGGATTTATTTATTACATTTTAATCCTGCTTTTCTCCAAGTAGGCCAACAACAACGGGCAAGTGGAGACGTACAGTATCTACAAGAGAGGAAAGAGATTCCCAAAGAGCAAACTTTAATTAATGTACTGTAAAACTTCAAATGGAAATTTGTTGTTTCTGAGTTTCCCCTTGGTGTAAAATATCCAGTGGAACAAACTGCTACATTCATGCACATAATTTTAAAGGCATAGATCTAGAATGACTTAGCCACATCATGCCCATTATGCTCAATGAGCCATCCTAGTGCCATATATGTCTATGTGTCCTGTTGCAGTTAATCAATCAGCATTGCGATGGAGAATTTTTGTTTGTTGTCATTGTACACACTGAACATCTCACACAACTCTGTTGCCCTTCTACTGGATTTTCAGAGATGAGCATCCTTTCATTCTTAATGGTCGTTTCTACTTTTATTTTATTTTTCTTGCAGAGAGTTTACAAATTCTTAGTATGAGTACAGTATGTGCTTTCCCTCATCTGGAAACCTGGATTCTGCTATTTTAGACTATTGAGAATAATTAGCCATCCCAGTAACAAAAAAATGTAGCTTTCATGCTTGGCTTCTGTCCATTAACATAATTTAAATAGTCCTCTTGGGTCCACTAACTCTTTTTCATGACAACCCCAAAATCTCCCAGCATAATAATACCTGTATTCTTCATCAAAAGAGAAACTCTATTGATCCAAGGAGCAAAATCAGTTAGTGTCAAGCCTAACTATGTCAAACCAAGATCAAATACTAACATCTCTTTTCCAAGCAACTCACAAATAGATCCAAGAATAGCTCTCTAAATATACAGGTCCTGGATTCATGATACCAGATTAGATCTACTGTTTCCTTTAATTTAGCAAGGCCCTACAGTGCTGGACAGCTGCCATTCGATCTGTCAAGACAAGAACTATTTTGGGAATTTTTATGATGGAATAATATTTTTTGGATAAACAGACCAAAAGCTATTAAACAGGGACCTTCACCTCTCAGCTTCTGGTTCACCTCCCTCACCACTGAAAAAGCCACAGTGGTGCACTGTCCACCTCAAATAATTCTCCTCAGCTCTAGTGGGGATAAAATAAACAGCTGCTTTTTGCTCTTTTTATTAACAGTTCTCTCTCTCTCTCTCTCTCTCTCACACACACACACACACACACACACACACATACACACACACAAAAACAGGGAAGAAAAAGTAGCCTTCTGTTCAAAGGACAGGACGAACCATTTACCTCAGAGTTTAACCAGGGTCATCAGCAGGGGTGTATAAGATGGTACCCGCAATCACCTGACTGAAGCCCCACACCTTTTTTTTAATGTGCGTTGCACTTTGATTAGTTTTTTAAAAAATTACAACCTCGCAGAAACAGGTGCATAGTATTGTATTTTCAAAAGGTAGGTGTGATAGATAAAAGGGAGGCAACTGTGTGTACAACATAATAGTGGCCTTTCCTTTTGCAACTGCTTGTATGGCACAAGGAATTCTGTATGTATTTTTCAAAAGTAGTTTGAACAAGTTTTGTATGATCAAAAGAAGCCAGAAGCTGGCAACAAGATGACCCTTCCCATCTCTATGAAATCCCAAGGTTTCTTGTACATCATGGCATGCATATACTAACTTGAATTTATTGAAATGCTGATATTCTATTTTTGGCTATTCTTTTTAAAACTAAGCTTATTGACATATTCATTTCTTTCTATTGACGCTGAATGCTTTACAGAGTTTTACATTTATTTTACAAGCATTCTGATAGCTCTCAGTCTCAGCCAGTGATGTCAGTGATAAGTGTTAAATGAATAAATGAACAAATGTCAAAGAAATGACCCAATTACTTGATGGCCCATTTTTAAAACATCTAAATTTATCTTTTAGTTTTTGCAAGCTAGATAGCACATTTCTATATATAAGCATTATAACTTTACAAGTGCCATACAGTATTCCCACACATGCTGCTCCCTGTATATTAAAATTCTGGAAATATGAAGATGCTTTTAAAAAATATAGTTTTGAAATGCAGTCAATTTTATCTTGCCATTCATACATGGTAAGAAATAAAAACTTGCAAACTTCAAAAATGATTTAGAAGGATCACATCTAGCACAAACAGAATACCTTTCGGCTATTCATTGAAGCAGTCATGTAAAACTGAAAAAAACGTGAAGCTGAAATAATGGGGTGGTTTAAAATATGACTCTTAAAGCATATTTTAACTAAGAAAGCTAAGGAAGAAACTTGATTGATCGAATGCATAGCATTGTTTCCCCGGTAGTTTTGGCCTGTAACATTTTGGGGACAGACCAAGTGGGGGAGTAACAATGCAATTTGGGAAGGCTTATATGCATATAACTTGGTCTAAGATGTTCTGTTTTTTCCCCATCAGCTGGAGCATACTTTTGAGAATTTAGATTATAATTTTCAAAACCTCAAAATGGTGAAAACTCTTACAACAGAGGATCTAGGAGCCATAAAAATGCCTCCAGCTACCCCAGCTTTGGGACCCTCAGAGATTAATTCCTGCCATGCAGAGTATTATTCAAGTTGTGTACAATCAATTGCTGCAGCTGCTAAAGGATATATTAAGAACTGTTCTTGTTGGCTAAAGACTGATAGTTTTCTTTGCAGACTTTAACCTACTGTCAATCTTGCATTATGCCTTTATAATGTTTCCTTGGAAATAATGGGTATAGCTTCTCAAACATTTTATTATACAAAGAGAAAAGATGGTTTCCACTTTCTACTGTGCCTCCTCCTCAAACAAATAATAATAATAATAATAATAATGATGATGGTGATGATGATAAGTTGGAAGGGACCTTGGAGGTCATTTAGTCCAACCCCCTGCTCAGGCAGGAAACCCTATACCAGTGATGGCGAATCTTTTAGAGACCAAGTGCCCAAAAACCGCCCCCTGCTCCCGCTCCGCCTCCTGCCCTGCCCCCGCCCTGCCCGCCCACAGGGCCATGCACCGCCTCCATGGCCCGCCGCAGATCACCCAGGCAGCCCTTCAGTGCCATGGCAGTTTGCACCCTGCAGCAATTGCACCCTGCAGCAGCATCTGCACACTATGGGGTATGAGGGTGCAATCTTGTCCCTGCTGCCCGGCTATGTCCTTGGCTGCGCTGCTCCATGCGAGCCGTGCCCGGGGGTGACTCTCCTCCAGGGGGGCTGCTGGTGAGGAGGGGACCATGGCGGGAGGTGGAGCTGGGGCAACAGTGCGTGCCCACAGAGAGGGCTCCGAGTGCCGCCTCTGACACGCGTGCCATAGGTTCGCCACCACTGCCGTATACCATTTCAGACAAATGGCTGTCCAGTCTCTTCTTAAAAACTTCCAGTGTTGGAGCATTCAGTTTCTGGAGCTTCTGTATTACACCACAAGGAATACCTAAGACTCATGTGGTTTTTTTTTAAAATGTAGGATGGCAAGAGGTGCATAGCTGTGTAATCAAAGGAACTGACTCTGGGAAGAATTGTAATAAAGAGCCTTGGACAGCGACGAATGTTCATGTTGTTCAATTTATTTCTGGTTTCTGCTGTTTTAATCTCTCTTTACCCCAATGCATTAATACTTGTCAGTGAATCACTCTGAATAATTTATACACTATCCAGATCTGTGTCTTTACCTGAATGAGCAGCAGAAACCAGGCTTTAGTTTAGAGGATACACAGTAGCCTCGGCTAACAAATCTGCTTCGTACCGGTATTAGTTGGAAGGGCAGACTCCAGTCCTTTCCGATTTCTCACCTGTCCAGACTGGTGGAAAAAGAAAATATTTTTTTTTATTGAAGACTGAAAAGAAAAATAAACCTCTTACTGGGCAGCATTAACTATTTATTAACCTGCAGATAGCCTCAACAGAAAAGTTGTAGGAAATAAATACTGTGTATGTTTGGTTGAAGATGTGTCTCAATGTCTGCACGTGTTTGTGCACTTACTGTACATACTTACATAACTAAAAATTAACCATTCACTTGTCAAGTTTTTCTTAGATTATTTTTGTGATTAAAACTCAACCTAATAACTGTCCCTATGACACTAAGTGGAATCAAGAATGTATTGGCCAATTGATGATTGCTTTTTAATACGATCTTATGTTTGATGTTGATTGTTTTAATAAAAGAATTTTTTACAAAAAAAATGCTGGAAGGATTCCTCAGTTAATCAGTGAGGTAATCCATCAACTGTTCATGGCATTAAATGTGAATTATAAACGTAATTGTAATACATCCGATTTGTCCTTTCTGATGAAAGCCTATGAGCACTTCATCCAACATCTTTTCCTATGTGTAAAGGAAACTGTAATGTATGTGTTTTTCATTGTTTTCTTTAGTGGAATTGTTTTCTTTAGTGAAATATTCTCAAATATGCAGTGAGTTGAAGTTGTCGAAAATATATGAAAACAAGATAATAAAAAAAAAAGAATGTATTGGCCAATTCTGTGGTCAAACCAAATTTTAACGTTTGGTAAGCAGCTATTTTTCAGACTTGCCTACTTACCAGGTTGATCTTTATTAACAGACTGTTCTAAATGCCCTGAAAGATTCACACTCCTTAAATTCTCATTACTGGTACAAAAGTTCTCTAGCAAAAAATAAATAAATAGTAATATCTCTTCTAAAGTGATCATATCTTCTAAATCCTATATATCTTCATATTCAGGGTTTTGAAAGGGTACCTATCCGAGTCAAACTACCCATAGTTTATCTGCAAATGTTTTTCTCCAAATGTTTCTTCTTTCAGAAATACAGTAGAATTCAATTTTTCAGTAGAGGAGGCAAATGTCCTTTGGGGTGGAGGGAAGTAAGCAGTGGGGTGCCACAGGGTTCTGTCTTAGGTCCAGTACTGTTCAATATTTTCATAAATGATTTAGATGAGGGAATAGAAGGGAACTTATCAAATTAGTAGATGACACTAAACTGGCAGGAAGAGCCAATACCCCAGAAGACAAGCTCAGGATCCAAAAAGATCTTGACAGACTTGAACAATGGGCCCTATGCAACAACATGGAATTTAATGTGGCGAAAAGCAAGGTTTTACACTTAGTCAGGAAAAACCAAAAGTACAGGTACAGATAAGGCGAAACCTGGCTTAAAAAACAGTAACTGTGAGAGGGACCTTGAAGTTCTAATGGATGATTATTTAAACATGGGTCAGCAGTGTGCAGCAGCAGCAGCCAAAAAAGCTAATTCAATCCTTGGTTGTATAAATAGGAGGCATAGAATCAAAATCACATGAAGTATTAGAACCCCTTTATAAAGCCTTAGTAAGGCCACACCTGGAATACTACATCCAGTTTGGGCCACCACATTACAAAAAAGATGTTGAGACTTTGGAAAAAATACAAAGAAGAGCAACTAAGACAATTAAAGGCCTGGAGACTAAAACATATGAAGAACAGTTGCAGGATTTGGGTTTGGCTAGTCTAGAAAGAAGGACTAGGAGTGACATGATAGCAATATTCCAGTATTTGAGAGGTTGCCACAAAGAGAAAGGGATCTATTTATTTACCAAAGCACCAGAAGGCAAGACAAGAAACAATGGATGTAAACTAATCAAGGAGAAAAGCAACCTGGAACTAAGGAGAAACTTCCTAACAGTGAGGACAATTAACCAGTGGAACAGCTTGCTTTGTTGGGTGCTTCATCACTGGAGGTTTTTAAGAAGAGACTGGACAGTCACTTGTCTGAAATGGTATAGGGTTTCCTGTTTGAGCAGGGGGTTAGACTAGATGACCTCCAAAGTTCCTTCCAGCTCTATTCTGATTGGTACCAATCCTAATTTTCAGCATCAGACAGAAATCTTCCATCCATCAAAGCTTCTAAAATATGATGCATTGAAAAACTTTAATCAGTTCCTTTTTATCTGTGTTCTTTGGTTCTACTTGGATTGTTTGGATTTATTTGGTTCTATTTAGATTTTTATTGTTCTTCTTGTTGTTGGCTAGTTTGGTGTAATGGTTAAGGTACCAGACTATGTCTTTTAGTTCCATCTTAGGAATAAAACCAGCAGCATGATCTTGAGCTAGGAAGATCTCAGGCAATGGCAAACCACTTACATAAATCTTGCCAAGAAAACTGCAGGGCCTATAACAGACCATCAGCAGGAAGGATTGACTTGAGGGTGCCAAGTAAAAAAAAAAAAGGTGTATTATAAGTCATTTGGAATTAATTGTTGACAAAGAGCACTGCAGAAAGACATGGAGTAAAAAAAGAAATAATTATTCATTCAGAAACTAATCAAGGAGAGATGCAACCTAGAACTAAGGGGAAATTTCCTGACATTGACAACCATTAATCAGTGGGACAACTTGCCTCCAGAAGTTGTGGATGCTCCAAAACTGGAAGTTTCTAAGAAGAGATCGGACAAGCATTTGTCTGAAATAGTAGTTTCCTGTCTGAGCAAGGATTTGGACTAGATGACCTCCAAGGTCCCTTCCAACTCTGTTATTCTTTTATTCCTTCACATTCTAAATATTCTCAGTAAACTTGATGATACCTAATTCACTGTATTTTTAGCTGTTTCCTAAAAAAAAATTTAACCATCAAATAGTAGCTTTATTTGGACCCATTTAAGTATTGTCCTATGCTTTGATTTTAATGAACTTTATCAGATCATCTGATAAAGTGTTATATGCAGGATAAATATTTATATACTCCCATACCTAATTCAGCAGGAAGGAATTTCAGCTTTGAGAAGAGTAGTTTACAGCAAGAAAGATTTGGTGAACACGTCAGGATAAAAATTTCGAATCTTTGAGCTACCACATCCTCTTCAAAAGTCTTGTGGTACATTTCAACCCAATAAACTGATTATCGAGAAACCGATTTCTCGATAGCTTTTTTAAAAAACGCCTTAAGTGGTGAGACGCATCACTTAATGAATCGTTTATGTGATAATCAGTATACTGGGTTCAAATGTACAAGGCTTTTTATTCAGATACTAGCAGCTTTCCAGATCCTTATGCTATTCAAATGGGTTGAGCTACGATTCCCATCCTCCCCAGCCAATGTAGATATTTTGGGTTGGGGGATATAGGGAACTACAATCCAATAGATCTGCAGTACGCTAACTTTGCACGTGGCTTGAGCCAATTCCCAAGCAGCGGACAAAAGCAGCGGGTTCGGCCCGGGTTCCGCCGTCCGAAGTAGCAAGTTGGTGTAGGACTCCGCACCGGCCTCTTCCTCTTTTGGGGTTACCTTTCTCCCTGCCTTTCCTCCAAAAGTATGTCGCGACACAACTTTTAAGTTTTGATAAACAATCTCACTTTTTAATACTTTTAATATTCTTTGTTCCGGACCTTGTAAAAGGAGCGTGGCACCATTTACCCTTCCCTCGAACGTTTTCTAAAAGCAGCCGCTCCGCTTCTCCGCTCATCATCGGGCGGGCGGGCGGACGGACGACCCCTTCCCGGGCGCTGCTGCCTGTACTACAACAAAGGCCGCGCACAGGTCCTCGGCAGACCCGGTGATGCCATCGCTCCGTGTTTTCTACCCCCCCCCCCCACCACCACCACGTGGGCACTTTCCGCCCGCCAGTTCTGCAACGACCTTTTCTGCCAGGGGAAGAGCGGCGCCCTTCGCTCCGGATCCTGGCTGAGAACCAGGAGGAGGAGAGGGGAGGCGCCCCTTCTTTTTGTCTCTCGAGATCGGTAGACTCGGCTCAGCTGTAGCGGCATTTCCCCGCCACCAGCTCTTAAGGGCCCTCTCCAGTTTCACGGCCTGCCTGCCTGCTTGCTCCCTCCCTGCCTCCTCCTGATTTCTCGGAAGAAATCCCGCCTGCTGGCTTGCTCCGACAGTACTGTTGTGGTGCTGTTTTCCTTTGGTCGCTATGGGCCGGGATTTCCAGCAAAGAAAGGCGAAGGGGGGGCGAGGAGTACGGGGAGGGGGGGTTGCGTGTGTGAACCAACGGCTCCGACGGCCACAGGGGAGGATCAGGGAGTTCGAGAGGGGCGGGAAGCCTCTTCACTTTGCAAAGAAGGGAGGTTGCTAGGGACGGAAGTGATGGACGCGCGGGTCGCACCTCTTACGTGCCATTTCAGTCTCGATTCCTGTGTGTTTGCAAGAAGTCGGTGCTTATTGAAAATTATAATCTCCTGAAGCCCGTTAAAACGCGGGAGCGAAACTTGCCCGCTCATCGCAGATGAAAGCAACTTAATATGATTCAGAAGTTTACTCAGATTCAGAAGATGCTCTCCTGTAATAATAGGGAAAAGTTCTGCCTTTTACTGTAGGCCATTTTCCTGTTTTCCAAGCGTGGTAACCTCTTCCAACCAAAACAAATAAAATATAGCAACCTTTGCCACCATTGTTATCAATCCAATTTTGCTACATTCATTTCCTATTATCTCCACATTCGTGGCCATTGCCAAATGAGCTGGTAAAGTGGTAGACTTTCCTTCATTGGATGAGTTCAAGGAAAGCTATACAGTGATATGTCTGGAATGCTTTAATATGGATTCCTACACCGAGAAGACAAATGGACTTGGGGATTGAATGGTTTCTTCTGACTCTGACTGTGATTGACTTTAGCTACATTAAAAAGCTAAGTATAAATGTTAGTATTTTTATTAAGAATTATATTCATATTCATAATGTTCTGCTATTTCCAAGATAATACAGCAGCAATAGTGTGGATTTTTAATATGCCATTGACTGGCTGGCTGAGTTTGGAAGCTAAGCAAGGTTAGGCCTGATTGGATGAGAAATTACAGAGAACTTTTGTGTATTGCAATCATTTTCAGTATTGTTGCTATCAAAATCCCATGGATTTTGCCATGAAATCTCCATGAATTAAAATTAGTGCAAAGGAGATGTTACCATTATTATTTTAGGATAGTAGTTATAAATAATTAAATAATCTAAGAATGAGAGATAGCCTGTTTTGTGTATTGATTGAAGCATCAAGCTAGAAACCAAGATATTGTGTGTTCTAGCCCCACCTTAGGCAAGAACCAGTTGGATGATCTTAGGCTAGTCACTCTCTCTCAGCCCCAGGAAGAAGGCAATGGCAAACCATGTCAAAAAAAACTTATCAAGAAAACTTCAGGGAGTCATCCAGTCTCTAGGAGTTAAAAATTTATTTCAAAGGCATCAAAAAAAGGGAGGGGGGAATCAGGAATTTATATATATAAGTAGTCCTTGTCTATTAATGGTAATCGGGACTGGGAACTCCATCACTATGGTTGTAAGGCACAATATCACATGACCACCCTGACTTGCAATGGCAGTCCCAGTTGCTGTCATTAGGTGAAACCTACTTAGTTGTGGTGTCCCACAGTCACATGATTACTATTTCCAATTCCTGCCAATTGTAACCGCTTGTCAGAAGCTGGCAATAAAGGTTGTGAATGACTATCATCTGACTGCAGGACACTGCAACTTCTTAATTACAAACTGGTTGCCAAGTGCAGAACTGATCACCTGACTGTAGGAATGCTGTAACAGCTGCAAGTATGAGGACTGGTCATAAGTATCTCTCATTGTCATAACTTTGAACCTTAAGTGGATGTAAGGGAGGACTAGCTGTAGTCATTTTCTAGAAACAACATAGCTAAAGTAAAGGAATTAATTAGGTACATTCCAAATTTTAGGCAATTGCAAAAAAGTAATACAAAACCATAATTAATCATCAATTTCCTTCTGGTATAAATAAAATCTGACACAAAATAATTGTCAAACTGGCAAAGCATAAAGCATTTATTGATCAATCTCCAATCTCCATTCACATTTAATGTGTTACCTTGTGCATATTTACCTGAAATTATTGAACAAAACAATTCTGAGAAGACACATATAGGATTAGGTTTCTCTATGTGCAAACACATGCATTTGAAATATAAAAAGGAACAAAAGTTACAAGGCATCTGAAATTCTCAAATGCACATGCATACACTCAGTTTTTTTTTATTAGCTGGGTTCATTTAGCTTCACAAAACAGAATATAAAATCTCAGTTGCAAATTCATAACAAAGATTTACCATAATTCAGGTTGAAGATCACCATCTCCTTAAATCAGGAACTGCAAGCTGAAAGTATCACATGCACCATTCCTAACGGTAGAACACCTGCCCCAATACGAATACTTTTTAAACTTACCTTTTTAAAAAACAGAGAGCAAAGTGATCTACTCTTGTATTGAGAAGGTATGCATCCATGGCTGTGTTCGGTAAATCTAGAATCAATACTAAATAATATTATTTGATATTAAATATTGGAAAATATTGGAAAATATTTAATGGTGTAGGAACTCTTGGCCCAAACTTCACCAGGTTTAAAAAGAAATTTATATTATAGGATCTACAACAAATGTGAAAAAAGCCTTATGATAATGTACTAGAATAGCCTTTAGAAACAACCACAGATTGGCCAAGTCTAAGCCCTCTGGATAGATTGGGTTGAAATTCCCAAGATTTCCAAAAGCATAGCCTAAGTCAGGGGTGTCAAACTCGCAAAGTCACGTGACGTGTCGCAACATATCGCGACTTTTTCTCCATTGCCATCAATGGGGTAGGTATGGTTTTGGCATGATGCATCTGGCCCGCAGGCCGGCAGTTTGACACCCCTGGCCTAAGTGATTTTTTTTTAAAGCAACAAATGTAAACATATTAACACTTTTGCACTGTTATAAAAGAATGATAACGGGTATTTAAATTAACAGGAAAGATGAATTAGAATGATTGTAAGTTTAGCTACTTTGAAAGAGCTAGTAGTACACATGACTGTAATCAACGGGTTGCTCTTAGAATAGACTAAAATGTCATTCAAGAGTCTTCATCCACCCACACAACTCTGAAATTTTATTTTCAGCCACTAGTGTTTCTGACACTCTTTGCAAGGAGGCAATGAGGATAATGTGAAAATGGGTAGCTGTGTAAATTTGATATACAAATAAAATGAAGGCAAAGTCAGAGCTTAGGGAGAGTTCTGTAGCATCTGAATCTTTGGCTTTTCCAGTGGGGGAAAAAAAATTGAAAAGCAATGGTTAACTGCTGAGAGTCTTTGGGTAATAGTGGATATAAAGCTAATAAATAAGTCATTACATAAGCAAGCCAGCCACTAAGCAATAAGAAAGGCTCCTCCCTAAGAACTTGGAAGACTTGTTACTAGTGAGGTTGGTAGCTTAAAGTGATACATGGAAGCTTTGTGGTTTTACATTTATGATTTACATTTGTGCATGTATATTTTTCTCGAGCCACATTAGTTGCTAAAAGTCCAATGTTTTTTCACCACTATTTAGAAAAGGTGAACTGGGATTTTTTTTTTTAAAAAAAAAATATCTTCTCCCTCATTACTCTCAGCCATTCAGACAAGATCTGTAGATCTTAATTTTTTTGTGGGCAAATATAGCTCTTACTTTCATCAACAGAGACCATACAGGAGGATCTAAGGGGCTGGCTCTGGTACTAACATTTTAGCTAAAAAGTAGGCTGCTCCTATATACAGACACTATATTATTCTCAATTTTGACCCACAGACATCTCAAATTTATATGGCTGCCCACCTCATAAAAAGTGACGCTGGGTGATGTACAACAATTTATTAAAACAATAAATAAAAACAGCCATTATTAAAACTTGCCTCATGAGTTCCCCTCAACAGACGGGACCCACAGTTCCCCTCAACAGACGGGACCCATGGGACTCCACAGTCTCTCTCCACAGTCTCTCTCTCAGATCTAATGGGATGGGTAGATATAATCAGGGAGAGCCTGGCTGCAGAAGAAATTTGAACAGAATCGAGGTTTTAGGTGATTATGCAACATACGGTAAAGAATATTTAATACAGACAAATGTTCATCTTGATGGTCTAGGATAAGGAAGCAATCACTGGTTTCAGAAAAGGAACAGCTATCAATAATTTCAAATCAGTGAGTTGAGAACAGTTTATAGTGTGCATAATAACTATGGGAAAATTGCTCTGAGGCAGATCAAATTAGATGGCACTATAAATCAATTTTTACCTTGATTCCTTATGACTGAAAATTTTGGGCGGCATAATTGTCTCATATAAACCTAAACATACCATATAAGAAATAAGAGTGATATATGATAACCATTTGTGAATGAAGCAGAGCTAATCACATGTGATGCTACTGGTAATTCACATTAGACTTGTCAACATTTTCCACTAGCAGTGGAAATCTCCCGATTAGCAGCTGACATTGCCTAGATTTGTCACAAGCATGCTTGGATTCCAGACTTTTTAAACACCAATGTCCATTTAGAAATCTATGTCCACAATTACAATTTGTAGAAACACACGTTGATAACTGCAGTAGAACAGGCAAACAGTAGAAGAATGGCTACACTGTTCTACTAGTTGAGAGCTACGGCCTGATCAGAAATATAATTATTGTTTGAGAGAAACCAAGTGAGAAGGACAAAGTTTAAGGAAGTACTCATTTATATAATCACATGGTTTAGTCATAAGATAAAACTTTTCTCTGCAATAAATAAATTGTGTGTGTATACCAATATAGGCTAGAAGTCTTAATTACTTACAGTATTCTCAAAAATGTCTCAATAATAACTTACTATTATTTCCATTAAAGTTCTATAAAGTACCTATCTTTAATATATTCAGTATACTATTGCAATTTCTTCCAATCCTAATTTTTTTGTTGTCCAAACAAAATAAAATTATAGTTAATAACCAGGACTTTTTTTGTCGTAGAATGCCCAGAACGGAGTTCCGGCACCTTTTTTGGATGGAACCTTGTAGGGTAGGCAAGGCAGGTTGTATGATGTATGTGAGTTCCGGCACCTTTTTTTCTTTTTGAGAAAAAAAAACACTGTTAATAACAATCACAAAACAATAAAAAATGGAAATATTTTACAGAATATTCCCGTTGCATCTATTGGAACTCCTTGCTCAGTGGTGGCGAACCTATGGCATGGGTGCCAGAGGTGGCACTTAGAGCCCTCTCTGTGGGCACGCGCGCCGTTGCCCCAGTCCTAGGCCTTCAGCTGGGTTTCATAAAACCTTTTTGCTTTAGGCCTCCACCGCTGTGTGCAAAAAAAAGAAGAAGTCAATTTCAACTTCTCGAGGGAAAAAAAAGATCTTGCAAAGTTGGAATTGATTGATTGAACTTTTTAGTCCAATCCAGTCTGCCGTTACGACCGCAGCCACGCCTACCCAATCGACCACGCCCAGCCAATGGGCCACAACCACCTGGCACTCGACAATGCATAAGTGGGTTTTGGGTTGCAGTTTGGGCATTCAATCTCTGAGTTTGCCATCACTGCCCTAGCTATTGTTATCCTGGAAATTTAAGCTGGAGTTATTTGTATTGTAATTTTGAAAAGTTGATGGTGGGGAAATGTAATATTGATAGTATTCAGGTAGAGTTGAACTGAGTGCAGTTCCTTTGGTGTCAAGAAAGCAGCTCTGTGTAACTTAATCACATGCTTAATTAAAATATATATGATTTTTTGCCCTGAAGCTTGTATTCCCATTTAATGTCCCTTCCATAGTTTCATAGGTCATATCCCTCATTCTATTATTATTATTATTTATTTATTTATTATTTATTAAATTTCTATGCCGCCCCTCTCCCGAAGGACTCGGGGCGGTTTACAGCCTTAAAATTTAAAAAACATATAAATGTACAAAATTAAAATATTTAAAAATAAATTAAACAAATTAGGCCATAAAATCTATAAAACCCAATATATACAAATCCTAAAATCCTAAAAATTACAAAAATCCTAAAAAATTAGACAATTCTGCAGCCTTGTTACATTTCTAAGGCCAAGTGGCAGCAGCTTAGCTTTTCAAGATTGTCCAGGTAGCAGCAGCAGCCAAATGTTGATTCTTGGTTAGAAGACCTGGAATTCTCAGGATTGTAAACTATAGTGGGAAATAAAAAAACAAAACAAAACAACAACTAGAAAAAGAGTAATGTGAATCACTTCCATATTGTGTCACTTGTACAAACAATTTCAGATCACATACTCTAGGAAAGCAGAATATTTATGCCAATATGTAGAATATACAAATGAGTGTAATATCTCCAAATTCATTTTGAAAGTGGATCCAGCAGTAAGATAAATCTTACAAAAAAGACAGAATGAGATCTTATATATATTCTTTTCCTGTATTTAATTTTATTTTTAAATTCTAATTTTTCCCCAGTGTACATTTTATCTCTTTTTTGCATACTTAAACCTATACCAATGCATGAAAAGGTAAAGGATTAAGAAAAGGAAAGTGAAATACAGGAAAAGTGCATCCTGGACAATCCAAGATTGTCCAGTGTTTTGAAATCCAGCTCTGATCAAGACCAATTACCACAACCAATGGAAAATAGATTATTGGAATACCAGTCTGAAACATCTGGAGGAAATTCAGTTGCATGTTGCTACATCTGTTCATGAAGGCAATCCCACAAAACTCAGACCTATTTATGATCTCTCGCCCCCCCCACCTGACTGCATTAATACATGATCAAACGCCAAATAGGAAATTCATATTTGATTCCAGCCCTTTTCTCTGGAATATGCAAGTTAATTGTGCTCTGAAGAACATGAGTAACTTGCATGCTGCAGAAATGGAGGAGGATCTATTTTCTTAATGTATCCTTACATTGTCATCTTAGGCGTGGATATGTTTTCATTAGGTGGGAGTAGAAAAAAAGCAGTTCTTTTTTAGCAAGTGGGACTGTACTAACTAGAGATGGTTTGTATACTTCACAGTATCAAACCTTTGGTGTGTAGATAATAGCTATCTGAAACAGCAAACTACCCTCCAACAGAAAATGCCATACAAAATTAAAATGAATTTCCCCATGCTTTTCTTGTGCCAGTTATTGAAATCTAGCCCCAAAAAAGTATTTTAAAGTGCTTTTACAGAAAACACTGCAGTAATAAGACTAAAGTTGTTGAAACTTCAAAAGGACTTTTTCTTCATTAAAAAAAATGAAAAGTAGAAATATGCAGCCTTAATCACCTGTTAGCCCTATTTTTTTTTTGTATTTCCCAGACCTATTTTTTTAACTATTACAAATAAAATACAGCTCTTTAAATCCACGTTTCAGATCAAAGAAATCCAGAACACAAGATCAATCTTCCTGGTCATGAGTCTTCTGAATGCTCATATGTAGCCACCCCAACTTGGAGCCAATAGCTACGTTTAGACAATAAAGTTGACATGGCTAAGCTTTTAAAATATTAATATTAATCAAACCTAAACCAGTGCTGGATGGGGAATTCTGGGCGTTGAAGTCTACACAATCTAAAGTTGCTAAGGTTGAAAAATGCTGCTCTACTCCAATGAACTGATCCAATAACCTCACAATATATAGTAAAACCTGGAGTATGTCTAACCTGGGCTTTACTTAACAGAACTGTCAATATGGAAACCCCTAATGATATAACACTGAATCCTGAAGCCAACAAATCATACACATGATGGAAATAGTAATAGTAAATCTACTTGTACCTAGCTAACACATTCATACGTATTTCTTTTCATTTTTGTAAAGGAAGAATTTATTATCTCTTGTCTCATATTATAAATATGACAACTGGAGCTGTTCCAAGAATGTGCAAGTAAAGAGATTCTCCCACAGAGAACCAGCAGCTCCAGCAGATCACCCTTTGCTTCTTGCCCTTAAGCATTGCTCAAGACAAGCAAGATCTCCATCCTGATGGAACTGCAAAGACCAATGAGGCATCGGAGGACAAGAAAGCAGCACTCATGCTTCAAACTCAAATTCAAAGTATTGGGGGTCAAAGTAATGGATGCGGACGTAGCCATCCTCTCCGCCACTGCTGTAACTCTTCCCATCAGGGTGGAAAGCAACGCTGTTAATTGGCCCAAAATGGCCTTTGATTCTTCCAAATTCTTCCTCAACGCCCAGGTGGAAAAACCTGGCCTCAAACTTTCCAATTCTGGTGGAGGTGGTTGTCACATCCATGGCTTCCTGTCCACCGCCCAACACCACGTGATCAAAGATCGGGGAAAGCGCTGCGGAGTTCACCGGCCGTTCTGTTCGGAAAGTCTTTAGGTGGTCAAGATTTGTGGAATCAAAGAGCTTGGCAGTGTTATCCTTGGAGGCGGTGACGAACATTGTCACGTCTCTGGAAGTCTGGATGTCATTGATCTGTTTTGTATGCTCTTTCATGTTCATGAGGACCTCTCCTGACTTTGCACTGAACTGGTTCAACTCCCCATTCTCATGCCCAACAATGATGAATTCTCCAAGGGGACCCCAAACCGCACTAGTAATTTTGGACTCGTTGCAGGAGATCTTCATGTATGGTTCATTGTCCTCAAGCTGGCTGGAGTCTCGAAGGTCGAAGAAGCTCACAAAACATTGGTAGCCCATTTGCTTATCTGTGGAAAACATGATGATGTTCCCTCCAAAGTCAAAGCCACAAGTCCTCACAGCGGAGTTGGTATTGACTATAGCAAGTTGCTTTCCTGTCTCACAGTCCCAGAGCCGACAAGAGTTGTCTGCTGAGCCGGTCAAGACATGTCTGGTGTCCCAATCAGCATCCACACACCAGACTGCACCAGTGTGGCCACTGTATGTGCCAAGTCTCTCACCATTGACAGAGTACCAAACATTAACAATCGGATCTTTTGCTACTGTGAAAAGCAAATCGCCTTCCCGATTATACTTGATCTGAGTAATTGACCTCTCATGGCCTTGCAACAAAATAGGTTTCATGGCTGCGCACACAACGCCCGTTAGCCCTATTTTTTTAAGCAGGCTGAGGTGTCTGCCTGTAGTCTTCAGATTTTTGATGTGAAGTCCAAATCACTGGCAATTAATATTTTTCTATTTAATTTGTTTTGTACCAGGGAGAGTGAGTTGCTTGTGGGATTTTCTGTCTTTGGTAGACTTAATTTGATGAGATTTGTGGATGTGCATGCAATACCCCATTCCCAGTTTCACTTAAGGTAGTGAATTTTTTGGGGCGGTGGGAAGTGCTTTAGTGATCCAAGAATACAAATTGCTATGGTCTATCTTAAAATTATCCAATGCAATTTTTTTTCTGTCACTCGTATTTATTGGTGGGATCACTGGCCCTTTCCCACACTTTTACACGATACTTGGAAATTTAGGAAAGGAAGGAGAGAAAAATGCCCTTCCAGTAGGAGCAAGGAGATAAAGAAGAGTACAGCAAGTGCATTGTATGCCCACAGAATTAAGAGGCAGGAGGAACATTTATTTTGAGTAGCCAATAGCTCAGGAATGCAATCAGAGCTCCTCAGCTGCTTATGACTGACTTAGGGTACTTTCTCATCCCCCCCCCACACTCCCCAATCCAATTCTCATAGTCAGTTTTTAGCCTGCACATATCCCTGAGCTTTCGAATCAAGTGAACTTTCCAATCAAAAGTGTCCCTGAACCAGATGCTCTGTCTGCTTCGCTGGCTGAATGCCCCGCGCTAACCAAAAGGAACTATTTTTATCATCCGGGAAAACCGCCCAGCCCAGTTCGCAGCTTTCCTTCCGAAAGAGAAGGTGCCGAGCGAGGTTAGAGCCTGCTTGGAAGTCACGCCCTTTGACCTGGAAGCCTTCTCACGGCAGCGATGTGAAAGCTGGCATTCTGCACTTGCTCAGGCTCCGGCTTCCATTCCGACTGGACTTGACTCTTGGGGTGGGGGGGGAGCTGAAAGTGGCCGAGAGGGGCGCCTGGCGGGAACGGGCGGCAGAGCCACGGTGCTCTGCCCGCGGAAAGTCCCGCCTCCCCCCACGCCGGCTGCGATCTCCTCCCCTGCGGTCCTCTCTTCTCCTCCCACCTTGACGTCTGGAGCTGGCAGCCCGGCCGGTTCCGCATTCCCGACCCCTCCCCGCAGCTCAGGGGCTGCTATATAATAAGGGCTGATGCAACCCACCCAGCCGTCCGACACAGCCTGCGTGAGGGGCGAAGCGACTTGCGGCGAAGGCGGGGCTGCTCCTACCCAGGCGTGCCCGCGGCCGCGGAGATCGGTCCCGGGACCAGGCTGAGCTCGGCACGGCGGGCCTGGGGAGAGAAGCCGAGAGCCGCTCCCGGAGCTGGGCGGCGGCGGCGGCCCTGGAGGACCTGAGCGTGCGACTCGCCTCCCGCTGCAGCCGGGCCCCGGGGGCACCTTTCCCGTCCCTCCGGTGAGTATAGAAATGGATGGCGCGCGGCGGAAGGGCGGGTTTGGTATTGCGGGAGCTCCGCGCCTGGTTTCTTCCTGGTTCGCCTGCCGAGGCTGCGATCGTCGGATCGGACTTTCGGCGTCTCTGCTCGGGCCTGTGCTTCCCCCTCCCCCGCCCGAGGAGCGACGTTCGTGCAGCCTCAGCCTCTTTGGGGGCTGCTGGCCCCGGGCCGTTGGCGCATTCCCTAGGGTCGAAGCTGGCGCGGCCCCCCCTTCCTCCGCCCCCCATTAGCTGCTCCTTAGGACCCTTTAACTGCCTTGCTGACACGCAGAGTACCTAAATATCGTAGTGGCTTTTTTCCCCCCCAGTGCAAAATTCCAGTACATTTTTATGGTGAGCGGGAAAGTGTAAAATGTTCTGATACTTAGTGATGGAAGAGAAAGCTCCGTTGCTATTTATTTATTTTGGATTAATCGATACGAAACATAAATTAATTGCCGGGTATCTGGATATCCTGGAAGCTTTTCTCCCTGATTGCAGTTAGGCATTATTTGGTATTCACAACTTCCCAAATATAATAGCTTGGAATCTGGGCTGGAAAAGGATTGAATTAAATTCCTTTTCCTAATCTAGCAAATTGCATCAAGGCAGGATACTTGGCATCAGATACAAAGCACTGATATGGGTAATTAGATGACCAGGGGTAGTCAACCTTGGCTCTTTTATGACTCGTGGACTTCAACTCCCAGAATTCCTGAGCCAGCTAAACTGGCTCAGGAATTCTGGGAATTGAAGTCCACGAATTATAAAAGAGCCAAGGTTGACTACCCCTGGATTAAATTGTAAGGACAAGGAAGTGGGTGCCTGTGCCTTCAGGTCAGAGGTGACCCTTTAATGCAGGTACACTATCCAGCCATCCTGTGTAGGAATGTTGTAAATTACTAACAAGGCAGTGATGTAATATTTGGAGGAAAATGTTATTCCAGTTTAATTTTGTATTTTCTTTTACAAGCATTTTGTTTTTTTGGAACATTTTCATTTTCATTTCACTTTTCATGGATAAACAGTTCCAAAGAGGGACATTTTTTTTTCTTCATCCCACTGGAAGGTTCTTTTTGTGTCCTTCATCATCATTGGACATTTTATTTCACTGTTTGCTTTTCTTTCTCTGCCTTCCTATACATCCTATCATTTAGCTAATCTTTTCTTTCTTTAGCCACCTATTTGGCTCCTCTTCCATCCACTCTCATTTTTCTAGAGTCAGAGAAAACAGGATGGGAAGGCCCTGTCTTCTATTTGATATTAGGGAAGAAATTCATGATAAAGGTGGAATTTGCAGCATAGTGGGCTGGCTTTTCCAGGTAGGAAAATGTCAGCAAGGTTTTTGTGTTCCCAAAGAGATAAGTAAAAGAGCTGCAGAGTGCTCTCAATAGATAGCAAATAACAAAAGAGTTGCAGTTTACTTACCCATTATATAGAATTGCTGTAAGCATTATGCCTTCTGTGCTAACTACCCTCTCCCCTTCTTTGTGATTTTCTTGTTAATAATGTTCCTGTGTTGTCACTGCTTCAGCCATAGGTCTTCTTCTTCCATTAATCCAGAGGATATATTTCCCCATCCATCCATGTGTCTAGGGCTTTTATGAATGAGTTTGCTGCTTCTGGATGAGGCCATCTCTACTGGTTTTTAGTTATGCTGTTATAATGGAATGAAAGTTGTGGATGTAGAAGTGTTACTTAAACTGGGCTAGGCCTTGCCTGGAGGAGCTAGAGAAAGTGATTTGAAGCTTGCAAGTTCCATAGCTTTGGTTTGGGCGTGCCTGATAGTTTAGCCACACCTTTTCTGGCATGTTAAGGAGGACATGCAGATTTTATTTTACTGATTGAAAACAAGAGCATGAAGGCTTGAAGAAAGCATCTTCCTGGGACACATATTTTCCGTGTGTTGCTTTCTTTGCATATCTTTTGCCTATTGTTATAAATTGAGTGCTTTCTTGGGAAACATTCTGACTTTCTGGAAAACTGGTGACCTTTTTTTGTTATTGTTCTGTGTTTTTTTCCCCACAGGACAGTTTTACTGAGTATACAGCACTGTAGGCTCCAGATCCACGAATGCACAGAATGCTGTCTTAATCCCTTTGAAAAATATCTTGTTACTAACTAGGATTGAGAACTTCTCTCTCTGTTTAGACTGGCAAAGAGAGTAATGGAATAATGCTGCTTTTTGCCAGTCTGCTTGTTCATTTCTTTAGTTTGCACAATGTGATTGTGCAGGCTAGTAATCTTTTTGACTAAAGCTTGACCAAACCTCACGTACACCTGATCTGTTTTATTCAGAAGAAGGTGGATACTTCATGTCTGCCATTTCTCAAAAGGTCTTCCTTCTTCCACCTCTCTGAAACCTGTGAAAGAAATTACGCAGCAGAAAAAAAATCCTAAATTCACTTTAGTAATCAAGCATGAAATGGAGCTAAAGCTGATTTTTTGCATTTCCCTCTAGAAGGCCCTTTTCTTTTTCCCCTAGTCCCTGCCCTTAATTATTTTGGAGTTGATTGCAGATGAAATTGAGAGGAAAGAGAGAGAGAGGAAAAACAGCAAGCAAGAGCCACATTATGTTTCTTTTTTCTTTTAATGAAGGGCCTGCGGAGGTGTACTTGAAAACACAGGGTCTCCTATGCCCTCAAGGTGGGTGAGAACACTCACTTGGCTGGTTCCAGGGCCATATGCAACTGATGGTGGCCAATGAAATGGGGCCTGGCTCGTTCTGTTGCTTGTCTTGGCAGCTTGCTCCATGGCTTGTATTACCAGCCCTGGAACGCAAGGACTGCCAAACTCACTCGCTGTATGTGTATGTGCATGTGTGTGCGCGCACGCGCATATGTGGGGCTTGGGGAGCGGAGCAGAGACAAATGGTTCACTGAGTCAGGCTAGGAATTTTTCAGCTTATTTCTTGCTTGCATGGAAGCAATCTACAGGCTCTTGCCAGAGTTCTCAGCTGGGAATCGGTAAACTTGTGGGGGTGTTCGGGAGACCAGTTGTTAGGATGTCAAATTCTTTTGTGCAGTTCCTAACAGTTTAAAATGCCAATTTGTGTGGGTGGGTCAGCAGGACGTAGGACTTGCAGTCAAAATCCATCTTCCTTGCAAGGAGCAGCAGATTGCTGGCTGTCTTGAGATTACATGGCTTGTTTTGGAGGATTTAAGAGACAAATGCGGCTGTTTGCTCTGTAACCTCTGGCCATTATGCAGTAAATGCCATGGGAATATTGCATCCCTGTCACGAATTCTAGTGACTTTCTCATTGAAATATGATCTTTATTTCTATAGTTATTGTTCTAGAAACATAGAGATCAATACCAAAGAGATTGTTGCCGAAGTGAAAGAATGGGCAACATTATAACTGGGGTTAAAATGTGGTGATCTGCCTAATAGATCTAGGTACAATTCATATAAATATCCAGTTCTGGAACATGTTTCACACAACATGCTAAGCTGCAAAAAAAAAGCAAACCACTATGTCTTCGGTTTTATGAAGAAGGCCTAGGTAGAGACAGGAATATGTTCTTAGGGCTCTCTTGCTTAAAATAATTTAATTGGGTCACACTTCCCCAATTTGGGCAGGCTAAACTACACCATCTCAATATCACCAATCAGCACTATTAAGTTGCAGCAGATTGAACTAGGCCTAGGTCAGGGGTAGGCAACCTCGGCTCTTTTATGACTCGTGGACTTCAACTCCCAGAATTCCTGAGTCAGCTATGCTGACTCAGGAATTCTGGGAGTTGAAGTCCACGAGTCATAAAAGAGCCGAGGTTGCCTACCCCTGACCTAGGTTAACTTAATGAAAAAATCTGGAATCTTGAGCTCTGTCCTGATAGGCTTTAGCATCTGAATATGAAAAAATATATATCAGAAAAAAATCACTTGTTTAATACACAAATGTAATATTAAAAGAAAAATATTTTTCTATCCTCATAATTTTCAGAATAATTCCACACTCTGCTTCCAGTCAGTTTGAATATTTGCATAGCTGTCCTTTAAAAAATAACGCACATTAGAAAAAGATAAAAGTATTTGCTTTCAGATATGCCTTTTTTATTCAAACACATATGGAGATTAAAGACATAATGAATGGAGATTAAAACATTATTCTCCAAAGCACCTGAAAGTAGAACAAGAAGCAATGAATGGAAACTAATCATGAAGAGAACCAACCTAGAATTAAGGAGAAATTTCCCGACAGAACAATTAATCAATAGAACTACTTGCCTCCAGAAATTATGGGTGCTCCACACTGGAGGCTTTCAAAAAGAGACTGCACAACCATTTGTCTGAAATCGTATAGAGTCTCTCACTTGAGCAGGGGGTTGGTCTAGAAGACCTCCAAGGTCCCTTCCATTTTTTAATGTGCTTCAAATGTATGCCAGCTCCTTTACGTCACTTGGGCAGCAGGAGCAATTTTCTACCTAGGCAAGATATTTGTGGTTTGGCAGGTTTAATTGCTTCACTTTGAGAACCTCAATAAAAAGCAAGGGACACATAAAATAATATAGAAGATGATATCTGGGTGCACAAACTTGAGTCTAAGTAACTGCACTAGAAAAGCTGAAGCTTTAGGCTACCTCTTGTGACTTGATATGCTCCATCTGTGTTGAACTATAACTTGATTTATACCCCTGTCCATGTGACCTTAGACCAGCAATTATAGGAGGCGTGTTTAACATATCTAGAAGGCACTGAATTGGAAAAGATAGATTTAGATTAATGATAGTAATTGATTTGATTTAAAATAAGGCATTTTGGCTTCCTTTAGTCCCTCCAGTTGTTACAAATTACAGTTGCAGTGGCCTCTTGTGATTAAGAATGCTGAATGGGGTTAGAGCTGCTCTGGAAGATGGCCTGTCCCTGCTCTAAGGCAAAGGGTTAGGGAAGAAGAACTGATCATTATAAAATACAGTATACACTTTGCATTGAAATGCTCCTTTATCAAACTTAGTATCTCCCCTTAAGATGGCAGGTGATATGAAAGAGATGTTTCAAATGCTACAGAGCTACTGGTCTAGTGGAAAAGTAGTGGAAGATCAGGTGTTATATAATGGTTGAGAAGTTGGGCTGGCAGGGAGGAGACCCAGATTTTAAACTACTTTCAGCCATGGAAATCCACTGGATGATCTTGGTTGAATCGCTTAATATCTCAACCAACCCCCCCCCTTCCCTAGAATTGTGGAGGTAGGAGAAATATGTTTTGTATTGCACTTAAATAGAAATGCATACTAAAAGGAAATACCTAATACTTAGTCGCCTCTGATATAATATAAGACGGCTGTGTATTATCAGGAATATTGTGCATATTTATTTTAGGTACAATGTATATTTGAAATCATACTTAATACCAGTGCTTTTTTTCTTAAAAAAAAAAAAAGGTGCCGGAACTCACACACATACAACCCGCCTTGCCTACCCTACAAGGTTCCATCCAAAAAAGGTGCCGGAACTCCGTTCTGGGCGTTCTATGAGGAAAAAAAGCCCTGCTTAATACTACCCATAATTCTTTCTTTCTAGCTTAGCATATTGCATAAATGCAGCTGTTAAGGTTTGTAAGCAAAGTTAGTTCTAGTTTATTTACTAAATAATGGTTTAGAGAGTTGTGTGAAGCCAATGTGTTCTTGACCTTGCAAAAGCCAAATGTTCTTTTCCCTAGATAAATATTCAAGGGTATTATTAATGTGATAATACATAGCCCTCCCTTCTCTTTCTCAACTGTCATTCAGGCTTATAGCATCAGTGTCATTTTTGATCACATGAATTCTGAAAAAGTAAAGCTTTCTGTCTAGCAGTGATCCATTTTTAAATGTTATTTATTTTATTTAACACAACTGCTTATGATTACCCTTCAGTCAAATGAACATTTATAACTACCTGTCAGACAAATGATTTCCAAAGGTTACCAAATCTGTCAGAAACAACAAAACCTGCACATACACACCTTACTCCTTGCACATAACACACGAATACAAAGCAATGCCATTTCCCCCACACACACACACACACCTCCTTCACATTTTGCATTTTAAGAGCAGCAGCTGAGTGATAGTTCTGGCAGGATGGGCAGAAACAAGCTCTCTGTAGCTTTTCCTCCCTCTACAATACATGAGAGCTTTCTCTTCCCACAGGTTTTCAGAGAGGAGAGAGAGAAGTGCATTTTCAGTGGTCCTTTGTCCCCAACTTGGCCAATAGTAGAGGGGAAGAGTGCTTCCATCATGCTGTCCAGTCCAGGACTATTGGTGGGTAGGGAAGGAACAAAAATACCGTAGTATAGGATTCTGGTTTGCTTTTTTTTTTTTCTTTCTTCCAGTTAACTGTTCTAGTCTTTTAGGGGGTGATTTTTTAAAGATAGGCCTTTCATTTTTTTTTTTACTCAAATAAAGTGATCGATCTCTGTGTAATTCAATACTCTTTTCTTATCGCTTAGTCTTTCCAAAATCATTGTGCTGAACAATATGAATTTTTCAACAGAAAAAAAAAATCAAAGTGATCCTTTAATGAAGTTTTTCCCCCCTAACTTTCAATAATTGGCTGCACCTAGCACAACCCAAACCAAGATATGGGAAAGGATTTTAAATAGTAATACTTTCCAAAGGAACATTTTTGTAGGCGGTACAAAAGTTGATCAATGCTTTTGAGATTTCATCTGGGGAGACTACATAATTCCTAGTCTTAAATAATCTGTGCAATTTGTTAACTTCCTTTTGTAATTCCGCCTTCCTCCTTGAGTTTATAAATACATTGAACAGACCCCTTGCTGAATTAGCTAATCATTGCTTCTTGTTTGTTAAAGCATTCATCCACAGAGTTGGTTTGGTTCCTCTTAGCATAGCAATTATTAATTGCTCCTTTTTTGTGTGACCAACCTCCTTTCAATTTAGCACATGCTTATAGACACAAAAAAGATACAGTGTTACAATGTTCAATTATCTAGCTATGCTTAATTCCCCCCCCCCCACAGCCTTTTGTATTTTATTTTCTTTGTTTAACTGTTTGAAAGCTGATTGGTTATGATCTGTGATGGGATTTCTTAATAATAGTTTATATTCATTAAGATATCTTTCTCCAAAGGTTTTTGTGAAATGTCCTAGACTGAAATCTTTTAAATACATGGCAGGAAAGTCTGGTTTAAAACTTAATGTATGTTTTTTATTTATCAATTTCCATAGCTGGGTATGTGGGGTGGGGGAGGGAGGGAGAGAAAGAGAGAGAAAGAGACAAAGAGAGATGGAAAGAAAGGCAGGGGGGGAGGGTTTCACAGAAAATAGCCAATTATAATGCTTCTTCCTAATACTCTTTGTATTCTCCCTGCTTAGCTTTCTATGGCAAATGATGGTTAGCTTCTCCTTCTTTTCTCTAGGGTGTGGAATTGTGTATCTTGCTATGATGCCAGGGCAGATTCCAGACCCATCCTTAACAGCTGGCGCTCTGCCTGGCCTTGGCCCTTTGGCAGGGTTACCTGGTACTACCTTGACAGCAGAGGAGCTGAAGTATGCTGACATTCGCAGCATTGGGGCCATGATCTCACCACTACATTTCCTGGAGGTAAAACTGGGCAAGAGGCCTCAGCCAATGAAAAGTGAGGTAGGTTCTAAAATAAAATTGGGTCAAAGTGTCACCCGTATCTGTCAACCAGGGTTCAAAAACAATAACGATTCATTCCTTTTGTTCATAAACCTACAGGCTTTCTCTGCTTATGCGCGTGCATGCTTTGAAAAATATTTGGAAAGGTGATTCGGGCAAGGTCTGTACCTTTTCTTCTGTTCTTGAAAGCAGCCCAATTATTTCTAGTCTTCCATGTGAGCCTGAAAAAATGTACCACTGCTTTAAGTGACGTATTCCTTAAAGGTAATGAGCTCATGGGGATTTCTGGGTTTTATTAGGATTTTTTTTTAGAATTCTAAATTAGGCAAGATAAAAATTTTGAAAATGAGGAATAGTATTAGTCACCCAGGATCTTAAGAAGTACTAAGGATAGTTTGAAAAATAAATTTAGTCATGTTGTTAAGCGCTGTTCAGTTCAAGGCATTTTACTAGTCTCCTCATGGGTATGGTAAGGAAAGAAAGGTTTGAACTAAATTCCCATCTTCTCTGAGCATAACTCATGCTAATATGGATACCAGGAAAGAGAAGGCTGGCTTAGAGTAAAGGAGAATAATGGAACTGCATAATGAAAAAGTAATTAACACATTTGGAGGGTACTTGCTTGTGAAGGCTTGTGAAGGCTCAACTGATAATACTGGCAGGGTAATAACTGGGAGAAAGTAGCACAATGTAGTATTTAGCATTTTCACATTGTTGGAAGGATAATAACGTAAGCACTTCATAACTTCAAAATAACTACCCAAAATAATAGAAACAGTGGTTCTGTGGAACAGTGGCATCTCTTAGATCAGGGCTTTTCAACTGGTGGTACACGTACCACTTGTGGTACATTAATGAGTGGCAGGTGGTACGCAGTCCTGCCTAGCCAAGTGTAGTGGGGGAGGGAAAGAGCCAGCACAGGCAAGGACTTAACAATGAGAGAGTCCTCTGGACTGCAAAGGCCCCAGGCTCACTTCTGGCTCACCCTCCCCCATGAGAAAGGAGGAGGGGGGGTGGAGACAGGAGAGCCTATAAAAGGAGGAGTTTTGGGCAGGAGAGGGAGAGAGAAAAAAAGCAGCAGCCTTGGGAGGAGGTAGAGTCAGCTGCACCGAAGAGGGGGAGGGGGAGGGGGGGGAGAGGAGATCAAGCAGGCTGGCCATGAGCCGATCTACAACTGCTGTGGCAACCACCTGTGCTGGCAGCAGCAAACAGGCAAGAAATGCAGCGGGGGAGGGGTCACCCTCCAAGAGGAGTGAAAAAAGGCAGCAATGGCTGGAGGTGAGGCACGGAGGAGGGAAGGAGATGGAAGGATTCTTATGTGCTTTTGTGACTTTGAAGTTCTGGGATTTGTACAATGAGGGCTTTGTGTTCTTAAGGAGTGTTTGGCAATTTCTATTTGGCTGATGGCTGATGACTCTGTTAGCTTCTATTGTTATGCTGTTGTTAGCTGTAAGTTTTGCTGCAAGGGATTTTGAAGTATTTTTCTCCTGAATGGATTTTGCCTGTAGCATTCCTTTATTTATGAATAAATAAAGGAGGTTGTACTTACATTTCATTTGGGGAGGTTGTACTTACATTTCTTTTCTTCCTTAAGTGCCAGCTGAGCTCCTTACTTTCCTTTCTAGCCAGGAGCTAATTCTTAAAGGGGAATGTGCCTTTTTAAGCTAGTTCACTCAGCAGTTTGTCTTTTCTGTCTCTGGAGGCCTTTCCTTGTTTGATGATCAATATATGGAAGAGGGAAAATATGGGGGGGGGTTTCAAATTCTTCCTTCAGAAGGAGATGGGAATGAGAAAAAGGGAGGCAGGAAAGGGAGGGAGGAAAGGAAGTCCCGCCTTAGCACTTGGCCACCAGCAGCTCTGCCATTGACTTTGCTTGTCAAAAGGTTGCAGAAGGGGATCACATGACCCTGGAACACTGTGACCATTATAAATATGAATCAGTTGCCAAGCATCCAAATATAAATCACATGATACTGGGCATGCTGCAATGGTCATAAGGGTGAAAAATGGTCATAAGTCATTTCAGTGCAATTGCAACTTTAAACAGGTTTTTTTTTTTTGGTCATCAAGTTTTTGACACCTTGCTAGGTGGTACTTGAATATTGCCATATCCTAAAAGTGGTACAATCGGTAAAAAAGTTGAAAAGCCCTGTCTTAGATCCATAAAGCCATCATTCTTCTGGCCTTTCACAAGGTACTAAAGACTTGGCTTTTCCATGGACACCAGTCCAGAACATTAGGGAAGCCTGTTTTTAGGGTATATGTGGATGCAAACGCATGAGAGAGAGCGTGAACCTTGGATATGATGGGCTTTTAAATTTGTTTTGTTAATTGTTGCTATTAACTGGATGTTGGCTACTCTGAATCACACATCAAGTGGCAGCCATGTAAACTGAATGAATGAATAAACCTACGTATAAATACTTACTGTATTAAAGAACTGACTACTTGGTTAGTTGGTACAAAGCTCATACAAAGCGGCCTGGAAGGCATCTTTTTTTCTCACACAACCAGGATTATAATGAAAAAAAGTAAAGTTGATCCTCCTTTCTGGAACTGAGAAATGGGTTATGTTTATATAGTTATACTTTTTTATATTTGTAAGAATACATTTACTCCATTAACCTCAGAAAAGCTAACGTCTGTGTGAGTCTTGTAAAAAGAGAATGTGGTTTTAAAATAATGTTGACATTTGAGAAAACGGTGATCTTCTTCACATTTCTAAAATATTTACTTGGTAATATCCATAGTGTGACTTGTTTCTACATAAACAAGTCAGATTGATTTGGGCAGAAAGGTCTAATGTAGTAATTTATAGAGGTTATTGTTACAAGGAAGTGAATATTCAGTGCTAAATGTTGGAATATTTAGTAATGCAGATTCGAAGGAAGAACAAATGGTAACAATGGAGAGTCTAGCCATAGGAGGTGTGACTACAGAATGCAGCGTAAGCTTTGCCTTGAGGAGTGAAGTTGCTGGCCACTACACTCTATGCATTGAATTCAAGATGGGATTATACCGTCTAAACAGGGTTGATTTCAGCATTGCATTCCAGGAACATTTTAACAGGAGTGCTGCAGATACTGGCTGAAGGTCACCCAAATAATTTAAATCTTTCAGGATCCTTTACAATGAGATTCCCAGGAGAAAAATTTTAGATGGCTTCTTTGCTGAAGCTTTATTCAGTAGTGATATAAAATGTCATCCAGGCCTCACTGGTGATAAATGGTCCACTGGCATAATGATATGCTGTCCTGAATCTCCTTGTGCTTATGCATGGGCAGGGAGAAGAATATTCTGAAGGTGCTAATTGACTGATGAATAATTAGTGGCATGCATTCCCACTCTCCCTCTTAAGATGTAGGCATCTATTCCACATCATCAGGACATGCGAATCTGTTTGTGGGCTTGTTAAAAAGCCCGCAGCCAGAAAAGCAGAATATAGCTTTGAGTGTTTCAACCCATGTCTCTATGGCAGCTTAAGGATTAAATGTTTTGTGGAAGAAAGCATCATGCGCTGGGGTGTGTGAGATGCGGTTAGCATCACATGATTCCTTGTCTTTGTCCAGTTGTCTTATTGCACTTGCGTTTTTCTCTTTTAGCTAGATGAGGAAGAGGAAAGGAGAAAAAGACGCAGAGAGAAGAACAAAGTAGCAGCTGCTCGATGTCGGAACAAGAAGAAGGAGAGAACTGAATTCCTGCAGCGGGTGAGTGTGACCTCTTGTTCCTTCTACTGTTGTAAAGTGAATAAAACATCTGAAGAAAATCCTGCTTTTCTGGAAGCTCCTGTGTTATTCTTCTCCATCTGTGCTTCACAATGTAGAGCAATCTAGCTGTGAATAGAGAAGTGTCTGTTTGTTTTGGATGTTGGATGATGCAGTGGCTTCTTCCTACAGTATAATTGAAAAATTGAAAACTTCACCTCCACATCTCTCTGATTTTGCATAGGAATCTGAACGCCTGGAACTCATGAATGCTGAGCTGAAGGCACAGATAGAAGAGCTAAAGCAGGAGAGGCAGCAGCTGATCTTGATGCTGAATCGCCACCGTCCCACCTGCATTGTTCGGACAGATAGTGTGAAAACACCAGAGAATGAGGCCAATCCACTGCTGGAACAGCTTGAGAAGAAATGAAAGAATGCATGGTGGGCAAGGAGTTGCACAAACAGGGTCTCTGAGAGTCTCTCATCTAATTACTGTATGACGAACTGTGCACTGTTAAGATTAGTGCAGTCGGGACTAATGAGCTTCCTTAAGGATTGCACATTCCAGATAAAGGAAGAGAAGAAGGATCTGTGGAAGACTGAAGTGGGAAGCTTCCCTTGCCACTAAGAAGTCAACTTGAGTGGATGTGGAGCCATTCTGAAGGCTTTCCTGGTTGTCCCTGCAGTACTTCAACTTGCGGAATATCTTTAAGCAACCCATTACAGGCCTGCATTCCAAGCCCGGAACATTTTGGGACACTGGGAGATAGCATTATGGTTCTCGCTACTCCTCTTCTCACAGCGATTGGTTGAGAGTTAGTAGGGACCAGATGGAAGCCATCAACAGGCAAAACTGGGCAGACATTAGTTCTTGTATCCTCCCCATTTAGGACCTGCCGTGCTCTCTCTCTCTCTCTCCCTCTCTGTCTCTCTGTCTCTCTCTCTTTCTGTTTCTCTCCAGAACTAAAACAGAAACCAAGAATGGCAAACACTTGACACAAGTCCTGCCTCATTGCTGGGCCTGTCTGTGGCACTGTGGCGCAGGCGCCCCCACAAGCACACCCTCAGTATAATGTTTACAGCCCAGCTGTCCAGAGGCCATGCTTTTAAAATGCACATTTTTACAGTTTTTAAATATTTTTTTATAAAAGTTTTATACAGTCTCTATACGGATTTATATAATCACTTGATGTGATCCAATAGAAATGTATGTTATTATGGTCTTTGTTACAAATATATATGCCGCAGTTATCTCCATTGTGTTATTTGTTTGGTGGTGTCCGGGTCTTTTCCCTCGGCATGCTGGGAAAGGGTCCTGTGCCTTTAGTCTGGCTCCACTGCCATGTCCATCCATGTACGTCCTTCATAATATTCAGTCCTGTATCAGTAAATGTTAACTTTTACTTACCCTCCTATCTCCTGTGCTTCATTTTGTGTTCTGATGTGCTGATTATGTTTTTGACCTACTTTTTCAGAATTATTGAAAAAAAATGTTTTAAAATACTTTAGTAGCCAAAATTCAGGCCACCACATCTTTAATTTCACCAGTCTCATCCCTGATACCTTGCATGTTTGTGTCTAAATTTTATATGATCACCTGTCAGAATATATATATTAAAAAAAATCAGAATTTAATTTGAAAACTATATTTAATTTGAATAATTGGCTGTTGGTGATATCTCACAACTCGGGTTAAGATAATTATGAAGTGTCAGGATAAATATTTTGCACAAAATTGCATGCAAATGTTTAGGCACTCTGGTCAAATTGCATGTTTCAGTGAATCAGAGAATAGAAGGATTTAAACAAGGTATCGTTTTGAAAATTTGAACGCATATGTCATATTGAGTAATAGATTCAGAATATGGAACCAGTAAATATGGCTGATGCAAAAACTTTCCAACTGATTCATTAATATATATATTTTTAGCTGTATAGACATTTGTAAGGTCTTCAAAAGGTGATGAACTCAATAGACCTACCGTTGGCCAATTGAAAACAATTCCATAGGTAAACAAATACTCTGACCTTTGTAATCTTTTAGATTGTGATACCGTAGTTCTATCTATGTTCAACAATGTGGACTCCTCTAAGCAGCTGTCTAAGCATTTGAAAATGAAAATAGTTCAGTCTGACAAAACCAGGGAAGACTAAAACCCATCTGTCTGCTATCTACCCCACAGACCATTACACATATGTTCGTGTGCGTACATATCTGTCAGTTCAACCACACACGTATGTACAGTTTAATTTATTGCAGATCATGTTCTGTTTTTAAACTCATCTCACTCCTTGCATTTCTAAGGATAACACTCCTGCACTCAAAGTGGTGCCTATACTATCCAAGTCAGTATCAGTTCTCTTTCAAGTATACAAGGCTATTAATTTTTCTGGAATTAATAATCTAGAGAATGTGTCATATAAACCCACGGTTTCACATAATAGGACTATTTGGAGGTTCTTTCATGGCTAGAAAGTCTGTGACTATTCAGATATTATCTTACTGCAAATCCAGTCATTTGTTAGACTGATTGAAAATTGAAGGCCAACCAGTTCCGCATCTTTATCCTAACAAAACAACAATAATGGAAATTCAACTCTTGGCATCAACTGCTTTAATTCCTGGGGTGAAGAGAAACACCTTTGATGATAAATGAGATGCGTTAATATGAATAAAATTCTATGCCAGCCTTCTCCAAAGTGATGCCTTTTGGACAGGTTAGACTTTAATATTTATAATTCCTATTATGAGTCAGGATTATGGAAGTTGAAGTACTATGCATTCAGGGAGCAATGATTTGAGGAAATCTACTCTATACTGCCTCTCCTGCCAAGTCTTTAGCCCCTTAACTATAGTAGAAATACAGTATGTGTAAAACCTAAATCTTTCCTTATGTCTGTCTAAACATTGTACAGTGCATGTCATTGCAATAAGAAATTATCCTTAATTCCAGTTGAAGTGCAATTTAAGTGAGTTGAATAGGAATTCTTGTCCATTAGAAAACCCAACAGTGACAACATGACTTTGACTCTACTCTGCCAAGAAGAACTGGGCTAGGACTATGGCAGTGTTCCCATAACTGTTTTCCTACTTGACCTGCTTGAATTGCTACAGAGCAGGCATCGCTAATATGCAAGCCATTGGGATTGTATCTTCTTGTTAGCAGTACCACTTGGTTCCCAAATTCCTTTTGGCAACTCCAAAACAGAAGGAATGAGAATGTATTAAAAGTAGAAAGCAAGATGACAAATTGGACTTTATTGCAAACAAATATTATTCCCTCTAATCTATGTTCTCTTAGCAATTATGATAAATGAGAGAGATAGAGTTCTCATGCCATGTTCATTCATTCATTCATCCATTCATTCATTTATATTTCATATTTCTAGACCATCTCCCTCAATGTTATATTGTGCTGAATTTCTCCTGAACTATTTGCCAGTTTTCTAATGTTTCCTTTTTTAAATCTGATTCATAAACTGTTGTCTTAAGTTTTATTGAAGAAATATATACTTTATTGCAATAGAGTGTATGAACAGAAATGCATATTTCATAACCTCTGATTATAAACTTTATCACAGCAATGAACAGTAAAAATATATTAAGGAAGCAACGTGTTATAAAAATTGGCCAGAGAAAGACAGCAAAATGAGTCTAATAAATGTCAACTATAGCTTTCACAGGTCTTTTTAAATGATACAATTTGTTTGCAGGAAGCTAGCAAGGAAAAGTTGGTAATTTCAATCTTCCCTGGAAGAGAGTTGTATATCATTGGGGCTGATACAGAAAGAAATTCCTGCTTTTGACAGAAAGTAAAAATCCAGTGAAAATGGATTGCCCAAAGTCACTAAGTACTTGGTGCAAATGTTAGAGTTTATGGCCACCATGTGGTTGTCAGTAGGAATTGCTTTATGACAAGAATATACATTGGGCTAAGTTCTTTCTGCTATCAATGGGTCTCACTTAAAACTAAGCCAAAATAAAACCACATCATGGCTAAGCATGATATATGGTTTAAGATATAGTTATGAGGCACCCAGACCTAAAACTGCAATTTGAATCCAGTCTTAGAACAGATTTATTAAAATAATTGGACTGAGATCATCATGTAAAGGGAAGAAGGAATGGCCTTGAGGACTAGAGAAATAAGTGCTATCAAAGCAATGGTCAGATAAATGGGCTTGAGTCCAGGCCAAGAAAATAACTTGAGAAAACCTCTCAAATAAGCTCCTCCCTAATTTGTATGAGTATACAGGAAAAAAAAAACGAGAGGAGGATTTGCAAGATTGATGTCGGCCCTATAAAGTAAACCAGAAGAAACCAATGGCATGTAGGTCAGGACAACAGTAACAAAATCTTGCAAGCCCGACTGTGCCTCCCTCTCCTTTAGTTTATCTTCACAGGAACTAGGGATGTTTTATCAAATTATTTGTTTGGATTCAAGCTCCATTTAATTGACTATTGCCTTGGTAGCAGCTCCTTCTGCCCTTCAAAGCCATTCCCTATGCCTTCTATATATCATAAACTTTCATTGTTGTTATTTTAATAAAATGGGTTTACTCTAGATAGAACCTCACAAAGTGTACCACACAAGCTTTGTATGGCAAGAACCCCAGAATTGGTTTCACTGCCAGTGCTCTTATTTAAGAGTTATGGAAAAGAGCTTTGTCCAGACATCAAGAAGTACAAAGTGCGGTGTATAGTAGACAGATATACCAGTGCCTTATCATGACAAACATGCTGTGTTTACTACAATAGGTTTAACTAGAATAGCTGCAGAGCTAACAGGTAGATTTACTCACCATGATATATTTAGTTAATTTCGGTTTGCTCTTTTGTGGAATAGGAAGTTGTTGATTTAAACACCAGCTTATGAATCAAAGGATTATCCAAACCCAGAGTATGTTGTATGAACATGGCAGTACAATAGCTTCATACAGTACCTTTGGGGTCCTGCCAACTTGTTGCCAGTGTCAAATAATTGTTGAAACCATTCATCTATCTTTCCATTTCCCCCCAAAAAACTTTTAAAGCAATTTGATCATCTGTTAGGGTTAATTTATTTTACATTGCTGCTCTGAGCTGGGAGCTTAGATGGCCTAAATGATTCCTTCCATCTCTCAGATCCCATGATTTTATGGTAAGTAGACCTTTACAGATTTCAACTTGCAACTTAAATAATTCTGTTCCAGGGAAACGAGAGGAGGATAGAGAATTAGGTATGTTGGCCACTTTGAGTTATTTATAAAAATAAAAAGGAGGGTTATAAATAAATAAACAATGAAAACAAGTTAATAAAAATATTCAGTCTGTGAATATACTTCTCTATCCAAACTAGACATACATAGAAGTGTAGGTAGGATGGGGTTGACATGTTCTATTCCCCTCAAATGGGAACAAGCACATTAAAAAAAGGCAAACCAAATGCACATGGCTGACAATGCATATCATTTCCCCCAATTACTGCATCTCTTGTACAAGATTTTTTATTTTAAAAAAACTGCTGTATTTCTGCTTGTCATAAAGATGGCACTATTCTTTTGGATCAGCAACTGCAACTGAAAATAGCTGAGACCCCAAATGCTGGTACAGTAGTGAATAGCTTTGAGAAAGTACAATTTGTTCAGCCAGCTAGTGATGCTGACAACACCTCACCCACCACTAGACTTCCTGGCCAAAGATTTACAAAGCTCTGAACGCTCCTTTTCCTGAGTAAACAGGCTTCCTATAATCATTGGAACTGCACCCCAATCTAGAGTGCCTTTCTTTTATTCAAGTAGAAATGCCTATTTTCCCCCATCAAAGGTTTCGTATTTTTAAGAATTATGGGAAAGCATCTTCTGTGCCTGTATCTCCATTTAAGAAAAGGCTGAAATGGTGGAATTCTTCCTGCCATGCTACTTTTACAAACAAAGCAGTCTGTTGAACTTTCACCCTGCTTTGCGAACTTTCATATGGGCCACCTTAAAAAGGACAGGGATGCTCAAAAATGCTTTCGCTGTTGGAAAACAATCTAATAATTTTGTGATGCAGCACAATAATTTGTCTGGACCTTGCTAACAATTCTTTTCAGTCCTAAATTTCATATTTTGATACTGGATACAATCCTGAAATATAAAACATTCACGCTGTTATAATTCTCTGAATTGCTCCACCATCACTACCAAAACCCTAGTTTGGAACATTGCCATTTTTTTAAACATAGCAATATGAAGACATCCTTACTAGGTCAACCCAAATGCCTATATGGATTAGCATATGTTTTTTCACAACCTAATGTCTCTCTGGGAAGTCCAGAAGCAGGACAAGAATACCAAATTGCTAGACTTCCGGTTCCACCCTGTAGTGCCATGGCCGAGGTGACAAACAAGGAGGGGTGCCCCGATGATCGCAGAATGATGGCGGTCCATCCGTTTGATCTGGGGGAAGCCCTACAACCTGACAGGAGAAAGGCTAGCTGCACATCAGTGTCTAGCCCAAGCTACCAGCAGCTGAAGTCCAAAAGCACGAACCAGAACAACGGTAAACAGCATATTTGAAACTGGGTGAGAATATCAATCTTTTCTCTTCTATTCTGTAACTGATTCCGTGGAAAAGATCCCCAAAGCAAGAAATCCTCCAAAAGTGAGGGAGGAGACTAAATCCCCACCCCTCCATAGATGGAAGCAGTAAAAACTTCTAAGGGGAAAAGAAATATACTGAAATGAAATTAATAACATTATAGTCTGGATAAATCTGAAAATTAAGAAAACCTTTAAGATTTTACACCCTAAAGAGCTTCAATGAAATTATTAAAAAATAATATTTTTTTATTTGAAAAAGTTGGAAAATAAATAACTACTGACATCTAGTGGAGAATCAGAGCACAGAACAACAGTAAATCTGACTCAGAAATTGGCAAGATGCCCAAAAACAAAGAATAATCTGTTCCGTTGAACTTTAATAACCTTCAGTTAAATAGAAAACAGCTAGAAACAAAGAAAGAAAACATACTGGGACAGCTATAAACTTAAAAAGTGCCTGCAGAAAAAGAAAACTTTAACTGTTGACTAAGCTCAAGAATTGTTTGCAGAGAAAGAAAAACTTTGACTCTTGGCTAATCTTCTAGAGGGGAATTTACTAGAAGGCTTCAAGGTGGCTAAACATTCTGCATTGCAACTCTGACTGGTTGATAATTGACCCCTGAATAGAAGAATTATTATAAAATACTGCTTTTACTGATGCCTTGAGAATTGGAAACACATTGGATTACAAAAACCATATATAAAGATAAGAACTATATAAGATTTGGTTGTTTGGATTTTGAGATTGGTTGGTTTGATAAGGCTAATTACAGAGACTACGATACTGGTGAAAGACTATTTGGAGGGGGAAGATGAAATGGATCTTGCATATTTATCTAAAAGGGACAAGAAATCACACCTCATTTACCCTTCTGAAAGATCAAGCCTTGAACATCAGCAGTGTGCAGGAGTAATACTTCAAGACAAGAGAAGTAAATTTTCAGGAGCAAATGTGCACAATGCTACAACAGATTCAAATGACAATAGATCAAACCATGATGAGATCAAAAACAACTTTGATGACATAAATGAGCACATCTTCAATCTAAACTTACAATTAAAAAACTCTCAGAAAATGATAATAAAGAATGAACAAACAAATCAGATAACAGAACACAAACTAGAAGAAAGTGAAGAGAACTACAACTTAACACAAATAGAAAAAAAATCTACAAGATTTTACCACAACAATGAAAATGGAAAAGATATTTTATCCGTCAGGACTTCAAAACAAATTCAAGGATAAGAAAGAAGATTTAACAAAATGGATTATAGAGCTGCCAGGAAAATCATCAGAGTCTGGGAGACAAAAAGCATATATCCTAGTCAACTTGTCCTTCTCACTCCCAACACTTACAAAAATACAGGAACTTCCTGGCAAGCGGAATATACTAACTTGGAAAGCTACTTGGCAAAAGAAGAAGGCTAGAGTTAGACTTAAGAGATTTGATTTGACTTACCAGATGGAGTACTACATGATTAAACATTTGTTTGAATATGGTTAAAAGAATAAATAATTTTGGATATAAAAGGACCCCATAGTAAGAGGGATAAAAGATATAAGTAGTATAGTATTTTTTACAATATATGAAATGTTAAAATACCGGGATGATGTATGTGAATGGAAAGTTTGGACATTTAAAGGTAATTAATTTTAAGAGAATTATGACCGAGAAGAATGATTTGAATACCGAGGGGAAATTAAGCTCACATAAGAATTTTGAAAACAGGACACATAGTGACGTAACAAGATAACTTTTACAAATACAATTGAAGCATAAGTTAATTAGAAAAGATGTTATATATGGATGTCATTGTTATTTGTACAAACACAAAATATGTTTATATCCAACCTTGTATGCATTGAAAATATTATATTTATCTAATGTTGACAAAGGAGAATACCATAGAAAGAAAGGAAGATCAAGGAAACATATTAATTAATATATTGATCATGGAATTATAGAAATTAATTATTATTATTTTTTCAAATATACGAACCCAGACAACCCACTGTTTACTAAGCACCAAAGATTGTTATTGCAAATCAATAAAACATGTTTTTTTAAAAAAAGAACACCAAATTGTTCACGTTATGACAGTAACTTGATTTGACCTGCCTCTTTCCTGATCCTGGATAGAACTGAGAATTATTAAGATTAGCTCCAATATTTTTACAAATAACTCAAGGTTGTAAACATATCCAACCCCATGAGTTAAGTTAGACTGAGAGAAAAATGACTAGTCCAAGGTCACCCAGCTGTTTTTTTTTCTGGGCAAGCTTTGTTTAATTTGTACGTATTTTAATCTTGTGTTTTATATTTTTTTTAATTTTTTAAATTTATTATTATTAGATATCCATTTGTACATGCAAACAAAGAAAAAATTCAAGTTAAAGCCCTTCAGCTTAATACAATCATTTCAAATTTGTAGACCTTCTTCACTCCGTATATCAAAGTCCAACTATAAGCCAACTACATTTTATAAATTTTAAGTTTCACTTCTTTTCAAATCTATCCATTGTACATCACACAAACAAGTCTTCTTTCTAAAGTTAATAATTATGTCTTTGCCCCCTCCCTTCAACGTATACATTCCTAGTCTAGTTAATATACATCTTCCATTAATCACCCTCTCATGTCTTTTGCTCTTGCACTTAGTCCTTAAATCAGTCCATAATTCTTTGCCTTTAATTCCTTGCATAAAATATTAAGTTTCTCTTCATTTCAGACGAATTCTAGGTTTCTTCCTCTGCCAGGTGGCTTTCCATAGCACAGCTTCCCTTCCACGTAATAAGTCTCTCTTTGTTGCTTGCAATGTCCCTTGGTTCCATATAAGCCATGCTCTATGGATTCTGTCAGTTTGCCAAGAGAAATTTTTAGCCTCCTCTCCTAGATATTTTCCCCATGCGTTTATAACAATTCTTTTCAAATCTTCTTGTCTCTCCACCTCTTCCATCTTTTCTTCAACTCCTTCCCAGACTCTCTTCGAATTTCTCCCAGTATCTTCTCTCATTTCCCCACTGTACGTTCCTCCGGTTTGGTCCAAGTCCTCAATAACTGCTTTGCTGTGATTTTCCATCATTTTCTCCATTTCTCCGTTTTGTTCCACTGCATCCAGCGCCTCCATTCTTCCCTCACATGTTTTTGCATGCATATCTATTATCATGTCCATCTTTCTCTTCATTTTTTCAATAATTGTTGAAATGTCATCTTTTAATTCCTTCATCGTCATCTCTGGGGAACTGGCATCCATCCTTAGGTTTATTCTGCAACGTTTTTAAGTTATGTGTCTCTGGTGCCCTCTAGAGGTCTCTTTCGCATTACAGTTTCTCTTCCACCTTTCTCTTCCGGTGCCTATCCCTTTAAATTAAGAGCGGTCGCCATCTTGGGTGCCTTTTGTTTATTGTGAGCCTAATTGATCCGAGGTAAAATATAAGAAATACTTGCTTTTTAAGCTCCTGGGTTCAGTCTGTCAATCTCTGTGCTTCTTTGAGATGTGTTCCTCGGGTGGTGGCTGGTCTCAGCGTCTTAATGCTGCGCCGGGCTGGAGCGATTGTGAGCTTACAGGGAGTCTTCTTTCTCCCCCCCGAGCGTTTTTTCGGGGGGCTTTCAGAAGATCTCAACCCTCACCCACAGCTCTTCGCCCCTTCTCCTACCGAGGAGGGGTTTTTTCGCCGCGAAAAACAGCTGGTTTGCGCTGCTTTGGCGACTTTACAGGTCCTGTGTTGCAGAGCCTCTTAGCAAGGCTATTTCGACCCTGAGGCAGCCACACCCCTTCCTACCCAGCTGTTTTTCATGCCTAAGGCAGGACTAGAACTCATAGTCTCATGCTTTCTTAACTTAGTACCTTAACCACTAGACCAGGGGTATCAAATTGCCGGCCCGCGGTCCAGTTGCATCATGCCAAAACTGCACCCACTCCAGCTCTGGCAATGGGGAAAAAGTCAAGATATGTTGCAACATGTTATGTGATGTTGAGAGTTTGACACCCCTGCACTAGATCAAACTGGCTGTATCCCCTCCCTAGCTTCATAGCATTAGAAAATAAAAAGGATAACTGGCTTTGCTTGTAGATGTGCTTACCAGCTTTAAAAAAGAGACAAAAGAAACTTGAAATGAGATACAGCATCCTACAAAGGGTGTTAGGAAGAATGTTGGCTGGCAATCTTTACAGTCTGTAATTTGGTACATGAGTATTTGTGATTGCCTACTTTCCTCACAGCAGCCACTGGTGTGCTATGTGAATGTACCCACTGCATGTATTTAAATTCCAGATGTGCCAGCTGGCCTTAAATAAGAAAAAAAGTGTTAATTAAAAAAGTGCAAACTTAATAGCTTAATATTGTTTCTATTGATAAGCATCAGTTCTGCAGAATCTGATGTTAATCTTGATTTTTTTTTATTTCTGTTGGCATATGCCAGGATAGAGTTGGAAATGATGGTCTTCCAGATGTTTGTTAAATGAGCTGCCAGACGTTCCATTAGTACAGACAGCGGTGAGAAATGCTGGGAATTGTACTTTAATAACTTATGGATGGTTCCTTGTTGTTCACTGTTGTGCTAGAGTGGTTCTATAGTATGCAAAAGATATGATCAAGAACATTTCTCTCTAGTGAGTTCTTGGGTTACTAGCATTGAAAATATTGTACGATAAATAACATTTTCACATCATGGTAGTTGATTTTTATTCAGAGAAGAAACTTTCTAAAAAAGAATTACTGGTTGAAAAGTTTTGGGAGCAACAACTTCCTGTTGACTGAGATGGTTTGGCTAAGTTCTTCTAGGGAACTTTTTTCGGAAGAGCAAATTACTACACAGTACACTCCCTTGGAATGATTGCAATTGAGACGCAGCCTGTTTAGGACAGAGCATGGACAATCATCTGATGCCATCTGGAGTTCACTTACAGAACTGTCAGGTGGTTGGAAATCAGTTTGCATAATGTTTTTATTATTTGCATATGGTTATTATGCATTTTTTCATATGCCTTTGTCTTAAAGGGAGACTTGCAATGGTACCCGCAAGTTTAGAAATTACACTTTAACCCTGATTCTAACCCTGATTCCTCCAATTACAATCTTTATTTTGAAGCCAACTTTACATTCTGACAAATCATCATGAAACTTTCTGGACAGGATCAAAATGAAGAGATAGCAAAAATCACAAGTAGAGACCAGTGTGATAGAGAGAGATAGAAGAAATGGGTGGGGAAAGAGCTGGAATCCACCCTCAACTGAATCTTCTGGAATCCATTTCTTCTTCAAAAGACTGAACATCAGAAGAGCAGTTTTTCTTTGGAAAAAAAATGGCAATTTGAGTTTTGCTACATTTGCTGTCATGCCGTTATACCAACAATGAGTCAGTGTCTAAGAGAAATAAAAGATGAAGTGAAATATAAAATATTAATCAGAAATAAAAGCTGTGTTTGCACAACACACCAAACCACAAAGTGAGTCATTCATATTTTAGTTTAGTGTGTTATGCAAAAAGTTGGGTGATTAACTGATTGTTGTGAAGGGGCAGGCAATAACATTACAGGATCTTAAAGACTGCAGCTCTGGTATCTTTTGCTGGTCCACATTCCAGCACCTTGTACTCTACTTCAATATGTGGTTCAAGCCTTAGGTACCCTAGGACTCTGCTTGATGCTAGGTCGGTCTGTAATAAGGCCTCCTTAATCTCTACAATATAATATTGGATGTGAATGCCAACCTGACAGGTATTACTGAGATCTGGCTCAATCCTGAGAGGGGAGTGTCCCTCTTTCAGAAGCGTGCCTATCTAGGTTTCTACCTGCAACTGCAGGGGAAGGGCAGTGAAAGACTAAGTATGAAATCATCCTGAAGGCTCTGGTGGCTCTTGGGGACACTGCTCAAGTTCCCTGGCTCTAGGAATCAGTTCGGCCTGCTACTACAATAGCAGCCTCCTGGAAACCTCCCTATTTGATCTATGTGCTTGACTCTACAGATGGATGGGCAGTGGAGTTCCACACCTAGAATAAAAAGGAATAAGGAAATTAAACATGACCTCAGTGGACATATGTGAGCTCTGTTATCAAAGCAACAAAGAGTAAAAACATATTTTAAGTTCGTGACAGGCAGATACCTCCCTAATTTATTGAAGCATTAGAAGGGGGAGGAGGTACAGCACAATCAGACTTGCAAGATTCGGTATTATAGCCAATCTCAATAAAAATAGCTTTCGCCTTCTTGTGAAATTTATTTCTTGCTCTGGTCTATTGGTCATGATTCTGGGGGATTTCAGTTTGCTGTCCTTGGGAATGGAGCCGGAGTCACTTTCATTTCTCTGCTTAGATCTTAGGGAGATCTTAGACAGTTAGGAAGGCTTTAAGGACTTGCACTTTTGCTCGAAGAGCAGGTGGAAGCTGTGGCCAGGAAGTCCTTGGCACAACCATGTACAATAACGTGCCTGTTTCATTTCATTATTTTATTCATTTTATTTTACTATTTTATTTCAAACATTTATATGGCCAGTCAAATCAACTACTCTGACCCTGGATAGTGTACAACAAAAATGAAGAATAAACAAAACAAAACAAAAATCCCATCATATGCCGAATGGTGAACAGATGGAAAACACCAATGGGGGACTCCACTTACCTAGGCCCAAATGCCAGGGGAAACAAGTCAATTTTCCCAAAGGCCAGCAGGGAGCCTGTGGCATGTCAGGAGGGAAGGCTGTTTCAGAGAATAGGGGCAGCCACTAAAAACGTTTATTTCCTAGGCCCCATGAGCTGGCAGTATTTGAATGAGGGGACCTGGAACATGCCAGCTCCCTGGGAATGCATGGAGCAGGCAGATGGTCTTGGGAACAGAAGGTCCAAAAGGTGCCCATCCCTGAGGCTGGGAGGCATTGTTTATCATCATTCATGTCACAGTCACTTCTTGGTTAGATTACTACAATGTGCTTCACATAGGGCTGCCATTGAAGAGCATCTGGAAACTACAGCTGGTCCAAAATGCAGTGGTATGGATTATCATTGGGTAATCATTACCAAAGTATCATCTTAGGATGGAAAGGCAAGAAAGAAATTTAGCAAATCAGAAATTAAACAAGGTAGCCAGGCATCTGAAGATGTGATTTCCAGTGTGGACTTACTTTCATCCTCATTCTTCTGCAAGCTTCTTAATTTTTCAACAAGGAGCTAGGGTGTGCATGTGTGTGCGAGTGTGTATGAGGGCAGAGTAAGGATATTTGTATTTTAGTTGCCATGGATTCTAATGCTAATGGATTCTCAAAACTGAGTCTAGGCAAGATGGGATGATGGCGTTTGTACTGGACGCTTTAGAAACCTCAGCCCCAACTGAGAAATAGCATTTCTCTTTTTAATGAGAACATTTTTTGGTTTTCAGGCTATCAGAGGTTTCACTCTCTGGTTTGATGTCTCAGATGAGGTTTCAGGAACAGATTTTTTTTGCCAGTAACCTTTATCTTATTCTGATAGTTATCAGCCTTCTGCAGAATAAACGTGCTGACCTGTTAATTGTGGCATCTTTGGGGAAATCCTAAACCTCCATGACACTTCACTTTTCAGTACTGAGTTATAGGCACAACTGCAGCAGAGAGAGAGTGTGTGTGTGCGTGTGCGTGTGCGTGTGCGTGTGTGTGTGTCTAAATTTACTGAAAATCAATGCCTGGAAACATGTTAACTTTGAAAATGCCTTTGCATTAATCTAGAAGTCCTAACTGCACTTTTGCTATCATAGAAGATTGCATTGGAGAATTAAGATGAAAACATTACAAGACGCTAAGGAGAATGGAGGTTTTGGATTGCCAGAATGGATATTGTATTATCAAGCTTCGGTGTTAACTTGGGTGAAAGAGTGGATAACACTTAGAAACAAAAGGTTATTGTACTTAGAAGGACATGATCTACAATTGGGGTGGCATGCTTTTTTATGGTATGGGAAAAATAGAATTCATAAATATTTTCAAAATCATATTGTAAGAAATGCTTTACTAACAGTATGGGAAAAAATTAAAGCTAAAATATATACTAAAATCCCAGTGTGGTTGTCAATGATGGAGGCATTTATACATCCGAATCTAGTGGACTTTGAGAAAATATGGACATATAAAGATATTTTAGATACTCATGGAAAATTAAAACCTAAACAAGAATTGGAAAATTTAGGAATTAAGTTATCTTGGTGGGCACATTTACAGATATTAAATAGATATACAAAAGATGTAAAAATGTATGGATTTTATAAAGATCAAAATGTGTTTGATAAGCTTTTGTTGACCTCAGATAAGAAATTGATTAAGAAAATGTATAATTTTTTGTTAATTTTAGATATGGAAAGTGAACAAGCGAAAGAAACAATGACAAGATGGGCAAAATTTTTTGGCTATAACATAGAACTACAAAAATGGCAATTGTTTTTTTTTTAAATTTTTTATTATTAGATATCCGTTTGTACAAGTAAACAAAGAAAAAAATTCAAGTTAAAGCCATTCAACTTAATACAATCATTTTAAATTTGTAGACCTTCTTCACTCCGTATATCCAAGTTTAACTATAAGCCAACTACATTTAAAAAATTTTAAATTTCACTTCTTTTCAGATCAATCCATTGGACATCAAACAAACAAGTCATCTTATTAAAATTAATAATTTTCATGTCGATACACCCATCCCTTCAACAAGTACATTCTTAGTCTATTTAATATATATCTTCCATTAATCACCCTCTCATGTCTCTTGCTCTTACACTTAGTCCTTAAATCAGTCCATAATTCTTTGCCTTTAATTCCTTGCATAAAATATTAAGTTAGAAATTATAAGCTGACAATGTCTACTTCATACAAAGAAAATTTATATAAAATGTTTTATAGATGGCATCTTCCACCAGTAAGACTAGCAAGAATGTTTAAAAATATGTCAGATAGATGTTGGAAATGTAAACATAATATAGGCTCGTACTATCATATTTGGTGGACATGTGGGAAGGCAAAGGTTTACTGGAAAAATATACACATGTGGTTAGAAAAAATATTGGATGAACAGGTTGGTTTTAAACCCGAACTCTTTTTATTAGGCATTACGCCTGAAAAGACTAATAAGCAGAAATTATATCTAATTTTACATATCACTACAGCAGCAAGAATAATTTTTGCACAACATTGGAAAAATGAAGCTTTGCCACAAGAGGAAGAAATAATCAGGAAGATCTTGGAATGTGCAGAAATGGACAGATTAACCATGAGGCTAAAAGACAAAGAAGATACAGACCATTACCAAATTTGAAACTTATTTTATACTTGGTTAGAGAAAAGAAGCAAGGATTAGGAATTGAATATGTATTAGTTTAGTAAATTTCAGACAACTTGTTGATTGGAAAAATTTGCATATATGGGGGAAAAACTAATAAAAAAGATTGAAAAAAGAAGAAGATTGCATTGGAAACTAGCATTGCATGGGCATCAGCTGTTATACTTCTAAAAGTATTGATTACCTATTTGGGGGTGTGTAGAGTGATTAGCTTCAAATCCTCACCAGCCTTTTTGGATTCTTTTCCCTGCTATATATATATATATATATATATATAAAGTCCTTTTAAGACAGTCTTTATCTCTTGCATCACAGAAAGGTTCAGCGTACTATTCTATGATGGCAGTTCATCCCACTGAATGGGATAATGGGATATGTATTATTATTATTATTATTTATTCGATTTCTATGCCGCCCTATTCCGGAGAACTCAGGGCGGCTCACAACACAGTAGAAATCAACATAAAAATACATATAAATATAAAACCTCTTAATTTAAAAAAAACAACCCAATCATTCAGCATACACACAGACATACACTGGCTTGGGGCAAGATGTTAACTACCCCAGGCCTGCCGGCAGAGGTGTGTTTTGAGTAATTTATGAAAGGCGGAGAGGGTGGGGGCGACATGGATCTCCGTGGGAAGTTGGTTCCAGAGGGCTGGGGCCGCAACAGAGAAGGCTCTTCCCCTAGGCCCTGCCAGGCGACACTGTCTGGCTGACGGGACCTGGAGAAGGCCGACTCTGTGGGCCCTAACTGGCCGCTGGGATTCATGGGGCAGCAGACGGTCTCGTAAGTAACCTGGTCCGATGCCATGTAGGGCTTTATAGGTGATAACCAACACTTTGAATTGGGTTCTGAGACCAATTGGCAGCCAATGCAGCTCGCGGAGTGATGCCGAAATGTGGGCATTTCTGGGCAAGCCCAACACTGCTCGCGCGGCTGCATTCTGCATTACCTGAAGTCTCCGAACATTTTTCAAAGGTAGCCCCATGTAGAGAGCATTGCAGTAGTCGAGCCTCGATGTAATCCAGTAGGCAAGCATGCATGCAGAAAATCCTTTACAATTTGCAAACTGGCTAATGGATCTGCTGAGACTTGGCATTTCAGAAGCATGTCATGTTTAGTTCTTAGAGAAACTTAACCAATCTTATAAAATAAATGGATCTCCCCCCCCACTTTCATTCCTATTCTTTACTTTTACTCTTATGGACTACGTGGATGGAAAAAAAAGGATTTCAATGGGGAGGTCATCATTATGAAACTGCTCCATAGTTAGATGAAAGAGGCATGGGTATCAACATGATACATTAGTATATATAGGGAGATAAATGGTGACTTGAATTATTACCACAATACTTAGAAAAATATCCATAATCATCTCATTTTGAAACCCACAAGATTTTAAAGTGCTTAGATCTGGCTAGATCTCACTTTTTATTTCTTTCTGTTTGTGAGAAACTATTAGCAAGAGACTCCAAGGTCCAAGAACCTATGGAGTCTGCTATTCAAAGTTGATAAAAGCACTGTATAAGTGCTATTACAGGAAGATAATCTCTCCACAGAGAATGTGATTTAGAGGATAGTAAGCTGTTAATTTGTCGCTTGTCAAGAGATAAGCAGCCCAAAAAATTTTCATAACGTTTGTAGTTATATGCAAATAATATAATGTTTTATAATCACATGCATACATGCCCAACAAACATTCCTATAAATCAGGGAAAATGCAGATGAACACTAGGGGCATCTGCCATATACCTGTGTGAATGTTTGTGTGTTTGTGCGGGTCAGAAAAGCCAAGATGGTAGCAGTGACAGAACAACTGAAACTCTGCCACTTCTTTACGTGCAGGATATACTGTATGTTGAAAAAGAGTAGAACTTTAATTGCATGGATCACATTTTTGGATCACTATCCAAAAGTTGTGAAATAAACTATAAATGTTATGTGCAATCTCAACCTGAAATAAGTTGCACAGCCCTCCATTTGGGGTCTGATTCATGTTAAGAAAGATCTCATCTCAGAATAATTGTGCTTGTTACATAGTTTCCAAATCCCATGAGAGATTTACACAGGAGTATTCCTAGTACTATATCTTAAATGTCATGTTTTAGCCATGTTTACAGTGGCCCTGTAAAATAATTCTTCAGCAGAAAAGAGTTTTATTTACAGTATGAGTTTACAGAAAACTGAAAAAGGTACCGTATGTCCTGCCACCCATATCAGAAGGTTTCTTTAGAATTTTGAAATTTTGTAATCCTCCTGAGGTTTCCAAACTTTGGTATGATAATATCTCATGATCTTCTCAAGTCACCTTTCTTCCATCTTTGGGTATCAGACTTTATTACACATCAGTACTGTGTGCAGGAGAGGGAATTTGAACAGAGACACCCAACTCTCAAAGATTTAATACTCACAGTTTTCATACAGTAGCTGAAACCTAGGCTGCTGTTTTAGTCTGTTAATGCCACAGATAACAGCTTCTTTGCTTGTATGATTAAGATCATGAAACCCCAAAAGCCCCATGAGAGGAGAGAGGCCCACAGCTGGGTTCTTGAAACAGTCTTCATTGGGCCAAGCACAAACTGTGACAACGGGAGCCACTGCACGATATAATTTGCTGTTCTTGGCTTCCACGTGTAATTCTTTAATGAATGTACAAATACTTCATCTTAGCTATTAATTCAAGATAGTTAACCTTCCAACAAGTGAATACAGTTGTGTCAGATAGATTGTGGAGTTCTTATAATATTTCCAGAGACTCAGGAAAGTTTCAGGAACAGGAGTAAGATGGGTGCTATTTTGGATTATACCTTAAATACATGTAAATGCCTAAGCCATGTTTAAAATTAAAATTATAATTTTTAAACTCATCTTTGGAACATTTTTCTCTTCTGCTGGAGTCTATGCATGTCTACTATAAGAACTGAAATGAATACCATAGGCAGTATTCCAATTAATATTGCCCTTGTACTAATTATCTTTTGTATAATAACCTTGATAAGGATGAAGATGCTTTGTTTATGAAATCTGCTAACCATGCAATTGTAACATACTAGAAGAATAAACCAAAACCAGAGTCAGTAGAGTTAAATTGAAAGTCCTGCATGTTGGTATTCTGCTTCAGTGTCCAGTACACAAATATAAGATGGAAGAGATTTGATCTAGAAGCAGAACAGTTGAAAAATGCTCAAGGGCTCTTTTTTTTCTTTTGTTCAATCATGTCCAATTCTCAGAGACTGTCTAGATTGCCTACATAAGTCCCTTTCTTGACAAGATTTTTCAGTAGTGGTTTGCCATTGCCTCTTTCTTAGGGCTGAAAGGTCACACAACTGGGTTTGTGTCTAAGGCAAAACTAGAACTCACAGTCTCCAGGTTCCTAGCCTTAACCAACTGGCTCTTAAACATGAATCAGCAGTGATAATAGCCCAGTGGGAACCACATAAGCCATTTCTTTAACAGTAATAATATCTGCTTCTATTAGAGCTGTAAGTAGAAGAGTAATTTTTTTTTTTGTGACTAGGAATTGTACTTAAAAAAAATTCACCCAAGAGGGTCTTAAAAGTCATGGCAACTTATGTCACTGGAGAGAGAGATTGAACTTTTCTGCCCCTTTAACAAGGATGTTGGGGGGCCTGGGATAAATCTATGAAGTAAACTGGTTTGTTAAATTTTGTTCAGCATCCCTGATAGATTTAGATATTCATAGGCTGATTGACATGTATGGAATATATACATACGGTTGCAATAGAACAGTGGTTCTTAATCTTTTTGAACGAATCGCCCCCTTGAGCCAATGAGGAAGTTGTCATCGACCCCCTCCCCCAACATAACCTCTCAATCACAACATAGGAAATAATTCTTCAATTTATGCAAACACTTTTTTTGTTTTCTTTAAAATTGTCATAAGGACATATCGATGCAAATCTCAACTGTGTGAAAAATTTTGGTGCCACCCGTCACTTTATTCCCAAACTTTGTGATACATGTATCTTATTTATTCAAGACACTTAAATGCAATGACCACTGAAAACAAAATTCAATTACAAGAAAGTGAAATGCCCAAAAAACAGTAACATTTAATGATTGAATTACAAGTGAAATTTAAGACGCAAAAAGAAATATAAAAAGGGCATAAGAATAAACCGCAATGCAGGAACTAAGATGAAACGGACATAATCCAATAACAAGGCTTCATTTTCACAAATCGTTAACTCGCCAATCTGCATCACGAATTCTGTATTTTTCAAGGTGTCAATAAGCCTTTCTTCCACATCAGCAGCCATTTCATCAATTCTTTTTGATACGGTGTCATTGCTCAAAGGAATTGATTGCGTGATAGTGCTTGCGCTGGGCCCCAACATGGTGGCAACAATCTGTTTCACTGCTGGTAAAATCAGTGTTTCTCTGATAGTGTGAGGTTTGCCACATTTTGCTATCAACAAAGATACTTCATAGGAACAAATGAGACCCTTGTCGGCGTTGAGTGATGATTTTCCAAATAACTTCCCAACAGTGCTACGACCCTGAAACTTGGCCTTTAAGGATTGGAAAAATGATGCCAGTTTGTTGGCGTTATCTGAATAAATTCTTACCAAATGGTCTTTCAGTTGGGAAGGCTTCATTGCTTCATTTGAAAACGTTTTCTCACAAAAAAGACAAAACGGAAGCTGTACGTTGGAAGGAAATGGAGTGAATCCCAATTTTAAGTATTCCGTCGAATATTGGCAACACTTCCTCTTCTTGGCCATGTTGAGAGGTCTTCAGAATGAAAGACACTACCTGCAAATTAAATTTTCGACTCCACTGGAACACTAGAAAAACACACGTGGACGTCGATAAACCTAGTTTCAACAGTTATGTTGACATTACAGCTGATGTCACAGGGGATAGCCACTCAACATGTGATGTTTCGAAAGAAGCGCTCCCCCCTCCATCATTGCCCATTCTGGCCAATGGCGTGCCACTGTATGGGTAGAGGCTGCTGCGCAACGCACATGAAGATAAGCGATGCGTATTCACATACGTACAGCATTCTGTACTGAAGCTAGCTGGAGAAACATTTGAAAACACAATTCAATCCACTAATAGTGAGTGATCTGATATTTTTGTACGACAGATATACAGCGATTCACTGTATGAAAAAGTCTCAAAAGTGTCCCCAAAACTTCTTGCTTCATTGCCCCCATATTACCCCTTTTCATTCCTTCGCCCCCGCGTCACCCCTTTTCGATCCATCGCCCCCTGAAAAACGAAATCGCCCCCTGGGGGCAATATTGCTGTTGTGATTCCGTGCCAGCCTGTGCTTGCAACAGCTGAGTCTGAGGAATCTGAGGAGGAGGTGGAGGAGGCATTTGAAGGGCCATCAGGGTCAGAGGGAGGCTTGGATGAATTACAGGACTCAAGGTTTGATGCAGAGCCTGGGCCCTCCAGTCGTGTTCCTGATGAAGTTCAGCTGTGTGAGGAGAATGAGTCAGACTCGGAGGACTCAAACCTGATGGACTTGCTAATTGATGCTCGCACGCATCGTCAATTAGCGAGAGTAAATCACCAGCAGTCAATACGGCAACTCCAGAGTAAAAGGAGAAAGCAATGAGAGGCAAGGCCTTGGGACTGCTGAATAAAGGGAGGAGGTGTGGGCAGTGCTTTGCAACCGTTTGCAAAGTGCTTCTTGGAATCCTGGTCTATTCGTCTTGCTTGTGACTTTTCTTCTGTTTGCATCGCGTTTTCCTGTGGACTATTTTCTTCCTTTGGACTTGAGTTTTGCTATTTGTGTTTTGGACTATTTGACAGGTTTGTCACCCATATTAAAAGGAGTTTATTTTGTTTTAAAGTCTCCAGCCTATTGTATCAGCAGGGGTTTGGTCCTTGTGCCTTTAACAAGGACGGCAAAAGGCTGGGATAGAACAATCGCCCAGGTTAAGAACCACTGGACTAGAAGACCTCCAAGGTCCCTTCCAATTTTGTTATTCTTTTATATGAGAGAGAGATACCCTCTTTATCACATAGGCACAGAGTGCCAATCTCTTATTCTACTAAAGGGGAAAATTTTCAACGCCTTTGAAACAAAGGGAAAAGGGGTGGTGGAGCATGGGGAACAGAGGACAATCTATACGGGGACTGGGAACGGAGTGAACTGGGTATTGCTTCTGATTAAAGCTATCTTATGAATTTATCAGGAAAAGGTGTTTTCAGGTAAATTGAATCAGAAGGGACAGATGTTTCCAGGGTCTTCTAATTTGGTCAAACTGGATAAATGATTGGTTAAAAATTGTGCCAAGATTCTTTCATTTCTTTTTTTCCTGTATTGCTAGTATCTCTATATTTTAATTTGGAGAACTGTAGGATTGGAAGTTGGTTGCTGAATTTCAGGTTTTGTTAATTCAAATTGGCATTAATTTTATTGTTTTATAATCTATATTATTAAATTAAACACCTTCTACTTCCCAAAGGAGAGGACACTGTTGTACAAACCAAACCATTTTGTAATTTGCCTGGAACAAATTACAATGAACTTTTGTAAATTTTGTAAATTTCTCATAAAGTTAAAAAGGACCTTCAATTTGATTTATTTACTTGATGGCTTTATCCCCCGTCTTTTATTCAAGTACTCAAGATAGTATGCATAACTCTTTTTCTTTCCATTTTTCCACACAGTAGCTTTCTGCCAGATCTCTTTGGTGGATCCGGCTTGCTTGGAGCTACCAGTTCAAGTCATTTTGGGGAGGTCTTCTGTGTCTGGCTTCTTCCATAGACCACAGGATCCTCATTTTGATCTAGTGCTGGGCATCTTTGGTGAGCTTATTTATTATTATTATTATTATTTATTCGATTTCTATGCCGCCCTATTCCGGAGAACTCGGCGGCTCACAACACAGTAGAAATCAACATATAAAATACATGTAAATATAAAACCTCTTAATTTTTAAAAAAAAACAATCATTCAGCATACACACAGACATACACTGGCTTGGGGCAAGATGTTAACTACCCCAGGCCTGCCGGCAGAGGTGTGTTTTGAGTAATTTACGAAAGGCGGAGAGGGTGGGGGCGACACGGATCTCCGGGGGAAGTTGGTTCCAGAGGGCTGGGGCCGCAACAGAGAAGGCTCTTCCCCTAGGCCCCGCCAGGCGACACTGTGTGGCTGACGGGACCTGGAGAAGGCCGACTCTGTGGGCCCTAACTGGCCGCTGAGATTCATGGGGCAGCAGACGGTCCCGTAAGTAACCTCGTCTGATGCCATGTAGGGCTTTATAGGTCATAACCAACACTTTGAATTGGGTTCAGAGACCAATTGGCAGCCAATGCAGCTCGCGGAGTGATGCCGAAATGTGGGCATTTCTGGGCAAGCCCAACACTGCTCGCGCGGCTGCATTCTGCATTACCTGAAGTCTCCGAACGTTTTTCAAAGGTAGCCCCATGTAGAGAGCATTGCAGTAGTCGAGCCTCGAGGTGATAAGGGCATGAGTGACTGTGAGAAGAGACTCCCGGTCCAAATAGGGCCGCAACTGGTGCACCAGGCGAACCTGGGCAAATGTCCTCCTCGCCACAGCTGAAAAATGATGTTCCAAATTTAGCTGTGGATCGAGGAGGACGCCCAAGTTGCGGACCTTCTCCGAGGGGGTCAAAAGCTCCCCCCCAGGCTGATGGACGGATAGATTGAATTATCCTTGGGAGGCAGAACCCATAGCCACTCCGTCTTGTCGGGGTTTTTGCTTGAGCCTGTTGGCACCCATCCAAACCCTAACAGCCTCCAGACATCGGCACATCACTTCCGCTGCTTCACTGAAATGACACGGGGTGGAGATGTAAAGCTGGGTATCATCAGCATACTGATGATATCTCACCCCGTGTTGTCGGATGATCTCACCCAGCGGTTTCATGTAGATATTAAACAGCAGAGGGGAGAGGACCGATCCCTGAGGGACCCCACAAGGGAGGAACCTAGGGGTCGACCTCTGACCCCCCGCCAACACCGACTGCGACCAACCAGTGAGGTAGGAGGTGAACCACTGCAAAACAGTGCCTCCAACCCCCAACCCCTGCAGTCGATGCAGAAGGATACCATGGTCAAGCTTGGTCTCTGTACCACTGATCGTGACACAATCTCTTTTTTGAATCTCATGCTGAGCTTTTTCTGGATTTCCTGCCTCATCCAAATGATGAGCCTTTTCAAAACTTTGCCGTAGCTCAACCATCTTTTGTCCTATTGTCCCACTGTTGCTGGGCCATCTTCTAGCTTGGCATTGCTTTTTTACTCCATTGTGGTGGCAGTTGCAGCCATAGGCAAACTGTGATGGGCTACTTTTGTCTCTCCATCTGTCTCTTCAAGTCTATGGGAAATTTTCATCTCTCTCTCCCTTCCTCATTTTAGCTCCACAAGGAGGGAAAGCCCTGTTGCTGGCTGAACTATTTCCCCTTATCTTTCTTGATAGGGGAGGCCCTTAACAAAGAATGGGGAAAGATAGTCTGCAAAGCATATACTTCTGCTTATTATGTAAACATGTCCTTCCCCTAACCTGCCTCATCTTTTCAGCCTTAAAGCTAATTACTTGAGCCTCTCTTTTATTTTCCTCCATCTTAAACTCAACTATGGAAAACTCCATGTATCTCAACTTTAATTAAGATGCTGGTCACTGTTTCCTTAGTGTCCTGGCCATACCGAGGTAGAACAATTGTGGCAATCTAACAAATGAGCAGTTAAATAAAGAAATAGATAGAAATCTGCAATTATATTTGGTTTGTCAAACTTAGGCATAAATTTATATAGATGAAAGGAAAGACTAAAAGGCAACAGGTTAAAAAAAAAAAAAGCCCAGAAGGACAGTTTGGTACATAGAAGATTGGAAATCATTTCAGATGTTAGGCCAGGGGTGGGGAACGATGGCCTTTTTATGATTTGTGGGCTTCAACTCCCAGAATTCCTGAGCCAGCTATGCTGGCTTAAGAATTCTGGGAGTTGAAGCCCACAAATCATAAAGGGGCCATAGTTCACCACCTCTGTGTTAGGCAGTGACCCTCACTTTATAATAGAATAGAATACACTAATTGGCATACATTAAAATGAAATTCGATTGCATACAGCTCTCAAAGGGTCACCACCTCCAATATACACTACATAAATATGACAAAAATAAATAAATACAGAATTATGCATATACATATTTCCATGTTACCTTGATACAATCATATTCTAGTAATGCCAGTTTTCTGCTGAGTTCCCATGATGTTCTTCATCTCATTCTCTTCCCATGAAGGGTTTTAAGTCATCTTAGATGTACTGGAATGAAATAGTATTTCCCTTTTTTACATTTTACTAAGGATAGGTTCAAAGGGTAAAATATAGAGTGCTTCACCACACCATGAACTTAAAAAAGAAATTGGGTGACCTGTTGTGAACATGATCAGATGTGTATATGTTCTTCCCCTAATGATTAGCCAACTTCCATCTCAGCCATTTCTCCCATAGAGTTTTTCAGCTCCATTCTTTGGGATCATCCTTACATTCTGCTTACCATATCATAAAGATGTGCTAATGATCATTTTTAAGAGACATATCACTTCTGCCTTATTACTGTCTATACTTGCATTTCACTTTTCTGGTGTATAATATATGCAGTGATAGCAGTTTTCCAATATTTGAGTGACTGTCAGAGAGGAGGGAGTCAACCTATTCTCAAAAGTACCTGAAGTCAGGACAAGCAATGAAAATTAATCAAGGAGAGATCCAACCTAGAATTAAGGAGAAATTTCCTGTCAGTGAGAACAATTAATCAGTGAACAGCTTGCTCCAGAAATTGTGAGTGCTCCATCACTGGAGGTATTAAAGAAGAGATTGGATAACCGTTTGTCCATAATCATATAGGGCAGTGGTGGCGAACCTATGGCACGGGTGCCAGAGGCGGCACTCAGAGTCCTCTCTGTGGGCACACGTGCCGTTGCCCCAGCCTTGCCTCCCCCCCATGACACCCTCCTCACCAGCAGCCCTCCTCGAGAAGGATTGCCCCTGAGCGTGGCCCACGCGGAGCAGTGCAGTCAAGGACATGGTAGCCAGGCAGCGTAGACAAGACTCTGCCCTCACGCCCCATTGTGCACAGTTGATGCTGCGGGGCATGGGCAGAGGGTGTGGCTGCCATGGCACTGCTGGGTGATCTGCAGCTGGACCTGTGCGGTCAGGTGGGTGGGGATGGAGTAGGGGCGGAGCAGGGGGTTAATGGGGGCGGGGCCAGTTTTTGGGCACTCGGTCTCTAAAAGGTTTGCCATCACTGATATAGGGTCTCCTGCTTAAGCAAGGTCTCTTCTAAATCTGTTATTCTGTAATTCTGATTAGAATCAACCAATTGCTTTACTTATCACATATGGCATATATAGGCCATTACTCATGCCCTGGTCACCTCAAGACTGAATGTTTGCAATGGATTCTAAATAGGACTGTCCTTAAAGACCCGCCAGAAGCTACAGCTGATGTAAAATGCAGTGGTGAAAGAATAATGAGTACCTCCCAATATGCCTATGTGACATCATGGTTACTCCATTAGTTGGAAGTGGGGTTCCAGATAATTCAAGGTGCTGGTTTTTATCTAGGCAGTGAAACCCTTTATGGCATAGGGCTTGTAAACCTAATTATTACAGTTATTACATTTTTAGTCTGGGCTGCCCATGAGCTTGTTGTTTTAAACGGCTTTTATTTTGTATTTATATTTGTAATACAAATTGGGAGTGGGTGGCTATAATACATTTAAAATAAGGAGTCAATAGTTGGATAAAAATGCCAAATCCAGTCTAAAATCCATCTGTGTGGCCCACTTTAATATAAAATCAGGGTGGCACAGAGAATCAGAACAGATATAATAGAGGCAAAATCAGGAATCAGCAAAGGGCAGCAAATTTCATGTTAATATAAATCCCACCCGTGGGTGCATATAGCAGTTTGATTCAACGTTGGAGAAAGGTCCAAATATTCAGTGCAGTTCAATACAATTGATTTTGAAAATATTGGGGGGGGGAGGCAGGAATGGTGGGAGGAAGTGTGTTGAATAAGGATACTTTTTCTTCCTCACTGGCACAGTAACAATGCAGGGTCATTCACACATGCTGCTTCTCCTACTTGGTGCTTTGCATACGTGTTAAACTGTGCCTCCCACTGTTTGAAGCTGGCATGTCCAATACTTATGACAGCTGGGAAAATAGAACAGCGGTTCAATTCAATCTAAGGCACCAGGGCAGAGAAGACTGCCCAAGGAAATTTGAATAATGTTTTTTGTGCAATTTGCTGAACTGGCATATATGGTAATAATCTCAAACTTGAGCTTTAGTTGACCAACAGTTCTGATTACTTTTAAAGCAGACATTGTGATCTATAATTTTTAATTAAGATTCTGTATGCTATATAAAACACATGTTTAGAAGCAAGGAGATCTTGAATTTGGGAGAACTTTCCACCAATGTAACTGGAAGAGACAAGGCCAACTAGCTAAGGTAGTTAGCTCATATGAATCTTGTTATGTTAATTGCTTTCCAAACCTCCAATAATAAGGCCATTTTAAATATTTTGTTTCTCCTTTTCCAATGGATCTATTTCAGGCTACTGTAGTCATTTGGGAATTCTCAGGTTCTTACCAACCTAAAGGGAAAGATATTTAAAGTTCCAATTATTTGGAGGGAAAAATTCAAAATTTGAATTTCTGATACCCAATAATTACAGGACTGAATGGCAAAGCAGGTTCTTCCATAGCTGAAAATATACATTAAAAAAAACAAACCAAATCTTTTTTGTAACACTACTCAATGCTGTATTTTAGTCTCTTGGAGTTTTTATTGTCAGTTCTATCAATTCTATGCAAAATATATGAACGGAACTATTTTTCTCTCTTAAGTATGCGTAAATTCCCCACCTTTACAGCAACCTGGTTATTTCTCTGATCCTCTCATGTTTGTTACGCAGCTGAAACCAATCTCTCTCTCTCTCTCTCTCTCTCTCTTCTCTCTCTCTCCCTCTTTCCCTCCCCCTCTCCCCCCTCCCCCCGACGTTGTTCGGGTTCTTTCTCTTTAACACCATTTGATTTTCCCAGAGTCGATTTTTTTTTAAAAAAAAAGTCTGTAACATTTCGTCTCAAAGTTTCCGCCCACGTGACTTTCAGTTAAGTCCCTTGAGGCTTCCGAGAACCCACATCAGCTAAATAAAGGGAGACGAAGACCCGCGCGAGGTGCATTGGTCTTAAGGCCAAGGGACGTAGCTGCTGACAGGCGCGGTGGGAGAAGGGGGAGAAAGTGCCCGAACGGCTCGGAAGACGGGGAAAGAAAGGAAAGGGGAGGAAGAGCCCGGTTTAAAGGAAAAGGCGGCATAAGACCGCGAAGGCCTGAAGGAAGAAGGAAAGGGAGTCGACAGGCAGGGGGTGCTGTGAGCCATGCCCCATAGCTCTGACAGCAGTGACTCCAGCAGCTTCAGCCAGTCCTCTTCATCCAGCAAACAGGTACTGTGGGACCACTTTCTGACAGTTTAATGATAGGCTTTAATGGCAGTTTATGTCGAGCAAGCCTCCATTACCCGGGAGCAATTTAGTGGAATTCAACAGGTCAAGTTTGCCGAGGCATAAAAATCAAGCGATGGAGAACTATTCCCCAACTGCGTGTCTCCCCTTTTAATCAAATTGAACCCCTCTGATTCAGGGGGAGGCGTTAAGTTAAAGAGGGACTACAGTTCCCAGATTACCAGCCACCTAGACTATCAGCTGCAATTCTGGGAATTGTGATTGGGAAAGGCTGGTCTAATGGCTGAGTGGTTTGCATTAGAATTGTTTTCTTCTATCCCCTCCTCTTCAAAATTACCCTGTGTAATGAGGAAAGTTGTGGGCGATCCAGTTTTTCTGCAAAAGGCTAGGGGCTGACTGATACATTAAAAGGTGTTAAGGTTGGGCATTTTCTCTACTGAGAGATGTAATACATTTTCAACATTAAAATATCAACTTTTTGCCATTTTAGGAATGGGACCCTAAACTTGAAAAAAAAACACTTCAGCTGTGTGCAAAATGCTTTTAGGTTTATGTATATATTAAAGAGGAAGAAAATTCTAGAGAATACACTGCTAGATGTTAGCAATGAGAGATAATGAAATTACCTTACCATAAGGATTTTTTAAAAACGGTTTGAATAGAAATTTTGGATGACTATATTACATCAAGCCCAATGCAATGTAGTGAAAGATTTCACTGAGTTCAGTGGAGCTTACTGTCAACTAAGACGATATACATACATACCCATTATGCTATTCTTAAGCAAAAGTACACAAAGTGCAGAAAAAAGTAAGAAATAGAAAGTTAAAGAGATTAAATGCAAAAAGATAAGGATAGATAATAAACATGAAAAGCTAAAACTAGTTTATACAAACATTACTATGCTTTTCAATATCCTTGCAAATTTTCATTGATTCATCAGGTCCATATAATGCTTTCTATCTTGCTTTTTGCTCTTTAAGCTTTAAACTATGGTGTTCATTTCTCTCTCTTCAGGGATCTCAGCTCCATTCAACCAGGACTTTCTTGGACTGTTCAATACCCATTCATTAATTTATCACCTTATTTGTTCTTGTTTTACTGCACACATTTCTTATATACCCCTTTCCTACTGCATTCAGTTTACTTTTGTGTTTCTCTTAACATACCCAATTTTTACTTTCATAAACAAGAAGGCAGAAGCACATTTTTATTTATAGCTATTTTTCCTCGCCCCCGAAATGTTTATTTACAACAGATCATGTGCTATCTAATTCCTTTCTATATGCATTTGAAAATGTTAAAATTTCTCCAATTTCCCCAATTTTTTTAAAAAAACATTCTATTAGAGAACTGTATAGAAATTGATCTACTTGCTTTAGTTTTTTTTACTATTTATGTATAATTTATACTTATTCTATTTTCCCTATCAAACACAACTAATTTGATACAGTTCAGTTTCAGCTCATATTACACTTTACAGTCTATTGGCTACAACGGTTTGGGTTCTCTAGCAACAACATAACCCCATTTTCATACAAAAGTACATAAATACAATACATTCACATCTCCACTAGCATACCACTAAAAATCATCAGACTTTCTTTCACTGATTATGTGCCATCAAGTCAGTTGAAATCTTAGCAATCATATAGCTAGAGTTTCTCCAGAATGACCCGTCCCCTTTCTGGTCTTTAAGATCTTTCAGTGGTAGACACAGCCATCCTATATTCCTGGTCCATACATTTCAAAGGCAATAGTTTGGAAAAGTATATTTGCATTTCAGGACTCTTCTGATGAAATGAGGAAAGTACAAAGAAGAGAAAAGAATCGCATCGCAGCTCAGAAGAGTCGGCAGAGACAGACACAGAAAGCAGATCACCTGCACTTGGTAAATGCTTCTGTCATTTTCATCTGGATTTCTGGGATATATTACTCATTATTAATATTAGTATCTCCATTTAAATCTTGCCTTTGTAGCCAGAAGGCACACAATGCACAATGTAATATAATATAATGTATGATATATGATATGATATGATGTAATAGTCTGACTTAGGCCTGTAGCAATAATTTAAAGAACTGCTTGACCTATAAAACTGAAACAGCAGTAGATTCTCCAACACTTTGCATGGCTGCATTGAGGCAATCCTAAGATCTCTTGAGTAGCACCTGAAGATTATATCAACTGCTCAGAGTCTTTGGGAATGGGTAATGTACAATAAAGGAAATATATATACAAAATGTGGTGGATAAAATTGCTAAATTTTGATGACATGATTGGGGGGTTAGGAATAGTTTTAAGACTGGAAATGATAATTTTCCTCCCTGGAATTTCACATTCCCATCTTTAAAATACCCAAATGCCAAAAATGGCCATTTAGGTTTTGTTTCAATCATACATTTTATTTATAATTCAAAATATGTATTTATTTATTCTCGGGTATTTTATCTCTTGGTAATATTTAGGGGGAATCCAGCAGACAAATCACTAAATTCTTTAACTTTAGAATAGTTGTTTTTTTTAGCATTTTTGCTACTTGAGTCTCTCAGAAAGCCAGAGTAGAGTAATGCATGCCTCTCATCCCTGAGTTTCTGGAGATCACATAAAACCTGAATTCTGTTGCCTAGTTTGCATTAATAGCAATTGGATTATCAATTTTTTGGCTGACCACTTCAAGAATTAAACGAACATTGTGAGTGTGTGCAACCATCTTTGTATTAAAAAAATTCCTCTTGCATACAGAAGACATGATCTCATGGGAAGGTTCTCCATCTTGTCCTCTCTTACCATTGAGTATGCTCTGAGAAAGAATGTGTTCGTACCACTCTTCACAAAAACGGTGAAGTGATTTACTCAAGAATGGTTTTAACTTGTCATACGCTTGCATTTGACTGAACCCAGCTTACAAACTCACCTAGCAACAAAATGTTATAATTTCAATTTTTATGCTTTCCCTTTAAAGGGGGCAGGGGATAATTGCTGAGGTTTACCACATGTGATATAGCCCTTATCTGAGAGCTGTGAGCTTGCTAGAAAATTTGGTCTAAATGAATAACAACTGCAAACATCTCTGTTGCACACGAAGAAGCATTTTCACACACAAAGGCCTCAACTTCAGATGACCTGTGTCATCTTACTCTCTAAAAGCTGGCTTGCTTTTGAGTGAGGCCTTGGGGAGAACAGTCATGATTTCAACTGATGAATTTGTACACTGCACTGCCTCTTTCCCTGCAGCTGCTGAAAGATGCGAGCAAGACTTTCCTTCTTGTTCAGTATCAGATTTCCTGTGTCAGGTGGTTTTGCTAAGCAGTGATGGCAGTTACTGACCCCCTCCTGTTCCCCAGGCTTTTGCTCTCAGGGGTCAGGATGTATGTGGCTTAGTGTTGAGGAAATACAAGTGCCTGATGAGGGCTTGGTGAGAGGCAGCAGGAACGCACAGTGCAGGATATGTTGCTGTCATTTCTCATAAGTTCCTGATTGGGGGCAGAATGCGGCCAAGCGCAGAAATGTCACCCGCTGACAACTAGGTCTGCTTTCCTTCTTGGGTTTGCCCAGACTGAGTTTACAAGAAAAACATCAATCTGGAAACTCTGCAATAGTGTTATTATAGAAAAACACCATGAATTCAACACCCTTTGCCCATTCTCAGATTTTGATACTGTTTCTTATATATTACAGTTGGAAATTGGATTAAAAATACAGGCAGGTTAACCAGACTAATGGTTGTATGGTAGCAAGAGGGAAGATTTGTGGTTTGGACCATAATGTGTGGAAAAATTATTATTTTTTTCATAAATTTGGTATAAGGTAGGGGAAATTCTGCCCTTTATAGCATTTGTTTCTTTCTTTGAACCTGAGGAGAGGTACACACAGCCAATCCTGGATAACTGTGAAAAAAGCTAAGCAGAATCAGATCTGGTTAGTGCTTGAATGGGACAGCACCAGATGATCCCAGGGCTGTAGTCTAGACTCTAGACCAGCATTTCTCAACCTGAACAACTTTTAAGATGGATGGACTTTAAACTCCCAGAATTCCCCAGCCAACATGCTTGAGCTGAAGTCCACCTTCTTTAAAGGTGCCAAGGTTGAGAATCACTGATCTAGACCAAAAAGTAAAAAAATAAAAATAAAAAATGGAAGAGGTAGTAGCAAGCCTCTTCTGTATTACTTCTAAAGAAACTTAAAGGGGATGTGCAGGAAGTCACCAGGATGTGTTGAGGGAGTCTTTATTACGGTATTACCTTTTTGCAGTGTAACAAATGGTGGTGTTAGTTACTTATTCAGAGTTCTTTGTTTGCATTGATGTTTGAAACACACGTCAGTCAGTTAATCAAGCAAGGTAGGAATGCCGAAAGTGTCTGTGACAGCCGGCAACAATTCCAGAAACTCTAAAATTTTCTCTCCATGTTATCTATTAGCCCTGTTCATACACCTGCTCTCCCTGCTTCATAATCTCATTTCTTTCTATTCGTACAACTCCCTGATGTGTTCTTGCTTTCTCCACTTGCTGCCTGTCACACCTCAAGCTGTTTGCTCGCACACTCTCTAGTGTGCTTTTGGCTACTCTCCTTGACCTTTTCCTATTACCCCCACCCCACTCTCTGCCCCCTCTTCCCAAATTGCCCCTGGGCAAAGCTCATCGCTGCTTTCTCAGTTCTCCTGGGCACATTTGCTCTTGCTCATTTGTATTACTTGTTTTTGAGTATTTATGTCAGTGCTGTTATACTGAAAAGTTTCTGAGAATATGTATTCATTTTCTGTTTTTACCTTTCATTTATTAACATGCATCCCCCTCTTCAGGAAAACACCCATCCCATAAGCGTGCAAAAATGCAAGTATGGCTTCCAAGCCACAAAACCTAATCCACCATTAACATAAGGGCTTTGTCATGTTCATATGCTCTGTTCTTGAAAACAAGCTTTGGACTGCTTCATGGTTACCTGCTTGTTCCGTTCATCCATGATTATCAGGAGATTAATTAAAAGTATATGAAACAGCAAAATAAATGAATTCTCAATAGCTGATGAAAGATGCAATCTATCTTCAGTTTCATTTTCCCTAATGTCCTTATGGTGAAACAATATTGTCCACCATTTCCCACTAAAAGAGATATTCACTTAAAGGCCTAAGTAGCAATTCCCTTGAAAAAATAAATGCCTTTAGGATTATAGTACTGACACCTACCAGTGTGTCACCTTTGGAGAAGAAAAGAATTCCTATATGGCTCGTCCTCTCCTCATCTTAAATGCTGCTTCAGGGAACAGAGGTCAACCATGTTGTTCTAGTTGATTTACTTTGCTTTGCAGGAAGCGTGACAATGAATAATGTTACTAATGTAGGTCAATCTGGAAGAGAGTCAAGTTACTTCTAGGCTGGCTATTTGTATATTATTGGCAAGGAGGAAACTTATCACCCAAAAAAGCAAGGCAAGCAGGCATAGATTTGCGTAAACTTTGCATATGCTTGTCTAAATTCAATTCAGTTCTAAATTCAATTTCAATTCAACTTTGCATATGCTTGTCTAAATTCAATTCAAGGTGTTGGTTATTACCTATAAAGCCCTTCATGGCAGGGGACCAGGATACTTACGGGACCGCCTTCTGCCACATACTTCCCTACGACCGGTGAGAGCGCACAGGGTCGGCCTCCTCCGGGTCCCATCAGCGAAACAATGTCGTCTGGCGGGCCCTAGGGGGAGGGCTTTCTCTGTTGTGGTGCCCGCCCTCTGGAACCAACTGCCTCCTGAAGTCCGCGTTTCTCCGACTCTCCCAGCCTTCCGGAAAAATCTAAAAACTCATCTTTGCCGGCAGGCCTGGGGATGATTGTGGTTGATTGTTGAATTGAACGTGTGTTTTTTATTGACTTTTTAGATAGTTTTGTTTGGGTTTTTTTTATATTGTACTTTTTTGTTGTTTATATGTTGTTAGCCGCTCCGAGTCTCCGGAAAGGAGCGGCATACAAACCCAAATAAATAAATAAATAAATAAATAAATAAATAAATAAATAAATAAATAAATAAATAAATAAATAAATAAATAAATAAATAAATAAATAAATAAATAAATAAATAAATGCAATAGATGTATATTCATTAGAAACAAAATACATTTCACCATCTTCATGAGCACTACAGCTAGTCCTCGATTTACAGCCATTCCTTTAGCAACTGTTCAGAGTTACAATGGCACTGAAAAAAAGTTATTTAAGACAGGTTCTTGCCCTGATGATTGTTGCAGCATCCCCACAGACACATGACACAATTTGAGTGCTTGGCAACAGGCATGTATTTACAGTGATTGCAGTTCCTGAGATCATGTGATTGCCATTTGCGACCTTCTCAGCCAGCTTCCAACAAGCAAAGTAATGGGGGGGGGGAGGAGAGATTGGATTTTACTTAACAATTGTGATTCATTTAATTCAGGGGTTCTCAACCTTGGCAACTTTAAGACTTGTGGACTTCAACTCCCAGAATTCCTCAGCCAGCTTTGCTGGCTGAGGAATTCTGGGAATTGAAGTCCACAAGTCTTAAAGTTGCCAAGGTTGAGAACCCCTGATTTAATTGCACTAATTTGCTTAACAATTGTGACAAAAAAGGTACAAAATTGGGCCTAACTCACTTAACAATTATCTTGCTTAGCAATGGAAATTCTAGTCCCCATTGTGGGTTGTAAATCTAGGACTGCCTGTATGGCCAAATGACAGGGCTTTGTATATTCAGTTAATTTCTGATGCTTTCCATAGATGGGTGACTTGAACTTTAGGGGCCCAATTCTCCCTTTTTTACATTCTTTAGACTGGATTTGGATCAGAGTGAATTTTAGTCTGTAAAAAGAGGGCACTTGGAAAAAGGATTTTTTTTAAAGTGTTTATTACTAAATAAATAATTTAGCAATAAATTATTATTGTATAGGCGTGTCACACATCTGCATTGTTTTGCTATTAGCTAATAATCCCTCAGATGTTTCCTAATATTTACTGGTGTGTCATCTGTTGAACTTTTGCCCTCATCTCACTTGCAGTTTAACAGCAATATTAGAGAACGCTCAGGCAGCCCCCATTTCATAATGTAAATGATCTAATAATAGTAACGCTGTGTTGATAGAGAGCAAGAGGAATTGATGTGGTGAGATTGAGGCTGTCCATTTTGCAAGAATCATTTGGAAGGCTAGTGGGGTGTATGGAAGGAAGTTGACAGAAGGGAGTGTCACTGAAGTGGTGAGGCAAATGAGGTAGAGTAGGCTGTCCTCAGGGAAGAGGAATTGGAAATCTCAAACTGCTCCCCACTACTAATATCCTAAGCTCTTCCAAGGTACTACATAAAAGTCCCTGGTTTTCAGGCCCTGGCTAAATGCCTGGTCTTCCCCTAGTGTCCCCCCCCCCATTTACAACTTTATTTATTTATTTATTTATTTATTTATTTATTTATTTATTTATTTATTTATTTATTTATTTATTTATTTATTTGTTAAATTTTTATACCGCCCCTCTCCCGTAGGACTCGGGGCGGTTCACAACAGAATAAAAACATAAAGACAATAAATATTTAAAAATAAATTAAATTAATATTTAATACAAGGCTGTTGCTAAAAACCTGTTAAAAACCCAATTCTAAAACCCAAACAGCCTTGTTTAAAAATTTTAAAACCCGAGGAGATCTAGGCCAGGACGGCTTGATTGAAGAGATGAGTCTTCAGTTCTCTTCTGAAGGTGCGAAGATCATGACATGTCCAGAGTTCTGGGGGGAGCTCGTTCCACATCGTCGGTGCCCCCACAGAAAAGGCTCTCCCCCTGGGCGCCACCAGCCGACACTGCTTAGCCGATGGCACCCTGAGGAGGCCCTCTCTGTGGGAGCGAACTGGTCGATGGGAGGTATTTACTGGCAGAAGGCGGTCTTGTAAAACTTGATTATGGATGACAGCAAAGACTAGGATATATCATTGAAACCTGGATGGAGGATGATTCTCATGGGGATATGCCCATCTGGGTTTCAGGTGTTATAGCAGGCATGACTTCTGACATGCGAGCAAGAGTGGCTCTGATCATCTGGGAAATTAAACAGAGAATCAAATCTTTTCTCTTATGTATAATTGGTACAGAGCCTTGGCTATGAGATTGAGCTTGAGGGACATGTTGGGGGTTATCTGCCTACTGCATAGCAGCATCCCTGACTGAGCTGAAGGACTTCAGTTTATTTCCCCAGGATGGGAGGCAGCTTGTACATTTTTGTCCACTATGACAAACAAATACTTACACAAGTGATCATGGACTTGACCCACGCAGGAGACTACATAGTAAAAGTGATGGTGGGGGACATATCTTTAACATTTTGTTTATTTATAATTTTATATACCCATAGTCAGATCATGCTCTAATTTCTATAGAATTTTACTATGCCACAACCCTTCATAGGAAAGAAGGGCTATTCAATCAGTCTGTGCCCCAGGCACCTGATGGATCGCATGTGCTACCATGTGGCACTTAGGAAGTTTCCTGAAATGAAATCATTCTATAGAGTGCTTGGTTGACCCCAAGGATAGATGATTTCAGCCATGTGGCCTACCGGTTAAGACTTAGTCAGAATCCCAGGAGGATAGAATGATAGTAAATATAAAGTTCTGTTGAATCTGAAAATATTGCATTTTTAACTCTAGATGGGGCTGTGCTCCTCAGGGAGGGAAGTAATGTACAATTTAGGAGTTCTTCTGACTCACAGCTCTTGTTCATCGTGGCCAAGAGAGATTCCACACAATTGTATTTTATGTGCCAATTGCTGGATGAAGGAGCTTTGTGCACAGTCCCTCATGTTCTTATTACTTCTCAATTTGATTCTTTCAATTCACTCTTTAAGTGACTGCCCTTGAAGACCATTCAGATAAGGAAAAGAGGGCTTGCTGGGAGTCCTGCCTTTGAGATAATGCACCCCTAAAGAGAACCCAGGGATGATGAGTCCCCTTGTATGGAATACCTTACCTCTGATTGTCTTACACCTTTCCCCCAAAATATTTGAGCTTCTAAAAGGTTTTGAAACCTGTCTCTTCAGGAAGAGTTTGGAGGATATAATAGTTTAGCCCAGGGGTCAGCAACCTTAAACACAAAGAGCCATTTGGACCTGTTTCCCACAGAAAAGAAAAGACCAGGAGCCACAAAACTCTTTTGACATCTAAAATGAAGATAACACTATATATATATCCTTTTTTACCTTTATGCTATGTATAAAAAAAAACTATAGTGTGGTGCATTTATGAAATCAATGAACTGCTACAGAGAAAACACATTTTTATTTCTGCATGCAACAAAAACATTTTGAACTCCGAAAAAAAAGATGCTGGGTTGAAGGTTATTTTCAGATAAAATACTCAATGTCTATTTGAGTCCTCCTCGTATTTATGAAATAAAAAGCTGAACTTAATTAAATTCAATCAGTAGTGAAAGCAAATGAATCTGCCCACGTGACATTAAATGTTCTGTTTTCTTCTGAAACTTTTATTTTCTTGGATTTATCCATGGTGGGCCTACCAGGGATCAAAAAGCACAATAAATCTTCTGCCAGCGGGTATTGCACATTGGCAGTTGAGATGCATATTTTGAGCGACAGAGAGCCACAGCAGCGGGATGAAAGAGCCATATGCAGCTCCGGAGCCGCGGGTTGCCGACTCTTGGTTTGGCATGTCCCCAGGAATTGGCTAAGGTCTTTTTTCTATTTAAGTTGTCCTAAACTTATAAATGTGAACTTTATTGCATCTGTTTATTTATTTATCTCATTTGAATTATATGGCTACCATTTGCCAAATCAGCCTTCAATATTCATTAAGAGATTACTGTGGGAGCTGCCTTTGTCTTAGGAAGAGTGATGGGAAATTCATAGCTTTAGTAATTCATCAGTCAATCAGCATCCAATCTGATTTTCCCTATCTTACCAAAAAGGACAACATATTTTAATAGTCAAGTAATACCATAATAAGCAACACAACAGAATTTCATTATCCCTGGCCAGTTATCCCTAGAGTCAGTTGAGGCTAATAGTGTACAAATTCAGTCAATAAATTGTACATGCATACATCCATGACAGAGTTATGTCAGAATTCCTATGAGGAATTGATACACCAACCAAACAAAAGGTACTCGGAGTATACTTGAAGAGGGAAGGGAGGAGGGAAGAACGTTTACTAAAACAGATGTATACAAAGATTAATACCTAATGTTGTATGATTGTTTAGCAATAGGATCTTTGGTTTAATGTTGATCACATTAATATGGAACCAGATAAGAGAAACACCAATCAAACAAAGTGTAACAGGAGTATAGTTTAGGCTAGACGCGAGGAGTGGAAAAAGGCTTACTAATTCAGACGTTTTCAATGACTAATACTTAGTATTGTATATCAGGTGCCATGATGATTGCTGCATAATATGTTTTTATGTTCAATGTTGATTGTTTTAATAAAAGAATTCTATATTAAAAAAAAAAGAAGAGCTGTACTGAAGAGGCTTGTAATAAAGATCCTCTTAGTAAGTTTGGAAGGAGGTGATTTACGGTAACCTATTGTATTTAACTCTGTGATTTTGTGAAAAATTATTAAAAGCTTTGAGTCCACAGTTAATTTCACTACTTCGATATAACACGATTAGAATTTCTATAACCAGGAGCGAACTAGGTTTTGTTTTACAGGTGGGCTGATTACCTACATATGAATTTCCTATGGTGAGATCTAAGCCTTTGATATTTTCTGTTTCTTTTCCTTCATTAAAGGAGAGTGAAGACTTGGAGAGACAGAATGCTGCTTTGCGGCGAGAAATCAAGCACCTAACAGAAGAACTGAAGCACTTTTCCACAGTGTTGAATTCCCACGAGACTCACTGCTCAATTCTCCAGACACAATCCCCAGTGCCTTCAGAGGTGCTTTTTACCCCTCTTGCTTTTCCTCAGAGCCATATCAGCTCCCCTTGTTTCTAATACTGATATCAACACTTGGACTGAAAAAATGCTTGGATTCCATGCCTAGAACAATGAGATGAGGTTCTCACTAGGACAGCTCAGAGTATCCTCATGTCTCTCTCTGTGGAGCAGAATAAGGAGTCAAGATGTCTTGGATCTGGTCGTGGGCAGATATCAGGACACAAAAGAAGTGTTTCTGCAAAGGGCTTGCATCGGTGAATGAGATCTGGAGAACAAGATAACCCCATATTTCTGTTATTTGCACTGAAGCACTGCATAGTGAAGTGTGTTCTTTTGCAACACTTCTTAATTCATTATTTTCTAAAATAAAATTCCTTTTTAAAAAAAAATACATATTTTATTTTAAAATTTGATGTTTGCTTTCATTTCTATCAGTTCCCTTCCCTCCAAATCCCAAACCCTTAAGCAATGGGACAAGGAAAACATTCTGAATTGTAGATATCTGTGAGCCAAACATTAGTTGTATTAGGACAGCAGAACAAATCACAAATCACATAGCCACATTTTAGCTTAGTGTGTTCACAGCCTTTGCAGTTATTGAATTAATTCTAAAACTGATTCACCATGGATGATGTGTTGTATGGATGCAGCCACAAGGTTAAGCTGATCATATTTTATTTTTATTTATATCCTGCCTTTATTATATTTTTATAAACAATTCAACATATCTAAAATTCCTTCTTTCTCCTATTTTCCCCACAATAACAACAACAACCTTGTGAGGTAAGTTCAGCTGAGACATTATGACTGGCCCGCTCGTTTTCATGGCTAAGGTGGGACTAGAATTCATTTTCCCAGTTTCTAGCCTGCTGCGTTAATTAGTAGACCTAACTGGCTCTCATAATTAGCAGGTGCCTGTTGGTTTCTTTACTCAATGTTAGTTATGAATGTAAGGTGGGGATGGGAGGCAAGTAGGACTGCAAGAGTTGAGACAGAACTTTTCCTAGACAGAATTTAGAATTCCACAGCTATCCTATTAGATATTTAATTTAATAGGTGGAATAGTAAAGTATATAATGGACCAGGACAGTTGGAGTTGATTGGTTGGAGAGTGCAGGCTCCTGCATGTGGCAATCTACATTATGATTGGTTGCTGGGTGTAAAGGGGGAGTTTCACTTTTTTTCCTGCCTTTTTCTTCTGTGTGCTCTGTATGCTGTTCTGTGATCTATCTGACAATTTCTACCTGATGATTTACCTCATGATGTAGTGATGTGCCTGACTGTCTTGTCTGCTATACATAAAAAATGTAAAATATATTTACATAAAAGTACAAGTTCGTGTCAGTGTCTGACTCCATTTGGACACCGACTGCTGCAAGTCCCTGACATATCCCATTATTTGTTCTGAAAGTACATGATGCTGCCTGATAGAAAGTATAGGGTCATAAAAGCTACTAATCATATAATATATAAAAGATACAAATTGGTCCATTAATTGATTTGGAAAGTGAGTTTAACATCTCCATATGGTAATACTCTGATACAGAAGTTAGAAGTAACATCCATTTATGCTGTTGTTACATAAAATCACCAGAATTATGTTTTCCCCAACTGACTTTTAGTCCCTTCAATGTACAGGTAGTCTTTGACTTACAACAGTTCATTTAGTGACAATTCTAAGTTATAACAGCACTGAAAAATGTGGCTTATGGCCATTTTTCACCTGATCGTTGCAGCATCCCCTTGGTCACATGATCAAAATTCAGATGCTTGACAACTGACTCATATTTATGATCCTTGCAATATCCCAGGGTCATGTGATCATCTGCAACCTTCTGACAAGCAAAGTCAATGGGAAAACCAGATTCACTTAACAACCATGTTACTAACTTTAACAGCTGCAATGATTCACTTAACATCTGCAGCAAGAAAGATCGTAAAATGGGGAAAACTCATTTAACAAATATTTTAAATAGCAACAGAAATTTTGGTCTCAGTTGTGGTCGTAAGTTGAGGACTACCTGAATTATCAGATTTGACAGGTTCTTGTATTCAGTGGTAGCATGAATAATCCAACACTATGTTATAAGGTCTCTAAAAGTTAAAAGTTAAATTCTGGATGAATAGTTTTGTTTCCATTGTAGTTAGCTGATCACAAAGCTAATCTTGCCGTTCTCAGGAAAGCTAGAGGCTCTGGTGATTCTGAATTGCTACACATAATGACAAACACATTTTTCTTTCAAAAGCTTTGATAAACAAGGGAACATGTTGTCCTTGTTTTGGAGAACATATTCTACTGTTATACAAACATCTGTTAGCACCAGGGGTTTATTTCTAGTGATATGAAAATAATTTGTCCAAAAATGTAGGGAAAAATGCTAATAGAAAACCCCATGAAATACCCTCTAGTTGGGTTTTTTTGGCTTATTTTAATAGCTGGGGAATTATACAAAATGATGCCTAGTAAAAGTCCAGATAGATAGCTTGCCGGCTGACTAGTTATTTTGAATTCCTTTCTTATACTTCTATCTCTGGTCTGCATAATCACTTCTTAAAATTATTTCTTAACAGTTTGCTCTTTTCCCCCTTGAGAGACAGCCATTATTTCCCCTAAATTCCTTTACAATATCAGATATTAACACATAGTGATGGCAGTTATCTTACCTGATGGCATTGGATATCAGAACTATGGAATTTGTTTGGGTTAATTATTTCGACACAGAGTATTAGTGGAAAAACTTGAATAACAGACATATTTAAGAAGACAGTCTCCTAATTTATTTTACATTCATCATACACAAGGAGGTGCCCCCTACAAGCTATGATTTTGAAAAACAATAGAATTGTCATGTACCCCATCTTTCTGAAAGAATAAGAATCAAGACCAGGGTAAATAAGATAGCAGGAGAAAAAGAGAAATGCTAGTTTTAATATTTATACTATGCTACTAAAGGCTTCTCTGTTTCTTATTTTCATCTGGCCTGCTGAAAAAGCGATTTACTCAGATATTAAATTGCAGTTATTCTTGCACTCTTAAAGGACACCTCACTCAGAGGCTATAGCCAGAATCCTGAATAGTGTCATTCCAAGCCAAAATCACATACAGGCGGTGCTGGGATTCGGCCAGTTCGCACCAGTTCAGCAGAACCGGTAGCTAATTTTTTGTTGCCCAGGCCCAGAATGGATTTCCAGAAGCAGCATCCACACAGAAAACTGGTTGTTCAAATATTTGAATCCCACCACTGCATACAGGGCAGCAGGAGCATTTGAAGTCCAAAGAGAAGCCCATAATTCAAGACCCAGCATCCATTTGATGAAATAAGGTAACTTCTCTTTCAATGAAGCCCAACTCCTAGTGACTTCATTAACATATTCTTGCAGTTTTCTTGGCAAAACAAAATTCTCATGGGAATTTTTCAATTTCCTCTTGTCCAAGTACTAATCAGGCTTGGGCTTACTTTGGTTTTGAGCTAAAAAGGTAGTCAAACAGATTCTACTCCTATGAGGCTTACTCAGTAAACTGACTAGACTGAGCTTGCACAATTCTTAAGCTGAGGGAAACAGCTTTTTTTTAGACACAAAGAGATTTAGAAGAGCATTGAACGCTTATGGTCATTCTGTTTACGTAATTGCTGCCTTTGGACATAACTATGCACACAATGATGTCCACGTGGCCCTATCTGTTCATAGCGCACCCATTTATCAGAAGGCAATATCCAGATACTCTCTTTTGAAGAATATTTCAGAAATGTTTGCATCAATGTCATTTTTTTCACCAAAGAGACACAGTTTTTTCCCCAATTATAAAGGCTTTAACAGGATTTTTAACAATTAACAAACATTTGCAAAGTTAAACTCTGAAACAAACTATAGTTCTTAGACCCACTATCTTCTCAGGAGATCTATTGGCTTTGTGATTTATACTGACACCTGTTGGCTACACTAAGAGCTACAGTAGTAACATTGTATAGTACCGTATGCATGAGTTTAGCTTTTAACAGTGAACTTCTGTGCTTTTGTTTAGATGTAAGATTTATTGAGTTCAGTAAACTGACTCACACGTAAATATGCATTTCTGATACAATACACTCAGGTCAAATATTAGTCACTTAAATTAATAGACTATTAATCTGATGAATAATTCTGATTTTCTGGAAGATAAACCTTTTCTGTTCATTTAGTTAGCTTTAACAGAATAACAGAGTTGGAAGGGACAACTTTGTATCACTGGAAAAATATTTTACTATACATTTGGCTTGGATCACAACATCAGGCTCACAATTAAAAGATATACTGTTTAAAGAGAGATGGGGTGTGTGTGTGCAGAAATCAGTGTCTCACAGATATCCATCTTCACATAGCATAACTATTTCATTGCTGTCCACCAGTACAATGGTCAAGAAATCAGGTATTTGCTTGGGGGTAAAACAGGAGAATTAAAATATATTGAATTGTACTAAATCTAAATGTTGAGTAGGCATTCTAGGCTGAGTTAAGCACAGTACCACGCTGCTTCCAGAAGTTAACTTTGGTTGGAAGTAGAGATCATCAGAAAACTTCAAGGCTGAAAAATAGATTGAGGAAGCCTCTTCATTTTCTCAAATAAATATGAGGTAACTTACATTTAATTCACGTATCTAGTGAACATTAATATATTCCCAGTGGACTTTTCTTGTTCCATGATGTATATTTCTGGAAACTGAAATAATCATGAAGACTGCTGATTTTTTGAGAATTTGCAATCTTGACTGAATTGATTTTCCAACAGTTACTATGTAGTTAAAATCTCCCAATGTGAATATATATATGAGCATAGCACAGAAACAGCTGGTCTTATAAGCAGGTGTTCGAACCTCTGGTATTCCACTCGGACGACGTTGGCAAGCTTAGTTTATTAAACAGTTGGGTTTTTTTATATTTATCCTGGTGTTCAACCATTTTTCTCGAAATACACACACACACACACATCTTCCCAAATTGTATAATCTGGGCCAGAAAAGAACTGTCCAGATTTTCTGCCCCACAAGTATTCTTTTTTCATATTGTTATCCATTGAACTGAATCCTCATCCTCCAATTCTTATAATTCAGATTTCAATACACATGCACTTCCTTCACATAAAATGTAGTTCCACCCGTCATTGTTAATATATAAGTTGCTGTTTTCAATCTTATCTTCTACACACTGCTCCTTCCTTTTCATTCATCTATCTTGGCATTTTTAAAAAATTTCATAACTGCAAGTAAACCAGTTTGATATTTGCCTTGGAATCATGACCATTCTTTATTTGTGTTTCTGTATTTACAACATTGCCACAAGTGCTTTAACAGGTTTTTTTGGAGTCAATATAATAGACAATGTTGTCTGGTTCATATACATTGAACAGTTGGGTTGTTCAATTATTAAATGAGGCCACAGTAAAGAAAAAGATGGGAAAATAGGTTATGGCATTCACTCTGTTGAGACACCAGCAATTTATTGGCTTCTTTTAAAATTGCTTTCATCTTTACTGATTATTATGCAACTGTATGAAACTAAGAACTAATGCCTAGGTTAGCTTTTTCCTCTACCCTTCCAATTTCTTTTCCTTTTGTGTTAGTGTTTCTTAATGGCATGTACTATCTTCTTAAGCCATTTGTATTAGCCACTGAAGGAAGAAGTAATAACTTGGTAAAAGAAATTGGCTGATAGATTTAATGCCTTGAGAGGAATATAATACATGAACTTTTGCTTGTTATTTTCTATTAGGCCATTACTGCTAATACCTCATATTCACAATAATTCACCAGATGTGGAGATATGTAGTCTGGATTCCCAGGAGGGGGGGGCTGCATTCCAGGGGGCAAGGATGTAGTGAAGCTTAGATAGTTTGGTCAGGAGAAAGAGAGTTACACAGGATCCTCCCAATTCTCACAGTAGATCTGTGGTAATGCAAATAGTTGCTTTAATTTGACAAGATTTCTGTCTATAGGCGAGGAACCATAAAGAAAATTGCTTGGAATTAATTCCACACAACTTCCTTGGTTCTTGAGGCCTGACAACAGCACTGTTAATATAACATGAAATGTTGTTGTTACGTAAATTTCTTGCTAGTAGAGTGGCTGAAGATATTTGTCTGGCCAAGCAAAGCAGCTGAGATGCATGGCACACACCTCAGAAATACACCTCACCCCTGGTCTGGCAGGAACCTACAGTGCTATACATTCCAAGATTGTACTGTGCTAAATCAGGGCAGGGAGAAAATCTTTTCAAAAGCATCTTGCTGGCTAATGTTAGAGAGTGAGACTAGATGGACCCTGACCTGGTCCAGCAAGGCAATGTTTACATTCTTTTCATGACCCAATGACTCATGTGCACACGTTTTTCATTGCTGTGCAGATGTGTTCAGATCTGGTGACCATCTCGTCACTTTTACTTCTATTCCATTACATTTTGTCCTTTTGTTCCAGAGTTTGTTCTCTTCTGCTACTCTTCTTAAATGTGGAGCATTCCAGGTGTGTTGGTCTTCATTTCCTATAAGTCCCAACCTGCACAACTAAGGATGAAGATTATTAAAGTTCAATATATCTAGAAAGTTTGGGGAAATCCTGCTTATGGATATAAATGATTTCATTCCAAGGACTGCAATATTTTTTACCCCAGATTAGTGACCATCAATCAGGCAACTATTCCCCTTATATTAAAAAGGAGAAAGAGAAATTATGTCAGTGTGTTTCATTTACAGGACATATCTCCCACACAGCCACCATTTGCCACCCTCCTTTCTACTTCCAAACAAAAAATAATTTTAATTCTCTTGAACTGAAATTTCCCCGAGTGCATGTTAGTCTTGTAGGAAATCAGAGAAGATTGAGGGAGACTGACCTTGGCACATTTGTAAGAAAAACTGCTTTTGTAAGAAAGCAAAGAAGATAAGACATCTATGAGAAAAATAACTGAATAAAAGCCATTCTAGAGAAAGAAAAAACTAATGGGCAATTTCTTGGAGCAGACTATATGAACCAGAAAATGCTCCCCCAAACTTAATGTCTGTTTATATAGAGATAACTCTTACTAGTGTCACTAGAACTTGTTACTATGTAAGTGGACATAATATTTACTACAATTTTAGCATATTTAGGAGCAAATAACACAAAAACATTTTTTCTGAAATCACAATTCTCAGAATTCCAGCCAGTTACAATCCCATCACATCTAAAGGGGACCAAGTGGAGAAAGATGACATTCTAGTAATTCTAAATCTGTATGGTGTACTGGCCATATTCTGACTCTGAGTTTTAAAAAATCCTTCTTTTAAATCAAGTCAGATAGATAACTCAATAGAAATGATTTCATAACAAAAATATATTTCAATCAGAAAGATTACTTGCATTCATGCTGTGGTTGTTACTTCTGGAAAATACATCCTTTGTCCATTCCTATAGGTAAAAGAATGATGCTCTCTTCCATACCATCTTTATAACAGTGCAGGCTCATCGGGTGACATCTGATGGCCCATGCTTCTTTCAGACAAAGACATTCCAATCTGGTTTGTGTCCAGGAAGTCTCCCAATGCCCTTTAGAGACTCCTCCCACTGACCCATTAACAAACCAGCACTTAACCCATTAACTGCCAGATATTCTAACATACTGATACATGATCTCTAGTTAGGATTACATAGAGCTATACGAGGTTACATAGAGCTATATGATCCAGAACAGGCCATGTTTCTTGAAGTGTGGTCCTAGGATCTGGGAGATCCCCCAAGACCTCAGGGGTCCACAAAAATCAAAATTATTTACCAGCCCATGTTGAAAAAATAATATAAAAATGCCTTCAAACAATCATGAGAAGCAATAGCAGCAGCAAATTAATTTTTAATATTTAATATGGCAAATATTGATATAGACAAACTACACAAACAAAAGCTCTTTGGGGGTTCTCAATGATTTTTAAAAGATTTTTTAATTTTTTTAAAAAAATTAATTTTTAAAAGGGTCCTAAAAGAAACAAGAAGGTTAAGAAATATTGGTATATTATTGTATCTGATGTTTGCATAATAGACTTCCTCTGTGATGGCTGCCTCTGAAAAAGGCCCAGTTGAAATAATAATGGAAAATGGTGGCAGCCAAAACAGCTTGTTATGTTAAAACAACATGTAAACCTTTTTTATACAACTAGCTCAGACTAAAACCCTGTCCCAACAACTAGAAAAAAAAGTAACATTTTCTTCCCCAGTAATTGTCCTTTTTAGTAATAAGTGGGAATTTGGGCCTCAAAAGATTACTGGTTTTTTGGGCTAGATAGAAAAGTGATTTTAATCTTCCTGTGTTCCAGTGCATTGATAATACTGTTGCCCTTCTGGACAATAAACGTGCAACCTGGATTTTAACTCTTTAGACCTCTAGACTTCAGAAAAGTGTATATTTTTTCAGATATAGGCCTTGGAGACAAGGTGCTACCTTTTTGCACAATTAATTAACTATCCCTTTGCTATGGTAACTGGGGAATGCGGACCCACATTTTACTTCTGCTAAGTCCAAGAGAATAAAAGAGTCTTAATAACCTGCCTCATCCTCTTCATTGTGCCCATTCTATGCCTGACTGGATGCAGCATGTCCAGCGTGCGACAGTTTTGCTGATGCTCATGTTACAAGCCTTCAGGATAAAGTCCTTTCCTGAACTGAACCCACAGCAATGTAGGGCATAAAAAATAACAAACTCCTTTGCTATTTAGCCTGAACAAACCAATGGAGAATGAGCGGCATGAGCTCAGATTCTTTGAGGCTCACCTGCTTTAGCACCAGGTCAATACTGAGATACTTTGATAGTGGCGAGAGCCTGTGTGCATTTGCTTGGTTTTTGAAAGTGCCGTTTGTCCTTAAATTCATAAGAATGGAAATATAAATTCAAACATTTAAAATGAAAACTTAATAACTGATATACAGTAATCATTTGAAAAAAAATAAAAATGTTTGTGGCTAAGCTGAAAGGTTATTTTGTCACGGGGAAAAGACATTTATCTCTTCCTCTCTCAGAAAAAGCAAGGCCCAGAAGGGAACACTCAACTAGCATGAAGTCAAACCGTATTTTGCACATCATCTGGAGATTGAATCAGTCAGAAATTTTATAAACAAACAAACAGTTTATCTTAGACTTTGTTCCCCTCCAATCTTAAAATAGAACCAGGGTCATTTTAACAGTCTGAAAGACAACAATATTTGTTTGAATTCAAGCCTATTTCTTTTTGACTGCATCTTCTATCAATGTAAAATATTCCTCGTTTTTGATCTAAATCAATGGTTATTCAAATGTGTCAGAAAACTCTGAAGAAATAATTACTGGCATTAAGCTTTAACTAATTAACTTTGCCACCCCGAATGCTAAATGTTGATCCATCTGACCATACCAAATCCCGAACCATAGTTTGGACAGAGCTTCTTTCATGTGTGGCAGGATTTTTCAACACTATGAGATGTACCTCACTTGGGAAAATGCAGATCGAATCCAGGGGAGGTATGAAGAACCTTCTACATTGTTACAGTAACTCCAAAGTTCCATTGTTTTCATTGTTCATTTGTGTTCATTTTGGTGTTTGTAGTTTTAGGGGAATTGTGTACATTAAGATTACACTAAAGGGAGGTGAGATGGCAAAAAGTTTAGGAACTCTGATAGATGGGATGAATTTCTTTGAATCATTTCTTTCCCCAGAAGGCCCTTACAAAGGAACAGATTAGGAGACAGGCAAGATTCAATGCCATCAGTGTAAGATAACCAAAACAAACATCCCAAGTGAGAAGTTACAGGAAAAAACAGGGTCTAAAGTACAATTGGAGCTTTTGATGGATGGATAGATTTGGTTAAAAAAAGGATAATTAGAAAACGTCATTTGTAGGACTTGGTGGCAGGTTTCATTTATAGGATAAAATATCTCAGAATACAGGAAGTATTAAGCGAAACTATTAATAGGCTAGTTACACTAAATCACTTTAAATGGCTTATGAAGTTGTCTTGCTCTAGTACTCTCATGTATGTATGCACTAGAGGAAGTTTGAATTTTGTGTAATGCTACCAACGTAATTTTCCTTTGTTTATTAATATTTTGCATGTTTAAATAATACATCTAAAAAAATCTCCATAATGAGCTGTAAACAGAATATTTCAAACAAATACCAATGACACTGGTTAATGCATTTACAGGCGGTACATCAGCTATGAGTCCTTTTCCTTCCTAATATTTTATAGCTGCAGTCTGAACATGGTAATAGTGGGATTGAGAGAAGGACTGAGTATTTTTAAGTTTAGCTGGGTTGTGTTGGGGCTATTTCCAGTTGGTGTTTTGGGGGGAGAAGCAGTCTAGTCCAAGGCCCCTACTTTGTGGAGTGCCTCAGGGCACTCCTCTCTCCTGGACATCTAAATGAAGCCTCTCTGTACAGTCACTGTGCGAGTTGGGCAGCCACATACATTTGTTTAATAAATAAATAAAATGCAACATGCAGCATCATCAATAAACTGATGATACTCAATTGTACATCATTTCTCCTAGCTGTCCAAGTGCCTGAAAGCTGGAGGAGCCTGAATAGGGAAGAACAAGCTTTAGGGGGGGGGGGGGCGAGGGGGGGGGGAGCGAGGGGGGTTGGGTATTGGCCCCACATACCCCAGACCTTGAGAGAGTTCCTCCGAGTCTGAGCGGGGGTTGTACTGCCTTGCTTAGATGCGGTGTGCTCTTTAGGGGCTCTCTTGGCTCACAGCTCTGGCATTAAGAGCAAAAGGCAGCTGTGGCCAGGGCAGCCTTGGCACGACTTTGTTTGATGAGTTAATTGCACCTGTTTTTCCAATGAAGAATATTTGTAACTCAGGGTTGAAATGAGGAGTCCTTGATGCTCTCTGAGCTTGGTTGTTTTCTTGCAGACGTTTTATTACCCAAATTAGGTAACATCATCAGTGCTATCATATTTTTGAATTGTGGAGTCCTGCTCACAATCATTCATACCTTAGTGATCGTCTGACTGGACTATTGCAACACTCTCTACATGGCACTGCTGTTGAAAACCACACAGAAGTTGCAATTGGTCCTGAATGTGGTGGTGCAGATAAGGCCTAGAGTCACATTATCTGAAATGGGCAGCCATATAACTTTCAAATAGATACATTACATTGCTTATTTAGTTTTGCCTTAGTTTGTTGTATGAACCCACTTAATGTGGTTTATTCAGTAAGCTATGGTTAAGAAAACGTGGCATGCTATACAAGTTCAGTCACAACAGTCTTCCCGGAACTTTCCCACATTCTCAGCTACTGATACTTATAAAGGCACATTACTTTTGAATGGGAGATAGGCATACATTCTGGGAGTTGCAGTGCCAGTCTGGAAAGCACCAGGATGAGGAAGCTTGCTTTAAGGCAGTGTTTCTCAACCTTGACAATTTTAAGGCATGTGGACTTCAACTCCCAGAATTCCACAGCCAGCATTGCTGGCTGTGGAATTCTGGGAGTTGAAGTCCACATGCCTTAAAATTGTCAAGGTTGAGAAACACTGCTTTAAGGTGTGATTGTTTATCCTCGATCTCTTTCTAAAATTAAACAACACTCCTCTTGGCAAGCATATGTGCAAGCTGGAGTAGTAGATCTTCTTGAATCTTCTTATTCACAACATTTAACCATCTTTCTTACCTAGAGTAACTCCTTCTCTGTTAGCCTCTCGTAAATGATTTAAACCAGAAGCATGATCTATTATGGTGAACTTTTGCCTGCAACGCGAGTGGGTGTCAGCGCTCGGAACGGAAGTCACGGAAAGATTTCAAAGCTTCTCTGCAAATACAATGTGTTGCTTTATAACGTTGAATAGCCCGATGAACGGAGGACGCTGGATATTGGGCAGCTGAGATAGTGCAGCCTTTTCTAAGCGGAGCGCCTTACGAGCAAGCTGCCAGTTCTTCATCCGACGGGCAGAATCTTCACTTAAAATGCTCTAAAAGCAAACGGGATAGATATTCTTTGACCGGGGAAAGCAAAGTGCCCCTGCTAAACTGTACGCAGAAGGAGTTGACTGTCAGCGCCCGGGAGATAAGAGGCAAAGGGATCTTGCGAATGCCAGATCACTCAACTCAGCCGATCTCCACCAGCTCTCCTGCCTACCTCCCAGGACCGAAGGTGAAGAGAACCAGAATGTTTCCATAGAAATAAGAAACCTCTCTGAGGGGGCGGGGCATCGAGGGCCAATCCACGTGCAGAGAGGCGTGGCGGGGCAGAGCAGTGACTAATTCCCGTGCCGGACAGCGGAGTGGCGTCTCCGGGAGGGCGGGGCGTAGTATCACGTGCCAAGGGTAGTTAGAAAAAGTTGCAAAAGAGGAAAGAGCGAGGCACGGGGGGGGGGGGGGAGAGAGAGCGCCTATAAAAGGGGAATTAACAGGCTGGGAAGCCAAAGCCGTCGGAGCGTCAGCTTTAAGAAAGTCGTTTGAGACGCTGGTGGCGATTCTCT